>OX579676.1:47001638-49401638 GCA_951230905.1 Cheilosia variabilis
GCAAGGAAAAGGTTTATGTGTGCTGCAACCCAGCGCATTGGAATCGGATATTAATAGAAGGTGAGACACATACTTTTTTTGTATAAGTACGTTTAAAAAAAACAACAACAAATTTAACCACTAAACTACAAAAATGTCAGTGTCAAATTACCAAATTACCGATCGAGTTCGATTTTTGTCAGCTTAACCAGTTATTTGTTTGATTGCGGTTGATTTCTCAGCCCAGTGGACCTGACAGCTTTTGATAAATGTTGCGGGTAACAACATTAAATATCTATAATGAACATTTTAAAGGCATAAAAAGCAAACCTTATGTATTCAAGTAGTGAGGTAAAAACGCAAGTGTCTTATCAAAAAAAAAAAACATTTTTTGCTTGCGCTGCGAATAAAATCTGTCAGATCAATTTAGCGAAAACAATTTATTATACTTATAAAGCCGTTTTGTTTAAGGCGATTTCGCTTTGGTCTGATAATAATTATCGCAAATTTTATATGACCAGTTTAGTATCCCTGGATTTCAGATTTGTCAATTTTATTTCATGAATGAATAAAAATCTGAACAAAACTCAATTTAAAAATGTCAAAAAGTGTATTTTAGATGTGCATCTCTACTGACAGTTTTTTTTAAAGCATGTTTTCTGAAATTAATGACAGATGAAAACGCTCTTTATTCTATGCTCCGCTATGACTTTGGGCCTTACCAATAAACATTTTTAGTTCCGACTCTAAATTTTAGTTCTTCACAGTGGCTATATTTTCCGTACAAATTTCGCAATTGTGAGCTTCCTTAATTTTAAATTCGATACTAAAATTTGTAATTAGTACGGCGCTTTGTATTTATTTAAGTAAATAGCTAACCTAAAAAAACGTTTTCGTGTGGCAGACGGAGAGCAGTGCAGAATTTATATTTTATATATATAATGTCAAACAAGTCAAAACGCAAGTACTAAGTCTGACAGCTGGTTTGACGTGATTTGTCTAGTTTTTCACAGAGAAGGAAAACCGACAAATCGATTCATTACTTGACTAGACACTCATTTGACATCTGAGTGTGTCCAGACACATAAGGTCAATGAAAGCATTCAGGCAATTGAATTTGTAAGAATTTGACAGATAATCCCCTCTTATGATAGGTAGTGACAAGTCACTAACTACATATAAAGCACATAGAAAAAAAAACTGTGAGTTCCTCTCATGATTTAATGGAAAATAAATTGAGTAATTCTTTTATTTATGTCGAAGCAGAGCTCTAAAAATAGCCCATTAACTAATTTCAAGTATTTCAAGCATGCATATATATATCGACATTAAAATTGTGTGGTAGGTAAATAAAATGCCATTGGCATCGAGACTGACGACGAAAATCTAAACAACGTCTAAGACGCCGCTGGCACTTCGGCCGCCGCCGCACCACTACCGTTGTTGTGATCGTGCGTCGTTGTCGCCACCATTAGTCGTTGTTGTCATTTTGTGAAAATTTAATTTAAAGTTTTCAAATTCTTTCGTCAACACTTTCGCATGTTTTATTGTATTGCTGTTGTTGTTGTGAGTGAACACATTGTGGTGTGGTGCGCGTAACGCGGTGGCGGGCGGCAGTCGAGATTATTTCCTGGCGCCAAGTTCCTTAATCTACGCAAATAATTTCAGAAATCCCATAGGAAAAGTATATAAACTAAAAAGAAAAACTGCCAACGAAAAATAAAAATATATTGATCGTTTTTGTGATTATTATTATTTTTTTTCTTTGCAATTGCGATTATAGTCGTCGCCACCGCCATTTAAATATACTTGGCCTACAAAAATTCGCATTTTATTTGAATTTATGCTTTCGACGAGGGGCAGGTTTTGTATTTTTTTTTTTCGTTATATAGGTAGGTGTAGAAGGTTGCCCATTCGACAACGACGACGCATTTAAGCGATAGAAAAGTCCTATTAAATTGGGCGGCAGGTATTTATTTTAAATAAAGCGCACGAATAGTTTGGGAATGAGTCGGACGGCTGAACTCGCCCAAATTCCTTGCCATGGCGCCTGTTAGTCATAACCAATTAGGCGAAATGAGTGAAATAATCGGACTGTGAACAAAAATAGAAGAGTGTCAAGAATATAGCTTTGGTTGATTTTTTTAACAAATTAATATATCTATTAAGCTGTTAATGCTGATCGCTGACTGACATACTTACGGATGATACATTTGATAGAAAGGAAGGAAGGAAGGGAAAAACGTAAAAGTAATGCGCAATTTGCGCTTGGTTGGTGTGTACCCACTTAACTCACTGTAAGAGATATCTCCATGACAAGTCTTTGACATTTAATATTTTTATATGCTCCTACGTCATAACCGACAAACCAATGGCGGAAGGCCTTTCAGAGGAATGTAGCGGAATTGAAAATGCCGCGTCGCAGTTAAATTTTCTTAAGAAAAACTCTTTTTAAAAATGTTGTATTTATCTTCGCTTAATTTTATGACAAACAGAGTTCTGCGTTACAATAACGATAGCTTAAAAGTTGTGGGGTGTTTTCCGTACACAAAGTGTTTGCTAAGCGAAACGAAATACAATTTTTTCTGTCCATGGGTTTACATAATATCTGTTTACATTGGGCTTAATCTACCAAATTTTAGTCTCCGAAAATATATATTACGAGTATACACGAGCTAAAAGAAGTTGTGCAGAGGTGTCTGTGCTTACTACTCGGTTGAACTAGCTTTGCTTTATTTTTTTGGGAGAATTTTGCACGCGAGCTTAATATATTCGCCAGCAGCATATCTTCTCGTTGTTTACGATTCTTCAATGCTCTTTGTCCAGAAACACCCTCAGTTCAACACCAGCTTACACAAGCAATGAAAATTATGTATGCCAAGACCCTAATATGACTAGTGGCACATTTCATCGGCTTGGCTGAACTTTTCAATTTTTACGTTAGCTACGGCCCGCAAAATCCTGTTTTGGGTGGCTCTTATGCCCAATTCACAATGTCGCGTTGATGCGCGCGTGCGTTGACAGATTATGTAGAAACAAAGCGTTCATATGCTGCCACACAAACTACAACCTCAGTCGTTGGATCGACTTTAGATCGTAAATATAGTAAAGTTCAACGCGACGCCTCAGTAAACCTACTCTCTACTATCACGCGCGTTTGACAACTTTAGAATTTTGAATTGTTCGATTTGATGTCATGGGGTGGTCCGTTCTTAGTTGGAGTGGCACAGAATCACTAATGTTTATCACACACAAGTTTTAAAAAGCAATATGATGTTTTCTTGATGCAAATTAATTAATTTATTTAGTGGAAATGACGAATACCTTTTTTTTTGTGGGGCTAATACTTATTTCTTCAGATTTTCTTGGATAAAAAAATAATATTAATCATTGGTTACTCTTATGAATGATTTTTTTTTTATCGATTTTGGAGAAACCTTATTTAATTCTAACACAAAAATTACAGCTACAAGAAAAAAGAGAGTAGACTTGAAATTTGAATTCTGCTCTCTATTTGTGTACATAAGTTTAAACCAAACCGAACTTTAAATCTGTCATACTCTATTCTCTCAACACGCATTCGCTTCAAAGCGGCATTTCGTTTTACAAAATTGTTGCTCGCGCGCTTTTGCATCTTAAATCGTAAAGTTTCTATAAAGCGTGTCAAAGCGCGCCGACGCACGCTCGAGTTCATCGCGTTATTGTGAATTCGGCATTAGTCTTGACGATTCAAGAGCTGTCAAAAATGAGTGAGCGAATTAAAACCAGTAATGGCTCCGTTCAGTTGGTTCTATTATTTTTGTAATGCTGCTGACAAGAGAGTGGACAAATCTGACATATGTGATGTTTAATCGCAGCTAGCTAGAAGATTAGTAGGTTTCTTACAAATATACATTTTATTGGTTTTAGCCTAATAAAAGCACACGTTCCAAAAGGTCCTTGTTTATGTTGCATGTATTAGCTCTAGAATTACCACAGTTGTTTAAGTAACTGCTAACGATCTAATAAACCATAACTGATACAATGAGCCTCTTGCGGTCTCACTTTTAATTCGCGTGTCTCTAGACATGCACCTATTTACTTTTTGTTCACAATAAAGCAATATCTCTTTCGTTCCGTTCCACAATCGGAGACATATTTTGCCAATCTAGGCAATGAAAAACGGCCAGTGTGTAAAAGTTTCTGCTGCTGTGCCAAGTCGGCTTTCTGGTTCAGACAGACCAATGGCTAAACGCTCTAATGATGATTTGGTATGCGTTCTTAATTCGGTTCCTTTTTTTAGCAGCCACAACAAAATTTCACAGTCAACGCTAATGCTTGTGTCCACAACACCAGACACACGTTATAAAGTTGGCCGTTCTCTTTTTAATTAGGAATATGTTTAATCTGTAAATTCTAAAAACGAAGCAAAAGACCACCGACCAACAAGTTAAAAAAAAAAGAACAGGAGAGTAAAATGCACATCTTAAGTGCGACTACCTGTTTTAACTCGATTCCCTCACCCTGTTATCAGAGCATGGCAACAAGTCAGAAAGAGGCGCTCCATGTGAATAATTCTAAGAAATCTCCTCAAGGAAATACAGGAGAATGAAAAAAAGAAGAAGAGAAGTGCATTTAATAAAAGGAACATGTCTCAAAAGAGAACACGAAAAAAAAAAAACAGAAAAAGAACCACACACAACCTGTTTAAATAGAATCCACGCGGGGCATCATGCTCGTGCACACAACCAAATCAATTAATGGACTCCTTGCCTTGCCTCTCGCCCTGCCAGAAGATATGTAGAATACCTCTTGGCAGAGATCAGACTCAGAGAACGACTTCAATTTAGTTCACAGTAGCAGGTCGCAAAATGAAGCAAAACGAAGCCTTGACTGTCCCTGACGTTCGTTTCTCTGACAACCCGTAAGTTACAAAAAGAGGAACAAAACGGACACCGGCTAATGCATCACATTATACAGATTGCACTTTTTATTTTTTATCTAACAGATATTAAGAACATTATGCACTTAGAGGTGACAAATGCATGTTCGCAGTAGAAGAGGAGAAATTCTTTTTCGAATGCAAATCTGTCGGATCCACCACTTGGCGTTTTAAAAGCATTGGACATACGTCGGTAAAAGAACAGTTCGTAAAAAGCAAACGGACACCGCGATTCGTTTTTGTATAGTGCGCGTTAATTAGTCGACTTGCAATGTCTCAGCACTTGTACATCCTGTTTCTGACATGTGATTCAGACCCGATAAAAGAAGAGAGAACGAACAGCTTTTCGGTTGTGCTACTGTGTGCTGGCGCACCCGAACAGCACTAACAACGCACAGTGCAGTCATTATGCGACCTCTTATTCTACGAAACATGTTAACAGCTAAAGCCGAATGCGAAACCGTCCATTAAGAACAAATTCACATAAGAAAGGACTAGCCTACCTGCGGTCCTGAAAAGGAGGTAATTTAAGCTTTCCACGACTGCGCAACGAGTTTGGTCTGCGAGATCACTGCCATCCGCGTCGTATCCTTTTGTGCTGTGTTGTCGTGAATTATATTTCCCATCCCCATGGCGCTGAAATTCTTAAACACAAGCAAGCACTAGCATACATTATATTGGTCAAGAAAAAAAAAAAAAAAAAAAAACGAAAACAAAAACCAACAACAAGGCAAAGGCACATACCTGCCCTGCCGGCATTATGGCCAGTCGTTCGTCTCGTTCGCTCTTTCGTTGATAGTGTTACACCCATAATTACCAACGATGCCCAGCATTTAATTTTTTTTTTTTCTTTATGTTGGATGTCCCCTACTGTGACTGCAGCGAAGATGTTGTAGTTTCTTTTTCTTTTTTTGCGTTGATGCTCAACTCTCAAATTAAAGTCGATAATGTCCGCCAGTTAAGTGGCTAACATGATCAGGGAGCTCAAAGTTGGCCGTTTGATGCCAACAACAAAAAGCCGGTGGTACAGTATTTGTCGAAAAGAGTGGTACACCTTGCTCGTTAATAAGTTTGTTCTGACAGATTTGTTGTTAAAAGGCAACTAAGTTCATAATTTAGGCAGAGCTAAAGTGTGTATTTAGACAAAATTTCTTTTGACACTTTGCCTACTAAGAACAAAACGGCACAGAACAGCACAAGTTGCTAGAAACTGACAGACCAGAAAAGCATGGATTCGAAGGCTGTTGGAATACAATGAAACTGACATTTACCAAACGAAAAATGAAACAAAAATTTACAAAATTAGTTAAAATTAAGTGCTGCAGTGAAAATCATTTGAATTTTGACACTTTTAAATAATCCGCTGTCTGCTCCATCTCAGAATTATATTCAGAAAATCGGTAGTCGAATGTTTTTGAACAGGAGTGCGTTCGGTTTCTTAACAATGGTTAATAATCGTATTGTTAGGATTGACGTCTGGCATTCCATTTCAGTTGTGACCGCACCCTAGCTCCGACTGACGCATTTTGTCAGTGTACAACACACACTCCTCCGAATCGTAATAAAATCGGAGAATTTCCCGTTCCGTTCTGACGGATTCCTCGCTGGGCCGATTACTACGATTCGGAGGATTTTCGCTGCGAGGTATTCTTCCAAACAACTGTTCGGAGAATTTTTCCGATAGAAATGTCACGCACTCCAGCGTTTTGCGTTGCTGCGCGGTAAAGTTTATTTTTGAGTGACAGCTTCATAAGAATTGCTTTCCGATATCCTCCGACAACAATCAGTCACAGAATTTATTAACTATTTGCAGGGAAGTTTTGATA
Organism: Cheilosia variabilis; assembly: GCA_951230905.1. Lineage (NCBI taxonomy): Eukaryota > Metazoa > Arthropoda > Insecta > Diptera > Syrphidae > Cheilosia > Cheilosia variabilis. Next base: position 47,008,365 of record OX579676.1, read on the forward strand.
AATGTGAGCAGACATTATAGCAACGAATTTTTTTTGTATTTATTGCTTCAATTTGTGTTTCCAGTGCAAAATCAAGCGAAAAAAAAAAAGCACCTAACAATATTAGGGCGTCAAATCAATGCGTCATTGCATTTTCAAACGGATACCTCGAGTGTGATTTGAGGTACCGACAGAGTATGCGCTGTTCGATTAGTTTTGAAAATAATTTTAAATTATCGAGCCTGCTGGTTTACAATTTGACAACGAGCCTGTCCACTCAGGGAGCGGTTATATTAGATTTATGGTGAGGTCACGAAAGGAATAGAATCCGAGGCAACAACCGTTACAATTTTAACCATGGTTGAGAAACCGAACGCACTGAAAAAAATTTCTCATGGAACGGAAAGATTTTATTTTTTGTTCTTTTCTGTCCAACTTCGAGGCACCTAAGGGCTCAGTCCTCAGTTATAGCCATACGTAAAATGCAACCGGAAAAATTGGAATAGTATGAAAATGAGTTTTTTTTTACGTCAGAAAAATGGTTCCCGACGAAAACAATTACAACAAACCAATCACCACTGATCGGATTCTATCAGAAAAAAATTCTTGACAGATGGAACAGAACAGAAATGAAATATTTCAGTGGAATGATTTGGTTTATTTTTGTGGAATTGTGGTACGGCAAAATTAATAAATTAGTTTTGTACAAAATTTAAAGACCATTTGCTTATTTTCTTTTTTGATAAACTAACTTTAGGAATTCATAAATAACATTTGTAGACCAAGATTGAGTTCCATCAGACTTATAATAAATTACCCGTTGGCAAATTTTTTGATTGAGTACTAGTAGTAGGGTTAAATAGAAGGCTAAAGAAACTCTGTGTCTACGATACTCATAGGCATTTTTGAAAATTATGAGGGTAATTATTTGACACTCGGTCTAAACTTTGACACTGCCATACAGTCATCAGTATGCTGCACTAATGTACAGATCAGGTTCAACCAACGGCGGGAAAACAAAAATGATTTTCCACTGCACGTCGGACAAACGCCATTCAATATAATTGTCCTGAAATGAACATATTGCGCCTACTACTTTATACTTTTTTCTGTGTGAATGACAGCTGGCAATGGAAATATGTTTTGCAACGAAAAATTGAGGCCAAATTTTTTTATATTTTGCGTAAGGTGATTACGTAGAAAAGAACGACTGTCGCATTTGACTATTATAAAAGTGACAATGTATCAACCTATCACCTTAGAGCTTAGAGGATTTCGTTATCCATTCCACGGTTTATGTAAAATTAAGGCAGATGAGCCTAAGTTTTGCAAACTTCAAACCAAATCACAAATAAAAAGCCGTTGTGATTATAATCCACAAAATCTAAAAACCAGAGACAATACTGAGACCACCAACTCCGGCCGATTTCCCGTTACTTAGCCTACAAGCTATATTTTTTATGGAGTGTACACATCTGGTGCGCTAGTATTGTTACATAGAAAATCGTATTGACAAATGTCACGAAACTTCAAAAATTCCGGCTTACCAACACACTCCCAGCAGATATGAGACACTTCCGCTGTGGGCAAAGTTGCTGGCAGAGTTCATAGAATTTTATCCGTTTAATTTGAAATTGTTCGTTACGTGTGGATAATATTTTTTTTTTAGGAATAAGTGTACATTTGCTTAAAATATTCATGAAAAATTAACAATGTAGATTGGTTGAGGGAAAATGAAAACATTTTGAGCAAATTTTCTTCATTATTTAAGAAAAATTTACACACGAAATCGAAGTTAATGATATCCAAAAGCGGAAAATACACAACCATGTTTGTCCCAATATGTTTCTAGTATATAGAACATTAACTTTAGATAGTTTTACAAACCAAACAAATCAAATTATTCGCCTTTTAACAATTTATAATAACCAATGGCGTTCAGTAATGAAAAAATGTGGTATTCCCGAACTCTTTCACTTTTCCCCACGGTTGCCGAGGTTGGCAGCATTTATGTTTGCATTTTTTGTATGTTTTTGCATGTCAAACGGATTCTTTTTTGACATAACACCGATAGGAAAACAAAATGGCGAATTTGAAATAAAACTGAGGGGGCCAGCGGCAAGAGGATTGTGATTTGGGGGTCTCAGTATGGTTTGTCTATGCTAAAAACCATCTCTGCTTTTGTTTATTAATGTTTATGGAAAGAGCAATTTGTAAAGTTTTATGGGTTTTGGCATAGGTTAGGTTAAGTACGTGGGTTGGCGGGGAATGCTCCGTGCCACACTCAGGTCAATACTGACCCATTGTGATGCCCATTGGGGGAAGAGGTTGTCCCTTACCCATAGTAACCCTGAGACTAAGTACTCACTGTGCTATTGCATACAAACCATCCTGTGGATTTGATGAAGCCCATTATCTTGTCAATATGTGTGCCGGAAAGTTCCTCTAGGTGGTGGAGGAATCTGTGCCTGTAGTGCTGGAGACCTGGGCAGTGACATAGGAAGTGGGTTGTGTCCTCAAGAGCTTCCTCATCACCGCAGCCCCTACACAGTTCTTCAGTCAAGCGTAGCTTGTTCATGTGGTACCGTAGAGTATTGTGCCCCGTTATAATTCCTACGAGGGTGGAAAGAGATTTTCTATCCTTTCGCATTAGACTCTCAGTTCTGGCTTTATTGAAAGTTGGCCATAGCATTTTTGTGGTATGACAAGTTTCTAGTGCAGTCCATCTAGCGTTCGCCTCTCTTGTGGCTTTTCTTCCTGCTTCAAGCTTGAGTGCGCAAGGCGGGATTTTCACAGAGGGGTCAGCTTGTTCTGATACAGCTGCCGAACCTAGTCTTGCAAATTCGTCAGCTTTCTCGTTGCCTGGAATGCCTTCATGTCCCGGAACCCAGCAGAGCAATATCTTACGCTGAGTGCCAAGAACCCTGAGTTCTTCGCGACAGCATTTCACAAGCTTTGATTTTATTTCTATCGCAGTTAATGCTTCAATTGCTGCCTGGCTGTCGATAAAAAAGGTAATACCTTCAGGTGGTATTGCCCTTACCACAGACTCACGGGCTGCTGTTGTCACTGCCATGACCTCTGCTTGGAAGACACTGCTATGGTCGGGAAGGCGAATCGATTTTGATATGCCCAGCGACTTAGAGAAGACGCCAGACCCTACCCCGGTTTCCATTTTTGAACCGTCCGTAAAGACGGCTACGGATTGTGCGTTGGGTACTAGTCCTTCGCTCCATTCTTCCCTGCTGGGATAGGCGCTTGAGAAAGGTCTTGTGAACTCTAGGTATGGCGTAATGTAGTCCGTGTTGGGTACATAGCCAAAATATTTCTTTAGGATCGAGGAGTGACCCGTTGCATTCGTTCTCCAGCTTACTGTCTGACTTATCCTCAAGGCACTGATTGCGGCTGAAGATTGTATAAAGATGTCTAGCGGCAGCAGGTTGAGAATAGCCTCAAGACCTGCAGTAGGAGCAGTCCTCATAGCACTCGTGGTGCCAATACATGCTAGTCCTTGTACTTTCGTAATGGCCTTTAGGTAGGTGGTTTTTCATAGGTCAGTATAGGTCTTATTATAGCCGTGTTTTTGGCATACTGCAAAGTATATTTAATGAGCCCCCAATCAGATGACGTTTATTTCATTTCATATTTTTTGATCTACATAAAAGTTTCACAGTGGGTCTTTTCGCGTACTTTCCTGAGCCAAGCTCTAAATCTAAATCTGTCAAACTGAAGAAACAGAGATCAGGAAATATACTCCAATTACTTTGTTGACACCCACTAGTGTCATAAATAAAACAACAGATATATTAGACAGGCCTTTAAAAAAAGTGAAAGCTAGCAAATTCGACCACCACCGAATTGTCTTCATTTTCACTCATATTTATCAGTACTTGCCGCCTTGCCGGTTAAATTGTCTGAGCTGTTTCGAGCCAAGAGAGGAGAGCTGTTTCGAGCCAAGAGAGGAACTGCTCGTTACTCGTTATTTTGCTAATTTTCTTTTTTTCTGTCATTTTTGATGAGTAAAGCGAATGAACCCAGTAAGAAAGTTTGTCAACGCTTTGCAAACAAATAGTTCTAAGATCTTCAGTTTTTCTCATCGAATTTCGTTTTAAGTACGTCAACGCTTCACTCTTAAATCTACGTGTAGTTACTCCCCTGTTAAACCTACTGTAAATAAGAGCTATCCGTCGAATTAAAAATGCTCAGTGTAGAATTACACAAAAAAAAAAAAAAAAAACACATACGAATACAAGAGAGGACGTGCATTTGGCGGATGTGATTGCACACACTGCTGACATAGTTTTTTGTTTGCTGTTGTCGGGCTGTTCCACAATCCATCTGTTGTTCATTTCTTATACAGAATACGTTGATATATATTTATATGTATTTCTCTCCGTTTTCTTAGTGCTTCTACTTAGAAATGAGTTTTTTTTTCTCTTCCGAGAGGTACCCATACCCATACCCAGACCCACACAAGGCGATGACGATGAAAGGGAGGATGTTAAATTGCTGAACGAAATATTTCGGCCTCGGGCCGACCAGCCAGCTCTCAGAGGATAATGTATCATTTTAGAGTCGAGTCGGGCGCTCGGGATTTTGTCAAATCCGAGTTACATTTTATACAACTTCTGTTCTTTTTGTGCGATCATTAGCTTTTTTGTATTTTTGACGACGGCTTAGCAGGAAATTCGGTTGTTCTTGCCTCCATATATATATATGTGGCTTGAGTCTTCCCAAAGTCGGCATGGATTTTTTTCCTGTTTTTTTTTTTTTTAATTTTCAAAGAACTACCTTCTTGATTGAACAGAGATGAGGAATTTTCGATAAAAAATGAAAAAAAAACAACAGCAGAATTTGGTTAAAAGAAGGATACTGTGCCCGGTACCTTGTTGTTGTGCGGTGTTCATTGTTCATCTTTCGGCTTTTCTTGTGTTTTGATTCATGTGAAAGATATTTTTTCGTCGATCAATCAATTTATTTTCAATGTTGAGTTGCTTTTGGTTTTTTTCTCGGCTTCGGTTTTGTATATGTATCTTGTGCAGGTATCTGCTTTTGAATTCTGACGAAAAAAAAAAACAAGGAAGGAAGGATATGGGATTTATTTAGAGTATTAATCATTTTGTTGGTAGGGACAGGAAATACGTGATGAATCCGAGATATTAAGGCGTAGGGTTCTTCTTGTTGACAGAAATTACAAATTTTGATAGACGCCTGGGGATCATAGGTTGTTCATTTCAAATTACTCTAGCAGACGCCGCATCTCATGATGCATAAGTACGTCGTACCCAAAGCAAAAACAACAAACTTGATCATATAAACTGAATATTAAAGATACATTGACAACCACAACCTTTATTGTGTTTCTTTTGTTGCTTACAAAGTTTCATCGATCTCTTGAGTCTTCTTCTGCCTAAACTTAAGTCGGAGTTTTTCTGCTGAAAAACCCCGATTAGATTGCTGCAACTTTCTTGCCACCAATCGGAACGCGCCTTAATTGAGCGACTGTCAATGTTTTTACCGGCCAATGTTCATGCAATTTAGAACAAGGGGAACTAATGCCCAAGCATGCCTCATCTACGGTATATAAAATTTAGACTACCTTCACGAAATTTGTCCAGTAGGAAAGTGCGACCATGATTTAATTCGGAAACCAACGAAACACGGTGGCTCGAGATGGTGCTTCATTAGCAAACGTCAAAGTGAATTGATCGACGCACTCTTGTTGGTTTAATCCACGTCGAAAATCATAGAAAATGTTCAAACGACTCAATTCCATTTTCTGACCAAGATTAACATTTCAAGTAAACAACACAAATAAAAGTCGTAGGTATGACAAAATGTCCTGAGTAGCTATGATTTCCATTAAAACTTTAAAAGTCAAACTTTCGATTACAATGTCAAATTTGACATATTTATACTGGTGTACAAGTAGCACCCTACGTATTTTCAAACACCAAAAGAAGATATACATATTTTTTTCGAAAAACATTGACAGATACAGTTGTTTGTGGCAATATTTTTGTGTCTAATTGTATTCATGTGTATAAAAAATAACCTTATGTCCTACCGCGTCTAATCAGCTGTCAAATGAAATTTTCTCCATTTAGTGAATAGGGTAATGAATGAAAGTTCGTACTAAAAGATGGAACGTCTTATGTTTTGTTTCTTTAAATTATGTTTAAAAATGTGTTGTGCGGGTCCTAAACACGTAACCTTTTCAGACGACTATCATCGTAATTATAGACTTCCGCAACTAGCAACTAAGTAAGAAACAAACTACGAGCTTGACAGCTTTATCGAGTTCATTCTCCAATAAATGAATGAAAACTGATGCTAATCACAAAAAAATTGGCCCAGACAATAAATTTATATCGCCTAAAATGGATAAAATTCACATTCCTTTCGATAGTTGAACCTCTCTATTGAACGACTTCATAGATTTCTTGATCGTTTTTCCTGCGCTAATGATCGCATCGAGTTGGTCCGGTCAGATTTTTTACGCACGCACAGCACACACATACATTTTCCGATTTTAACCAAACTTCACAAAACCCATATATAGACCAATACCAAAGACGTGTGAAAGTTTTGTTAAAACCGGTAAATGCGTTAAGGCGTGAATCGACGACAAACGAACACAATTTTAAGCCCCAATTTTTATATAGATATGGTCATCAAAATTTCAAAAATGGTATCGTCCAGACGATCATCGTCATACGTGATCTGCCCCTGTCTTGTCGAATCCGTTCGGAGTTCATTCAAATTACTGTCTTGGATTTGAGTATATTTTCGGTGGTTCGAAATTCAATTCCACGAATTGCTCGCTCAGTTTTCAGCTCAAGCGACTAAGTCGTGTTTGGATTGGCGAAATAAAATCAGTTATTAATGGTTGCCAGGATAATCAAAACAATGTGAACGCTTGGTCGAACGACTTTGTTTTCATTAGTTTTTCAAATACTTAGGGCCGTTTGCTGATACAACTCATAGCCACATAAACTCTTATGTGACAGTTTATGCCCTTAAGAAAGTAGCCATTAATTATTTACGTAGAACTTAAATCGTTAAGAGTCGTATGAGCAAACGGTCCTTAAATTTTACGTAAAGAGTGCGGTTACCATATCATGGGCTGATTCCGAAAATAGTAGCTAAATCTGCTGATGGACACTCACTTCCCTAGCTGTACCTGTCATAGCTCAGAACCAGAGCTGCATGTGGAGGTAGCCTCTTCCTAGTTATCTTCAGCAATAAAACGAATTCGATAAGACAGTCAATAGCTACCTATATACTATCAATCACATTTGCTATCAACAGATTTATGAAAATTAGATAACAATTACCTAATTGTTGTAAAAAAAAACATTTACACTTCAGAAATGGGACAAAGTCCTTTAACGATTGAAGTTAAAATGAGGCTCTCAAAACAATCAAAAATGTTCAACTGTTCAAGTCGTCCTTGAAGTTTTGGAATTAAATGCACGCCTACGTGCTTCATCGTACGATTCTTTTGTTTTGCCCCATTTGGGGAGTGGTACTGGCGCCATCAACAACATCAAAATTGATTGCCAATTCTTTGAATTTCTGCAGCACCCCTTAACGAAAGGCAGTTAAAAATCGACATCAGAATAATAATGACAAGAATAATAACATAACCCCAAAATGTTCATAATTTCCAAATTTAGTATTCAAACTGATGTCCCCCATTCACACGTGTTGACATTAACTTTATAAAAAAAAGTCTTTCCTCAGGAGATAGTTGGCTAGATAATTATAGTAAATAAAGCTAATAAGTTTATGTTCTCATTCTCAACACAACATTCTCTTCGAACAATTTAAAAGTTAATTCATTCTATTGAAGAGCTTTTATTTCTTCATCGGTTTTTGTTTTTATAATTTTTTTTTTTTTTTTGCTCAAATTTATATTCCCCGTCTTCCATTCATTTTTGAGACCAACAGACGAACGAATTTCCAGTTTTACTCGTTTCTTCGCTACTAGGTTTGTAGGAGACCTCGTCCTCAACTCAGCTAGGCTTCCCTATACCACATACAGTCTCCAAAAGCAGTGATCTCATCACTGAAATAAATGTAAATGAAATGAAATAAAAGAAAAAAAAAATCCTATTCCTACCACCGCTGATGCGACTAATAGTGCAGCCGAATAATGTATATAAATATATATCGGCTAAAAAGCGACAAACATTTTTTAAAGAGCTTGTGACTTTGCAAAACACACATTTGAATGTTTTGTATTTTATTTATATGAACTTGTCACAATTACGCTTTATTTATGGGCTGAATAAAATATTTGAACTATTACTTATGCAAAAGGAGTTGATCATTGGAAACGCCATCGATTGTGTTGCTATATATAAATAAGACGATAGTTAATTTATTGGTGTGTTAGTTGGGCGAAAATTAAAATAATACAATTTATTGGTTTCTATCAATCAGCGCTGGCAATTTGTGAAATTATGATGGCTTTTCCATAGAACGCTAATGAGAGGGCGAATTTATTAGCATCGCGGACCGCATAATGAATTATACATGAATTTTTCGGAATTCTTGTAACTTTAGCCAATTGTTATGGGCTGGTTCAAGATTGATGGCTATACCTAATAGAGGTGTCGTTATATAGCGCATGAGACGTTTATTATTGGAAGTAATGCTCCCAAACCAGACTTATTTCAATCATAGTGGCTTCTCATGAAATGAAATTAAAGTTTGTAGGTACCTGTAGTTATTACTCGTGCAAAGCAACTGGCTGTTTAACTGTTCAGAATGATTTATAAGGATTTTCTTGTACAGGATGTCCGCCGGGAAGGTATACTACTTTGTTTGTTTATAATTTTTGATTAAAGGAAAGAGAATGGATCTTATATTGATAAATGTTTTATTTAATGTCGGCAATTATGTATGGAATACAATATCAGGTAAATGTCCGCCTCTGTTAGTCTCACAAATGCGAGCCCTTTTGAGCACATTTTTCATTACATTCTCACACATTTCACGCGGTATTTCATTAATTTCATCACGAATATTTTGTTTGAGTTGCTCAAGCGTTTCTGGTTTGTTTGCATAAACCTTGCTTTTCAGATATCCCCACAAAAAGAAGTCCGGAGCAGTCAAATCAGGCGACCGTGGAGGCCAATCAACATCACCATTTCTTGAAATAACTTTTTATGGAAAGAGGTCTCGCAGTAATTCCATTGTAATCCTGGCTGTATGCGATGTGGCACCATCTTGTTGATACAATCATGAAGTTGTGGCATTAAAAACTTTTTAATCATACCACGATATAGCTCCCCATTCACAGTTACCGTTACGCCGTTTTCATTTTTAAAGAAGTAAGGTCCCAAGATTCCTCCTGACCAAATTACACACCAGACTGTAACTTTTAATGGATGCAAAGGTGACTGATGAATAATTTGAGGGTTTTCCATTTTTTCCATCATGCACTACACGATAAATAGTGCGTTTTGTTGGCACGTTGTTTCTCCCAAAAAGTTCACGTAACTTTGTCTTCGTCACAGTAATCGATGATTGATTTTGATAAAATGTTTTAACGATTAAATATTATATATATATGCCACGTGTCTATTTCACGACTGCCAAATATGAACTGTCAAGACTAATGTTTACCAAAATGGCGGCAAAACAAAGTAGTATACCTTCCCTGTATATGCTTATTCGGCATGACTTGAGTGCCAGCATGCTGAACTCTCCTCATGGCAAGGATGCTGATCAGTTTCATAAGCGTGGAGTGTTCTACCAAATTCACATTTCTTCTTCATTGCAATTTACAAGCATTTAATCAAACCAAGGCTTTTTTTTGCTTAGAAATTATGTTTTTAAATTGGCAACACTGTTTCTTCTGGGCTCAGTGGTTTGTGAACTGGAGCGAAGGTTCTCTGGCTCGATTCCAGGGAAAACACAAACAATTCATACATTTTATTGGTTTTAAGCCACTGCGCCACCACTCTGACAACAAAGCCGTCCTGGAAAAGCTTCTCCATTTTAACCGTCTGGCTTCTCCCTTCCATCCGTCCCAAAAATAGAAGCAGAAGCTAGGCCTAGAGTAACTGCACAGAGCTGTTGTGAATCTGTTTTTTTCTAGAAACAGTCGGTATGACAGCGGACAGATTGTTTGGGCTCAGAAAGTTTTGACAAAAAATTGGACTTTGTTACAGGCAACAGCGGTCGTTATTTTAGCACTTCCAGTTAAAGTGCGAATACATTGGGATTGTGCGTCGTAACCATAATAGGATTAGTGTCACATTTCAACCATTTGATAGAATTTGGCTGTTCCATATATGGCACGAGCTCAAGGCCATACAATCCTATTATTGTTGTCAAACTCACGTGGCAAGGTTATTTTGTTGACTCATTTTCGAACCGTGGGCGCCGTGGCTTAGTGGTTAATGTGCTGGACTGGAAACGAAATTTGCAACGCCTCGCAAATATCCGTTTGATTTTCGGAAGATATGCTGGATCCGGTGGACCTTTGGCGTCTTTTTTTTTAGTCGATAACGTTTTTGGTAAACGACCTTGATGCAGCAGGAAGCTTTCTTCATTATTACCAACCACATGGAAGGATGAGTATTGCAGGGATGGCTCTGTATATCTCGGGTCTATAGACGATAAATATTTGAAAATGTATGGGTATACATTATAACAAAAATAGCCTAATAACCTTCATTCGACCGCCCCAAAAAGGTGTCCAATGTACACGTAGGTGCTCCAAATGTAAGCCTGGTTGGCGTGTGACAGTGCAATGACGGTGTACCATCTCTCAATTTGTTCTTCCTTCGTCTATAAGAAGCCGATGTTTCTCTTGCGAAACCTACGAAATTATGCTTTCCTATAAAACAAAATGGTTTCCGGAACTGGTGAATGGTCAATTATTTATTTATTTCGTATAACTGATTGATGAATTGTTGGTTTAATTTACTGACACTAATTACCACTTTCGTTTGAAATGCTTGAAATCAGAAATTGAAACTTTTCAAGTGATTGCAAAAACGTTAGTCCCCGGAACTTGTGTTTATTTCCGACTTACGTATCTACAATTATGGGTAGATTATCCCTGACACTTTGGGTGTGTGATTTCATTCTTACGCCTTTATTAGGGTTGACTGCGGACAAACGAATCTCTCTGTCGCACCTCGTGCAAAAATGCAGTAGTATGGAACAGTAAAATGGAACATCGCTTCTCCAAAAATTAACTGACTGCTAAAATACAGCATTCATCGATTAAGACGACAAATAAGCATCCCTACTTCAAATTAACTCAATGACAGCATACAGTATAAACACAAAATGTACTAAACTACTTAAAAATAACAATTTCCGCAATGGCATATACACATTCGAGACTCGTATCTACTTCCGTCAAAAAAAAGATCCCCCAAAGATGAAAGAAGAACAGATCTGCCTACTACTCCATCACGGAAACGGAAATAGCGGCATACATAAAATAAAATCCCGCTTGTAGCAACAACAAAAAATGCAGTGCCTACCATAGCAAACAGCAAAATCCAAAGAGCTCATCTCATTGATTTCATGAATGAAATAAGAAAACGGACAAAAACAAAACACATATATTCATCAATGAAGAAAATTTTAATCAATTCAAAAATGAAACCCAAGAGCCAATGGAAATCTCAACATCTGTGTGCTGCTAAGCGTTGTATCTATTAATTGTGGCAACTGGACTTGACCATAGAAAGCCAAAAGCACTTTACGTAAGAGCTATATCCCGAACAGTGGTATTATGTTCAATCTCCTTTTTTTTTCTCCTTTTCTTTATGAGAATTCCGACATAAAGAAAAGAGAAGAACAAACAACACAATAACACCACACCAGCTGAACTTGCCGGATAATTATTTACATTTAAAACAGAGATACACTAAAGTAGATATCAGGTTTCTTTTTTATCTACGCTGAGCTGTGCGAATAGGGTAACTTTAAATTTTGTAGTAATAAAGAAGAGTGACTGGACTGACATTCTTTGGTTCGATTTACGCCGAGTTAAAACGGCTTCTGATCGTTTAAATATATATGTATTTCATATTATATTTCCAAACTGGATATTGTATCGAACTCAGGATGGTGTGTATTTTTGGACTAACTGCCTACAGGCCGAGAGTTGCAATATTAAATTATTACACTTTGTTTGTGGTTTAAGTGTGTTTGTTTTTAAATTTCAATGCGCCGTAATAGTAACAAATTTCAGTCTCGACTTTAAATTTATGGAAGCGGAATTTGTATGAAAAATAAAGCCACTATGAACTACTAAAATTTAAACTAAACTTAAAATGTTTATTGATAAGGCCCAACATAAAAAAAAAAAAATAAACCTACACGGTTTTTTCGGAATTTAATATTTTTAATTTCATCCAAAATAGCCACAATTCCATTCATTCGGAATTGTCAATTTATTCGGAAGAAATTGTTTAAGGACGTATTGGTACTTTATTTGAACTACTTGCTACTTGTGAACAGTCAATGGGCCTTATTAATAATCATTTTTAACTTTCACACTCAATATATTGTAGGTCACACTGGGTAATTTTATACGAAAAATTATGCCATTGCGAGTTGGCAAAATCTACACTACATTAGTATCGCGCAATGTGTTTTTTTTGTTTTTCTAAAAATTGAAACTATAAAACAAAAAAAAATGCTCCCAAAGGGCAAATATCGAATGTAGTCTTAAAATCTAAATTCAACGCTTTAATATGTCATCGAAAAATCCACCGAAATTGTAAAATTTCGCAATAGTTATATTTTGTTAAAATTTCAATAGGCGTTTTTCTTTTTTAGTTCAGAGCACAACCTTAAGTGTTAAATACAAAAAGTCCGTGTTTCTTTTTTAGCTCAGATACATCAGAGCTCCGAATTTGTGTTTCAGGGCATGATCAGAGCGCCCTCTATGAGCTCAAAATAAATGAGCAGGCTGAGTGAAAAGCAGATTACACACTTCCAGTCACATATGACAGAAAGAAAAAAACAGGATAAGCAAAATATTGGAAATGGCGGACGAACCTTATTTTTCTCGAACTGAAAATTAACCAATTTAATAAATAACAATTAATAAATATTCAATTTATGCATTTGTGACAACTATGTGCTCAAGTGTGTTTCATAAATACCTCAGAACAATCTGAGCACGCTGGGTTCAGAGCGCGCTCATAATGCTCGAGCTCAGTTCAGTGCTCAGCTCTGAACTAAAAAAGAAAAACACATATATATATAACAGTTTTCCAATCAACTAATAACGTATGAGGGAACGATAAAAAGAAAAATAAAGAGATGAGATGTAGGTATTGGTCATCTCAGGGGACGTTCTATTTGAGTTTTTGCATGAGAAAATAATCGATGTATGGAAATCATGTCGTATTTTAGGCAAATTCATTGGTGGTTGTCACTTTGACATCGGCTGTCAAAGAAAATAACCTCAAACTGGGCTGCCTGTGCGAGATCTTCCATATTTTCAATTGTAAACAACTTAGTAAAGTGAAAATGGGTACGTTCAAGAATTTAGTTTACTAAATGACCAGATCGGTCACATGAATAGTGTTTTCATTTGACGTCTATGTAGGTGTAGCCGACGAATCTAGTCAAGAATTTCGTGACTAACTTAAGTACTAAATAAAATTGATAGTTCGTAGATTTATTTGGCTGGCGGTACCGACCAATCTAGTTTTTGCGTTGCGGGTACATCTAGTCCCAACTTAAGATAACTAGATTTTTAAACGTCACCAATGCTATTGTATGCTGCAGAAAAATCTATTTCTTATGACTCAACATTTGTTCAGATTGATTGTGTTTGAGAACCGCAATGGGATCGGTACTACAGAAAAAATGTAAAGGGACCAGTCAGTGGGAACAGCTTAGTACAATTTTTGGTGTAAAAAAAATTCCACTATTTAGCCAAATTTTCAAAACTCCTAACTTTGGAACTTACCAAATGACATATTTTCAAAGTACGCCCAACACTATGGAGCGCATTACATCTCAGTCTGTACTAGGTGAAATAGATTTATGCTTCAAACTGTATTCCCTGATTTCGATAGCACAGGATTATTTGTTGTGCTACCAGTATGAGAACAAATTTCTAGTTTTATTCACGTTAAGACTGAAAGCTTTCCATGTTTTTGTACTAGATTTAAGTCGGAGTAGAAACTGAGATTCAGAGAAAATTATTTAAGTTAATTAAACACGATCAAGATCGATCAACAAAAACTGTTCCTTTCTGCCCCAATGAATACCACATAAGACTACAGTTCTAATTCAAAGTTGAGTGTCAAAAACCTAATTTTTCCTATTAAGTCCTTCTTATAAGTAGTTATAACACCTGTCAAAATATTTATAAATTACATACGCTGTGCTACCATTTATACAATATGCTCTCTTTCTTGTCGTCACCGTCGTCGGTATCTTCTCCTCAATTTGTGTCGTTTGTGTCATGCTATGTTACAGTTATGTACGCGTCACTCGTGATTAGCACAGTTCTTCAATCCAATACACATGCAGCGAAAATGAGAATCATACCTAAAAGGAAATGTGAATAGTAAATTAAGAAACAAAAGGCAAATAAAATATGTAGATAATAGCGAATCGATTGATTGCAAGTTTAGTAGTAGTAGCCTAGCAGTGAGTTGTGTGTGTACGTATAGTTTGAGGCTTTTGTTTTTATTTTAATAAATTGCTTTTATGTAGTAGGTAACATGCAAACATAACAGAAATGCTAAATGTTTGTTCTATTAGGGCAATAGTTTCATTCGACATTAATTGGAGAATGTTTCACTCACATTTATCGAGACGACTTTTGTTTCGGGTTAGCGGAAAGTCCACCTTTGTGGGTTTTGGTCCATTAACTGGTAGGCAAACTATCAAGGGATACACGATGGCGATAACATTTGACATTAGAGTCATTCCTCAATGTGTTTGACAGAAATAGGTAGATAGAAGGTAATTCATTAAGAACTTAATGCATGAAGTTGAATTGTGACAAACAATTATTAGCTGATGTTCTAAATCCTTATGCAATGAATTTTAAAAGAAGGTAACTATGCACAAATTGTCCTGCACTAAAAGTCAAAAATTCATTAGCTTGTTAATAAAAGAACAGACCCTGATTGGCAGTTAATTGTGAGTAGTATTTGTGTAAAAAAAACAGCCTTTGCGGACAAAAATCCATTAGCTGTGTTTTCTTCTCACGCTAGATGTCGCATTTTTTCTGTTTTTTTTTTTTTTTATCTCAAACGTTCGCCTGATTGTGCTTGGAAAAAAACTGCCTTCACAAATACAAACTACGATTTCCTTGCATTCGTAAAGGCACTGACCTGAAATTGAAATTATGTCAAAACAAAGCAAACCAAAAGTTAACTGAGCTTAATTGAGTTGGATTGAATTAGATCGGCACAGTGTCGAAATTAGTCAGTAAAATCATCTCTTTTAGAATAAATGAAGACGTGTGTGAACTTATTTTCGGGGAACTATTAGTCACTTTAAGAACTGTCAACCAAATCAGTATTTTTCTGCAAAACATATTCTAAAATTATTTTTTAAATATTTTCTTAGAAGAATATAAGTAGAGAAGTAATCTCAAAATAAAACAAAAGAAACAGTACTTATTTTAAATATACCTAGCACTTTAATTTCTTTGTTACACTAAGTACTGGGTCACGTCAAACTTTATGTCAAACGAAGTAATAGGTAGTACAATTTGTGTACGTCAAACTTCATATAAAAATAATGAAGACTTTGGGCTTATTCATCGATTTAGTTGTAAATTGGAAAGATTTCTCTGAACGTTAAAAATGGACTGGTCACATTTCCGATGTCAGACACATGTACGAAATGTCAACTTAGTACTCAATGAAGGAATTCTTAAAGTCATCTAAGAAACGTGTTCACGTGACCAATCTAGGCCAATAAAAGCCGAAATACATCAAGTCAGCCAGCTGTCAGAGAGTAGAATATTTACTCAAAAGCTGTCGTATAAACATAGTATATCGAGTCACTTCCAGTTTCCAGATAAACACCAAATTGTACAAAACAAAACTATGTCCAACTGCAGTAAGAAATTGCGACTTGTCTTAAATGAGGAACTGAGAACATTCTACTATATTTTGTTTTTATATCCTTGTTCCATTTTATAGAACAATCTTTCGGAAATTTGGCTTTTGCAGTAGGCACACTCGTTACTCGTTATTTTGCTATTTTTCTGTTTTCCCGTCATTTTTGAAAAGAACATGCATCTAAATTGATTTTTAGATTCTATTCTTAAAGGTAGACATCTCTGACAAGCATAAAACAGAATTAAATTAGTTTTTAATATGAATACCTATTAATCTATATCTCTGTGGTTCTTTTATTTCAGAAGCAATACCTCCGCCTTATCAAGAGTCAGTAATGGACAGACTGAAACCCGAAGGTATGTATTTCGCTACAATTTATGTTATTTACTTTGCCCGAAAAAAAACCACAGTGACTAACAAGAGACGTTCTTCTTATCAGTTACCAACTGTTGTTGGGTTGATAAAAAAACGTTTGACGTTTCGCTGTCATCGGAAATAGTTTTCCCGACAGCCGAAAGCGAATGTACATATTCATGGTCCATGCTTTTCGTTCGTGTGCTCATTCTGTTTCGTTTCACTGTACTGTCTGTAACCATCGTACTCGAATGGGTTGTGTGCAAGAGTAAAATCATTCACCAATACTGTTTAAAAACACTTTAAGCAGCAAATAAATAAACAACACACCCCGACGCACCGCGCCTTTCCTTGACATCGAATCTTGATCCCCCACCGCCTTCGCACGCCACAAAACAGCACCACCAGCAGAAAAAGAGCAGCAACCAGCGAAAGCCGTCCGCGACTACAGCGACGCCGTTGAATACACAAAAAAAAACCCACATCCACTTAGTTAATTTGCAAAAAGAATTCTGGCGCCGACTTAAGCAGCTGCCGCCACGATGTTTTTATTGATTTGTGGAATGTTCTGTGTTATTCATCCATACACACGCACACAATTCCACTGCTTTGGGTTAATTTTGCAAAAACAAATGATTTTTGTTGTTCATTATTTATTTAAACAAAAAATCGTTTTTTTTTGGTACAAACAGAGCTGGTGCTCCTCTCGAACCAAAAGCGTGTACTACATGCACAAAAATGGTTCCTCAATAATTAATTGGTTACAATTGATTTTATTTTTGAAAAAGAAAACAATATTCTCATATACCTACTGCACAAAAATGTTTCATGCATTCAAATTCACAGTCGCAACAGTGCAATAGTTTGGCTGACGTTCGGTGTACCTATGCTGAATCGTTTCTAATAAGTCTATTTATCAACGTTACAAAAAGACAGAAAGCAAACATGACAAATCATTCCTGTCAACGGAACGAAAGAGTAATGAAGAGAAATTGCGATGGGTTTTCATGTTTATTTTCGGACGAATATAATTGACGGGTAAAAAATAAATTTATGAATTATGTGGCGCCAAATGTTAACAAATTTCTAATTATAATCGCACTTATCAGCGGTTTGCGAAAGTCACATCTATCTCATGAATTGTCAAAATGTTGCTATTCTCCTAAGATGGACTCTGACGTATGAGATAAATTGTATAGTGGATCACAAACACACACAAGAAGCTAATAACATAATAGTTTTGAGATTATTTGAGTTTGGATCTGTATTTTAAAGTCAAAAAAACAGTTTAAGGCGATTTGGCACGGTCTGGAATTGGAATGTTTCTAAAACCAAATGTAACAACAGTGACAACTGACAACCCATGCTTATGCACTCAAAAATAACTCCTCGCTGTTGGCTGTATGATTAAAAGAATATTTTAAGGTGCGTACACTCGTGTCACGACACCTGGGTCCTAGTTTTTGTTTGCAATGTTTTACATTTATACGTGAGGAACAGTGACGCATTGATTATCTCATCTTTACTATCATACTTTTTGCAAACAGTGGCCGTAAACGAAAAATGATAAAAAGAATCGTGAAAAGTAGTAAATACTCGACCGATTCAGTTGACCATGTCTACAATAATCACAGAGGGACATGTTTGTTCTAGATAACTAGCCGAACCTTCATTGCATGGAAGCCTTCATGTCCAGGGACCCAGGAGAGCAATGCCTTTTGCTGTGTTTCTTCACTTCACAAGCTTTGATTTTATTGCTAATAACTAACCTTTAAATTGATTTGATTACCCGCAATACTAATAATCTTTTTTGTTGCCCAGGCAAAATTTTTCCATACAAAATGCATATTGTGACTTACTAAATATTTAGTGCGGAGGTTAAATATGATTATTAGTAAGGCCCTACGACTTTTGCTGCTTGAAGTTGTTCTTCGTTTCAAAGTTGCTGTTACTAATAACCTCTTTAACTTTGGACTGCAAATTTAAAAAGTTCACAGTAGTTACATTTTTAAGGCAACTTGTGACAGTTTGTGACAGTTTGTAACAAGTAAAAAAATCTGCGTATATCTTTTTCCTGCTTAAGACATTTTATTAAGTCTTTCAGTGATTATTTGAAAAAAGAGATGTCATCAGGAAAACAGTTCACAATAGCTGCGATTCTTAAATGTCAAGATAACCGTTGACATTTTCATTGCATTTCGCGTTACTTCATAGGAAAGTTCTTTGTCTCTCTCTCTTATAATATTTTCTGACCCTAATCTTAAATAAACCTTTGAGTACTGAACGTCACAATAGACATTTTTGTATTAAGCAACAGTTCGTTTCAAATTCAAATCGTATTCAAATAATTATTATAAGTAATGTTCTCTATTGCAACTTCATCTTACTAATAATAATAAAAATATACAGAAACTCTCAAATAAAATAGAAAATACTTCTATTTTGAACTCCTTAAACTTAAAGTCGATACTATTGCTAGTAAGGTCCCGTCTAGTTTAATTCTGGTTGCGACCCTGCGCGATACTAATAATCATGTTTTAAATTTCCTCAATTCACAATGGCGAAATTTTCCATACAAAATTGTGACCACAAAATAAAGTGAAGATTAAAAATGAACATAAGGCCTACTGTTAGTTGTAACTGGCAGCGGAATATTCACTGTTCTTTTTCATTCAAAATCTGTCTTTGTTCACTTAACACGTTTTTACCCCATCTTTGTATTTTCAGACCGTGCTCCAAGCGAAAACTCAAAAGACGGATGTGTTTCCACATTCAGCGGCACCACCACCGGTCTTCGAGTTCAAATTCCAGAATCTTTCACCACTAACGGCGAAGGTAAGTCAAACCTATTCATTCACAACAATCTGATTAATTAAATTAAACATCTACCTACAAAATGCATGTCGGTAGACAAACACCATCGGCCACTCATATTCGCAATCAACACCGTTATTTTCGGATAGCATGTGATAATATATGACGCGACAGTAAGGTTATCGCGAAAAGTTGAAGGGCCTTTCTTTTCCATCTAGTATAGATATGTATATCATTTTGCACACAAGCTATTCAAATATAGGGTATGCATACACGTACATGGTATACCTGTCCCAACCCAACCGCATAATTCGTTTTGAAGGCCGTTCGTTTTGATTTCAAGTAGAACTTCACGTCGTCCAACACCGCGAACACCCCCAAATTCCGGTGTGTTCAATAGCTCTTTATTTTTTTTCTGTTGTGTTTGGCTTTATTTGCTTAAAGAGTGTTACGATTCTTGCTATACCTACTGTGTCTCCCACTCCTACCAAGTGATAGTACACAACACTCAGTAGCTTAGCGCTTGGGTTGGAGTGAACAGATTGTGTATCCAACTATAGCTATATCTACGTTGCCAGCATGTGGATATGGACACAAGTATTTTCTTTGGCGCCGGAATGCCGCGGCCGCCGCCGCCATACAAATGCACAGCTACACCTTTTCTATAAGTATCTAGCTGTTATGTCTAGCCATATCTATAAAGCTATACATTTATAACTGACGCGCCAGCATTAAACACTTGTACTTTACTATCACCGGGCTTGCATGGGATTTTTCCTACACAAACAAAAAAGCACCACAGCCGCTAGGCCAGTCGAGGGAATTGGCAACAGTCTCACTTTATAGGTTAAAATACTTATCGATCGATTTTAATTAAACTTCGGACGGTTTTTGCGCTGACTTTGGATCGAATATGAAAGATTTTCATATCAAGCGTATCTAATGTGCTATGGTCTATGGTGGGCTACGTCATTTGCAAAACGTGCGAATACGCACGAACTGCGTTTTTGGATTTGAAGTCATTAATTGTATCCAATTGCCATGTTCGTTCCGTGTTCAAACTAAAGTAGCAGGAGAAGGTGTATTTACTATGTCGGGCTGGTATTTTTTTTATTTTCGTAAGAGCCATTCAGCTATGTGTATCTACCCAAAGCAAGCCACACACATGTGGCATTCTCAAACTCGATCCACTAAGTAAACATCTGGGATTCTGGTAAAATATGGTCAAAACGCAGCCAGTTTTGGGATAGCAGTCGTCGAAAAAAATCATGTAGGCGAGCGAGAGTGGATGTGTTGTAGAACACAACACGTGTTGTTGCGAGGCGAGATAAACATTTCTTGGCGGCGCTCTTTTTTTTTTTTTTCTTTGTTTCTTACAGGTATTTTGTGAATATTTTTCATTTATTTTTTTCTTTCGGGAGGGGGCAAACAGATTTCTGAATAGCAATTTATTAAGACGTATTTAAATGAATGAATGGATTTGGAAACGATGTCCCCATTTTGTTTTGTTTGGGCCCACACACGTGTAGTGTATATGGGTTGACTTCGTTTTGTATTAATTTAATCAAAATTTATTTGATCAATTTTTAAACGGTTGGAAATTAAACTTGTTCTGCAAATGAATATGATTATTGATCGATATTGCACTTTTGTCGATAAATATTTGTTTCTTCTTAACGATATTCGAAAACTGACGCGTTAAATGAAATGCATCGTTTCGATGCGGAAATGTTGACACCTGATAGATGTTGTCACACGAAATATTCCATAGAAGTGAAAATACAATGCCTAATCCACTCGGAAATGATTGGAATTAGTTGGCAGCATTTGAACTTGTCCATTCAAGTCAGATGTCAGATAGATAAGCATTTATGCTGTAATTTGACAATTAATGAGCTTTGTTCGTAGAGTTGGTCATGTCTTGTAATTTAAACAAATTCATGCTGGGAGAAATTACAGATGACGTTTTAAAGCGTGACAGTTTCACAAATTGAGATAGAACACAATCATTGGCGAAAATAATGCGATTATGAAAGAAACTGTCATTGACGTTAAAAGAATTGAGATAAAACGCATTTATTGTTGGAAAGCTAAATGCCGATGACAGTTCATTTACAAAGCATGTTGTCCGTAAAAAATGGTGCACACTGTTCGAAAAGGAACTTATCAGCTGTCATCGGAAAAGCTATTTTCGTATTACTATTCGTCTACCCGTGATATGGATAAAAAGTGTAGTTGTAAAAGATTATAGATCCGAAACATCAATACAAAGTTCAAAAATCGAAAGGAGAGTCAAAATGCGTCCTCTTTTCGTTTAGCAGTATAGCTAAAGTTTTGCTATAAAATATGTTTTTATGTTTTATTGTGTGTATTTTTTGTTTTATTTTTGTTTTTACTTTCAATTGTGGTTAAAGTTTAAAACAATATGGAATCTGTCGTTTGTCACTTGTCTTCCCAAGATTTGTTCCGGATGTCTTTTCGCAAACCTAGCATTTGTTGTTCAAAGACTACAAAAGAAAAAAGCGTTTGTGTCATTAACAATGAAATCAGTTTACTCAGAGCAATTTTCGAATATTCGAACTTCTTATCTAATGCAAGTGGTGGGTGGTCCCTGCGTATGTACTTATGGTTAGTCAACTTTTTTATTGCTTGGTAGTATACTATGGACAGCAAATGCATTTCTGTGTTACCAGCAGCGAACAAAGCTGATTGGAAGAACTTTAAAGTTTCGAGCTCACCTAACAAAGCAAGTAGGTACTAGTGAGTCCTTAGTATGCATGGCTGCTACGGCCAAACATTTAAGAAGGCTAATTGAACTCGTTCAAAACCCTTTTCATTCCCAAAGCGTTCTCTTTAAAAGACGAACCAAATCAATAAGTGAAAATTTTTCTTAAATTCATATGGAACTCAAGATTCACTATAAAAAAAATGGGTGCTAAGCGTGTACAATATAAAAGTGCGAAAACCATAACCTCAAATCCAAAATAGGTCGAAACGATGATGTCAACTGGACGTGATGAATTCCTTTTATTTTGTTGTTGTCCGGAGACCTCCTCCCTTGTCGTATCTATTATTCTGCCGTCTGGTTTGATCCCACAGATAGCATTCCCTTGTAAATCACATAAACACCATTAATTAAATTCACTTAGATACATTGTGGCGAAGCAATTATTTGCCCCAACAACAACACACTCACGACGACAACGAAACCAACTCATTGAAACGATACCGGAATCGCGTTCACTACTTCATCATGTGTCTGCCACTTTGACATAAAGTAGAGAGGTGGCGCCTTCCTGCATCTTTTTGTTTCACGCGTGTGGTGTGCCTTTATGAACTCTGTTTCCAAAAAAAAAAACCTGAAGCTAGAAAACACAGCTGACTAAAACCAAATTAAGCATTATAATAAAATCTGAAAAGACAACAAAATCATGGCGCTATTCTAATCCGCTCCACATTTTGTTTGCTCTTCAAATTTCCAGAGATTGTATTAAGCAAACATTCTGCGTCAGTTGTCAGAAATTCGCTAGATACACTTGAATTCTGTTCCGCTTTGGTTATCATGTGTATGGCAACCGCCACAGGCTTCATAAACTTTTTTTTTGTTTTGTTCTGTTATTTTTTTGTTCATCCATTTAGCAATTTGTTTATGTGAAAGACTTGCTAATGGAGCGTACAAGTCTAGCACACAAGAGGGAGAGAAAAGAAACTCGGTCATGTACTCGTAGTCGTGCTCGGCCGTAAATAAGTATCGCACAATTTTATTGTTGAACAATTGTATAATTGACCTGGCGCCAGCGTTAGCGCTAATGGAAGTTCACAGATATTTTGTATTGTTGCGCTGTTGGTTAGGGTTTCTGTACATGGCAGCGGACTCTTCTCTGCCTCCGCACATTTTTTCTCTCTAGAGGCCAGACAATTAACCATTTAAGAGCAAAAATAGTTTTTTATTTTTTATCGGAGATGGATCTCCGCCCTAGAGCAAATTGTACTAATAATAGGAGTAGATCAAGGCTGATGAAATGTGTCAGTTTATATTATGAACTGTCAAAGTTGTTAGAGTTACATCTAGTACTGGATTTAGATCTTACTACGGCGACAATACTGGCTAAGACGCCAATGAACACTAATCCAATGACCCAATGCAATGTTATAAATGGCGTCTGTAATTATTGTTTTCAAAAGGGGTAGGGCACATCATTATATGAATCAGACAGCACAGTGTGTCGCTATGTCATGCATTGCAGTGCGGAAGTAGCGGAATTGTTTCATATTTTAACGCTATTTCGAAATTTATTAAAAGCGGTGTGTGAGAATGTGTTCTATATTAGGATTTTATTAGACGATTCGATCAAGATGTCGAGTTTTTAGGAATACACGTTGTAAAAAGAATACAAAAAACACTTTATTGATCTTTCTGTTCTCAAGTAGAACAACGTACGCTATTCAACCTGCTGGACAATTGATGTAGACGAACGGTATTCTATAGTGGATGATAAAAACGATGAACGCAATTTATAGGGAGCTTATATATTACTTAATCTAAGTCCACCGATAGATGGCGCTAAACTCATCTTAAGTACAGGTTATATTTAGTATCTTTTAAAATACAGTATAACATTTGTTGCCTGTACGTACCTTAAGCGGGTGCTTTCCTTTGGTTACAAATAATTGCATAGAAATATGCAATCGCTTGAAACTTATCTGCATATCGAGAGCAACTTTATATTCTATAAAAAGTGCTACATATTTTATTTCCCGTTCTAAATTTTGGTTGCCTTAATTGCCATGTAAAGCGTTTGCAATATTTATCTCGCATAGGAGTGCCACGCCCTGTTCTTCTGTAACCCCCATATTTTGCGAAATGCTTTCAACAGGAAATGTGCTTCTATTTGTCGAAAATCAATGCTAGAGCTGTCATATATGAGCAGATATTGTAGGTAGGTGCCCCGCCCCCTTTTTTTAATTCCATGCACATTTTGCGAAGTGAATTGTTCAGACTTAGGACATTTGATCAACTATGCTCCGAATTTAGTCATTTTTATCTGGAATTAGTGTCAAAGAACTGCGTTTGATGGAAGATGTTATAAAAATTGGGAGCAATATAATAACTCTTGAAGCAACATGACCTGGAGCTTGGTCAGTCGAACTTTTAAGGCAATTACCGTCAAAGCATTTCGCCTACAAAAGCAAGTGTCTTAGGACATAATCTCTTTCATTATCCTGCAATTATCATGAAATCATTTAATCACGAATAATACCGAAACAAAGTCTATTTGAAACCGATTTACCACATCCATGAACGCGCTCCGGAACGTATAGTTTGCTCACGGAGTACGCGATTCAATCTGGTTCCACCATCAAGAATGAAGGTAATATAAGACCGTTCACATATTTCCATACGTTTGCAGTGCACGAGACACAGTCGAGAGAGAGAAAAAATATTCATGACGATTGCTTGTATTAAAGATTCAGCCGCAAGTGCTTTTCTTTTATTATGCTAACTTACTACGTCACAATATAAGATTCCAGACGTTTTGGTCTCGACCAGCTGTCAAATGACGAGTCCAACAACCCTGCTAACATGTTTGATTCCTATGACTTTTCAACCGCAAAAAGCATTGAGAGCAGTGCTGCCGAAAGTACTGCAATGGGAGTATTCGACAGTATTTTCGTATTTTCGTATTTTATTTACAACAAATATTTCACATTAAGATTACAATCTTATTATTTGTGAAGGCTTAAAGAATAAAGAAAATTCAAGAGTAATTCGAAATCTTAAGCTAAGTGAAGTACAATGTGAACTTGAGTTTGATAAATACAGAAAAAATTAAAGTAATATTAAAAGCAAAAACAAAATAACAGAAAAGAAAAAAAACAAAGAATAGTATGGTTCCATACAATATTTTGTGATTTTATTTAATTATCACTGGCCAAGTGTTTAAAGAGAAGATTTTTGAATGTGTTTGTGTTTTTGATCCTCCTAAGTGTTACAGGTAATGAGTTCCATAAAAGAGCGGCATGGACAAAAAAGTTCGTTCGGATTGTTGGGAGTTGAACCTGGGTCGGATCAGGACTGCGGTTCTTTGCGAACTGGCAAATACTAGTCGGTTGTGCAAGTACTCAGGCTGACGTGACTGCATAATATAGTGCAATTGTATTAATGACCTGAATTTGAAAAGGTTATCAAGTGTCAGAACCATAATGAGCTTAGAGTTAGCAGAAATATGGTCAAAATATCGTTTATTGTAGATGTATCTCGCGAAGTTATTGTAAATTACATTAAGTTGTCGCCTTGTGTTGTAGTCAACACTGCAGAAGAATTCGCAGCCATACAAAAGGATGGGTAAAAGAAGTGCCTTCATCAGTAACATCTTAGTGCTAACAGGCACAAGCCTTTGAGTTGACCAAAGCAGGCGGAGACCATTATATACCTTACCGATTGCAGTAGCTACATGATCAGTCCAAGTTAATGTATCATTGAAGATTATCCCTAAGTTCCTTGCAGAACAGACGTATTGTATTTTTTTTTCATCCGCCGTGCTCCCGTACTCCCAAAAGACAAATTTTACTTCCTATTTTTGCCCGTTAGGTTAGTTTCGGATTTAACTATTTTCACTTGGTTTAAATTCTCTATAGGTAGTGAATTGTAAATTTTTAGTTCTTGATGTTTCATTAAGATTTTTTGTGTTCGATTTTGTTAACAAACTTTCCACGGATCCGGTTGGTCCGATTTGTAGCTGATTTTTTACCGAATTTCTCTCGAATTTGTCCACCAAACGTTGGAAAGTCGACTTTTAAGGGCCACCACGTCTGCCATATAAAGCGCGAAGCAAAGCGCGAAAAGTTTGCACATTTTGATAACAAAGTTGGCTGCCAACATCAACCCGTCCCATTGAAAGACCTGTCGCAAAAAAAATTATTTCTTAATTGTAATCCCTGGTACTCCCCAAAAATCTTCTTATATACTCCTCAACAAAAGCATGAAACGGCAGCCCTAATTGAGACTCGGTTCCAACGTAAAGAACCTTCATACAACTTATCTCGAAGTTAAGGTTCTCCTAGCTCTCACTTGCAATAACTGAATGGAGCTGAAAGCAGGGTCGGCATTCTGTATATCGAAACGTTCAAACGGTTTCGTGTGCACCAACAATTTACTTGTGTAACTTAGAGAAAATCAATCATGCACACGAAAACGTTTCAACGACCCCAGTTTACCGGTTCGCAATCTGTCAATATCAAATTTTGATGTCTTTAAGTCAGTATCAATTTGAATTAAAAAAAAAAAACTACAGATAAGTAATTTATAAACATATTTTATTGCTGCTCAAAGTTCCATATTTTGTAGCACCTCTTTGCTGCGTCTATAACTCAGCACTAATTAAAATAGCAATCAAACGGCGCCATCCATGCGAACACCTTGAAATTAATAAGCCATATCAAAAATGTTTACGGACATGGGTATCGGTATACTTATCCGTATACACATATCTCATAGAGACATATCTTTTACTCCATACATGTGTGTGTGTGCACTAGGGGAACACGCACACTGGGGAGTATTCAGCTGTCAGCACTTCCGAAGTGCTAATTCAATCAACTTTTCCCTATCTGAATACTCTTTGGCAACCAACTTCGACTGCAAAAAATCAGCTAGCAGCAGCTTGCAGCAGAGGCTCTAATCGGGAAGATTGAACAAATAAACTTGTAGCCGCAATTAAAATGAATCCTACTTTGATTTCTTTACAAAGCGAAAAAAAAGGAACACGCCACCTATGAGATGATGCTCGTAGTCATAGTCACTCTACCACTACTACCACGGCTGGTATAGTCGGTCTATTTATAGCAAATGCTGTAATATAGTAATAACCTTTTATGTGGTTTTATTTATTTTATTTGCTAGTTTTGAATTAATTTGAAATTTCTTTTATTTCTTTTGACAGTAGACACTGCCTCCTTAAGGCAAACATGGAATAATTGACATACCGAATACGCGTAGTGTGCGGCAAAGGCAAAAAAAAAAAAAAAAAAAACGAAATAAACAAGAGGACGACGCTGTTGTCGCCTTTAATTACGCTAGATAACGCAGACTAATATTCATTCTAAGGCTTAGTTTATAAGTAAAGTGCCTAAGCCATATTTTTGCGATCTCGCTCCCTCTTTTTGTGTGTGGATTGGAGAGTAGTGACTTTATAGATGATTTGTAACACAATGTGAGTGTGCATAGTGAAATCATGAATATGTACGGGATACTTTTGTAGTTCGAAGTAAAATTGATTTCTCGGCGATTTCCATTTGCAGATCGTTTAAATCTTTTGTCATCTGCTTAGTGTTTTTATTACGTACGAAAAGTAGGTAGGGTACACCGATAGTAATTTATCAGTTCCTCAAATCACCAATCGTCGTAATCGGTTGCATACTTCCGTTTTGTTCATTCGTTAATGATGGATATTAATGGTTTAGTCAGTTTGTACCTATACACAAACTTTACGTCAATGGTGTTGATAACCTTTTACGCAGACCACGTATTATAAAGAGTCTAAAGTTCTGTGCTCTTTAAAATGCCTCTTTACGCAAAAAACTGATTTATACAAGTTTTTCAACGTTGTATAGAGCTTGTATAACATTGACTTATTATATCTGGACTATATGGAATGCCTTCTAAAGCTGTATGAACAAGTTTGGACCTCTGGCGGCAGGAATAAGGGAAATGTTGAGCTACCTGTTTTATCGGTGCTATAATAGAATTAATAAATCCCCTTGAAAACTTTCTCGCGACTTTCAGTCATACCGTCTGTAATGCTCCATTTACAACATTCCTAACACGGAAGATTAAAGAGATGTCCAACACTAAATACCCGTCTGACTGAAAGGGACAGCATTACCGAAGACGCAAAAATACGTGACACGTATTTTGGTCGGCCATCTTTACGTGGTAGAAATTATGAGAAAGCTCTGCACGATGATATTTTTACAGCGATGGCCTCGGAATTATGCTTTCCTATTTTTTATTATTTATTTATTTCGTATAATTGATTGGTGAATTGTGGTTAAATTGACACTAATTACCAATTTCATTTGACATGGCTTAAATCGAAAATTGAAACTTTTTCAAATAATTGCAGAATCGCCGGAACTTGTGTTCATTTCCGATTTACGTATTTATAATTATGGGTAGATTATCCATGACATATTGGGCTTGTGACTTGTGATTTCATTCTATAGCCTTTATTAACATTGACCGCGGACAAACGGATCGATCTGTTCCATCTCCTGGAAAAATGCTCGTTCGTAATGTTGCAGTATAACTACATTAGGTTCATTCGCGTACGTGGTTTTAATCGAACCCAATCGATATAAATAGATCGCAATCGCACAAAGTATACACGTTCTGATCCAAAATGATAGAGAAAGAGAAAAATACCAAAATAACGAGTAACGAGCAGTTCCAGTCTCGCAACAGCTCAGAGAACTTTAACCGGCAGGTATACCGATAAATTTATGACAAATACACAAAGTTGACAAGAAGCAATTGCAGACAAAAAAAAATGTGTGAAAATAAAACCAATTCGGTGGTTGTCGAATTTGTTTTCTTTCACTTTTTTTTTTTCTGCAATTGAAATATCCGCTGATTTATTTTTGACGAAAGTAATGTAGCTCAAACTCTTCTTTGTGTAGACACACGTGCTTCGGAGTATATCTTCCGCTCTCGGAGAGAGTTTAATTCGCTTAAATTCTTGAGATTGACAGGTTTTAGTGCTAAGCTCGCGAAAGTAAGCGAATATACCTACTGAGTTATTAAGTTAGGAAAATCGTTTACTTTGAATTAAAATGTTTATTTTGGACTGACATTCATCCATCTGGGAAGTTATACCCTAGCCCCCGTACCTGTTAATAACAACTGTGTAAAAGTTATCAACTGGCTATCAACAGTTATATCTGTTTGTATTCTTACTGACATGACGTTTACTGGCTAACTTATTTGTGCATATTTTTTTTTATAAATATGGGCTTATATTACGTTTCCACTGGACACTAATCGCGAGATTTAGGGCAAGAGATTTAAAATAAATCCTGAGGTGTTTCCACAAAAAAAAAAAACAAGATTAATTTGACGTTTCACCAGATGTTGTCAACTACTGTCAAATCAAACAACCCAAAATTGTGATAATTGAGTTCCAGAAATCTTAAAATCCAGAAATCTACAAAATAAAATGAAAGTTTTGATGGTTGCATTGGCTGGGAGAAGTCTCTCAGAAATAAATTCCCTGTTTTTTTTTTTTTATAACACAATGTCAAATACAGCTCTGTTGGCTTTGTGTTTTTGACATCTCGAGCTGTGGAAAGTGTGTTCACAAACCGGACTGTTTATGCAAACCTGGTTGATAATCGAGACTTATTTCTAATCTCCCTTTTCATGAGATTAACTTTTGTATGATAAATCCCGAGATTTATGCGGGACTTACAGACATTTTTCTAAATCTCGCAGTTAATCTCCGGCGGAAACGTAGTATTAACTGTTGCGCAAACAAAAAAATGTACATTGGTTTGTGAGACTTATTGCAAGGGCAAATCTATTTTTTTTTGTTAAGAAAAAATGAATTTTCTTCTGTTTAGGGAAATGGGAAATTTCAACTTTCCGCGTGTAAAAGTCTGGTAAACTGCTCTCTCTTCAATATCGTGTGATTCATTTTAGTTTATTTTAAATATTATCATTGAATAATTGTTATCGCATTCACTGTAAAAGTGTAAACAGTGCATAGGAACAATTTATTGATAATGATTTATTACAAATGTTTGACTTCAAGACAGATGTCACCGATTTGTGATTAATTGAGTAATTCGTTTTTGCGTCCAAAAATAAACTGTCTGCCCCTTAAAAAAATTACCAGCTATTCGTATACACGATATGAACACAGCCTTATCGGTCTACCAGTACAATTCAGTTCAGTGCAGCAAAATTTGAAGATTTTCGAATTATGTAGGTTGTCACATTTAAAACAATTCGTCAACAAATCGCTATATATACCTAGGTAAGTAGGCATTCGTTCATGGGTAGGTATCTAAATATTGATAACAATTAGACAGTGTACGGTTCAGAAAACGAGGTTTCCTATTTTTCGTCGGAAATAGAAGAAAATAAATGAATCGGAAAAAGATCAAAGCCTCTCGACAAACAACATTTCCCTTTGAGATTCACCGCCATGCCGCCCACTTTTAATTAATTCTCTTAAATTTATAATTCTGAAAATATAAAAAATACGTTACGTCTTTAAGATTATATATACAATATGTATACATATCTACTTGTGTATGGAAGTATCTGGAAAAAAAAAAAATTAAATATGATTAGGTATGAAAATATAATTCGAATAACTTAATCTGATCTTTAACCTCTCTGTCG
Organism: Cheilosia variabilis; assembly: GCA_951230905.1. NCBI lineage: Eukaryota > Metazoa > Arthropoda > Insecta > Diptera > Syrphidae > Cheilosia > Cheilosia variabilis. The sequence continues at coordinate 47,038,998 of OX579676.1, forward strand.
CTCCCGAAAAAACAACACAATCAGTGCGAACAAAAATTGCACTTTTCCGTGTGCGTGTCCGTGTGTATAACACTTGGGCGATCTTTTAATTTAAATATACATATTTTTGTTATTCAAATGGGCTGCTCATAGTAGCAACTACAATCGTCTAATAAAAAAAAAGATACTAATAATAATAAACAGGCGCCACCTAAATAACTCTCTCGCCTGTCTGTCTCTTTTCCGCCCGACCGCGCCATTACTTTACACTCGGTATAAAGTTATAAATAATTACATTTAGTGCGACAATGTGTCGACAACCGCCGCGGCGTCGCCGGCGCGTACACAACACACACGTTTTGACACATACGCTATTTGTCTGTACTGAAACAGCACCACATTCATAACAATTGTGATGGTCGGTCACCGGGGTAATCAAACAAAAATATGTACAGTAAAAAAAAAAGGCCGAACCATAAAAAGATAATAAGCGTCGATGCCACTGACATGTACATGACGCGCCGGCGACAATAAATTGTTGATTGTTGTGTCTTTCCCCCACTATTCCGCGTAGTCGTTTCGATACGAATGGATCTGCACATTCACCGTCATCATTGAACCTTTCAACTGAAATTTGGCAAACAAACAAAAAAGACAAAACTTTGCAACACAATTCACCATGCGAAATGAGTATTTGTTTGTTTCTCCAGCTGAGGCAAACAAACACCCGTTAAGTCGGGCAATTAAGTAAAGCCTGAGGAGTGAGGCTTTCGCGTGCTTACTAAGTGCTATTAGACGCCACTGCCGCCGATTGCCATATTGGAATTGGATGAGCGAGTGTGTCTGACACTGACATCACTGTTTGAAAAAAAGGCGATATTTTTTGTTTGTTTTTGTGTGTGTTTTTTTTTTGTAATGAAAATGATAAGTAGGTAATTGTGTTGTGTGTGTTTTGATGAACGCCGCGCCGATGCCGATGCAAGTACAATTTAATGGCGAACGTGATTATGATTGCATCGAAATCAGGGAATTTGTCGTCATTGCGGACGTCGGCAATCATAACGCGCATCGAAGCGGGCAACTGCCCGCCCTGACTAAGCAGTCAGGGGCATTAGACACAGACACCCATTTTAAGCGAAATTGAGTCGCTTTTTCCGCTTTGACAGGTGTAGTAAGTTGCGAATAGTCAGCTAGTTTAGCGGAGGACATCGCCCGCCTTCTCTGCGAGTGTCAAGCAATTGCTCGGAGTTATAGAAATCACCGGTACTTCCTTAAAAACTTGAAGGAATTTGGCTTCTCAAACAAAACTAAAACTATCCTTAAGTTCTGTAAGAAAATTGAGTGTTTGGGCGAATTTTTTAAGGTTTGAACTAAAATAGCTTCCTGGAACCGCTGTGACGATCCCACAACCAGAGATGAATGAATAAAAGAGATGGATATCTTTCGTACGTTTATCCCCCCAAAACCCATTTGTTTACATTGTTGTTTTTGTAATTTCAACCCCCGTCTGTGAATACGTGTGAGCTACAAAAAAAGTTGCTAATGACAGACCACCAATCAAAATTCAGAACGGACGGCCGAATGTCATAAAACAGCATAATTTTGTATTCACCATACGGTGACACTCTCTTTTAGATAGGTCTGTTCGTTAGATATACGATTTTTCGGTTACCTCCAGAATTACCCCATTGTATTATTCCGACTGGAAGGAACAACTTATTTTATACGTAAAATTATTAATGGACTATTTAATTTTATACGCGGATGAATTTATATATTTAAAAGAGTGGTTGGTGTACTAGGGTTCAAATTATAAGAAGTTTGAAAAGAAACATTTCGAAAGCATTATGTGCTATCTATCGGAAAAATTGCGATATTTACTTGCATGGCAATTATCTATTCTTGTTTTTTAAATAAAAAAAAAAGTTATAATTTAATTCCACATGCAGTAGGCTAAAATGAAGAAAAAAAAGAATTAAGGTTTTCAAATAATATATAATAAACAATAAAAACATTTCATGCCGATTTATAGTAGATAGCCTTGACTAGGCTTTTTTCATTACTGTGTTACCTAAAAAAATGTAATTTGAATTGTTATTCGTAACTATATCACCCATTTTTGATAAAAGGCAGTGTCAAAGTGGTAGAAACATATTAATTTATATTCACTGCATGCAAATTAACGGTCAACCGTCAAAATTCAAATTTTCCTAGTGAACATACCCAAACCAGTTTTCCAGGATATTTGAAAATTTTATGAATTTCGGTGGTGAATTCACCAATTTTCCGCCATCTTCCGGGTGAATTCACGAACTCACTTATACTAGTATAGAAATGAGAATGTATGAGTGACTTCATGAATTTTTCGGGAAAACAGCTTGTAGGCAGCCGCCTTTCCACTGGAAAGATATATATCTCTGTATTCCATTATCTTTGCCCACAACCCTACTCAACCTAACCTTGTTGCTTTTCAAATACAACAAGGCGTGAAATTTATTTCAATTTTTGAATTTCCCTATTTTAGTTTCTTGAGAACTTTTAAGTCTCTTAAATAATGATATTTAATAAGAAATTTTAACTTAAGTACAAAAATAAAAAATAAACATTTATTGTGACTATTTCTTCAGTGTCAATGCTGAATAGCACTTCAGTTCTACATTTTCATATCTTTGGTTTGCTTTGTCCAGTTATTATAACCAAATTTATTTATTGTACCAAATAAACGATATTGTCGATATAGCATTCATTTTTCGTTGCATAAATATGCCAACTCTCTCTCTCCCAGGCAGCCTTGTATTGTTAATAGGCGCTATGCCGTCGTCTTTTTCGTTGTGCAAATATACATATTTGCGGCGCTGTGGTCGTGGTATAGGTATACTCTATGTGCGGCTAGGGTGGGCTCTGTCCTCTGTATTGCATTGCAATGTTGGCGTGGCCGCGCGCCGCTACCGACGAGGTAATTATCTGCGTCACGTAGTAATAGAATGGATGTTCTGTTAGGTGGCGGTGGTTTAGTGGTTCATTGAAGTCACGGACGAGTGCGGCGGCATCTTACAGTCATTGTAAATGCAATGCAACCGATGACTATGCGACGACAGCGACGCGCCGCTACCGCCACTGTAAATAAAAATAATAAAGGGTGATTTTTTAAGAGGTTTAGAACTTTTTTTAACGAAAAAACACAAAAAATTCGAAAAAATGAATGAAATATTTATTTGAATCGATAGTTTGAACCTTGCAATTTAATGTTTAAAGATAATTTCATGCAAATGTTGACCGCGGCTGCGTCTCAGGTAGCCCATCCGCTGAGTCCAATTTTGGCATACTCTTTCACACATATCGGCCGGTATCTCACGAATGAATGCATGGATGTTGGCTTCCAGTGCGTCAATCGAAGCGGGCTTGTCCCTATACACATTAGCCTTGGCATACCCCCACAAAAAACAATCTAATGGTGTCAAATCGCACGATCAAGGCGGCCAATTGACCGGCCCGAAACGTGAAATTAACTGTTCACCAAACTCGCCTCGCAATTGCGCCATTGTTTCGCGTGCTGTGTGGCATGTGGCACCGTCTTGTTGAAACCACATATCATGCAAGTCAAGAACTTCCATTTCGGGCAAAAAAAAGTTTGTTATCATCGCTCGGTAGCGTTCACAATTGACAGTAACGCTGCGATTCGCATCATCTTTGAAGAAATATGGCCCAATAATGCCGCCGGCCCATAAACCGCACCAAACAGTGGCTTTTTCGGGATGCATTGGTAGCTGTTGCAATGCTTCTGGCTGATCTTCACTCCAAATGCGGCAATTTTGCTTATTTACGTACCCATTCAACCAAAAATGAGCCTCATCGCTGAACACAATTTTTCGATAAAAAAGCGGATCCTCGGCCAGCTTTCCAAGAGCCCATTCACCAAAAATTCGGCGTTGTGGTAGGTCGGCTGGCTTTAGTTCTTGCACCAGCTGTATCTTAAAAGGCTTTACGCCCAAATCCTTCCGCAAAATTTTCCACGTAGTGCTGTAACAAAGGCCTAACTGCTGGGAACGGCGCCGAATCGACATTTCGCGGTCTTCTGTCACACTACCTGATACGGCCGCAATATTTTCTTCACTACGCACAGTACGTAAACGTGTTGGTGGTTTAATGTCCAACAAAGTAAATTTGGTGCGAAATTTGGTCACAATCTTCCGAATAGACTGCTCAGAAGGTCGAGAATGCCGATCATGAAATGGAAGCAGCGCGCGATGAACATTTCGAACCGAGCACGAATTTTGATAGTAAAATTCAATAATTTGCAAGCGTTGTTCATTTGTAAGACGATCCATGGTTAAATTGCAAACCAAACTGAAGCTGTTTGACAGTGACACAAGGTACTAAACACACGTCAGCTGTCAAAACCAGTGTTGCCAAAACCAAACCAGCTAAAAAATCACCCTTTATTTCAATCCTTCCTTGGCAAATGTAACAAAATTTTGCGCGTATAAATAGTATAAATATACACAGAACATTCGGCTGTGGCATTTATAAATAACGCAGCGATTTTGTGGGCTACCAGCCGCAGTATCATAAGCGCACTGCCATAAACAATGGAAGGTTTAAATAAATATACAAGTATTGAGGTTATGTGTTTAAAATGCGGTTAAGTAGATGTTTACGCATCTTTGGGTGGCTATTGTGGCGTGTAACCAAATGCCTTGAACTCGTTTTTGCGGCAAATAAACCAGAAGAATGCGTTTATCATGTGAGCTAATTAATGTCTTTGACTGCGGTACGATTTTTTTTAATCTCTGTTTTCTAGATTTTCTAGATTTTAATTTTCCAATTCACACATTCGTCAAGAATGGCACTTCTAAATCATCGTGCTGTCAGTTTTTGTTTTTAAACTGGGCCTCAACCAAAATGTTTATCAATTTAGAGCAATTTTTGACCGCAGTTAAGTAGTCAAAGTTGGTTATGAACGGCTGCATTTGTGGCGCCACCTATCGCATACTCTCAGGTTGAAATCGAAACTTTTCTAATGGTGGCCATTCGATCTGCATAACTTAGCTATCATCGAAAATTGATACGATCGGGATCGGTCTGTTATATTTAGAGTTAGCTGCTAGTAATAATTTAAAACTTTTTGCCCTTAAAATGGCTGAAGATCGACAATATTTAAACGTCAAATTTGTCAGCCCTAAATTCCAAGTGGCTCCAAGCTAGTTGGTGGCCGTATTTTTTTTTGTGAAGGTTTTCCAAAGTTTCTATAAAATGTGCAAATAAAATAATATCTGTTTAAGGTGAAAATGAAGTCTACACAGCAGATGTCGAAAAAGTTGAATACCGTGCCCGTTAGATGGCCTTAAAAACTGGCATATAACCATAACATCATGAGCTCCAGCCTCTTACACAAATGATTAGATTTATTTCAAACCGAAAAAAGTCTGCTCCTCCATCTGAATAATATTATGTTATGCTAACCGTCCAGCGGTCAATGCATTCAAAGCTAATTAAAATTAAAAATCAAAAGGGAACTTTGTTTAATTATCCTGAAATGTGCTGCGGCTGCCCCAGTGATCAAATGGCAAAAAAGAAAATTTCTCAATCTAGTACTGAATTGCCAACTAAAGATTGAGAAAAAACGAACTCGACGAAAGGTATATTTGATCTAGGACATTATTTGCTAGATGTCTTCCTATTAATGAACTGTCTTGTTCTTGTTCCAAAAAAGCTAGTTTCGATTGATATTTACAATCTGCCAATTTTTTTTTTACAGAAATGGAACATTAAAAAAAGTTTCTCAATCTAGTACTGAATTGCCAACTATATATTGAGAAAAAACGAAAACGACGAAAGGTATTTTGATCTAGGACATTATTTCCTAGATGTCTTCCTATTAATGAGCTGTCTTGCTTTTGTACCAAAAAATCTAGTTTCGATTTATATTTACAATCGGCCGAAGTGGAAAACAATTTCTGAATCTAGTACATAATTAGAACTTAAAACTGCTAAAGTAAAACTTGTCTTGTCGTGGTATGATTATCAAACAAGACTGCATCAAGTTGATGGCACTTCCCTCACACACCTTAATTTAATCTGCCCAAAGTCTACACACGATTGTAAAGATTTATCAAGTTTTTCAAATAACGAGATTAGAATCTGAATGAATTTCTTACTAAAAGGTAATTTTTGTTCTATCAAACAAAAAAAACAAGTCACACGTTCTCACACAATAACATTTTAGTTTTTTTTTTTTTTTTTATTAACATAGCTGTCAGTTTTGTTTTGCTGCTGAGATACGGCTGCTGCTCTTACGGCTACTGTCAACCGCGCTGATATCTATCAGATGTCGCATTTCTTAAGGCGAACAACTACTTAAAATGCTGTTTTGTATCTCTGACAATCGTGAAGATTGTTATTTAATTTATTTATGATTCTCTATCTGCGCTTCTTTGTTGTTCTTAAGATACCTACCTACTATATCTACCTATACCTTCATAAGATTTTATTTTTCTCTCGCTTTGCAAATTAAATTTCTTCTTAGCTTCCCCGCATCACCATCTTGTTGTATTGGTAGCACACATTTGCTAATGACATAAATAAACAAAACGTTCCAATGTGCAAAAAAAAGAAACACACAAATTTGTTTGTATATGGCGGTGGTTGACGCGCCCCGTGTAGAGATCTGTAGGTACTTACGTAATATAGTGGCGCCAAAATTATTGTCGATAAATGCTATTTAGGTGTCTCTCCGTTTTTATCTCTCCTTTTTCGTACAATTTGCTTTCCAACAGTGTTGACAAAATGCAGATTAAGTGCTGAACAAAAATACATATACTTTAAGCAATAATCATTTGTAAAGCGGCCATTAGCGCCGCGCAAGTGACGTCTGGTATAAAAAAAAAATGAACACAAATCTTAATAAATTTACAACCTAGAGTGTTATAAATTTTCTATGTCACTCATTAATTACCAAAGAAAGGTTTTTTTTACGAAGCGCTATTCAAATTTAAAATGTCTAGCGAAATGTCATCGAGACACAATATTATAGCCTATGCACTACATACATAGGTATATTTTTTGAACTTGAAGATGGCGGCCAACGACATAGAGAAGAGACAAAATGAACGACGCGACATGCTGACAAATAGAAGAAACTTATGGGTAAAAGGAACAGCAAAAGAAGGATCAGCAGTACAAAGATAAAGGAAAAATAAATAAATATTAAAAATAAAACTAAGTGATGGTAAGAATAACATTATGCCGCCAACGTATTTGCAAATTAGACTTTAAATACGTGATCTCCATGGCTAAATATAAAGATGATGTTTATAAAAATACATGCTTTTCTCTATACATATGCATATAGTGAATGGGGGAAAACAACAGAAGAAAAACGACACCGGGAAAGGGCGATGGCAAACATTCGCACTGTACGTATGTCATTATGTCTCATCAAACAAGTTGAAAGTTGTTCAGCGGTCACTCGAAGTGCACGATTTTAAGACAACAATTAACCTCAAATTAGGTACCTGAATGTAATGGAAACATTTTTTTTTAAATTTATATTCTGCTGTCATTACTGTCGCGGTATTACGAAATACTGCTGAAGTTGCCCCACACTGTAATCATTTCATAATACGGCTGAATATGATTTTGTTTCGGTGTTCGTTCACATGATAGTATTTTGTATGAGTGACAAACATCGATGCACATTAACTTTTTTGACGTGCCTACAAGAGTTGCAAAATGAATCAATTTCGTTTGTCTTCCATCGTCAAAAACTGATGCACTATTGGCCTTTTCTATAGACGACATCCTCAAAAGATTTAATTTCCAAAAGAACTTTGTTAACAAGCTCAGCAACAGGGAGACCATGAGTAACAATCACACCACAAAGTGGCACACAGCTGGGTCATGAACGGATGAGCGAACTGGAGCGGGAGTATTCGGCCCCAAAACCAAATATTCTAAACCAATAGGCAAAAGTCCCAGCATCTTTCAGTCTGAAATCTATGCCATTGATAGATGTGTCCAAATCAACCTCTCGACAGAAACAAAACCAACTGTATATAGCTATAATGTCAGGTTGCTATTACGGCACTTGATTCCTACATCATAAAATCGAAACTTGTATGAGAATGTCTACAAAAACTTAAAGAACTGGGTAGGAGGAAGAAAATGACCCTCTGTTGGGTAGAGAATAGTGAAATGGCTCACTCCCCAGCAAGAAAGGGAGCGGAATAGGGTGTCACAACCTCAAAGAATAATTTTGCAACGAGAGAAAGAAAACAGGGCATGCCAAGAAAATTCCGCAAAAGATTCCAAGCTTGCATCGACATGATAAAAAAATAACTGCTTCCTAGCGGAACATTATGTATACTCAAGGAACCCTTTAGGAAACTATGGATATATCTGAAAAAGGTCTCTGCAGAATCTGCGATGAGTCCAGTGAAATCCGAGAACATATGTGCTGGGATCACGCGGGGCATTGACCCACAGAAGACTGAAATTATCTGATGAGGAAAAACTGTCACTGGAGGCAGATCTCTTCCTCAGATTCTGAAAGGAAATTGGAGTAGAGAGATTGCTAAAGGACAGATTTCTACCCTCAAGTAGAAGCAAGAGTACAACACCTTCGAAAATGATTCCCAAAGGAATGGTAATGTGAGGGGAACTCTTATGAGGGAATACACCTCTCTGAGGTGTAAACAGGGGGCACAATATACCAAAACTATAACCCCTTTCGAATTATAATAATAATCATCAAAAACTCCTTCAGATTAGAATGTTAAGCCCCACATTAAAACTTGTAGCTAAAGCAAGCAATTCTGAATAATAAGATGCCATTAACGCAGGCATTTACGACTACTTAGCCTTATATAGGTTAAGCTAAAATTATCGTCAGACGGTCGAAAAGCAGACATCGTACTTGTTTTATTTACCAATGAAAATATTTTCGGCAACATCTATTGGTCTACGCTGTGCCTTACTAATTTAATTACCATTTTTAGTTTCGGCTTTTATTTGAAGGAGTTGACAATAACACACCACAAATTTCACAATTGTGAATGAGCTTCCGAAAATTGGCAATGCAATGCAAGGCGCATTTTATATTATTTTATAAAGAAGGGTTTTTCGATTAGGAATAAGAAATATTGCAACTAATTAATTATACAATATTCTTAAAATCCACCCTTTAAATACATATTCTAGGTTACAATAGAAAGCTCACTACAAACACTTTTAGACATGAATTCCATAAATCGGTTTCTCAACCATGGGTATTATTGTTACAATTGAAGTCTCGTATTCCATTCCCGTTGTGACTTAACAATACTCTCTCTCCGGCCACGTTTTATTGTCACCATAAACTAAGTATTAAACAGATCGTCAGCTCAGTCAACTTATGAGAAACCCGTAGCAATTACATTTTTTTGTAAAGAAATGTGTTTGTTAAATAGTTTTGAGAATACTAATTTAAATTTATGCAGCCTGTTACTCCGCAACAAAAATGTTGTCAAATGGTGAGGTCACGAGATAGGAACGGAATCCGAGACAAAAATCGTAACAATATTAACCATTGTTGAGAAACCGAAAGCACTCTTGATCACCATTTTCAAAAGAAAAAAGTTTTATTACAATCCTGTCTGCTTATATTTGAAAATAGCTAATTCAATTTCTGTATTCAATTTCGTGCAGTGGCTTTTAAAACTATTCCGCTTTAAAAGATACATATATAGAGAGAGAGAAGAACATTTTTGATTAACTATAGCTACATGAAAATAGGTCTATTAAGTAACTCTGAGAACAGAAAACAAAAAGCACAGGTTTTGGGTATCATGAGTAGAAATGCAGTCTGAAACTGTCCATAAAGCTGTACTACTCTGACGTAATTGTTTTCAGACCTAGGCCGCAGTTATAGCCATGCCATGCAAAAATGCAACCAAAAAGTTGGAACGGTGTGAAAATGAGTTTTTTTTTTTCGTTAAAGCTATCATAGCAAAACATGTGTCATAAAAAGTTTTCCCTGCGTAGACAAATTTAACAAATCAAACACTGATTGGATTCCATGAGAAAAAGAATTTCTTACGGATGGGAACGGTAAAGAAATGAAATATTTCAGTGAAATGATTTGGGTTTTTTTTATTGTGGAATTAACTGAGAATTTGATGGGAAAAGGTTTTTCCTACGGAAAAATTTAAAAATTATTTTTCTAGAAAGTTCATTTGCATGTTTGTTTTTGATAAACTAACTTTACATTCCATAAGAAACATTTTAAGACCAAAATTGAGTTCAACCATTAGGTCTAAGTGGTCAAAAAAAGCAAAAGAACATTTCTGCGCATTCGTTTAACGTATGGCTATAACAATAGCCCAAGCTGGGCGATTATATTCTGACAGTTTACATGAACTTGTGTCATTCTGTCATAATCTTTTTTTGTGGTTCTTCATGAAATAGGCAAAATATTTTGTATATGAAAGTTTGACAATGGCTGTATTATCGATCACTGACAAAATTAAATTATCTTTATGTAGGTTAGGTACGTTCTTTGTATTTTTCAATGTCACATAGTACTTAGTAAAATATTCTAGATTTTCCTTAAATCGGTTCCACTCAGTTGATATATATCTAATAATTATATTTAGCGACCCTGTCCAGGCTAAATTTTATGAACTTACAATGAGCAAATTTTTTATGCAATGTAACCATTGTGACCTACAAAATATTTAGTGTGAAGATTAAAAATGATCCTATAAGTAAGGTCCATTGACATCTCAAACAATTTTCCATGCATCGAGACAACTCGATATGGAAACGCAGGTGGATCGCGCAGTGAAATAGTTTAAATATGCGCATTTCCTACAACGAACCTTGTACCTACTTTGCTCTACCGGAAAACATCGCCGTTTTACTCGTAAATATTAATTACTCTGTTCGAAATATATCTTGTTAAGCAAACACAATAATTATAAATTTGTATTCTTCTATGCCTAATATTAACCGCGCAAAAAGTCTGACCCGTTTCAATCATTAAGTTTTGTTATCAACACCCTTGATGTACACGCCATCAGTATAATTTTGCGGCTAACTGTCACTTAACCCATAAGCACATTTGACTTATTAGAATACCAATCGAGTTCGACCGATTGTGTAAAAGGAACTCGTTTTTTATTCTCTTGATTTTCTATCTTGTTTTTTGAAAACCATGCCCTTTTGCCGTTGTTGCTTTAATGAATGACGGCGATTTCAATGAGAAGTCACCGACAACAAACTTGTCTCTGCATACTTCAATGGAACGCAAAACAACACCTGTGTGTAGAGTTCCCGAACTGCTGTGAACATTTCTACAAACAGCATGACCAGAACGGAAAAGTGACAGTAAACGATATTTTTGTTTTATGATTTATCGTGAATTTCGTTTTATTTATATGCATTTTAATATATTTTCCTTCTTTTGTTTTTGTTTCATGTTCATTATGCAAGACGAAAATCTGGTTGTCGGCGTAGTTAAAGTTTCATAACCGGGTTTGCTGAGTGTGTGTGGTCTAAAGCATTCCCTCTCGATTAAATATCTTGATTTTTAATTGGAATTTATGAACAAGTACTTGTTACACAGATAAACTTTCGTCGTTAAATTATAAACATCAGTTTTTACCTCTTGTTCCATGAAAAAGTGACAAAATGATTGGGAAATATTTTAACTTTGAGTTTTTTATGAATAAAACTCAACGAAATGTAAATATTTCAAAAGCCCCACCTGTGACTGTGTGAACAACGAACATTTATAAATAAACTTGCTATACAATTTTATTGTTTCCAGTCGTGCTTACACTGTTGATGGGCGACATTAGCGAAATTATCTCACCATTGGGCGCCACAACATTTTGTTTTGTTTCGCTTTGCAATGTAGACGTAATAAATTTCAAAATGTAGACATTAAGAAAAGCAAAATAGTAATAGAAACAAATTGTAATGCTTTGCGTTCTAGAAGGTGTTAAAAAATATTTCCCAAAGCAAAAAATAATTATAGTACTTTCAGACTAATTAATTATTTCATTGAAGTATGCGAATCGGGTGTCTCTAAATGAGAAAGGGATTTTGAGATAAATTAAAGCTGATAGGCTATGGAAACAATCCCTCATGCAAATTGAATTTAGAAAAGGGTTTTCGTCGTTAAAATATTATTGGAAGGGGCTTCGAAATCACTTCAACCTAGTTCTGCATAGTTGCCATTTCATCAAGTTAAAATAAATTTTCTAGATATGTTCAATTCAATATGGAAGCGGACAGTCTATAGTTGCTCACATCACAAGACGAGTTATTCTTTTAAGCTTAATTCGCCCTGATTTGTATTGAAATTCAATCAGGTAGGAGTAAAAGTTGGTAGTGTCAGAAATATTTGCTCGAGACAAATGTTATGTTTACAGCTTTTCACGCACGTCTGGATATATTTAGTTGGCAGTTGCTGATAACCTAGGTAATCATAGCTCTGAGGATTATTTATTGCATTTGAGAAAAAACAGCTTACTAGACTACAAATAATGCCGCATAAGCGAGTGCTGAATAAATATTTTCCACGGCCATTTTTTCGAAGTTACAAGGTGGTGGTAGGATTGACGTAAATATTGAAATTCCAGAAGCATTTAAAATCACTCCCGCAACAATAATTCACGATTAAATATTTAATTTAACATCGAAAGCAGTTCAGTTGTATTAAACAAGGAAACCGACAATAGAAATAAAGGGCTGAAAATGGAGTGCGTTGTTCTTCTACAGATTAATCGTTTTTTTTAATTCAACTTCACTTTGGTTTGTCAGAATTTCGAATGCTTTATTTCACGTCACACACTACTAATGGAATATAAACCGCCAATCACCGCTCTCCCAATTCACAGCAGAGAAGAGAGAGTCATTGGTGACGTTCGGATTTCCAGTTCAGTAAGCCTGACAGCTGACTGACTTGATGTATTTCAGTTTTTATTGACAATCTGGGGTAGCCGAAAAATCTAGTCAAGAAAATATTGCCTGCATACTCAGTTGACATTTCGAAGTGTCAGAATTCAAAATAAACCACCTGAATACAAAAACAATTTAACTTGATTAGCTAACTTGTTCGTATACCTAGTACAGAGAAAACTAGTTGACGTTTAACATGAACTAGGTAGCCGAACGATTCCATTAATTTTTTGAAAAAGTTAATAGTTGAGAAAAAATATTTGACTTTTCGTGACAGCTTTCATTGGTCACCTAATTTAAGCAGTAATATCTAGGTAAACAATTGTGATTCTGCGCGAAATCTCCGTCTCTTTTGCACCTGTCAATAAAGTGGGACTCATTTGTATAGTGAAAACTGTTCAAAATTACATTAGTAATGGACATTGTGCTCAAACATTTGGTTCCTTTGTATCTTAATTTTTGTATTCAATCTCTTTTTTTTTTGTTACAGTGCGAACATTGTACTTGACGCAGAACAATAACGAAATGAAGTTGTTCAAAATGTTTCCAAAAATCTAGTGCTTCTATTCTATTCAACTGAGCCGCTTCCACCATCCTCCCTCTCCATAGTTCTGGCATCCATAATTGGGGTTCAATAAATTAAATATAAAATATGTATATCGGACAAACAAAAACCACCTCTATTGGTGGAAAGAACGCAAAAATTATTTTGCAAACACAAAGAGCAAAAAAAAAACTAATAACGAGATGGAAGAGAACAAGAACGAAAAGAAAAGATGTTAAATAAATATACAACACACGAAATGAATAAAAAAGCCATTTATTTTTAATTTTGTGTTTTTTTTTTTTTGTTTAAACTGCTTGAGAAGTTTATTTTATAGCGCCTCGCCGACGGCCCACTGACTAGACGACGACAAACGGCACGAAAATTGCATGGCGCCTGCCACACAAGCTCAATTTGTTGTGTTATCGAATTGTGTGCGTGTGTACTCTTGCGAGGTTTGGCGTTCGAGACGTTTTATTAATTTTTTTTCGAGAGCGAGCTTTTTCACGAGAAGAACGTGTAGTGTAATCACCATCATAATAATGGTGGCAAACAAGGGGGCTCAGTGGCACAGGGTATGAACCTTAATCGCATACCACCATGACGCGCAGACATGCTATCGGCGCATTAAGCTGAGCGTATATAGGTACATGTATATAGGTTGTGGTTCGTTTTCGTTCTCGTGTGCTCTTGTGATGAGTTATTGTATCTTATTAAAATGTGAATGGGTTTTGTTGGTTTTTGGAAGTGTGCGGGTCTTAGTTGAAGTTACCCACTCTAAGCGAGTTACGTGAACCACCGCAGACCGAAGGTGTGCACTGAACTCGCATTTGGGGTGCGCTACTATCCGGTGTTTTTATTTTTATTTTTTAATGACTATTGTTTTCGTGTGTATGGAGAGAGGGTAATTGATTTCCTGTGTGAATGAGGCGGCTCGATAATAATGATGATGGTTAGTCTTAGTAGTAGGAAATGATATAAAGGCGAGACTTCACCTTTTTATGGTCTGTTTATATTGTTGGATCGCGACTTCATTCATAAAGATTTGGTAGATAGAAACTTCTTTTAGGATGCAGTTGTAATTGTATATTGTAATATTTATATACATTTTTGGTATACTGAGGCGTATACGTAACATATATTTTTGTTTTGTTTAGTTTTACAAATAATTGGGGAAAATACCTCATGTTCCCGTTTTGATAAAATCATTTTTTTACGGGTTGATCGTACTCCGTGTCCAAGCCCATAAAAGCACCAAATCTAACCACACCTTGAGTCATGGGCAAAGAAATAAGAGACACTTTATGGATCACAATAAGCGCGCATCTTTAAAGACCCCCTTGCTTTTCAGTTGTCAGTCGGCACTCTGGAATAACGGGTTGCTTAGTCCGGTCATTTCAAGTATATCGTCAATAGAAGAAGGTTCGCCAGACACGAGTTCTTGATCCGATTGGGATATCCCTCCTTTCAATCACGTCGTGCTCCGCACCCGGCCACACTTCTCTGAGTGTTATATTCACAAGCTTATAAAGATCTAATGCCCAAAACACATGTGCAGAATTCACTGCGCAGAAAGATTAGAATACACATGTTTATATGGATATAGGCACACGTAAATTCTGCACTCACAGCAGCACTGCAACTGTCTCTATTTTTAAATTTGCTGCGAAATTCAAACAATACAAAAAAAAAAAAAAATTGCAATTTCAAGTATTTATTTGGCATCATCGGCTTTTGACATTTGCTGATCGTGTTTGTTTTTGTTTTGGTTACAAACACATCAGCTGCTTAATCGGCAAATGACAGCAGTCAAATTAGCCGATGCAATGCATGTGCAACAATTTTCTGCACATCTGTTTTGCTTGCAGCACTGCATCCTGTGCTGCGTCCAAAATGTCTGCACATGTGTTTTGGGCATAAATCAGTCGTTAAAGCTTCTCAACAAATTAACCCCCTTGTTTTGCCCACTGCAACATCCTAACAGTGGATGTGGCTTACTTTTGCAGCAGCTATACCAACGAATTCGTCATACTACCGATTGGTTTTAAATGAGAACTGTAGGGAGAACCGCTGTTTACAGATAAGACTGCTCCGGAGATCATCAGCCATCCGGGTAATCTTATTGTTATGGGATGTAAAACTATCCTCAGTCGATTCTGTCTTGAGTCTCCTCTATCTACGCGATCATTGTGTTCCAAATTGTGCCTCATATTTATTAATCATATTTCCACTTGTCCCAGAAATACAACCCCCACACAAACGAATTAGCAAGACCTACGATCCCGTATGGGATAAATAAATCACAACCATCAATAACAACCTTCTTTTTTATGTATTTACAGATCACTCATCGCCGTCTCCAACATGGTGTCAAATAGACTATTGGGAACTGGCACAACGTGTCGGTAAAAGGTATGAGGCAAAAAACTCAACAGTTAACGTCTATTCAGAAGGCAGCGGCGGAATGGATTTGAAGGTTTTGGCCGAAAAGAAGGGCGTTAATGCGCCTTCTGTGCATAAAACAAGGCAAAAAATTGGTTTAGGTGAGATACTGCAGGAATATTGTTTAAAACAATTCTCATAGGTATTTTTTCCTTTTTTATTCCAAACAGGTATTACTCTTAGTCAGGAGGCTGATGGCGTTTGGTTGTACAATCGTTCGAAAGCACCCATTTTCATACATTCTCCTACTTTAAACGATGATTGCCGGCATGTGTGTAAAGTGCCACCGGGTTATTGTTTAAATGCCTTCGATAAAAATAGGTGAGTTTGACAAGTTGAAAAGCACAGACTGCAATGGTGTAGTGGCAGGAATGAAGGGAAATTTAATAAGACGTCATATAAATGTAAGGGTAGAAAAGAAAAGCATTTTCAAGACAATTTTATATAGCGTCAGTGACAATTGTCAGTTGTTTCAAAGGGGTGTGACAGTGATGGAGAAACTTCAGCGAAATATGTGTTTTTAGTTTCTGCGGACGTTGTTTTGAAAATATCTGGATCTGGATATAAGTATCCACTTATAATGTCATCATTTGCAAATTTTGAACTTAAATAAATTTATCAGAAAAGCTGGGGTCAGATTCTATAAGAAACGAAACGATCAGACGTTTTCGTGCGCACGAATGATTTGCACTATGTTACACAAGCAAATTTCTTCGTGCACACGAAAACGTTTGAACGTCTCGCCTTACAGAATGCCGACCCTGGAAAGAACAGCGAACAATATTGCTCTTTGGGAAACAAGAGAATGGAGGCGTCTTATTGACAATATATTGCTCTTTTCGAATAACGTCTCTAACTTATCGTCAAATATATTTTCAAAATATAAACACATATGCAACAGTGCTGTCCCGTTTTTGATCTACGTTCCCTTCTAATTTCTGGATCAGAGGCAACATGGGCTGAAGTTCCAAAATTTCGAAGGCAGATACAGTTCCTTGCATTCAAGCTTAAATTTCGCGCTCTTAGTACACTGCGTGAGCTAAATTTCAGCTCCAATACAAAATTTGTACGTAAAATTATATTGTGTACAGTGAGAATTAAAAGTAAATATAGGAGCAACGGAAAATAAGAAAGACACGTTTGCTTGTTTCGGACATTTTGTTCGCTACTTTTACGCAGCATGTTCAGCAGTCAAATATGCTGGAATTCAGCACATTCACAAAAAGCAGAAATGTGTGTGCCTGTTAGACAGTGAGGCCCATCGTGCCTCTACTGTACACAAACATGTGAAAAAGAGGCAGCTCTCTTAGGCCAATGTAGACAAACCCTAAGATAGAAAAGAAAATGCAAATTTCGTCAAAAATCGATAGCAATTAATATATACCTTGCGTCTGATTGATACAGATCATCTTGTAGGTTATGTAGGACAATTTGTTTCAATATATCTCGTTTCACTGTTTCTAAATATTGACTATTCTTCTATTTTCAGGGCTCGAACGCAAAAACTGGTGGGTTTACCTCAAACCGGTCCAATCGATACATTCAGCATGAAAATAAGTTTCGCTAAAGGTTGGGGCTCCAAATACCATCGGTCAGATATAACCGCATGTCACTGCTGGCTAGACGTACTCTTTTCGCGACGGTGACATTGTCTAAACGGTTTCCATTTACCAAAATCACCGATGATTGGGGCTAGAAGTCCAACAATTGTCAGTTTTTCCAGCACTGCTGATGCTGCCGCTATAACTACTGTCGCCATCACTACGCGTGCCTCAGCTTCTACCTGCAGCAACAGCAGCAGCAGCAACTGCATCTGCAAATGCACTCCACATCGAATTTCATGCACCAAAGTAGCCATAAATAAACGCTATAGGCCATTGTTGTCGTCGTTGTCATCGTCGTCGTCAAAGAAGCGAAGCTTGCGCAAAATTCACACAAAATTTGCAACAATTTTTAAGCTTTGCTGGAAGAGATTTGTATAGTTTTACACACATGTTTGTTTCTTTTTTTTCGAATTCTAAAAAAGGACCGGAAAGTTAGATATATTTTTTTTTATTTATAAAAAAAATTGATTATTCCATGGAATGTTATATATCTCAGCAAAGTTTGACTAAAAACACACACATACTCAGTGAGTATGAGAGAGGGAGGAAATAGAGCTAAGATCGTTAAATATATTTGTTTTTAAATGAGCCCCCTAATTAAAAATACAATTTACAAAGACTTATACATAAATAAATTAGAAAAAACCAATTATGTTACATAGATATTTCTACATGTATATTGTACATACAAAAAGTAACATTGGAACAATTTACCCTGTAAAGCTGCATACAGTGTTGCAGCCTTAAAATTGTAAAAAAAATATTTTTAATTGTATTTAATTTAAATTATTTATTCACTTTCTTTTAATTGAAATGCCTTTTTTGTAAAAACGCCGCTATTGATTGCAGCAAGGAATATCCATAGTCACTCACAAGCACATAACGTCTTTCTGTCTTTTTATAAACAATCACTTATGCCGAACACATTTAATACTCGTTGTGTGTTATTCTTTGTTTTTATTCTTAAGCATATCATGTGCAGCATTTTCGTATTTTATGTTGATATGATATGTGAAATTATTCTTTTTTAACTTTTTAGTTTGCACTTTTTATGTTTGCTTTATAAATCTAGTCATTCGCCGCCCTTGTCGAATTTAGTGCGTATATTTGTTTTGTTTTTGTTTTAAACTCGCTTGTGTTTCTAGCCTAAGGAAATGCAAGAATGAGATGTCTTAGAAAAAGAGTAGTAAAAAAGAAGTCGAATAAATTTAAACAAAATTAACAAAATGTGTTCGGAGGGATAGGTTTAAGTAATTGGCGAAGTGCTTGTTGAACTTATTTGCTTGTATTTCTCTTGTTTTGTAGGAGTACCAGTTGGCTCAGCTGATAATCGATTATAAAATATAAAACTGAAAAGGGAAAATGTTTGATCGAATGTACATCACTTGGCAATGCATATTTTGTGATTGACTTGAACCGTGCCATGTGGATCTGCAACGATTTACGTTTAAGAAAGGTTTTGTCCTTTCAAGTCTTTGCTTGACATCAAACCATTAGTTCAAGCTGAAGCCAAGCAATATGCACATTGTCGGCGCAAGGTTAGGAAATGCTTAACTTAACCGATTAACCTTCTGATCAGTTTTGTCATTGTTTTTATTTTATGCGATCGGATTGTGCTACCCGAAACCAGTTATTTCTATAACAATTTTTCAACTTTATTTTACTATCCACTCATTCTGTTCACCCATGACTTGTCATAAGAACTTCATTTCCAAAAACCTTGTAACTCAACAGCGAAACTTCCTTGCTTATATCACGCAGTGACTTTGTGAGGAAAGGCATTCCGAACGTAACATTGGTACCTATATATTGTTATACTTTGTGAAACAATTGTAAATATTTAAACTACAAAAAATCGAATGATGTAGAGAAAAGCACTATATTCCATTGGTTTTCATTAATAAAAACGATAAGTTAATACTTGTATATTTGCGTTTTCTCAAAGTCTGCACTTGCAATAAGTAAAACAAACTGAAATAGCAAATACAATTAGGAATCTTAAAAAAAAAAAATATTTAAAATAAAAATTAACTGACTATTATACCAAACAGTGATCCATACAACTGTATACTATTATATTATGTACACATTGTAATAATTATTTTGTAAACAACAAATTGTAAATTTAATGTATATGCGAGGGAAAACTAGTACTATTGTTTTTTTTTTTAACAGAATCAAAGGGAACTCTATGATTTCAAAAGAAGAAGCGAAAAAGTAGTAAATACGAAATAAAAATTGATTTTCTGATTTTACAAAAAAAAAACACACACACACACAAAGTCTTTACCATTAGTGTACTGAAACATGAAAAAGAAAACTAAACAATGAATGAAAATGTGGAATTT
Organism: Cheilosia variabilis; assembly: GCA_951230905.1. Lineage (NCBI taxonomy): Eukaryota > Metazoa > Arthropoda > Insecta > Diptera > Syrphidae > Cheilosia > Cheilosia variabilis. The sequence goes on from OX579676.1 coordinate 47,058,857, forward strand.
AAGGACAAGAAGAAGAAGAAGAAGAAGAAGAACCGAACAATTGTTTATATTTTGTTTATAAAAAAAAACTGCGAAAGTTATGAGAAATTTTAAATTGATTGTAATTAAAAGAAAACAAAAAAACGTAAATTAAAAACAAAAAATTATGTATATAAAAAAAGATAAGTTTTGTTTTTATTCGTCTAAGGAAAGCTGCAGTTTTACTAGAATTACACTTCGAAAACGATACGTTTGTGTAAGTATCACTTTTAAAAGCGTTTCGCTATCGACGATGGATAATATCATAAAGGCTTATTCATTTCGAGGTACTAAGGGTAATCTTCATTATCATACTAAAGAACTATTCTTAAATTTTATTTTTTAAAGATAATTTCTTTCAAATGTTGGCCGTAGCTTGGCCTATTCTGAAGTTAAAATTTTCAATGCCGCGCTCTAGCATTTTGAGTGATACTTGCGAATGACGCGAGTAATATTGGCTGCCATTCCCTCAATCATAGTCGGCTTAGCAATGAAGACTTTGGACTTTACGTAGCCTCAAAGGAATTTTGATTATTGACAGACATTAAGACGGAAATGGGTCTTATCGTTGAACAAAATTGTTGGCCCTGGTGACGTTTCGGAAGGTCGGCCGCCCTCAATTCTAACACAAGTTGAACTTTATATGCTTTTAAGCTATGATCCTTACGTACAATACACCAAGTTCTTGCTTACGACAAGCCTTCAGCATACGCTCTCAGATACTACCGCTATATTTTATTCAGTACGTTCTACAATGTGATCTATTTGATCTCTTTTTATCTAATAGGTAAAGAAAATTGGGCTTAAACTTATTTAATTGAATGGTAAATTCAGCGATTTGTGCGTTCTTATGTGGACCATAAATTGATCTAAGCGCGGGAACATACATTCTTCGTAGAACGCTGATTTTCGTAGTACGGCCGAATAATTTTTAAACGATGCGCCAGGTAAGTCTTTCCATGATGTTATGTCAAACAATACTAAACAAAAATACCATGACAGTTTGAGATGACTCACGCGGATTTGTCATAGAATCACTACAGAAAAATGTACCTTTAAATGGATGATTCGTTAATTATATAGGCACGATTGGGCTTCGCTTTCTTTTAAATATCAAAAAATGTCGTCTTACATTGGGCAAAAAGAATCGTTGGGCAAGTCAGTAATTGAAAAAAAATATTCTGAAACCGCTGGCGCCAAAAAGTACTCCTCTAATGATTCTGAGAAGAACATTTTGCCACGACTTTAAGGCAGATACCACTTAAGAAACACTTATAAATGTGCAATTTATGTATTTTTAGACAAACTCTGTCCTACCGTCAATTTTTTCATTTCATCTGATCTAGGAATTGCTGCCCAACGAGATATAAGAAAGTTTTAACAATAGCCACAGCTTTTAGATATCCAAAACTCTTTTCACTGAAGAGACTTTGCAGGTAAGTATATTTTCCAGCTAAATCTTGACGTTATTAGATTAATCAACATTTATGAATCAAGAGATTTAATATAAACTGATTTCTGATTCAACTGTCATCGGCGTCTTAAAATAGATACCAATAAACCCACTTTATCTCAATTCATTCGACGTCCATGACATCAGTCTCTAATTATTTTAACTTTTAACTGCTCGACCAGTAAATGCGCTTTATCTGACTTATGGCGTTTTTGATTGAAGAAAATAATTCCCCTCTCTATCTTAAGAGCAAACCCAGAATTGCTCTACGTTTTGTATCTTTCATTGAAGTAAAACGTGTACTTTTGGGTCAATTCTTAGAACAACGACCTAAAAGTCTCGAATATTTTAAAGAATTGCCCTGAATTCACCAACAGCCACTTTCCAAACGTCAGATTTCAATGTTTGTTTTTTTATTAGGAGCAAATTTCATATTTTATGATTAAGATATGAATACACCTGAGCATGTAAAATAAAATGTAGGCGTCAAGATGAAATAAAAACGTTCAATTTATAAAAACCAAATATATGATTATTGTACTATACTTTGGAATTTCATGGAAGTCGAAAAATGTAGATAATAATATTGAATGCCTAATGAAAATTCAAAATATTGAAAGGATCACATCTGTAAATAAAAGTTGTCAAAATGGAGAAGAGGTGGTTGCACTGCTTGAAGACTTTCGTAGACAATTTTCATAGTTTCTCAGTTTTGTCAGAAAAGTCAATACAAGAAAAATGTTCGTTCAAGGGAATCACCTAAAGAGATTTTTTTATATATATCTTTTCTACGAAAAGCTGTCAGTTAGAACAATGGTTGACCATGACAAAAGTTAGAACAATGGTTGTTCCAGCATGGGAGTGTCAAATACATTCACCGCTTTCGAGGTATCTATTCGGAAGGGAATTTTCTTCGATATCCGTTCCGATACAACTTTCGGAAAAATTCCCCGATGACATATGGCGCACCTTATCGCATTGCGTGGAACCGCGTTATACCACTTACTTTTGACAGCTACACGGAACATTTTTTCCAAAGATCTTCGACAACTAATTGCTGCGGAATAGTTTAATGCGAAATGAACGCGTTTACATGGCTCATTTATTTTGTTCCGAAGCGGATATTTCAAACGCAGTTTAAGTTCCGATCAGATTTGACTTTGGTACTCGCTTTGGTATCGGAATTTTTCCCGAGCGGATACCTCGATAGGGGTGAATATAAGGGTGTTTTCGGAAATGACCGTCAATGCATGACAGAAATCAATCGGTCATCTGTTTGCAAATGTCATTTTGTGCAGCTGACTTGTGTCGGGTCAACGTTTTTTTTTGCAAGTGCAACCTGATGTTTCCGAATACTACCATGAACAAATTCAACCCTTATATAAAAAAAATTCTTGGACAACTTGATGCAAAATTTGGTTATTTTTTTTCCATTTTGGAAAGTCTTCGAATTCTAGTCTAACAGAAAGAAGCAACTTAATTCTGTTCCTGGTCCAACGTTCCTCTTGAGCTTGATTTGGGGGTTTACAATAATTTATTTGCTCAAGTGACCTTGATCTAGATCTAGACCGTGACCAGGACCGAGAAAACTCCTCTGATCAAGATGAAGACGATGAATCCATTCCCAGATATCACGCACTTTCACGTACTACACAGCAAATGCACGATCGTTTTTTATCTGCCTTGCTGCATGGCAGACGACACGCAAATTACGTTTACGAACATCTGACCTTTGCAGAACTGCATTACCGAACACATGCTAATGCAGTTTTGATATGATGACGTTCCCGAACACATGACTTTGGCAACTTGCGTTTTCGAACATGTTGCAAAAGCAATCTGAAGCAGATGACATTTCCGAAAACACCCTAAATATCAAAAACAGGAAGTCAATATATTCACGAGTCACAGAGTGCGCTCTGATCATAAATGTTCCGAGTTCGGCGGTAAAAATCGAAATAAATTAAAATAGAGGTTATATATTCTTCTGTGTGCGATTAGTTTATTTTCTTAACAAACAAAAATAAATGGTGCTTCTTCTCCAGAATTCGACACTTCTAGCGCTGTCTTAATCGAACGCACTCAATTAACATATACCTACATTACATATATTACAAAACCCAGTAATAAAAAATAAAAAATAAATACAAATTCCTTAAGTTCTATATAAATTACAGAAACTAATAACGTTTACTTCATTCTTGGACGCCACACAAACTTCCCCAACACCCAGCCAACATTCTTCACAGTAAGCAAATTTACAGTTTTCCGCACCGCATTCAACGAACTTGATTGAAGAAGTGCTGCCAGCTACCAAAAAATAATTATTGATTACATCAGTTAATTTTGCACAAAATAAACTACCGTTCAGCGGTTCTGGTTCTTCACATATCAAACACTTTCTGCGTGCTATATGAAACCATCCAAGCCAGTCGAAGAGTGTTGGAGACCGCACACGAAGCCACTACAATAAGTTATTGTTATCCATTAAATCTGCTTTGGAATTATTTAGTACAAACCAAAAACAAATTTAATTTAATTTTTAATCGATGCATCTCCAAGTCATCCTTGACTTTGCGATACATAGTTTCAAACAAACTTTTACGTTGCTTTAGCATATTATTGTATAAGTGCACAACTCGTTGCTTTTCCCGTTTGCGATAGAAATAGCTGCAAATACATCTCCTCAACCGAAGTGCTACTGAACTATAGTAAATTAAGAGCAAGGTGGCAATGTACATTCCCAGTAATGTCAAGTAGTAGCTAAATTAAGGAATGAAATGGGTTTTACAGTTTTGAATAGTTTTTACGCTTTCATACCGTCTTGGCAACATCGAAGGGTTAGGCAGACAAGGTTTGTTGGTCAGAAATGTGGAAACGCGCTCATGCATATTGAAATTCTTCAATGTTTTCCGTAGCAAACGTGCCATTAGACCAGATCCATTTACCTAGATCAAGATCAAGAGAAAAATTATTTAAAAAAAAACAGCTTATTTTTGTAAACCTACTCACATGAAAAGATATGATGTGCTCGCCTTCTTGATAATACGCTATTTCTGATTTTGATGCAACAATGCCTAGTAAAACCACTACCATGTGGTCTAACAGTATAAAGAAGCCTGATATTAGAAGCTCCATGAGGAATTGCAATAAAGAGAAGGTTATTGCTCTTGATTCTTCTTTCGTGCGATCACAAATGCTTTCCGTGTCAACCAGAAATTGTTGTTCAAACTGCAAAAAGTATAAAGAATTCGCGCATATGACTTGCATATAGCTGACGTTTAAAAACTAGAAAAAAAATAGCCCCGGCCAATACTTATGTCGTTTTCCATTGGACCACCAAAAATCTTTTTCAGATCTCAGATTTAACGCGGCTCATGGAACATACAACGAAATTGATCTGCTTTTGTAAATGGATTAGTGCGTTATTTGACAGCAATATCACCTGTTCAAATTCCATTCGTTTTTGCAAAAATCAACTATGGATTTCGACTTGTAAAATGTTGTAGATACAAATGGAGTAGTTTCGGTGAATCGTAGTCTTCAGATGATGAGGAAGACGATGAAGATAATAATTCCTCCAAAGTTATATCCATTGCTATTTATGTTTATCTTTATTTTACTTTTCACGAAACTTTGCGCATTCGTTTTGAAAGCAAAGTTATTAAGATGACGTAAAACAGCTGTGCAAAGTATATTGGTATTTGTGGTAGTATGTGTAAATCTGAAAAAATATCGAGATCTGCAAAAAGTGATCCGAATCGAAAAAAAGATTGATTTTTTTGCCCAATGGAACATGAAAAGTGATTTAGATCAAAAAAAAGATTGATTTTTTGTCCCAATGGAAAACGACATTAATTGGTTGTATCTTCAAGAGCTGACATCTAAGGAAACTATCCTGTCAATTTAACAACAACTGGCTCGGCACTTCCACGCAGATATTGGGCACATTCAAAAATCCTGTTATCTTAAGTAGACCAGATTGTTCTGGACTAGATGTAACCTGAACGTAAAAACGGTAACGTCACTTTTCCTACGTCAGCCACATATGCGAACTGTCAAGTTTGCACTCAGTCATGAAATTGAAGGCTAGATTCTACCCCTCGATAAAAGGTCAACTGAAACAGCTGTTTAAAAACATTTTACATAAAAAAAAACACATAAAATCATATTTTTCTAACTAAAAATCGACTTATAAGTTTCACGTGAGTGCAACGATCTAGCCGATCTGGTCCAATCGGTGTTAGAGGAAGTTCGAATTAAGGAATGAATAAGTATCCAATATTTGCGAAACCGTGTTTTGTTTCGTAAAATTAAATAAATGGATATAAAAATCACATACCTTCTTTAATGGCAGTACGGAGTGTTGATTCGCTTTCTTTCGACGCTCATCAATTTTCTTAAAATACGAAGTGATGTAAAAGTTGTCAAAGTCAATTCGTCGCAAATATTTCTCGTAATAAACAACGGATGCTGAAATTATCTGATTTCTGAAAAAAACTTTTCTCAATCATCTCAATGTTACTTACAATATATGACTTTAATAAACATAAGCGATAAAATCTTCTGCATTATCGCCATAATATAGTCGAACGTCTGCCTCTTTTCATTGAACTGATCCATCACTGCTTTAGCTGTCTCCTTTGCTGCCCTACGAGTAAAGGTAACGTCAATTTTAATTTATCGAGCTTTCTCGAAAGTTTGAACTAATTTAACCAGTGAATTCTTATTCACGCTTTCAAAAATCTCAAAAGATATATGCGGAAGTAACAAGTGACATGATCAATAATATTCCGGTCCCATACTTTACTCAATTAAGTTTGAAAGATATTGAATTTTGAAGAGTGGAGGTTACAGCATTACGAGCACAGTTTAAGGAAACAATCTACGGCCTTTTAAACGGTGACTAATGCATCTTTCGACCGAGGTCGGAGTAAGAAATCCGCCTTTCTTTAGTTAATGCTAATAAAGGCGTAAAAATAAGATGGCCTTTAAGTTAAGTGTCATAGACAAACAAACAATTATTATAGATAAAATGAACCCAAGTTTTTGCAAACAACGTTTCTGCTACAAACTAAAAAAATGGGGCATCACTGAAGTCATAAAAGAGTACGTAACTAAAGACTGTATGCCAAGTGGTCATAAAATGCCAATTTGTGATAGTTCTCCTCTCAAAATATGGTCATACAATATAATGGGCATATCTAATATGAAAATTCTTACAATGGCGTAAAACAGCTGTGCAAGGTATATTGGGATTTGTGGTAGTATGTGTAAATCTGAAATTTTATCGAGATCTGCAAAAAGTGATCCGAATCGAAAAAAAGATTGATTTTTTTCCCCAATGGAACATGAAAAGTGATTTAGATTAAAAAAAAGATTAATTTTTTGTCCCAATGGAAAACGACATAATATACAGTTTTGATAATCCTGACATTTTAGTCATTTGACAGCTAATCTGGTCATTTGCCTGTTGGCATTCATATGCATAATTGGCATACAGTCTAATCTTAGATTAACAATGAATTTTAGTAAGCCGAACGCACTCTACATTGGTCGGTAACAGCACATTTCGTACATCAGCTACATATACTAACTGTCAACTTAGTAACAATCCTCGAATTTCTTGACTAGATTCTTCGGCTACCCCTCCATAAACTGCGACTAAAAAGTCTGTTCATGTGACCGATCTAGGCTCATCAAAGCTGGGACACATCAAGTCAACCAGCTGTCAGATTTACTAAACTTGATATTTCAAAATTCCAATTATGTAAAAAACATGGAAGTTGAAAATATGCGGATGGGTCATTTTCACTCGTTCTTATTTCCAATATTTCGTACAAATTACGAATATTCCTACTGTGTAAGAGCAGATCCAAATAGGTACTTAATTATTAAAAGCTTTTCCACAATTTGACAGTCGGCACTAGGTTAATCCCACAAAATCTTCATTTACCTTAGCTGAGGGGGTTGGTCTACTGAAATGACTTCATAAGTAACGTTTACATCTGTTGTATTGCGAAAGAGTTCCTCTTCTGTTGCCATCAAATTAACCATATTCTCGCCGAGTTTAGGATCTATAGCAGTGCTGGGATCACAGATACCTCCAGTTTCCTGGTAGCCAAGTAACTTCATGTTGCATACGTAGTCTATCCTAAGTGGCCAGCAAAGAAGAACTTCCACTACAGCTGGCAAGCTTTCCATGCATTTTCCATGGGCATTGGAAAAAGCACCCTTGCAGCGATTTTCGCCCATTTCCAACTGCTCCTTACACCTCAATCGCATTTTATTTGTGTATTTATCTCTGTAACTCTTCGCCTTTACATGCCTATTCGTTTCATTAGTTGGGTCCGCAAACGACAAGCCAGCGAGAAGGTCCCGACGCATGAGCTTCTCTATAATCGAATCGGATGCAGACGCATTGCTCGCAGCGAATTCACCTTCAATTTCATCTTTAATTGGCTGAAGGACGTCTTCAATATTTTCGAAATTTTTTCGAATCTCTGTCATTTCATCTTTCATGGCGGCGAGGGTGTTTTGAAATGGTTTGGTCATGAGGTCGAAATGAGTCTTTGTCAAGTTATAAGTAAGTATTGTTGAGCAAGCAAATACGCGAACTATTTCTTGGCCATTGAGAGCCAAATTAGATATTGGACCTAAGAGATCAATAAACTGATTCATAGCCAAAGAAAGAAATTTCATTCTTACCAGATATAATATAGGCAACACAAAGCGCACGCAAAAAACCTCTACCAGTTTTGCCTAACAGTGCGACGCACGCGAGGAAAGCAACACATTTGACAGCAGTTGTGAAGACAAATCCAAGACCTGGAATGTATACATTGTTATAAAATGCCTCTTGCAGGCTAATAACCGAACCAATAAAGATGATTACAGCAGTCAATGATCCATAGGTGAGGTCCAAAGACAGTTCTAAGTTCTTAATAAATATTTCCCAAAAGATGACCGCGAGTCCGATGCCGATTAAGTAGCTGAAGATATAGCGGGTAAGAGTCCAGTTATGTCTTCGATCGTTAAGGGCGCAGTAGAGTGAGGGCAGTCCATGTTTGAAAGCTTTGACAAGCTTTTTAATAAATGTTCGTAGCAAATAAAACATTTAAGCAAATGTACACTTGTTAACTGTCAACAATTTAAAGTTAAAGGTGAGTAGCTCAGCAGTGTTTCAGTTTCTCAAACAATGGTTTATAATCCATTTTCGTTAGTAGGAAGGGCGGTGGATTGGCAGGCAAAAAAACAATTAAAAACGGTGACAGTATACTGCATTTATTTTCATAGATACGATAAGCAGAGTCTTTTTACTTTTTAATTCATTTTTATTATATTCATTCTTTAAACTTATATAAATTAAACTAATTTAAATTAGATTATCTTAAAAAAAAACTTTATTTTTCTAAGCGCAAACTTGCAGCGATTCTGCCTTCTTAAGAACTGAACAATTTTGCCTTACAAACTTAAGCTTAAATACTAACTTAATGCTACGTCGGCAACAAATGTTCCCACAGTTTCTCGTGCTGGAATGCGGGGCAGGTTTCCGGTGTCGCTCTGTATTGGATGTTGGGTACTGCGCGTGCAGGTTTCGGATGTCGATACCTGGTCTGCGCCGGATGTTGAATGTGGGAATAATGTTACTTGTCTTAACTCTTCCACCTTTAAGTTCGAGTGTCCTCACTCGTGACCTTGTAGAATGGTGGATATTGACTTATTCCAATTCTTTTTACAGGTGATGGTCGATCCGAAATCTCTGGAGATAATTCTATTGGTGATTCTACTGTTGCTTGTGTTTCCATTGCTTCTATTGTTGTGGAGATTGTTAAGTTATTCTTCTTTCGCATGAAAAACAGTATCAGAGATATTACCGCGATAGCGATAATGATGATGGTTGACAAACTGTAGGTAGCTATCAGATGTGACTTGTTCCTCTCTTCAAGTTGGCTAATGTAGTAGGTACTGTTTAGGTGGAGTTCTTTAATCGCTTCGAGGGTCAGGAGTTCCTCAAATACTTTCGAAGGTGAGTCTGGCTGTACGATGGCCGGAAGAGGTCTTGAGGTAGGGATTTCGTTAAAGGCAAAGGTCCGTTTGTTTACAACAATGGTGGCGTTTTGGTGTTGTACTATAAATGTTCCCATTATATCGAGGGCATCGTTGTTGACTAATATTGTCCCATTGAACTGGTTAAGGAGTAGTGACCCAGGAATTACTTCTTCGACTGTTGGGGTATGCTGGTTGTTGACTTCTGTGCAATTGCTCGTCTGCTTCGCAATAGGTTTGGTATGCATTCCGTGTCGCTTAAATCTATAATATCATTAATCTTACAAATTGTTAAATCATTAAATGCTTGACAATTATTTTTTATTCCATGATACTCGTTCTCACATTGGAGTATATTATTAAAATCAATTCTGGCTATAACAGATTTTCTTTTAACTGGTTTGATTAATAGTTTTTTACAATCTTCCTTTCTTGTGGTTGGCACACTCACAATATAGATCATAGTTGTTTTATTAGAGGCTATTTTTACATTGGCAAATTCAAATGCCTCTTCCATGTTTACATAAGGTAAGTTGTTTTCTTCAAAATGGGCCTTAACTAAATTTATTTCGGTATTTGATAGTATAAAAGAATTTACTATACCAGCCTTCGCCCACTGTAAGGCATGTTCTATGTTTATTATTTCTTCTTTAATTACATCGAGTCTGTATTTAAGGCTATTAGAATACTCGTTCTTAATTTCGGCATTTGTTTTTAAGTTCTTGATTATGTTGTTGGTGATATTTGTAATATTATTTATTTTCTCTAAAGATAGTCTGTTTATAATTAATTGCCTATTGTTATTGTGTAGTAAATTTTGAGTTTTTTCTTTCACAATTTGAAAATCGTGGTGATCCGGTGTACCGGCTATCCACTTCCATGTTGTTCCTAAAAAGTTTATTGCCCTCTTATCTTTGATTACAGGTTTAGTACGTTGGAATCGGTTAAGGATTTCGGTGATTTCATGTGATAGGTAGGGGTAGATGGGATTGTTCTTACTTACGTTAGTTTGGACTCTGGACTGTACGTCATCAATTATATCCTGGTATGCTGCAAGGTCGATTACATGTACCTATTTGCAGTTTTGCAATTCCTGTGTTAAAGGTAACCAGTTTTGAATTGGAATAGTCCAGTATTTGAACCCTTGCGAGGCACAAGGATAAGCAGGACCTAAACGAAGATATTACGCTTTAATATTAGCCTTGTGGACTATTTTGCCCGAATCTTATTTTATAACTATTGAAATTACTGGGGTAGATCTCTTGTATAATGCTCATGATATGTTCTGTGGTTTTGATACCGTTAATCACTGAGGGGTTTAATACCTTCTTAATTAATTAAATATTTTGCTTCTTTCGTTTACTTTAATTTGATGTTCTTATTTTCGCTTTATGTTTACTTAATTATATATTTACTTTCTGCTTTACAGATATGTTGGAATTTCTTAACTAATTAAATATTTCACTTCTTTCATTTACTTTGCTTTGATGTTCTAACTTTCACTTTAATTTACGTTTACTTAATTCTATATTTACTTCCTGCTTTATTTCTTAATAATTAACTTACATAACCACTAACGGGAACATTACAGTTGCTTTGTCCTTGGGTTCCTGGACCGGTATCTCTTCCTGGGCGGTAGTTCCTAGTGCGGAGGTTTCACGGACGCACTCGAGCTGCTTGAGGTCACTGGCGTATTGTCTTTGCGAATAGCGCGGGAGCTGCTTAAGGTCACTGGCTTATTAATTCGCTAAAGCGCGGGAGCTACTTGAGGTCACTGGCTTATTAACTCGCGAAACCACGGGAACTTCTTGAGGTCACTGGCGTATTGTCTTTGCGAAGGCGCGGGAGCTACTTGAGGTCACTGGCTTGTTGATTCGCTAAAGCGCGGGAGCTACTTGAGGCCACTGGCTTATTGACTTGCACGCACTAATCACAACGCGACGAAAATACCGGTCCCTGCTCGGGCGCCAATTAAACTAATTTAAATTAGATTATCCAATGCGCATGTTGGGGTTGTACGTATTGCACCTGTAATTCCCATATATGCTAAACGCTGAACCCTATCCAGGTGCTTCCTCACAGTTTTCTGAGAGGCTTTCGCCCACCATACAACCGAGGCGTACGTGATAATGGGTCTAGTTATCATCGTATACATCCAGTATGCTGACCTAGGCGAGAGTCCCCACCTCTGTCCACATACACGTTTGCATTGATGTAGTACCCTTTTTGCCTTCCGGACCTTCTCCTCAACATGGTAATTCCAAGTAAGTCCAGTATCTAGATAGACTCCCAGATACTTAACCTTCTTAGTCTTTGTTAGTTCCCACCCGAAAAGTGTTAAGGGCCGAAATTCCAGATTTTTCCTCTTCCTAGTGAAGACTATTAGATCTGTTTTCGCCGCATTAATGGAGAGCCCTTGTTCCAGACACCACCGCTCAACCACTCTGAGTGCGTTCCTCATGATATCTGCGGTGACGTCCATGAATTTGCCTCTGGCCATTATTGCTATATCGTCGGCATATCCCACTGTGTGAATGCCCGTCGCCTCGAGTCTGTCGAGAAGAGAGTCCACAGTGATATTCCACAGTGTAGGTGAGAGAACACCTCCTTGTGGGCAACCTCTGCTAACCCTTCCTCTGAGTTTTGAGGTTCCCGTCTGAATATTAATCGCCCTTGTATTCAACATATTGTCCACCCATCTTACCACCAGGGGGTTAACCCTACGTTTTTCCAAGGCTTGTTTCAGACTTTCAAAGCATATTTTATCGAAGGCACCTTCAATGTCCATTATAGTGGTCATCGCAATGCCCCCGGTATTTAGCTCTTCCTCCGCAACGCGTACTACTTGATGTAGCGCTGTTTCTGTAGACATACCTACCCTGTATGCATGCTGTCTACTATTTAAAGGATACATCTTAAGCGCAGTACTCTCCATATAGTCCACCATCACCCTTTCCATTATTTTTAACAGGAAGGATGTTAGGCTGACTGGTCTGAATGACTTTGCTTGGGTGTAGTCCTTCTTTCCCGGTTTCGGAAGGAAGACCACATTTGCTTCCCTCCATGTTATCGGGATATAACCTATTGCTAGGCATGCAACGTATATATTCCTGAGCCTTGGTGCAATTACGTCTATACCCCATTGCATTAGACCTGGAAATATACCATCCGGCCTCGCAGTTTTGAAGGGTGAGAGTGTTGCTATCGCACCCTTGACCGCTTTTGGTGTCACGATCCGTTCTGCTTCCGTCCTATCCATCCTGTTCGCTCCTTGTTTCCTTGGAGCCCAGGGCTGATCTGACTTATAGCTTCCGTGCCTCACCAAGATACAGAACCTAATTCTTCCGCTAGTTTGCGCATAATGCAACTCAGCCATGCTATTTGGGAGTCCTCTAATCTTTCCTATCCTCATCAAAACATTTAGTCATCATTGCCGATGCTGCTTTGCTGTGATGAAGGTTCAATTGAATCACCCTCAGCTTTTCCCGGTACGGGCCCACCTCCCGCCCGACTTGTGTTGATCCCATCTCCATGGTGTCTATCACTTCGTCGCCCTACCGGGTGGCTTTCCAGGTTGAGTCTTTTCCGATGATCTTTGGAACTTCACGAATGCTATGTCCAACCCGCAAAAGAGTCTATCTCCTGCTTGTCTAACCAGCCTCGCTTCCTCCCTCGGACACCAGATCGTCAGCTTGGTTCCACCAATTTTTTTGTCATCATATCTTCCCACATGAATAACCCTCCATTTCGAAGTGTCCTTCACACAGGAATTTTGACGACAAAGTCTGGCAAGGATGACATCTTTGCTCACGGGTTGACCGGGAACGAAGATTATCAACCTTTTCACATCCTTTAGTATGTGAAGCCTGTCTATTTTAAGGTTGATTCCCTCCCATAGGTCGGTCATCTTCCCTACAGTCTCACATAGCCAACCCTTGGTTTCTTAGTTTACGCATTTTATTGCTATAATCCCTTCCTCCAAGGTTATCTCCTTTACACCGATATCACCTGCATTTGTCGGAAGTAAGTCTAGAGCCCTCAGCACAGCATTTTTGAAAATACTCAACTGTGAAGCTTCTATCCCCCCCTCTCGACTCATGTCGGCAACACCCATTTGGAGATCGTTCGCCGCTGTCTGAGCAAAGGTTTTTACACCCTTGTCAACTTTGGCTCTCTCACTCCTAGCGTAAGGCTTTGCATCATCTGCTTGCTTTGCCCTCCTTACCATAGCTTGGCTCAGCTTTCGCTTTACCTTGCTTGGTACAGGTTGCTCGGCCTTGCACGATTCCTGCTTTCTGGGTTGACTAATAGTCCGTTGTACATGTTGTCCATCCACATAACCACTGCAGTGTGGTACCTGTAGACTGACCCCATATTGTACAGACTGTCCGTCTTCCCTTTCGCCTTCCGTCCCCTTCTTCTCAGTTTTAGGTGAATTCATGGTCCCGGAACATTTGAACCGTTTCCTAGATCCACCGTCTTCTGGAGAGGTTTCGGTCGACGTCAAGTTGGCAACCATTTCAGTCAACTCCTCGACCGACTTACTTATGCCTTTCGCCGAGACAGATTTTGCCAAGGCCAATCTTTGCCTCCTTCTGACCCTCTTCATTTTTTGCTTCAGTTGCTGGTGCAACTTCCGCTCGGAGTCGGGACTTCTCTCCTCTTCCAATCCGGCTTCCGCAGTTCCGGCTGACCTCTTGGCGCATTTCTGCACCGCATTGTCCACCTCCACTGACGATTGGTCTGCTAACTCTTTTGGTTTCCCATCAGAGTCCACTGACCCCACGAGCTTATTCGGGTTCATGTCAGCGCCTTCCAGCTCCTTCTCGACCCCTCCTAAGCCTTCCACCTCGTTTTCAGAAGGAATATTATTTTTATTATTTTTATTTTGGTCCATATGCGTACCCACGAGTAGGGGAGAATTAAAACGGACCAAATAGGCAGAGATCCCCAATACCTATCCTACTCAACTAAATTACAACAGAGGATTGAGCTGCCCCTGAGGAGTCTCCATTAGCGGTTCAATTACCCCTGAACCCTGTGAACAAGTAGTTTTACCTACCTTACCACAGCTCCCTCGACATTGCAGACTAGTCATCTTGGAGTTTAAGGGTTGATCGATTGATCGGATTAGGTCTTGGTTCTTCAATTCACATTCAGCTCTACCAGAGGAGTTGGGCCACTACCCTGATCTAGCATCCTGTTAATCTACTTAAGCCGCCCCACCACGACGAGGTGCCCAATCTTCGGATAGAGGTAGATGAACTTATCGGCGGTATCGCTTTTATTCTTTGACATTTGACAAGTAGAAACTACGCCATTACTAAAACTGGAACGATACACGCTTCAACAACGCGTGTGAAATGGTGAAAATCTTGCAGTCACAGTTCGCAACAACAGTTACGGTGAATGGATTGCGCTATCGAGAGATGATTAATGATTTTTTATGGTCGGAGTTGGATGGTATTGATCTGGACAACTTTTACTTTCAACAAGACGGCGCTACCTGCCACACAAGCAACGGAACCATTGATCTTTTACGGGAAAAGTTTCCGGACCCTGTTATCTCTCGAAGAGGTGATTACAATTGGCCACCGAGATCTTGTGATTTAACACCTTGCGACTTCTTCCTTTGGGGCCACGTGAAAGATGAGGTCTACGCCAACAGCCCAGCGTCGATTCAAGACCTCAAAGATAAAATTCGTAAGGCTATCGAGGACATAGGGCAGCCACTTTGCGATTTGGTTATGGAAAATTTCATGAAAAGGATATGGTCCTGTATGCGTGCTCGTGGTGTCCATTTGGCTGATGTTGTTTTTCATTATTAACGGCATACTTTCCTCTTTATTATGAAATAAAGAAATTGAAATTTTTCTTTGAATACCAAAATAACACCTCTTATTGGAAAACCCTTTACAAGCATTCGAGAAGAGGAAAAAGCGACACTGCATTCAAAATTACGTAGAGGGGATTTTCCTTTCTTACTCCTTACACAGCGAGGAAGAGTTTCGTCGCCACTTTCGACAAGAATCTAAGGAGAACATTTAATTTTATTTTCCCGCATTTTGATACCATTTTAATATGCAATAAATCAAAACTAATGCACACATATGTCAAATAGGACAACAAATATCAAATCAGAGTTAAAGCACGGCATTGAGAAAATATACATAAGAATTCTTAAGATTTAAAAGTAAAGGAACAGACCTCTTATAGGTGTCTATGTATACTTGTAATTGCTATGAAACTTGACCATTAAATTTGGATTTGAATTAAAAGATGAATGAGGGGAAGGGAAGATGGCCAGAGGCAGTGCTAGATCGGATATACCAGTGGGAGTCCTGTTGCTGCGAGTATGATTATTACGATTAGTCTTCGGTTAGACAAAGACAGCTCAAATTGCACCTGTAAACATGAATTTTTTTTTTGCCAAATAGCTTCATTTCTCATCAAAAACCGGGAATTCTATCCGATCATTGGCTTGTTGGAAGTATTTGTTAACCCTATAAATAGCTAAAAGCTGAAATGTTGGCCTAAAAGCCCGGATTTGTTGGATACCTAGGATTATAGAAATGGTTGAAAGATTTTCGTCCAAAGAATTCTGCCTTTTTAATGAACGTCATAGGTATTTTGTTGGCTTTCCTGCACAAACGAAATTTAACTCAACTATTTATAAACAAAACAACGAAAATTCACAATGCTTACATTGTTTTATGTAAAAATTTAGCAAAAGGTTGAATCAGCAGACTTGGATTTTCGCAGCAATTGCTTTGTCCGACACGTATATTATTATAAAAGTGTAGCTGAATCAGTGATTGCTAAAACAACATAAGCTCATAGAATGACGATCTCTTGAATTTTGTTTGTTTTACTTTTTGGAAAGGGGCAGAGTTTCAAACTATTGGTGGGTTAGTTCAGGGGCCCTACTCTGTATTTCGAAAGTGGAATGAAATGGACTTATGTCGCATTTGTAATTCCGAAATTATTATACAGTACCTACTTAAAAGCGGAAGGGGAAAATAAAGCGTTGGAGGCAGTTGAATCTTATATTCTCCCCTATCGAGGTCGTTGGGAAAAAATTCTGCTACGAAAGTCAAATCTGCTCGCAACCGAAATTGCGTCCGAAGTATCCGTTTGGGAACAAAATAAATGAAGCATGTAAACGCGTCAGCATTTATTTGTCGGAGAGCTTCGGAAAAAATGTGCCGTGTACCTATTAAAAGTAAGTGGTATAACACGGTTCCACGCAATGCGACAAGGTGCGCCATATGTCATCGGAGAATTTTTTCGAAAGTTGTATTGCCGAGATTGTCGAAAATGTATTTTCCGAGATGTAGCTTCCGCCGAAAATGAGAGAGCTGGGCTCGTGCATGGGAGATGAAGAAAAGTCTCCTCCTTCTCCTCGCCCCTGCAGCTTCTACAGAAAATTTCATCGATATCTTAAAGAAAAAGAAACAAAACGACAAATATGCTGTTCTTCATTTGTATATATTTTCAATATTCTGTCTATGTAAAAAAAGAAAATTATTATATATAATATATCCTTCTGATCTTTTTGTTTACTTCTATTTTTTTCTGTATTGTATATTGACAAATTATTTTATACCTTGTTTTTTGTAATCATTATGTTCTTTTCCTCTGCTTTGCTATAGTTTTAGTTTTAACTATTTTTATTTATTTATGAATTGTTTTGATTTAAAAAATAAGTTTTGCTCTTTTTAAATTGTATGCTCAAAATGGTTTCATTAATTGCTTGTACGGGAGGGGGGTTTTAATTGTGTAAAAGTGTATTAATAATTTTTAATTAAATTACTGCATGGTTGTTACTCTTGGAAACCAATATATAAACTTGTTTCTTCAAGTAGGAAAGCATAGAATTGTTTATCTGGATAAATGTCGTTCGCTTTCACAATATATTTCACGCGACATATCGGCATTGAACTAATTTCATTTGTGTTTTATTCTTTATATAATTTATTCAAGGTGATTTCATCATTTTTTTATACTTTATCTTTTTGAAATATAAAGTTTTCTTCCTCTTTTTTCTAAAACATAAACACAATAAGATTTTACATTTAAATTTGTATATGCATTATATACGTTTCTAAATTGCAAACTCAATGATGGGGGGCAGTCCTCAAAGATTTTTTTTTGTTTCCTCTCGTTTATTTAATTATAAATTGATCGTAAAACATTGACATAGTAAAAATAAAATATTTAAAATATTTCATTTTAATAAATATTTATAAACAAATGTTATTTTTTGTGTGTGTGTTTTTTTATAGTATATAATGTGTGTGTGTGAATTATATGTCCCGCAACGACTAAGGATTTTTTAAACAAATATTCATCCTTGTAGCACGTTAAATTTTATGTTTTTTTTTTTTTAGTTTACTCGTTCTCTAGTACTAGAAAATATATTTGATTATTTATAAGTATGCACTAACAAACAAAAATAAAAATAAACACAAAAGAACAATCTAAGATAATATATTTTATAAATTTGTTTAATGACGCCTTGATTTATAAACAATTACCGTGAATAGAATTTAAATTATTTATTAGATCATTAGAAGACAACAAATGAATCAACTGTGTGTTGGTATATACGTAAAAAAAGAATTGATTTATATTAACTACACCTTGGATTTGTTTAAATTTTAGTTTACTCTTCGCGTTTTTTTTTTTTATCGAGGACTGCCATTTTGTTTTTGAAACGAAAATGTTTATTTTCGATGTTATTTAGAGAACTACACAGAACGGTAGAACGGTTAGAACGCCTTCTTATTTTTAATTATTAAAATAAAGATCTTGTGAACAAAGAAGGACCCGCTCAAAATGAGCACAAAGGCGAGTAAGACAATACCGAACCTGGCGTTCACGGCATTTTGAAAGGGTCCCAAACGCGTCTAAAATTAAATTTATATTTTTTTCTTCGGTTACTTTATGTCATCATGAACACTTTGCTCCTTAGTTTGTTTTACTTAATTGTTTTATATGCTAATAAGCTTCTTTTTTTTAAGGGATAAACAGAAAAAAGCTGCGAGTACTTAACAAACGCGCTGTACCGATATCGAGTATTTCCCTTTCAACCCGCCGGAGGCAATTTATTATTTTTAGGCAACGAAAGCTAAATACGATGAGAAAGCAATTTGTTTACTCCTAAAATGTTTCGAATCGAAGTATCACATAATAATAAACAAACACGGAAAAAAAGAAATAACATTTAGGTAGTTGTTATTGGTTAATGGTGAAGACCTCTATATAATATATATTAAAAAGATATATGCGTAAATACACAATGAAAATATAATGAATAGCCACCGAGCCAAAGGGGACAGTAACAGCGAGGCGAGAGATGAATTCGATTTTTAAAAAATTGTCATTACCTTTTGATTGTTGCTTTCGAACAAAATATCAGAAGTATTCTGCTGTTTCAGTGTCCCTTCAGGCTTTGTGGTGTAAGATTTGTTTAAATAATTATTACTTTTTCATTTCTTTTTTTTTTTGTTTAAATATAATTCCAGTGAGGATATTTTTTTTGCGTTTTTTATGTATATGTATTTTTTTTTGCATTTTTTTTATATTTTATTTTCTTATTCTGATCATCTATGTTAATTTAAATAATTTCTTTATTTTTTATTATCTAGAACTAAAGTTTCTTGCTTGTACAAATATTTACAGAAACACCAACAAAAGAATTAGAGAGAGAGAGAAAACAAATCATAAAAACAAAAGTATTAAATATATAGAAAAAAAACATAAAAAAAAAGTTATTTTGCTTCCACTTGATTTGCGATTAAATTACAAATTAGCATTTAGACTGTGTGTTTTTCATTTCTACGATTTGTAGTTAATTTATCTGCCGTTTAGCTTGGGATATCAGCGCCAAGAGGGAATCCAATTTAAGATCCTTGAATCGAGCGAAATGATTCATCATTGGTTGTATTGAATCGGATTCAATGGCAGCGCAGATGGTTTGATTCTGTATTGTTCGATTTAGTGAGGTGGCTACCGAGTCGAGGAATTGACTCCATGCGTCTTGATTTTCATTGTTGAGAGTTGTATCCGTAGCTGTAAGGTAGATGTGTTCAGCTTGTAGAATAAGGCAAACCAGTGATGAAATGCCAAACTGGAAAGTAAGTATGATGGTGAATTAGTTAGATGGGGTCATATATGCATACAGTTCAGAACTTCAAGGGCAGCTCTTTTAATGTTCAAATAAAATTATAACTCATTTTATTTGACAGATTTTATAAAAACTAAGAAGGCCAAGGACATGTATACACGCTCCAGCCCGAATGGAGGGTACAACTAGAGGCAGTTAGCCAAAGGTCGTGCTGGAGAGACGTATGTCCACCCG
This sequence comes from Cheilosia variabilis, assembly GCA_951230905.1. Classification (NCBI taxonomy): domain Eukaryota; kingdom Metazoa; phylum Arthropoda; class Insecta; order Diptera; family Syrphidae; genus Cheilosia; species Cheilosia variabilis. The sequence continues at coordinate 47,078,740 of OX579676.1, forward strand.
GACTGTAGCGCCACCTAAGTAAGGAAGTTTATCAAAACTATAATAAGCATCCATTTCATAAAGTAAAATGAAGTTGTTAGTTAGGCTATGCTAGAATGAAGTAGCTATCAGCCAAAAACGGACACACTTAGGCCAATATAAGGCCGTTTGTAATACCACATGAATCGGGAAATAATTTTCACCCATTCGTAAAACCAATTTCAGCTTCAAATGCGGCAGAAGAGACTTCGAATGAATGTATGTGCCATTTAGTCACAACTCATTTAACGTTGTTGGTTCTAATCTAACTGCGTGGTCCCCTAAATACCAGTTGTGGTTATCGCTGCTATTCTGGCGACGTCTTTTCGTGTTTTGCTTAAAAGGTGGGAGATTTTTATTGCAGTAGTTTGGCCACAGACTCCTCCATTTGAGATTGGCCTCCGATAGAAATTCTGAGAAATTCTTTGCTTTGACTGCTCCGAGCGGAACCTGTTCCGCAAGTCAACAGTGCAGGGCTGAGCCTTGCCTGGCCATCATGTTGGTTTCCATAAACGTGTCTATGTCCTGGAACCCAAATCAGGGCAACTTTGATCTACTCAAGCGAGGCCAGCTCCTTTCGACATTCTAATACTAATTTTGAGGTTATATTGACTGAGGCGATAGCCTTGATGGCAGCTTGACTGTCAATTTCATTTTCATTTCAGAATCATGTGTCGTTTGCTACACTCTATGAAAGCCGCCCTCTGATTATAGAACTCACACAAAAATTTGAAAATATGAGAACAACGTATTTTTTGGGTGCTATATCTTTAAACCCACTCCCACTCGGAAACAGCAACACTCGACTTACCTTGCTAGAAAATAAGCTATTCGATTTTTTATCGCCCAACGGTATGCCGGTCGACAACTTGACCACAATCTCGAAAGAAGCCGACCTAATGTGATTCTTGAACTCGGGATAAAGTGCGAATAGGACACCTTCTGTGTCATCACGATCCTTCTTGAGGACGTTCTGCAATGAGGTAAGCACACCCAACCAGACGGTCCAGCGGATTGCATCATCCTCAATGTGTTTCATCAGGCGACGAATGAGAGCCTGAAACATAAAAGCCCACTTATTGGCTGCTGTAGATATGCAAACCCAATGTGATCTTACTTTTCCTTTGCGAACATTCATCATGGCGACAACCTTGTCGAGTGATAGTCCCGCAAACAATCGAGCCAGAAGCACCTCCCTCGGTTCCAGTTCGTACGCGAATTTGTTCTTCAGAGCCGGATTTATTGCTGATTGAGTGGTGTCGGCTGATTTTTCATCGCCAGTTGACACTCTGTTGGCATTCTCCATCTGTTCGAGAAGCAGGAGGCGTTCGGTTTCTTTCTTTTTCTGTTAAATCGAAAACACATCAAAACAAATTGTAACGAGAGTCCTAATATTTGTAAAACTCACCTTCATGATGATGGTTGCGATTGCAGCTGGGTTGTCCAAGTCCTCGAGCTTCAACACAATCCTGTAGAGCGTTTCGATGTGCAGCAAAATGTGACGCGACTTTCGTTGCGCTGACAGCTCTATGTTTGTGCTCAACTGTGGACTGCCCTCGGGCCCCATAATGTCCATGTCGATGATCTTCCGCGGTGCGGTGACACTGCCATACTGCAACTTGCCCAGCGAATTCTCGAATTTCATGGGCGTGAAAACGTACTTTCGCTGCTGCTCCTGGTCGTTCTTCGTCTCAGAGTTTCTGCGTTCCCGATTGTTCTGGCCGTTGCGATTGTTGGTGCCGTTCTTATTGCCCATCGAGACGAGTATCAATTGCGCATGACCCTTGGGCTGGGTGAGTGGGTGATTCAGCTGGTTATCCTTGTGGGTCTTGCTTTGGCCTGAATCGCCGTTTAGTTCTGCCTTGCGCTTCCTGAACACCGTGTAGTAGTAGTCGTCTATGTACGGGGTGTCGGTGTTCAACTGCGTCAACTGGATACTGATCAACCAGTGCTTGTCGCGAGTACTCATCAAGTTGGCGTACTCGTCGTACTCCTCGGGAAGATTGCCGTTCGAACGCAATCCGGTGCCACCTGGGTGATTGTGACCACTGTTCTGGTGATGGCTGCTGTTGCTGTTGTTACCGCTGTAGCTGATACTATTGCTGCTATGCTTGCGTTCTTGACGGATGTGCTGCTGCTGCTGCAGTTGTTGCTGTTGTTGCTGCTGCTGGTAAAGAAGCGGATTGCTGCCCATGGTGGTGTTGGGCGAATTAAAACTGTGGCGGGCGTTGGACAGCATTGGATGATTCTGCTGGATCTCTTGCACCAGACGCTGGTTAAACATATTATAGGCAGACGCTGATCCCACATTCGGGTTCATCATACTCGGATGTGGAGGCATACGAGGTGGCACCAATGGTGGAACTACGGGGCGCATCGCATTGAAATTGGGGTGCATTGCGAAGTTATTCAAAGCGATAGGTAGATTCGGCATAGGGCGCTGCGGGAAATTGGACAGCTGATGCGGGCCCGGCATGCCGGCCGGAAAAAGCGGAACTGGCTGGAAGCCAGGCGGCAAGTGACGATTGTGGTGATTTGGGGGCCCCGCTTGGTGCATGATGTTGGTTAGTGGATGCTGCTGCGGTATGCTGTTAAAATTGGGCCGAGGTCCATTGAATCCCGGAGGAGGAGCTGTTGCATTAGGATATGGATATTTTAAGGGCGGCGGCTGCTGGTGCAGGTGTGGCTGCTGTTGTAACAGTTGATGTTGTGGGTGATGATTTGCCTGATGCTGCTGCTGCTGTGATGACTGTGGGTGCTGTTGTTGAGTGTGCGAAATTGTCGGTGTTTTCGGCTTAGGTGTCGATGCGATCATGTGGGTGGCGTGATCGGCTTGTCGCTGCTGTTGCTGATGCTGTTTATGTTGCTTTTGTTGTTGTTGTTGTGTTATTAAACTTCTCTCGATATCTTCTAGAGTGCAGATTTTTGGAGTATTTGCCAGGTTCGGTTGCGGTTGCATTCCATAGGAAGATCGATTGCCCTGATGGGCCGGTTGTTGCTGCTGATGCTGTTGGATAGGTTTCGCGTTTATCTGTGCAAGCTGTTGTTGCTTTTGCAGCATTTGTTGCTGCTGCTGTAGCTGTTGCTGTTGCACTTGTTGGAGTTGGTGCAGCTGATGTTGTTGTAGCTGTTGGTTATTATTAAACGGAGCCGGAAAGTGTTCACGTAGAAAATCCTCGGGATTCGAATACAGAAGACTATGACGTTTGTCATTGCTGTTGCCCATAATGTTGTGCGAGGGGCGTGCAGGTATTTCGGGATTAGCCCAGACGAGTGGATCCAAATTGATGCCAGCATCGCTGTCATCGAACGCAATATCAACATCATCTAGTTTCATTCCCGAAAGATTGATTTCCAAGTCTGAATCCTCTTCGTTCTTATTGAGTTTCGATGCCGGCGTGCTGGGCACATCCATACGGACCAGATTCTCGTGAACTTCTTCCCAATCGCCATTGATGGCCGATCCGAACGTTTCGTCATTTAGTGCGTCGTATTCCTCTTCGGAGGGCTCGGCGATACGCCCTCCCCCATCATCGTCCAACTGAAAGGAATACAAGTAAACATTTCATTAGATAAAAAAGAAAACAACAAGCGGCAGCGATTCGAGGGGATGTGCCTTAAGTTCGTTTTTGTCTACCGACACGAGATGGTGTGTGTTGACAATGTTTTCAACAAATAACGTTCATAAGTTCGTTTAAGAATTGCTGCCGATCATTTGTCTGCGAGTCCAGCAAATGGACAAGGTTCGAGACAAGTTTTTATTCTTAAACTCTTCACGTAGGGTTTATCAAATGTATTCAAGCACACTCTCCATTTGAGCAAGTAGAGAATTCATCTGACGATGTTTAAAATATTCACAGAAATCAACCTATTCCACATTTGTACTGAGTGCTAAACAAGAAACTGACAGATGAAGTTTAGAAATAACCTTTAACACCTAACGCCGCACACAACGTAAATGTGCCAAGCGACACAAATGCGAAGGTAAGCAAAGACAACTGAGATATGGTTAGCTGTGCATCGACGCTGGAAAGATATCTGCTGTAATAATCGCCTGGATATGGAAGAAATCGAGTTTGTGCACAAGGCCGGCCACAGAATCAGCAGGATGGTAACAATAAGCAGGCAGAAAACGTTCAACCAAACTCGCAGTTCAATTAGCTTTAATCTATAGATAAGTTCATGTGCGATTGCCACGAGAGCTTGATGGGGAATAGAAAACGCATCCAAGTAGTGACTACGAAAACAACAAAAGCGAACATCGAATACGATTGAGCTGTGGAGAACCCAAGCAAACGTATGAGGCACATGGATCTTCGGTATACATGGGACCGATCGCGCGCAAAAGATGAATTAGTAGAGACCATCGACTGATATAAAGCTTTTCAGAAAACATATTTACATTGAGACTGCTTCCACTCACGTAAGCCCGCGTTGAAGAGGTTATGGCGGTAATCCTATAGTGTAGCGGGAAGTTACAGTGCACAACGTGGGCATTAAGGAAATTCGGATATAAAATATGCGAGTTTGGATGTGGAGAAGAGGAAAATTTAGAAGATTTAACGGCTGGAACTAGATCCGACCCAGAGTTAAGCTATCTACTGTAGAATACATAGACTGGTACACCATAGGAAAAAGGGTATTTCGCGGCCTATTGAACGACATTCTAAGTCATCAGCTCAGAGATCAAGATCGAAGCAGTTACAGAAGAACTAAAATCAGCTAGGCATCAACAACTGCCAGCCCAGGGGTTGAGCTGTTCAAAGCTGCAAGCAATCACTTAAGAACCAGCTTCAACTCATCTCAAAGAGCGTCCGACTTAGCCTAACAACTGTAATCTGGGTATGGTCCATGTAGAATATACGCTGTCCGAAAATAAAAACAACACTGGTCCACACACTTTCAGTACTCTTTTTTCAACATTGTTATGTGTCCGGAATTCCCAGAAGATATAACAAAAAAAAAAACTATAAGGCGCTGTAAATAAGAACTATGATCTTATTTTAAGACCCTTATCATCCTTGTCCAGCTGTATAGAGTTTGCAGAATGGACCCCGACAAAATTGGAAAGAATCCTGAAGTCCAATGGAACAAATAAACTGCTTGTGGTGGACTCCACTCATAAATAAAATATACGAAAATTAATGAAATATATAAATTTGTAAAGTGTAAGTCGAAGGGAAAGTTAATCTTTGAGCGAGAAGTTCTTTACACGATTTATGTACAGTAGATTCTAGAACTTTACGTCTAAAGTGGAGCAGATAAACAGCAATGCTCTTATTCAAAAAATATATGAACCCAATCCGAGGGGCTACAAGGGAAGGAAGACCGCAGCATCATCAGTCTTAGGTTCGATCCCCGGAAAGCAGTAATTACATAAACAAGAGTATAACTGCATTTATGGGTTCCTTTCATTCGCTCCCAACAAATGATTGTGAGAAGCAGGGGTACCGCGGCACCTATACAGACCTTTTCCACGAACTATTTTTTCTTTCTTTTACATCTTCTGAAACACAACGTCTCACGAATTTATTCACAGCATTTTTTTATCCTTGGGTATGATTTGGAGTGTAGGACCATTTACCACCGACCCCTTTTCTATAGCCAGCTAATAGAAATGTGGTAACTTGGTTACTGTGGAATCATTGAGAGCAATAACAACATGTAAGCGTTTTGTGGGCTTAGCTTATGTCAAAATGGACCAAAGCCCACTTTAGTCAAAATGCCCGAAATGTGATGTGACTTGACCCCGATGGTGCCTAACTCGTGGCTCTATTTGTGTGACCCCGAAAAGGTAAGAAATTGAGATACTTCTCGCTGACTTCTAAAAGACACGATTTCTGGTTTATAATCTAGTACTCCAGCGAAAGATAAATAAATAGACAAAAACAGATTAGCGACTAGTGTTCAATGACAATAAAACTCTTTGGTGTAGCTCAGCGGTATGTAAAAGTTTTCAAAATGAACTGCTCGAACCAAGGAAATAAAGGAAATTGTAAAAAAAAAACGACAATAAACCCCCCTTCCTAATAAATTTAACGTCATTATTACTCTTATCAGTAATCTAGAGCCTACAACGCAGTAACAATTTAACGTAAATCAACAAAGCTTTATTTATCTATACCGGATGAAAGTATACCGCAAACTGAAGTGGAAAAGGGCGGCCACAAGTTCACAAAAGGCATTTGTTCTGATTGGAAGTCACACTATAAGAAGAACCAATAGGCTACGCGAGGCGCTTAACTTCTTCTTTTGTTTACATAAGAATGCCACATGGGTAGTATGGTTGAGCGAAAGTTTACAATTGTTTCGTTGCTGCGGTAAAACGTACATTTATGTTGGGAACGATTGCCAAAAAGTTATGACGACATTGGTACACATTTTGAGGAGGCCACCATCATCGCGACACAAAACGATAAAAGGGTCGAGAAAGTGTTGGTACATTTTGCAAAGGTGTTTTAAAGTGCTAATTTCACCAATTCACCAGAAAGTTTTGTGAATAATTTTGATTGGATTATGCGTAGCGTATATTTTACTTACCGGTGCTGAGGCATCAAATCCAAAAAACGAGTCTTCCATCGAGAAAATTTGTTTATTTCACATGAAAATGTCATGACTTGTCACACATTCACATATGTTGAAATCATGGCCGCCGACGACGTTCAGTGATTGAATGGTAGTGTTCAGTGAATTTAATGGATATTGGGTTATTTACGGTGGAATGACATTTGAAAAGGAAATTAGGTTGTTACTGCATTGGTTTAGTAACATATGTAATAGATGGGCATAAATTTCGGATTAAGGTTTTCGCACACCACGCTCATTCGAGCTAAATTTTTTCAAAACGAACTCAAACTCTTTATTTTGACAAAATTGTAAGATTTGGCTTTGAACTAGTTTACTGAAATTAAAGAAAGGTTTTGGTGCGGTATCACCAATTGTCATTGAAAAAAGAGTAGTCAGTGACATATTTGGAGGGCTTGTAAAAACTGTTTGGGAGAAAATGAATGTTTGCATATTGGGAAGGTGTGAATTATGATTCTTGAAAAAGTCCTTAGAGACTAGTTTCGTAAGTGCTTGCTTGAGAAAAATCCACTTCAGTTACCACCGACATTAAAAGTCCACTTCGATTCATTAGAAACTCAAATTGGTTTTGGGAGTGAGGATATGTGATTTTTGATTTAGACGATATGACAATATACTTATTACTGGACCTAGTGTGCTGGCGTTTAGCTGGTAGCCGATTGAATCTAACCTAATCTAATGTGGGTTTACTTTGGGAACATCCGACTTTTAGGTTAATTTGTAATATATCGAAATTTCCATTGCACAAGGAAAATAATAGGGAATTGATGACAGCAGGCGTAATTTTTTTAGCTTCGATCTCAGCAAAGCAAAGTAGAGAAGGATTTTCATCACGCAGTTACAAACGCTACTGTGAGATCTCGAAGTATCAAGTAGAGCGTAGTTGTTGTAATTGCGTGCTGAAAATCCTTCTTTCTTTTGCTTTGCTGAGACCGAAGCTCAAAAAACAGGCCCAGCTTTATCAGCTAGATTCTGCTCACAATTAATTTTATTAATTTTATTATTCACATCGGCCTATTATTCACTCCGGGTGTAAACCAGGTTTAAGCTAATTTTACACCCGACTATTTAATCCGCTTTTCTTAAACCCGACAATTTAAGTCTATATCCATAATATTTACTCAAAAACATGCATTAAACCCGCTGGAAAAAATATGGGCTTAAAAGCGGATTTAAAACAGTTTAAGCCGATTTTATCCTTTTTGAACCTACGTAATATCAAATTTCACAAAGAATGACATTACGAGTGACACTTGTCACTTTCAAATTGATTTGATTTGTGCCCAGTTATATCTTAAGATGCATTAATTATGCTGAAAAATAAAAATAAAAATAAACATAAAATGAAAATGAGGCTCCCAATCAGACGACATTTACGAAAATTCCGAAAGTTAGAAATATTTCCAAAAGTCCACCATATCGTGATCGTCGACGCATATATTCGACGACGAGGACAACCGACGCGACGTTGATTTACCATCAACTCCATCAACTGCTGTTTCATTAAAAAAAAAAAAAAAAAAATAGTTGGCGCAACAGGTCTGTAGAGACCCAGGGCCTAGCTTCTCACAACCATTCGTTTGTGTGCGTTTTTCATTTTTGGGACGAATGGAAGGGATCTACAATTTTATGCCGGGTCCAAACGGCTAATTGAGAAGCTCCTTCATGACAGTTATACTCTCGGATGTTTGTCAGACGTTCGCGAGAGGTGGCGCAGCGGAAAAAACCATTAGTTGGAATTTTGGGTTTTTTCGGGATTCGAACCTGGGACCCCTCGCTTAGTAGTCCAACACACTAACCACTAAGCCACTGCGCCTACTGTTTCATTAGCTCTCGGATAAATTCGTCTTCAGACGACATTTCACGAACGAAGTCCATTTTTTTACCTCTTTGCAACTTTTTATTTTCTATTTCACTTTTCTACTTTTGTTATTTCCTGCGCCATGCGAGCGAAGGAATGTCAATATTATGAAATCGAGTTTTAGCCCGAGTAAAAGTACTTTAACTGGTGTCCGGAGTGCAGTTTAAATCCAATCGGACTTAACGCTGTCAAGTTTGAAAAACTGGGCTTATGTTCGGGTTTAACGTCTGAATATTATGGACTTGGGCTTAATTTTTTAGTTAAACTCACTTAAATCCGGATTAAAGGGAGTGAATAATATGGCCATATGACTCTTATTGAAGTACCATGTATTTTGTTTTGGTTTACTGAAGCGAAAATAATTAATTACGGTTGATATAATGGGCCTTACCAATAAACATTTTTAGTTTCGACTCTAAATTTTAGTGTTCACAGTGGCTATATTTTTCATACAAGTTTCGCAATTGGGAGATTTCGTTAATTCAAAGTCGAGACTAAAATTTGTTATTAGTTTGCAATAAGGCTTTTTCCTTTACTGTTTTAAATATAAAGTTCGTCAAATAAAATAAAAAGCAGAACTCTTTCTATTCATTTTTCTCATATTTCTTCCACATTGAAATTCTCGATAAGTGTTTCTTTCGATTCCACTCAACTGATGTGTTTTTGTATATTTTGTGTCTTTTGTTTGGTGGATACTGAAAATCCATTTTAAATCGCTTTATTTTTATTTTTTCCTAGTTCAGAATAACCAACGAAGGTAAATCCTATTTTTTTTTGTTTCATTCGACATCAAACAATTTCCTTTTCCATCTAGTGCTTCGCTTAGAAAAAATCTCCCAGTAAAAACAACCTCTTCGAAAAAATAACCCACTATATTCGATGGTGTGCTTGTTTCCTAGTCCGTTTTTTTTTTTAACTTCGAATTAGAAATTAACAAATTGTTGACGTTTTCTGACAGCCACTTTGGTTGGTCTTCAAGTTCCTCTCGTTGAGCTTCAAGTTGACTGTGCTCCTCTGCTTGCTTCGCGACCTCCGACAGAGTTGTGTGAAGCCAGAGCCAACCACTATCGTAGGTGTTCGTTTTTAGGCTCCTCGCTGAGGCGCAATCGCTTAATTGTTTAAAAACAAGCAATCACTTGGACATTCAACAAAAATTGCGCTAAGTTTGAACACTGATTTTTCGCTGTCGCAGCATCGCACCACGAAAGAATTTACTCAAGATGACTCCCAAGATAGAGGGCACTTACCTTGGTTTCGACCTCAGCACCCAAAAGGTGAGTACCTATTTTATAAATTGTATACCCATGTGTGTAGGTGCTTAATTCATTAATTAGTCATGGGCTATTATTCAACTCTCTTCTCACTGCTTTTGTGAATAACTGCACATATTGAGTATTGCAATAAGAAAGACGTTGTTTACACTCTATGACCTAATTGGTGATGGATGTGAGTGGAATGTCTTGGATGACATCGACCTCGGACGTCCCCTTCGCGTGTTACAGATTCGTATGCATATATTATTGCACTTGGATTCTAATTGAACTCATTTCTAGTTAAAATTTTCCAGCTGTATAGCGCATACGAGCTACAACTATAATTTTACGCAAAAGCTGCGGTTTAATTACGCATAAATTCACAAGGGCGCATCCGATTCGAGATTGTGAACCTTCTCAGCATCTGCCTGTAGGGCAAATATAGGTCGTCTTCGTCGGTAAATATACCCTACCCATAGTCAGTGCTATCAGTTGACTCCTCATTCGATTCATTGAAATTATCTTAATGGTTTTCATTATTTTAATAGCATTCCGTCGGCTTATCATTTTGTAAGCTCCATTCTATATTGAAGGTGGTGTGTTTTCTGACGTAAGTTGTATGAATTTGTCAGTAAAAACTAAATAAACAAACGATAAGACCCTTGGCTGGACACTTTGCATGAACGTTTTGCTCATTTCTATTCTGGGTGAAGCCGAGTTTGTTTAATCGTTACGAACAAGGTGCGCCCTTACTCGCGTCATCTAAATGTTCGCACAGGTACCTATATCATACATATATGATAAGTTGCTCAGGCAATTCCTTGCCTTTTTTGGGGGTGAAATTCTTTTTAGGTCAATTCATTAATGACACGTTGCCCGAGAATATTTCAAATTACAGCCGAGTCATAAAATACAGAATATAATCGAGGAAATTGATTCCATGTTATGAATGTAGGTGTACACCATGTTTGGTGGTTTTGGGAACGGGTTCGCCATGATATTATTATTTTATGTGTCGTATGTTACTTTCTGGCTTGCTTTCATTTCTGTTTGATGTTGTTTTGGATTATATTACCCGGCTTGTTGCACTGTCTACTTGACGAAAGCGTTTCTCACGACTCTCACATGGTCCCACTATTGTTTACAAAAACAATGTAAGTAATTAAAACTTGAAACGTATGAACTGATTTCACTAATAAATACGCGTTTGCTATCCGCAGTACCTATGGAAAGAGTGCTGACGGGCGGCTAAATTGCCTTGTTATTGTTTTCAATTTGACGCATTTTTATTTTAATTAGTGAATTATGATTTGGTTGCCAGATAATTCCAATGGCGTTAATAGGGTTATGGAGCGGAAGTAATTCACCACTTTGTACTTAGAATATGAAACGCCACGATTGGTGATCACGCAAAGCTGATATTTAGAAATAATCATAAATCTTCTGGAAGAACTTGAAATTTATAAATTTTGAGAAATAAGAACCTCTTGCAGGATTGCAAAAACCAACTGAATCAAGTGTCGCATAAATTTGTTGCCCAGAGGACATTTGTATCTAAATTGACAGCAACGTATGATTGCATCGACCGGATTGCAATATCAGAACCAGAGACAATACTGATTTGTCTATGATCAGAACTAATACGAGCAGTAAAAGCATCCATCGACTGTAATAAAAGCCGTTTGTGTTGCCATAACCTTAATTTCGGTATTATACAAAATACAACACCAGACTTTGGCGTCTCCAGCTACGTTATGTGATGTCGCAGTTATCCTCTCAAATGTTTTATGTTAATCTCTCAAATATGACAAATAGGACCCTGCTTAAACTTTCTTTGGCCAGTAACAAATCGAAGGCTCTGGAGCTGCGTTAACTGGATAAAAACAAAAACCCTGTTCAGGAAAAGGTTCCAGTTTCTTAGATTATTTACAACTGCTTGTCGGTCAGGCGATTATATAACTAAAATTATTCTAGCATGAGGTCAAATTCTGGCTAGCAATTCTAAATCCATTTACTGTCGGACGATCCAAAGTAAACGCGATAAGAATGAAAACCAAAACGATGGCCAGTGTTACTATTTTCGGTTGGAAACTATGAACTTCACCTTGTCGTATGTACATTTTTGTAGATAAGCTATAAAGTTCGGTCTGCTGTTCCATCGTGACATCGCGAACACGAAGAAAATTGGTTTGAAATTATGTTCGCGATTTCAGATCAAACAAACACGCATGTAGCGTTGGATGGCTTGTGACTGACAGGAGTAGTACATACTTCCAACATACTTATGGGTTGTCTTGTCATAGTAATTGGTACAAAATTGAAGATATTTTGATTACGGCTTGAATGTTACATTAGGCTTGACATCAGAGTCTAGAAATGAAAACCTGAGTACACCTAGCGGTGATAATAGCTTTGCCGAATGAGCTCAATCATTTAGCAGGGTTAATGAATGAATATTCTCATAACGCTTAACAATCAGCTGGCTCAGGCTCGTGATAAGGATAAACATCAAGACATGTGTCTAGCGTTCATTAGTACGGGTAGGTTCACGACTCTACTGATGCTTGGTTAGTTCGACTAGGACAGAATTGACGCTTAGACAGCACTACTTGCATGACGTAAGCTGCTGTTGTCGGAATAGTACATTTTGTCGGTCATAACTGCAGCGAAGCCAATTATTCTACGACGATGCACTCATTCTTGGAATGAACGTGCAGAATTTGAATGCCGGAATGCCACTACATCTTTTTATTCTTAGCGATGATGCATTTTTATAGCTTTAAGTGGAAGTTGAGTCTCTTGTTGCTTTTATTTGCACTCATTTCTAAATAATCTTCGACAGCCATCAACACAATCTCACAAATTCTTTGCTTTCAGCTCAAAGCAGTACAACTGGCGGACAACTTGGAAATCATAGCAATGGCCGAAGTTAAGTTTGACACCGACTTACCGGAATTTCGGACAACTGGTGGTGCAAACTCTGGCCCGAATAGCAACGAGTATGTTTTTGTAGTGCTAATAGTTTGCCTGTACGATAATGTCATTCATATGCTCTTGCAGATTTTACGTTCAACCGGCCATGTGGGTGAAAGCTATAGACATCGTAATGGATCGTTTAGTAGTGCAGGGTGCAGATTTCAGTACTGTAACTGCCCTCGGAGGCTCAGCACAAGTAGGTTCCAGCAAACATCCCGCACAATTTATAATTTGTTTATTTTAATTTGTTTAGCAACACGGATCGCTTTATTGGTCACATCGTGGCATTGATACGCTAAAAGCCCTCGATCCCGATAAGTTCCTTCACGTACAAATCGACGACTCCGCATTTACTCTGACACGCACTCCCATCTGGATGGATGGATCCACCGAGAACCAGTGCATGGAAATGGAAGTGGCAATCGGCGGTCGCAATGAAATGGTCTCCATAACCGGGTCCAAGTGCTATCCCCGCTTTACAGGTCCGCAAATTCGCAAAATCTATCAAACTCGCACACACGCTTATGAAGATTGTAAGCGAATTTCGCTGGTCAGTAGCTTTCTGGCGTCGATCTTCTTGGGTGATGTCGCATCAATTGATTTTGCTGACGCTTCCGGAATGAATTTGTTCGATATCAAGCAGAAAAAGTGGTCAAGTCCCTGTTTGAATGCCTGTGCCCCTGATCTGGAAGAGCGTCTCGGGGAACCAGTGAAGACATGCTCAATATTGGGCAACATAGCAACGTTCTTTGTGCAGCGTTTTGGCTTTCCAGCCAGCTGCAAAGTGGCTGCATTCACGGGGGATAACTGCTCCGCGCTAAGTGGCATGCTGGTCGAGAACGATTGGTTGGTTATGTCGTTAGGAACGAGTGACACTGTAATGATGGGTCTGAGTCAGCCAACCAACTTGGAGGAGGGCCATGTCTTGTGCCATCCAACACTAACCGACGAATTTATGGGTTTGCTGTGGTGAGTGTGATTTTGGTATTCCTATCCTGTGCAGTGTTGTTGACCCGATGACACTCATCATTTAGCTTCCGCAATGGTTCCCTGGTTCGAGATATCGCGAAGCGTGTTGTTGCGAACAACAACTGGGACAATTTTACCGAACTGCTGGACTCGACGCCCCGAGGAAACTATGGCAATATGGCGTTACACTTTCATTCTGTCGAAATAATTCCGCACGCCAAGGGGATTTTGCGATGGAATAAGACGCATTCAACGGATTGTGTCGATGCCGCACAGGGCATTATCAAGTACGAGTGGGAATGGAGTTTTGCCGAAAATTGGAATGCATTGTGTTTTTCTTACAGATTTGGATCGCCTCAGACTGAAATCCGTGCCTTAATCGAAGGTCAGATGTTGCATCGCAGAGCAATCGCTTCCGACATGGGCTTTCACTTTGGTAAGTGCCCACACGTGGAAGTAGAGTGACACTTTTGACGTTTAACGACTTTCAGGGGAGAATACCAAAATAATAGCCACCGGTGGTGCCTCTGTCAACAAATCAATCCTGCAGGTCATCTCGGATGTGTTCAATGCTCCGGTTTACATTCAGGTGGGTTTTCGCCATTATCATTAGCATTTCAGTTTAATATCTTTCCCAACAGAAAGAAAGTGAGGCCGCAGTTCTTGGAGCAGCATATCGCGCAAAATATTCCCTCTACTTGCAGCAATTCCAGAACGACGACACAAATGGCCAATCGCAACCGGAACACTATCACGACTACATCGTGAAATATATACCAAATTATCTGCAGAGAGTCTGCGATCCGTGTAAGGACAGCGACTCGGTGTACACCCCAATGCTGGCCAGGTACCGTGAGATGGCTGCAATCCTAGAGAGCAATCGCAAATGAACACTGACAAAAGACATATCATTAGCATACTATACTATATACAACAATAACAACATTCCCGCATTGAAATGTGTTAGAATCTGCGACGGACATCCCATAATTAGCGTTAGGTTAGGTTTCACGTTAACAACTCGCAATCTTTTTGATATTCCGTAGGTTTTAGCTTCTTTTAAGGATCTTAAAGTGCAATTTTTACTAAAAGGAACTGTGATTTAAACAAAAAAAAAAACGATATGATTCGGCAAGAAAACATAAAAGACACCATTAACATGTTGAATCATTGTTTTTTCTCTAATGGCAACGATGATTAAATTTTGTTATTTTATTTTAAGCAGAATTTGCATTTAAATTTTATTTTTTGTTTGTTTGTTGTGTTCAACAATTTGTTATATTTGGATAAATATATACACAGGGTTCAATTGCAAATCTAACGGAGATGGCAGGTGTTCCTATTCTAGTTGCAATCGCTTGGAGTTTGGGTAATCTGACGTCAGCCTGCTGTTAGATCGGCAATTGGGTGCGCTGGTGAAGGGGCTCTAAGTAATGTCCATAAAAAGCCCTAATTTATACGACTCTGTGAGCAAGCGCTAATTTTCTAATGCTTAGCTGGGAGAAAGACATGTGCGGACCAGAAAAATGACCCAACCGAGGAAGCGGACAGCTACGTGCTACCCAAATTTATCTGTTTCGAGTTGAATGACGATGAACACACCTCGATTGAATCAAGTTACATGCTGGCACCCCAGAAAAATGTCTCATTCGCGGTTCGGAAAGGTCGTGACTCACTGATTATACAACAGAAGCCGGTAAGTCAATGTAGAAGGTAACGAAAAGGCCGATGCTTTAAGGTTGGAATTGAACATCAGCGAAGCGGACATATTTGAATGGCACAATTGACAAAACAAAGGGGCAACACGCCGCGATTATCTAGGGAAGACTGCGCAGGCTCTCTGCGTCATTGGATTCATGCCCCGTAAATGGAGGATATAGTTCAACGATATATACAAAATACCGAAATGAAAAGCAAGTGGAGGCAATGCAACTTCCTTGCCACTGGCCAGCTTAGCACGAACGACAGCACCTTTTAGATGTCCGAGTGGGCGTGATGAGTTGTTTTCCGTGACACATCCCTACATAACCTCGTCATAGTTTGGACACGATCGCCACACCTTAACATATGCAAGAAAATACAATTTATTACTTTTCTTCCATGCCCTACGTCCTTCGAAAACTTGGAAGCCCTTTCCGTTCGGCAAAGTACTGATATAGATACCCATCGCACAACACCAACGGACATTTAAAGCCGCAGAGCTGACATCGCCCTTAACCTCAACCTTTTTTACAAGCTCATCGCCAGCATGATGTGCAGAAGACGAGTGGCAAGAAAGCAAACAGCATATGTGGCTCAGTAGGCAGCCACAACGCAACCCCTCTTTTGGTGGAAAGTCTCCGCTGGACAAGCAGACACACAAATCAAAGTTTTGGGGCCAAATAGGAGAAACTAAAAATCACACTGCATACGTTTATGGTTTATTGTATCTCACAAAACTAATCGCAGTCTAGACCATAGCAAATTACATCAAACAGAATTTCAAGGCCTTGAGCGTGCTTACTTCTTACGTCCACCACGTTCCTTGATTTGCAAGTAGACAGTTGTGCCGTTCAGCAAATTGTAAAAGGCCATCGTGTTGCTGTCCTTGAAAAACATGCCCTGAAAGGAAAGCAAACTTTCGATTTTCCCTTTCGCGTTACATTTTGTGGTGCTTACCTCGTAAGAAATCTTCTGTTTAGCCGGAGGCATACCAGTCTCATCTTGAATTTTCGATTTCAAACTGGTCACGGTGTCTGTCAAAGCCAAAGATACTGCAACGGTTTGTCCGTTGAGCTTCCATTCGGACTTGTCTGTCATATTTGGTATTTGAATTTGAATCGTAACGGGACTCTGTGGAGTTGGATATGCATATTAACAAAGTTACAGAGGCCAGATCTAAGGGACGGGCGTACCTTATGCATTGTAATGAATTGTGCCTCGGGAATGAGGTTATCCTCGGACCGAAGTTTCTTGTTTGGCGGCTCTTCTTCAACAGGAATGGGGATTGGTAACATCATGCCTTGATCCATAACTGGTGGCGCTGGAGAGATTTGTGGAGCTCCAGGCTGCATGGATGGCATGTAGCCAACCTGAAATGGTGGTGCTGTGGGAGAGGAAATATTTATAGCAGTCTGCAATATTCGCAGCAGTGTAGCAGCAACTTACGCATCATGGGCGGTGGGCGCATTTGCATCATCATGACTGGCACGGGTTGCGGCATTTGTTGCATATTTGATTGAGAAGTAACTGGTGGACCCGAAATCGACTTGGACTGGGAACTGACTGGCACCGGGTTGTGTGTTGGTGGTTGCGGAGGCGCCGATAAAATTGACTTATTAGTTGCTGGCTTCGGTCCAATTTTCTCTTTCTCTTCATCGGGCAAGAGGCCCTTGACCTTGTGAATCTGATGGATTTGGTCCTCCAAAGTGATGTTGGCTCTGGCGGCTCGGGTCGCCGCCTCCACACTGGACGTATGACCGTCCCAGGTGACGCGATCATCCTTCTTTGTCTCCTCCTCGCCCAGTTTCTTACCGATTACGGTTTCCTCATCGCCCACACCGAAGATATCGGTACGTCTCTCAGCCAATTGCTTCAAACTGGCCTCAATGGCTGTGCCAGCCGCATACACAGTGTCTTGGTTGATTTTCTCCACGGTGTGCTTGTCGCGTTGTTCCACCCAGCGTGGATCCAGCAGGCCAATGCGCATATGTTCAGCCACTTTGGATGCCGGGATTCGTTCGCCGGTGATAGGCGATATAAGAAACTCGTCTGCGGATGCTGTCTTGACGGGCTTTTGACTCTGCTTGGGATCGTACTTCTTGACGACGACTTTGTCGTGAGTTGGGGGCAACATCGGAGTAACTGGAGGTTGCATTTTGCTAATAGCGGGAGCATCCTCGTCACTGGACGCTTCGTCCATATCCTGAACTTGTGTGTTGTCCTTCTTCGACTGAGAAAATACTGATGCCATCGTCTTGTGGTGAATTCCTGTACGGTTCTCCATTTGGGAGAGTTTGACGGCAGGCGGCACGTCATGACTGTCGTCGTCATCTGATTCGATTTGCATTTCGATGTCACCGTCATCCTCCATTAGGCGCTCTTCCATGAGAACACGTGCGCCGACCTCTTCGGGTGTAGTTGGCGGCGGGAAATTACCCGACTCGAAGGGTTGATAGTCAACCGTTTCCACCACGACGAAGTCATGCCAATCGATCTGAGCATATGCCACTGGAGGGAGTAAATTATATAAATTTGAAATATGCACATTTTCGTTTTATTTTACCTCTTTCCTTTTCGATTTTCTCCTCCTCGCGACGTCTTTGAATCTCTTGATGCCTCTGCCAGTTGGCACGATACTTTACCTGATCCAACACCAAAGTCATACTCAAACGACTGATGACACTTTCGGTCTTCAACTTCGACATCAAATCCTTTGGCGGGATGAGAATTTTCGTGTACTGTTCGAGCAGTTTTGTAAAATATTGAAACAATGAATGTTGTGGACGCAGGAAATCAAATTGATAGTTTCTTTGTTCACGGTTCATGAGATTGGTAAGAAATTGACGACCATTTCTCGCTACGAATTGTGCAGTGAGCTTCACTATATCCCTAAAAGCAGAGCGATAACAAAATTTGTTTATAAACTGAGCTATTTACGCTTACAAGTCCAAAGCAGATATGGATGGTGGATCTGCAATAAATTCAAACTCAGCTGGTGGTTCCTTCGGCACGAATTGCTGTTCGGCAACTTGCTTAAGCAGTTCCTGTTGTTTTTGTTGGGCAGCTGTCGTTACTGAGAGTTGTTTTAGTCCCGGAATTAAACCTGCATCTAGTGGAAGAGATAGCGCTTCTAATTTTTGTCGCTTCACGAGCCAACAATAAAAGCTTACCCTTTCCTTCCCTGAACTCATTAACTTTGTGGCGATAGTAGGCGTGATACGGATCGCCCGGGCTCAAGAAATTAAACTTGGGATTTCCCAATTCGTTTTGACGAATTCTGGCTTCGAATTCGGGTCCATTTCTAGCGACGAAACTAGCAGTTTTATCAACGATATCTTTGTGCGCATTTTTATAGGAAAATAAACTTAATAAAGTGATCACTAAAAGCAGAGAAAAAATAATGTTTTTGAGAAAAAGGATACTTCGCACCTCAGGCGGAGGATAGATAATTCCAATAATTGGGCCCGAGAGGGTTTTCGTTGGTGCCTCTGGCTCTTCGTCTGGCTTCGGAGGAGCTTCTGTGTCTAAGGCTGGCATTGTGAATTGATAAATAACTATATTTATTTAAAATAAAACCTTTTGGCTTGCAAAAATTAATCAACAACCACGAATAAAAAACGTTTTAGTCGGCTGTCATTTTTGGCGGCTGTCATTGTAATGCGTTGCGTTGGGGTGCGTTGTTGATAAACATGTCGTTCAGGCTGAATAGACCGACTGCGAACACAAAACCAAAATGAAACCTAAAGCTTGTTCACACCAAGCTGATGCCACCTGAAGTCCGTATTTTTTTGGAAATGTTGAAGCTTTTCACAATTAATTTTAAGAATTAATTGATAACGAGCTTTAATATAGTCCACTCTGTGACGCTGTTCATGCTTAGTTAGCCACTCATGTAAAATTCTACCAAAAATGAAATTAAAAATGTTAGCAGCATTCTGCTCAGACGTTACAGAAGCCTTTCGAATAATGTTCACAGGGGACACTTTTATCAAAAAATAAACTGAGTCCGGGTCGCATTAACAATTTATGTCAATGTTTAAACATTCACACGACTAAAATATATGTTTTTGCCCTTTCGACACGCAAAAAATGAATCAACATCCTGGTGAAATAGTGGGGAATCTTTGCCAATCTTTCCACCGCAGTTGCTTTTATATACAACTCCGAAATCAGAGATGAATGATTAAAAGAGATGGATATCTTTCGTACGTCTATCCCCCCAAAACCCATTTGTTTACAATAGGCGTGTTTTTTTAGCTTCGATCTCAGCAACGCAAAGTAAAGTAGGATTTTCAGCACGCGATTACAACAACTATTTACAACTGAGTCTCGAAGTGTCAAGTAGAGCGTAATTGTTGGAATTGCGTGATGAAAATCCTACTTTACTTCGCGTTGCTGAGATCGAAACTTAAAAAAACACGGCAATTGTTGTTTTTGCAAATTCCCTGTCTGTGGATACTTGTGACTTAAAAAAAAGCATGTTGAAAATGGCCGGCCATTGGGAAACGAGCTGTTCAATTGTTTTGTGTTGAACTTGTTTGGTTTTTGTTAAGGTTTCGATTAAAATAAAAAAAAATAGTAAAATACAAGTTTCGGAATAGCGAATTCTAGCATTAAAGTCCAATTGATGAACTCACATATACTAGAAAGGAAATGAGCATATATGCGTGACTTCATGAATTTTTCGGTAAAACTGCTTGTAGGCTGCCGCCTTTCCACTGAAATGTTATATATCTCTGTATTTAATTATCTTTGTCCCAAATTGACACCAATTATTATAAATCAGATATAGGGACGAGAAACGCAAACAAAATTGTTTTCTCTTTCGGATTCTTGGTCGTAGTGTACTTATTTCTTACCTGAACTGGACCGAAACAACATCGTGAATACATAAGCATTGTTCTGGTTCAAATCTTTGATTAAAGTCAGAAAAAACCTAGCATGCTTTTAGGGCTAATATGGTAGGTAGAGTAAGTTTATGGTTCAGTAATCTCTGCAGAGGTGGCTCTGCTTCAACTTTTAAATCTTCCGGAATTAGATTGTATTTTCGATTGTTTTATGTTTCAATTGTATCAAGTGTTTCCTCAATCGTTTATTTTAGAATATTGCCATCTGGAGAATGCATGTAGAATGATGGATGGGTGGAAACAGAATATAAGAAACTTCTAATTTCCTACGGGAATTATAAAAGGTGGCGCAAAAGTACTACTCCTATCAGAAAATGCTATAAATTTTGCGATTGGTCCCTAATGTCAGTTCTGTTTTGACATTTGTGTAGTAAACACATGCGAAAGACACGTTAATAAACAATGTTACGCCACACTGCTCCAGAACGCGGAATATTGGTGACTATTTATTTGAGCAATAATCGGTCAGTGACTTTGGCACAACGTGAATTTCGTCGCAGATTTCCTAGCCGTCCAACTACAACACCTACTGGTGAAACACTGCGACGTTTAGCTTTTGGGGCACTGAAAATCCGCGTGTAACCCACGAAGAGCCATTACACCCGCTCAAAGTCACTGTATGGTGTGCTGTCGTCGTGTCATCATCATGTGAGTCATCGGACCTTTTTTCTTCGAAGACGTCGCGGGCCAAACGGTTACTGTGAATGGTGAGCGCTACAGAGCAATGATCAACGAGTTCTTTTTGCCGCAACTTGATGAATTGGGATTGGAAAACATGTGGTCCCAACACAGCGTTGCCAGTTTGGGGGTTTTCCCCCCAGATCTAGGGGTTTTTTTGACTGACGGGGGGAAATCTGGGGGGAGAAATTATTTAGGGGGAAATCTGGGGTTTTTTATTTTGTAATGGTGTTCAATTATTTTTTTCTTCTCACTAAAAAGTATCGTAAGTGAACATTAAAAGCTATAAAGCAACACCAACAAACCAAATAAATTCATGTTCCATTTATGCCAATTCCATTCCAACGCATTCCGATATTCATTGGTGCCAGAATATTAATAAGCCCCTATCTAAAGCTACATACATGACACACTATTGCATTTGCGAAAAGGTCACAAACATATGAGAAGCAATAAATAGAGCGAGGCTTTCTTTGTATTTTGTCTCTTGCCAAAACCAATTTGTGATTGTTCCTGGATCGGGATGTATCAATTTTACCCCTTCCGATCAAATGATCAAAATGTTCACGAGCAGATGTTCAAAAACAAGAATGAAACAACGATAACTATATTTTAGGACTTATTTATGAAAGTTGATGATTTTTACTTCTCTTGAAATCTAAATTCACTTCCTTTTTTTAAAAAAAAAAATACATATATACTAAAAAATCTTTTTAATTCTTTAAATTCGTGTCTTTGTATTTAGTCTTAAATTTACAATAATTTGAGATAAATAAATTTGGGGATTTTTTTTTAGAAAATAGCTAAATCTGGGGGTTTTTCAGATTTGTCTGGGGGAAAATATTTCAACCGTCTGGCAACGCTGTCCCAACAGGACGGTGCAACGGCACACACTGCACGTGCCACAACCGATATGCTGAAGGATGCATTTCCCGGGCGCCTAATCTCCCGTTTTGGCGATTTGCACTGGCCAGCAAGATCGCCTGATTTGACCGCTCCAGACTTCTTTTTGTGGGGCTTTTTGAAGTCGCGGGTTTATGTCAACAAGCCTCAAACTCTTGCAGCTCTTAAAGACAATATCCGTCAAGAATGTGAGGACCTATCGCCGTAAGTTTTGGCCAAAGTGATGGAAAATGCCATAAAAAGGGCCTCAAATGACAATCAACTGTGGCGGCGGCCATTTACAGGACATCATATTCACGACTTGATGTAAAAAAAATTAAAAGACCAAATGAAATAAACCACAAGAAGAATCAAAGTTTTTCATTTTTTTTTTAAATTACAGCCAAAAAACATCGGAAGGTTATTTTTGCGCCACCTGGTGCAGTACTCATGTGACGTGTAAAAAATAACTTTTTTTTTTAGCCTTTGTACTAGAAAACAAAGCCAAATAATAAAATTCTATGAACGCTGCCGGGAACTTTGCCCACAGCGGAAGTGGCATATGTTTGGTGGGAGTGTGTTGGTGAGCCGGAATTTTTTGAAGTTTTTTTGTTCGTTTAGTACAAAACAAGAAATCTTTTTCAGAATCTGGATTTTTTCTCAGATTTACCAATACAAGTACGTTTGAGTTTGACAATTAGTGGAGTTTGTTTTCGTGAAATTTTTAAACTGAAAAGAAACGAACTGCTACGGGTTGATCTATTTCTTGTTAATTATTTATGCACAAATGTTTAGAAATCAATCTGGGCGAGCATTTAATATTTAACCAGTGAATGGAAAACGCTTAGAAAAGTGTCGAAGGCGCCACATATTCTAATTGCACAAATTTCAACACAAAACAGCAAGTGACGTTTATATGTTCTTTTAGACACACGAAATCTGAAATCTGAAGAAGCCCAATCAAAAACCAGATTAATGCTTGCCTGTCAGAAAAAAAGCAGGATCATCCACAAGGTAAGGTCATCCAACACGTCACGGAACACAATTTGGCGTCCATGACTTCCTTTGGTTTAGTATAAGGGTACAGTCCACGACCGCCACATGAACCTATTATAGGAGCGGTTATTGCATCTACAGAGTATCGAAATTAACCAATAAACCACATTAGAACAGATTTTTAATTTTTGTGTCTAGTTATGGAAAAAATTTAAATCGCATTTATTCGCAAGTAAGCTTAAAGCTTGTAAGGACATTTTTTACAGTAGGCAACAACAACAGCTTAGCTGGTTTGCTTAGTTTTATTTTTGGAGACATTTTTGTATGGGGCTTATTTTAAGCGCGAACAACGTATCAGGCTTATGGTAAAAAACATGGTATGGTCTGCCAGTTATAGGGCGACAGGCTCTAGCCACTCCTGGCAACTGCTTCATCCGTAAAGAGTACCCTGTGAATGCATTTGGTCGCAATAACTACGGATATATCATCAGCAAATCCTATCACCGTCACTCCCTATGACTGTGTACGTCGTAGAACCTTTTCATACTTTATGTTTCACATTAGCGGAGGTCCAATGAACGAACTTTATGACACTCCTGCGGTAAAGTTGCAGTGCTGACGCCATCAAGATGAAGTTTATAACTAAAGATGTCTGATAGGGGAGTAAATGCTCTACGAATGCCCTTAGCATAGGTTTAGTTTAGAACCCTTCATATTCTTCATCGCCAGCTCGAACCAATTGGTCTGGATCTTTGCTGTTGCATATCTCGCATTTCAATTGCCTGAAGGTAGCTGTTTTAGCAGGTTTGTAAAGAAAATGGTGTAGTGTTGGCCGCACCAGAACGAATATTTATTAATTTCAGAAATCACAGTTGGAAAATTCATTGTGGGATGTAAGCTGAAAGCCTTTGTAAGTCAGCAAGGGGTAGATCAAACACAGCCCTTTGAAAATGAAGAACCAATCGGTCAATTGTTGGAGCACTCAAGCAAACATGAAAGAAATTTCGATATGAATTTTGGACCTCAGTAGTCGAATGCCAACTTTCAAAATGAAATTGCACAACTTTGGTTTTAGTTCTGGCTGAGTCTTTCCATCACAAATTTAAGAAGTTTTTCTAATGTCGTTTTCCATTGGGCAAAAAGAAGCGTCCGGGAACCAGGAGATTCCGGAATCGAAAAAATCACTTCTGAAACCGTTCCATTGGCACAAAAAATACTTTTCTGGTGATTCTGCGAAGAGAATTTCGCTTCTCGATTTGAAGTCAGAATCCACTCAAGAAGCACTCATTAAGTGTAATTTATGTATTTTATAAAAGTCAGCTGACAGCAGCCGTAGATTATTTTTTGGCATTTCATCAATACTTTTGTGGAGTCTTTCAGAAGCAGTTTTGTTGTTCCATTGGATTTCAGAATGAGTGGATCCCCGAGTGAAACCAATTGAAAACGACATAAGTGAATTCATATTTAATAGCTCAATCATAATGCTACTTATGCTCCACCCTGTAAATCCAACCAACAGCTAAGAAAAAACTGTTGCTGTTCTCCAGTTATAATTTAGTTTGAAAATATATGACATATTTCGAAGACAAAACTACACATAGAAGGACCCTGAGAATATGGACTCCACTATATTTGAAGTAATCGTGACGGATAGTGAAGCTGTCAGATGGTTGATCGATCGCTTTCATTCTCACAATGGGGACGTTCGGATAACTAGTTCATGTAAAAAGTAAGCTTTTATGATTTGGCTGGACTAGTTGACTTGACTTGATTAGTCAACATAAATTGTTTTTGTATTCTCGCGGTTTATTTTGAATTCTGACACTTCGAAATGCCAAGTTATGTATGTATATATGTATTGCAGGCTATCCATCCATAAACTTCAACTGAAAAAACGATTCACGTGACCAATCTAGGCCAGTAAAAACTATAGTACATAAAATCAGTCAGCTGTCAGACTAGAAATCCGAACGTACCCAAATATTGTGATATAATGACGTCCCGCAAAAATCGGTTTCCCAATGAAAACATGGGTACGCATCAGTAATTGTACCTACCCAATAATGACAGTTCCTAGAACATTTTAAAAACATTTCAGATCTTTGGATCGTGCCCAAACTACCTATCAACACATTTGTAGTAAATGACAGCAATTTACAGTCAGCGCAAATATAAAACAAAGCTCAGTTTCTTCTCTGTACATAATGGGAACACACTTCGAATATGAAGTGTTTTCGAATCTGTGATTATTCTTTATCAGCATCTCATTTGTGTTTTTCTCCTTATTACTGATGCAAGCCACGTTCACATTTCACGTCACAAAACAAATTCCGACCCCAATGTGACCATCGACTTGAACTTTTGCTCGATTTTTTTTGTTTCGCTGTTTAAATTGGAATCACACTAACGTACATAAGAGTCATGTACATTGTAATTATAGCTCGCCAATGCAAGAAATTATCAAGACTTTGTTTGTTTGCCTTTGTGATTTGCATTCAATAACAATGACCGATCGCACCCACTCCTTCATCTTAACCAGCGAACGCACGCTTTCCACATCTCAGCAGACTAAACGAGTACCAGCGAGACTCATTTCTAGGCTGGAACCTACGAACACGCACCTAGCACCTACGCTTTAGCCAATCCATGTAAGATGCCGTATACTCGTGCCGTACGAATGTCTGATGCGAAGGAAAAAAACAAACAAAACTAAATAATCTCAGCTCAGCTGTATGGAGAATGAGACATCTTTGTCAGTTTCAGCAGTGGAATATTTATATTGACTTTAGAGATTCTCTCGCATTACTATCATTGACCAGTTCTTGCCGGGCAGTTGTCGTAATCGGTGACCAGATAAAGTCACACACCATAAGCGAGTGTCAGATCGATTCAAATTGAAAAAAAAAGAATATTGTTTCGCAACTAACAGTGCTCATCGGTAAAAAGCTTAAGCCTTACAAATTTGATTGATTAGTGACTTTTTAATAAGATGGCGAAAGATAGTGCTAAAACTATGTTCAGTGTTGTGGTTGTGATAAATATTTTGTTGGGAGTTCATGTAAGCGGATTGTTTGAATTTACACCAGGTGAGTGACTTTCAAATGCTCAAGCGATGTTGACAGTTGTCGCAGTATTACTGAAAGACGATAATGCATACTTTGTGTCATTGTGACCTTTGTTATCAGTCGATTTGGAAAGCACATTTCAGTTATTCTCCGACGTTAAGAGAAAAAGTTCTGTTTACGTCAACTCCTCGTGTCGTTATTGTCAGGTCTATGCTAATAATTATGATCATTCTACCGCCATAATCCTTAAATGACAGATGTATTATAGCTAGGCCCCTTTGCTGATGCTTTTAATAAATGAGGACATAATTTTGTAAATAGAAAAACCCATCACATTTGGTCTTGGTTTCGTTTCATTTCATGAGAAAATACAATTTAAACTTTTTTTCACTTTGTTCCAAATGTGATTAACGAAATCCGACTCGACTTTTGTGTGGTTTTTAAAATTTGTTTACTTTTAATTGAAGTGCATTGACAGGTGTTTTTTTTTCCTTCCATTATGGAGCGGGTACTTTTGAACTGAGAAGTTCCCCTTAAAAGGAAACCTAACTATCAAATTTTGCTGCAGCTCTATCGGAAATGTTTTAATGAAATTCTGTTTTTATATGGAGTTTGTAATGCCGCTTGTCATTTAGCAGTCAATGGAAACCGGGCAAATTGGATCGAGCTATGTTAACAAGTACTTTATTTATGAATAATAAAATATTAAAAATAAAAGTTTTAGGGCTATTGACCATTGGTATTGATATTGACGAATGAAAAATGAAACGAGAACTCAGTCTGGCAGAAAAAATTTAATGAAAATGAAAATCAATAACCTAGCATAATAAATCTGACAACTGGCTGGTATGATGCCAGTCTGACAATGGCCTAGATTCGTCACACGAACAGTTTTTTTTTTCAGTTGACGATTATGGGATGGTCACCAACAGAGACAATACTGAGACCACCAACTCCGGCCGTTTTCCCGTTACTTAGCCTACAAGCTATATTTTTATGGAGTGTTCACGTTTGGTGCGCTAGTATTCTTACATAGAAAATCGTATTGACAAATGTCTCGAAACTTCAAAAATTCTGCTCACCAACACACTCCCAGGAGATATGAGACACTTCCGCTGTGGGCAAAGTTGCTGGCAGAGTTCATAGAATTTTATCCGTTTTAATTTGAAATTGTTCGTTACGTGTGAATAATATTTTTTTTTAGGAATAAGTTTACATTTGCTTAAAATGTTCATGAAAAACTAACAATGTAGATTGGTTGAGGAAAATGAAAACATTTTGAGCAAATTTTCTTCATTATTTAAGAAAAATTTACACACGAAATCTAAGTTAATGATATCCAAAAGCGGAAAATACACAACCATGTTTGTCCTAATATGTTTCTAGTATATAGAACATCAACTTTAGATAGTTTTACTAACCAAACAAATCAAATTATTCGCCTTTTAACAATTTATAATAACTAACCAATGGCGTTCAATAATGAAAAAATGTGGTATTCCCGAACTCTTTCACATTTCCCCACGGTTGCCGAGGTTGGCAGCATTTATTACTGCATTTTTTGTATGTTTTTGCATGTCACACGGATTCTTTTTTGACATACCACCGATAGGAATACAAAATGGCGAATTTGAATAAAAATTGAGGGGGCCAGCGGCAAGAGGATTGTGAGTTGGGGGACTCAGTATGGTTTGTCTATGGTCACCAATACTGTCAAGAATTTCTTGACCGAGTACTAAGCTTAGTGACTAACTTAGGAAAAGTGCAGTTGTTGCGTTCAGGGTTCATCTAGTCCAGACCAATCTAGTCTAAGGATTTGATCCCCGAAAAAAAAGACATATTGCATTTTAAGGTTATTTCCACTGCGCCATCTCTCGTCAACGCCTAACATACCTATTTATTCGAGCGAAATTTTTTAAATAAATCGAGCTTTGTGACCTAAAAAATATTAAATATTTAAGGCCGCAGCACATCGTTACGAGATTATTTTACGAACACTTGACAAAGCGAAATCGATTTATCTTTATATAGAAAATATCGAAAAGCGATAGTAAGCTAAATTTTGGGGCAGCAAGTGCATCTATTCGGGACGATCTCCTAAATGTAAAAATAGTAGCAACAGTAAACAAAATCTCACATGTGATTTGCATAATAATAATGGTGTCTAGCAATTCTCTCGGATCTTAAATAAAAAAACGGAATAAGATTGATTGAATAATCACACTCGAAAAGTGTTTGTTTTCAAACCGAACTGTCATCTCACATCTCTCGAATTGGAAATTGTTCAATTCAATTTGTAATTATTTAATTTGTAAGGAGTGCTCATGTTCACGTCGCCCGGTTTTAGGAATATAATGAAGCAATGAAATTTTGAGAAGTCCGGTGAATGTAAGAGGATTTAAATATTGACCTTGCACGGATGAATTACTACCGAACAAGAAGAGATAAGTATGATGAATTGGCGGGGTTTTTGTTTGTTTGTTTGTTGAATCCCACATCATTATAGCTAATGCATATAGTTTCTTAGAAAGGCATGTGACTTATCAAAGCAAATCAATTGAGAAGTACAATGCACTTGGTATAATGACAACTCAATGATACCACACAAAACCTAGTTTTATTGATTGAATCTATTACAACAGCTTAGAAGCAGTCTGATCGTATGACAAATTTGGCTTAATTTTTTTTTAGAGTACATTATGTGCAAAACAAAAAAACTTCATTTGCACTTTGTTTGTAAAATGTTGCAATCTTTGACAGCTGTAAACATGAGACAATACATCCTATCATAGTAATTCATTAGCTAACACCTTGGCAATACAAAAAACAATAAAAATGCAACAAGTTTGCCATAAAATGCATGTGGGTTTGCTACGAGCTATTAACACACAATTATGGTAAGCGGAAACGAAGTCATAAATTATTTTTTGATAGCAGTATGCAATATTAGTGTATATAAAAATGAAACGATGTAGCTGTATGTTTTAATGAATTGTTCTCTCAGTGGAGTACATTTTATGAATTTTTACTCATTCCCGTTCATTAAACCTAGTATGCAGCTGTTTCGGAACGAAATTTCCCGTTGGTCTCCAAATGGAGAACAGAATGTCGGCGAAAAAACAGCGGAAACTAGTTTGTGGAAAGTTCCATTGGTTACAAAAGTAGCAGTGTTACCAGCACTGGCTATTTATTTCCGATTTGTCAACTTGACCTTTTCGCTGGCTCCTCAAAACTGTCATTTGAGATTTATCCTAATTTGTGCTTTTCACTTTAAGGTTTGGCGATTTTTAGGCTCCTTAGTTGCTAAAAAAGACTTAGACGTAGTGGAAACGGTGTCGTCTCAAGCTGAGATTGGCCGAATGTGAATGTAACGATAACATAAATTATGCATAGGAACATGCATTTCTAGCACCATCTACCTGCGACGACAAGAAAGCGACCTTAGAGTGACAAGAGGGCATTCGTACTTTGGCCGTAGTAGAAGAAGTAGGCAAAAGAGATTTTTTCGTAAATAAATTATTAGAATAAAACGTTTTGTGCCTAGTATTAAATTCGCAAGCAATTAAAGAGGACGTTTAAGTATCTAGTTTAGTAAGTCTGACAGCTCTCTGACTAGATGTATCTCGGTTTTGATTGATGACGTTCGTGACTGAGTACTAAGTTGACGTTCCCGACCAATCTAGTCTTTGCGTTCACTAGATTCTTGAATGTGCCCAATGTCCCGAGAGAATTGTACCGAGCAATCTACTACAATCTACAACCCCCTTTTCGCCATCATTCAAAATAAATATTTTCGTTGGTCATTCGTTTATCGGAACTAAGCTTCTTATAAACTTCACATTGTTCGAATGGTTCACTAAGATTTTTGTAAAGATGAAATCCTTCTTCGCTGTAAGAATGGACAATCTCCTCCACTAATTTTAAATGCGGTGCCGCTTTTATTATTTTTCTTGTTTATTACACATTTTAAAGACTTTTTTACCATCGCAGTTAATGAAGAATCTGTCACTTTTCATATATTACTACAAAAGCGTTCCACTGCCATTTTGACTGTCTTTTCCTTTTTCACTATAAAAGTAATAAAAGTAAAGGAACTCTATAATGTCAATTTATTCACTGCCAATTTTTAAACGAAACTGATCATTTGCAAATGTTTTTAACAAATTCTTTACTTTATTTTGCCAAAATCGTCTACTGGTAACTGGTCACCTTCACATAGACCATCTCAGGACAACACACAAAAAAAAAATTGGTGTAGGGGGAGGGGTGATTGCATCATTCACCGCTTCTCCCCCGTACCCGAAGTTTCAGTTGACATCTATCGAGGGATGGCCGACGAATCTAGTCCAAAATTTCATGACTGAGTACTAAGTTGACAGTTCGTATATGTGGCTGACGTAGGAAAAGTGTCGTTACCAAACTAGTTTTTCCTTCAAGATACGCATCTATTCCAGTCCAATACAATCGACTTAAGAGAACTAGTTTGTTGAATGTGCCCAATGAATTTGTCTGTAGAATCGTTATTATTTGTCGGCACCTAAATACTAGCATACTGCTGTAGTTTAAAATTTCTCTAAAGTGCTGATTTGTTTTTATACTAACAATCTGATATTGGATGGCTTTCTCAGAACTTCCTCTTGCGTATTAGTTAAGTATTGTATACCTAAATCAACGAGTTGAAAGAAATTGTAGTAGAATTTGTTTTTAATTTTTGGCAGTTAATGTCGTCTGGCAATACCGACATTACTTCACTTAATTTTTATATCATAGGTAAGTGGTTGTAAGCAACAATTATTATTTGTTGCATGCACCTAGTCGATTCGAAAGAAATGCAAACGACAACGAACAATAATTGCCAGACGACAAATTCGATATTAATCGAGACTCGGAATACTAAAATCAACAGTCGACTAGACAACTATCGATGAAAGCTGTTTTTTGATCGACAATTACAAATATTTAAATATTGGTTTCTTGTTCATTTATTAATTGCAAAATACTTGACTATATGCATTTTTGACTTCCGACATCAGTAACGTAATCGGCACTATAGCGTGGTATCCGTCAGAACGGTAAATTCTCCGCAGCGCATACTCTATCGAAATATAAATTACATTCGAGGCAGAGACAATGCTGAGACTACCAACTCCGGCCGATTTCCCGTTACTTAGCCTACAAGCTACATTTTAATGGAGTGTTCACGTTTGGTGCGCTAGTATTCTTACATAGAAAATCGTATTGACAAATGTCACGAAACTTCAAAAATTCCGGCTCACCAACACACTCCCAGGAGGTGAGACACTTCCGCTGTGGGCAAAGTTCATAGAGTTTTATCCGTTAAAATTGAAATTGTTCGTTACGTGTGAATAATATTTTTTTAGGAATAAGTGTGCTTAAAATATTCATGAAAAATTAGCAATGTAGATTAGTTGAGGAAATATAAAAACATTTTGAGCAAATTTTCTTCATTATTTAAGAAAAATGTACACACTAAATCGAAGTTAATGATTTCCAAAAGCGGAATATACACAACCATGTTTGTTCTAATATGTTTCTAGTATATAGAACATCTATTTTAGGTAGTTTAATTAACCAAACAAATCAAATTATTCGCCTTTTAAAAATTTATAATTGCATTCAATAATGAAAAAATGTGGTATTTCCGAACTCTTTCACATTTCAACACGGTTGTATGTTTTTGGATGTCGCACGGATTCTTTTTTGACATAACACCGATAGGAAATGGAAATTTGAAAAAAAAACTGAGGGGGCCAGCGGCAAGAGGATTGTGAGTTGGGGGTCTCAGTATGGTTTGTCTATGATTCGAGTTGTTGTATTAAAATGCGATGACGTATTGATTTGACGTCCTCGTATTCTTTGGCGCTCTTGTTTTCGCTCGATCTTGGACTGGAAACACAAATAAAGCAATAAATACAACAAAATGCGTTGTTATATTTATTTTTATTTTTCTACCCTCCACAGGAAGGTATATTCACTTTGTCATTACATTTGTAACGCCAAGAAGGAGTCACCGCAGACCTCATAAAGTAAAGGGTTTTTCAACAGGGACGCTACAAAAGTAGAGCGACAGGGACAGTTAACGACGCTGAATTTCTTGCCGCTCTTTTGAAATTCTTCATTCTTCTTCAGTAAGGTTTGCCATTTCATGATGGAAAGATATACGAGCCAACAACGAGTCGAAATTATTAAAATTTACTACCGAAATTCGGAGTCAGTGGCCTCAACGTTAAGAGCGCTACGTCCAATTTATGGTCGTCATAATCGTCCTAGCAGATCAACAATTGAGCGTCTAGTGGAAAAATTTGAATCCACAGGCACAGTACAAAATGTTCCCGTGCCAGTGAGACAAAGAAGTGCCCGTAGTGTCGAGAATATTGCTGCCGCTGAGGCTTCAGTTGAAGAAAGCCCAAATGTGTCTCTCACACGTCGTTCTCAAGCGTTGGACATCTCTGTGACGTCGTTGTGGCGAATTTTGCGAAAAGATCTTGGCCTACATCCTTACAAGATTAAATTGACGCAAGAACTGTAGCCGCTTGACCACCAGAATGGTCGTATGTTCGTGAATTGGGCTGAGCAACAACTTGAAAATGATTCGGATTTTTATCGAAAAATCATCTTCAGCGATGAGGCTCATTTCTGGCTGAATGGCTTCGTCAATAAACAAAATATGCGGTATTGGTCAGGCAGTAATCCACACGTACTCCATGAGTCATCATTGCATCCCGAAAAAATTACGGTTTGATGTGGTTTATGGGCCGGCGGCGTCATTGGGCCGTACTTGTTCCGTCATGATCAAGACCGGCACGTTACTGTGAATGGGAATCGCTACCGTTCAATGATAACCGAATATTTTTGGCCCCAATTGAATGATATGGACTTGGAGAACATGTGGTTCCA
The DNA here is from genome assembly GCA_951230905.1 of Cheilosia variabilis. NCBI lineage: Eukaryota > Metazoa > Arthropoda > Insecta > Diptera > Syrphidae > Cheilosia > Cheilosia variabilis. The sequence continues at coordinate 47,111,549 of OX579676.1, forward strand.
ACAGGACGGCGCCACAACCCACACAGCGAATGTCACAATCAATTTATTGGAAACCAAGTTTGGAGAACGTGTTATCTGACGAAATGGTCCAGTCGCTTGGCCGCCTCGGTCGTGCGATTTGACGCCGTTAGACTATTTCCTGTGGGGCTACGTCAAGTCTATGGTCTATGCCAACAAGCCAGCGACGATTGATGAACTTCGTACGAATATCGAACGTGAAATTGCAGCAGTAACGCCCGATTTATGCTTGAAAACCGTCGAAAATTGGGTTCAGCGTCTGGACTTCTGCAAGCGTGCCCGTGGTGGCCATGCAAAAGAAATCGAGTTCCATACATAATGGCATCGATCGTACTTTCACAGGAATAAAGAATTTCATCTCCCTATACCCGTAAAGGTACACGTATAGTTTACCTGCTTGTAAATTCAACCCACATCTTATCTTACATAAATCAATATAACAGGTTTTATAAACACCATTTGTTCTTATTTAACTCTTATTTTACGTGCAGATCGTATCTCAATTAAGCAGGTGATATTTTTGTTTGTCATACTTTGTTTTCCTTTCTGCACGTTCCAGAAGCGTGAACTGAAACATCTGATTCACCGCATACATAAAGCATCTCGCTGAATCTTCTGCGAACGGTGTTCTAAAAGACTTAATCGCCATCATCGTACAGATGTTTTGTATACGACCGGCCCCATGGTGACTCGATTGTATGGCATTAACTGGCAGAATTACTAAGCGGGTGCTTCCAATTTAAGTGTGGCCTTTTGTTGTGTTGACGAAAATTTCCGCTCATCGGCAATTCAAGTAAACCATTCTGAATCGACTTGGTATTCCTTGTTTGTTTGGCTACTTGGATGTTGGAGGAAATGTTGAATCATTTATCAAATAAGCTAATTGAATCATTGCCTGTGCAAATTAATTAAATATTTATAAAAGAATAATGCGCTTCCTTGTTTCAGTTTGATTTCTTTATTCGAAAAATTTCTTTTTTGAAATGTTTGCGACATTGGTAAATGATCTCAATAAAATGTTTTCTCTGTATTGGGAAGTAAAGGTTCGAATGGATTTTAGGGGCCTGAGGTTTCAGGGCTATTCCATGCTATTCGGAGGGAGTCATGAGTATCTTTTGAAAATAGAATGTGCCGACATCAATGACTTTCGACCACTTGACAAACTTGATATAAAAAATCAAGTCCAATAATAGTGCAGGACCATAGAACCTGCCAGCGGAACTATTAAGGCAGCAGGAGGCGACTTAGAGGAGTTCGTATGCCATATGGATATGTTGCCGTCTGAAAGTATGGCTGATAAATGGCGAAAAGAGAAAACCCTTTAAATATTGGCTTATCTGATATAAGAAGTATAATTTTCTCTTGTAAAACATTTAAATGGATAAAGTAGAGTTATATAAAAGGTGGCCTATGGCCGCCATATTAAAACTGCAAAACAATTGCAATTTACAAGTTGGCATTTGAGCTTCCACTTTAGAGCTCAACTTTCAATCAATCAATAATTTCTTTAACATATTAAGTGGCATCAAAGGGCCTTATTGTTACCCGCCGAACATCGTACCGACTAAAATTGATTAAATTATTAGCATCCCTTTTGAAAGTTGAACTCGAATGAAACTCCTTTGTAATTAAATTGAGCTCAATGCATAGATTTCCAGGTCGGCTTTCTTGATGATTGAATCAAGTTGGTCCGGTCAGATTTTCTCAATCAACCAAAGCAGAATGTGGGCACTCGGCAATTCTCGCTTCTGCCATTCGACCGAGTACATCTAGAAACGCGATTATCCAAAATCATTGTGCTTAACGAAGCCCATGATAATTTTGAAGCGTGGAAAGAAACTTTAACCGTTGGGAAAAAAAACATATTCCACACTTCAAAGCCTTTTAGCAATGGAAATATCGAATCGCTTAAAAAATAGCAGATTGAGACCATTTAAGGCTTCCCTTAAATTGCGAATAAAAAGTTGTCAGTAATGTGGGCTGTCTTATATTTCATATCAGCGGTTCGAAAGAGTGCATAGAATAGAAATTTCGAATTTCATCGTTTGTACTTCAACAGTTTTTGAGTTATGGGCACCTTAAGTTGGGAACCAAATTTTGCTTAAATTTCAAATAAATCATAAACCGTTAGGCCGATTGACACTATTTTATCGCTTTGCTTTACCGTTTCGGATATAACACGGATTTAAGGGATTGCAATTTTTTTTTTCAAATGCTTCTAACTTTCTAACGGTTAAACTACAAACGAACAAAATTTCACTACAAACAACTACAAACGAATGTCTATCGAACTGCATTTCACGATTTTCATTCTAGAAAAAGTGCGTGCCAACTTCACATAGGTATTTCCTTCACATTAAATATTTTGTAGGTCACAATAGAGATTTTAAACCTGGCCACTAAAAATGTTTACATAATTATCTATTGTGACCTACAATACTTGTGTATAGCCTGGAATCTAGAAATTTATTATAATTAAAGCCCATTCACTTGGTTGTCCCCAGAATGATACATTTTCCGGTCACATCAATAAAAACTTCTCTATACCTACCTCTTGCAAATCAAAACGCAATCGCTTATCAAATTCGTTTCAACTATTTTTCAGAGCGGTATGAACCCACTGGAGACGAATTAAATGCCCTGCGAACGATACCTGATGCTAATTTGCAACTCGCCGTGACGATGGGCGTGAGTTCAATCGACAACATTCTGAGGTGCGTATATATCTTTTCAAATGTACTCAACTTAAAGTTGCGTTCCTTTTTCTAGTTTGGAAAATAATTTGTCTGAACGAGGAGTTTCCGTGAAAAATGGAAGTCTATCGCACAGGCAGCTCATTGAGACACTGCCGAACAGAAAGGCCCAAGAGACCAACAACATTGCACGGAAAATGCTCAAGGCCAGTCTATATCTTTACAACACAGAATGCATCCAGCGGAATGTTAGGCCCGATTCGTGTGCGCAATTCCTTTCGACGATACAGATTCCTTCTCTTCCGAAGAACCTGTCAGAAGAGTGCTCTGCACTGGTAAATGCTCGCAAAGATGGAAACCATGTTTTCCGAAGGCTGTTGCCCAGCAACTACAAGGACGGATTCTATATGGTAAGAGTTGTCAGTGGGCCAAACGTGAATCATAAGATAATGCTCCTTTAGATGGTGGATAGACTTCCTTCTCCACGGGAAATCAGCAATTCTGCTCTGCATGGTAACACTGCCATGACAAGTGATGGAAACTACCATGAGGACAGTAATAGTAAAAACGTAGCTTTGGTCCAATGGACTCAGTTTATAGAGCACGATCTCAGTAAGCCAGTGGCATCTTCGTTGCGTAAGTTCTGTGAAATTCCATGCATTTCTATATGTTATGACTGCTCATTTCTAATTTTCAGATGATGGACAACCGATTGAGTGCTGCGCAGCGGACAACTACGTTCACGCACCAAGGGACTTGCATCCAGACTGTGCGCCTCTAATTGGAGTTAATCTGTTCAACAAATATGGAAAGGAGACGTGTTTGAATTATGTGCGCAGTGCATTGTCAATTGAGAAATGCACTTTCGGACCTGCGCAGCAGGTGAGTTACTGATAGATTACATAAAGAGGCTTGTGGTAGTGTCAACATTTTTTAATCAACACGGGGAAAAATTTAATTAATCTTAAATTTATTCCAATTGACAATAGGTCAGATTGTGAATCTACTCAACTGCCGAAAAATAAAATCAAGACTTGTTTTACAGAATGTGTACCCCAGCAAAGTAAATTGAAGTGCATTAATCTTTAGCACTGCGGCAACTAGAATATGCTTGACACTTCATTTACACAAAATAAGGTTTATCTCAAGTAGAAGGACTGGATAGTTCATGTTGACAGCTTTAAGGAGATTGGTTCAAGACCATAAACTAAGTATTAAATAGACCGTCAGCTCCCGCACACCTACCCGATTTGCCCCGCAAATTTTGAAAAAAAAATTCTCTCTTAAATACCTATCTGTGAATACGTGTGAAGCAGCAAAAAAAGAAATTCTAAATGGTGGGAGGTGTAATAAAATACTGACACTCAGCAGTGTTCCTACATCGTGATATCTCTACCTTTTTGTGGGAATTTAAATTTTTGAAAAACTTTCCATGCGTAAAAGGAAACAAATGTCAAAATTTTTGAACTATCAATAATCTGGCAGAAAAACATTCAAACTACATTTCACCATGAATATCAACGCACTAAATGTACATAAAAAGGAAATTTGACTTAAGCAGCAAAAAATAATCATTATAATGTTAGCAAATTGCGATATTTATACTGAAGATTAATTTAATATGATTTTCTCTCCGAACAATACAAATTTTACTCTTAAATGGGTTTTTTCATAAAAAAAATTGAGGAAATTTGAGTTTAATGAAAAGGGAAAAATGAACACAAAATAAAGAGAGATTGCTAAGAACACTGACTGAGAGTTAGTGTAGTTGGTGAGTTTCTGTCAGCTGATGGATGCGTTCTGAGAGTTTAAATTCATTGTTTTATTTCTACAATATTCTGTATAATTGTGAATGTAACCAACATAAAAAAAAAATGAGTGTGCTTTAGACCACACGACTGAAGTAAAACTTCTTTAGCTCCATCCATAATTCTATATGATTGTATGCAGTGTTGTTATATCGTGGGATTTATCCCTTTTTGTGGTAATTTCGATGTTCGAAAAAAAGGATAAAGGGAAAAAGCACAAAAAAAAACCGCTCTTGTAAATCGTCTTTTATTAAAATTTTCTAGTACCAAAAAATAATCATAGCAGTAGGACTTTTTTATTATGCTCAAATGACCTATATAGATCATGGATTTCCATGGTTTACAACAACAGTTGGATCACGTACTATTGTTGTAAACCGTGGAAATCAATGATCTATATAGATCATGTGGATAAAATAAAAAACGCCTAGTGATACAATCTGCGGTTGTCGGTGGCGCTAACACTGATTGTATGTACTCGCAAACGAAATACTGACTGAGATATTATATACACTGGCTATGAGAGGAAGAGAAAAAGAATATGTGTGCGCGCACTGCTGTCTCTTGCTCCTACAGTGTGATACAGACAATAAGCCACAAAAAAAAATCAAATTATTTTTTTTTAATTTTTTAAATAATTGCTTGCTTAAAAAAAAAAACTTTTATAAAACACAAGACTTTTCAATTCAATAAGGAATGTAGTAGGAACTTTGGCATTCTTTAAACAATTAAACAACGTTCTGCACAAAATTACCAGCTGCTAGAAGGCATGGGATCATCTACCATTTTCGATCCTTTTTTCTTTTAACAAAACCGAAACTCAAAAAGCAAAAAAAACATTACCAAATTTGGATAAAAAAAATACCAAAGTGGCAACCGTGCAAAGGCGTGACCTGTGTCTACTTATACTAAAAATAACTGGTTATGAAAGAAAGAGAGAAAGAAAATGTGTGCGGTGCGCAGTGGCGGCTCCAGCCAAACTAGAGGCCTGTGAAAGATTTACAGAAAGCGCCCTTTTTTCATATTTGCACACATGAATAAGTCTTTTCCACATCAACCAGGAGGCACACTTTCAATGTGTTTTTTTTTATTGAGGTATTTTTTATTTTGAGATTTTTGAACTAGATTCTTTTGTTAAATGTAAGTGGATGTGCAAGGAATATACCTACATGAACAGGGTGGAGATTTTGAGATTTTGAGATTATGTAGGTAAGAAGTGAACTTGCATTTATGTCTAGTGGGATTTTTTATTTTGCGATATTTTGAGTTAGATTCTACTTGAAGTTGCAACATTGCAAGTGATGTGAGTTAATTAGCAAGAAATAATTCAGCAGAGGTGTGATGGATGTTGTTATTTTGGGCTTACTTGATTAAGCTTTTTCTTTAAAATGCAAATGGCAGTATTTGTTCACGCAAGATAAAATTAATTTTTCTTTTCTAGCAATGCGCCCCCAGAACTTGGCGCCCATTTGCACATCTTGCACATATGGTTGGTCGGGCCCTGGCGGTGCGAGGTGAGGTGAGGTGCGACTCTCTTGCTCCTACAGTGTAATACAGACAATGCACTGCAGACTTTAGAGGCACGTTATCCCACGGTTATACCCAAAAAATCCCTTAATACAAAAATAGAAATTTAGGTACATCTTACACATTTTTAAAACGTTACAAAAAGGAACATAAAATTGCATTCGGCATTAAAATGAAAACAATATTCAACATAAAATAAATATCTTATGAATTATTTGAAGTCTCATTATTCTTGATTTTTCATACAAAAATGACACAGAAATTTGATTTGAGAATGAGGAAAGGCTTTTTTGCATACATTCCAATGCTTACAAAATAAATAAATTTATTATTTTAAGAAATACTCGTGAATTCATTGACAGATATGTCATTTTAGAAACAGTTTAGGGAAATAAAAAAAAGAAAATGAAAGCATTCAGATATTTTGAATGACAATTTTCTATACATGAAAATATTTAATTTGATCGTAGGTTGACTAATTTTTTTTATTCTCAATGAAATGAGCAATTAGGAACAAAATTTTATCAAAAAGTAAAATCCCTTTCTTTTTGTACTATGAGGTTTGAAAAAGTCTTTGTCCCTTTTAGCTTATTATAAGTGAGAATATCCCGCTAAAAGGGATAAATCCCCCGATCTTGTATCACTGCTGCACTGTGGGCTGTGGCTTAGATATACGAAACTCTCTCTCTTTCTATCTTCACTAACTTATATCTGCCTCTCAACTCCCGTTTGCAATTTCCGTAACGTTTTCGTGACGCATTCACCAGCTTACCCCCCGAAGTCAAGCGCGCCTAAAGAAGTTATACTTCAATAAACAAAGGAATAATGTGTGAAATAAAATAAGATATTTTTGTTCCTATAATTATTGTGTCTGTTTTCGTTTGCTGTTTTTGGCGAAAAATTATTTCACCGCGAATGTCCACAAAAAAACGGCAAATAATTTAAAAAGAAGAATTGATTACGAATATTAAGATTGGAAATAACATGCGTTTTTAGTTATAATCTTTTCATGAAAATTCCGTTTATTAAAAAAAAAGAACAAATTAAATTTATTAGAAAATTTGAAACAATTGACATAATTAATGAAATTACATTTGAAATCAATTGCGGCAGCCGAGAATATGAATAATGTTCATTTATAATAAAAAGAAAAAATGGAATAGACACAATTAACGAAAATTCATTTTCTTTAAAATGTACGGGAACGAACGAAACTCAATAATAAAAATGTTTACAGATTTGCACCCTGATATGTCTCACGCATTTAAGTTTGCTGTAGTAGTAGGGATCGGATTTCCATGCAAATGCATGTTTTTTATGAACACCTTGGATGCAAGGCAACTTATTATGTATACGTATCATGAAATTTCCTTTAAAATGGCATTTAACCGTTAGTGCATATTTTTGCGTATTTTACTATATTTGCATATTTTGCATATTTTTTATAATATTCATTCATATTTTTGGAGCATATTGTTCAAAAATTTAACTAGACAGTAAAAATATATCCCCTTTATGTCAGTGCAAACGAAGCTTAAAACTATTATCTTTTTCTTTTGTTCATTTCACAATCTTGAACGATATTCCAACCCCACATTATAATGCACTATATAAACAAAGCTGCATGTATGAGCTTGACTAGATTGTGGCGGCAAAACATTGAAATGAAAAAAAAGGCTGTTTGCCTGGGACTGTATGAATGAGATCGAAATTTAAACGATACCCAGAAATGTTGATCTCGTTTTAAGTTATTAGTTTATTAAATAATAAAAGTAAAAAAATTTACTAAAAACGTATTCTTATAGCCTGAAGAAAATGTGTTTTTAAATTGAACCGAAATTAAGTTTAACTAATTTTAAGTACATATTTTAAATGCATATTTTGCATTTTTAAGCGCATATTTTGAGATCTTTAGTGCATGAATATCCGAACCCTAGTAATCAGATATTTTTTATATTAATAAGCGTTTTTTTTTTATCAATGACTCATATAGGTCATTGATTTCCATTGTTTACAACAAAAACGTAAACATCTGGTATTATATTGATTGACTATGTAAAATGAAAGAAATCCGAATATGTATACGATACCTATGCGTTTTAATATAATTTGGTACTAAATTCACTACGCTATACCCACCGTTTTCTTAACACGTCCCGATAACGGGCAATTATTTGAATTATTTGAATTTTTTCCAATCTTACCACAGAATGAACTGTCAGCCATCTGTCAGGTTCCTATGTGCGAGTGTATGCGTGCGGCTAATCTACTTTAAAATGGCAGACATACTTTGCTACATAGTAACACGGAAAACAGCTTGTAGGCAAATACTAGTTTTAAGAGCTGACGGTCTATTTAATACTTAGTTTATGTTCAAGACGCTGCTATTAGAGCCATTTACTTCCAGTGAGCGGGAAAAAGGAGACATTTTAGAGAAAACTTAAAGAGAAACAAAAAATATTTCATTTATCACAAAATTTCACACTGAACCGTTTTATTGAGTATGAGTATTTGTCTTTTTGAAAGTAGCATGTTTACCCAACGCCCAAGTGAGAACGTAAATAGTTATACAAATTGGCATTGACATCTGTTCCCATGTTCTGTAATTATCACGTAGATATATTTACCACTCAAAAGATATGAATTGGTTTTTTTTTTTTAAGGAATATGCTCTTTCAATATTCACCACTACGGGTATAGATGGTATAGGATATGAATTGAAATAAAGTGCTCCTAATTGTGTGCAATCACACATTCCTAACACGGAAGATTAAAGGGATGCCCAGTACTAAAGGGTGATTTTTTAAGAGGTTTAGAACTTTTTTTAAAAAAAAAACACAAAAAATTCGAAAAAATGAATGAAATATTTATTTGAATCGATAGTTTGAACCTTGCAATTTAATGTTTAAAGATAATTTCATGCAAATGTTGACCGCGGCTGCGTCTCAGGTAGCCCATCCGCTGAGTCCAATTTTGGCATACTCTTTCACATATATCGACCGGTATCTCACGAATGAATGCATGGATGTTGGCTTCCAGTGCGTCAATCGAAGCGGGCTTGTCCCTATACACATTAGCCTTGGCATACCCCCACAAAAAATAATCTAATGGTGTCAAATCGCACGATCTAGGCGGCCAATTGACCGGCCCGAAACGTGAAATTAACTGTTCACCAAACTCGCCTCGCAATTGCGCCATTGTTTCGCGTGCTGTGTGGCATGTGGCACTGTCTTGTTGAAACCACATATCATGCAAGTCAGGAACTTCCATTTCGGGCAAAAAAAAGTTTGTTATCATCGCTCGGTAGCGTTCACCATTGACAGTAACGCTGCGATTCGCATCATCTTTGAAGAAATATGGCCCAATAATGCCGCCGGCCCATAAACCGCACCAAACAGTGGCTTTTTCGGGATGCAATGGTAGCTGTTGCAATGCTTCTGGCTGATCTTCACTCCAAATGCGGCAATTTTGCTTATTTACGTACCCATTCAACCAAAAATGAGCCTCATCGCTGAACACAATTTTTCGATAAAAAAGCGGATCCTCGGCCAGCTTTCCAAGAGCCCATTCACCAAAAATTCGGCGTTGTGGTAGGTCGGCTGGCTTTAGTTCTTGCACCAGCTGTATCTTAAAAGGCTTTACGCCCAAATCCTTCCGCAAAATTTTCCACGTAGTGCTGTAACAAAGGCCTAACTGCTGGGAACGGCGCCGAATCGACATTTCGCGGTCTTCTGTCACACTAGCTGATACGGCCGCAATATTTTCTTCACTACGCACAGTACGTAAACGTGTTGGTGGTTTAATGTCCAACAAAGTAAATTTGGTGCGAAATTTGGTCACAATCTTCCGAATAGACTGCTCAGAAGGTCGAGAATGCCGATCATAAAATGGAAGCAGCGCGCGATGAACATTTCGAACCGAGCACGAATTTTGATAGTAAAATTCAATAATTTGCAAGCGTTGTTCATTTGTAAGACGATTCATGGTTAAATTGCAAACCAAGCTGAAGCTGTTTGACAGTGACACAAGGTACTAAACACACGTCAGCTGTCAAAACCAGTGTTGCCAAAACCAAACCAGCTAAAAAATCACCCTTTACATAGCCGTGCGACTGAAAGGGACGGCATTACTTAACACGCAAAAAAACGTGACACGTATTTTGGTCGGCCATCTTGTTTACGTGTTAAGAATTATGGGAAAGCTATGCAAGTTGATATTTTTATGGCGATGACTTACGAAATTTCACTTTCCTATAAAACAAAATGGCTTTCGGAAGTGATGAACTGACAATTATTTATTTATTTCGTATAACTGATTGATGAATTGTTGGTTTAATATACAGAGACTAATTGCCTAAACTCTAATTTGACAGAGTAGAGTTGTTGGTCGCCGGAACTTCTGTTTATTTACATTTCATGTGTCTGTAATTATGGGCAGAAAATCCTGACACTTTAGGCGTCTGATTTGTGGTCTCATACTTACGCCATTATTGACAGCAGACAAACGGATCTCTCTGTCCCGTCTCGTGGAAAAATTCGAGTGCGTGATATAAATGCAGTATAAGTTTTCGATGCGAAAATTAATCGCATGAGTTACAGAACATAAACCCTGGGGGCAGACTACGTATAACAATAATCTTCGGGACGATATCGTTTTTGATGACCTTTGATGACCATAGGTTAGGTTAAGTACGTGGGTTGGCGTGGAGTGCTCCGTGCCACACTCAGGTCAATACTGACCCATTGTGATGCCCATTGGGGGAAGAGGTTGTCCCTTGCCCATAATAACCCTGAGACTAAGTACTCACTGTGCTATTGCATACAAACCATCCTGTGGATTTGATGAAGCCCATTATCTTGTCTATATGTGTGCTGGAAAGCTCCTCTAGGTCGTGGAAGAAGTGTCTCCTAGGAATCTGTGCCTGTAGTGTTGGAGACCTGGGCAGTGACATAGGAAGTGGGTTGTGTCCTCAAGAGCTTCCTCATCACCACAGCCCCTACACAGTTCTTCTTCAGTCAAGCGTAGTTTGTTCATGTGATACCGTAGAGTATTGTGCCCCGTTATAATTCCAACGAGGGTGGAAAGAGATTTTCTATCCTTTCGCATGAGGCTCTCGGTTCTGGCTTCATTGAAAGTTGGCCATAGCATTTTTGTGGTATGACAAGTTTCTATTGCAGTCCATCTAGCGTTCGCCTCTCTTGTGGCTTTCCTTCCTGCTTCAAGCTTGAGTGCGCATGGCGGGATTTTCACAGAGGGGTCAGCTTGTTCTGATACAGCTGTCGAACCTAGTCTTGCTAATTCGTCAGCTTTCTCGTTGCCTGGAATGCCTTCATGTCCCGGAACCCAGCAGAGCAATATCTTATGCTGAGTGCCAAGAACCCTGAGTTCTTCGCGACAGCATTTCACAAGCTTTGATTTTATTTCTATCGCAGTTAATGCTTCAATTGCTGCCTGGCTGTCGATAAAAAAGGTAATACCTTCAGGTGGTATTGCCCTTACCACAGACTCACGGGCTGCTGTTGTCACTGCCATGACCTCAGCTTGGAAGACACTGCTATGGTCGGGAAGGCGAATCGATTTTGATATGCCCAGCGACTCGGAGAAGACGCCAGACCCTACCCCGGTTTCCATTTTTGAACCGTCCGTAAAGACGGCTACGGATTGTGCGTTGGGTACGAGTCCTTCGCTCCATTCTTTCCTGCTGGGATAGGCGCTCGAGAAAGGTCTTGTGAACTCTAGGTATGGCGTAATGTAGTCCGTGTTGGGTACATAACCAAAATATTTCTTTAGGATCGAGGAGTGACCCGTTGCATTCGTTCTCCAGCTTACTGTCTGGCTTATCCTCAAGGCACTAATTGCGGCAGCAGGTTGAGGATAGCCTCAAGACCTGCAGTAGGAGCAGTCCTCATCGCACTTGTGGTGCCAATACACGCTAGTCTTTGTACTTTCGTAATGGCCTTTAGGTAGGTGGTTTTGCAGGTTGCCCGCCACCATGCGAGACAGCCATAGGTCAGTATAGGTCTTATTATAGCCGTGTACATCAACAGTTTGATTTTAGGGGATGGTCCCCAGGTTTTCCCAAAAATTCTGCTGCATGAGTAGAAGGCTATTGAGGCTTTTTTGATCCTTTCGTGTGTGTTTAATTTCCAATTTAGTTTTTTGTCCAGTATAAGACCCAGATATTTTGCACTGTCAGATACTCTGAGTGGTATACCGCCAACAGAAGGTGCGACAAACCGTGGTATTTTCCTCTTATTTGTGACGATAACCAGTTCGGTTTTCTGGGGATTTATGTTTAGACCGCAGTTTCGGGTCCAGATATCGAGGGTTCTGATGCCACTGTTACTAAGCTGTAAATATAAGTGTCTCGTTTAGAACTATGACCCACAGTAGTGGTGATATAACCCCACCCTGAGGAGTTCCTCTAGAGGCATAGGCTTCTCGCTTAGAGCCCCCAAGTTCAGTTATTATATATCTTTCTTCGAGTATGCTCACAATCCAGTTGATAATGAAACTTTCAATGTTATGCTTACTTAGTGTCCTGCGTACGGCATCAGTTCTGACATTGTTAAACGCTCCTTCAATGTCCATGAAAGCCGCAAGGGTGAACTCTTTGTCATTCAGAGTTTTTTCAATTGTACTTACAACACAGTGTAGGGCGGTTTCCACACTTTTGCCTTTAGTGTAGGCATGTTGGGCCGGGGATAAGTCTTCCGGGCGTAACCTACTACGAATGTGTATATCCAACAGTCGTTCTAATGTTTTCAATATGAAGGAAGTGAGGCTTATTGGTCTGAAGTCACTTGCGTTAGTGTGACTTGCCTTGCCAGCCTTTGGTATAAAAATAACCTTCACTTTTTTCCATGTTCTTGGAATATGTCCCTTTGTGAGACTGCCAATATAAAGCCCCTTTAATACCGGAACTATAGTGTTGGCAGTTCTTTGCAGCATTATAGGAAAAATACCGTCGAGCCCTGGGGATTTATAGAGAGAGAAAGATCGGATGGCCCATTCTATTCTATCCTCTGTGATCAAATCTCCAGGAAGGTCTGTATCCCTGGTGTTATAGGTATATTCCTCGATGCATGGCTGAGCAGTACAGCCTGGAAAGTGCGTTTTCAGTAGCAGATTCAAGGAATCTGAACAAGATTCGGTCCAATTGCCTTCGGGGTCCTTGAGAGATCCCAGAGTAACAGGTTCTCTGGTAAGGATTTTCCTCAATCTCGCGGTTTCCGTAGTACCCGTTATTTCATCACAGAAATTTTTCCATGATTGTCGTTTGGATTTCTGAATTTCGTTTTTGAAGTTTCTCTGACTTGCTTTGTATATATCCCAGTCAGAGTCCAGCTTCGTCCGGTTAGCCGTATTAAGAAGTCTCCTTGTTTCCTTCCTAGTTGCGGCCAGTTTTCTGTTCCACCATGGAGGTGATAATTTAGTTTTCCTTTTTACTAACAGACATACTCCTTCGAAGGCCTCTTTAAAAACAGTGAATATTTGCTCGGCTTTCAGGTCGATGTCGTTCGGGCAATTAAGATTACCACATTGTAAAAGATCCCTTCTTTTCTCAATCTCCTTGTTAAAAAGAGCCCTATCAGCTTTTCTTGGATTTCTGTGTGGTTGGGAAGGGTTGTTGCAGTTGCCTACAATGAATTCGATGATTTTATGGTCAGAGTAGGATTGCGCATTAAGAACGCTCCATTTATCGATAGTGAGGGTGTCGGAGTTATTGAATAGCGTTAAATCTAAAACCTCCTGCCTATTTCTAACTATAAATGCTGGTTCATCCCCTTTATTAGCTACTAGATGATTGTTTTCAATAATAAATTCAAAAAACTGACTCACCTCGTGGGTTAATGTCCCCGCTACCCCATTGTGAACGGCGAGCATTAGCGTCACATCCCATTACAAAGTCCCATCTCTCTTCTTCCGCTTTGTGGACTAAGGCGTGGGTGATTGGAGCTGGTGGTCCTTCGTCTTCGTAGGGCATATAGACGGCTGATAAAATCAGTGGGGGGAGCCCCCTCCGTTCAAGCCTTACCACGGTCTGGTCTAGATTGCTGTAGGTAGATAGAAGTAGTAAATTAATATGTTTTCTAGCTACTATGCATGTTCTGTTCTTACTCTCCGCATTAAGCGGTTTGATGCTGTAGGTTACTAAATCTTTATGATTTAGCCCACATATTTTGCCACGGGATATCCATGGCTCTTGCACCAAGGCAACATCTATTTTCCTTTCACCTAAGAGATAGATGAGGTTAGCGCTAGCAGCTATGCTGTGGTGTAGATTTATTTGTGCTACTTTCATGTCGGTCTTACCTGATCATCAACCGCCTTCCTCCCTCTCTCAGTTCTTTCCGTAAAGGGTCGTACCTTGCATCGGGTAATTCCAGTACGGACCTTGTTGTTGAACTTCCTCAGCAAAGGCATTGATTTGTGGTTTAGCAAAACCACAATTTCAGTTCATGCTTCGGAGTGTTCACCTACCTCGAGCACCTCCCAGTTCTCACTATGGAGTTCGGGGTTTAGGTGACATAGGTTTCTCTCGATTCTTTCCTTTGGGATATGTGGGCCGGGAATCGAAATCCGACCCTTAGGTCTTGTGAATCCTAACAGGTCCTTCTTTACGACAAGTCGTAAGTCGGCATTTGCCCATGGAGCCTGTGTAGTTTCAACGAAAGTTTTGAGCCAGTTCATCGTAAATTCGTTATCACAAGATAGGAGCTTAAAACCTTTGAAGGTCGAGAGTTGCTCAAAGAAGGGTAACTGACCCTCTTTTTTAACGATAGTTCCGTTAACACCATCAAGGATGCGCAACTCTATGAGCCTCCATTGGTCTTTGCTCAATCTACGATCCGGCTTGCTGAAGTCCACTACCGCCACTTGGAGATTGGGCTTGGTGGTCGCAGTCAGCTTGGCCCTCTTGTTGACCCTACTTGTCGAGGGTGGCGTTAGTGTGTCGTCGTGCCTACCCCTCTTTGAGCTTCCCTTCATCGGCTCAGACGCCTGTCCGGAGACTACTTCCGCGCCGATTTGTGGTTGCTTGAGTCTGTCAGAGACTGAGGTGGACAGCAAACGGCTTACCCTCCTCGTCCCGTCCAGACTACCAGCAGCTCGCCTAGTCGTCCCTAGGAAGCGTCGTCTACCTACTGTGTCTGTCGTTTGTTGGTCGCTTACGTCTGATACTTTTTTGGAACACCATGCAACCGGCTCGGAATCAGGTGATTTCGAGTGGATTGCTGGCCGAAGTCTCTCATCGCCTGAGGTGGGGAGCAAGCGGCTTTCCGCCCTCGACGTAAGAGGTCTTCTCTCCTTTTGTCCCCGTTTGTTAACGTCATCCCTAGTGGACCTTGCAAGCTTGAGTGTGTTGCGGGCTCTATCCAGAGCAGCTCTTTCCTTGTCCGTGAATGACCTCGGATCACGCTTACCAAGCCGCCGAATCAGACGAATGGCATTACGTTTACGATTCCGTATTGGCGTTCTTGTCTCGTCCCTAGTCTTTTGTGTAGAGACTGGACAGGGCGCATCCCGATCCACTCTACCTGTCCTAACTACTGTCGCAAAACTGCCTATAGTAGAATTACTCTTATCTACAGGGCTGCTATCGCCTGACTTTGCGGGTAACGATGACTTTTCCTCCAAAGAAAAGCAGAGGCTTGTCTCCTTCGGATCACCCATCGCCACTTTGCAGTCGTCTACCTGAGGTCCACCCTCACTCAAACGCGGGACAGCGCCGATCGTCGCCGAGAAGGATGGGTCTTCAGCCGGCTTATGCGTCGCCACTGAGAGGGTTAAAGACTCCGAGCTTGCCGATACGGTCACCATTGCTCCTGACTGGCAGAGGATTGTCGCGGACTTAGGCGGCCCCATCATTGTGCTCACGCTCAGTTCCCCCGGCACCGACCGCCCCTGGAGGTAGGCCCGCGCGTTGTGGAGTCTCTTTCTATGATTTTCAGATAGTTCCTCCCACTTCTTTGTCTAGATTAGCGTCATTCACTCCAACGCTTTCCCCGCCCGAAATGTGTGCAAGTGCATCATCCGCACTAACTTCCGTTTTTCGGTCAGTGTTTGTTGAGCTAGGAGCACCTGGCCGGTCCGTACTCTTCGCTTTATTTTTTGTTGAAAGATTTTTTAACATTTGGGTCCCACGAGTAAGGGGGAAGAAGATGTCCGCCTGCACTCACCCCCTGTATGCAGGTATTCAGAGTTTGCGCTTGCGACTGAGCACCCCAGCCATGCAGGCCTCGGCGCGTCGTTCCTTGCCTTGGGGTCATCTCATTTCCCAAAAACCCGTTTGACGAACCGCTACATGGGAAAACATCTGTCTGAACGCAGTATAGATATGTTTTCTCTCTCGGTAAGTCACCCGGTTTTAGAAGTTAGGATGACAAGTGGTTTGGTCCGCGATAGGGCTTTCACAGCGAGTAGAACAATAGTTGTCCGTACGAGTACCGACCACACATGACCACATCCCTGCTATAACCCTAAGTCCTAGGATCGCGAACGGATCGTACCTAGGCTCCACTATCCGCCACCTGTGGTCGCGCCTGGTACGGAACCACCCCCCAGGTTTGATGACCATAAGAAGATATATTCTGCCCGAATTTGTTTCGCTATCGTTAGCTTTCATGACATTTGTGGAAAATGAACTGGATTAAGGTCTCAAACTCGTAATTTCGGCACTTAGTTGCTACTTTTGGAGGTCTATCGTTTCGACGATAGTCGTCTGAAAAATTACGCAATGAGTGCCCTGGCTTCATTACCGAATATGCTTTGCCCTGACACTTTATCACTTGTGTTTCTGCAGACTCCCTATTTGTTTTGTTTAATTTAGTCAGAAATCTTAATACAGAGGAATGCAGTTTCTTTTTTGTACTAGATTATTTCGGCTTTGACGTTCAATGAACAATTTATAATGTTCAACTAACAATAATAACAAATAAAATAGCTGACCATGGGAAGAAATGCACCGATGGCACGATTAGATTAGTGGGTTTTCCACAATTTTGGTCTGACAGTATGATTGTTTGACTGCCGTAATGAACACATTACCAAAAAGGTGTCTATTAACTGTACTTCCGCATGTTTTTTGTTGCCTTCTGATTCCTTCTGAAAATGTGTTTTTCATTATTTGTGTTATCCAGATAGTAAAACAACACAAAAAAATAATACCTGAATTTGAATTAAATTAAACTGTCATTTGACAGTTCTTTCAACTCTTAAGCCAATTGCGCACTTTCAGGAAAAACACTTTTTCTTAAATACCTTCCTTAAAAATGAAAATTTGCTCATTAAATAAAAAATGTCTTATACTGCTCCGATTTGAAGTTTCGACGACTCGTCGATTTTTTCTTTTGATCTGTGATATTTTGCAATCACTCGCGAGCTTAAATGCTGCTTTGTAATTATTACCGTATGAAGACCTTTAGTTTTTCCACTTTTCTCTATGATTTTCTCATCTTCTATCATTGAACCCAACTTTGACATGAAAGTCTAAACCGGATTGAGGCTCCAGCGTCTTCGGTGGGGGTATGTGCACATATATTGCGCTAATATTTTGAAATGCATTTCACAATAACTCGTTTTCTGTCAACGATGGTTTTATGTAGTGAACTCACTCGTTCTACGTCCTCTTTCTGAGGCACTCGCTTAAGGCTTTTAAGCTAAAACGCTCAGTATGAAGAACTTTTTCTTGTACTGTCAATTCTGGTCTTTCTAACAAGCTTAGCAAATCGAGTCCGTGTGGACAAGAAGCTGGGGTCGGTCGCAAACAATGGACCAGGTGGAAGCCAATCGAGGTTTGGCCCTTTTTACAAGACTCTACCACGTGACATTGTTTAGCATTCATTTGCTCTGTGTTTGGGTGGAGTTTTGACAGTCCTGCACGGCACTAAACAGGATCCACATTGCTTTGCTGCCCAAAAACACAATAGATCCGGGGTAATGTTTTTATAGGGGGAAGTTTATAACTGCGGCAACCAAGACCTTAGCTCATCATAGGTTGTGCGCAAACCTCGCAATAATGGACCAGGTGGACGCCAATCGAGGTTTGGCCCTTTTTACAAGACTCTACCACGTGACATTGTTTAGCTTTCATTTGGTCTGTGTTTGGGTGGAGTTTTGACAGTCCTGCACCGCACTAAACAGGATCCACATTGCTTTGCTGCCCAAAAACAAAATAGATCCGGGGTTATGTTTTTATAGGGGGAAGTTTATAACTGTGGCAACCAAGACCTTAGCTCATCATAGGTTGTGCGCAAACCTCGCAATAATGGACCAGGTGGACGCCAATCGAGGTTTGGCCCTTTTTACAAGACTCTACCACGTGACATTGTTTAGCTTTCCTTTGCTCTGTGTTTGGGTGGAGTTTTGACAGTACTGCACGGCACTAAACAGGATCCACATTGCTTTGCTGCCTAAAAACACAATAGATCCGGGGTAACGTTTTTATAGGGGGAAGTTTATAACTGCGGCAACCAAGCCCTTAGCTCATCATAGGTTGTGCGCAAACCTCGTTCCCTATAAGCTGTTTCCTTTTGTTACATAACTTTTATATTTTTTTCTTAGCTAAATCAAGCCACTGGATACTTGGATCTGTCACAACTGTATGGCTTTACAAGGAAGTCCCAGCGTACGATGAGAACTTTCCACGATGGGCGACTGAAGTCATCCAGCGAGGGCCTGTTGCCATTAGCTGAAGGCGAAACTCGAAACTCATATTGTGCCATCAAATCTGATGCAAACGAAATTTGCTTCATGGCAGGTAAATAAAAATTAACAGTCCCACTCGAGGTATTTCATTTATAAGAGCAAATTTAAGGTGATACACGAGTCAACAGCAACCCCTACTCGATCATTTTGTACACCATATTTCTGCGGTCGCATAATCGATTTGCTGACGAGATCAAGCTACAGAAGCCCAACTGGAGCGATGAAAATATATTCAGGGCAGCTAAGCGACACAATATTGAGCTGTACCGGCGAATTGTCTTCGACGAATGGCTGCCAGTTGTTTTTGGGCAGAAAATCGCCAAAAGCATAAACTCCGAGCCGCTAGAGAGAAGTTCAATCCCTGAAGACTACGAAGTGTCAAATGAGTTTGCTGCCGCTGCTATACGGTTTTATTTCTCAATGATGCCAAATATTCTGCAGAGATTCCCAACGGCACTGAATAATGAGATCACTTCGGCGAATGACGTGAGGTAGTTTGACGTTTGTGCAGTCAAGAGAGCTCACTTTAATGATTTTTAATATCTTTTCCAGCAATATTACACCACCGGCATTGTTTAATCTCATGGAAGAAATGTTCAGGTCAGAGTCCTTGGATCGGGCCGGCAAGTTGAATGAGTTCCTCGCTTCAACGTTGAACCAAAGGGCTCTGCGGATGGACGCCACCTATGCAGGAAGTGTGAGTATTCATTCTTTTTGCATGTAATTGAACAGAGGTCTGTGGAAAACAAATACAAACGAATTTGAGTTGAGAATTTGGTTTCAAAACCTTTTGTATCGTATTAGCCATAAGCGATTTTTCATTGCTCAAATTGAAGGTCATATTCAGCGTTCCTTGTGTCAGATGGGACTTTTCTGAAAAATGTTAGGTTAAAGAAGAAGACAAGCCCACTCGAGAGATGGGAAAAACTTGTCAACCATATAGAGTTTTATATTTGAAGTGGGCTTGATTGAGACCTATAAAAACGACTTTTTGATGGTTCGTAAGTTATACTTTTTGTACGAGGGGTTGTTTGGTTGCAGTCGAGTCAAATTCTTACTCTTGGAGAATTTATGTATAGGTGAAGTAAAGGATTGCCGAATTGTTATGAAACTAAATCCAACTCTCGCTCTAATCTAATTTCACATTGAAAGTAATAAACACCTCTAAGGTTGCTTTCTTTTTCTTAAATATCGATCGCTTGTACGTAGCGTAAGCCATTGTGCTTGGTCCTTATTATTAGTAGAATCTAAGCGCTTTGAAAAGTGCAATCACTTAAAATTGAACTGGATAAAAAAGACTTCCGTTTAGCAGTTCCGGATCCAAGTTCTATAATAGAACTTTCGGAGTAGCTATTGTGAACTAAAGCTTGGTACTCAATTCGATGCGAGCTCTAACATTCCAAAGTAGCATTATTCCTTCACCTGGATTTGAGAGCGCTAAAAACTCGATGGAACGAATACACAAAGACCATCTAGAGATTTTAATATTGAAAAATCTAATTGTATATGTATATGTATAGCAAAAGCTATACGTACTCTTTTTCTCTTGTCATATACATCGGAGTAGGTAAAACCCTCTTTGTCCAGTCCAATGACGATTGCATCCTCAGGTTTTCATATTCGTTATCTAATTCAGGTCTTTACCCCTCAGCAGTCGTATGGAACGGAAACATATGTCAAAATATTGAACTCCAACCTTGAAAACATACTTAAATGGACAGCACCCATTAAAGTAAAATATAAAGCCTTTCATATTCAGTAGGCGTGTTGACTTCTAACTTTTTTCAAAAGATCACACTTAGCAATATCCGTGTACAAATAAACAAATATAGTTTTCAGAATATAGTAAACTGTAGGGCCAAATGTTAATGTTGAGAAAGATATGTATTTCTCAAGCATTAGCTAAATAAATCCTCCCTCAACGTCATTTTGAAGAGGAGTGTTGCCCAAAAATCCAAAATGACGTTATTGAAAATCGTAATAGGAGCGAATTTAAATACGCTGTAAATTGTAAACATTTTCTGATTTTATTCGATGGAATACAACAATGCAAATTGTTTTTTAGTCTAGCAAACACAAATTTGGACAAAATATATGTACGAAATTGAAAAATATACCTTTTTTGTTTTATTTCAAAACGCATAAAAACATATGTTTCTGTGCAATGAAATGGTTAAGGCTTTTCTCTACTTGATCTTGTTTAACTGCTTGTGATTGCTTTTTTATTTGATTTTCTTTATACTAGTTCAAAGAAGTATTCAGGTTAGCAAATATTGAATGAATGCTTGCTTACTAACAATTAAACTTTAAGCTTGGGATGTTTCCAAGAATCTCTTGAGAGTCATCGCAAAGTGAATAAATTATCTGCTCACCTAAGTTTGAAGCTTTGGACGACCTATACCGCAATACTTTTCCCATTTTGAGGGAAGGGGCCACTAAAATCGTAAATTGTCAAGAACTCTGGTTGATATTTGGCTGCAACCAAACCTCAGCACTACACCTATTAAACTTAGAGTGAGAAATGAAACAATTGTTGTCTTAAAACGGTTGATACCGCGGAAAATGTAGATGTACGAATTTTCAGCATTCAGCAAAATATACGCGCGAAAAATTAAATTATTGAACTTCTGGAGGAATAACAACGAGTGTATGCCTTTTCATAGAGGACAAAAAGTGACAGCTTTCGTCTAGAAAAATGTGCGCCACGGCTTTTGCAAATGAAAATTTTGTCGATTTCCCAAACTAATAGATTTTTCAAAGATCTAAGGGCCGTTTTATTCACTATTGTTAAACTTCCCGATAACTCCGAGGTTGACCAACTTCGGAGTTGATTTGAAAGAGAGAGTTGAGCGGCAAGTTGAAAATTGCTTTTATTCACTACTTTAATTCTCAACTCCTCAGTTGAAATTCAAAAGTTGGCTGACTTTCTCTTTCAGAAATATCCCTGGGATATTTGTGGCAGATGACACAAAATATGTCAGTTTCAACTTTGGATTTGAATTTCGCCTCTCATTTTCGTTACGGGCAAAGCATACTTTGATTATATTTTATTCTTTGTCTATGGTTTTCGCTTTAAAGAGTAGATATCCATTTAAAAATTAAATTGGTTCGAGGGTATTTTGCTTTCGCGAAAAAGTTATGTGTTGTTTGCAGCAGTTCCCAGCGCAACTTTGTTACTGGTTTAATTTACATGATCTATCGAACAAGAAACTCGCGAACTTAATAAATATACAATAAATTCCAGCTCTTCGCGATGCACATGCACAATACCTTCTCTAGACGCACGTCAACGAATTAATCAAAAGATGGAGTACCATCATTGTCGTCCACTGTGAGAGACGGAAACGATAGATAAGGTCGTCCCATTTTTCAAGTCCGTCTCCGTGGTATTATCTTTTATTACCGTCTCTCACAGACCAAATTCTCCTCCTCTCTATCCTCTTCACTGCTCGAATCAGACTATGGCCAATTCTCGCAACAATAAATTAAACAATATTTTATTTGAAATTGTAATGAATAATAATTACCTTCGTCACTTGATTTGAAGAGCTATCAGTCAAAAACCCCAAAAAAAATCAATTTAAACATAAAATCCCAAGTTTGCTCTCCTAACTTCTACTATTTCGGGGAGTTGAGCGAATCCAAAGTTGACCAACTTTCGGTTTTCTCAACTCCTGAAAATCCAAAGTTGAGCGAGTCAACTTTGAGTGAATAAAAGCAAATTCTCAAGTTGAGAATAAAAATCCCCAAGTTGTGTTCAACTTCGAGTGAATAAAACCGGCCTAATTGTATTTATTTTCGCTATTCTCAATACTTTTCCGAGTACTGGTCTGTTGCTTAAAACGCTTACGGCTTCCTGCGTGAGATTTTAATTTATACTGAAATGAATTGGCAGGCTATTACTTCTATTTTCAAAAATATTCACAAACTAACTGATTTTTATACCACCAATAAGTTTTGATTGGCATAATAGGTCTATTCCTTAACTTTTAAATCTTACGAGTTTCTACGAACTTTTACTCAATGCTGGTCCTTAACTCGAAAAATTTGTAAAAGAGAGCGGCATCGACAGATCAAGAAATTACCCCTCCACTGAGTATCTTACGAATTTTTACTCAACAAATTTCTTAGTGTAAGAACTGTTTTGAATTTGTTTTGATTTCTTGCGTATTAAAATGGCATCAAAAGGCGGAAAAATAAAATTAAATGCTCTCCTTAGATTCTTTTCGAAAGTGGCGACGAAATTCTTCCTCGCTGTAAGGAGTAAGAAAGAACAACCTCCTCCACGTATTTTTTAATGCCGTGTTGCTTTTTCCTCTTCTCAAATGCATGTAGTTCAATAAGTACAAACGCTTCCATATACTCGGCTTCATGAAGAAGAAGTTCGATTAATTCCGAATCGCTTTCATCGCTTGGTAGATGAGTTAACTAATTTTCTTTTTAAATTAGAAAATTCTTCGAGTTTATACGATATTTTAAAGACTTTTCGTACAACTTTTTTGAATTTTTGAATTATGTATCTTTCATTTTCATAGATTCCTACAAAAGCGTTCCCTAACTTTTTCGTATGTGTCTTTCTCTTTGAGAGAATTTATCCCCACCACTGCCATTTTGGCAGTCTTTTTTTCATTCTTACTACAAAAGTAAAGGAACCTAATAAGTCTGCGAAAAATTGTAGACATTCTAATAAACTATATTCCGTTTATGGAAAAAATGTAATGGGATATTATAAAGACACAAATGCACCCATAAATCGATTATCGTGAAGTATTAGAAAACAAAAGAAGGCGTACAAAACACCGAAAATTGTGTCCGATCGAATGACAGGGCATAACTGATTTGCATATGATACAGGGTGTTTTTTTAGAGGTATAGATCTTTAAGTTGGCAACACTATTTTAACTGCCGGCCATTTTGTCAGCGGTCAAGTGATTTATTTTTAGTTTGATTTGCCATTTCATCATGAACAAGTTGACAAATGAACAAAGTGGCGTCGTGATTTTGGTGTATGGGCCGAAAATGAGATTGACATCGATGCTGATTTTCATCGCAAAATTTTGTTCAGTGATGAGGCTCATTTTTGGTTGAATGGCTACGTCAACAAGCAAAATTGCCGCATTTTGCATCCACAAAAACTGACTGTTTGGTGTGCTCTAGGGGCTGGCAGAGTCATTGGGCCATACTTCTTCCGAAATGATGCTGGAGAGTCAGTTACCGTTAATGGAGACCGGTATAGAGCCATGATAACCGACTATTTTGTTCCCGAATTGGATGGCATGAATGTGGATGAGATGTGGTTCCAACAAGACGGCGCTACATGCCACATAGCGCACGACACAATCGATTTATTGAAGGAAACATTCGATGAGCGCATAATTTCACAGAATGGACCTGTCAATTGGCCACCAAGATCGTGTGATTTGACACCATTGGATTATTTTCTTTGGGGATATGTGAAGTCGCTCGCCTACGCCAACAAACCAGAAACGTTAGGGGACTTGGGACATACAGCCCCAAATGCTCGAAAAAGTGGTTGAAAATTGGACCTCTAGACTTGGCTTTATTCGAAGCAGCAGCGGCGGCCACATGCCCGAAATCATATTTAAACATTAATGGCATAAAATTATCCTTCCAATAAAGCCAAACTGATGAACATTAAAACGATTATTTTGTGTTTTATTTCAATTCGAATTTCTATACCTCTAAAAAAAACACCCTTTATTTGACAGATCAGCGGATATTTTGTGCATTTCCTATTTTGTGTTTGTTTTTTGCTTATAAAAAAAAACTACTGAATGTTTTCTCAAATTTATTTTTTTATTTGAAAGTACAATACTTCCGGTTAATAATGGAAAATAATTTCATTCAAATGCCTGCCTCGGCTGGCCATGCAGTAGCCTACACGAAGATGACGATTTTGCCAAAAAAATCATCTTTTCTAATGAAGCTCATTTTCATCTTGGCGGGTATGTAAACAAGCAAAATTGTCGCATTTAGGGCACAGAAAACCAGCACGCATACATTAAAAAGCCGATATACCCAAAACGAGTCACTGTTTGGTGCGGAATTTGGTCCAGAGGCATAATTGGGCCATTTTTCTTCGAAAATGAGCAAGGACTGGCCGTTACAGTCAATGGCGATCGTTATCGGGCCATGTTGAACGTTATGTTATTTTTGTTCACAAAAATTGAAGAGGAGGATATTGGCAACATT
Organism: Cheilosia variabilis; assembly: GCA_951230905.1. Lineage (NCBI taxonomy): Eukaryota > Metazoa > Arthropoda > Insecta > Diptera > Syrphidae > Cheilosia > Cheilosia variabilis. The sequence continues at coordinate 47,136,516 of OX579676.1, forward strand.
TGGTTTCAACAGGACGGCGCTACGTGCCACACAGCCGAAGCTACACTCGATGTTTTGCGCCCTGTTTTTGAAGATCGCATTATCAGCCGCAGAGCTGATGTCGTTTTGCCACCTCGGAGCTGCGATTTGACACCGTTGGACTATTATTTGTGGGGTGCCGTAAAAGATAAGTGTTACGCCGAAAAGCCAGAGACAATTGACGCTTTAAAGGACAATATTCGTGAAGCCATTGGTGAAATACAGCTGCACACAATCGATAATGTGCTTAAAAATTGGACCGATGGTGTAGGCTACTGCATGGCCAGCCGAGGCAGCCATTTGAATGAAATTATTTTCCAACCGGAAGGATTGTACTTTCAAATAAAAAAAGAAATTTAGGAAAATATTCAGTAGTTTTTTTTTATAGCATTTTCAAAAAAAAAAGAAGTTATTTGGCGGACCCTTTAGTAAGCTTCAAAAAGCCTTTGAAAGAAATCTGTTGGGTGAATTTTATTGCAGTTTAGGTATTAATTTTTTTTAGCATACAATCCTCGTAACCATTGACGTTTTCCACGAAAACAAATTGTGAAATTTGAATTCTGCGATGACGACAAATGTTATAGGTTCTCATAAAGTTGTCGCACTAGTAGCTTTCAAGGTCTAATCGTTTATTCAATAACGCTGTACATTTTAAATAAAGCCGTCAACTAATCGTCGACATTAGTGTTTGATTATAAGTAATGCCGAAAGTCGCTAAAAACGCAACAAAATGTCTAAGTTCGATGCAAAATATACTTTCCTCACCTAGGCTTCAATTTACAAGGCATTTGCCTCAGCACTTATTTTCTATTCCACCTATTACTCCGTCAACTCAAGCTGTGCAGTAGCATTGTTAGGAAATAACAACCCATTGAGCACTACTGAATCACAAAACCAAGCAGGAGGCTCTTTGTAGTTCCTTTAATTATATCCACTTTAAACTTATGATTGCAAAAATCTTTCGAATGTAAGGTACATCTGTTGTTTAAAGGATTTTGGGACGGTTCGATTATAAAATTGATGATCCAGCAGAACAAGGCTGTTTGCCACAAAGCTAACTCCACAATGGACATTTAGCGTGAACGATTAGAGGGTATGGTTGTCTCACGTCACTGAATTGTTCACCAAGATCGTGCGATTTTTAGACTTATCCTTGTGGAATTTCCTGAAGTTCCTGAAGCCAATAAGCCGCAATCAATCGATGCCCTTCTAACATAACCATTGTCATCGCTTAAATTCACCTGGATCTATGCGGCAAAGTCATTTTAAATTGGACTATTTAAATTTATAAACGCTTCGCCCTCTCCCAAATGTCCTATGACATTTATATCAATCAGTATTGTTCTCCAACGAACTCGTGGAAATGATAAGAGAAAGATTGCTCTGATCAACCAACTTGGGTTTATTGTAGGTTAGCACAAGAATTCAAAAGGCTTTTTGTGAGTCATAGTGCAAATCACTTTGCATCACTTGCCTCGGAATCTGCAAAATAGAAGAATAGTCCTAGAGCTATGTGCACTGTTTTCCGATCTTTCAAAAGTGTGGTGGCGATATGCCGCAACAGTCTCCCGTCGTTAATTTTTCCTCCAGTCATTTTTCTTTTTAACTATTTTTTTTTTATGCAAGATGTCACGCCACTATTCAGAAAACCCTTGTGTAGGGCTAGGAATACACTCGGAATATTAACCCATGTTTGACGGTCCATGGATCGGATTAAGATTGGCCACATTCAAGTATCTTGTTATCTTAAGTCGACTAGATTGGTCTGGATGAGATGTAACCTGAACGCAAAAACTAGATTGGTCGGGAACGTCACTTTTTCTACGTCAGCCACATATGGTAATGTCAACTTATTACTCAGTCACGAATTTCTTGACTAGATTCGTCGGCTACCCCTCCATAAACGTCAACTGAAACAGCTGCTCTCATGACCGATTTCCCCCAATCAAAACCGAGATACATCTAGTGAGAGAGCTGTCAGACTTACTAAACTAGATACTTGAACGTCCCCATTCTTTAATTGTTCACTTGTTCAAGGGTATCTCGATCTCCTTCATCAAGATCGAATAACCCCGGGAAAAGAAGTCCACCGGGAGCGCTAGCGCGTGAAAAACAGGACTCAGTTAAAGATACAAGCTTTGAGGAAGAAAATAAAGCACTCCGAATCAAACTTAAGGAAATGGACCTGCTCTATCAAGATCTTAAGAAAGAGATAGATCTGCTTAAAGAAGAGAATAAGGTTTTAAGGAACAATCATTTGCAGAAAGAACGCGAATGTACTCCACCACGCTTAGCTAGTCGGGAATACTACACCGACGAAGAAGAGCTAGCACGCGAAACGAAGCAGGTCCCCAAGAAAAGACCTAGTAAGAAAAGGAGAGCCGGTTCTTCGCCCGAAGTCGAGCCCCTAAAAGAACAAAGGCGTAAAGAACCGCAAGAAAAACAACTTCAAGCGCAAATTCGCGCATACACAAACCGCGATGTGTGAAATGCGCCGGAAATCACCTGTCCCAAGACTGTGGAGTAAAGAAACAATCATCCGCTACCTGTGCTAATTGCAAGGGAAAACACCCGGCAAATTATAGAGGTTGTGAAGTAGCTAAGGCGTTGCAAAAACGGCGAGATGCGCTCCTTAAGCTCCAAAATTATAAATCAAAACCGCAAACTAAGACAAAGCGTAATACCGCTAAGGAGATAGTAGGCAATCTAAAACCTCCGGTTCCTGAACGTAGAAATATGAAAGAAAGAGAGACAGCAGAAAAGTCCTCGACATCTGTTGTCAAAAGAAACCCTAATCAAAAATTACCATCAGGAAAGCCACCGAATAGTGGCGCTCGGACAGCCAGAGTGCAGACCTACGCTCAGGCAGCGGCTTTTGAAGAACCAAAAAACGTTGGAATTTCGCCAGACCCTGTTTCACATGTTTTTTCAGTTATTCTCGAGAAACTTGAAGAACAAAGCAAAATAAATGAAATTATTCTTGATCGGTTGGTTAAGCTCGAAAATAATTCAAGCAAAACGCGTACTTTAAATATAATATGATTGAAAAACCAATGTTAAAAATATGTACTTGGAATGCAAACGGACTTTTGCAAAAACTCGACGAATTGGAAATATTCATGCGCGAAAAGGATATCGACATTTGCTTGATTTCTGAAACCCACGTAAAAGAGCGATCACTTTTAAAAATAAAAGGCTATAATGATATCCACGTTTGTCACCCATCGGGAAACGCGAGAGGTGGATCATCATTGTTTATTAAAGACTGCATTGAACAATACGAAGACCTGAAGATAGAGCTTGAAACTATGCAACTGTGCACGATTCGAGTAAAAAATAGTCAGCGTACTCTTAGAATTTCATCTATCTACTGTCCACCACGCTCCGCGCTTGAAAAAAGTGATTATACTAACTTGCTTAAATCGCTCAAACCAAATATCATTATTGGCGGCGATTTTAATGCGAAACACACGTTTTGGGGTTCTAGATACATCTCGCGAAAAGGTAGAATGCTCTATGGGGCAGGTATGGAGTACAGTTGTGATTTCCACTCGACGGGCAAACCGACCTACTGGCCAACTGATACTTCAAAAATACCTGATCTGATTGGTTTTTTCGTCTTGAAAGGAATATCTACCAACCACATTAAAGTCGAAGAGAGCTTTGATCTGTCATCTGATCATTCACCGGTTATTTTAACATTGAGCGTAAAACTAGTCAATAACCTAGAGCCAGCGAGATTAACTGGTGAAGCAACTAACTGGCAAGACTTTATTAACGAAATTGAAGAAAATGTTGAACTGAGCGTTCCACTTACGACAACTTATGAACTTGAGGTTGAAGTTGATCGCTTCGTTGAGGTCGTTCAGCTCGCCTCCTGGAAGAATACGCCTAACCCAAGGAAAATGCCGGGCAAAAACGGTCTACGATATCCTCCCGAAATAAAACAATTGGTCAACGAAAAAAGGAAGGCGCGTAAAAAATGGCAACAGAGTCGCGCTCCGCAACATAAAGCACATTTGAATTATTTGTGCAATTTGTTGAAGACAGCTATTAAGGATTTTAAAAATCGTGCAATAGGTTCTTACCTTGAAAGTTTAACAGCGAAAAAAGATTCCAATTATTCACTTTGGAAAGCTGTAAAAGGCACCAAAAGGCCCAAAATCCCCGCGCCGCCAATCAAAATAAATCAAAATAAATGGGCAAGGGAAGATAAAGAAAAAGCGGACGTTTTTGCCGCCCATCTAGAAGAAACCTTTAAGCCGTACGATGGTCAGGCGGCTCACGACGGTACCAATAGTGGGACGCAATTACTAACTGACGATTTTACACTCAGAAATGCAACGCTAAAGGAACTAAGATATGAAATCGAGTCTCTTAAACCTAAGAAAGCTCCTGGTTATGATTTGATCACCGGAGAAGTTCTCAAAGTTCTACCTAGAAAAGCATTAATTAAGCTTCTATATATCATAAATGCTGCGCTCAGATTAAAACACGGGCCGAGCCAATGGAAAGTTGCGGAAGTCATTATGGTTTTAAAACCAGGAAAACCGCCAAATGAAGTAAAATCTTATAGACCAATTTCGCTTCATCCAGTCATATCCAAAGTTTTCGAGAGGATATTACTAAGGCATCTACAACCGGTTATAGAAGATAATAATCTTATCCCTGACCACCAGTTTGGGTTCAGAACCAAGCATTCGACGATTGACCAAGTGCATAGAATTACTGACGTAATCGAGAAAGCATTTGAAGAAAAAAAATATGCTCAAGCGTATTTCTTGACGTCTCACAAGCCTTTGATAAGGTGTGGCACGACGGCCTAAAATTTAAATTACGACAAGTTCTCCCCGTAAGCCTATATGATATCCTAGAATCATATCTCGGGAATAGACTCTTCCGTGTTAGGCATGGAAACGAATACTCGGAGCTTAAAGAAATTTCGGCCGGAGTACCGCAAGGAAGCGTCCTTGGGCCGCTTCTCTATCTGTTATATACTCGCGACATACCAAGAGAAGATGACACTACCCTTGCTACGTTCGCCGACGACACCGCTATCCTTGCAGTAGGTAATACAATCGAAGAAACGACTGCAAAACTGCAAACCACACTGAATAAAGTAAATGAATGGACGAGGGACTGGCGGATCGCTGAAACTAGAAGCTTCGCGCGAAAGCATAGAAACCGACTAATCGGTCATATCAACAATACAGTCCGACAAATGTTGGATGAGAGTAATTTATTGCGCCGACTACAAAGAACGAAACCTTTCGACTTGGCAAGATAAGGATTAACCGCGTCTTAATTGCGGAACATGCAGGATCTTTCAGTGGAAAGTAACCTGTCAAAAGTTATTTTTATTTCGTGATAAAAAAATTGCTTGATAAGTTATATCTTAGTTGCAGTATCTAACAATTTATCGAAGGGTGGTGTTTTTAGTCAGTAAAAATCTGACACTACTAAAGGGTGATTTTTTAGCTGGTTTGGTTTTGGCAACACTGGTTTTGACAGCTGACGTGTGTTTAGTACCTTGTGTCACTGTCAAACAGCTTCAGTTTGGTTTGCAATTTAACCATGGATCGTCTTACAAATGAACAACGCTTGCAAATTATTGAATTTTACTATCAAAATTCGTGCTCGGTTCGAAATGTTCATCGCGCGCTGCTTCCATTTTATGATCGGCATTCTGATCTGAGCAGTCTATTCGGAAGATTGTGACCAAATTTCGCACCAAATTTACTTTGTTGGACATTAAACCACCAACACGTTTACGTACTGTGCGTAGTGAAGAAAATATTGCGGCCGTATCAGCTAGTGTGACAGAAGACCGCGAAATGTCGATTCGGCGCCGTTCCCAGCAGTTAGGCCTTTGTTACAGCACTACGTGGAAAATTTTGCGGAAGGATTTGGGCGTAAAGCCTTTTAAGATACAGCTGGTGCAAGAACTAAAGCCAGCCGACCTACCACAACGCCGAATTTTTGGTGAATGGGCTCTTGGAAAGCTGGCCGAGGATCCGCTTTTTTATCGAAAAATTGTGTTCAGCGATGAGGCTCATTTTTGGTTGAATGGGTACGTAAATAAGCAAAATTGCCGCATTTGGAGTGAAGATCAGCCAGAAGCATTGCAACAGCTACCAATGCATCCCGAAAAAGCCACTGTTTGCTGCGGTTTATGGGCCGGCGGCATTATTGGGCCATATTTCTTCAAAGATGATGCGAATCGCAGCGTTACTGTCAATGGTGAACGCTACCGAGCGATGATAACAAACTTTTTTTTGCCCGAAATGGAAGTTCTTGACTTGCATGATATGTGGTTTCAACAAGACGGTGCCACATGCCACACAGCACGCGAAACAATGGCGCAATTGCGAGGCGAGTTTGGTGGACAGTTAATTTCACGTTTCGGGCCGGTCAATTGGCCGCCTAGATCGTGCGATTTGACACCATTAGATTATTTTTTGTGGGGGTATGCCAAGGCTAATGTGTATAGGGACAAGCCCGCTTCGATTGACGCACTGGAAGCCAACATCCATGCATTCATTCGTGAGATACCGGCCGATATGTGTGAAAGAGTATGCCAAAATTGGACTCAGCGGATGGGCTACCTGAGACGCAGCCGCGGTCAACATTTGCATGAAATTATCTTTAAACATTAAATTGCAAGGTTCAAACTATCGATTCAAATAAATATTTCATTCATTTTTTCGAATTTTTTGTGTTTTTTTTTTTAAAAAAGTTCTAAACCTCTTAAAAAATCACCCTTTATAAGCACGCGCTTGCTATTCTCATAGTGTCTTTGGAAGATTTTCACCTACCCTCGGCAAAAAAAAAAAAAAATCCTTTCACATTTCAGTTGTTTCTTATTTTTATTTGTATGAATTCTATTTTTGATAGCAAAATTCATGCAGCTGCATAAATGAAATCCGTGGGGGTTGTTCAAAAAATGAGTTAGCAACATGCAAGTTGAGCCCAAGCTTCCACTAGGGCATAAGTGAATTTTTAAAATGTTCATGAACGTTGAATAAATTTCTATTAGGCTTGGTGAATGTTTCCAAATTTGTTTATTTAATACCATATTTGTACGAAAAGTGATCAAAACAGTTTTTATTGTTCCGATATTTAACATAACTATAGGGCGATCTACGGGGTTTTTTGTATTATGGCCTTTTCAAGAAAAAACCAAGCGCATACAAATTTGAAAGCAATGTTATAAACAATAAAAATATAGAATTAATGTTTTTTAATTTAACAAATACATATGTACTTGCATATATTAATGTGCAAGTATTCATTTTACGTACCTACTAACTCATTTTTTTTTATATCACAGACACATTTAAGAAATCTCGGTTTTTTCTCATATTTACACATACTTTCACTAATTCCTATGTGTATGACACACAGCTGACGGTTTCGAATTGTTTATCGTTGGAAGGATTGCTTTTTTAACTGAATTATTAATTTTTCGACAATGGAAACGATTTTTATATTAAATTATTTCGAAATGAGTTATTATAAATGTGTACAAATCAATTCAAATGTATTTCCAGTGCAAGTGAAAACAAATAATTTTTGCGGCCAACTCAATACACACAAGAATCAATAAAATTCGGATTTTATGTTTGATTTGGCAGCAGAAATCTGAAAAGCCAAATCGAGAACGACATAAGAACAATTGTTATTTGCCCAACACAGCCGCAACACGATAACGAAATGATAGCCCACCTCAGGCTACCGACATCCGGTTTAAACCGGAAGAGTGTAGGCTCAAGTATGAGTGAGCCCCTTTGATTAACATAGGCACAAATACATGAATTCAAACTGGGCTACATCCAAGGTCAAATTCAGCTTGTAGGCAATTTATCTTTTTTGGTTGAAGCTGTCAGTCTATTTAGTATTTAGTTAATGGTCTCCGGGGGAGACTTAAGCGAATTTCATTCATTGCAACATCTACTTTCACTTTTTTTCTGACTCCTTTGACTTGCTCTTACTGAAATAGTTATTCTTAATCAACGCAAAACAAAAGAGGACCTCACAGAGCCAACTTTTCCGTAAATATTTTGAGATAGTTAGAATTCAAAAGAGAAGTCCTAGAATTACCTCTTTCACATGAGGTTACTATGGTTAGGGTAGATAAACTATTTACACATAGTATCAGTCGCGACTGAAGTTCATAAGTAAGGAAACTATTTTTCTCCCCTAACCTAAGTCTTCTTTTCCTATTGCAGCTCATTGAGGAATACACCAAGTCGAGAGTACCTAGTCGTCCAAATGTCTTGGCGTTTGATATTCAGCGCGGCCGTGACCACGGTCTGCAGGGATATGTGAAATATCTAGAACAATGTGAAGGCCGGTCCATCACCACCTGGGACGATCTGAGCCGCTACATAGCTCCAGCAGTGAGTATTACCCAAACTATGTCTGCTTACAGTGCATGTGCGATATGAAATCGCGATAATTGCCAATTATCAGAAATGACATGCTCCGCAAAGAGTTACAGAACATTCCAACTAGTTAGCCTATAATAACACCTCTCGGTCGGCTAACAAATTAATCATAAACTCTACTTGCAGGAAATACTGAAACTCAAATCCGTTTACGATGCTGTGACCGATGTGGACTTGGTAGTCGGTGGAATATCTGAGATTCCAGCGAGCGGTTCCACTGTTGGACCAACGTTCACCTGCATTTTGGGTAAGTTGGATTTACCCATCTGTACTTGAGCTACTTGGCTAATTAGCGAGAAAAAAGTACTCTCGGACGGAGGCAAATTAAATAACATCCTAGCACGTCACTGACGCTACCAGGCGTATAGTTAGGGTTTCCCCATGCATGCCATACCGTTGCGTGTCCACTAGATTGCAGTGTGTGTTCATTTGCGATATCACAATAGTGTGACATTTGCTGTTTGCGGTTTCTTTCTTGTACAAGGTATGTTGGGAAATACAGCAACCAGGTTTGATGGATGCCAATTTTACAGACCAAATCCATGGTGGAAGTAGTGGATGTAGATTTGCGATAACGCGGTAATTAATTGACTTGTAGGTACACACTATTGCCGCACGTATAAAGACGTCAACAATGCGTACTTAGGTAAATGGTTGATGAGTTTCTCCAGATACCCCAGTTGTGAGTTGTGTGTCATGTAAGGTGATGTTTACAGTCTGATAATCAGCCGCTACAAAGGGTACATGAACTTTTCGGAAATTTTGTTAGCGTAAATTGAAAGTGAATGAAGTATGGATGTGCGCAACTGATACACATACACATACATTATATAATAATTTTCTATTAGATAATGTGGCCTGATTGTGATTTGTGAATGGAAATGTTTTTTTTTTTCAGTCTGTCAATTCATTTGCATTAGTAATGGATTTCCAAATTTTATTGCAAACAATTTGTCAAACAGATTTATTGTACGGGGGCGTATACGTGACCCTTTTTTAATGCTTTGCTCCAGATTACGGAGTGGAACGGCTCTTTGCAAAATCAAAATGATTACAAGCATTAAAAATGTTGTGGGAGTAATAGATCTTCAGAGAAATGTTAGCGCCATCTGTTGGAATTTAGTTAAAGTTCACGAATAAACGAATTGGCAACAATTCACTAAAAGGTCTTCTTGTATTTGTTTTCTCTGTTTTTATTGAGAGACTCATTTGTATGAGACGATCAGTTTTTTTTTATTGTAAATGTCGAATCTTTTTCAGTATTAAGAATTCTCACAAAAAGCTGTGACGCAGAGCTCGCATATTCTTCTCCCACAAGCTCGCATATCTAATGCCCATCATTCGAAGTTAGCTTTTAATAATCTGGCTGTATGCATTTGCAAGAGCTTCCTATGGATGTTCGCATTTTAATTCGCTACTTATTCATCAACCAGCATTTTCCGCTTCTTTTACTAAAGCGTAGTACGCTGCTCGAGCTAAACTAAATTTTATCTGGTCTCCAACTTTTTTCTCCAAACATCAGCTAAAGTCTTAGCTACATTTTGACATAGAGAACGCCGTTGATAAGTGTCACAGAAAACAGCGGTTTTTTGAAAAAACTTCTATCAAAAATTGAATCCTCTCTTATTTCAACTATGCCTGATTCTAGGTACTTCTCATCCATGTAATAATTAAAAGAGCTCATCCTTGCATACTTTTCCGCCACAGAACAACAAATACACAACGATCTGTCACAATTTAGCTTGAGAAAATGTGCCGACCCATTAAATGGCCACGCTAAATTTTGACAGACACATGAAGAACATTATAAAACAAAAGTTTGATTATTTAGCTCGATCTGCGTACCACTCAGCTAAATGGGTTCGCTTAAGTTTAGCTCAGCTAAATTTTGGAGAGAATTTTGTATGGGAGCGAAAATTTAGCTCGAGCAGCATACTAAGTTTAACCGGGAAATTTGCAAATTTTTTTTGGATATGTGGAAACCCCAGAAACCTTAGAATTTTGAGCACCGTACGTGCCTTCAGTTAGCCACTAAAAATCAAGTCTCAGTTCTATACTTATAATCACTTCTAGTGTCCAGGCTATATTTTACGAATTCGCAATGGCGAACTTTTTCATATAAAATTACCCATTGTGACCTACAAAATATTTAGTGCGAAGGTTAAACAAGATTATTAGTAAGTATATCTGTCAGAAGCCGAGCATAGAAGCCTAAAGATTTACATCAAATTACAGATGGTCACATTCAAAAATCTAGTTAACTTAAGTCGACTAGATTTGTCTGAAACCTGAACGCAAAAACTAAATAGGTTCGTTCGGGTACTTTTTTGCAAACGTAAAATTATTAAAAATTTGCTAAGAGTGCGACCACGTGCTGTGAAAATTGAAAAAAAATTAGAGAGAAATCCATTTCCGCTCTTTTAATTTTTTCGTAATTTTCTACTCGCCGAATTTCGGCTTACTAAAAAATGAAAAATGAAATTTGACAACTAAGTGACAGCTCAAAAGTTTGGCAAGTAAAACTGTATTTATTTTCGTCTTCAACGACGTCGGAGGAAGAAGTTGTAATCGAATATTCTCCCAGAACATATCACATATAAAAAATTAAATTCCAACTTATTTTGTATAGTAGCTCAGGGAAATTATAGATCAAAAATACAAACCGTCACACGCTCTGATTTAGAACTATCACCGTGAAAACAATTAATGAAACAACGCAATTTGTAGTGGAAAAATTCTATAAAAAAAACACTTTTATTTTGTAACCTGTTCACCCAACCTGCCTGGTTGGTTCCTGCTGAAAGACTGACTTTCGTCATACAATACTAAGACCCTTCTCGGTCTTTCGTTAAGTTTCTACCTTCGCTCAATACATCGACAGCAGAGTTGCAATATTCATGCAGTTCGATACAGTCCTGGCGAAAACCTACGGTTTTCTACCCTTTCGCTTTTTATTTAAACATATTCCTGCTAAAGATAAGTATAAATTATAATAATTGTATAAATCATTCCAGCTCTTCAATTGGCAGGATACAGATCTTCTGTACTGGCCTCGTAAGTTGATTGGTTGCTGTCTGCAGAACCACGCTCCTAACTAGTCCGTCTCTGCTTGGTATTAATCTCAATATCCGCCCCATCGCCCAGTTGATGGTGGGTAATTCTCGCTCTTTATTATGCACAATTGTCCTTCTCTCAAGCCGTATTTCTCCTTTCGCCATTTCTTTCTCTCATACAGAGTAGATAAATACTCTTCCTTCCACCTGCTCCAGAAATGCGCAAGCATAGCTTTACGCTCCTTTCATAACTTTATACCTTTTGTATTTGGCATCTCATTTGTAACGAATGGTAACGGTAACACAAGTGGCTCACCAACCAAAAAATGTCCCGGCGTTAACGCCTGCAGATCATTTGGATCATCGCTCAATGGATGTAGCGGTCTTGAATTCAAGATGGCTTCTATCCCTTCCAGCAGTGTTAAAAACTGCTCATATGCTAAAACCTTCGCTTCAACAATTCTCGTCAAATGATATTTCATTGACTTTACCGCTGCTTCGTATATACCACCTTGATGTGGTGCTGCAGGAGCCATAAATCTCCATTCTGTCCCTTTCAAACTTAAGTGTTCAAAAGTATCCTTCATATATCTTCACTAGCCAACGCTCTTTTGCTTTCTGTAATTCCTTCGCTGCACCGATAAATGCTGTACCATTGTCGCTATATAACCTTTCACACCTGCCCCTTCTCGCTATGAATCTTTCGAAACAAGCATTAAACGCAACTGACGTAAGATTTGATACCAAATCAATATGCACTGCTCTCGTTTTGAGACAAACAAAGACGGAAACCCAACATTTCTGCCTTATTATTTGCTCACCTGCTCTGTCGATCATTTTGATCTCAAATGGACCTGCGTAATCTACCCCTGTGTGTAGAAAAGATTTTCCTGCTGTTACTCTCTCTGATGGCAAATCAGCCATCAATTGCATCTCAAAGCGATGATTATGTCGCACACAAACCAAGCACTTATGTAGGTAATTTCTCAGCTCACTTCGGAGCTTCGGAATCCAGAATCTCTGACGAATGTACTGCATCATGACCTGCACTGCTCCATGCTTAGTTGCTGAATGATCAACCATGCTAATCGAGAACCATTTGGCACGATCACTGGATGCTTTCTCTCGTATTCCATCTCTGCTCTCTCTAACCTTCCTCCAACTCTCAGAATCTTTTTACCATCTACAAATGGTTTCAAGGATTCTATCCTGCTCTTGTCAGGTAAACACCTGTCCTTCTCTATACAAGTAATTTCATTCGCAAAATACTTTTCCTGCTCTTCTCTTAGTAAGTGACCAATTGATTCCATCTTCTGTTCAGAAGACGGTTGATCAAGTACCCCTGCTATATTTCCTGCTCTATTACCTGCTTTATTTCCTGCTCTTTCTCTCCTTCTCACCTGACGTACAGAACGTCTCCTTCTCTTACCATATCTTTTCTCATCATCCTTCCGTTGCTTTATCTTTGCTCTAGTTGAATTGATAAAGTGAAGAACATAGCTGATTATATTTATAGCCTTTTCTAATGTAGACGTGTATTCGATCAATACTCCTTCGCCAGCACCTCACATAAATAGATAAAGGTTCTGTGAATTTCATGATTACAAAAACCTTCATCTCATCCCTCCCCCCATCTGAAACATTTGGCACAAACTTTTCAGATGACCAGCTCGACCGAGGTTTTGTCAACCATTCCGGCCCATGCAACCACAACTTGTTATCAACCAATGCTGATGGGTTTACTCCTCTACTTAGGAGATCAGCAGGGTTATCCTTCGTTCCAACATGTCTCCACCTTTTGACTTCAGTGTTTGTTTGTATAGACGAGACTCTATTCGCTACGAATGTTTTCAAATTGCATGGTAATTTGTTTATCCAATGCAACACTACGAGTGAATACCTTCCCATTCCATTGTTCTGATGACGCTAACAATTAGTCGTCCCAATAGCTCCGCTGCTGCAAGCTCCAAGCGCGGTATTGTAACCGTTTTAAGTGGTGCAACCCGTGTTTTTGCTGTGAGGAGATTCGCTGAAATCCAGCCACTTGCCCATGTCGTTCTCACATAAACCTCATCTCATCCCAGTCAACGTTTAAACGCCATATGTCTTGGATAAGAATCCTCCCCACAATCGTAACGGGAGCTATGAACCCATTAGGATCATAAAGTTGCGCAACACAGCTCACTACCTTTCTCTTTGTCATTGCGTGCTCAGTCACTGGTGTTTTCACTACAAATGTGAATAGGTCCTTCTCAAGCAGCCACTTAAGGCCTAAAATCGATGCCTTCTCGTCATCTTGAAACAAGATTGACTCCTGCTCTTCATAGCTCATATCCTTCACTAGAGCCTTGGAGTTAGACTTCCATTTTCTAAGCTCAAAACCTGCACTTTTTAAAACATGATCGATATCTTTCGATAATTCGATCGCCTTCTCTTCGGAATCAGCACCCGTGGTACAGTCTCTATAATTGCTTAGCAGCTTTCGGAAAATCCTGCTCTGCTTCTCTTGCACATTGTATTGCTGATGAGGTTGTTAGCTGATGAGGTCATACCGTAGGTGACTACCGTCAGCCAATAATCTTTCAAATGATCATGCGGGTTCTCTCTCCAGAATATGCGCTGCAGATCAAATTGCTCGTTCACAACTTTCACCATTCTGAACATCATTTTAATATCCGCACTAATGGCGACTCTGTGCCTGCGGAATCGCATTAAAATTTCGTGCAGATCTTTCTGTAGCTTTTCACCCAGCATTTGCATTTCATTTAATGAAATGCCCTTATTTGTCCTGCAGCTCGCATCAAATACGACTCTAAACTTTTTAGTGACGCAATGATGTGGTATGTGGTATATAGATCTGCCATGCACTTTACCAGTTACTGGTGTCATGTGCCCTGCTCTTTCATACTCTCTCATGAACTCTACATACTTCTGTTTCAACTCAGAATCACCTGCTAACCTTCTCTCTAAAGCAAAGAACCTACGTCTTGCTGTAAGCTCTGAGCTTCCAAGCTCCTTCTCTGATTCCTTCAAAGGAATCGTCCCAACAAACCTGCCAGAATCATCACGTGAAAACGTATTGATGAAATTCTGTTCCACCTGCATTTCAATGTCATCCAACTGCCATAAACTCTTAAGCGATTCATGAAGTTGATTGTTGTCCATGTACACGACATGTGACACCTGCTCAAGCTCAATGCCCCTGCTATCCTTCTCGCTTTCATACTCTCCTAGCATGAAACAATATCTATTCGCTTACTTACATGCTGTAAGGTATGCAACTTCTTGCACGTATCATGTCTTTACATGATTCCTGCGCACATTTGGATTTATTTTGCGACTGCGTAATTTTCATTTTAGCACGTCTCACCATCACAATTTATGTTCGTAATAAACGAAACCCTGCTCACTCACAATGCACTTATTATTTCATTCATTTTTTTTTTTTTTAAGAAAACCTGCACCACACGTCACTAGCACATTATCCGGCTCGACACGGACCAAAATGTATCGTAGCTCAGGGAAATTATAGATCAAAAATACAAACCGTCACACGCTCTGATTTAGAACTATCACCGTGAAAACAATTAATGAAACAACGCAATTTGTAGTAGAAAAATTCTATAAAAAAAACACTTTTATTTTGTAACCTGCTCACCCAATCTGCCTGGTTGGTTCCTGCTGAAAGACTGACTTTCGTCATACAATACTAAGAACCTTCTCGGTCTTTCGTTGAGTTTATATCTTCGCTCAATACATCGACAGCAAAGTTGCAATACTCATGCAGTTCGATACATATTTTGTAGATGCTGCATTGTACGATAATGTCAAAATGACATTTCTTAAACATTTTGTAAGAAAACCGGTCACGTACTTCTCTTGAAATTGAGAGATTGCCGCTCTGCCGCATGCCCCTCAGTTAGTGGCCTTAGCCTAATTCGACTAGATTTGTCTGAAACCGCTTTTTAAGCGTCAGGAACGCATTCCAAATGTCAACTGTCACACTTACTAAACTAGAGCTTTGAACGTTTTCAATCTTCTTCAGTAAAATACTAAACAATTAAGACAGAGAAGCTCTAAAATAGGAATAGTAATTGGAACTAAAAAAACGGAACTAAAAAAAAAACAAACAACAGAAATGCACATCGAATGTCAGCCCAGTTTTTTTTTAGCACTCTCTCTTCCTTTATCCCACGAAGCGTGGTAATTTTTCCCTCTTTTCCCTTTTCACCATACTCAAATTCCCTTTTAAAATCCCACGATATTTTTTTGCGTCAAAATCCAGTTTTTAAAAGTAAAATTTGTATTATATGATTATTTTTTGGTACTAGAACAGTTTGATAAAAGACGATTTACATGAGCTGTTTTTTATGGACATTCAGTGTGTTGATAATCATGGTGAAATATAGGTGTTTTGATAGAATTTCACCAAAAATTTAAAGTTTAAATGTTTTTTTGTTAGACTTCTGAAATTCCCACGATTTGGTGCTTTTCCCACGGAAGGCTTTTCCGACATCGGAATTCCCACAAAAAGGGATAAATCCCACGATATAACAACACTGTGTCAACCTATCTGGTGTTTTTTAGGAACTGATGCCCAAACTCTCCTCGCTCAGTTGGCGCAAGCTTTCGTCTCCTGGACAATTGATTGCAAATCGAATATTGACTGAAGGTGGAAGTAGCAGGTCAAAATTCAAGGGAATGTCGGGAATAAGGGCAGGTGAAGTGTTATGGGGTGATAGAGAGCTCATAGAGATGCAGTAGAAATCGAGGCAACGAAAGTGATACCATAGGGAGAATTCGCCGAATGATGGTGGGTATAATAATGATGTATTATATATAAATTTACTTTCTAAGTTTCCTTTCGGTAGTGCAAACTTTGGGAAAATTCCAGTAAGGCACAGAGAAAGCTCTAGGTTTAGATGTAGATTAAGACGAGCTGTGAGGGCTGGACTCAGCATTAAATTTGAAAGGGTTTTTCAAAAGGGACGGGTCAAAGTTGAAATGGAATTTTGGAAGCTGTGTGCGTGCGAGGTATAAACGAGATTTTCGTTTTATTTAAAAAGGCGATATATGCCATTATGCAAGAAATACAAGTCTTTTGCGGTTTCTTGTGTGACACATCCGAGTGGTTTAATTTTCAATGGCTCTGCCGCATAGATCCGGCTGAATTTGGACGATGGCATTGGTTACCTTGGCCTTAGAGCATCGGTCGATTACGACTTATTGACATAGACCTGTGACTAAAAACCCACGAACTTGTTGGCCAATTTATGTCCCCTCTGCGAAAGATAACCATACCCTTTAAATCGTTAATGCAGAATGTCCACCGTGACGTCTGCTGTGTGGCACATAGCCCCTTTCTGCTGAAACCACAGCACGGACCAATGACGCCGCTCCCCCAAAATACGCACCTCGTGAACCTCGCGTGGGTTGGCGCCGTTCGATATACGGCTATTTTGCTTGTTAAGAAAGAAATTGATCCAAAAATGCGCCTCGTCGCTGAAGATGATTTTTCTGGCAAAATTCGGGTCTTCTTCCAAACGCTCCGAGGCCCAGTCAGCGAGCGAACGGCGTTGTCTGTGGTCATCAACTGTGAGCTCCTTGGTCAGTTGGATCTTGTACGGGTGTAGGCCCAAGTCCCGACCCAAAATTCACCAAGTTGAGGTCTGCGAAAGGCCGACTTCTTGTGCACGGCGAGGAATTGACTGCATCGGATGTTCCTGTACACTTTCACGCTTTGGATTTGTCCTTGAATTGGCTATCATCGTTATCCATTCCGACGGCGTCCAAATCGTCCTTTTTTTAACCAATCACTCTATTGTGGCATGGACTGAGTCAACAGGCATATAAGTGTGACCGGGAAGAAGATAGGTGAGAGAAATTTCATTTATTTGTTTAGCTTTCTTTTGAAGAAATAAAAAAATCATTGTGATAATCTGACGATTTTTGTTTTGGCCGGGGCAGCTATCGCAATAAAGGGCAATAGAAGTTACGGTTTCTCTTGTGTCGACAATATTCAAGTACTTAAAGAGAATTGAAGAAATTTCATTTGCTCCTCGCATTCAATCAACCTCACTCCAAAGAAAAGCATAGCCATTTTGTGTTCCACTTTCATAGACTGTTTCGTTATATAATGAGTACTTTCTTGAATAGTAAAACAGCATGCTTTGCGTATGTGGAACGTTTAAGACTTTCTGCAGATCAAAACTAGCACACACGAATGATGGACAGTTTTTGGCTTTTTCCTGATCATCCAAAAATAGTTTTTGGCTGATCTCTTTCTGTTGAGAGTGCTTACAAACACGAATTTTTTCATCGTCATCCAACACGCGGGATTTATGTGCTTCGCAAAAGGTGCACTTGTCTTTTTTCGGAACATGGATGCCAATATTATAGGATTTGAAGATCCTTCGAAATATTTTTTCCGAAACTGAATTTTTACCTTCCTCGATTTGTTTTGTTTTGTAGTTCCTGTACAAATTGGAAATGCTAAAGTATTCCGTTGGCAGATAAGTGCGATTTGTCTTGGATCGGCAATAGTGCGATGGAACTTTTGGTAAGCTTTCTATAAAACTGCAAACAGTTTCTTGAAGTTCTTCTGAGGTAGCATTTCCCGAAGTAGCTTTACCTCTTTTATCCGTAACTGATGTGTTTAATGCTGTTTTTTTTTCAAGAGCATACGATACAACTCGGTTCGAAATGTTTAGGGTCTTAAGTAAGAACTGCATACAGACTTGTTCCTTCTTCCCTTCAAAATTTAGGAAATATTTTCTTGTTTCTGTCTTTTTTTCAATATTGACTGTTCGTCGTCTTTTGATGGGAACACGTTCAACACAAGATAAAATCCAATCCATTCGCTGACTATAGGGTAATTCCCAATATAAATTGAAAATGTCTTGTCTTTCCGGATTCGTAAATTTTGTGCTACATTTGTTTTGGCAGTTTTTGCTTGCACATATTTTCTTAACTGGCCACTTCCCGTTTTAGATCTTCCACCCACCAATCCCTCATAACATACCTCTTCTACTGCGACTTTTGACTTCTGATTTTTATGATAGTGATGCACCATTTCGCTTTCACCTGAAACATCCATAGAATCATCGTGCCAAGAAGAATTTCCATCGGTTTCAAAGGGATCTGATTCAGAGCCAGATTTGGATGGCGTTGACTGACTTAACATACTCGTACATGGTTGATTGATTTCCAACTTGGTTTCCTTAAAAATAAAATTAACCCTCTATTTACCGCACCGCTAGACGTAATTCAAATAATGTTAATCGACTTACTTTAACTCCTTCACATTGTTCATTTAATTTCCCTACCATTTCAAGCATAAGTCTGCCTCTTGTAGCGGGAAAATTAATTTTTTTCATCCCAGATGTACTTGGATTATCACCACTCATATTAAAAATAATAAATAATTTGCAAAGCAAAAAAGCACAGCGAAAAATAACAAAATCTCTTAAGAACTCTTATTTTGCTTAAATTTTTTGCAATTTACAGCTGTCGGTTTATTAACCTTCACTCAAATCAATACGCAAACAACTGGTAAATGGTATGACAACATAGCGGCGAGTCTAAAAATATTTCAAAGTAACGGTATGTCTAGACAAAAATGTTTCAAGCGACAGCCAATGGAACAACTTTTCGGTGGCACTATGTTCTAAGTGACAATATCAGTTAAACTAAGCGCCACGTGCAAAATTTTTTTCTCTTAGGATGTGTTGCATAGTACAATCCTTTTTTGTATAGTGGCGCTTAGCATAAAAGTTTTGGTGGTTACGACAAATAACAGGGCATGACAAATATCTACCCAGTAAATATGTCGAATACTACAATTTTTATTTCTCTTTAGTGTCGTTAGTATCAATGGTGGAGACGTCAAACCAAGATCAAAACGTGGCGCTTGGCACAATTTATAAGAGCATGCCAAAAAGTCAATTGCTAAAAAATTGTCGCTTAAGTGATTCTTCCGGAAAGGTATCGATATAATTGTGAAGTTTGGTTGAAATCGGAAAACGTATGGGTGTGTTGTGCGTGTGTGAAAAAACACATGAATTTCAGTACATTTTGGGTTTTTTTCCACAGAATATAGTCGGGTAATTCGGATTTGAATATTTTTTTTATATTTTGTTTGTCTTGAATCAGGGATGGTTTGGGAAAAATGAAAATTCGGAAAATTCTCAACAGGTGGCGCTGTAGGCACATTTTGTTTGTCATCTATCTCCTTCTACATCAAAAAAAGTCGCTGGTTGCAGCTTAAAGGATAGGATAGTTTTTGTGGCCACCCGATAGGTAGCGCTGTAGTCAATCTCCGAAACCACTCAACTGAATTCAATGGAATTTTGTGGATGGGTATGTTAGGTTACACCTAGGAAGATAGTACAGTTTTGGACCCGTTGGGTGGCGCTGCTGTCGATCTCCAAAACTACTCAACCGATTTCAATGAAATTTGTCTGGATGTGTATGGTTGGTTGCAGCTTAAAGGATGAGGTAGTTTTGAACCTGTTAGGTGGCGCTGTTGTCCATCTCTGAAGCCATTGAACTGATTTCAAGGGTATTTTGTGGATGTACCTATGTGGTTGGTTGCGGCTTGACAGATACGATAGTTTTGGAACTAATAGGTGGTGCTGTTGTCGATATTCAAAGCCACTCAACCAATTTACAGTGAAATTTTGTGGATGGGTATGGTTAACCCGATAGCTCCGTTCTTGCACTGGTTTGGGGTGGTGAGCGCAAGTGCATTTAACTGAATTTAATTCCAGGGGAGTCTCATTCGTTCAATAGAGAGGTTCAACTATCAAAAGGGATGTTAATAATTTAATCAATTTGAGGCGGTACGAAGTTCACTGGGTCAGCTAGTTGAATAATAAACACCAGATTAGGCAGGTGCCAGCAAAATAAAATGGCCGCCGAAGGCTGCCAACATCGACCCGTTCCAATTGATAAAACCTTCAGAACGCTGTCGTTCGTGCCAAAAATAAAAACTTATGCACACGAATGCTTGTGAGAAGGAGGGTCGGTATTCTGTAAGGCGAAAACGTTTCACCTTTTTCGTATACACGAACGATTTACTTCTGCAACTCAGAGCAAATCTTTCTTTCGCCTTACAGGATCTAACCCCAGATCGTATTGGTTCCTTTTGCGCCAACTATCTATTTATTTATTTATTTTTTCGAATTCAAGGCTAAGAATAAATTTTTTTGAAAATTATTCGTATTCAACTTTTGGCTGGAAATAATATTCCGCTTCACGCGCTTTCTGGGGAGCATTTGGAAGTACGGGTGCTTTTTAAAGGCCTGAGATCTTAATGCATAGAAAAATTCTTTTGGAAGAAGTTCTGCACCCAGGAAGTACCGCAACAAAAGACCGAAATGAACGAATGCGAATTTGAACTTCCAAAAGTTATCACTCACCTTAGAGAGTGAGTTTCTATCGTTTCTAAATATAACTCACATATTTAATTACCCATTAAATGTCAAATACAAACCCCACAAATGAATATCCGTTGTCATAAAAATCAACTGCGAGTACGAATTGCCCAATGCCAAATAAAACTAAGTGCACTTTCATTTTGTAATATCAGCCTGCCGCAGCTCTATTATCTCTTGCATAATTGCACCAATAAAAGAAGAGATAAATCAGAAGGACACCACAATTACGCGCTAACTCATAAACTGGTTGCAGTCTCATTTAATTCCAACTCTTTTTTTTCTGTTGTGTCTCTTACAGGTGAACAATTTTCAAACATTCGCCAATGGCACCACAACCTCAACACCGAGCCTCTATTGTTTGAAAGCAGTTTCAAAAATGTCACAGCGGCCAAGCTACTCTGCGCCACTACCGGACTGAGGGAAGTTCCCAGAAACATTTTCCTAATAGCCTCAAACACGTAAGTTCACTTCAGTACAATCTACAACTACTATGCATGTGATAATATTTCTTGTTTCTTTTTTCCGCCCCACAGAAACCCCCTTGCGCGATGCGCCGATTTGCTAAAGTGATCCAACAAACTCTGGTCGAACCAATGCACGTCTAAATTAGTCGATTGCATACAGTTATGGATAATTTTGTAATTTGTGAGGTTCTCGATTAAGAAGTGTGAACAGTAATAAATTACTAGCAAGTTGCGTTTATATTGTTTATTTTTTATAGTGCTGTCATCGATCTCGCACGATTTAACAATAATTGGTTCGACTGACGCATTGCGGATGAGTCAAAGTCAAGAATCGATATCGATTAGCAGTCCGATAGACTCGGTTTGATTTTCGCTTCTTACCCATCAACACTTGTTGAAGGTGCACTACACCAACAGAGTCCGATACTTAGTATGCGTAATTATAGTGTTTATCGATGAGAAAATAGGTTACTACGTTAATTGTATTCATGTTATGCAGTTTTCGCATGCGATTCTGCCATAAAAATAAAAATGTATCCGCGTAGCGCAGTATAGTCTTCCGAATATTAAATAATTGCCTGAATGAAATCGATTTCTTGTAAATACAACCGATTTGTACATAGTTTCGATTGGTGTTGGGCGTTAGGGGCTGCTAACTTTAACATTTGGCTTGTTCAGTGCATGTTACAGTCTATAATAAACGAGTGCGAACGAGATCCTCAACCTTTCATGTTTTAAGCTTGTAAGGGCAAAGAAAAACCGTAATAAGTGAGCCACTGTATTTAAAGTTGAGGCAAATGCGGCGACTTTTCAAGGGGAAATTAATTGAATAACTGAGTTGCTGCGGTCAATTTGAGTTTTGCGCAAAAACATTTCCGGGGGAAATTTTTGGAATCGTTGAACGAACACTTTGCTTGATGGGTTTTGCCTGGTAGATAGGTGGGTTCGAGTGCAACCAAGTGATGAGTGTTTAGAGAGAGTTCTTAGAACTTTGTGTAGAAGATATGGTGGCGTGACTTGAAAAACAAGAAAAATTAGACACGAAGCTGAGGCAAAAGTCAGTGCATATGGGATATGTCTTGGATTAACAATACCACGGTCTGGTGGATAAGTTTCTAATGCCAAAGTTACATAAGATATGTTGAATATTGTGCTCAAAAACAATGTGAGCTTCGGGTTTGAAAATAGTAACAGAAATTTTACAAAATGCCTGTCTGATTATATAACCCTGCCTGGGGACACGCAAAGGTGGTTGTCTTCAAACGAATTTAGTGCAGCTAAAATTTAACAATTCAGAGGCCCGACAATAAAATCCAGCTAAAAAAGGTATACCACATAAAGCTAAATTAGCAAAATTAAAACATGAAGAAGTTAAAGGTATATATAAACTTAACCCTGTTTCTCGTTCCGAAAATAGAATTTACATTTTTCGAAAACAAACATTTTCTACTCTCTATTTCAAGAGCGGAATAAAGTGTACTGCTGTCGAAAATAGAATTCCGAAAGTGGAATTAATATTACTTAATATAATTTTTTGCATTTCGAAAGTATTACTTAAAAGTGGAACTTTCGGAACGAATTAGAGCGTAGGCCTCCAGCAAAGTTGCAGGTAACCGTCTTAATAAAATTGGAGCTCCATGGTTTTGGGTCTACCCTGAGGCGGTACCGTAACTGGCTTATCGGTTGACATAACAAAATAAATTAAAATAAAGAAATGACGCAACAGATCTGTATGCCAAGCTTCTCACAACCATTCGGTTTCTGTGAGTGTCTATCTTTGGGACGAAGGAAGACACTTACATTTTTATGCCGAATCCAAACGGTTGAGTTGAGGAGACCTTTCATGGCAGATATTATCTACATTCGGATGCTTGCGAGCCGATCGCGAAAGGTCGCGCAGTGGAAAAGAAATAAAGATATAATTTGTGTGTTCCCGGCTTCGGACTTGAGACTTCTCACTCAGTAGTCCAGCTACTAACCACTGAGCCACTGCGCCCGCACTGACAATACAAAAGTGTTTGATATGGTACACAACATTTGCTTTTTCTTGTTTGGTTTAGGTCTACAGAAATCTCAAATGTTGACGACTGGTGGCATGGGAGCGAAACATAATCTTCCAATCTGAGAGTACCAGAAGGTTCTGTGTTGGGACGCATTTTGTTTAAATTTTATCTCAGATCACTGTTAAAGACTAACATTTAAGAGGATCGCTTTCTGTTTTTGCAGATGTATTAGTATCGCGGGATGAGTTTAAGTATAGTTGGGCCTCACTTTTGATAAGAGTGAACTACGCAACTCAATCAGCTTATTTATGCACATTTGATATTCAACCTTATCGCCAATTCTTTGGGAACTTTTTTCCCCGGGAAATAAAATATTACCTGGGAACAAAAGTTTCCCATCGGGAACTCCCACAGAATACATTTTCCCACGAAACAAGTCATGCCAACATACAAAAGCTCACAAATCATTTTCGAAGTAATAATCGAATATTTTGACAGCCGGAAATTTGATTTACACGAGACAATATTTTGTAATCAAAAAGTTTAATAGTTTACCGTGAAAAAAGGATGCGAAAAAATAAAAATGATAAATAGCATTGCTTTTGTGAAAGCGGTCGAAGAGTCGGAAGAAATTAAAAGAAGGAACCAAATAGCCCTCAGAAGAAACTTGAGAGATGTATCCAATCCACTTAAGTTGCAAGAAACCATGTAAGTTAACATCCAATGTTTTTTCTTAATTATTTAATCTGTATCCTTAGATTTCATCAGTACTATCGCCTAAATAAGCCGATGTTTAGATATTTACTTGATCTTTTGAAAGATGGATGGATGGATAAATTCGCAAATGACGGCTCAACAAAAAAGGAGGACAAAACTAAAATAACAAAAATGTACCCTTTTCCATTGAAATGCAGATTTTGATGGTGGCGCGATGCTGTTTAACTCCTTTTCGATCGTTTTCAAAATGTTTTGAACTTCGTCTTTGCTCCTTTTAGAGTATCCTGTAGCAATATCCGGATATTTTCATATCAAACCTACAATGATCTTCAGCCTTAGAAAAATAACTAATTTTTCATAAATATTAATTTTTTTGCAGAATATAAACAAATACTTACATTTTTTTTCCTTTGCTCGCCAACAAACCACTTACGGAAAAATTCGCGCTGGAATAATGAAAAATGATTCACGATAGCTACTTTTTTAGGGGATAATTGTTTTCCCTTTTCGAAGTTGATTCGCGATACCAAATTTTTTTTCGCGATAAGGCTGATTTACTCTCTAAAACGTGTTTTGCCTAAAACATCTTTCCTCAAAAAGAATACTATTTAACATGATATTTTTCATTGCAAACTTCAATATCCAATTGAGTGCTTATCTGAACAAAATTAAACCTTAATTAATTCTGCAGTCAAATGTACAGACAAAATTTAACGAAAGCACCATCGACATCCCTGTCATTATCATATTATTGCGTGATATAACAATTCTTCCATCATTTGTATTTTAAAGTACCTATGAAAGATGTTTTTTTTGTATTGCTGAAAATCTGGCTGAATGTTTTCTGATTACAATTTTGGTTGAGACGTTTGGTACTTTTTGTTTTTATTTGTAGGAAGCAAAAGCAGAGATGGTATTTAAAAAAAAAAGCTAAACGAAAAGCATTTTTGCTTTGACAAAAATGAAAGAAGTCATTCGAAAACGACAATTTGCTTTATTTACATGGCTAACTGCTTTTATTTCCTTCTTCCTTGTGGCAAACTTTACGGAAGCAATGCAGTTTAAATTGCATAGATTTAGGATATTTTTCGTTGTTTGATGGACATTGGTTATTGAAATAATTCTTTGTTTTTATTTTTTCTACAAAAATTATGAAATTTGCTGATCATAGCGATTAAAGTTACACATAAATTACTAAGTGCTACTTATTGGTTTGCACCAAAATCAAAGTTTGTTAAAAAAGAGACTAAGTGAAACTTATTTTATGGGGAAGAAATAGTAGGCCATAAAGCGTTTGGAGGGAATTGTAGCGCAAACAAAAAGAATTCGTGCTTTAAACAAATTAAAATAACAAAATGGACTTTGAATTAACAGATTTGTTGGAAGACGATGTAGAAGTATTGGAACTCATTGAAGTGGGTGTTCCTCTTTAGATTAACGATAAAAATGATAAAAATTTGGATTCCTCACTCTTTTTGAATTTTTTTTTGAAGTATAACTTCTTTAGGCACGCTTGACTTCGGGGGTAAGCTGGTGAATGCGTCACGAAAACGTTACGGAAATTGCAAACGGGAGTTGAGAGGCAGATATAAGTTAGTGAAGATAGAAAGAGAGAGAGTTTCGTATATCTAAGCCACAGCCCACAGTGCAGCAGTGATACAAGATCGGGGGATTTATCCCTTTTAGCGGGATATTCTCACTTATAATAAGCTAAAAGGGACAAAGACTTTTTCAAACCTCATAGTACAAAAAAAAGGGATTTTACTTTTTGATAAAATTTTGTTCCTAATTGCTCATTTCATTGAGAATAAAAAAAAATTAGTCAACCTACGATCAAATTAAATATTTTCATGTATAGAAAATTGTCATTCAAAATATCTGAATGCTTTCATTTTCTTTTTTTTATTTCCCTTAACAGTTTCTAAAATTATTTCAATAGTACGTGATCCAACTGTTGTTGTAAACCATGGAAATCCATGATCTATATAGGTCATTTGAGCATAATAAAAAAGGCCTACTGCTATGATTATTTTTTGGTACTAGAAAATATCACTCGTTTTTTTTTATCAGCTATCACTAAACTGAAACATTACAATAAACTATCTTTTCACGTTTGCGCACTGAAATGAAGCTCTTTTGAAGTTTATTTGACATTTAGCAATACAGCAAAGTTGGCTGCACTTTAAATTATTTTTATCTTAGTAAAGTGCAACTTAAATCTTTTCTGACAAGTGAAAATAAAATATGCTGTACTTAGAACTTATATTATGTTATGTTATGTTAAAGTAGCTCTCGGTGAGAGAGAAACACTTAGGCCGTTGATCGGGCCATTGTGCATACCACTGGTGCTTAGGGGTTCCTGGTTACTAATTGTGAACCATTTGCTACCGTTGATAAAACCAAGAATGTTCGCAGCGCTGATGTAGCATAGATCACTAAGATCATTGAGGAAGTAGTTTCCTAAGTACGCCATCCTCAGGTTGGATAGGGCAGGGCAGCTGCAGATGAGGTGGGTAACGGACTCGTCCTCTTCCTCATCCCTACAGCTTCTGCAAAAGTCATTATGTGGCAGTCCAAGATTTTGCCCAGAACACAATGACCGGTGATGACACTAGCGACGAATGAGATACTACGTCTGTTGAGTCCCAGAAGCTCCTTGGATCTTTTAGTATCCACTTTCGGTCAAGTAAGCCTGGAAACTTCACAATAGGCGTGTTTTTTTGAGCTTCGATCTCAGCAAAGCAAAGTAAAGTATGATTTTTAGCACGCGATAACAACAACTACAACCGAGTCTCGAAGTGTCAAGTAGAGCGTAGTTGTTGTAATTGCATGATGAAAATCCTACTTTACTTTGCTTTGCTGAGATCGAAGCTGAAATAACACCGCTAATATCCTAGATGTTTCCATCTATGACTTGAATTTCCTGTGACTTGCATTAATGATTTGTTTGGCGTAAGACAGCAGTGCCTGCACGCTGTGCAGACTGACAATATCAACGTCGGAGGAGCCAAATCTAGCTGCACAGTTCTGGGATATCACAGTGTCCCGGAACCCAGCAAAGGGTAAGGTTGTACTGTCCAGCTATCTCGTTAAGAGATACGCGGCAATCTTCCACCGCTTTAAATCTTATTTCGCTGTATATTAAGGATCGGATGGCAGCCTGACTGTCAATATATATTATAATATCCCTGTGTGATATTGCATTAATCGACAGCCACGCTATGGCTTAAGGAATAGCTGTGATTTCGGCTTGGAAGACACTACAGTGTTTCGGGAGAGAGGCCCAAGCTCAGTTCTTCTGAGAATACCCCTGCTCCGACTCCCTGTAATGTTTTGGAATTTGACAGTGCTCCTTAGAACTTAATGTAAACTTAGTTATAAGAAAAGAATCAGTCAACGGGCCTTAATAATTTAATATCTTGAACTAGTATTAACAAAGAATTATCGATTTCTTACTCATTCAGTGATTAGAATTATGCTTATATAGATTTTGTTGTGGAGTCTTCCCATACAATGTAGCCATGCGCCGCATCAGCATCGCTCAATTGAAGGCGCATAGCTTGCAATGAGTGTGCACACTCGCAGGGTTGGTGGAAATAACCAATACCACCCGCGGACCAAAAAACTGACAGGAGGTGGATACTCTTTAAAAATCTAATATGGAGGTGAAGAAGAAAAATAACGAAGTTACGGTGCAGGGAGTCGGATCCCCAGTACCGGCGGCTGAGAGTGCGAAAGCAGGCTCAAAGTCGTCGAGATACAATGACTGCATAATAATGGAAAAGAATAGTGCGAATGCACCAGCTACAGTATTGGCAAACTTGGATGCTGTAGCCATGAATGTTACAAGGAACGAGAACAAGGAAGCGGATACGGCTGCCGATCCGTTTAGAAGGAGCACTCGGGTTGCGCGTTCACCAACTAAAGCGACTTCCTTGCGGGACAATATGCGTTCGCATTCTGAATCGACGTCATCGGAAAAAACTGATGCGACAAAAGCGAATGTTATTGCTCACCGCGCACTGAATAGCAGTGACAAACATGAGAGAAATAAAATGCTACAACTTGGAATGAAAATTGACGGTCTAATTGATTTCTACAGGGACAAGCATAACGTTCATGGAGAAATTAAGAAAATGGGCACTCTCATAAAGTCAGTTTTCCGGGAGGCGGAATCCGAAGTCGCTGATTTACGGAATGAGATATCTGTTCTCCGTGAGCAGATAAAGATCCTTAGCCGTAATGCGGAAAAATCTCAAGTGACAGCATCCTCGCAAACGGATATAGTCCCGACCGGAAAAAACACGAGCCGAAATAAGGAAATACCAGCGATCAATAAGAACAGATCGCCTCTCCGACCTGTTAAGAGAAACAGGGAGGTGGATGTAAACGGTAACCGGTCAGAGGAGCAAACATCTAAGGCCCCTGCTTCGAAAAAGACTAAGGTGAATTCGCCAAAAAAAACAAGCGGTAACAATATATTAGTTCCGTCTAAACAAGTTTTAGAACAGCAGAAACAAACAGGCAAGAAGAGTACACCGCAACCGACACCAAATCTAGACACTAAGTCGGCGCAAGAATGGGTGAGGGTTGTCAACAAGAAGCATATCAAAGATGCAAAAAAACCACAGCGTCCGGATGCTATAGTCATTAAAAAGACCGGCGAACTATCATACGCGGACCTACTCAGGAAATTGAAGGCTGATCCTACACTTAAGGAAGTAGGAACGAATGTGAGTCGAATCCGGAAAACTGCAAGCGGGGACCTCTTACTGTCGCTAAATAAAGCCGCAAATCCCACAACCGCAGTCTATAAGGAAAAAATCAAAGACGCCCTGGGAGAAAACGGTGAAGTTTGGTCACTCACTCAAGAGGCCTTGCTAGAATGCAAGGATATAGACGAAGTGACGTCAAAAGAGGAGATCTGTTCTGCTCTAACAGATCAAATGGATTTCGAATTCAAGGCCGCAATGATTAAGAACGTGAGGAAAGCATATGGTGGAACGCAAACAGCCACCATAAGCGTACCAGCGGAAATTGCGAAGAGGATGCTGAGAATAGGGAAAGTGCGAATCGGTTGGGTCTACTGCCGAATACGAGAAAAAACTGTACTTAAGCGTTGCTTTAGATGCCTTGAGTTCGGACACTTCGCGAGAGCGTGCAAAAGTTCTAACGACCGATCGGGTCTGTGTATCAGGTGCGGAGCAAATGGCCACAAGTTGAAGGACTGCAAAGCCAGACCAAAATGTCTACTTTGTGAAGTTAAAAATGTCGAGTCTGGACATATTACTGGTAGTAGGAGATGTCCAGAATACAAGAAAGCGATAGAAACTTCTTCGAAAAAAATATGAATATACTACAGCTCAATCTAAATCATTGTGAAGCGGCCCAGGACCTCCTGCAGCAAACTATTCGTGAACGGAAAATTGATGTAGCGATTATCTGTGAGCAATATAGGAACCTATCTGGAAACAACTGGGTTACCGACACGACAAAAACGTCTGCAATTTGGGTTTGTGGAGACGCCTCCATTCAGGAATACACAGAGGTGCCCGAGGACTTCTTTATATGGGTTAAGATAAACGGCATTTATATATACAGCTGCTATATACCACCTAGCGCTACTATCGACATTTTCGAGAGAGTTTTAGATAGACTAGTTGCTGATGCTACCGGTAAGAGTCCCGTCATAATAGCAGGGGATTTTAACGCATGGGCATCGGAATGGGGCAGTTCGTATACGAATCGTAGAGGGACTGTTCTATTAGAAGCTTTCTCTTGTTTGGACATCATTTTAGCTAACAGCGGAAGTATTAACACTTTTAGCACAGCTAGATCGGGATCTATCATCGATCTTACATTCGCAAGTAGCATCCTGCTACGAAATGCTAACTGGCGTGTGAGCGACCATTACACGCATAGCGACCACAACGCCATTTTATTCAGAGCCAACACTGTACTAGTAAACCGTCATAACCTAATGACGCTGAAGCGATCTAAATGGAATGTGAGCACGCTAGATGAAGATCTCCTAAGCTTCGTCGTCAGTGAGGCGATAGTTGAAGCCAGAAATGCAGGGGAATTTGTAACACAGGTATCACGGCTGGTAGTCAACGCGTGTAATACATCAATGTCCAGGTTGGGAACAGGAAAGCATCGACCTCCAGTATATTGGTGGACCCCTGAGATTGCAGAACTCAGATCGTTGTGTCATCGAACGCGACGAACTTACCAGCGTTCCAGGATACGATACACCGATAACCATCAAATTCAACTTGCACGAAACGCACACCGAGAAGCGAGAACCCGTTTTAAAAAAGCTATCAAGTCTAGCAAGCGCCTCTGTTTTAGGAATCTCTGCGAAGAACTCAACAACGACGTCTGGGGTAAAGCCTATCAAATCGTATCGATGAGGCTAAAAGGTCCTCGTATGCAATCACCGACGTGCCCAGTTTTGTTACAACAAATAGTCGAGACTCTATTTCCTCGGCAAGAAGGCACAGAGCTCGGCAGTCAAAGTATACAAGAAATTGCGCCCATACCCGTCGTAACACGCGAAGAATTATCCGAAGCTTGTAAGAAGGTACGCGATAGAAAGGCACCGGGACTGGACGGTATACCAAATAGAGCCCTAAAAATAGCAATTAAAACACGACCGGATTTATTTACCCAAATGTTCAACGCGTGTCTTCAGGAGGGCATTTTTCCTGAACCTTGGAAGCGCCAAAGACTTGTCCTACTGCCGAAAGGAAATTGTAACCCAAACGAACCATCCTCCTATCGTCCTATTTGTTTACTAGACACGATTGGTAAAATTCTCGAGCGAATTATTTACAACAGGCTCCAGCCAGCAATTGAAACGGCGGGAGGCCTCTCGGAACATCAATACGGCTTTCGTAGATCAAGATCTACGGTAGATGCAATCAATGCGGTAATAACGAGAGCCCGAGCCGCTATAGAAGGAAAGCGTTGGAAAGGAGGATCCAAAAAATACTGCGCCGTTATAACGCTTGATGTAAAAAACGCGTTCAATTCGGCGAATTGGGAACGTATCATGCTCTGTCTATACCGGATTGGAATACCGAACTATCTTCGTAGGATTATAATTAGTTACTTTTCGAATAGAGTTCTTCTCTACGACTCTGATGAGGGAATAAAAGAGTATGAAGTAACGGGCGGTGTACCACAAGGTTCAGTTCTAGGCCCCTTGCTGTGGAACGTTATGTATGACGAAATTCTGCGTCTACCGATTCCAAGAGAAGCGTCAATTATCGGCTTCGCAGACGACATAGCCGTGGTAGTTGTGGCCAAAACAATAGAAGAAGTGGAACTTCTCTGTAATGAGACAGTTGCAAATGTACGTAGATGGCTATCTAGTGCAGGTTTGAAACTCGCCGACCACAAAACGGAAGCAGTACTTATTACGAGTAGGAAAGTTCGGGAAACGATAACGCTTAGAGTAGGAGAGCATGAAGTAGTTTCTCAACCGTTTATTAAGTACCTCGGAGTAATTATAGACGCTCGCCTGAGCTTTAAACACCATCTTGAATATGTATGCAAAAAGTCATCAAAAACTGTTAGCGCGCTTTCTAGGCTGATGAGTAACATCGGGGGCCCGAAACAAACAAAGAGACTACTGCTTGCAGAAACTGCCAGTTCTATTCTCATGTATGCGGTAGAATTATGGTCAAGTGCAACGAAAGTTAAGTCTTACGTGAGGGGAGCCAAATCCGTCCACCGTCTTGGAGCATTAAGAGTCGCCTGCGCGTTTCGAACAGTTTCGAACGATGCCATACTTGTCGTATCTTCAATGTTACCTATCGATATACTTGCTGAAGAAATGGTAAAATTAAAAATCGAGCGAGTCCGAAATGGTCGGGTAGATAACGACAAAAGAAAATACGAAAGGAGTCTGAGTATAGCAACCTGGCAACAACAATGGAATGAAGCGTTGAAGGGAAGATGGACGCACAGGCTGATACCAGTAATTGACGTATGGATTAAACGGAAACATGGTGAAACAAACTTCTATCTGACTCAGTTCTTGACGGGTCATGGCTGTTACAGAGAATATCTTTTTAAACGCGGACATGAAACCAGCCCAAATTGTCCGCATTGCGAAAATGTTTCTGAAAACGCGGAACACGTGTTTTTTTATTGCCAACGGTACGAAACCGAGAGGATCTGTCTACGGGACCAATTTGGGGAGTGGCCCACTCCCGATAACATCGTAAACTATATGCTTCAGAATGACGAAAACTGGACCATTGTAAGTAACGTGGCGGTGCGTATACTCAGCGACCTTAGACGCTTAGAACGCCAACGGAAAGCTAATAGTAGTTCCAACAATTGAGCAACAAGCTAAGTCTTTATACCGACCCCCGCGAAGTAATACCTTACGGCGGTTCCGCGGGGGAAACAAATCGGCCTGTTCGAGAAGGGAGGTGGTTTTAGCCGGTAGGAATCCGGCACTATCAATGGACGTCGGACCATTGGTGTCTCATGCAAGATTTCCACCTTCCTACTACAAAAAAAAAAAAAAAAAAAAAAAAAAAAAAAAAAAGCTTGCAATGCATACCTTTACTCATCAGTAACGCCAGTTTAAATTGACAGCGTATATGCTAATTGTGTATGCCGATGGGAATTACGCTGCGCTTACAACATCACACATTCCTGGTTGGTTGGTTTAAGTGGCTGTATTCCCGTCTACTGACGAGGGAAAAACACAAGTAACGCATTAAGCGCCGTTTTGAGACCACAACTAACGGAACCAGAAGATAAAAAGGGGGGAAGGAAGTCAAGGGAGCTCAAAACCAGCCTGTGGAGTTGAGAAATTTGATGATTTTATTAAAATGGATACTTTGGATAGCCGAAAGGTCATCATAAAAGGGATGACCTAGTGCACTGAGTCTGGTTTTTGCTAGTGCCGGACACTCACAGAGAAGATGAAACACTGTTTCACTCTTGTTTGTGTCAGTGCAGCTACGGCAGTGGCTGTTATGAGGGATGCCAAGCTTGGCCGCGTGAGTTCCTAAGGGCCAGTGGCCCGTACTAATTGCCGTTAGTCGGGCGACATCTACACGCGTTCTAGATAAAAGGTTGTTGGTTCTGGCATCATCGTAGGTTGGCCATATCTTTCTTGAAATGATACAGCTCGTCAGATTCACCCATCTCATCTCCGCCCTTGAGGAGAAGTACAGGAAGATTTCTCTCTTAACGTATCCCAGCGGAGGGAAGACTTCCTCCGCCTGAGACACGCACAGTGCAGAGCCACATCTGGCGAGTTCATCGGCTTTTTCATTCCCGTCTATGTTCCTATGACCGGGAACCCAGACGAGGGTGATTTCGAACCGATGGCAAGCCCTGGTCAATGTCTCCCTGCAATCCACAACAAGTTTTGACGTTGATTTGGTAGAACCGACAGCCTTAATAGCGGCCTGGCTGTCGACGAAGATGCCAATTTTTTTACCGAGTGTAGTTATGTTAAGGAACAGTCTACACGCCTCCTTGATTGCGAGTACTTCCGCTTGAAAGACGCTGGCTGCGTTGGGGAGGCGGAAGGATGTGGAGATGTCTAACTCTGCTGAGAAAATGCCCGCTCCCACTCCACAGTTCATTTTGGAACCATCTGTGAAGATAGGAATGTCGAATTCGTTTACGACCGCGTTCTTCTCCCATTCAGATCTAGAAGGGAATCTAACAGAGAAGTTTTTATGGAAGTTAAGTTTGGGTACTGTGTAGTCTGTAGATAAGCGTCCTATTCCGTCGGGGAGGGACATTAGGATTCTGGAGTGGTCATAAGGCCTTTCTGACCAACATTTAGATTCCTTCAATCTAACTGCACTACACGCTGCAATATTTTTTATGTACAGATCCACCGGCAGGAAATTAAGAATCACATTGAGCGCTTCGGTCGGACTTGATCGTAGGGCTCCCGTGATACCAATACCAGCTGTCCTTTGGACTCTACCTAGTTTCGTGATGTTATAAGCTTTACTTAAGGCGGGCCACCATACCAGTGATCCGTATGTGAGGATGGGACGTACGACAGCTGTGTACATCCAACGAACCATCTTTGGTCGAAGACCCCACTTCTTGCCGAAAGTTTTACTACAGGCGTAGAAAGCTATGCTTGCCTTCTTCACTCTGTGTTCGATATTTGACTTCCAGTTGAGTTTAGGGTCGAGTATGACTCCTAGGTATTTGGCACTGGAGGATAGAGTAAGATTTTGGTTATTCAAGCGGGGAAGTGAGAAGGTTGGTATTTTGGTTTTGGTGGTGAAAAGCATCAGTTCAGTTTTACTTGGGTTAACGCTAAGACCACAACTTGTGGCCCACCCGCTAATCTTACCCAGTGCTCCTTCCATGATTTCACTTATCACGTTCGGAAACATTCCTACCACTGAAGATTAAAGGGATGCCCAGTAGTAAATAGCCGTGTGACTGAAAGGGATATCATTACCTAACATGCAACAGGTCAGCCATCTTGTTTACGTGGTAGGAATTATGGGAAAGTTCAGCATGTTCATATTTTTGTGGCGATGACTAATGAAATTTCGATTTCCTATAAAACAAAATGGCCTCCAGAAGTGGTGAACGGACATTTATTTATTTGTTTCGTATAACTGATTGATGAGTTGTTGGTTTAATATACTGAGACTAATTGCCACTCTAATTTGACATGTTTTAAATCAAAAACTGAAACTTTTTCAAGTGATTGCAGAAATATTAGTCGCCGGAACTTGTGTTTATTTCCGTTTCACGTATCTTTAATTATGGGCAGAAAATCCATGACACTTAAGGCGTCTCATTCTTACGCCTTACGTCAATGCTACTGTGGACAAACGGATCTCTCTGTCCCGTCTCATGCAAATCGTGCAAAAATACGCGTGCGTGATGTTGTAAATGCAGTATTATACTAGGACTGTTCCTTTACTTTTAATTTCTACGAATTTTTACGAATTTTTACTCAATGCCGTTCCTTAACTCGAAAAATTCATAAAAGAGAGCGTCATCGAGAAAGCAATAAATTACCCCTCCACTGAGAATCTTACGAATTCTTACTCAACAAATTTCTTGGTGTAAGAATTGAAAAAGCTGTCAATTAACAGCTGATTCGAAATTTGTTGTCCTAGTTGACATTTGTTTTGATTTCTTGCGTATTAAAATGCTATTAACAGGCGGAAAAATAAAATTGAATGTTCTCCTTAGATTCTTTTCGAAAGTGGCGACGAAATTCTTCCTAACTTTTAATGGATGCAAAGGATGCTTGGGCCTATCACCTACAGACCCTCTTTCTTCGAAATCATTCACTACACGATAAATAGTGCGTTTTGTTGGCACGTTGTTTCTCCCAAAAATTTCACGTAACTTTGTCATCGTCACAGTAATCGATGATTGATTTTGATAAAATGTTTTAACGATTAAAACACGTTGGTTTATCGAATAGTTTGCCTACTTCACGACTGCCAAATATGAACTGTCAAGACTAATGTTTACCAAAATGGCAGCAAAACAAAGTAGTATACCTTCCCGGCGGACACCCTGTATAATCAGTACAAGTTCCTCCATATACTCGGATTCATGAATACGATTAAGTCCGAATCACTTTCATCGCTGGGTAGATAAATCAACTATGGTTGTTCGTAAATTAGGATATTCTTCGAGTTTATCAGATTTTTTAACGACTTTTCATACATTTTTGTTGAATTTTTGAATTGTATATCTGTCGTTTTTCATAGATTACTACAAAAGCGTTCCCTAACTTTTTCGTAAGTGTCTCTCTCTGTGAGAGAATTTATCCCCACCACTGCCATTTTGACAGTCTTTTCCATTCTTACTACAAAAGTAAAGGTAAAGTAAAGTAAACAGACCTACTGTAGAAATAATCGAAGGAAATATAATACGTCCGTGGGAATAGCTTCGTGAGTTTTAATTTCGTGCAAACGAACATTTCCCTCGTTTTCTTTAATAGATGAAGCAAAAACGTCTTTGCAAACTTTAAAGATTGAACGTTTTCATTTGACAGAATCTACGGCTGAACTTTCATCCTCCTCACACTAGTTTTCCTACTGCCGAGGTCGCTTTAGAAATGTGTGTAATTTATTTAATTTTTAACAGCATGAACGATTTTAAAGCGATTCCGCGATACTAATAATCAATTTTAATGTCCAGACTAAATTTTCCGAACTCACATGTTAAAAATGATTATTAGTAAGGCCCGTAAGGCCCAGTGCGCAGTACCTACCATACCGAGTCACTTGTATCTATGGAGTGAATTATTCCAACGGATGTGATGTCAACTTCGCCCTTATGACGGATAACGAAGCAATTTCTTTAGAATCGACATATCGCAATGTAAAGAACCAAAGCTAAATATTGTCCCCAAACACTGTAGGAAGGTATCTCAACCAAATAGGTAATTGGCATTAGAACGTCCATGAGCCAGGTAAGTATTCCTGTCGAAAACTATGGACCTATTAAGCAATCAAACGAGTGTCGGCGTAGTTCAGTAACATCTACCCACGTCAGAGTGTACACATTTGCTGTCAGCATTTCGGCTACGTAGCTTACACGTACTTTTCGTGACCTTGAAAAGCTTCGCAGCTATATCTTTACATCTCTTGTCGCACATGACGTGGTCTTGCCTAACATGTTATGGGTCTACAAAATACCGCATTGCGGAACAAAAACCTTTGCAGTGACTGCAATTCAGTATTTGGCTTTGCAAATCGTTTGAATCCAATGACATTTAAATGAGCCGTCACCTGTGACTGTGTCACTCGCTTCTTTTCCACCTTATCAGCCTGGAAATTCTGTACTACGGCACACATACCCGTGCAGAGCAGCAGGCAAGTGCCGATAAGATAAACAAAACGTTTAACTTCAGCTATCATCATATGATTTTGCCATGAATGTCTCAAAAATCGATACAACTATCTACATTCCCAAAAGACTATGTACTCGTGTGTAGGTAAGTCGTCTATTTTGTCGGGAATGAATTAATCGCTTCGTCGATTTATTGTGCAGTTAGAAGCTCGCTCGCGACTCAACAATAGGTAGGTGTTCCGTTTGTAAAAATTTGTTTACACCCGTCCAGTTGGAACTTGTTTAAGGGCTGCAACGCCGGTCTTGTGCTGCTGTGTGATATAATTATTATGTGACTTTGTGCCGCCAACAAAAAAGTGAACAGTCCCATTCCCAAGAGTGATAAACTTCAAAGTCCGATATATAAATCAAACTCGTGGTAAAGCACTCAACAATTATTTTTTTTTAAATCATTTATCCATTTATGTAACCAAGTGTGGGGAATTCATTAATTTTGTCAAAATTGCTTTGCAAAAATGTCGATTAACTGAGAAATAAAAATAAAAGTGGAATCTAATCAGGGTAAAGCTTATCAATTATAAAGATCCTCAATTGTGTGTGCGGTATCGGAGCCATTCAAACTGTATGTATATATAATTAAAGTTCCCGTTTGAAGGTTGAGATTATTCGGAAAATATTTCAGAGGCGTAACCGGCAGAGGTGTTAGCCTCTAACGCAATATATCTTTCATAACCAACCCGATGGATGTCGATATTCGATGCCTGATAGTTTGTCGAAATGCGATTCTGTGTGATGTATCTGATATTAATTGATTTGCCTACAGTCGACAGACCGGCACGTTCGATTGAAAGACGAACCCACCAACCGCCAGCACATTTGATTGTTGTTAAGCCTCCCAAAGCTGTGCACGTGGGAAGATCTATTTCTTATGGCTCATTTGTAATGAATCGATTACTCTAATGAGCGCCGCTGATCATATAAACCCTCGGGGGTCCTACTCTGTTAACAATAAATAGGTCATGGCAAATCGTTAAGCCCGTATGACACTACATTTTTTTTTGCATTTTTTCCGCTTTTAAAATGAAATTAGAGCAGTACGAAAAATTAGAGCGAAAATTCCCGATAGGAGTGAGTGCGTACACACCAACTTTATTAATGTAGACACGTCAAAAAAAATGCATTAAAAAAGTATTCAAATCACATTTTTCAGCTGCTGGCAGCTTTTTTTTTTTACATTTCAAGATTATTTGAAAATAAATTCTATTGAAAATTTGCGGTTGCTTTGCAAACAATTGCTACCCCTTTTAGTCTCTTTTACACACCGCTGACTTTTCAACATTATAAAAATGAGGAAAAAATGTAGTGTCTACAGCTGTTTGAGCTCATCTGCAACAAACTCGATTTGTCCCTTTATAGGTTTTCTGCATTTTATAGTTGGT
Source organism: Cheilosia variabilis (assembly GCA_951230905.1). Taxonomy (NCBI): domain Eukaryota; kingdom Metazoa; phylum Arthropoda; class Insecta; order Diptera; family Syrphidae; genus Cheilosia; species Cheilosia variabilis. The sequence continues at coordinate 47,174,922 of OX579676.1, forward strand.
AGCCTACAACAACTGACAGGAACAATGCACGAAGTCCCATTGTCACTAAATAACTGTTTGACGAGATCGATTGTTGTGGTCGCCGACGGTATCTACATATTTGACGAATTCAAAATGGCGAAATGTTATACATAAAATTATTAATTGTGACCTACACAATTTTAAGGGTGAAGGCTTAAAATGATTATTAGTAAGGCCCACTGATTTTTAAACAGAGGTCTGAAGCAACGACGAACGTCATAAACAGACAAAGAGCAGGCATGGCTAACTATTCAGTAGATATTTTTAATTTGGTAATACCATCAGGAAACACTTGGATAACTTCGAAACAGGATTTCCGATGATTTTCCGTTGAGCTTGGCCACACACCGATTTCGTAATGTAACTGTACATTCAATACAAAACGATGTAAAATACGTAATCAATTCAAATAGCAATTATAGCGAATGGTACAAGGTACAAGTACCCTATAAAGTGTGTTGTAAATCTGGCGATTTGGGAACGAAAGTGTTTACGCCTTTAAGCAAACATTTAAAAATAAATATGGCTGTGGTTGGCAGTATTTATTTTTGCATTTTTTGTCACATGGATTCTAATTGACATAGCACCGATAGGAAAGCAAAATGGCTGAATTTGAAAAAAAAATTGAGGGGGCCAGCGGCAAGAGGATTGCGAGTTGGGCAGTGTTGTTAGCACTCTCTCTTCATTTATCCCACGAAGCGTGGAAATTTTTCCCTTTTTTCCCTTTTCACCATACTCAAATTCCCTTTTAAAAACCCACGATATTTTTTTGCGTCAAAGCAGTTTTTAAAAGTAAAATTTGTATTACACGGAAAGAAAATCACGTCAAATTAACCTTTAGTATAAAAACCGCAGTTTGTAACACTGCTATGATTATTTGGTACTAGAAAATTTTGATAAAAGACAATATTTACATGAGCTGTTTTTTATGGACATTCAGTGTTTTGATAATCATGGTGAAATACAGGTGTTTTGATAGAATTTCACCAACCATTTAAAGTTTAAATGTTTTTTTGTAAGATTTCTGAAATTCCCACGATTTGGTGCTTTTTCCCTTTATCCCACGGAAGGCTTTTCAGACATCGAAATTCGCACAAAAAGGGATAAATCCCACGATATAGCAACACCGGTATCAGTATGATTTGTCTATGGTGCAGTCTACAGCCAAGACTGGTCGCTCTGTTAAGGAAGCTGACTAGCTAGCTTTGGTTGTGGTTTTACGTGTGATTCTGCACTAGTGCGCACTGGGCCAACCGTAATGTTTTCGATATGGCACTCCTAAAAACTTGTGTTTGGCATGACCTCTACGGTACTCTAGTTGTGCCCTGAACTGACCCCAGTTAATTTGTCGGGGCAAGAATTCAGTGATGAGTTTCGCTGTCAGTTAGCTAGCTGTCATTAATTTTCAAACTCATCATCTATATTGCAAGCACTTTTATCAACTAAGTGCAAAAGTGTAGCGAAATTTTAGTCTGTATATTTTGTTGTTGGAGTGCGAAAAAAAGTTTCCCTTTCGCAGTTTCGCAATGATACTAGACCAGTTGCATCGGATCGTGAATACCCCTAATATGTATACGGAAAAGTGTTATCTTCTTCATACTTCGTTCATCAAAAGATAAATATTTTTCAATGTCAAAAACTGATAGATTTCAGGCAACATTTTGCGTTCGATATAGTATCCGAATTTTCAGGGTTGTGCAGGGTTTCCGACAGGCTTGCAAATTAGCTGACACTACTACTAGTGCTCCCCACGTCAAAAGAAACCTTACGTAATAATTTTCGCCTCGAAAATAGGTCTGTTTAATAAAGAAAAACAGAAAAAGAACTGGAAAAGTCAGTGAAAACTGTCAGAATAGGAAATTATTAGGGCATATTCAAAAATCTAGTTATCTCGTCGACTAGATTGGTCTGAAATAGATGAAGGGTCGGCATTCTGTAAGGCGAAACGTTCAAACGTTTTCGTGTGCATGAAGAAATTAGCTTGTGAAACATAGGGCAAATCATTCGTGCACACGAAAACGTTTGATCGTTTTGCCTTATAGAATCTTACCCCTGAACGCAGAAACTAGATTAGTTGGAAACGTTACCTTTCTTACGTTAGATACATTATGTGAACTGTCAACTTAGTTGTCAGTCACGAAATTCTTGACTTGATTCATTTGCTACCCCTCCATAAACGTCAACTGAAACAGCTGTTCATAACACATCTGTCGGACCTACAAAACTAGACACTTGAATGTCCCTATAGTTTCGCAGTGCATGAAACAACAGATATTGTCCCATTCAGCTATTCGAATTTAATAACAATGTTATCTTCCAAATGGTATTCAATGGAATGAATAACCAATAATTGTTTTATGCCTTCACCTTATATATTTTTGAGGTCAAAATATGAGATTTTGTATGGAAAATGTCGAAAAATTTTGTCTGGACAGTAAACATAATTATTAGTATCGCGGCATAAAAACTCAAGTTTTTGAAAATTAAATATACCTAAAGGTAGCTGGTTTCCGATCTTTTAAAAAAAGAGTAATTTTTTGGCTACAAATAGTAGTGCTTTTACAAGGGCTACTTTATAAAAGGTGTGTGTTATCGTGTGACAGAATACTTAAGAAGCAGTAATTTTTCCAGCTATATATTATCGTTAGAAGCTCTACTAAATATTTTTGTATTCAGTTACTCGTTATGAGATTGTAATTATCACAATTGCGTGGTGATATTTTTGTCCAAACAAGTTACACTTACAAATAAAAGAATAATCTCTTTTGACATTTTCCAATTACCACCTAACGGCAGCAATCAGTTAAAATTAAACAAATGACGGATTCGTTCGACCATGGTTCATTAAATAATAAATTTGTTTTTGACAGCTTTCAGTGGCTAAACATTTCGCGTTTGTTTAGAGAACTTTAACCTGATGTCATGTAGAGTTTATTTAAAGATTGATAGCAGACATGCTGAGACGTGATTTAATTTATAACTTTATACAGCCAGTGTTAAAAGTAAATATATTACAACGACATAGTTGACGAATGTAAAACGACACGTGGTAGAGAAAACGTGTACGAAAACGAATATGTATGATTGTATGGGAGCTGACTATCTATATACATAAAAGAGTAGGGTGATTGAGTTAATTTTCACATATAAAGATGTTGAAAGTTTGAAATTTTTTTTCAAGAATGAGAATTAATTCGTAGCATTTGGTTACCTATATATTTGGGTATATTATTTGAATTCTTTAAAAAGTTTAATGAGGGGTCGTCACAAAAATTGAAAATGGAAAACCATAAAATGTTCGTTCGTGTACTTTCAGCATAGAAAAATGAAAAACGTCATATATCAAAAATCGATAGAGAAATCTCTCAATTTCAAGAGAAGTACGTGACCGGTTTTCTTACGAAAAGTTTGAGAAATGTCATTTTGACATTATCGTAAAAGTAGCATATACAAAACAAGTACGAATTGCATTTTTTATTAGCTAAATAGCTATTAAACTTACCATTTTGAATGCGCCAATATGTTCTAGGAGAACATTCAATTACAAATTCTTCCTCCGACATCGTTGAAGACGAAAATAAAGAGGGGAAATGGATTTCATTCTCACTTTTCTCAGTGGTCGCATTCGCACAGTTTCTTAGCAAATTTTTAATAATTTTGCGTTTGCAAAAAAGTACCCGACCGAACCTAAATATACTCCTCTCAGTGATGCCACCAAATCTATAAATGCAGTTTAAATGAATTTCCAATGTTGAGTGTACTAAATATTGACTCCTCTTTTATGAGCTGGTGAAATATCTATAATATCATATTTGTCGGCCTGTGCGCATGAGTCATTTTGCTACAAAGCTGGCCTATCACGATATATACCTTTTGAGACCGTTTTAATAATTTTATTTTGCCTGGAAAATGTTGGCTGCGTTGGGTAGGCGCAGGAGTTTTAAACTACATCGCAATAATAATTTTTAAGAATTCACAGAAACTTTCTGGCGATTATTCTATTGCTTTCAAACGACTTTGATGGTTCAGTTTTATAAGAAGCCTTGTTTGCACTTAAGGGAATGTAATAAATTTGAATGCAAATCAATTTTATTATTCATGTTTGAAAATATTTACGAAGTTATTTAGTCTTAATTGTACATTTATTGGTTTATTTTCACAGTTCCTAAAGTTCAATGAACTTTAATTTTTAAAAGCATCGCTTGAATACGCCTTTCAAACATCTCAACCGATGTCGTTGAAAATTTAACAGTTTGTTGTTATTTGTGGTAGCAATATGAAAGAGTATATAAAGAGTTTTAAAAAAAATCTTATTGGTGGTGCTGTTGTTTTCACAAAGTTTATTAATATTTGCCACTGTATTGTATGTATTTGTCAATTTATTGAACAAAAAATAATAATTTAAGCAATAAAAAATACTTGTTAGAAATTTAAAAAAAATACAGCATTGGCATTTGCCGTCAGCGGGATATGAAAGAAATACAATTTCAATTATTGAAAATAGAATTAGTAATTGAGTTTTTTACTATGCATACATGTATAACTTATTTGAAATGCTTCATCTAAATACTATTTGTTGTTGATATTTTAAAGATTATCTTAGGTAGCTAGACAGTGCACTCCAATTTTCGCCAATTGAAATGACTTCGCTTGATGACAAGGTATGTTTCCCCCAATCTGCTCTTCAATATTGGGCATAACCATAGGTATTCCGATTAAATGACGCATGTCTTCGAAAGCTCGGAAATTGCATAAAGAACATTTTGCCTCCTAGTTTCGGTTGGTGATGTGCGGCCTGTAGTTTGCCTGCAAAAGTTCCCCCCTCTGGTCTTAAACAGCTATCATCGAAATTGTGTTTATAGAATTTATTGAAAAAAAATGTAGGTACTACTGTTATCGATTCGTTGTGTCAAAGTAGATAATTTTTCTTTTCTCCGTATTGTTTCAAAGAAGGTAGAATTGTAGCGAAAAACGTATAGATCAATATTCAATTAAAAACTTAAAATAACGCATTTTTAAATACCTAAATAGAGTAACAAAAATAATGAAAATAGGAAATTAGTTTCATTGTCAGAATACATTGATTAGCCACAAAAAAATTGTTTTCCCACAGCTTAAGCAATAAGTACACGTATTTATTTGAAAAAGAACACGGACCTCGCGAAAATGACAGTCTTTTGTACAAGGAATGGTTTGCTCCAAGTTTTAAAAATCCAAGGTGCAGAAAAATCGTTATTTCAATTTGATGAAATAAATTATATTTTATCATGCCAGATTTTGGCTTGCACCTCAGCCACTGGATAAACCCGAAACCTGAGGCCAGATTCCGTAAGGCAAAAACGTTAAAACGTTATCGTGCTAACGAATGATTTACCGTAAGTTACAGAAGTTAATCGTTCGTGCCCACGAAAACGTTTTAACGTTTCGCTTTACAGAATGCCCACCCTGATTGATAGCTTATAATTTGAACGCTCCCACAAGAAATTCTCCGTTTTTCTGTAGATACTGATTCAAATTTATTCGAGTAATGACAAGTTTAAGGCAGCGGAATCAGAAAATTGTTTGTTTATCAAAAACGTTCCCACAAAGTAGGCGTGGCAATGAATTAGTTATCCTATAGTCTCCGCGATGTCTTGAGAAACATTAAAAAAAAGTTTGCATTAAAATTTTTCCATTTTTTCCGATTTGTACGAAATCGGGGAAATTCCGTTTGAGATATCCGTTCCGATACAACTTTCGGAAAAATTATCCGATGATATATAGCGCACCTTGCCGCATGGGTGGAACTGCGTTATACCACTTACTTTTGACAGCTACACGGCACATTTTTTTCAGAAGTTTTCCGAGATCTAATTGCTGCGGAATATTTTAATGTGAAATGAACACGTTTAAATGATTCATTTTTGAAGACACTATGTCGACTATGTTCTTTAGCTTTATCGGTTAAAATATTGATAGCAACCCCACACGTCACCACTTTTAATAGACCCTACCAAATAAAAACCTTTTCACAATCTCAGAACAAAAACAAAAAACAAAGACAATAACAAACAATAAATTGTTGGTTACGTTATCGCTATTTTTATACACCTGTATCAGTAGGTACTCGTTTACACGTAGTCTTAAGTCATAGGCAGCAAAAACAGTTATTAACTCTATACAGTCTGTCACCTCAACTAAACACATGTTTTTTTTTCAGATTATAACAACCCGAAACAATTGAAAATAAAATTCCCGCCCCAAAGTTGATAAGACAACAAGTGCGCGATGGGTCGCTCTTCCACGTCAATGGATGGCAACTCAATTGCTGGCAACCGTAGCTCACTGTATCAAGGCCAAAATTATCATCCAGTGCAACAGCAACAAGAGGGCCATCAACAAAATGGCATAACCACCGATAAGCCCACATATGCCTTGGAGCATTTGGCGACGTTCAAGGTTAAGCATGATTCAGAGGTGCGTAATCCCGTTGAGAAAATGAAAGTGCTTATGGAAATGGATAGGACCGTCGGAATATGGCCACAGAAAATGTATATGTGCTTCAATTCGCAGTGGATTGTGATTCTCGATAAGGATTGGGTAAGCTTCATTAGATATATTGCAATTAGAATTCATTTTTAGCATTCTTTGCGATGCGCACTTTGGAAGATGATTATGTGAGTTATTTTTGAGTGCGGAATGCAGGAATAGGAACACAGAGGACAGAGGGACTTACCAATAAACATATTTAGTCACGACTTTAAATTTAAGTAGTTCACAGTGGGTATATTTTCCATACAAATTTTGCAATTGTGAGCTTCCATAAGTTTAAGGTCGAGACTTAAATTTGTCGTTAGTGCGGCGCCGAAAGTTTAGGGCCGTTCTAAGAGGGGTTTTTTATGAGTATCCACCTGAGATTTTGCTTAAGGACTTTTCGCCTTTGACCCGGTTAGGAGAAAATGCAGTTGTGGTCTTGAAACGTGTCAAACAACTAGACACGCGATTGCAAAATAACGTCCTTAAGCAAGGCACATGTTTCTGTTCATGACGCAAAAATTGGATCACAATCATTGTAAACAATCACACCAAACACCACATGACAGCTGGCAGCCGCAGTCAACTAGCCCGTCTATTCTGATTCGACGAAAAATGAACGTTTACGCATAAGGCTGTTATTTCGTAATGACTTTTATTCGTTGGGAGAGAATAGAGGTGTGATGGATTTCGGATTTAGCTGGAGCGGCATAATGCCCAATTCACAATGTTGCGTTGACAGATTATGTAGAAACAAAGCGTGCATCAAAGATAATGGAATACAGAGATATATATCTTTCCAGTGGAAAGGCGGCTGCCTACAAGCTGTTTTCCCGAAAAATTCATGAAGTCACTCATACATTCTCATTTCTATACTAGTATAAGTGAGTTCGTGAATTCACCCGGAAGATGGCGGAAAATTGGTGAATTCACCACCGAAATTCATAAAATTTTCAAATATCCTGGAAAACTGGTTTGGGTATGTTCACTAGGAAAAATTGAATTTTGACGGTTGACCGTTAATTTGCATGCAGTGAATATAAATTAATATGTTTCTACCACTTTGACACTGCCTTTTATCAAAAATGGGTGATATAGTTACGAATAACAATTCAAATTACATTTTTTTTAGGTAACACAGTAATGAAAAAAGCTTTCTTGTAAAATCGAACGCAAGCGGGCTGTATAAATTAAAATTATTTACAATTTACCAATCAATTTGCAAATAAATAACAAAATCCAACATTTTAGTCAAGGCTATCTACTATAAATCGGCATGAAATGTTTTTATTGTTTATTATATATTATTTGAAAACCTTAATTCTTTTTTTTCTTCATTTTAGCCTACTGCATGTGGAATTAAATTATAACTTTTTTTTTTATTTAAAAAACAAGAATAGATAATTGCCATGCAAGTAAATATCGCAATTTTTCCGATAGATAGCACATAATGCTTTCGAAATGTTTCTTTTCAAACTTCTTATAATTTGAACCCTAGTACACCAACCACTCTTTTAAATATATAAATTCATCCGCGTATAAAATTAAATAGTCAATTAATAATTTTACGTATAAAATAAGTTGTTCCTTCCAGTCGGAATAATACAATGGGGTAATTCTGGAGGTAACCGAAAAATCGTATATCTAACGAACAGACCTATCTAAAAGAGAGTGTCACCATATGGTGAACACAAAATTATGCTGTTTTATGACTTTCGGCCGGCCGTTCTGAATTTTGATTGGTGGTCTGTCATTAGCAACTTTTTTTGTAGCTCACACGTATTCACAGACGGGGGTTGAAATTACAAAAACAACAATGTAAACAAATGGGTTTTGGGGGGATAAACGTACGAAAGATATCCATCTCTTTTATTCATTCATCTCTGGCGTGCATATGCTGCCACACAAAATACAACTTTAGGCGTTGGATCGACTTTAGATCGTAAATATCGTAAAGTCGATCTCTACTCTCACGCGCATTTGACAACTTTAGAATTTTGAATTGTTTGATTTGATGTCATGGGGTGTGCCGTTCTTAGTTGGAATGGCACAGAGCCACTTAAGTTTATCGCACACAAGTTTTAAAAAGCAATATGATGTTTTTTTAATGCAAATTAATTAATTTAGTGTGTGGAAATGACGAATACCTTTTCTTTGTGGAGTTAATACTCATTTATTTAGATTTTCCTGGAAAAAAATATTAATAATTGGTCTTGTTGGTATCTATGTAAAGGTTGTTCTTTGCATTATTGTACTACTATTTATGTTTTTTTTTTATCTATTTTGGAGAATCCTTTTTTAATTCTTGCACAAAAATTACAGCTACAAGAAAACAGAGAGTTGACTTGAAATTTGAATTCTAGTTGCAAATTTATGTATTCCTTTTTTGGAATAAAATCCAAGTTGCGAAGTAAACCATTGACCTTGTTTTTCACTAAACCAAATAAAAGCAAATTATGAAATTTGAATTCTGCGATGACAACAAATGTAACAGATTCTAAAAAAGGTGTCGCACTATTTATTAGTATACCCTTTCAATAGCTCTGTACCTTAACTTAGAAATTTTACGAATTTTTACAAATTGTTGCTCAATGCCGTTCCTTGACTAGAAATATTCGTAAAAAAGAGCGTCACCGAGATAGCATGATATTACTAGCGCCAAGAAATCTAATAAATATTTTGTAGCAGTATCCCACAGAAGCTTTGGCGCTTCAATCGCTCAATAATGAAAAGTCGTTTTTGCCCTTAATTGATTTAGACGGAGCTATAAGTTTTTATCGGTGTTTCGTCAAAACAAAAGCTATATTTAAACGAAAGTAATTGGTGTGATAAACAAAACAACAGTAATATTTTTGCTGTTTGTTCCGCCCAGCGAAAACGAAAGTCTAGACTTTTTGGCATATCTGCTATTTATAGGCATATATAGAGCCTTCTGGCACTGCGGCTTCTTATCTTAAAGGAGCCTATTGTGTAGATCCATAAAACATATGTTTTGTATTTAACTGCAAACACTAAATTCTGTTTGTGTTTGTTTTTCCATCTAATTTACGATGACTTTAGTCTTTGGTGGACTCCAAAGATCACGTGCATTTCTTTCTTTGCATGGGTGTTGGAGCATGAGAGATGGATTGAATTTTGTACGGAAACTTACTCGACAATCTTGCCGCAAAGTCTGATTTGAGAAGGGTTTCGACTTAGAGAGAGTCAACTATATGGGAAAATTAAAATCTTGTGTCTAAGTTTTAATACATTTGTTCGACTTATGGAAAATTCGACTTAAGGATGATCCACCTGAAAAACATGGAGGATTCGACGTAGCACCCAAAGAAATCCAAGATGTAATCCAAAAGATGTACAAGAGTGAATATTTTTAAAAATTTCGGAATTTGTGGTAATTGGAGATTTATTTGGATTTGACGGGGAGCGTATCGGAATCCCGCTTTTCAAAAATCCCGAAAAAAAAGTTTTAAAATCCCGTCTGCTAAATACTGTAGCTACATCCCTATTTTTTTTCAATACAATTAAGTGAAATTTCTGCATAAATGATCGATGAAACATTTCCACTAAAACTTTTCGTTGCTAGCTTAACACTTAATTTTTGGAACGGATGAGGGGCAAGATGACAATCTTTTAATTCATGAAAACACTGAAATATTTGACGTTTTAAATAATTCACTTAATATTTGCCATGAAACTATTTTTTCATTGATTTTTATATCAGCCTTAAGCAGTGTATTCCTGACGCTTTTAAATAGGTGTGGAACATCGTATAGTAAAAACACTTTCCGCTCATTAATTAGTGTAAAAGGACGCATTTCCGATGCACCCAATAACCTATATGCTTTTCTGTTGTTGCTACCCTGGCAAGTTGTAGCTACACAGTTAAAGCCGAGTTCATGTTCTTTGCTTACATTAATTTTGACTATTTCTGCAATTTGGTCACCTTTTGTCGCGCCAATATAAGCTGATATAGTCTGAGTCCAATTAGAATTTAGTCTCCGTAATGTAAACACCAATGCATTCGTACTAACTTTATTCACTCTACCAAGTTCACCAAAGTCATTAAATCCGTATAAGTGATCTTCGCCTAGATGATACTCCAGCTCCGGGGTAATTTTCATTTCATCGAATAATAAAGGGTGATTTTTTAAGAGGTTTAGAACTTTTTTTAAAAAAAAAACACAAAAAATTCGAAAAAATGAATGAAATATTTATTTGAATCGATAGTTTGAACCTTGCAATTTAATGTTTAAAGATAATTTCATGCAAATGTTGACCGCGGCTGCGTCTCAGGTAGCCCATCCGCTGAGTCCAATTTTGGCATACTCTTTCACACATATCGGCCGGTATCTCACGAATGAATGCATGGATGTTGGCTTCCAGTGCGTCAATCGAAGCGGGCTTGTCCCTATACACATTAGCCTTGGCATACCCCCACAAAAAATAATCTAATGGTGTCAAATCGCACGATCTAGGCGGCCAATTGACCGGCCCGAAACGTGAAATTAACTGTTCACCAAACTCGCCTCGCAATTGCGCCATTGTTTCGCGTGCTGTGTGGCATGTGGCACCGTCTTGTTGAAACCACATATCATGCAAGTCAAGAACTTCCATTTCGGGCAAAAAAAAGTTTGTTATCATCGCTCGGTAGCGTTCACCATTGACAGTAACGCTGCGATTCGCATCATCTTTGAAGAAATATGGCCCAATAATGCCGCCGGCCCATAAACCGCACCAAACAGTGGCTTTTTCGGGATGCATTGGTAGCTGTTGCAATGCTTCTGGCTGATCTTCACTCCAAATGCGGCAATTTTGCTTATTTACGTACCCATTCAACCAAAAATGAGCCTCATCGCTGAACACAATTTTTCGATAAAAAAGCGGATCCTCGGCCAGCTTTCCAAGAGCCCATTCACCAAAAATTCGGCGTTGTGGTAGGTCGGCTGGCTTTAGTTCTTGCACCAGCTGTATCTTAAAAGGCTTTACGCCCAAATCCTTCCGCAAAATTTTCCACGTAGTGCTGTAACAAAGGCCTAACTGCTGGGAACGGCGCCGAATCGACATTTCGCGGTCTTCTGTCACACTAGCTGATACGGCCGCAATATTTTCTTCACTACGCACAGTACGTAAACGTGTTGGTGGTTTAATGTCCAACAAAGTAAATTTGGTGCGAAATTTGGTCACATTTGTTCATTTGTAAGACGATCCATGGTTAAATTGCAAACCAAACTGAAGCTGTTTGACAGTGACACAAGGTACTAAACACACGTCAGCTGTCAAAACCAGTGTTGCCAAAACCAAACCAGCTAAAAAATCACCCTTTATAACACATTTTTTGTCCAAGTCAGAAAAGCTTTCACACCTTAGTGAGAGAAGATCAGACACTTGTTTCGAAAAAACCAGTGGTTACATTTATTTCAGAATGCCAGTTGAATTGTCCTGATGCTCGGCAAGTAGAAGTTAGAGTCAAGCATATGTTTTATATATTGCTGGAGATTTATAATAAACAAAAACCTAAACCGAACGACGAACAATTCTGCGCCTAAAAGGCAAAACATCTTATGTCAATTTTGTACACTTTTCAGGAGAGCAATTTAAAACTTATGCAAGTTGATGACTTAATCGATTTTAAAACAGTTGTAACTTGCTCATTGTTTGACATTTTTTCAACTGCTTTGGCTTAAGAAATAGAGTAAGGAGAACACAATTCAAATAACGCTAAACAGCTAAAACAACTTAAGTCTACTTAAGATGTTTTACCTTTTAGGCACAGAATTATCGAATGAATGAAGGAAAAAAATCTCAACGAAAGCTTTTTTATAAGGAATGAAATTATCAAAGGCTCAAAGCTTTCAGTAAGTTCATTCTCGATTTGGTATGAGTAGCGACACCTATTAGGATACTGGCACTACTGGATTGGCGCCCCCTGTACTGAGAATCTTAGGAATTTTTACTCAAATTTCTTGGACGAAATTCTTCCTCGCTGTAAGAAGGGGCAATCTCCTTTTTACTCTTCTCGAAAGCTTGTAGTTCAATCAGTACATACACATCCACATACTCGGATTCATCAAAAAACAAGTTCGATTAATTCTGAATAACTTTCTTCGCTAGGTAGACGAACAACTGAACCAACCAACTGTTAGAAAATTAGGAAATTCTTCGACTTTGTCAGATATTTTAACGACTTTTCTGAATTTTGAATTCTCTTTGAATATCTGTCACTTTTCATAGATTACTACAAAAGCGTTCCCTAAAAGCTGTAAATTTGAACTAAAGCTGGCAGCCAACTTATCGTTCAAATTAGTGTTTGATTATTAGTAAGACCGAGTATGTTTTTCCGTTTCTCTAACAGAACAACTCTTGCAAACTGTGCAAATTTATTTTAAAAATCGTGGTTCAACTAGCCAAACGACATAATCGTCAATTTGAGTATAAGTTATTCGAAAAAAGGACGGAACACGAACACTCTAGTTGATAATACCATTGTAAATATGTATATAGAAAAGTTGTCTCAACTGAGGTAATATTTTCCGCCTCTGAGTAGGATAATTTTCTTGTATACTTTTAATCTTATTTTCGTGCTAAAATATTTCGTTCTACAGGTGGAAATCGAGAGCTTTCCCGGATCGCTGATACAGGAACCAACAGCCTTCATCAGCAAGGATCCCTCGGAACAGTACAACAATATCCTGATCTTTGCAGTGTCCGGCTCGTCGCTTGGCAACACAGAAATGCACGTATTCGAGGTAACAAACTCCAACTAAACTTTGCGCCATTGTGCTAAGGCTAACCAACCCTTATCTCATCCTATCAGGTAGAAGACGCTTCAGCTGTTCACCTGGTCGAAGATCTGAAACTTCTTCGCAGCGGCAAAATCATAACCCAACGACGTGAGCTCAATGACAACAAATCAAAGGCAGCACACCAGGCCAAGGATCAGTACGGTATACGCGATGCCGTGAACAAAAGTCGAGATGATGAAATCTCCAAGGCCAACGCCGAACGTGACATAATGGTTCTCAATCATTGTTTCGAGGATATTGAGAAGTTTGTGTTGCGACTTCATTACGCCGCCGAGGCCCTGCAAGAGCTGGAAGTTCGGAAAAGGGAAAACAAATTGAACACCAATCCGCACGGTGAGGGTCTGCTTATCCTGCGCTCAAGACCTCCGGTGGAAAACGAGTTCATAGACATTTTCGCCAAGTTTAAGTTGGGCTTCAACTTTGTGGCACGCCTTCAGGAGCACATATCCGACGCCAAGGCTCCGGTTCATCACATGTTCGTTTCGCTGCAGACTATCGTAAATGTCTGCAATGATGTCTATGTTGATGCCAATATACCGCAGTCTGTTGTAAATCCGTTACTCCGCAGGGAAACCATAACCCTCCTGAACGCTTGTGTTACACCCAAAGAGTCGGAGTTCTGGTATTCGTTGGGGAAAAACTGGACTGTGCCAAAAGATCAGTTCAAAGATCACACGGGAGCCTATCATCCGATATTTTTCGATGACTGGTCACCAGATTGTATAGTTGATGAACCGGTGGCGTACATACCCCCGCCGATCATAAGGACCGAGGAGAATCCGGATCACGATATTACGAACAATACTTGGCATAGGAAGCTGCAGTCGAGGAATGTGCGAATAGCTGAGGTCACTTATGCAAGACTGGCCGCCACCGATCGAGAGCTGGCTGTCGTTAAAGGCGAATATCTAGAGGTGAGTTTGCACTGTCTAACTGACAGATAAACGAGTCTATCTCTTGACAGGTCATTGACAGCTCGCGCAATTGGTGGAAGGTGCGAAACAATCGTGGACAGATCGGCTACGTGCCGCATACGATTCTGAGCGCTCAGAACTTTGAGAACGCGGAAACGATCAGCAAGCCATCTGTAAGTGGAATGCGCTAGTACTTGAGTCTGCTCTTATGAATACAAATATTTGTTTCAGGACACGGAATCACTGTCATCGTCTGTTTACGAACAAGGTGAGTGAGTGTGTGGAATGCCTCCTTCATATCTTTTTTCCAGAGAGCTCGTTGAGCTGAAGTGCTGCTCACATATTGTGTTTACCATTTGTACTTTGGAGTGACTTAACTTAATTTACTGCTATCTGCATTGTTGTTGACATACTGTTGTAATCTAAGATGGTATGACATACAAAAGTATCTAAGTGCGATCAGGCAATCGATTCCTTATCTGATTAATTGCACGGTGCCCATTTCCGGTCGATCACCGGAAAATCAAAATTTACGACTTAAAGTTCATTCCACTCGCAAACGTCTGGCAAAAATCCAAGAGCATTTGACTGTCTTTGAAAAGCTTTTCAGTTTATTCCTTCACAGTCGGCATTAAACTGTAGACTATAAAGAACTTGTCCATAAAAACTTATAATATATTTTAATATCCATTTTTCGGTTCATTTTTGCGGCGAAGGGAAGGAGCTTAAGGCATGATTTAAGATTTTAAGCCTAGTATCCTGCTCGCGCTAAATTTTATCTCCCATACAAAAATGTCTACAAAGATAAAATTTAGCGAGGCAGTTCAGCAATGCAGTATTCTGTTCTCACGCTAAATTCTTAACTTCATATAGATGGACCGATGACAAGTCTCCACTCATTTAGCTCGCAAAATAAATGTCTGGTACATAAAATCGAAGATAAATTTTGACGTGAAAAACGGAGGAAGAAATTTGTGTTGCGTTTACTTTGGACTTTTTTTGGGAAGAAACCGCAGAGAACATTCGCGTGAGAAAGCAAAGAAAATGCAAAGCCAAAAAACCTTTTTATAATGTTAAGCTCAGTACGCTGCTCGAGCTAAATTTCCGCTTCCATACAAAATTCTCTCCAAAATTTAGCTGAGCTAAATTTAGCGAACCCATTTAGCTGAGTGGTACGCAGCTCAACCTAAATAATCAAACTTTTGTTTCAGAATGTACTTCATGTGCCTGTCAAAATTTAGCGTGACCATTTAATGTTGTGTTTTGTTGTTCTGTTGCGGAAAAGTATGCAAGGATACGTTTTTTTAATTATTACATGGACAAGAAGTACCTAGAATTAGATATAGCTGAAATAAAAGAGAATTACATTTTTGAAGGATCTTTTTCAAAGAACAATTGTTTTCTGTGACACTTATCCACGGTGTGCGCTATGTCAGCTAGGATTTTAGCTAATATTTGGAGAGAAAAGTTGGAGAGCAGCTAAAATTTAGTTTAGCTCGAGCAGCGTACTAAGCTTTAATGGAAAATTCGTTTTTTTTAAGCTTCAAATAATCTTACGTCTTTTGCAAATCGGCAGTCTGTTTGCGTTTTTTGCAATTAGGAATTTATGGGACACGAAAAAAAGTGACAGAAATTATTTGAGCTGCTGCGGCAATGATAATATCTTCTTCAATTTTGCTTATATCCATTGTTTTGGAACGATTCAAATACTGAAACGTCTTTGACGTTTGAAATTCGGAAGTTGTAAAAATTACGTTTACCTACTGATTACTGTCGTATGAACGAATGGTTTTTGTCCCATCTATATGATGTTTAATAATTTAACAAGCATTATTCTTTGTGGATTCTTTGATTCCTCAAAGATTTAATAAAAATCTTTTCGATTTTACTTGGCAACTGATTTTTAGACTTCTTGAAAATTTTTGACAATTCCCCATTGGAAAAAAATGCCAAGAACTTCTACACGACCATACGAATTTAAAACGAAACTAAGACACATGTTTGAATAAGGGTTTCAGTTGCCCTTGCAATCAGCAGCCTGCTACGAGATGCTAAATGGCGCCATAACGTATTACACACATAGTGCCAAACAAGGCTATTTTATAAAGCCCTGAAGCTGTCTAAATAGAACATTGACGACGCGTGTATGTCACATAAAAAATTAGCTACCAAAATTGGAAAAAAAGTTACCAAACCAAGATAAAATTTGGAAACGTTGATAAATATAGTAATATCTACTTTAAATACTTTTCCTGACCAAAAGCATGATTTTCTAAACTCAAATTATTTTATTTGATTTTTAAAATTGCCTGCTTAAAAACAAACATTTATAAAACATAAGACTTTTTAATTCAGTAAGGAACGTAGTAGGAACTTTGTCAGTCTTTAAGCAATTAAACAGCGTCATCAACGTTGTGCACAAAATTACCAGCTACTAGAAGGCATGGGATCATATACCATTTCCGAGCCTTTTTTCTTATAACAAACCTTTAGAAAATATTTCGAAGTTCACCATCTGTCAAAAGAAGAAAATGAGTGCATTCAGTAATTTTTTGAACAAAACAGGCTTACATGGGTGGTGCTGACGCATATGCAAATGTAATGCTTTCACTCAGAAACAGTAAGGCAGCATTTAAATTAATTGATATCGAGTTCGTATTATTTGTGCTCCTGCTCAAAAAGTTACCATAACCAGATAAAAATTATAAAATTACGAAAACTCAAAAAGCAAAAAAAAAAAAATACCAAAGTGGCAACCGTGGTCATGAGTGTTAATGCTGGCAACAGCAAAGCATATTAGGGGAATCCCCAGATCGCGGAAATCTGATCTGTGTGTCAGCTAACGCGAATTATTTATCAGCGGTTCCGAACTCGACCATTGATTTCAACATGCACAAAATACACAAATACACACCGGAAGCTAGATCTCATTTAAAAAAATGTTTAACTAGCAAACGCTTTGGTTAGGAATCTTTGCAAAGAGTTCAATAACGACGTCTTGGGTAAAGCTAACAAAACCGTAGCTATTAAGCTTAAAGGTACACGACAAATAGTTGAGACTCCACTTTTTCTCCAAGAAAGAATAAAGTTGGTTTTATACAGTATACAAGAAGGGAAGATTTAATCAAAGCAGAGTAGGAAAGGTACGATAGAAAGGCTTCGGGACTGGAAGACCTTGAAGAATCGCAACAAAAACATGACCCTGCTTTTTTGACAAAATGTTTGATGCCTGTCTGCAGCAGGGCACTTTTCCTGAGCCTTGAAAGCGCAAAAACACTTGTTCTACCAACGAAAGGAAGGGGTTAACCAAACAAACTGTCCTCCTAAAGCCTTACGGGACACTTCATTATGACACCATAATAAACCAAAGACATATCTTCACCAGAAGAATGGTTCTATCGCACGCTTTATTTGTGAACGATTTACGGCCTCTTGAAAAATCAATACGCTTTTCTTAAGTCAAGATCTATTGTAGACGCAATCAACGCGGCCCAAGGCACTTTTGAGGTCACGCGTTGGAAAGGCGGTACCATTAAAGACTGCCCCGTTGTAACGCGTTTTATTCTGCCAGCTTAAAACGTATTATTAGCTGTCTTTCTCTACCGATTCGATTTGAAATTCACAACGCGCCTTACTAATAACAAATTTAAGTCTCGACTTTAAATTTACGGAAGCTCACAATTGCGAAATTTGTATGGAAAATATAGCCACTGTGAACTACTAAAATTTAGAGTCGAAACTAAAAATGTTTATTGGTAAGGCCCAACGAGTTACTTTGCAATTGCTTATCCATAATGGTTCTATTAAGGGAATAAGAGAGTTCGAATTAGAGCCCTTGCCGTGGAACGTTATTTATGACGAAACTACAAAAGTAGAATCCTTATCAAGTTTTAGTTGGATATGTACTGCAACAAGATGCAACTGTGCGTAGATGGTTGGCTTAACCCGGCTTGCAATTCCCGGAAGATAAAAACACAACTTTTAGAGTGCGGAATGGCATAAAGAGTGTCTCAAGCATTTATAAAGCACCTTACAGTGATTATTGACGCTCGTCTAAGCTTTAAACATAATCAAGAGCATTATATGCAAAAACCCATCAGAAACTGTTAGTGAACTTTCAAGTTTGATTAGTCTGAGGTCCGAAAGACTACTTCTTGCAGCGACTGGCGGTTAAATACTCATATTTGCAGTTGGAATATGATCGAGTGCCGCGAAAGTTAGGTCGAATGTGCGTGTTAATACATCCGTCCTCAGCTTCAGTGGATTACAGACGAATGTGCATCGTACCTTCTTTGTTAAACAAAATAAATAGTTGGCGCATCAGGTCCGAATGCACCTAGGCCTAGCTTCTCAGAATCCTTCGTTTTGTGAGAGTTATTGATTTTTGCTGCGAATGGAAGGGATCTACAATTTGATGCCGAGTCCAAACGTCTAATTGAGAAGCTCTTTCATGAAAGCTCTCAGATGTTTGTCAGACGTTCGCGAGAGTTGACGCAGTGAAAAAAAAACCTTAAGATGGAATTTGAGTTTTTTGGGAATCGAACCTGGGTCTCTTCGCATCTTCTATGTTACCCATCGATTTGGTCGCGGCTCCAAAATGGCGCGGTAGACGACGAATAGAAAATATTCCAAAAAACAACCTCGCGAAAAAGTTGGAAAGCTCTTTTAAATTTCCATTTTAGTTATTGATACTTGGATGAAACGAACAATTCTATTTGACTCAGTTTTTGCGGGTCATAGCTGTAACAGAGCATATCTCTTCAAACGCGAACATGAAACCATCCCAAACTGAGTAAGAATCCGGCGGTATACCAATAAACGGCAGACCTTTCGTGCAAGGTTTCAACCTTCCCGCCCTAAAAGTATTCAAAAATAAGACTTAAATTCAACAGACATATTTAAAAATGTTTCCCAGTTCCACCTCAACAATTTTCAAACCGAATTTTGTTTTAATTTTTTTGAATACAAAGGAGAATATTTATAATTATTTTTTTGTTCCGCTGTCGCCCTAGTTCTATTTTTCAAAATTACAGTGACAAATTTAAATATTTATAATAGGTTCGAGCCAAGCACCAAGCAAAAATCCGTCAAACTACAAAAAAATTGAAGAAATTCTCTCAGAGAGCGACTTCGAGCTACTTTGAGTCACTTACATCGTTTACATCATAGACAAACCATACTGAGACCCCCAACTCACAATCCTCTTGCCGCTGGCCCCCTCAGTTTTTTTTCAAATTCGCCATTTTGTTTTCCTATCGGTGTTACGTCAAAAAAGAATCCGTGTGACATGCGAAAACATACAAAAACTACAAAAATAAATGCTGCCAACCGCGGCAACCGTGGGGAAATGTGACAGAATTCGGGAATTCAACATTTTTACATAACTGAATGCCATTGGTTAGTTATTATTAATTGTTAAAAGGCGAATAATTTGATTTGTTTGGTTAGTAAAACTATCTAAAGTTGATGTTCTATATACTAGAAACATATTAGGACAAACATGGTAGTATATTTTCCGCTTTTGAATATCATTAACTTCGATTTTGTGTGTAAATTTTTCTTAAATAATGAAGAAAATTTGCTCAAAATGTTTTCATTTTCCCTCAACCAATCTACATTGTTAATTTTTCATGAACATTTTAAGCAAATGTGCACTTATTCCCAAAAAAAATATTATCCACACGTAACGAACAATTTCAAATTTAACGGATAAAACTCTATGAACTCTGCCAGCAACTTTGCCCACAGCGGAAGTGTCTCATATCTGCTGGGAGTGTGTTGGTGAGCAGGAATTTTTGAAGTTTCGTGACATTTGTCAATACGATTTTCTATGTAACAATACTAGCGCACCAGATGTGTACACTCCATAAAAAATATAGCTTGTAGGCTAAGTAACGGGAAATCGGCCGGAGTTGGTGGTCTCAGTATTGTCTCTGGTTTACATCTTCTTGCGTCAAAAATAAGTGAAAGCACACAAATTCGACCACCACCGAATTTTCTTAGTTTTCACATTTTTTTATGCAATTGAATTGTTTCTTGTCAAATTTGTGCATTTGACATATTCATCAGGAGTTGACGGCTGAAATTCTCTGAGCTGTTTCGAGCCAAGAGAGGAACTGCTCGTTACTCGTTATTTTGCCAATTTTCTCTTTTTCTGTCAGTTTCGATGAGAACGTTTCGTGCGATAGCAATCGATTTGTATCGATTGTACCCAATGTCATTCGGCCTTACTAAAATAATCAACTTTAATCTGGCAGCCAACGCAAAGATTCCACACTCTCCAATGAGCCTTCACCAATAAACAAACTGAATTCCAGGAAAATCCTCAACTGTAGGGTCCAATGTTAATGTTGATTGTATTTTACATTTTGCAGATACCAGTAAAATGGCAAAGGCATCAATGTTTACTTACGAAACCGATCGAGAAATGCCAAAGCAACTTTTAGCCAGGAGATCATTCAGTGTGCCAGTGCCACCACCTCCACCACCACCGCCGACCGACAGCTATCCAACAACACCACAAGATACCTTGCAAACGGACATGGCCATGGCAGGGGCACTTGTCGGTAAGTCAGCCTCATATATACCTCATTCACATTGCAAAGATGTCATTGTCGGCTGCAAATCAATAAAGCAGACGTGTTAAACGGGATACTCAGAGCAACCATTTTTCCATCTGATGGTCGTTGACAGTAGTCAACTAGTTTGAGTTTCATGTAGCTCACGCCCATTTCAGTTCGATTTCATCGAGTTGATTGTCCCCATCATGTTATTTGTTTACGCACACGTCACGCGTAGCAAATCCAATAATTATCCTTCCCTTATTCACTCGTTTAGCGATGAGAGCCCGAAACGCAAATGATTTGGATAACATGGACGCACATAATGAGGTGCAGGGCGAACTTCGCAACACATTGATCTTGCGTGAAAGGCGCAGGGACTTGGAAATTCTGAAAACTCCCCAAATTTACATCGAGCAGTCATCGAGTTCGAAGGAAGTCGAAGAATGGCTTCGCGGTAAGGGATTTTCCGATCCTGTTGTTAAGAAACTTCACGGGCTTAATGGAAATGAATTGTTTGCGCTTTCCAATACAACCATTGAGAGCTATTTCAGTTCGCAAGAGAGCAGGCGTTTGATATCGCAAATTATTTTGCAAAAGAATTTCTGCGGTGTAAGTATACAGTTGGAATGGTGTTTTTCTCCATAGCGCTGTTTTTTTTTTGCATTGTTTCTTTTCAGTACAAGACTACACGTTCGTCCGAGTTGAAGGCAATTTTGGCGCGTGCTCGAATGAAGGCTAGCGGTCCCAATGGCGGAGCACCGGACGAAGTATTTTAAATTTTATAAAATGTAATAGAAAACTGTATTATTTTATGTTATGGAAAAATGTTATAGACAGAGAATTAGGTTGATAATGTGAGTTTCACTAAACTTGGCCGCGATGTTATTTTGTGGTCCTCGAAAGTGGATGTCGTGTTTGGATTTGGTGGAGTTAAATTGACAGATGGGGGATGTTTACTACTCTTTTTGGACTCGCAGCTCTTTGAGGCAGTGGTCCCAGATTGAGGGGAAAAGCGCCAATTTTGGCTCTTTTTTAATAAAAAGGGGAAAACGAGTTGAAGCTTGAAAAGTCAAAAATCTCTTTGAAACTTAAATTGCTAAAAGTAAAATTTAAAAGCATTTCCATTTCAAATAAATATCAAAGTTTACTCAGAATGAAATGTCCACATGAAATATGAAAGAAAACAGCCCATTTTGTGTATTCGAATGCATTGGGGACGTACAAGTATCTAGTTAAGTAAGTCTGACAGCTCTCTCACTAGATGTATCTCGGTTTTGATTGGGGGGAAATCGGATGAGCAGCTGTTTCAGTTGACGTTTATGAAGGGGTAGCCGACGAATCTAGTCAAGAAATTCTTCTTGCCCAATCACCCGATTTGACGTTTTGTCTAATAGAAAAAAAAGATAATTTCAAATCCAAATTTCGTATAAAAGTAGAGGTAAATTTCAATTAGGGAAAAAAAAGGGAACATTTTTTGAAGCTGCCGAGAACTCCGGTTTTTGAATCGCCGCTTTAAAGTGAAAGTTATAGAACACTATCGTCAAACGTATCTGAGAATCTGACGGGCTGCGGACACTTGACAAATCGAAATCAAAGTCAAATCATTTTCAAAGACTATCATCTAGCTCTTTCTGTTAAACAATGGTCGCCCTTTTCTTGAGCAATTCTACAACTTTACTGTACTTGACACTTCCCAGGTTCGTGCGATTTTTTTTTCTCAAATTCTCAAAAACTAACATTTTTAAAGTTTCATTTCTCAAATTCTCGAATCCCGCAGAATCAGTTATTGAAAGATTTGCATAATTTTTGCGAATTGCTAATGCTCTGTTCCCACTAAACTAAACCGCGAGGTTTTGTAAAATTTTTCCAAACCTCCGAGGTTTCGCCATACATTTTTGAGGTTTTGAAACCTTGGGTTTTCAGTGAAACCTCTTCTGAGTTCATCCGTCCGTAAGACGTTATTAAACCGAACAAACCTACAGCGTGAATTTTGGTTTATTTTGTGTTCATTTGTGGATGCTAAAATACTAAACGCCAAACAATTTAGAGAAGAAAGGGTTGAACCAGTGAAACCAGACTTTAGAAGCAGGTTATTCCACGGCTATACCCAAAAAAATCGTTTTATCCCTCGCCAAAATATAAAAAATCCCACATTTATCCCACGAAATATTAAATAACACAAAAACATGTATGTATTTAATTAAATTCAGACTTTTTTACTATTAACAAATACAAGTTACATTATACATTAACTATGCAAGCTAACAAAAATAAATATTAAGATACGTTTGATCGTAGGTTGACTAATTTTTTATTCTTAATGAAATTAGCAATTAGGAACAAAAATTTACCAAAAAGAAAAATCCCTTTTTTGTACTATGAGCTATGAGGTTTGAAAAATCCCTTTGACCCTTTTAGCTTAATTTAAGTGAGAAAATCCTACAAAAGGGCATGTATCAACGGATATGGTATCACTGGGTTAAGATTCATAATTAAAAACATTCATTACTTTTGTCCAAATTTTCTTGATTTCTTTCGATTTTGAGCTTTTTAACGTTTTTGTCTTTCTACACTATTATTTTGCGTCAACAAACAGTTGTTTTGCCAGCCACTTCAAAATTGACAGCTAATGATCCTTCAACTCGGTGGGAACGACTTTAAAAGGTTTCGGTAAAAGTTCATCGAAACCTCGCGATTTCAGTTTAGTGGGAACATGGCATAAGTGTATGTACCTAACCAATATAAATAAAGTCACACGAAACTTTCTCGTTCTCAACAGTTTGTTTGATTGCTTTTTGTTTTATTAGGAATGAAGAATCTAGAATATAATCTAGATGAATTAACAGTTCAGAAAACATAAGAATGTACTTAAATGAAGTGCAATTTTGGCTAAGCATACTCATTTCAGATGACTGGAAAACTCCTGAAATGGAGTTTTGCGTAGTTGTTATTGTATTTTTGTTGAAAGTTAGGCATTGAAACAAACAAAAAATATCGTATTTGAACACAGATCGAGATTTGAGTAGTCATTTTAAAGAAATATTTTTAATGCGTCTTTATTCGCATTTTTTAATAAAAAATGAGTATGGAATTTTATTCAGAATCCTTTTATTATCACAAATGTCTTTCAATCAGATTCGATAGAGCTGTTTTTGTAAGATTATACTGAGAAAATAGTAACAGGCATTGCATTGTTTGGTTCTATACTTTTAAGCCAAAAACTGAATACAAGGTATTGTATAGGAATGCATTTTAGGGGAACTTAAAATGCATTTTTTCAAAAGTTATCGACGATAATTTAGAGAAAAACTGCCATCAAATTCGAAATGACCATCTTACCTTACCTTGCATTTTTGTTACAATTGTATGGACCGTTTTTGAGATAAAGCCGATTTTCAAAAGTGGGTATGCAGCGATGGAAACTCAGGCTCAAATATCAATATTGGTTGCAGCGGTTTTTGAAAAAATCAAACTTGCTTAAAGCCGTTGTATTGGAAGTACCGTTAACAATGGGGCTAACGTGAAAAAAGTGGCCCCGAACTGTAAGCCCAAATCCGAAGTTTGAAACAAATCCGTGCAGACATTTAGGCAGTAGACATCAGGAGCCTACGGACAGGCGGACAGAATTTTTTGACTTCCTCCGTCATCGTATTGTCAGAATAGACTTGAATATTGAATTCAAAATTTTGTATTAGTAAAACATCTTTCTCTTACTAAGTATTCGATGAAATTAAAAAGCTTCGAAAAAATGCTGGTTCAATTTTTATTTAAAAAAATATTTTAGACGTAAGACCGGACATTTTTTGTTTATACTTATGAACCAATGGAGTGCGATAGAAGTTCCTTATTCGATTCGGGTATTATATCCCACTTAAATGGGACTTAAGTCCCAATTTTTTCTTTCGGGACTTATGACCCGGGGACTCAGATCCCTGCTCCATACGTCGAGTTCTGCGACTAAGCTCAACCTAATTTTGCGTAGACGAGACAAAATGTGACCCAATCGTTATCTCGTTACCCGAAAAATGAGTCTCCAGCAGAAGACTGAAAAGCTCTGCTTTCGTCTCAGTGTAGGTAGCTTCAGATTCTCTAAGTGTCTCCTGTTTGATTGGTTTGCTTCTACTAAAAAGTTTAACTAACCTACTGCTTTTACTCAGAGTCTCGTCCATCTTTTTACAAAAATCTCTATAGGAAGCAGTTTTCGGCGGATGAATCTACTTGAATTCTGAATTCTGTATGCTTCGATCGGAAAAGGTGACGCGGTCTCCATCTAAATTTGTCTTGAAGTTTGGAAATTTTCTGGCTTCCTATCTGAGTCTCTAATAGAGTTCAGAGCCCCACCAGGGAACTCGCTATCTCTCTCTAAGAGGGGGTTTCATGAAAACGTCAGTTCGAAACTTCTGGTGATGTTACTAGATAGTCTGGTTTTGAGCAGCATCTTCGACCTTCCGCCTCTTTCTGAGTTTATGAGGAGTTTCGACAGACTTGTCAAGTTCTTCTCTAAGGCGCATCCAGTTAGTTTTACGCATGTATTATATATCCCCAGGAGAAAGTGTCAACTGATGAGCTCCCTGAGTATGCGAATGTTGAAATTGAATCGCTCGCTTTTAGACAAAGCTCCTTTCTGTGCCTGGTGCCTGCTATAGTATTTCGATTGATTAATCGTAGGTTTGGTCTACTCAAAGATTCAATACCATTCTTTCTTGCAGGTGTGGTTCTTACAGATTTTGGGCCCACAAATGCGAGCAGTTTGGGTCGATTCTTTGCCATCTTCTTCGCCTCTTAATCACGGTATATCCATACGATATGTCACCCAGCATATATTTCGTTTAAATATTTCTTTCATTGGTTTGCTGTCACCTGTCAGTGACTTCACTGTATTACTTTAATGGCCGCTTGACTGTCAGAGTATATAATACGATTTTGAACAGACAAAGCAGCGTCTCCTCAAGTCCTTCTCAGGTTGGCTTGTAGCAGCTAACTCTACCTGAAGATGCAACAATCATCGTAGTTTCGCTGAAGGCTCCTATGCCTGTACGGGTGTCTATCTCATAACCGTCAATGTGGAGGAGAAATTCACCCTCTTTTGTATCAACATTGATTTCTCACTCCCTTTTTGGAAAAAATTCCTTTGAAAAGACCGCCCCAGCAAAGCCTGGTACGCTAAACTATCATTCACATAAAAAGGCTAAAACAAAAGGGTTGACTACCAAACTGGTTTTGACTCCCATCGCGAGCATTTTCGGCGGTGAGCTAACCTTACTATATCCTCTTGTGAACTTCTCACCCTATAACAAATCCAACGGATCACATCAAAAATCTGATCGCTTCTCGATTCCTGAAATGAATCCAGGGGAAATCCAAGCCAAAGCAAGTCCAATAGGACTGTCTTAATTTCGTCAATAAATCAAAAAAAAAAAATAAAAAAACTTCATCGTAACGCAAACAATAGATCATTCAATACAGCCACTGACATCCACAGGCGGCTAAGTGATTCAAACAAATTTACGTGCCGGAACAGCAAATCAACGCCAATCACACACAAACAAATCTCAAGCGTAGCAGGTGAAGCGCAAAAAATGATATCTCGCCGTGAGAATCCACAATTATAAGTCGCGCCAAACAATTTCAAACGCCATCAAACCCCACTCCCCGTTTCATCGTTCAAATCTCGTTGATCTGATTTTTCACTTTCACTCAAATTGAATGATGTAAATACTCGTATCATAAAAGAAAACAATCCCAATCTCGGGCTAATTAATCAGCCTTTGTCTTGGCGGAGATCCCCATACGGAACGGAACAAGCCGCCATCGTCACATCATAACAAGCCTCGCCGCAGTGAATGCAGAAATGAATGAATGGACACAACGACTGTGACAAGACAAGACAACTACCAACGGGAGAGCCTGTTGCTTTGAGAGCTTCCACCAGCCTCCAATTCCAATTCACTCAATGAAATCCGCAGACCGTCGTCATTTGTACAGCCCATGCGAGGTGGTAGTAAAAGCTCTTAAAGTGGTGGCCTGAAAAATCGAACCAACCGTAGGTGGTGAAGCTGCACTTTTTTTTTCGACGTCCGCTCAACAAACAAACCAAATGCGCGTATCGTTACCGTGTGGACTTGAAAGCAATGCCTGATACTACTTTGTGTATCACACTTCTGCAGGAGGTAGGGGCGACTGCGACGACTGTGCTAGCAAAGTTATTGTACTCAACTGACACTCTCGGCGGTATAGCTTAAGGAGGAGACTCTAACGGTTTTCGGTCATTTGTTATAAATATCCAACAAGTCCATCAGCGAGCGCTCAGTAGTCTAACGTCTGTGTTTGGTGATTTCTTGTAGGCGAAAATAAAATAAAATATCGCGGAAAGTGAATTTATTTTTTGTATATTCACACGAAATTGGTTCGCGTGACACCGCGCAGCTAATTAATGTATTTGTTGGTGCAGAGGAACAAGAAAAAAATTTATTTTAATTATTTTCATATTGAAAAAGTAGCCGAAAAATATATGTAATTAAAAAGTGCGCAGTGTATAGTTATTGAAATTACGTGCAAATTGAATAACTGCATTGAAGTGTAGAAATTAATCGCGTGGATTTAGACAAACTGCATAACACCCTCAGATTGAGGAACAAACCATAAATTCATATTCAGTGAACAGGAGCAGGCGATTTTGTGGATTTTTTTTTGGATACAAGTAATTCAAAGTGAGTACGCACTAAGAGTTTGAGTGAAATTGGATTACAAATTACAAATACAAAAAGTTTTAATTTTAATTTGTGTTCATTAATTTTACATACACAAATTTAATGTCTGCCTTACTAATAAATCTAAAAAATCAGTTTTAACCTCAATATTTAATTTTATATGGATTTTTTCTTCATTGTGAATTTGTGTGAAAATATAAGCCTCGAAGCGAAAAGTGATTATCAGCACCGCGTTGTGGGTTCGTAACATTTTGAGTTGGCACTGATAATTATTTACTTTTTGACCCTCACTTATGAGGTTTCTCCGACTTAAGATATACCAATTCTAAAAACACGTCCTTCTAATGACAAGCTCTTGTTTTGACTTTGAATTTGCCGAAAATCACAAGTCACAATTGCGAAATCAGTGTTAATAATAAAATCGTAATAGGTATTATTTTATTTTTGCACTATTTATTTTGTAGGTGACCTAAGGAATAATTTTGCATCGAAAATGTTGGCATTGTGAGATCGTATAATTTAACCCAAACGATAAAAATGATTCCGAGCATTATGAGCTTCTTAAATTAAAATGCAGGACTAAAAATGGCCAGTGGGCCATTGTGCCGATCATTTTTGGTATCCGGTTTTAATTGTATGAATTCACATTAGCAAAATTTTCGGATGAAATTATATATTGGGAGTCACAATTTAGGATGAAGGTACAAATATTTTTATTAGTAAGTCCCATAACATAATTTTTCATGAGGGTTTTTAAATATTGAACTTTTGTGTAGCTCTCTAGACCTTACTTCTCATAAACATATTTTTCTTGGGACAGGTTAAAGTTGGTGGTTCATTTAATTTTGAAAAACATGTACATAGTCTGCACCCGATAATATTTTCGTATTGCACTTCTGAGATTACAATTGAATTGAATTGAATTTGCCATACATATAAAAAAAAGTTGCCCCTAGCTCGAGAACGAATTTTCCGATGCAAGCTCTCTTTTCTTTGTTGTGTTTGTTTCCGCCCAAGTAAACTACAAACGGCGAGAAAATTGGAAAATTTTTAAGGGAAATTGGAAAATTCGCAAAAATTGATTTTCCGTACATTTTATTTTGTACAGGGAATTTTCTGTTTTTATAATTCAGGTCGTAATAGATATACAGTGATCGTATCTGTTCTGAAGGCCAGAAAACGCAACTCATTCCTCTTAGTCCTATAACCAGTGATACCAACTGAGGGCTTTTTCATGCCTTTAGGCATTATTTCATTTTTAATGTATGATTTCAAGGGCCAAGACGATCTGATGGACTAAAACTATGTTTGCTTTGTTCAATACTTTGTACCTACTTATGAAACTAAAAAGTGATGAATTTTGTTCCTATTCAAAATTTCTTCTGTGATTTATTATTTAAAAATAGCTTTTGTTTATTTTTTTAATATTTATGTTTAATTTTTTATTTATTGTTCCAGTTTACCTAAAAATAAATAAAAATAATTTTTCTCAAGTTAGGAATTTTTTCGTCGAAATTGGTTGGCAACGCTGCCTATAACAAATGTAAAGAGAAACAAAAGCGGCAACAAAATAGCCAAGAGCATAAAAATCATTTGTTATGATAATTTTCCAGAGGAGTATATTTTTTGACGACTTTTAAGGGAACGAAACCTTTTGCTGTCCTTTAAGGACAAGTTTGGTAAGCTACCGCTGGTACATATATTTTAATTCACATATTTATTAAATATAAACAATTTGAGACGCTACTTCAGACTCCGAAAAGGCTTTACGCTGTGTCCCACATTGCCAGGCCTACTTTTTGGGAGCATTTTTTTTATTATTTTTGGGGCCCAATTTATTTATTTATTTCATTTAAAAAATAACACATAGCTGACAAAAATTGCGTAACAGAATAGCTGAACAATTTTCAGCGCTTCCACGTGAGGCTTATATTTTAAATTTATGTAAGCGAGTACTATGATAAAAGAGAAAACACATTTATTTTGAAAATTAAAAATCGCCTTCTTTAAGCAGAAGATACTAAATTCTTTCTAAGCGAAAAAATGTAAAAGATCACCTTATGTCCCTTTCTTTGTTCGAAAGAAATGTTTGACGACGTTTGCGATGCATTTGTATAGGAGAATTTATTCGCTTACGGAAATAAAAATTATCTACGCAATAAATCCACTTAAATATTTAAATATTATATATATTAAATCATTCAAGCTGTGTTGTTAATCAGAATTAAGTCTTTTGCTATTTAGAATTAGAATTCAAATGTTTGAGTTAATGCACTGAGTTTAGAATAGTAAAAGAAACAATAAAAATGTAAATTTTATTTGTATTTTTATTTAAAGACAAGGTCCAAACATAAATTATAATAAATCTGTAGGAAATTTCATACCTGTTCGCAGCTTATGTCAAAGCTATTGGAGAAATTTCGATGACATACAGAGCTTAACTAAAATATAGGGTATGTTAAATTATGTTAGGCTGGTAATTGAGAAATATAAATTTTCAAAGAATTTAGGTAGCTATGAAAATCAACTGTTTAAGAAAAAATAAATAGATTCCTAAATACGTTCAAAGAATAAGTACTTAAAGTTCTGGACTACCAAGTAAAGTTTCCCAGGTTCAATCCTGGAAAGACACAAATATTACATCTTTTTCCATCTCTAGCGAACGTCTGATAAACATTCGAGTGCACAACTGTCATAAAAAAGGCTTCTCAATTAGACGGCATATAATTGTAGGTCCTTTCCATTTGTCCAAAAATAAAAAAAATAAAAACAACAAAAGTCTTTAGAAAGTCATAAACAAGTTCATGTGATTTACACTGACTTCGTGAAAGCGTTCAGCAGAGTTAATCTAATGATTCTCTTAGAAAAATTAAGTGCATATGGATTTTATGGCCCTTTACTTCGATGGTTTAATTCCATCTTGCATGGCAGGACACAATATGTCGTTATAGGGGACTAGTTTTCTAAGGAAATCCTTGTTACTTCAGGTGTTCCTGAAGGAAGCCATATAGGTCCGTTGTTATTTTTACTTTTTATTAATGATCTACCGGACATAATAAAAAACTGCTCCTGCCTTATGTACGCAGATGATATAAAGTTCTTTAAGAGAATTGTAACAATAAACGATTGGTTACTTCTACAAAAAGACTTGAACACTTTCATTGAGTGGTGCTGTTCAAACGATTTAATGTTAAACATCGACAAATGTGCTTGTATTAGCTTTAATAGAACTTTTCATTCTATTTTTCCACAATATTCTTTAAATGGTAATAGAATAAAAGTAGTTGATGGCTTTAAAGATCTTGGTATAATTTTTGATGCCAAGTTAAGTTTTCATTTACACGTTAACTATATAGTCTCCAGGGCGAATTCCCTATTAGGGTTCATTAAAAGGAATGCTACAGACTTCAAAGATCCGTACACTCTTAAGGCATTATTTTGCAGTATTGTGCGCCCCGTTTTGGAATATTGTTGCGTTGTCTGGGGTTCTACTACTGCTTTAAATGTACGCAGAATTGAAAGCGTTCAAAAGAAATTTTTAAAATTTGCTCTACGGCACTTGTTTCGTAATAATGGAGTTGAGGTTCATCACTCTTACCGTTCAAAATGTCTTTTACTTGGATTCCAAACTCTTGAATCGAGGAGAAAAATGTATAATGTTTTGTTTATTCGTGATATCTTATCTGGAAATATTGATTGTGAGAATCTACTTATGTGTTTGAATTTGTATGCCCCTTCTAGATCTTTTACATTGTATGGGCAACGCGAACCTATCTCAATTTGTATTAAATTGTTTAATCTGTTCTATTACGAGTTGGATATATTTTTGCCCAGAAATCTTTTTAAAGATAGATTAATTTCGCTTATCAACAATTAAATTCATGTTTAACTTATTTATTATATAACTAGATAATAGTATTGTTCTCGAAATCTGTGGATTATAAATCGTAGATTGAATAAATGAAATGAAATGAAATGAAAAAATAAAAACACTTGTGGGAATTTAGGTTAACTATTCGGAATTGTAGCCCCAACTATTTATTTTTCATATATTTGAAGCTATTAATCAATGGGGTCAGATTCTGTAAGGCGAAAACGTTAAAACGTTTTCCTGCGCACGATTGAGTTGCTCCAAGTTGCAGAAGTAAATCGTTCGTGCACACAAAAAGGTTTGAACGATTCGCCTTACAGAATGTGACTTTAGCTCCCTGTGTCATCTAAAAGTCGAGCTACATATCAGAATGTAACATCACAGTTAAATTTCATTTTTTTAAATCAAAAAATACGAGATGGTTGGCGCACATCGAAAGCGCATTCACTCGAACAAACACTGGGTGTCGTTTTCTCTGTTGGAGCGGAACGAAAGCGAGGCATGCGATGTGCATGAGCACAGTCTATATAATGAACTATACATAACTCAAATTTGATGCCGCGAAAGAAGTTCCGGGACAGCTAGCAAATACTGTAAAGAATATTGTTTTCCAAGCGGAATTCGTGCAAGAAACGCCCACACGGTAATGCGTCGCAAAAATGATTCAATAAATCGCACAAACTGCCACAAAGACCGCTGTCAAAATCGCCATTTTAATACATCGTTGTTCAGCAATAAAATAGAATATAAGTTCAGCTTTCGGGGGTGAGGTTAAGTTGTTCATTTCGGTGCCGGCTGATGGTCTGATTTATTGCATTAGTTAGTTGATGTACGTTTTTACAGCCTTATTTCGTTTTCAAACTTTTTTACAGACTTTCAAAGCGCCATCTACTATAGAGTCTACCTTTACGCAACCATTTATGTGTGCTAACAATTTTTTTTCAGAAGGGACCAACACGTACTACTCTGTATTCGAAAGGCTGAATTTCCGACGGCCGGTACATTCTTGAAAGTTTGGTGTAGGAGGTGGATACTGGATAGTGAAAATAGTTTCGCTGCTCACTATTGCAGTGCTCAACAGAGTCAACATTCTTGCCATACCACTAACCAAACGTCCAAGCCGCCCACAGCTATGCACAGCATCTCTCTCATTTTCGCTCGATTCCCTGAAATAGACAAGTAACAATTCCAACAGCATCATGTTGCCCAGCTTGTTCACAAGAATTTAAATAAACATCAAACCGCCTGATAAAGCTTATTCTAGACAT
Organism: Cheilosia variabilis; assembly: GCA_951230905.1. Taxonomy (NCBI): domain Eukaryota; kingdom Metazoa; phylum Arthropoda; class Insecta; order Diptera; family Syrphidae; genus Cheilosia; species Cheilosia variabilis. The sequence continues at coordinate 47,207,585 of OX579676.1, forward strand.
TCGGTCTAATGGACCAACAATGAGACGTAAAATTTAAAACGTGATCCATTTCTGCGTGTGTCGCGGCGGGATAATTTGGTAGGTGTTTACCTTGGCTTTCAAGTGGATAATTATACCCAGCTTCCACTACGAAGCAAGCTCGCAACCTTTCGAAAATTCCTTGTCTTATTCGTGATACAAAATCACTGCTCACGTATTTGGAATATTTTCATAATTAAACTGATTACTGCGCTCCCAGGCAATGGAGTCATTTCAAACTATATCACCCGGAAAAGACAAGTTCCTATCCTTGACTGTTTCAAATTGTATGCTTATGCAACATGCATCTTTCGGGGTTTTCAATGAAACTGCCATAAAATGGGTGTAGTTATCTTTTCCACTGATGCAAACCTCAGAAATTATAGCTACCTGCGTAAGAAGGTCATTCCATTTATTCAGATGAATAAGACTCCATCGACTTCGTGTTAATTTACATCGATATCAAACAGATTGTCAGAATCCGGATACCTTTTGAATTTCCAATTATGCACGTGTGGCACGATTATCCGCGTTTTCCATTCAGCTGCCAAACAATCATTTGCTACCATTAAAAAATTGTGACTCATGGTGAGTCGGTCTGGCCCCAAATAAAAGAACTGTTGTGGTACTGCATTGTAATGTGGTTTTTTTTTTTCTTTTGTTTCTTTGGGTGGTCTTAATGGATCATATTAACATTAAGAAATTTTGTGTCTTACCTTGGGTAATTGTTTATTATGGCGTTGGCCTTCTGCATCCGCTCTTGGGTGGGGTTTAAGACATTTGATTGTAATTACAAAAAAAGAATATACTGAAATACTGTAAGCTGTAATACGTATTGCCTTCGGACTTGAGAGGATCGTTTGCATTATAAATTTTAACGAGATTAGCTGACATGACATGACATATACACAAAAAGACAACACATGTCTGTTTAATGAGGACATGCAACATTTGCAATATTTAAACATCTGACAATGTTGTGTAGAAATGCAGCAATTTGTCGCACTTTTGCTTTTAGCTTTGCACAAGAGGATTTATGGTATTTCTTTTAAAGCGGTGATAGTTACCACAGCTTTACACACGTGTACCATCAGTTGCAGTGACGTGCCGTAGTGTTTTCAGTAGGGTGTTCACTATATTTTCTACCGCAGTAAGACAGTTTTTTTTTTGTTCTATTCCAGGACACTATACGAGGACGTGATAGACAACGATCTCATAACTAAGGTAGATATATTTTTTGATTTTTACTTTTTCTATTGGGAAACAATGTGCTTATTTACAGCAACTCTAAAATGATCAGATAATTTGAAAAAAAAAAACAGGCAAGGTCAACAGGAGACTGCTTATAGAATGGCAACCACGCAACCAAACTTGGCTTCGTAATTTGTTTTCTATCAAAGTGCCTAATGAAAGATTTAATTAAATTTGGAAAAGGCACGGAAAGAATTTTAAGATCAAATCAAGAAAAATAAGCGCAGAATCACGAAAAGTTCGTCTAGTTTTAGAGCTTAGCTAAGGATTTACTAATTCACGCCTTTTTATTCGCAATTCTAGAAATTGTGCGAAGTGAAGATATTGACCCTCAAAAATCGTGAATCAACACTTTTCAGTATCAATAATGCGATCAAACGAGAAATACATATTGCCATAACCGATCGCAATTTGACACAAATAGTTATCAATTTGATATAACATGGATTGTAAATTGCAAAAACAATTCGTAAATTACCACTTTTCTGTTGTAAATTCTTAGCAAATTACAACCATTCATGTTTTGAATTGCAACTCAATAGTGTTGATTTGCGAACTAACAGGGGTAGGTTTACTACTTCAGAAGTTGCTATTTACAAATTTTCAATCTTCAATTGCAACTTATTTTTATCATTTTGCATTACATATTTTGTAATTTACGATTCTCGAGTGGTGATTTGAGGCATCACCGTATTAAATTGAAAATGTTTTATCGTGAAATTAGAAAACTTTATTCTCAATTTGCAACTTATGTCTTGTGATTAACAAATCAAAATGCATAGTTTAATTAATTAGGTTATTTTCGAATACATATTTAGAGTCATATTTTATAATTCTTTTTCCTCCTGATATCCAAGAAAATCATACGGCGCCATATCGTCCGGAGACAACGGGATTTGTCTGGGATGGTTTTTTGGTCTATATGCTGAAATTTAAAATGCAAACAAAATATTTAGATGAACTTGACATTGATACGAACCTTTACAATTCTTCTCGATTACATATTTTGGAATCCATTACAATTTATAGTTCCTTCCTAATTGCGAGATGTACATTCTGAAAAAAATACAGATCTATATGCATACCTCGGCGTTTTTGCAATTATTCAATAGGTACTTACAATATAATATTCCAGAATGCTTTATAATTAGAAGTACACAACCTATCAATACGAATTAGTTACAACTTTAACTCGACTGCTTTAAGGAAAGATTGAATACCGACTGCCTGTCTCTGCAACGACGCGCAACGTTCACAATGAAGATTTGGCTTCATGATAGCAGCTATCTATACCACGTACATACATTCATCCATAAAAAGAAAGGATTTAAAAGGATTTCGATAGGTACATGGACTATGGACTGTGCATACAAAAATTCCACACAATTCCACTAGGTTGTCAATGAATTTTCCGAGTTCTTGAAGCACTGATTTATGCCTTCAGTTCCTCCTGATGGGTGTAACTAAAAAAGTATGAAGTTTATTAACGAGCATCACTCACTCACTAATTTAATTACGAATTTCCAAAATTCCTCAAGATCCACTTTTTCCTTCAGCTCGTCAATGAAGTGACCTTTAAAGCGGTATATACACTGATCAAAAACTGATCAAGCATATAAGAGTGAACTAGTTAAGATCAGTGTATATGCCGCTTAAAAGTCCCTAGTCTGCTGTTTTTGTGGGCTCAAGGAAGGTGGCGAACAGATTGTATTTCTTCAAAGCCACTTCCGCTGCTACAAAAGTCATAATGCAGGAGGGCCCCGGAGTTCCGCCTAAGATTTGAGATTGGGATTGGTCTGGTGCTTTTACTCAAGGATTCAATATCAACCTTCTTTGCAAGCCCACCCAGAGGAATTTTATGGCCGAATGCAAGCAGTTTTGATCTATTTCTTGCAAGCCCCGGCACCCAAAATAGGGTCACTTTGATACTTTGTCCAAATATTTCTTGCGTTGGCTTGATGCCATAACTGACTTTACCACGGCTTACTCAACATTTCTTTTATGTGCGATTTATTGTCAGAGTATAGATAGAGTGATGCGTCTCTTGAAGTCCTTCGAAGCTCAGCTTATGGCAGCTATATCTGCCTGAAAAACACTGTAATCATCGCTTACTCTAAATAATTCTCGCAAAGCCAGAGTTTTTCTAAAAATACCCCCGCCTGTACATTCTTCTCTCCCTTGGACCGTTTTCTCCTTCCATTCGCTTCTTTTAGAAACTCTTGAAGCTAATATAGGTATTTTTTCAAATGTTAAAGTGGTAGTAATTCTCTTCTTCGACGGTCCCCATTGTGCTTTAACGGGGGCGTGTTCATAAGGTTTAAATGATGGGGATTATAGACCACAAGGTCGCAGTGCACTAAACCCTCGCCATTTTTTTTATTATTGTGGTTGAAATGATCATAAACCTGGCCGTCAAAGTGTGATTTAGGAGGTGACGTGGATGCTTCCACTAATATTCGATGATACTGCAAAGCACTTGGTGATTTTTATGAATTTGTTTCACCTCCTAAACCTGAAATCTTGTGTGGAAAACGGTGAACATCCAAGTCATAAGCAACTGTGCCTTCTTGGCTATCATAAAACGTTGAGGGAAAGATGTTGAATATGTCTCGCCCTGTGCTGGACCACTTTCAGAGTCACGTAAAACCCTCTTAGGCTGCGTAAACTGCCAAAATTTACCATTTCGTAAATGTCAGATTTTGTTTGCGCGCAGCGCAGGCCTCATAATTTTGCGCGATCAATAAGATTTCCGAAATCGACTGCGGAAAGTTGCGCAAATTTACAAATGCCAAACTGTGACAAGCGTTCGTGCGAATTGCTTTTTATGTTTTTAGAATTGCAGCAATGGCGGTAAGAATTTAATTAAATATATAGTTATTCTATTGCTTTATAATTATTTGCAGCAAATAACGTAATTACATTTCCGAGGGGTGTTACTGTTCACTTAAGGCACCGCAGAAATTTATGAATTTACGAGCTGCATAAAATTATGAGATTAAGTGAATACCCTAATGAAGTAACCTCTTCTGTAAGTGTGGATCTGTATTCTTCGGCGAGGTTTTAGTAAATCATCAGGTGAATGTACATTCGTCCAAATATAGTATATGTAAGTTAAGAAATTCTATGCAATTTAGTAGGCATTTAAAATGTGATTACGCAGCCTCAGCTCAGCATTAAATAAATAATTAGTAGAAAAGGAACTTAGAATTTACTTGACTCCATCACAACAATAGCTGGTTAAAAGGACTCACCTAGTGAACGCACCCATACGTTAATTTTGGATTTATTTTTTTAAGAAATCACAAACCCCCCCTTCTCAATTTCATTTTATTAATGTGGCTCAAACTTGTGTGAAATGGCTTGGAAAATGGATTAACTCCAAAATTTCAGCGGAACAACGCTGGTTCCCCCTTTCTAAAAGCTCGGCAGTTATACCAGGTTTCTGGATTGCAATGCTTTTTTCGATCTTTGATTTGTTGAATAACTGTTTTTGCTGCTGTATGATAAGCGTCACTCCAAGTATTTAATTCCGCCCACATTTTCCAAGCCTACTAAGTCTTTTCTTGTACAGAAAGTGCCACGCCCATTTTCCAATTTCGCCACATTTTACAAAATATTTTTAACACCATTTACCTACCACAAAATTTCAAGCCAAACCTGACATACCCTTAGAACATAATCTTTGATATTTATCGTCCTGTTGAAATCAAATGTGTTTACTGCAGATCATGGTCACGCACTTGGTTATGTCGTTTTCCATTGGTTTCACTCGGGGATCCACTCATTCTGAAATCCAATGGAATAACAAAACTGCTTCTGAAAGATCCACAAAAGTGTTGGTGAAATGCCAAAAAATAATCTACGGCTGCTGTCAGCTGACTTGTATAAAACACATAAATTACACCTGTGTGAGTGCTTCTTTAGTGGATTCTGACTTCAAATCGAGAAGCGAAATTCTCTTCTCAGAATCACCAGAAGAGTATTGTTGAGGTTAGCTGTTCTAATTTCACTTTTAATTACAGAAAAAAAAGAAAGCAACAAGAAATTCGTTTTCTTTTCGGTTTTATTTCACTTGAAGATTAATTTTACACATTTTATACGGTCAAGCGTCGAGGTATAACAAAAACGAGAAGCGAGTGACACTATTGCTGAACAACGCACTTATATATATTCTTGCTGTCACAAGACAAAAAAAGGCAAAAAAAAGATGGCTGACTGGGTGGTATCAGTCATGTTGTGGTCGATGATCGCTCGCACCGTCGCTTTTTGCCTTGTGGAACAAGAGGGGGTAGTGGTTGTGGGAAAGCCACATAATGTTCGTGGTGCCATCTAGGGCCAGCTGGCTGCGGCTCAAAAGGAGGCAACACCTATGTGAACATTACCGCCCGCCTTGCAGCGCTGGCTGCAAAAACAAAATGAATTAAGACCGCAATGGTAGGACAGCGAGATGTGAGAGATCATGATACATGTGACAGAACTAAAAGGATGGACTACAAACTCAATTAGCGTGAACACTCGTTGTAAATCAAAATTCATTTTAAAACAAAAAAAATATGGAATGATATCAGGGAGAATGTTCTTAACAAGTTAGTAATACGAAATAACATTTCAATTTTTCTCTTAATATAGGCGCAGCTTTTTACTGCTTAACAGGGTTTTCCTCACAGTTTCTGTACAGGCTTAAGAAAAAGAATCTTAGTTTACATTGTTAATTGTTGTAAGAGACTTAAGGAGACAATATATATATATATAAAGAGATCCCCATTGTAAAGGAGATACGAAACGTTGGTAAGCACAACCACCTGGTAGCTAGAGGTATTCTTTCTTCATGATGTTTGCAAGTAATAATAATTTTTTTTTTTTTTTTTGGAGAACTGCGATATCGAGTGATCTGGTAGTTATTGAGGTAATAGGACGCAAAGTTTGGCTATTGAACGCTTGAGAATTCCTCGCTGAGTCTTGACATCAGCAACGCGTACTCTTTGGTCACAACCGGGGTATACTTTAAGAACGCGTCCCAATCTCCATTCGTTGGGCGGCAAATTCTCGTTTCTTATGATAACCAAATCATCAACCTGGAGATTCCTCTGGGGATACTTCCACTTGTTACGCTTATGCAGCTCTTTAAGATATTCCTCTTTCCAACGGGTGCAGAACTGATGGTGGAGAATTTTCAATTGCCGCCACCTATTCATGATGCTCAACGATTGATCGGAGTATGGAGGCTCAGGAGGAGTCAACAATGCGCTGCCCGTAAGAAAATGACCGGGGGTAAGCGGAACCATGTCCGTCACATTATCTGACATTGGAGACAACGGTCGCGAATTCAGACTCGATTCTATACGGGCTAGGAGGGTCGTGAACTCCTCAAAGGTAAATTTATGATTTCCAACAGCCTTTCGAAAGTGGAGTTTAAAACTTTTGACACCCGCTTCCCAAAGGCCTCCCATATGGGGTGAGCCGGGGGGAATAAAATTCCATTTCATTTGGATGAAATGATGCGAATGTTCGCCAGAGTGGTGATTGAGGGCCTTTTGACAGTCTTGGAAAAGTAACTTTTCGGATCCCACAAAATTGGTACCCTGATCCGAAAACACCTGTTCAGGAGTGCCACGCCGTGCAACGAAGCGAGTAAAGGCGGCTAGGAAAGCTTGGGCGGTCAGGTCACTGACAGCCTCCAAGTGGATAGCACGAGTCGAAAAACAGACGAAGAGACAGACGTAGCCTTTGTCTAGGCGGCATCGTCTTCCGAAATAGGTTTTTATGAGAAATGGGCCGGCGAAATCAATGCCGGTGTTCGTGAAAGGGCGGCTAAATGTGGTACGCTCCTTAGGCAGCGTGCCCATTAGTTGGGTTAAGAGTCGTTTTTTATATCGGGTGCACACCTGACATTCACGAATACTCTTTCTGACTAAGTTTTTTAGCCTAGGGATCCAATACTCAGACCGTATCATACGAGTCATGAGCTGAATTTCACCATGCAGCGACAACTGGTGAATATAGGAGACGAAAAGTCGTGTGAACATACAGTTATACGGAAGAAGAATGGGGAATCGTTCTCGGAAAGATAGGGTGGAAGACGATAGTCTGCCGTGCGACCGAACGAGGCCGTTGGAGTCAAGAAAGGCGTTAAAGCTCACCAGCCAACTTTTGGCTGACAATTGTTGCCCACGAGACAATGATTGGTACTCAACCGAAAAGTATTTTTGTTGTGTTAAACGAATAAGTCTATCTCTCGTGCGGAGAATTTCTTGATGAGAGAGGGTGTGCGTTAAACAGTTAATTCGGACAGTAGCATCACGTAAAGAGTCGATAAAGCGATAAATATAGGCTAGAATACGAATGGCTCGATGCCAGGACGAAAAGTTACCGAGGATCGTTTCAAAATCGGGGGACACTTGGTTAACGAGGACTCGGACCGGTCTCTGCTCCAGAAGAGACTCATCCGCAGGGCTCGGGTTTGAAGAAGGCCAATCGGGCTGTGGGTTTTTAAGCCAGTGAGGTCCTTCCCACCATAGCGGACGGTTTTTCAATTCCAGAGGAGTTAACCCTCGAGTAGCCAAATCAGCAGGGTTATCATATGAAGCCACATGATACCAGTCGCGAGCAGAGGTATTACGGAGGATCTCAGACGTCCGATTAGCGATAAAAGTTTTCCACGAGCTCGGGTGCTTGTTAAGCCATGCCAATACAATGGTGGAGTCGGTCCATAATCGTATTTCCGAACCTTGGAGAAAGGGAAGACCTTCCAAAGTTATTCGTAGCATCTTAGAAAGCAGGACTGCACCCTGAAGCTCCAACCGTGGCAAAGAAATGGGGTTGACCGGGGCGACTTTGGATTTGGCCCACAGCAGGCGCGACGTAAAGGAAGTCGAGTCATGTTGTACCCGAAGATATATACACGCAGCGTAGGCCATTTCCGAGGCGTCACAAAAACCAGTCAGGAGCAAGGGAGCCCAAGGAGCATACTCTACCCATCTCGGAATCCGGATAGTTTCGATATCTGGAAGAGCTAATAAAAAACGTTTCCACCGTTGCTCGGTAGAGGATAAAAGGCTTTTATCCCAATCAGTTTGATCCTTCCATATTTGCTGCAAGAGTATCTTTGCTGTAACAACGACCGGTGCTAGCCATCCGGCAGGGTCGAAAAGTTTGGCAATGACAGACAGCACTGAGCGTTTGGTGAACGACCCGGTATCGGGTGGGGGTTGGACTGAGAAAGAGAATTGGTCAGAAATTGCATTCCAATTGATGCCGAGCATTTTCAACGAGCTCTTATCTTCGAATTTGAGAAAGTCCTGATTAAGAAGGAACTCTTTCGGGAGATGGTCTAACAATTCGAGCGAGTTTGAGGTCCATTTTCGTAAATGGAAGCCGGCGGATTTCAGGGCGGCAATCAATTCACGCTGCGATCGTTGCGCAGTGGGTAAGTCGTGAGCTCCGGAAAGAACATCATCGACATAAATTTCACGGTTGAGAATGTGTGCTGCTAAGGGATGGGAAACTTTGACTTCATCCGCCAATTGTCGTAGAGTACGGATCGCCAGATACGGAGCGCAAGTAACGCCGAACGTTACCGTTTTGAGTTCGTAGTCGGAAATACCCTCGTCTGGAGATTCACGAAAAAGAATGCGTTGATAGCTAGTCTGATCGGGGTGTATCAGAATTTGTCTATACATCTTCTCGATGTCGCTGTTAAAAACGTATTTATAGAAGCGCCAATTTAGCATTAATAACGTGATATCCGATTGCAGAATAGGTCCGGGATACAACAAATCGTTTAGGCTCTTTCCATTAGAGGATGCCTGCGAGGCATTAAAGACAACTCTCACCTTAGTCGTGAGGCTGTGAGGTTTAATAACGGCATGATGGGGTAAATAATATGAACTGAAACTCGTACCTGAAACATTCTCGGAAGGAGTCGTACGTTGCATGTGACCAAGAGACCGGTATTCGTTGAGAACAGAATCGTATTCTTTCTTCAAGCTTGGCTTGTTGAGAAGTCGTGATTCGTTGCGAACAAATTGTCTCATGGCAATAGCTCGCGAAGATCCAAGCTTGGCGTGATCCGAGAGTTCAGCTTTAAAGGGCATGCGAACGACATATCGTCCAGAGGGGTCACGGTAGGTGGACTCTGCAAATAAGGTCTCACAAAACTCCTCTGCTGAGGAAAGTATTGGTGTTTGGGGAAGTTCTTCCAGCCTCCAGAACCTTTGCAGATCCTGTTCTATAGTCACATCGTTGAAGAACGATACTACGGTTGGGTAGGATAATACTTCAGACGAAGATGCAGGCATGAGCGGGCCAAGTAGGACCCACCCAAAAACGGTGTTCTGAGCCATGAGGGATTTTAGTACGTTGTGTTTTAAGCCATCTCGAATAATGAAGGGGTACAAGTCAGCGCCAATAAGCATATCGATGCGAGAACTCTTGTTAAAGAAGGGATCGGCTAATGACAAGCCAATAGTACGTTGTCGATCCCCCAGTTCAATTGAGATAGAAGGTAGATTTCCGGTCAACTTCGGGAGCACCAATGCTTGTACATTGAGGGCGAATTCTGTGTCATGTTTTGAGCAAAGGGTGAACGAGCACAGCTTGGAAGATGAAGCAGTAACGGTTGAGCTCATCCCGGAGACTTGAGCTCGTACAGGTTGAGTTGGCAACTTCAACCGAGTCTGAATATCTTCCGCTATGAAGGATACTTCAGAGCCAGGGTCGAGTAAAGCCCTTAGATCGAAATCGGAATTGTGATGATGAATTCTTACTATCGCTGTGGCTAATAGAGCCTGTGAACGAGTCGTAGAAAAAAATGAATTGGACGAAATGTCTGGGGTGGACTGTATACCCGATGAAATCGATTGAGCTGGGCGGGTTGTTGGGGAGTGAAGAAGCGTATGGTGCTTGCCTTGGCACTGGAAGCAGGTGTTCGTGCTTTTGCAAGTCGCTACTGTATGTGTGACTGCAAGACAATTGTAGCAATACTTAAGCTTCCGCACTGTCTCTCGTTTGGCCTCGACATCCATTTTTAAAAAGTCAGGGCAAAGTCGGAGTGGGTGGTGTTCCTGACAAAGCTTACAAATCGGTGCTACCTTGGTATAGTGAGAACGGACACGCGAAGCAGAGGTGTTTGGGTGTTTGGGTTCGCTATTTGGGCGAATGGGTTTGTTGCTCGGATGCAGTTCAGAGACACTTTCTAAAACCCGGAAACGATTGGATAGAAACATATTCATGCTTTCCCATGAGGGAATGTCGGTTGGGTTTTTTAAAGAGTCCTCCCAGAGCGCAAGTGTCGTAGCTGGAAGTCGGGTCGAACAGATATATGTCACCATTGCATCCCATTTTTCAACCTCCAAGTCATTTGCCTTTAATGCAAGCAACGCGTCATTGATACTGCTTTGCAATTCCTTTATTGCTTTAGCTGATTCAAACGAAATGGGCGGCTGGTTGAGTAATACCTTAAGATGGTTATTGACCAGAACCCGTTTGTTTTCAAAGTGGTCTTTTAAAGCCGTCCAGGCTAAACGAAAATTCTCGTCTGTCAAAGAGAACTTGTTGACAATATTTAAGGCATCGCCCTTTGTCTTCGCTCGAAGATGAAAAAGTTTTTGTACGGGACTTATTTTTGGATGGTTAATGTAAACCGCGGTGAACATGTCCCTAAAGGCGGGCCACTCCACATAATTTCCGTGAAAAATCTCGGTATCGCATGGTGGGAGCTTGATGCTGTGATTCGTTGACGGTATTGAAAGATGCTCACCCGAAAGGGGGCTGGGAGGGGGAAATACCGCAGTGGACGTGGTTGAACGCAACTCAAGCTGTTTCGTGAATTCGATGATTTCGCTCAGGCATGTGACATATGTGTCGGATGAGCACTGATACTTGGCCTTTACCTCACTGAGGGACTCTCTGAGCTCCTCGTCAGTGGTTGCGTTACACACAAACGAAGTGTATGCGGTTTTCACTTGCCGCCATAAATCAGACAATTCCAGGCGGTATGCCTCCAAAATAGAAAGCGTAAATGTGGTATGTCGTTTCTTCTCTCGAAAAGAAGCGTGGAATTCCACCAGCGTATCGCTAGCCAAAATTATGTCATCCAAACTCATTTCTTATAGGGTCACTCGTGGTTTTACCGAAAAGGATCGAATCTTATAGATTGGGTACCGACCCACTAACTACAAAATGGTTGTGCACTTTATAATTATTAAAACGAATGAATACAATGGGTACCTGTACAATGTAGATATAATAGGATATTTTTCTACGTACTACTAACTACAAAGAATAAATTCTACCACTATAGTACCTGTACAGATAAATGTCTTGAGCAAAAAGAAACTTAGGATGACGATTGGTGAATGTTGATTGATGATAAATCCGATGCTGGTGGATGATAGCGACACGAAGTTACTTTTGAGGTGTGATGAGATAAGTGATGAATACAGATGAGATGCTGCGGTGTTGCGTGACTGCTGACGTGTGTGTATTGCTTGGTCGTTGCGATGCTGAGAGCACAGTGTATGGGGACACGTGTGATATTTGGGGTGAACACTTTGGGTACGCGTGCTTCACTTTGTTTGGGGCAGAATCCGGAATCCGTGAGACACGTGATATACTAAATTGAGGCGGCAGCGTGATTTTGTACTGCACTACAATTCTTATGCGCGACGCGATGGGACTGCAACGTGGCTGTGCGTTACACGTGTTATATCGCAATGGCGCACTATTCACGGTTTACGGCACAATTGGTGGACTACCTTTTCGTAGTTGATGAATAATCCCGAAAAAAAGGTTGAATTTGAAACAGGAACTGTCGGGAGACAATGTGGGAGCTATCGTCTAAGCTTTTCTGGTCACGTGTGTTGCGCTGTGCTTTTGGTAGCTGATGGCGTCGATAAAAGGCAGATTGCACGTAATTTTTTTTTATATATATCCGTGCTCGATTGGACCAAAAATGTTGAGGTTAGCTGTTCTAATTTCACTTTTAATTACAGAAAAAAAAGAAAGCAACAAGAAATTCGTTTTCTTTTCGGTTTTATTTCACTTGAAGATTAATTTTACACATTTTATACGGTCAAGCGTCGAGGTATAACAAAAACGAGAAGCGAGTGACACTATTGCTGAACAACGCACTTATATATATTCTTGCTGTCACAAGACAAAAAAAGGCAAAAAAAAGATGGCTGACTGGGTGGTATCAGTCATGTTGTGGTCGATGATCGCTCGCACCGTCGCTTTTTGCCTTGTGGAACAAGAGGGGGTAGTGGTTGTGGGAAAGCCACATAATGTTCGTGGTGCCATCTAGGGCCAGCTGGCTGCGGCTCAAAAGGAGGCAACACCTATGTGAACAAGTATGTTTTGTGCCAATGGAACGGTTTCAGGAGTGATTTTTTCGATTCCGGACTCTCTCGGACGCTTTTTTTGCCCAATGGAAAACGACATTAGATCATGTACGACAATAGCTCTGTAACGGGTGGCATTTGCAACTCAATTAATTTGTTTTTATTCCTAAAGCCCTTTTTTAATGCAACCAATGCGACCGACCTTTGAATTATTGATATGAATATATTGAACATTATTATTAATTAGAAATAGTCACGCGTTCAAGATGCATTTGTTTCTCAACAATTTTGACGATTAACGAAGCCATCGAGATGAAAATGAGCTTCATCACTGAAGATGGTTTTGTTCGAAAAAGCTGACAAACCTTCATTAATTTTAAAATATTGCTCAACAATGAAAATGCGTTGTTCTTTCGTATAGCGCTCTATTTTTACTAACACCCAACTGTCAGCTGTCACATTGTTATCTTTTTTCGTTGGCATCGCTGTACTACTAAATGGCGCAAAATTCAAATTTTGCCTGAATTATGGGACACGCTATAGACGAGAATCAAATTTGACGGTGCAAAATTAGATTGTCTTCCAGCTGCGCCAGGTCCAGCGCAAGATCACTAAACTTACGATGCATACGATGATTACGGTGACCAGCCGTTTATTAAAATAACGAACAGTTTTGTATTTGAAAACCATGTTTATTGTGAATTATTTTGTATACAAACACATATAGATGTTCTGTTTTTTAGAAGTTCTTCATAATTTTTTCTATATTTGATTTAAATTTTTAACAACAAGTTATACATTAAGAAAACCAAAATTTAATGAGCAAAATAATAGCGCTAAAGTACCATAACTTGGTGAACGAGCAAACAAGTAATCTAGTATTTAAAAGGGTGTTCTATTTAAGTATTTTTTTTATAAAGCACCTATACTATTTATTAAATGAAGAAAAATTAATAATTGAAAGTTGTGGCGCAATTTTTGTCTTTTTCTATTGTTAATTATTTGAAATTCTAAAATATGGTCACCGTAACGATGATCAGCTAATAATTTGCCAAGCAACCGTGATTATAAATTTAGTGGCAGCTGTCAGATTTACAAAAAGGAAAAAAAATAATTTTCTAAATATTTTATTAGGTCCACACTGTAGAATTTCCGTCCCTCCATGTTTAGTTGCAGGAAGGTGGGTAAATACATAATATATGCAACACCAGTATGACTTTCATTTCAATTTCTTTGCAAAATAGATCTGCAAACTGATCTAAGCAGTGAAAATGATCTCCACAACCTTTAAAAGTGTATGGATTTTGTTGTTAGTTTGAACTTGCATGCCAGCCGTTGGCATGTAGGCGTTGACGCCTTCGCAAACAAATATATTTGTAACACACCCACTCTCATAATAATCGTTTGCCAAAAGCGACAAAAATCGTAATACCCCCGGGTGGCTTTCACTTTGCTATGCTAACGCATGCAAAATTGGAGACTTTTGCGAAATATTCGTTCCAGTTTCAGCGGGACTTCGCTTCCTACTAATAACTCAATTGTCACTAAACTGAACTAATTTGTTATTTGTCCCAAGTTGAGTTGCAAAACATGCTTACAATAAGTACCATAGTATTTCTGGCGAATGTCAAGTGCAACATTGGGGCTGCGCACATTGAAAGTCGCTCATATTGCTGTTTGCATAATTTTTTTGTAGTTTTAATGATTTTGCACAATCTGGCACTAAAATCTGTAAACTTGGCCTCTCTTAGCGTTCGTTTTTTTTTTTTTTTGTCTTTTTCACAATCAGGTTGTTTAATACGGCTAAACAATTCAGCAGCAGCTTTATCTTATTCATAGTTGTACGTGTACTCATAAATAAATGTACGTAATAGCCGGCTTTGTAATAGTGATACTCACGGGATATACCACAAGACAAGCCATACGAGGACAGAGTGTGTCCATCATATCATGTCAAAACAAGAAAAAACAATCACGTGCTTAAGTTAAGCACAAGCAATGTATTTTAATATTGTTTTCTTATTTTTTTTTTTTCGTTTTATGTGTAGTGAAAGGTACATCAAATTGATTTGGAAGAGTTAAATCAGCCAGCTCAAAGTTCCCTTTTGTTGGTGATTGCTTTTTATTAGGGCCTTGGGGATTCGCGAAAACGATCAAAGCTGGGAGTATCCCTCGTGTTGGCTCTTTTATTTTTTTTATTGATGCAAGATGCAACCAACCTTGTTGGAGCAGGTTATTTTGAATAACCGTTGTCACAGAACATTTTAATGGAAGAACTTCCAGGTATTCTACTACCAGGCTATAAACGTCTTTTTGATGAAAATATAGAGACACTCAAGGCCGGAAAGTTGTTTTCTGTTCATAAGAAGAACTCATTATTGAATTGGAGAATTTACTACCAAAAAATCCCCGAGAACTTGCTTTTGATTGGGCAGCAAAATAAACAGAAATATGCAAGACAACAATTTTTGTCTTGCGAAAAAAATTAGGGCAACTCTTGCTCCATTTTGCCCCTATCACCACTGGGTGGGGCAAAAATGATTGTTTCTAAAATTAAAATTCATATCGATAGAATTACATCTTACTTCATCTTTCTTAGGGCAACGAAAAGCTCCGTACTCCAACAAAACTAAGCCTTAAGTTGGAAATTAGAATTTTGCAATGTAAAGGGTGATTTTTTAGCTGGTTTGGTTTTGGCAACACTGGTTTTGACAGCTGACGTGTGTTTAGTACCTTGTGTCACTGTCAAACAGCTTCAGTTTGGTTTGCAATTTAACCATGGATCGTCTTACAAATGAACAACGCTTGCAAATTATTGAATTTTACTATCAAAATTCGTGCTCGGTTCGAAATGTTCATCGCGCGCTGCTTCCATTTTATGATCGGCATTCTCGACCTTCTGAGCAGTCTATTCGGAAGATTGTGACCAAATTTCGCACCAAATTTACTTTGTTGGACATTAAACCACCAACACGTTTACGTACTGTGCGTAGTGAAGAAAATATTGCGGCCGTATCAGCTAGTGTGACAGAAGACCGCGAAATGTCGATTCGGCGCCGTTCCCAGCAGTTAGGCCTTTGTTACAGCACTACGTGGAAAATTTTGCGGAAGGATTTGGGCGTAAAGCCTTTTAAGATACAGCTGGTGCAAGAACTAAAGCCAGCCGACCTACCACAACGCCGAATTTTTGGTGAATGGGCTCTTGGAAAGCTGGCCGAGGATCCGCTTTTTTATCGAAAAATTGTGTTCAGCGATGAGGCTCATTTTTGGTTGAATGGGTACGTAAATAAGCAAAATTGCCGCATTTGGAGTGAAGATCAGCCAGAAGCATTGCAACAGCTACCAATGCATCCCGAAAAAGCCACTGTTTGGTGCGGTTTATGGGCCGGCGGCATTATTGGGCCATATTTCTTCAAAGATGATGCGAATCGCAGCGTTACTGTCAATGGTGAACGCTACCGAGCGATGATAACAAACTTTTTTTTGCCCGAAATGGAAGTTCTTGACTTGCATGATATGTGGTTTCAACAAGACGGTGCCACATGCCACACAGCACGCGAAACAATATCGCAATTGCGAGGCGAGTTTGGTGAACAGTTAATTTCACGTTTCGGGCCGGTCAATTGGCCGCCTAGATCGTGCGATTTGACACCATTAGATTATTTTTTGTGGGGGTATGCCAAGGCTAATGTGTATAGGGACAAGCCCGCTTCGATTGACGCACTGGAAGCCAACATCCATGCATTCATTCGTGAGATACCGGCCGATATGTGTAAAAGAGTATGCCAAAATTGGACTCAGCGCATGGGCTACCTGAGACGCAGCCGCGGTCAACATTTGCATGAAATTATCTTTAAACATTAAATTGCAAGGTTCAAACTATCGATTCAAATAAATATTTTATTCATTTTTTCGAATTTTTTGTGTTTTTTTTCTTAAAAAAGTTCTAAACCTCTTAAAAAATCACCCTTTATGTTATTTTCTATTTATATACATCAGAGGAGCTTGCAGCACGATTTGATTTCTTATCATCGACTTTTTAATGACACATGTCAGGTAAGCTTTAGTCAGTGCTACCGAGCCCATCGAAATTATACCCTCTTTTTACTGAAATTCCGCCTATTTCAGTTTAGTCATCCAAATTTATGCTACATTTACAACATCACACATTCCTAACACGTGTGATAAAAGGGGTGTCCGATACTAAATAGCAGAGTGCCTGAATGGGACAGCATTACCTAACACGCAAAAATATCTGACACTTGGTCGGCCATCTTGTTTACGTGGTAGGAATTATTGGAAAGTTCAGCATGTTGATATTTTTATAGCGATGGCTTACGACATGGCTTCCGGAAGTGATGAATGGACAATTATTTATTATTTCGTATAATTGATTGATGAATTGTTGGTTATTTTTACTGAGACTAATTACCAATTTTACTTTACATATTTTCAATCAGAAATAGAAGTGTTTTCAAGTGATTGCAGAAAGTTTTATGTATCTATAATTGTGGGTAGAGCATCCATGACTCTTCAGGCGTCTGATTTGTGGTCTCATTCTTACTCCTTTGACTCTATTTGACATTTTTTAAATATAATTTATTAGCACTTGCAGCACTTTTAATCTAAAAAGAATAAATTAAGCAAAGCAGATTTAAGCGTCCGCAGTTCAAGCTAAAGTTAAGCAGGTTTTGTTCCGCGCTGTACAAAATAAGCTTGCGAGTAAGTAAAAAATATTTTTTTATTAAATTTTGACAGATCAAGCCAAAAATTTAAATCAGAAACAACGTTTTTGCATGAAGGAAAAAAACAAAAATTTATTCGAATTATTATTAAATTTTTCTAGAAAATGTTTTTTTCAAGCGGGAATATTTGGAGGATACAGGATACTTTTGGAGTAAGAACCTGATGTAGAATAAATTGGAAAAATTACCATAGAAGAAATATATTTATCACATGCTTTCTGTTTTTAGCTGAACTGTCAAAATCAAGAGATCATTTTTAGCATGGTGGAAAGACACATGCGCTGAATTTTGCTTTGCTTTGGTGCACTTTTCCACTTCTACCCTTTTGATTGCCACGAATTTGTTGTTTAACAAAAGAACGTCTCTGTAAATATTTGCATTTGTAAGAACTTTTGAAAATGCAGACAAAAATACCGTGTGGTGGAATTAAATTGTGTCCGATTCAAATAATTCGAAATGGTAAGTGTGTTAGGACGCATCTGTATAGTGTTGTGAATTTTGTACTCATTCACATTTCTCTAAAACATGCTACATACATACATTGAACAAGGTGGTTAAAATGAAATAAGATAAATGCAAATTATAATGGGCATGGTATTGTATTTAAAAAAAAGTTATGCAACCACTCTTAAGGCTGAGTCGAGTAAAGGGCAACCTGAAAGTATGATCTGGGGCCGTGTATCCTATAAATCTATTTTGGCAAATCAAAGCAAGCTGAAGTCAGCTACAAGTTGCCAATTTAATTATCTTTGGAAAACATGTTACCCATTTGAAAAACCGACCTGTAAAAAAATACCCTTTGAGTGGTGTTCTAATCAGGGGCCTAACTCTGTAATTCGATTCGAAAGTAAAAACTGTTCAAAAGTTGTTTCCGATTTTAATTTCAAATGTTACTCTGTATAACTTTCGAATCAATAGGAAATGTTGTAAAAAAAACTCTGCAGCTTTCGAATAAATGTTCTGGTTTTTGTCAAAAATGACATTTTAAATTCAACAAAAAGTCAAATAATCATTTTTGATTATTTAAATTTATTCGTTGATAATTGAATTTTACTATTGATATAGATTCAGTTGCGTTGTAGCTTGATGAAGAAATTCGTGTTGAAGAAAGAATTTAAAGAAAGATATAAATAATTATTATATATAATTTTGTCATCAGTTGTTGTTTCTTTTCCTGATCCAAAATCCTTTGTTCCCACCATTCCATTTAAAGAAACTTCACGCATTGGTGGACCAGCTGCGTTCAAGTCGGTTGCTAAATGCTTCCACGGATTATTCGAAGCTCTCCGTTCGTCCGCAGTTTTTTAATATCCCTTTGATAAATCCGGATGGGAACACATAAAACCAATTAGAATTTCAAATTGATTTTGTTTTGTATTGATATTTTTGTTCGGGATTTCCCTTTAAAACAAAATAAAGTCATGAAAAATATCATCATATCAATATTTATTATGTTTGCTTTAATTAATTTATAACATTTTATCAAAAAATATTATTTGTGTATCTTTTTTTAAATAAATAGTTACATTTTAGCTTTTAGCAAAACTTTTCCGGATGCTAATTAGATATCGAATAAAATTGCAGAAATTCGAATGTATTTATATTTAGCAACGAAAATAGAGTTGTGAAGTACGACATTTCCGATTTTCGAGCAAAGGTATCTAGATAAATGAAACTCGGATTTCAATTTTCGAATAACAGAGTACATATTTTCCGAATTCGAACGATTTAAATTTAGTACTCAGATAGACTTTCTTAATTTCTTTACAGTTCTTCCCTGGTTTCGATTCGTAGTGTCAATGCTAGAGTGTTTCCACCACTGGGTTTTAAAGATACCTACGCCATCCTTCTGTTAGCCGCTCACGTCATTATTGAAGTTATCTATTCACTCTAGTTCCACGCGAACAACAAATATCGTAGACCTCAATATTAGGTTCATTCGCATACGCGGCTTAAATCGAACGCAATCGCATAAAGTCAATACACGTTCTAACAAAATTGACAGACAAAGAGAAAACGAGCAAAATAACGAGTAACGAGCAGTTTCTCTCTGATAAATATGTCAAATGCACAAAGTTGACAAGAAACAAATTCAAAATCAGTCTTCAAAGTCAATTGCACAGAAAAAAGTGTGAAAACAAACAAACAAACAAACAAACAAATATTTGACGCAAGTAGATGTCAAAGATCTAAGTGACTCAGATTAACACGAATTCTATCCACGTACTTTGGTGAGTATATTTTCAGCTCTCTGAGAGAGTTTCGCTCAATTTTTAATAACTCTGGGCTGGGCCTTACCAACAACCATTTTTAGTTTCGACTCTAAATTTTAGTAGTTCACAGTGGCTATATTTTCCATGCAAATTTAGCAATTGTGAGCTTCCGTAAATTTAAAGTCGAGTCTTTAATTCGTTGTTAGTACGGTGCAGGGCACCTAAGTTGTAGGCTGTATTTTTTTTTGCTTTGCCAAAACTTACCGCACAGATTGAGGCCAATTCAATTCTTGCGTGAATTTTGGGACACGCTTTATAAAAATTTGGAATTTTTTCGTTCCTATACCATTTATTCGGCTAAGGCTAAGAAAAAAAATGCGAAAAAGAAACCAGTCAATCTATGCAAGGAAAACCCATAAAGACTGTTCGAAGGGAGAAGCAGAAATCCAAACTGTGACCGCTGCTCATTATTGAGACACGTCAATCCATATCTTGTGACTTGCAAGGTTTTTCTTAGCTAATTTAAAAGCGTTTTTGCCCGTGCGATTTGTATCTTCAGCCATTTGCAGACAACATTCACCAACAACTCGATTCCCCGACAACATTCGCCAATGTCTTCATGTATTTTCTCACATTATCAGCTAATGGGCACTGACCTACTAACGAAACACACTTCTAATCAGCCAGTCATTAATCCGAATCTTAACAAAAAGTTAACGAAACATAATTGAGTAATTAAACTTCCAGCGCTCCGCCTGTCCGAATCCATTCGGTTACTTCCTTGGGAGCAACCGTAGCTAAGCCGCTATCCGCCACTCGCTTGACATTAATCAGTTACTATACCTAACCATCAAAACTATGAGTTTGCCAAATTGTGGCAGTCCCATGGGTAATTGCTATGATGTTACATCAAATCAGGCGATAGTTGGCGTGAGCTTGCAATCAATTTGTGCAGATAATGTGATTTATTGATTCCAAATACGGGAATCGGAATGTGTGCGGTTGTCCAAAAGACTAAAAGCATCTGCTTCGTAATGAATTAATTGTTTCGAATAATATTAAGTCGGGCAGTGCCCCCAAGAAATGTTGCAGAGCAGTGCGAGTGGATCGGGGCAACATCATTGCCTTTGGAAATAGCAAGCACGTCACACGATTGGGTGCCAGTAGCTAAGCTATGCATATATCTGATACCAATGCTGTTATGCAGCCACACCTTCAGATTAAACGAATAAGATAACCTCAGGCGCAACAATGGCGAGAAGAAGTCTGCGACTACGGTGTGGGAATATGTCGCTATATTGAAACAGAAAATCGAAAGTAATGTCATCGAAAGAATTACGAGAGTTGGTAAGCTTCCAGCTCCCACCAGCCTGCAATTACTTTGTTGCTACACTTACGAGTACTCCGTCTTTTGTGCTTCTTCTTGAAGAAGTTGCAATATGTGAAGTTAACTTATGTCTGTATGCAAATTTAGGACTTTATTTGCTGTTGTCAACGTTCGACGGGTTTTTATACTGCTCGCAAAATGGAAACTAGTTTTTTAAATAAGCCGACACAAAGCGCCGCAGTAATAATCAATTTATGTCAATTTATATGAATTTACGGAAGCCCACAATTGCGAAATTTTTAGGAAAAATATAGCCACTGTGAGGTACTAACATTTAAACTAAAAACACTGGCAGCAGCCATTTGACGGATATCGTCGTTTCCACTTAACAGAAAAAATTGTAAAGTTGCAAATAAAGATTTCCATCCCTCAAAAACATTTTTTTTTTTATTCAGTAAAAAAGAAATTCAAAAACAAAATTGGATGATCATTTTGAGCCACCCTGTACACATTAAAATTTCACGGCTGTGGCTTTTATAGGTTTAGGTTTAGTTGCAGGCTTCTTCCTGCTAAATTAAATAGAAGAGCTTTGCAAGGGTTCATAGAGAGAATGGCTCTTTTTTATTATAATTTTCAAATTATCAATGTAGCCTATAGTCCATATAGATTGACCAGAAGGCTATTACCGACTAGTGACCTCTGACTTCCATCACCCGTTGACTGCAGTTAGAGGCACCGCAGCGTTGCCGCTAAAAAAGGGGCCCCCACATAAAATACCAATAGGTATGGCAAAAAAAAGAAAAAAACAGGCAAAAATATTTATTTATAACAAAAACAAACAAATGTTTTCAATAAACAATTTTTTCACTTTCTTGCATCCTTTTCCCGTTTAATAAAGAATTAAATCTTACTTAAACAGAAAAAGGAACCATTTTATTAAATTTTAAAAATATGGGGTCTTGAGGCTCAAAAAAGAGTCATTTCGTCCCTAAAAGGGTCAAACGGCAACGCTGGCACAGACACTCCTCCACTCCAGTCCAAATATTCGACTCTCCAGTGCAGCTCTAATCAAATCTTTAATACATTCACTTTTGCCTGGTATTTGGGGTTATCGAACCCGAAACCGATTAATAGAAAGGCACACGGCTCATCCTTGGGGCGTAGGGATTTCTCCTTTTTAGGGTTCCGTAGCCAAATGGCAAAAAACGGAACCTTTATGGATTCGTCATGTCCGTCTGTCTGTCCGTCCGTATGTCACAGCCACTTTTTTCCGAAACTATAACAACTACACTGTTGAAACTTGGTAAGTAGATGTATTCTGTGAACCGCATTAAGATTTTCACACAAAGATAGAAAAAAAAACCAATAAATTTTGAGGGTTCCCCATACTTAGAACTGAAACTCAAACATGTCTTCAAAAATGATTTTGAGGTTTCTAAAATCATTTTTTTCTAAACTGAATAGTTTGCGCGAGAGACAAAATAAGAGAATGATAAAACTAAAAAGAATATATGATGTACATTACCATGCAAACTTCCACCGAAAATAAAATAAATAAAAAATGAAAAAGCGGCCAAGCGAGTCGAACTCGTCCAGGAAGGGTTCCGCTCGAAGAGTCCCGTTGTTTTCAGTCGTCCTACAAAATGTTTATGATCTTTAACCCGTGCTTTACGTATATGAGCCACTACTAGCATATCTGCAGTTTTTCAAGCTTGTTCTACATGTATCACTTTTTTCTTGCATTTAGCTTGATAAACCAGTTGGGTTAGAAGTTCTGTTTAGGTTTGTATTGTTAGCCATTCCGCCTGGGAGCTTACTTACACTGTTTTTAGGGGGACAATTTCGGCAGTTAGCGACTCATCATTATGCCGATTTAAAGCTTCTTCGAGCTGCCTTATATAGATGCAATTTAAAAGACGTTAGCTTGACTATTTCTTCCTTCTTTCGATGTCGCTGCTTTCCTTATACTTTGTAAGGCAGCTTGCTTTTCTGCCAGTAGGTTACGAATGCTTGAGCTTCTTTAGGCAGGGTACAGGATACTTAATAGGCCTTTTTTATTATGCTCACATGATAATATATATAGATCATTGATTTCCACGGTTTACAACAATAGTACGAGATCCAACTTTTGTTGTAAACCATGGAAATCAATGATCATAATAAAAAAGGCCTAATGTCAAAGAGTTGACCTGCATTCTGCTTACCCGCCATGCATTTTTTTTTTTTTTTTTTTTTTTCCTGTTGGGGGGAGGAGAAATGCTTTGTGCACCGTAGGGAGGTCTTTTTGGCGTTGACCATCCCCGTGTGTCCGACTCCCATTTGTACAATGCGTTGTACAAGGTTTACGGACTAAAACTCCTCCTTCCCTTCGGTTTCTGACCCGCCCCCCTGGGACCGCTGTTCGCATTACTTCAGGGGGGCTGTGATCATACGCCCTTTCGGGCTCACTCTGTTTCGCGGGATTGCTCTTCTTCTCTTTTCTTTCTTCTGAGAATGCGTTGGACGTAGGCGCAGATCTTGTTCCAGTTCTGCTCGCTGGCCAGCACCTTTTCGGTAATGTTGTCTGGAGTGATGATACCGATATTCGTCTCCAGTTCTCTTCTTTTGGATTCCCACCTGCTGCAAGCGAAAAAGGTATGATGCGCGTCGTCTTCCTGGGAGTCCCCGTACTGGCAGGCTGGACTGTTTGTTTTCCCGATCTTGTGGAGAAAGGCGTTGAAGTATCCGTGTCCGGTGAGTAACTGTGTGACGTAATAGTTAACTTCACCGTGTTTCCGGTCATTCCACTCAGCCACGTTCCTGATAAGCCTCGCTGTCCATCGTCCTCTGCTTTCCGAGCTCCAGCGTTCTTGCCACTTCTGTTTCGTGAGCTCTCTGGCCTCTTCCGTAGCCCTTTCTACTCCAGCTTCCGTCTTTTTGTCGTAGACGTACTTCTTTTCTGCCGCTAAGAGGTCTATTGGGGTCACCCCTGCGACAACAAGAACGGCTGGCTCCGATACGGTTCGGTATGCGCTTGCAACACGTAGAGCTCCGCGTCTCTGCACAGCTGCCATCTGCTTTCTGTACTTTTCCTTTCGAAGTGCATCTGCCCAGATCTCACATCCGTAAAGCAGAATGGCGTGCGTTATCGACATCAGGAGCCTTCGTTTGCTGGCCGTTGGGCCACCTACATTTGCCATCAGCCTGCTCAGTGACGCAATCACTTTCGACGCTCTTTCCGCTGCATTCTTAATATGGTGCCAGAAAGTGAGTTTGGTGTTGATGGTCACCCCCAGATACTTCACGGCGTCTTTGCTTCTTATTACTTCCTGGCCGATTTGGAAGTCGATTAAGGTCGGGATCCTTTTCTTCGTCAGAAGCACTATCTCGGTTTTTTCTGTAGCCAGGCCGAGACCGTGTTCATCCATCCAAAAGGTCACTCGCCGCATGACCTGGTTTAGCTTCAGTTGCGCATTTTCAGTGTCTTTTGCCATTATGACCGCGGCGATATCATCTGCATACCCCACCAGGAAGGTGTCTGGCGGCATCTCCATGCGAAGGATGCCATCATACGAGATGTTCCAGAGGTCAGGCCCCAAAATTGACCCTTGGGCTGCTCCTGAGGTTACTTGCATTCTTCTTTGGCCTTCTGTAGTCTCGTAGATCAGCTCCCGGTCCCTGAGGTAGTCTTTAACCATCCGTAAGAGATAGGCTGGGATGTTGAAAGTGTTCTCGAGCGCGTTCAGCATGTCACTCCACCTGGCTGAGCTAAAGGCGTTCCTGACATCCAGAGTTGCCAGCAGTACGATCTTCCTTGAGTAGTTACTGCCCCTTTGGACGGATTGGGTAGTAAGGACCACTACCCAATCCGTCCAAAGGGGCAGTAACTACTCATGCATAGATCACTGCTAAATTATGATGATGTCATAGGGGTTATGACTTGCACATATTGAAAACATACTGAGCCATTTATGAATGCTTGTCATTTAGGGACCTGGCAAAAAGTTCTGCCGAAAACCAGTAGATCTTTGAGACAGCGATTTTAAAGCTTCGACTTTATCCCTACGGTAGTGTTTTCTATTATTTTCAGCAGAGTCTTTTCCAGGCCAGTTTAAATTCTGGGATTGAACTAACTCCATCTGTGCGCGTTCGTCTCTCAAATTAATTAGAACAAATGAGGTAAGGGTAGGTCTAAAGGGTTCGGTGGTACTAAGACCGGATTTAGCAGCCTTATGTATTAACTCAACTTGAATTTCTCACCGTTATTTTGGAACTTGTTCTAACTTTAAACTGGAAAGATGTCATCCAATCCAAAATATTTAAATATTTCACATTTCGAACATTACCTCACCATAAATGTAATAAAATAGAGCGGCTCTGAGTGGTTTATTTTTGTTATCACACACATAGAAAATTATGTTTACCCAGCAGACTGCATAAATTTAAATTATTTGCAGAACTAATTGACATTTTCCAACGGGCTTCTGTGTCTGCAGCAGTCTGCAGTGAGCGTGGTGACTTTTTATAGTCACACACAAATGGAATACGAGATGTCAATTGTAACAATATTAACCGTTGTTGAGAATGAGCCTAGTTGTAGCCATACGTAAAATGAACCCGTAAAAATTGTCTTTTGCTTTTGGTTGAACTCAATCTTGGTTGTAAAATTAACTTTAAAGTTAGTTTATCAAAAACAAATAAGCAAATGATCTTTTAATTTTCTAGAAAAATAGTTTAATAAATTTTCCGTACGAAAAACTTTTTCCGATCAGTTCTCAGTTAATTCCACAAAAAAAAAATTAATCATTCCATTCCACCGAACGCACTGCGGAATGAAATCCCTCAGAAAAACTTCTCTGGTACAATGAAAATATGAAACATTTCAGTGGAACGATGTGGTTGATTTTAGCGGAATTGACTAATAATTTGATCCGAAAAGTTTTGCGTTGGGAATTGATAATTCATAAGTTGCATTCATAGACAAAGAAATGGCGAAAACTATTCAGCTTAAGTGGTCCAAGAAATCGAAACAAATTTCTTTCGGTTTCATTTTACATATAGCTAAATATAACCATTGCCTTAGATAGAGCAATTTTATCGTTGACTATCACTTCCCTCACTGTTCTCCATGGTGGTGCATAAACTGACAGTTGCACCAATTAAAGTCAAAATGATCATACAAATTACAGCCTAAATTTGGTAGGTGCCAAGACACATTAGGGTAATTGCAGCGCCATCTACTCTCAGCCGGACTAGCTCTGTTCCAAATTTCGACGAACTTAAGTAAATTTCACTATGCCAAACATGGGTTGGGTTGGGTAGTGCTAATGTCTTTCATGCCCAAAAACACCCGACAGTTAGCTAAACAAAAATCCAATTATTAAGATTATCCAACCATCAGCTGGGCGTTATAAAATCATTTGCCGGTACAAATTTCTCCACTTGCCTTTATTTGGATACGATTTTCTGTTACTCTCTTTCTGTCAGGTGGACAACAAAATAAACAAAGACAAGACCACAACACTTTACATTTCTTTGCTTCCACTTTTTTGCTTAGACGCAGGATAAAAAAAAATAGAAAAACACTCTGCCATATTATGAGCGTGTAAGTAATCAAGCCAAAAACGTCGGCAAGTAATTAACTTGACTCACTCAACGTTGACATAAGTAATGCCGATGTAAAGTGTGCGATTTTTACTCCTTTGCTGTATACATGTTTGGATCACGTGATTGCAAATGCTGTCGAAACGTCATGTCACTTCGATTGTTGCACCCTTTTCGCTGCATTCCGTTTATAGAAGGCATTTCAACTGGATTTAAATACAGACAATTAAGGACCGACATTGGGCATAGGCACTGACGTTTTGTAAATTTAATGCGGATTCGAAATGGACTACAGGAATGGTAATTGCAGGTGTGATTAAAATGCTCGAATTCGTCCATGTAGCTTCCTGTAACTGAATACGACTGACTAATTTCAAACGGCTGATCAGAATGGGATAATTGATTGAGTTATGAGTGTGAGAAGGAAGTTATTATACTAACTTCATGGACGCACAGTCGCACATGGCTGTGAGACGGGGAATGTTAGGAGGTATGTTTCCGTTCGAATGGATATATTTACAAATGTATATGACGGCCACGTTATGCATGCAGCCATATCTGGCACGATGCAAGTGGTTTTATGGGATAGAACGTCTTGAAATGGAATAAACAATTCATCGTGTTTTGTTTGAAGCACGAAAACATTTGTCAGGATAGGTGTTTAATAATTTTAACCTTATTGTATAAGTTAATGCAACGAAGTAATTTTTCGAACCGATTCGATACCAACAACAATCTGCCCAAAGCACCGCACATTCACCCCAGCGCTTTTATTCACCTGTATCAGCACATCCGTTTCAACTGCAACAACCAGCACCCAGCACCACCGCGCATGATAACCGAACGGGAAGGTTCTTTTATTGGCGCCCAACGTGGGGCTTCTTGAGCTTGACACAGTTTTTTATTTTATTTTTTACAAATTAATCTATTTTCAGCTCCAGTCAATTTGAAACAAACGTTACAGCACGATTAAATATTATCCTTTTTCAGGTTCGTGAGTCCTAAGGGAGTCGCGGTAGACGGACGGGTCTATTGTTCTTTTATAAGAACTTTTGAAACCACACTCGCGTTGTCTCGGAAAAAAATGTTGGGCGCCAATAAAAGAACCTTCCCGTTCGGTTATCAAAAATGAACTCAACTTTATTTTTTCTTTAATTCTATCTCTACGTTACATTACCAAAATAAACTTAAACTAGGTCGGTTAAAAAGTGCTGATAATAAGAAAATATTGAAAGTGCGTTGAAACTAATGTGCTGGGGTTAATGCGCGGTGGTGCTGGGTGCTGGTTGTTGCAGTTGAAACGGATATGCTGATACAGGTGAATAAAAGCGCTGGGGTGAATGTGCGGTACTTTGGGCAGATTGTTGTTGGTATCGAATCGGTGCGAAAAATTACTTCGTTGCATTAACTTATATGTTGTAATGACAACAACCTGTTCACAGGCACTTGGGTTGGAACAGCTAGAGAAATTTTGTAGACAGAAAAGATGGGGTTTTGGGCTTCAAAATGTAAGCGATCCGCAAAAACAACTTGAAAATATCACATCGAATTGTACTCGCACTCCATAGAGATAAAAGGACAGAGCCATAAGGAAGAATCTTATAATTTCTTTCGAAAAAAATTGCGCTTGTCGACACCAAAATCGCAAAGCAGGGCATTTGTGGTTGAAAAGCATGCACAGCCCGCGCCTCTGGAAACGGACTCAGTGACTTTGAGGCGGAGCAAAAAGCTATTACGTTCCTATACATATTTCCTATATTTCAATTAACACGCAACGTGACTTGTGACATCCAGTCCTAAAGAGACTCGAACTTGTAGTCAAAGTAATTCGGATATCCATTACCCAAAGTGTGCTAAAAGATTTAGTGTGTCAAATGCTACTTCGTAAAGAGGCCGCAAGAGCCAATAAATAGTTTTCGCAACTGGTTTGTGACCCTAGGCTTAGCTTCTCACAGCCATTCCTTTTGTGTACCTTCTCTTATTTTTGGAACAGTTGGCATTGGAATTAGAAGGGGCCTGCAATTTTACGCCGAGTTTGAACGGCTAATTGGCAAGCTCTTTCATAACTTTCGGATATTTGTCAGACTTTCGCCATAGGTGGCAGAGTGAAAATAATTAAGATGTAATTTGTGCTTTTCAGGGGTCGAATCTGAGAACCCTCGTTCAGTAGCCCAAAGTGTAAAAGGCTTTAACAGAAACCTGCAGAGCATGGGAACGATGATGGCCAACATTTCCAATGAACCGACCAACGCAGCAACATTCAAAGTTAAGTCAAACAAGGCTGCCGCCTGATGGAGCAGATTACCTCGGTCAAACCTTTTCAACTGGCAGGTGATGACTTGGTAGAGGCAAAAATCAACTTATCTGAAAAATTTGGTCAATTGAAAGTATGCCCGACAAGCAAAACTTAAGTACCACCCAATCTACAAGAAAAAGAAATATTTTTAGCTGTTCCATTACGCGAATGTCAAATATTATGTCACTTCGCCTACACAGTGTAAACGCGGCTAAAACTTTGTAAACAGTTGTACGAAACTTACAACTCACAAGCCAACTTCAGAGGAACAATATATCTTAAAAGTCCGTAAAACTGATGACATTAAGCGGTAATAACAATCATTTTTACTTGCACAATAGTGCAATTTTCTATACAAAATTAGCTATTGTGACCTACGATCCATGTACTGTGGAGATTAAAACGGGTGAGGCCAATTGGTCCTGCTTTTAATAATAACAAAAGTTAGTAGGAGTGCTGCGTCAGCGCGGAAACGTCACAAAGGAAAAATACAACTTTGAAGTAGTGAACGAATTTGTGCAATACAGATCATCATATTTAGGGTTCAGAAAGCGTAATTTTCGGAGTTATTTAATTAACTATTGTGACTTAAAATATATTAAATATAAAAGTGTTGACTTCTATAGGCCTAACTCTTAACAATTCTTAATTTCGACTTTAAATTTAAGGAGTTCTCCTAGCTACACTGTTAAAACTATTTTCGCAATTGTGATCTACAGCAAATTCAAGTTCAAAAGTTGAATTTGTTATTAATAAGTACGGTCCTTTGTACACTTGGCTTCTAATATTACCTCACAAAATGACGTGTTTACAGACATCAAGTCTACAAATAATAATTTTCAGTTTATAGGTTTAATTTGACCAACTCACAATGGCGTAATTTCCGACACAGAATTATATTCTGTCACCTACGAAATATATGGTTAACCATAAAATTGATTATAAGGGTACTGTCGCTAACTGACAATCATATTTAACCTTCGTCTTAAGTTTAGTTTAGTTCACAGTAGCTGTACACCAAAAATGTTTATTACCTAATACTAGGCAATGTACAGAATACAGATGAAGGTAAATAAAGCGAAACAAAATGATTATAGGAACATCATAGACAAGCCATACTGAGACTGAAATTCGTATTGACAAATGTCACGTAACTTCAAAAATTCCGGCTCACCAACAAACTCGAAAAAAATATGAGCCACTTCCGCTGTGGGCAAAGTTGCTGGCTGCGTTCAAAGAATTTTATCCGTTATGCCTAGTATGTTGTTCCAGGAAAGCTTAAATTAAGCGCCTCTCCAATGTTTCTCTCCACCGCTTTGCTTAAAGCTCGCTTCATTTTGACAGTGTAGGTACTCCCTCAAAAACCTCTTCCAGGTACTCCTAGTTAAAATACTCCACTTCTAAAAGAAATTAAATTAACAACAACGATTTTTTTTGTATTGAACTTACCATTCTCCATACTGTTGGCTTTCGTTTGAAATAATGATATTTTCCCTGATCTGTCAAAATTTAGCTCTGGTAAAATGTATTTTGCATTAATACGCCAACTTAAATTCTGTAGAGATTTTTCGTACAGCGGCTAACAAATTTAGCTTGAACTGCGTACTGCCTTGCTTTATTTTATCTTTGGAGACATTTTTGTATGGGGGCTTAATTTAAGCGCGAGCAGCATACTAGGTTTTAAATTTAAAATTCTTCGTTACGTGCGGATAGTATTTTTTTAGGAATAAGTGTAAATCTGTCTAAAATATTAAAAAAAAAAAAACGAACACTGTAGAATGGTTGTGGAAAAAAAAAAGCATTTTGAGCAAACTTTCTTCAGTTATTTAAGGAAAATTTACAAATGAAATCGAAGTAAAAAAAAGAACAACCATGTTTGTCCTAATATATGTTTCTAGTATATAAAACATCTCCTTTATATAGTCTTATTAACCAAACAAATCAAATTATTCGCATTCAGTAATTGTTAAATGTGGTATTCCCGAACTCGATCACTTTCTCCCAAGGTTGGCAGCATTTTTTTTGTATGTTTTTGCATATCACACGGATTCTAGATTTTATTTGACATTAGGCCGATAGGAAAGCAAAATGCCGGAATTTGGAGAAAATATTGAGGGGGCCAGCGGCAAGAGGATTGCGAGTTGGGGGTCTCAGTATAATTTGTCTATGATTTACATGTTACATCTATAACAAATAATTAGAGAAAGGTCCTTAGAATCCTTAAAAATGGGATCTTTTCGGAATGCAGATTTTAATTTTCATGCATAACAACCCAGTTTGATAGCTCTTTAACCACCAAAAAATGACATTTCTCTTAAGAGTTCCTGCAAACAAAAAAGATTTTTTTTTTAAAGTATGTCTTTCTAAAGCCCGTATGACACTACATTTTTTCCTCATTTTTATAATGTTGAAAAGTCAGCGGTGTGTAAAAGAGACTAAAACTGTATTGAGAAAGGGGTAGCAATTGTTTGCAAAGCAACCGCAAATTTTCAATCGAATTTATTTTCAAATAATCTTGAAATGTAAAAAAAAAGCTGAAAAATTTGATTTTTAATACATTTTTAATGCATTGTTTTTTATGTTTCTATTTACATTAATAAAGTTGGTGTGTACGCACTCACTCCTATCGGGAATTTCCGTTCTAATTGTTCGTACTGCTCTAGTTTCATTTTAAAAGCAGGAAAAATGCAAAAAGAAATTTAGTGTCATACGGGCTTAAGGAGTGCTTGAAATTTAATTTTTTACCGGAATGTAATTTCCAAAAAGTTTTTTTTTTAATTATTGTTGGACTTGCATATTTTACCCTGAAGTCCGTGAGGCCCCCAAAAAGGGGATATTGTTCCTAAAATTTCCTTCAGAACAAAAAGAAGCTGGCATACCAAAGAAATTAATGTAAATTTGCTATATCGAGAACGCTTACTAAAAGCTTCTTGTAAATTCAACTTTTTTTTAGTTCTTGTGATCCAGGGTGGGCATTTTCATTTTAACTATTTATCCAGCTTCATGTAGTTTCACTTCGAATAGTTTTCAAAGCTGTTTAAATTTGTTATAATTATAGTTTGACATTCATTGATTAATCGTTATTTAAATCGGTTCCAGTTCATTGACTGAAACTTATACCTGTCAAATGTGTGTCAAGTCATGAGCGACATGGACGTCAACTTTTTTTTTTCATTTTTCCGCTAGCAATTGCAAATTCGTGTGCGGTAGGTATGTTTAGAATTTTATTTACAACCAAAACGTTTACAATTAATTCTGAGATCTAAAGAAGAAACACTGTACAATGTATCAAAATTGATTTACAATCCACACAAATATTAAGTTGTACCTACCAAAACCAAAGCCATATGAATGGCAAAAACCATGCGCTACAATTCTGGTTCATAAATTATGCTCGGCATCAGCGCAGTTGCATTCATTCGCAGAATGCCAACCTTAAATACCTCAAAAGGTTATTACACAAAACTCGAACCAGTGTCGAATCGTGATGTGTCAACGGAGTATAAAAAGTGGTTCGCTGCAACGATTCGGCTTCCAATTCATTTAGTTATTAGCAAATGTGTAACGATGTGAGTGCAGAAGCAATTGTCTCATAGAGAACCGCTTCTAACCACAAGATTCACATCTGTGGTGCCTGATGTGGGCAGATAGCTTGAATATGTTTGGACTGGATCCCTGTACGGCGTCGGTTAGTTGGACATATGACAAGCTGGTAGTGCTCGGTTGTCTCAATAAATCGTTCGGTTGTCCGTCTTGGTATTTTGATGGTATACCAGTCACGCTACGAATATTAGCAAAGATTTCTCGGCCGCCTTTGCATAATAAGATGCAATTAATTTGTTGATAAACTTGTAGACGTCAGAAAAGAGAAGTTAGAAGCAGATATGTTTTTGCGAAAAACACAAAAACTCTTGGCCGAATTGAAAGGAATTTCGCTCCAGATGTCAATGGACCAGGAATGACAGCCAATTATTTTACTCCATTGGCAGCAAGTAGCAACACTGAGGCATAACACAGCATCAGCGTCAAGGTACATAGACCTTGTGGGGAATTTGTATTTGTTACGTGACCGACAGAAATGAGGTTACTACAACTAGGAATAGGCCATGCATTTTTTCTGAAAGAATTAAATTCGCTTAATTGCGTTATTAATAATGCAGAATTTTTAACATTTTACGATGGCGAACGACTGATTTTAGAGCAAGTTCTACCGTATGCGAATATTTTGTAAACGTAAACAAGAATTTTAAAATGAACACTTGCACAGCGAAATTGCGACCATGATGTAGCGGTTAGTTGTCCGGGTGGACAAGTCACCGATCGACGAAAGAGGGGGCTGTCGCTAAGTTGTATGTACTTGATTATTTGCATAGATGGTGCTGCGCAAGATATTGAGGACTTTTATTAACAGTCATGTAAGAAAATGCTGAATTTTTTGTAATGGTTGTAGGAAATTCAGTACCTGACGTCTGATACCACTCAATCTGCTGCCTGTTTGATGTTTTGCGAGTCGGCAATAATCACGATACGTCAAAAAAGCTTAATTTTCTTGTGACAGTATTATTCGCAAAGCTACATACAGAAATGGTAAAGGGAGGGAATATAAAGGAATTCCCGCGGCACCTAATTCTATTGTCAGGCTGTAGTACATCGACTTCCTGTTTGTAGATTAGATACATAGAACGGTGACCATATTGTAGAATTCAAGATTATAAACAGTAGAAAAAGAAACAAATTTAACACAATTTTCAATTATTCAATTCTTTTTCTCCTTTGATAAAAAGGTAGGTAGGTACTTTATAAAAAACCTCAACAAGAAAAACTTAAATAGAACATATTTTTAAGTACTAGATTACTTGTCTGCCCGTTCCAGCAAGTAATAGTGCAATAGCATTATCGTTTTTGTTGATTAAATTTTGCTCAGAAAAGACTACGTAACTCTTTTATAGTATTTAAATAAAATACAGGACATACTTATAATCAACAACTTTTAAAATACAGAACACTTACATGTAGTTGTAAATCGTCTTCAAATACAGAACTATTCACTATATACAATAGCTGTTTTTTATTATCATCTATGATCCATATAGATCATCGATTTACATGCACTAACAACAAACTGCACATGATCCTGCTTCTCATCGAAATGACGAGTCACGATCTGAAAATTATTTCAAATATTTCCCACTGGGTCTGGGTGGCTTCCTTAAATTTTAAATGTTGGTGTGCCTGTAAACGATAGCCACACAATCACGTTGCCAGACTAAAAAATGGAACACCAAAATCAATTGATTTTTCCA
The DNA here is from genome assembly GCA_951230905.1 of Cheilosia variabilis. Classification (NCBI taxonomy): domain Eukaryota; kingdom Metazoa; phylum Arthropoda; class Insecta; order Diptera; family Syrphidae; genus Cheilosia; species Cheilosia variabilis. The sequence continues at coordinate 47,241,660 of OX579676.1, forward strand.
CATTCGAATGAACTCGTCCGTTTTCCGAGTTATTTGGTTTTTTCTCGTTCTATAAATAATGTATGACCAGCCAAACATTTGATAAACAATTAAATACCTACATATTTCGTAAATATTTCTAAAACATTTATTAAGCAGCTGAGTACTGCAAAACGAAAAGGAGAGTTTTTCGTTCATGATATCGTTGTGTGATTTTTCGTTCCGGAACAGCTGCGTACCAGGCTTTAGGGGAAGTTCAGTTCAGTTAAAGTTGACACCTACCTGTTAGAATTTGCTCATGATACTGATCCTTTCAGTGAACAGATACTATGAGACCGCTAAAAAAAAGGACGAGATATACAAATGCTTGCATACTTGCAAGATGATTCAAATCAAGTAACTCTAAATAGTCTAAATATAAGCTTGACTGCATGCACATGCACACCCTATCTGTTGACTGAAAAAAAAACGAACGATTCAAATGATGCACTAATAAGGACAATAGGCATCTCAGGTGAAATGTTCATATCATTCCAATCGTGCGTTGTCATATAAGTCATTATAAGTTCGTAAAACATAAGCTGGGCACAAAAAAATACCACGCTCCGATTAAAGGAACATATAAAACTAAAAAAAATGTAATCTTACTGCACTTCTTTTTTAAAACACTTGAAATGAAACCAGACACCATATAAAAAGATGGGTTCAGATGAGCAAGTTACTTTGGACATTTAAGCCGCTTTAATTTCAAGTTTGAGAACAATTAAGAGAAATGTCCTTCCCATGAATTGAACGCAGTCATGTCTGAAAGAAAATACTTTAAAATGCTAATCGATTCACTACGTCAACGAAAATTGTTTGTCTTAGTCACTTATGTTGTGTCCGTAAAATAAATGCGATAATTTAATTTTGTACACCTGGATCTCTATGTAAACCAGGTTTATTTGATTTGTTTTGGTATTCTGTATAAGTTGAAGGTTATTGTAACAAGTTTTCTTTTAAAATGTAAACCTAAATTATTTTTCTTTCTTTTTTTCAGGTAAGAATATGGTCCCTAAATACGAAACCTCAATTCATATTCTAAGTAAGTTTGAATATCTAAATACCTACGTTTCTGACGAGGACACCGTTTGTGTTGTGTGGGTTCGTTTACATGGGCGAAAATTGATTTTAAAATTGTTTTTTAAACAAATAGTTTTTTATGTATTTTGCCCAAATAATTATGTAAGAGTTTACAGTTTAACAACCGAATCGCTAGTTTTATGGGGGACAGGTGAATCAATTCTAAATATGAACATATATGTTTGAAAAAAAAAAAACACAAACATCCATACTAAAAATAAATGCTATCCTCGACTTTAAGCTTGGGAAAGCTCACAATAGAAAAATTTTTATGGAAAATTTACTTATTTGGAACGTTTTAAACTTTGAAATTTAAAGCCGAGCTCATTTTGTTTTCACAGTTGCTCTTACACTTAAAATCGGTTGTAAAATTCGCCCATTTTGTTTTCCTATCGGTGTTATGACAATTAAGAATCCGTGTGACATGCAAAAACAAAAATAAATGCTGCCAACCGCGGCAACCGTGGGGAAATGTGATAGAGTTCGGGAATACCACATTCCTTCATTACTGAATGCCATTGGTTTGTTATTATACGTTTTTTAAAGGCGAATAATCTGAATTGTGTGCTTAATAAAACTACTTAAAGGATATGTTCTTTATACTAGAAACATATTAGGACGAGTATGGTTGTGTATTTCCCGCTTTTGGATATCATTAACTTTGATTTCATGTGTACATTTTTCTTAAATACTGAAGAGAATTCGCTTTTTTTGTTTTAATTTTTCCTCAACCAATCTACATTGTTAATTTTTCATGAATATTTTAAGCAACTGTACACTTATTCCCACAAAAAAATATTATCCACACGTAACGAACAATTTGAAAATAAACAGATAAAATTCTATGAACGCTGCCAGCAACTTTGCTTTGATATTTGAACAAACTTCATGTGTAAAGCAAAAACTGAACTAGCTAGTTTATAAGGTTAAATTTTACTAAAAATGCAAATATGTAAGTGGCCGCATTCAAGAATCTAGTCATCTTAAGTCGACTAGATTGGTCTGGATAAGATGTAACCTGAACGCAAAAACTAGATTGGTCGGGAACGTCACGTTTTCTACGTCAGCCACATATGAGAACTGTCAACTTAGTACTCAGTCACGAATTTCTCGACTAGATTCGTCGGCTACCCCTCCATAAACGTCAACTGAAACATCTGCTCTCACGACCGATTTCCCCCAATCAGAGCCGAGTTTCATCTAGTGAGAGAGCTGTCAGACTTACTAAACTAGATACTTGAACGTCCCCAGTAACTCGATTTCGCACAAACGAGTTACCTAAATGCTTTGATATATTTCATGTCACAGTAAGCACTACTAATACTCCTTGTCAACATTCACCTTCAATAATTTGTAGGTTACAATAGAAAATATCATTCGGAAATATAAGTACCGCGTATTTTCTGCATCATTGTTGACATCTATTACTGACAGTGTCTACTCTAGATTCCTATATAATCCACCTGCAGAGGTAGGCACATCAAATCAATAAAGCAATACTGCGTGAAATCTCCGCACGTGCATCCAGGCGTCATCTAACAACTTTTTAATAAAAGTCTAGCACATAAATTATCTAAGCAACGTTTTCACCATACCTACCCCAAAAGCGCTACTCGCCCCCAAACATACAATATGTAGTATTTTAAATTGCAAACTATTTCCTTTCCTTGCTGCAGACATGCATCTAAATATCTCTTATGACTTGTTTCGCAGTGCCCACGGTTACGGTCAATGGCAAAATGGTTAGCAAAAAAATATATACCACTCCTTGCAACAAAATGTTTTATTGTGATCTTTTTTTTTCGTTTCGCAATTTAACCAGAGGCACAAGTCATCAGACAACAAGTAATTGCAGTTGAGCGATGCGATGATTCCGCTGATTCGCTTTTGCGAGTACTTGTACGACAGCCGCGGTAATCGTGCGTACACAATTTTCCAATTCCGAAGAGCTTAAATTTTAGTTAGATTCAAATAGGTTTACCGTACACGTCTCTGCATGATTGATGGAATAATTTTGATTATGTGCCCCTGCTGCTTGTCGGCATTTCCGTAATACTATTCATTTCCATTTCACTTTCATTCGCGTCTACACGCTTGTTCATAAATAATAGTACTGGATAAAAGCCTGCCTAAGTGGCGTGGAAAACACAATATTTCTGAATCTGACATTGATTCGAGTCCATTTTTATCAAATCATTAGGTATTCAACTAAAGAAAGTAGTTAGCGCGCGAAGCAAAGTGACAAGAGTTTGGCATTGCACAACCCCGAACGCGTGAACTTCAGAATGATTGTGATCATTAGTCCGTCGCGTCGGCCTTGACTTTGTTATGTTGCATCATTTGTATATACATACATGCTATGGCGAAGACTACACTTCTGCCTGTCGCTGTCAGTCTGGTTTCACTTTCTTTCTTGCTCGTTCGGCTGGTCGAGTTGGGTATATTTTGGCTGTGCACATGTTTCGTCGGTCAATAGACACGGTTTATGCGTGTGTAAACAAACCAGAGTTGTTACATGGTTAACCGATTGGAAAGAGTTTGTTGTTAGTTGGTACTAATTAATGTGATTTTGCCTTTGAAAGTAAAAGTATCGAGTAATTCGGTGTTAATCCTCACTACTTGTTTAACCCGTTGCTGTTAGGCTGATCTTGATCGCTTTTACTGGATAACCATCAGCGGCTTACCACATTAGCAAACAAAAAAGGAAGATAAGACAGTTGTTGTCGCCGCATTCGTGACGACGACAGTTGATAATATTTTGTAAGAGTGTGTTTTCAAAACTGATGCAATAACGGGCGAATGGCCTACGATTAGCAGAAAAATGCATTCAATCTGTATCCAGTTTATGGGAGAGATTAAATATCTAGTAAATTGCTTTAAGAAACTGGAATCGAGCACACGGTGAAGGCGGTTTTATTTTTAGTTCAGAGCTGAGACTGAGACTGAGACTTAGACTTTTACATCAGTAGTAAAATTCCCAAACGTTTAACGATTGGTATAGTAGTATCGTTGCCGAAAGTGGCAATTATCGTTAACAAACTATTTATATTAACCATTTTCCTCGTGAAAACTGTTGATATTTACGATTGTTTTCGGCAGGACAAATGTCTGCTCTCACTACCTTTAATAATTTTTTAACGACTCATTTTTTGATAATTTATTGATTTATTGTGTTTATTACTCGTTAAAAAAAAACCCAAATTCCAACTTATGGTTTTTTTCCGCTGCGCCAGCTCTCGCGAACGTCTGATAAACATCCGAGAGTATAACTGCCATGAAGGAGCTTCTCAATTAACCGTTTGGACTCGGCAAAAAATTGTAGATCCCTTCCATTCGTTCCAAAAATGAAAAACTCACACAAACGAATGGTTGTGAAAAGCTAAGCCTAGGGTCTCTACAGACCTGTTGCGCCAACTATTTATTATTTATTATTACTCGTTAAACGTTTTATTAAAATAAATAAATAATATAAAAATAAATAAAAAAATAAACATAAGCAATATTGAATTTGATTGAAATTTCTTACCAATTTTTATTTGAAATGGGAAGTGTATGTATTGCATTTGGTTTTAACTTTGAGAACTCCACTACAAAGGGGCTCTGAATTTGTCTTTCTTATTTTGATCAGAGCGCAAATCAATTAATTCTGAAATTAACTTAGCAAACAGCAGTCGGAGAACTAGCATATTTTGCCAGATATTTCTGATCTAGAATACGAAAACAGAAACCTCTAGAATCCAAACAATTTGTTTCTTATATTCAAGATGTTTTTATATGCGTTTCTTATAAGCGATATATGTACGTCATAAAGCCGTGGATGTCCCATAATTCACGCAAAGTTTGAATTTTGCGCCATTTAATAGTACACTGATGCCAACGGAAAAAAAAACAATGTGACAGCTGACAGTTCGGGGTTGGTAAAAATTGAGCACTATACGAAAGAACAACGCGTTTTCAATGTTGAGCAATATTTAAAAAATAATGAAGGTTTTTTTTTTCGAACAAAATCACCTTCATGATGAAGCCCATTTTCATCTTGGTGGCTTCGTTAATAGTCAAAATTGTCGCATTTGAGGCTCACAAAACCCACGAGTAATTATTCAGAAGCAAATGCAGATAAGCCCACGACCAAAAACGCCTTAAAAGAGAAAATTGGGAGGTGTATTATTGAAATTCAGCCACATTTTTGCGAAACGGTTATAGAAAATTTCATTAAAAGAGTAAGTATCTGCCAGCCGTGGCGGCCATTTTATCAATGTGGTATTCCATACTTCACGATGTATTTAATGCTCTTAACACCTATTATCTCTATCGTATACACGTCACGTAATTTGCTACATTTTCATTACACTTAAAGTAATTTTCTTTAAGGTGGGGTTTTTGTGGGCCACTGTCGATTCTTCGCCACAACTTCAACAATTTCAGACCAAACATGCGTCGCTTGGGTTTGTCAGATAAAATTACCGACGAAGGAAATCTTCTTTGGGAATTTAAAGCGAACAATATGCATTTTTTGGTTCGAACAAATGCCTATATTCAAGCAATTATAATTTAGGTGCTTTCCGGATGTTGGAGCCTGTCAATTAAGGTTTTGGTTTATTTTTTAGTCAAAAGGAGAAACACTGAAACACTGATCCAACAATTCTGTACGTTGCTTGCTATTATTTATCAGACTTATAGAGGCGCAGTGGCTTAGTGGCTAGTGTGTTGGACTACTACGCGAATGGTCTCAATTTCGACAACCGAAAAAAAAAACACAAATTCCATTTTTTTCCACTGCGAGACTTCTCGCGAACGCCTGACACACATTAAAGAGTATAGCTGTCATGAAAGAGTTTCTCAATAGCTACTTGAACCCGCCATAAAATTGTATATCCGTTCCAAAAGTGAGAAACTGATGTCGTTTTCCATTGGGACCACCAAAAATCTTTTGCAAATCTCAGATTTAACTCGGCTGGAACATGGATTATTGATATAAATGGTGATTTCGGTGATTCGAAGTCTTCAGATGATGAGGAAGACGATGAAGATAATAATTCCTCCAAAGTTATATTCATTGCTATTTATGTTTATCTTTATTTAACTTTTCACGAAACTTTGCGCATTTGTTTTGAAAGCAAACTTCTTAAAATGACGTAAAACAGCTGTGCAAAGTATATTGGTATTTGTGATAGTATGTGTAAATCTTAAAAAATATCGAGATCTGCACAAAGTGATCCGAATCAAAAAAAGATTGATTTTTAGTCTCAATGGAAAACGACATGGGAAAAACGAATGGTTATGAAAAGCTAGGCCTAGGCTCCTAGGATCCCTGTTGCTCTTCTCTTTCATTTATTGAAATTTGAGGATGGCATTGTTTACATGTTTGGTAAACCAAACGATTTTGTGGTTTGTGTAATAAATGGTTTGCTATAATTACCTTTGTTTGAATTATTTGTATTTTTATAGGTTTTTGTTTTGTGTTCATTCATTCAGTTGTTTATTTTTGTTTGCAATTTGCGATAGAGGATAGACTCTAGCATGATCGGAGCTACCACATTAAACTTTGACAAATATGTAACAAACGCCTTCAATGAGCATTCGGTCACACAGGCTAGTATATTGTCTTGACGACAATGTTGACATTTTGTTCATTTGACAGATTATCGGGTCATCTGGCTTTGGTTATTCAATTATTCATGCGCATAATTGGCATGCAGTCTAATATTCCATTATATGCACTGAAAGCATGCCTTTGCTACCCTGATGTATTAATAATCTACATCCTAATGAATCAAAGTCCACATAAAGCAGTCAATTGCAACTTGTTAAGTTTTTTTTAAGGCGTCATGTGAGCCTTATGATGCACTACTAAAGTGTATACGTGAACCTAAAGCAACGTCTCTCACACACTAGCAGCTGGAAAGCTGTAGGTAATATTTATACGGTATTTTCCAGCTTCAAACATTTTTATTTGCTTATGTGGTAAATTTGATTTGTGAATGTGATCTCCAAGTGGGTCGATAAAAAGTGTAGGTACCTATATATCTTATGCGTGACGCGAATGCAGCTACAGAGTTCTAAAAAAGCCAAGACATTTATAATTAGACTTTTGAAAAGAAGTCAATGACATTAACTGTAACACTTAGGAAAGTCTTAAGTTATCAATACTTATGTAAATTTATTTCAAACACCAAAGTGTTATTTATTATTGTTTGTTTCTTTTAATCAGTATGTGAATGACACTAATGAGACATTACTCGACTGAATTATGACAATAAAAGGAATTATATAATCAGACACAGATTTTTGAATAAATTATCCCAAAGAGGAAAGTATTATTATTAAACGAGTAACAAAAGAACGAAATAAATTGTCAGTAATATGTTTTTGAATGCCAAGGATATTAGCTGCGTTCCATTGACCGCTAGATGACTTTAACGGCGTGACATACTAAAATAGACGTTTTATTATTTTTGCTGCAGCTCCAGCACAAGCGCACAAATTGTGATTTTTCCCTTTTAGGAAAGTTATTCAATCTGACGCAAAATAGACTACTGTGTTGCCAGACGGTCAATATATTTCCCCCCCCAGATAAATCTGAATAATTTAGCTATTTCCAATTTTGCCATTATTTTCTTAAAATGTTTTATGTACGACTTAAAGGTCTTAATTTCAAATCTGAGCCGCGAACAGTATGTTTGGTTTTCCAAATGCGGCAGATTTATTCAACTCACAATGTCAACGCATGTTGCATTTTGAAACCACAGTCTGAAATTACACCGGCCTTAGGCAACTTTGATGAAATTGTTGTTTATAAAATTTACAGATGAGGTCCGGAAAATATTTAAGTAATTACTACAAAAAACTACAACTTTTTCCCAATGAAAATGCCATTAGCTTTTTTTTAAAGACTTGTTTTGTAAGCAAAAATAGTCCAATATCTTTGGACAAAAAAATCATTTTTACTGCAAATATAGCTTTGGAGGATCGCTCGATTATTGAACACCATTTTTAAATAACACACATTTATTTTATCCTCGATTGCCGTCCTCAATTTTGAATCATTTGGCTGTGGACAGAAACAAATAAAATATAATTTAAAAAAAAAACCCCTAAGCGATTTCTCCCCCGACGACCGAAATACTCCTAAACCTGGGGGCAAACCCCCAAACAGACAATACTGTGTTAAATGAAAAACAGGGAGAGAAAAAATGAGCTGTCTATTAACTTCAAAAACAAATTTGAAAAATCAAACAGGAGGTGAAGTTTGTCAATAGAATTCTAAATAAAGTAAATTAAAAAGTGAACTTATCTTTTTTCAGGGGAAAATCACGTGTTTATTTGACTAACAGAGGCGAAAAAGGGCTTCTCAATTAGCCGTTTAGACTCGGCATAAAATTTTGTTTCCCTTCCATATGTCCGCATATTGATTATTTATTTTATTATTTATTTTAAGCTGACAACAACAAAGATGTCATTATATCGTTGTGGCAGCCATGTTTTCGCTAAGGGGCACATTAAAAAATTGAATTATCTTAAGTTGACAAGATTGGTCTGGACTAGATGTAACGGCTGCTTTATTGGTCGGGAACGTCACTTTTTCTACTTCAGCCACGTATGCGAACTGTCAACTTAGTACTCAGTCACGAATTTCTCGACTAGATTCGTCGGCTACCCCTCCAAAAACGTCAACTGAAAAAGCTGCTCATAAGACCGATCTATGCCAGATAAAACAAAGACTCAGCACGTCAGCCAGCTGTCAGACTTGCTACACTATATAAATCCTGTTTTTTTAGCTTCGATCTCAGGAAAGCAAAGAAAAGTAGGGTTTTTAGCACACAAATACAACAACTACGCTCTACTCGACACTTCGAGACTCAGTTGTAGTTGTTGTAATTGCGTGCTGAAAATTATACTTTACTTTGCTTTGCTGAGATCGAAGCTTAAAAAAACAGGCCTATTATTGAACGTCCCCAATGAATGTTTGTTTATTTCTAAGTAAGCTATATAAACTCCGACAGCAGCGAATCGATTGAGCTCAACTTTGCAGGCATTCTTCGGTATTGGCGCAAGGGTAAAGTTCGATTTAGCAATTGCTCTGAGTGAAGAAAATAGCAGACCTGGAATTTTCGGAGCAATTGCTTTGTTTGGCATGTTTTGTTCAAACCGATCTGAGTAAAAGTTCGGTTGAGCTGCTTTTCGAGCATGTCAGATGTTGGAAATAGTTCAAATCAGATTTTTCACATACGACACTAAACTTGTCAAATGCTTCGATTTCGACATTTCTATTAGCTAAAAACTAAACAACTTAAATAATATGTTGAAAAATGTGAAAGAAAGAAAAGGTGAAATATATTTGCTGTCAAATAAAGTTAAGAATATTTGTTTCTATTTTTCGTTCAGATCATTATCAGAGCGCAATTTTTAAGCTCAAAGTAAGTTCACTGAACAGTTTGAATAAGAATCTGGGTGCAGGATATTTTGACAGCTTCCAATATGATTCCTGTTTATGAATGTGTAATGCAATATTTTTCCAAATTTCAACTCCTTATTCAAATGAAGATGTCTTGCATCATTTGGGATGACTTAAAAATCTGAGAAACCGCTCTCAATCGGTCGGTAGATAAGCAAACTTACCACTGCACCTACACAAACAATATTTCCATATAAACGTGCTGCACTGAAATCTTAAGCAGGTGATCCGAACCGAACATCTCAGCTTTGAAAACAATGTCAGTTTTTTTTACCAAAAAGTTGATATCCATGAAAGTATTAGCATTTTTAACTAAATTCTTTCATTACACTCGGGAGAATATAAATTCCAGGCGAGTACTTCTAGTCCTGCCTTTCATTTTCTATCAAAAATTGTCTTGATGTTGTTGCCGGTACTTTTCTAAAAGGACTGCTCAAATATTCTAACAGCAACAGATTAACAATTTACTTTGAACATCCTCGGCCACAAAAGGAATGCTCGTGCTTTACTTTATGTGAACTCTACCCCATAATCTGTCTACTTGTATCAACAGTATTTCATTCAGAGTAACTACTCACACATGTACAGACTGTGAATAAAAAAACAATTCTCATCCACTGCCTACTGAAGCTCAAACAAAAACCAATCTGTCAGTCAATGCCTTAAAAGAGCCTACATTTAATTGATTTCGAACTTCTTTGGAGTAAAAACTCCGCAAAATTAAACAGAAGCCAATCAATTTAGATCGTGAGTACGACCGACAGATGTCTAAATTTGGACCACAAAAAGCGTGCTGGGCAAACTTTTTTGCGCCAACTGTCAGGAAAGTTACACACAAAAGTACAAAGGGGGAGTTAACTGACACCGTCACGTGAGTAATTAAAATAAATTCTTGCTCAACTACCTGGCAACTTACATGTTGCCCGAAACGAGTCACATGTAAACAAACTCTTTAGAGTGCCGTAACAGTATTCCTGATCTATATGTAAACGTAACTAAGCGATGGAGCCAAACTTGAAGCTAGAGCGAAAATGTGACTGCGGGCTTTTGCTGTACCACTTTAAAGCGTGCGAAAGCCAAAACTTGGATATTATTGTGTAATACCTCTGTCTGATTATATTTATTTTTATTACTGTTGGTGGTCAGGAGAAAAAGCAGATACACAAATCTGTTTACCTTCCTAAAGCAGGAAATGTGCTGGATAATTTAAGTAAATTAAAATGAATGTGAGCCAGGGTCAGCTAATGGCTCTTTTGCGAATTAAACACATTTATTAGCTTTGAGCATAAAACTCATGAGAAATTAAACAGTTGATTGGAGGAAGTGGGTTTTTTGCAACTTATCGTAAAAGCCACGCGCGTTTTTCTCTCTACGTTTAGCGTAGTTAATGACCGCTTTGATTTATTTGAAAGCGCGTGTTAAGTTAAATACTGTGGTTAAATTTAAATACTCCTGGGCTATAAATTAGATAAAGGTTGAACAGAGGTGATCCCCGCGATGGAAAATAATAACAAGCATATGATTATGATGTGGCAGCTTGAAGCCTTCTAGTTCTAGTGGCAAACAACAGAAACAGAATCAGCAGCGATATGTTTTGTCTTCGGCAACAATATTTAAAGATAGAAAGTTGCAGTCTGACTAACGGCAGAACATAAATATATCTGGAATAATAATTATATATAAAAAATAATAAATAAAGTTCGTGGACGAAGGTGTTAAGTACACAAAACTGTATATATATCGCAAATTTATAAAGGGTCTTATATAACAGACTATTAATCTTCGTTTGATCTCTGCGCAGATGTAATTTTGCGAAGTGGTGCCCAGGTTGACAAACCGCGATACTAATAATCATTTTGAGTGTCCAGTGACCTACAAAATACACAAGTTGAAGGTTGAAAATGATTATTGGTAAGCCCCAAAGTCTTTAGCTACATTGAAGTTGTACCTACCCATCTTGAGGTTTTGTCCGAGTCTTCGAAGCTGAGAGTCCTTTCTCGTTGACAGCAAATACTTCGTTTTGTCTTCATTTACAGCCAACTTCCCCGCCCCCCTTTTCAATACACTGCAAATGCGCCACTGACAGCTCGCTGCGTCCTTCCGATAATGTCAAGCATATGCAAGCAGTTGACAAGACTTTTTGAAAAATGTTACCTCTTATGTTGCCTTTTGAGTTTCGTGCAATTGCTTCAAGGATGATGTTAAAGAAGTTATATGATAACGTGTTGATCTTTTTGCCGATTTCGACGGAGCAGCGAGATTTCACCACCGTCATCTATCCGAAATTCCTGGTTTTTTTTCTAAGATCTGTCGGAGCGTGATGGTCGATACTAATCTTTCCTGGCCTAAAGCCGCACTGACATGGGCTGATCAGGTTGTTGGCGATATTCAGGGGACTTATTTCTTCGTTTTATATTATTCGCGCAGTTCAATCAGAGCTTCCTTTCTGTTTCTCGTGGATGGGTTACACATTAAACTTTAAACTAAAAGTTAATCGTAGCTCTGATTATATCACATCACAGAGCTTTCTTTAAAATGTGCAGAATCGTTAAGCTTAATAAATCTGTTAACGAACTATAAAAGACTCAAACTCTGATTCTATAGCTACATATAGGACAATAAATTTCTTTCATTAACGCTCATTATAACTTTCCGTATCAAGTCAAATATGTAGGTAATAAATCAGGGGATTAAATAAACTAAGTCAATCGGTCAATGCCAAAATTTGCTTTCCCTTACGTAAGGTACAACGCCTAAAGGGACCTTATTTGTTGGTTATATCGTAATCGTAATTATGCTGAATGCAACGAAGAAGTTAATAGAAAAAAAAAAGCTAAAAGCTTGCGGCTATTTAAGTTTTGTGAATTACAATAGACAAATCGGTTTATTTTGGAGTTCTATTCATTCAACTTGTCAAAAGTGAAAGATAAGTACATCATGTGTTCAGGCTGAGAGAAAAACCTCTGTCTCGGTTAGCTGTGCGGCGTCCATTTTCATTACAGCGGTCTTAGGTATATATACACGTCACAGTTGGATTTCGTACTATTGTTGTAAACCGTGGAAATCAATGATCTGTATAGATCATGTAGGTAAAATAAAAAACGCCTTAAGACACATCGATTCAGTCAGCTGTCAGACTTACAAAACTAGATACTTGAACGTCCCCATTCACCTGCTTAAACTATAAAATTCCAACAGCTTTTGCTCATTTAAACAACGAGCACTCGGAGCGGGGACTTGATATCTTTGTGAAATTTGAAATATCAACTAAGCATTCAGTCACGATTTTCTTGAAAAGCTTGGCCCGCTTTCTTATAGTCAGTGTCAATTTAAAACAAAACAAAAATAAACAAAGGCTGTCAGTCAACCCTCCGAAACTAAAGATCTCCATTTTGAACTAAATAGAGTCAAATATCAAATGGTGACTAGGCGACAGGATGATGAAGAGTGCCGGACCGACAAGCGCATGCAAAAACGGCGCTGCACTGGAGGAAATTATAGAGCCGCTGTAGTGACCTCTCAGTTGGATATACAACTGCGACCAACTTCTGCGTCTGCGTCTGCGTCTGCGTCTTCTACTGCGTCGAGTAGATCTCTGACCTTGATGGTATACTTTTATGTTAAAATCGAGAAAGTTTGGTCAGCCATTTATATCGTTGTCGCAGAAAATTAATAAAATATAGAAAAATATAAAAAAAATCGGTCTTTTATTATAGCCGATTACACAGTGTTAATAAAATCATTGTTCCGTCTTTTTTTAGTTTCATAAATAATAGATCTGTTCCTTTACTTTTGTAGTAAGAATGGAAAAGACTGTCAAAAAGGCAGTGGGGGGATAAATTCTCTCACAGAGAGAGAGGCACTTACGAAAAAGTTCGGGAACGCTTTTGTAGTAATCTATGAAAAAGTAAGAGAATTCAAAAATTCAAAAAAGTTGTACAAAAAGCCGTTAAAATATAGTATAAGCTCGAAGAATTTGCTATTTTACAAACAAAATTAGTTGATTCATCTACCTAGCGATGAAAGTGATTTGGAATTAATCGAACTTCTTCTTCATGAATCCGAGTATAGGGAAAAGTTTGTACTGATTGAACTTCAAGCATTCGAGAAAAGGAAAAAGCGACACGGCATTAAGAATTACGTGGAGGAGATTGTCCTTTCTTACTCCTTACAGCGAGGAAGAATTTCGTCGCCACTTTCGAAAAGAATCTAAGGAGAACATTAAATTTTATTTTTCCGCCTGTTCATACCATTTTAATACACAAGAAATCAAAACAAATGTCAAATAGGACTATAAATTTCGAATCAGCTGTTACTTGTAAAGTGACTGACAGCCTTTTCAATTCTTACACCAAGAAATTTGTTGAGTTTTTATTCAAGTAATCGTAAGATTCTCAGTGGAGGGGTAATATCTTGCTCTCTCTTTTACGAATTTTTCGAGTTAAGGAACGGCATTGAGTAAAAATTCTTAAAAATTCGTAAGATTTAAAAGTAAAGGAACAGACCTAATATCTAAATCCTCAGCTTCTAGTCCAAATCTTTGCTGACACTTTCAGCTTGTCACAATCCGCATTTTGCCGGCAGCCTATGTTTTATTTTTTTTTTACTTTTGAAAAATATGGTTTTTCAACTTGGCACCACCGGCACAGTTTTAGAGCCACTGCTATGTTTTACCGAAATCACGTCGTCGACCGGTTACTCAATTACGACGTGACAGAGGGGCCAACAAATTAGTTTTTTATTTTTTTTAAGTTATATGTAATTCGTTTTTTTTATATCTTTTGTGTATTTAGTTACACAATATAATATTACAAATGTCTGTCAAATTTCCACAACCAATTTTTACCTTCATGTCAAATAGATAAAATTCAATGCCCCGACTAATAACAAATTTTTGTCTCGACTTTAAATTTACGGAAGCTCACAATTGCGAAATTTTTGCCACTGTGAACTACTCGCACTTCACTTAATGGCGGAGGAACGGCAATGTGACGAATTTTGTTCAGCCCAGTATTTGAAGATTTTGAACTAATCGACAACACGACCGATTTTGGCTTTATTACGCGAAAAGTTTCCATGCCGAGGACTTTCATAATTTGGGGGTGTCAATTGTCCGCCGAAGTCATTCGATTTGAACTTTTTTTGAAGGGCTATACAAAAAATCATGTTTAGGTGGACAATCCTCAAATTCTTGACCAGTTTGAAGCTCACTTTCATCAAATCTTGGCCGATTTACACCCGTAACGTGTGGAAAATTTAATTAAAATTATGTCAAAAGAATTGATTAGTGGAAGCGGTGGTTCAAACAATAAAACAAATTCACCCAAATCTTAAGATCTCTGGAAAGTTGTTTCTGTTTTACTTTCCAAAGTTGAAATTGAATAACCCGTTCGAAATGATAATGGAAACAAATATCTCAATGACAGTCTGAAGTGGCTTTTGCCTCGTGAATTTATAATTTTATTAGCGAGATTTCCTTTGATTATCTCAGCTCAGTTTGGACTCTGGCATTAAGTGTGAAATACAATATCATTCAAATGGCCGCCTCGGCAAGACTTGCAGCATGCGATTCTTTTGAGGTAATTTTTAACGACTTTTTCGCACATTTCGGGCGGTATCTCGACCATACGGTCTTTTGAGTAGCCCCACAGAAAAAAATCTAACGGGGTCAAACCGCATGATCTTGGTAGCCAAATGAGGTCGCCGAAACGTGAAATAACGCTACCAGGAAATTTCTCACGCAATAAAGCCATAATTGTTCGTGTTGTGTGGCTTGTTTTGTAGTAATTTTTTGTAATGTTAACGCGTTGTTCGATTGTTAAGCGACCCAATATCATAAATAGCAAAAATTCAACTAATATTATGACACTTCAAATGACAGCTGAGTTTGACAGGTGTCAAATGCCTGCGCTACCAACTTGAAACCACGAAATGAATGACCCTGTATGACCTCTTTATCATAATACTTGGAAGTCAACTAAAATGACACCCACATCGACAAATCGGACAGAAACTCACAATTGGCAGCTATAACTTTGTGACAGGAATAGAGTAGTAGAGTCTTATATTTATATCTCAGCTCACGCAAATGTAACTTGTCATCATACCTTAATATGTTGACTTGACATAAGCATAAGTACAGGGTCCGGCAAATAACTTTTTTTTTTTTTGAAAATGCTATAAAAAAAAATTACTCAATATTTTCTCAAATTTCTTTTTTTATTTGAAAGTACAATCCTTCCGGTTAATAATGGAAAATAATTTCATTCAAATGGCTGCCTCGGCTGCCCATGACTACAGCCTACACGATCGGTCCAATTTTTAAGCACATTATCGATTGTGTGCAGCTGTATTTCACCAATGGCTTCACGAATATTGTCCTTTAAAGCGTCAATTGTCTCTGGCTTGTCGGCGTAACACTTATCTTTTACGGCACCCCACAAATAATAGTCCAACGGTGTCAAATCGCAGCTCCGAGGTGGCCAAACGACATCAGCTCTGCGGCTGATAATGCGATCTTCAAAAACAGGGCGCAAAACATCGAGTGCAGCTTCGGCTGTGTGGCACGTAGCGGCGTCCTGTTGAAACCAAATGTTGCCAATATCCTCCTCTTCAATTTTTGTGAACAAAAATTCGTTCAACATGGCCCGATAACGATCGCCATTGACTGTAACGGCCACTCCTTGCTCATTTTCGAAGGAAAATGGCCCAATTATGCCTCTGGACCAAATTCCGCAATTTTCTCGGGTGTACGCACTGTTTTTGGCTTTTCACGCATTTGGTTTATCGATGAAGATTTCTTTCACTTTTTTCACAAGATAACGAACATACGGAGCTGATGGTGCTTCTCTTCTTCCAAATTCCGTACGCAATTTTCGCACACATTCTGCAACATTACCATGATTTTCAAAGTAATGTCGCAATATTTCCAGCGTTGTTCAAGCGTATATACAACCATATTCGTTCAGCGGAAGGATAAAACTAATTATCTGTCAAATCAGACATGAGCTAAGTGTTACCATTCGCGAAATAAGCACTAGTTGAAAAAAAAAATGGTAAGAGGGCGGACCCTTTATAAACACGGAGCCAAACACCGTCTGGTTAGTAGTGACAGCTGACAGGTTCCGCAGCTGGTTCTATAAAATGTCGCACTTCTACCAACTCTAGCTTGTAATGTACAAAAACAATCTCCACAAAATTGGCCTCAATCATTATACACACTCATCACCATCATAAACGACTTTATGAACCGATCAAGCCAAAACGTCATTAGCTGTTTTTAATTAGCTGTTTTTTATTATCACCTATGATCCATATAGATCATCGATTTACATGCATTTATTTACAACAACAGCACATGATCCTGCTTCTCATCGAGATCACGAATCATGATCTGAAAATTATTACTACTATTTCCGACTAGGTGGCTTGTTTTATTTTTAAATGTTGGTGTGCCTGTAAGCGATAGCCACACAATCACGTTGCCAGACTAAAAACTAGAACACAAAAAATCAATTGTTTTTTTTTCGCATTCGAATAAACTCCCCATTCGTATTCCGAGTTATTTTGTTTTTTCTCGTTC
The DNA here is from genome assembly GCA_951230905.1 of Cheilosia variabilis. Classification (NCBI taxonomy): domain Eukaryota; kingdom Metazoa; phylum Arthropoda; class Insecta; order Diptera; family Syrphidae; genus Cheilosia; species Cheilosia variabilis. Next base: position 47,258,798 of record OX579676.1, read on the forward strand.
TATAAAGGTATGTCCAGACCAGCAAAACATTTGATAAACAATTAAATACCTACATGTTCCATATTTAGTTCTAAAACACTTATTAAACAAAACAATTTTTATGAAATGTTTAGAAATGTTTTGCTGGTTTGGATCTGGACACCAAAAAAAATTTATAAAATGTTTCACAGTTACCCAATCGTAATGGGAAATAATTTTTGTTTTACAAGTATCCTTGCAGAAAGTGAGCGCTGTTTTTCGATTATTATTTCTTTTTAAATAAAATAAAAATGCCCAGAAAAGCTTTAAATACCTAATGAGTAAGTTATTCATTTAATACCGAGACCAAAATTACAACAATAAAAACTTTAATCGTTGCTAATAATGCCACCACATTATTTTCTTCTAGTCCAAAACAGGATAAAGTTGAAACATTTCATAAACCTTTACCCCCGTATTAATAAACAAATATGCAAAATGTAAGTTAGCTAGTAGACGTCAGAAAGCATACACAAATTTGACGTAACTGCTGAGTAACGTGTTGATAACTTTTATGCAGTGTTTATTAATACGGGGGTTAATAAATAAATTTCAGAAATCTTTTATAAATGTTTATAAATTCTGTCCGATTTGCTTCAGAAACATTTCATAAACATTTCTGAAATGTTTCGGTGGTCTGGATACACCTTAATATGCCAAGATAACCTCAAGCGGCAGCAGCAAAATATTGTTCATGTGTTGCATATTTGAACATAAAATACTAAATTTGTTTCACAAAAGTATATTTGAAAAGAAAAATTATGCAAATTTGATTCAAATATGGTAACACCCCCGACTTTGCAAGTGAAATGACATATGCCTTGTGTGACGTCATGTTGAGAAGAATATTCGCAAGATGGCTGGTGGCAATACGAAGTTTAAAATACCCTGTATTATCTGTTTTGCTTTTGAAAGAAACTGTTGCCACAATTCCAAAATTAAACTTTTCAATTATCCGTTCTGTTTTATTTTCGTGATCTGATCCGAATCAGATCACGCTGATAATAAAAAACAGCTATTGAGAGCTATTTGCCAGCATTAAAACCAATTCCAATCATTGAAGCAAACTGTATTTAGATAGCGAATGGGTAGATACATAAATGTATCTTGATGATCTCAAAAAGTGTCTCGAGTAGAGATATTTAACTTGGTGCACGAAAGCAGCCTCCACACATTTCATCACGATCAATTTACTTTCCACTTTTCAATCGGTCATCAACCCCAAATTTGTCTACGTTCAGAGTAAAAAAAAGTCGCCCCATCCACATAAACAAGTATCATAAAAACAAAACGATATCATTGAATAATTTCCCAATGGGACCACGTGTGCCGTCGCAGCCAGCATAATACCCTGGCAACAAGTTGACACAATGTATCCTAAGACCAGATTCATAAGTCCAATGAGATAATGCAAGTAAAAAAGACTGCAAGATCGCAGAATAAATAAGTCGATGGCATTCTGATTTGTGATATTTATTATGTCTGTGTATTTTCAGTCAGTTTAATATTTATAGGTTATTGGGCAAAAAAACATGATGACAGCTTTCTTTGAAGATCGTCGAATAATTCCAGCGATTCCCTCGCGACAGATTCTATAAATTTGAACCAAGCGAAACGTGTTTTGTTTCTATTTACCTGTCTGCTTGTTGAACAAATATGTTACTGTCTTAAAAGTGTCAAGCTTTATGAATTATAAAGGGTGATTTTTTAGCTGGTTTGGTTTTGGTAACACTGGTTTTGACAGCTGACGTGTGTTTAGTACCTTGTGTCACTGTCAAACAGCATCAGTTTGGTTTGCAATTTAACCATGGATCGTCTTACAAATGAACAACGCTTGCAAATTATTGAATTTTACTATCAAAATTCGTGCTCGGTTCGAAATGTTCATCGCGCGCTGCTTCCATTTTATGATCGGCATTCTCGACCTTCTGAGCAGTCTATTCGGAAGATTGTGACCAAATTTCGCACCAAATTTACTTTGTTGGACATTAAACCACCAACACGTTTACGTACTGTGCGTAGTGAAGAAAATATTGCGGCCGTATCAGCTAGTGTGACAGAAGACCGCGAAATGTCGATTCGGCGCCGTTCCCAGCAGTTAGGCCTTTGTTACAGCACTACGTGGAAAATTTTGCGGAAGGATTTGGGCGTAAAGCCTTTTAAGATACAGCTGGTGCAAGAACTAAAGCCAGCCGACCTACCACAACGCCGAATTTTTGGTGAATGGGCTCTTGGAAAGCTGGCCGAGGATCCGCTTTTTTATCGAAAAATTGTGTTCAGCGATGAGGCTCATTTTTGGTTGAATGGGTACGTAAATAAGCAAAATTGCCGCATTTGGAGTGAAGATCAGCCAGAAGCATTGCAACAGCTACCAATGCATCCCGAAAAAGCCACTGTTTGGTGCGGTTTATGGGCCGGCGGCATTATTGGGCCATATTTCTTCAAAGATGATGCGAATCGCAGCGTTACTGTCAATGGTGAACGCTACCGAGCGATGATAACAAACTTTTTTTTGCCCGAAATGGAAGTTCTTGACTTGCATGATATGTGGTTTCAACAAGACGGTGCCACATGCCACACAGCACGCGAAACAATGGCGCAATTGCGAGGCGAGTTTGGTAAACAGTTAATTTCACGTTTCGGGCCGGTCAATTGGCCGCCTAGATCGTGCGATTTGACACCATTAGATTATTTTTTGTGGGGGTATGCCAAGGCTAATGTATATAGGGACAAGCCCGCTTCGATTGACGCACTGGAAGCCAACATCCATGCATTCATTCGTGAGATACCGGCCGATATGTGTGAAAGAGTATGCCAAAATTGGACTCAGCGGATGGGCTAACTGAGACGCAGCCGCGGTCAACATTTGCATGAAATTATCTTTAAACATTAAATTGCAAGGTTCAAACTATCGATTCAAATAAATATTTCATTAATTTTTTCGAATTTTTTGTGTTTTTTTTTTAAAAAAAGTTCTAAACCTCTTAAAAAATCACCCTTTATTTAAAAAAAAACTGGATACCGAATAAGTTATTGGGGGTTGTAATTTTTTTTCAATAAGCTAATACAAATAGCACGTTTCAGTTTTTTTTTACAATTTGTACAACTGTGACTAATTTAATTAAAATTGATTCTAGCCTGGCTGTGGTTATTTACTCTTTCAATTAATAGAATTGAAATGGGTATTGTGTCATCTTCATGGTACCCGGTGGCCAGCGTTGCCACAAAGAAAAAACTATTGAGGGCCATTTCCAAAAAGTGTGGGCCACTACCCAGAGAAAACTTTTCAAAAAAAAAAATAAAAAATTTATAAGGCAACATTGACAGCTACATACGAAGTTGAATTATTATGACGGGAACAATCGAAAATGAAACGTCAGTCAGAGTGAATGAATTCAGTGTCGCTTTCAATATGTAAACTTGGTTATTGCCAATTTTGCGATGAAAATTAAAAAAATTGCTTTTTAGAATATTTCGTTTAAGGAATACAAAAAATAAGATATGCGGGCCAAGGGCCAAATGGCCCGATCGGGCACGTTGTGGCAACGTTGCCGGTGGCCCAGTGGAAAAGCTCCAAGCTCAGAAATATTTTATACAAAGCCTTTCACCAATGCTGTCAGATCTAGAATATCGAGGAATATTGATGCAGAAGCTGTTGTCCCTCTTCCACGCCCGCGAATGTTAATAAGACTACTGCAGATGGGCAATCAATTTGGAGCAAATTAATAAAAGCACTTATCTTTACCAAAACTATTAGTTTTTTTTGTAAAACAAAAAACACAATGCAGATTGTACAAAGAAGTCATAATGCAACATCCTGGGATAAAGAATCGGATGTCCTGGACAAAACTCGCTGCTGATCGGGTACGACCCCATCGAGACCTTTGATGTAAAAAAATGTTTTACGCAGGGTCATTCATTTCTCGGTTTTGAAAGAAAAGCTAAATGAAACAAACACAGCGATAAATTTTTGATGAAAATTTTATTTCATTATAAAGTTTGGACTCTGGCATTAAGTGTGAAATACAATATCATTCAAATGGCCGCCTTGGGAAGACTTGCAGCATGCGGTTCTTTTGAGGTAATTTTTAACGACTTTTTCGCACATTTCGGGCAGAATCTCGGCCATACTTGAGTAATGTTGGTTTTTAATGCGTCTAGAGTTCGGGGATTATTCGCGTAAATACGGTCTTTGGAGTAGCCCCACAGAAAAAAATCTAACGGGGTCAAACCGCATATCTTGGTGGCCAAATGAGGTCGCCGAAACGTGAAATAACGCTACCAGGAAATTTCTCACGCAATAAAGCCATAATTGGTCGTGTTGTGTGGCTTGTTTTGTAGTAATTTTTTGTAATGTTAACGCGTTGTTCGATTGTTAAGCGACCCAATATCATAAATGGCAAACATTCAACTAATATTATGACACTTCAAATGATAGCTGAGTTTGACAGGTGTCAAATGCCTGCGCTACCAACTTGAAACCACGAAATGAATGACCCCGTATGACCTCTTTAGCATAATACTTAGAAGTCAACTAAAATGACACCCACATCGACAAATCGGACAGAAACTCACAATTGACAGCTATAACTTTGTGACAGGAATAGAGTAGTAGAGTCTTATACTGAATGGCTAAAGAGATCTTATAATAGACTTTATCCAGTCCAGCTTTATGGTGCTTTTCTTCCATTGCAAATCAATTATCTCCACTAAGCAACATGGATTTTTTAAGGGTCGATCTACAACCACGAACCTTACAGATTTCGTCTCACATTATGTGCCTTGGAAAATGGTAAGGAAGTGGAAGTTCTAGCTACTGATTTCAGCAAAGCGTTCGACAAAATCTCTCACAAAATCATATTCTTCAAACTAAAAGCGATCGGTGTTCCACCGCAGTTGATATGAGATTATCTAAACAAATATCTTACACGGCTGACTCTCTCTCACTTGAAACTGACCTTAACCACTTCTACACATGGTGTCAAGAGGATCGTTTAGAGTTTAACGTAAACAAATTTCAACATTCATTCATTACATTCTCTCACAAACGTCACCCCCTGCGTCAAAGATCCTATTTCATTAACAACGAGTCTATCTCCACTGTTTCATCTATTCGGGCATTATCTGCGATGCTCAACTTAACTTTCGTCCTCACATCGACAACATTATTAGCAGAGCCAACTGTGCACTCGGCTTTGTAAACGTTGGTCAAAGGAGTTCTCTAGCCCCTATGTCACTAAATCACTTTATACGACGTTTGTAAGACCACTTCTTGAATATGCCGGCCAGGTGTCGTCACCTTACCATCAAGTACACATTCTGAGAATCGAAGCTGTCCAGCGTAGATTCATTCGATTTACCTTACGTGGGCTTGATTGGGATGACCCTCACAATTTACCTCCGTACGAGTATCGCTTAAAGCTGCTGGATTTACAAGCTCTTAAAACTCGACGTAATATCGCTGATACAATTTTTATTCATCAGTTACTATCCGGAAACATTGAACCCTAATCCTCGTCGTTTACGTTCAATTTCCGCCGTCCCTATCACCGTACTGACTATGGCCAGCACGAGCCTTAAACAATAATGCTTTGCAAAGCAAATATGTTTCCCAACTTATTTGACATAAACTGCACCAAATCAGCCCTTAAAATTGCGCTTCACAAATTACCTCAACCTTGAATATCCCATTTCCTTCTAACTAACGAAAGTTATATTTAAAGTTCATGTTATATGTTACGTTATGCGATTTAACCATCAATATTTGCATTTTAATCTTAAGTTTACTCGATTGTTTACTTTTTTTTACGCTTGTATTAAGAAATATTATAATATATTAGCATATATCAATTTTATTGGTTTGGTTGCGCAGTTTAATATGATTTCTCTCTCATCATTATTTGTTAAGGCCGTTAAGCCTTTATTTCTCTCTTAATCAAATAAATATATTTCGGTAGCTTTGAGTGATAGCTGATAGGCGTGCTTTGGAGGAGTAGGTTCAACGACGAACTATACGCGCTGTAGGGCGACATTTACCTAGTTAGCAACTTGGTCATCGGGCGTCTAAGATAAACATGTGGAGGAGATGGAAACAAATGCTCCGGCAGGTAGAGTCTTAGTTTCTAATGCGGAGTAGAGAAAATCCTCACCTCTAAGGTGGACCGCATAAGTAAAACCAGACCTCAACCGACTTGGAGTGCTCATTTGAAACGCAGTTAGCTAAGTACAATTCTTTACTCAAAAGGTAAAATGGCTTAAGCTTAAGTCGATTTTTCTTACGTCGTTTTCCATTGGTTTCACTCGGGGATCCACTCGTTCTGAAATCCAATGGAAACAACAAAACTGCTTCTGAAAGAATTCACAAAAGTGAAATACCAAAAAATAATCTACGACTGCTGTCAGCTGACTTGTATCAAATACACAAATTACACTTGTGTGAGTGCTTCTTGAGTGGATTCTGACTTCAAATCGAGAAGCGAAATTCTCTTCTCAGAATCACCAGAAGAGTATTTTTTGTGCCAATGGAACGGTTTCAGAAGTGATTTTTTTCGATTCCGGACCAGGGTTGCCAGAATTTTGTTTGCTTTAAGCGCCCAAACCTTGAAAAAATGTAGCCCAAAGTCGTTGCCCAGGAAGAAGCCCAAAAATCGTTGAAAATTTTTCCAATTACTTAAGTAATTTTTTTTTGTATTTTTCCCACTACCTTCTGCAACTGGCCTTTGTGTGCTTGTGCCAAATCAAAAGGTCTGCAAAATAAATTGGTGTGCCTGCAAGTTGAACGACTGTTCGATGTCACTTGACTGCAAGAGTGCTGCCGAGTCTTAAAAGTGCGGGTTTGTTCAAAAATATTTCTTTTTTGTAGTTTTGTGAAGAAATAAAACAAACAAAATTTAAACAAAACTTGTTAAACGATATGTAGCCCAAATTTGTGTTGGGCCCTCATTGAAGAAATTTCCATCGTTTTTTAAGAGAAAAGATATCCCAAAATACCACAAAGTGCCCAATCTGGCAACACTGTTCCGGACTTTCCCGGACGTTTCTTTTTGCCCAATGAAAACGACATTATTTTTCAGGAGAGCAATTTTAGACTTAAAAAAATTCGTGTAAAAAAAACTACTTTGAGTAGAGGGCTGCAATTTATTTCAGAATAAAGACGTTATTCCAAATGCAATGTTTTTACTTTCATTGAAAGAGAAGAAAATACAGTTTTCCAGGGTAGATAGAAACAAAGTGATTACACCAAATTGTAGCTAAAAATGTTCTCATTTCAAATATTTAAAAATTCTGTTTTGGGCTTAAATCGACTTAAGCCACTTTACCTTTTGAGTAAAGAATTCTAACTATATATAAAATTTTCAGATCTGGAAATCATCTGAACATAGTTAGTTTGCTTTGCCAAAAGTCGCATCTAAAATGTTTTGTTGCTAAGGGCCATTGAGTTCAATTATGCATTTTTTTAATTCTAAAAAAAAACACCATTTTTCAGGGCGATTGTATTTTGTATTTTTTCCAAAGTCCATTGTAACTAAAAAGTCACGATTGTAACACTTTTTCAGCCTTAGTCAGGTCCGACATTGAAAAAACAAACTCCCAACAAAAAAATAGAGAGCATTTGGTATCGTTTTTTTTAAAGTGTAACAATTTTTTTCAAAATGTAACAAACTGAACAAATTTTATAATTTTACAAAAAAAAAGCTCTTTATACAGGTAGGTCACTGTTTATTTTGTGTTTAACAAATAAAAAACAAACAAAATTATTGACCATCGAAGTAGATTTCAATTTGTACCACGAGATGTAGAACATTGTCAACGGCGACGCGGCGATACAGAAAAATATTGTTGTATTTTCTTGTTCCCCCCATTCCCATTCCCACTCTCAGTTTGACGTTTTGCACAACATGTGCTCTGTGTAAACAAACAAATACATTGACAGAAATAGGTAGAAGTTTGTTCGAAAATAAATAGTGCTGCCAGTTCGACTTCTCAATGTTTTTTAACGAGAAAAACAAAAAAAGATTTTAATGGGAAAAATGTAAGAAAGCAAAAAAAAGTAACATTGTTACAAAATTATAAAATAGTTAAAAAGTGTAACACTTTTGTTACACTTGTATCATTGTGGCAACGCTGATCGTGGACTGTGTCATGGATATTTGTAAAAGTGCAGTTGCCATCGCATCAAGGTCGACCCTGGTTATGTAAAGTTACTGATAAAAACTGTGTTGTAATTTCATTTATCAGAATAAAAATCTGCTTTCCAAGGTTGAGAACTACATGTGTCGCACTCTCATGCAATATCCTATTGAGATTTATAGCATAAGCAATTAATAAATGCGCCAACTCTGTTCCGGTATAATGCTTTTGTCGTGCCAGCATGCTTATATATTTCAGGATCTCATTTACAGAACGTCCGAAGGTTGCATGTTATTTGTCAGTGCCTTAAATGCAAAAGGCACAAAGCAAACAATGCGATAATAAATAAAAATCTTTGCCTGCCAGCAGCTGTTGGGTCAGAAGCCCGCCGCAAAACAAAATCAATATCCATTGCATGTGCAATTAATTTGAAATCGTAATGCTCCCATTGTGTCGCCGTGGCTAATTTGCAAAAAGTATTTCCAAGCGATGACTTTTTCTACAGAGGAGGTCACCGAGTTCCACAGTGTTTTGTAGGATGCATATCTGCATCACGGATCCCCGCAGTTGTCGAGTCGCAGTCCGCGTGTCGTCGCCATCATGTTCGATACAAGTCGTGCTCGTGACTATGTTACTCGAGTTATTCGCCAACAATCGCCACAGTCCGTAGTAAAGTTGGTCCACATGGATCCCGGCAAAAAAGATCTCCTATCGCGAATGGAAAAAGAGCATACCCTAAACCTAGTTTGGCGAAGCTTACACAATCCCGCCGTTAGATGATGGATGGAACAAAAACCAAGCAACTTACCTTGGACTGCGGCAGCAGTGAGGTCTGAAATTATTTTCTAATTAATCGATTAATTTACCGTTTAAGCAGCCATTATGGTGGCGCGAATCGATAAATATTTATTCAGCGGATACTTGAGAGCACTTGGGTGTTTCAGAGTGTAATTGAAACATTTGATTCAATTATTATTATCTAATCGATTATCGGGGCACATTCCGCTTCGTTGGGGGAATTAAAGGTATTTTTGAATGCAACACACTTATGGCGATAAATTGATCCCGTGTTGTGATTCTGCGTAATGATATGCATTAATTTATGCGATACGTTTTTCTCCTCGGATCTTGTCCGCAAATGTAAAGACACCTCTAGTGTTGAATGTACGTGTCCCGCAGATCGTAGATAAACGGAATTGATTGGCATCTATTAGGAGACATTTGTTACCATTGTGAACCTTCCCCCTGGGGGATATGTTTAACGTTATTTATCCGTTTGTAGTGATATCTAATTGGAGTGATTTCAAATGTGGTACGCGTGTGACTAGTCTGTTTTAATTGGAATTGTTGAGCAATCAAATGGGTGGAGCGGATGTGATGAAATAATTAGCCAACGTATCTACATCTGTTCGGAAGCAATGGCTGCCAGCTGAGGCATTGCTTCATCGTTTCCTTAACAGTGAATACAGACTACATGTTTGTAGCGGCCGTGCTTTTATGTCTGTGATGTTTTCATGCAATTTTTCTAGTGTCAGCTTGGGGTGTTTGCTCTTGGCACAGGCAAATTTCACTCCTTGAGGATAGCCTCTTACTTTTGAAGGTCTTGAGCTGCATTCGAATCAAGTCTTTTAAGCCTCCGCCACACACTGCCCGAGTATTATAAAGCCCTGCAGCCGCAGCCAATTGTCAGTAGTGAGACAAGTGTTTTTATTTCTCCACAATGTTCTCTTTCATTTTTATTGCTGCTATTTTAGCGCTTAACTGACAGGCTGACAGCATAAACAACATATGGAAGGTGACCCATAAGCAGCGCACGTTCCGGATGCGTCGGATCAAGTAGGTTCGCTTTCTACCTCTCTGTCCGCTGCACCTGCACCTGTTGACAGTTGGCAGATTGTGAGAGGAAGTATACTTTCATTGGTGCAAATATTGAGAGAAGAGCAAATGTCATTTATAGGTAGCATTTTGCTTGGTTAATTAATTCCATGTGACGCAGAAGCATGAACATCAGCGATGGCGGATGTACGGAAAATTCTTAATAATAATTCGGTCCCGTTTGCTTTGGAAAAGAAGACATTGACCTGGTCAGTATTAAAGCGAGAATTAGTCGTCCAAGATGGATGGAACATACAAGCGAGTACATTAGCGTTCCGGCCCGAAGAATCTTCGACTTCAACCCTGACGGAGGAAGACTTCGCTTTAAGTGGCGCTCAAAAGCAGAAAGACACAAACGAACGGATTGTGCAGTTAGGAACCAGATCAAGTTAACTGAAAGGGCATTGTGGTTGAAAGTCAGGTTCCCACCGGACTGTAGTTTCACATAATTATCTCCGAATGGCGTTAAAAACTATAGGATGAAACGTATGCTGTATTTTGAAAGTCTGTAAATAGGAAACATCACGCAGCTCCATGAGATCTTATGCCGATTGATCAGACATTCTTTAAATTCAAAAAACTACAGAAAAGTAGATGTCTCTTCATTAAAAGCTACACAAACAAATCGTTTGCATGGACTCAGGCTTCTTTTACTGGTTATTTTTCTAAGTACATCAAATACAAGAGGAATCATCAACACTCAATTGAGATCCACATTATCTTAGCACAAGGGAAAATGTATAGTTCTTTGAAAAATCTTGCTGATATGATGATACTGCAAAATAACCGCCATTTACTTTCAGAAAGCGGGTGGGACAACGCTGAATTAAACCAAAAAAAAAACACCAATATAAACAGTTTACAACAGTTTAGCAGAATGACTTGCATACCTGCTGGATGATTCGGACCTAGCAACCAGCGGCTTCAATTTCGTTACCGATTGCAGTTTTTATACGGAATAAAATTTTAAAAAAATATTCCAAACGCGAAAAGATTGTGTAAATATGTCCAGTGGCGAAGACTAGATTCATCTGTGTGAAACCTAGATTAGTCCGAAACGTCACTTTTCCGAAATCAGGCACATAATATAAAATTTCAACTTAGTACTCAGTCACATGTGACCACTCTAGGCCAATAAAAACTGAAACACATCAAGTTAGACAGCTTTTAGACTTACTAAACTATCCCCGTATTAATAAACAAATGTGCGCAAGTAAGTTAGCTAGTAGACGTCAGATAGCATACAAAAATTTTATGTAACTGCTAAGTAACGAGTTGATAACTTTTACGCAGTATTTATTAATACGGCTAGAGTTTTGAACGTCCCCAATAAAATGGTAATAGTCTATCGTTTGGTAATATCAAGAACAAAGGCGATTTTCCTACCGAAAGCCAGCCGGCAAAACAAACAATTTTACGACTGTCATTGACACCCTTACCGTTGTGGGTTTTATATTGGACGGTTGTGGGATTTTGTAACAAAAGCACTTTCGCAATTAAAACAAAATACAAAAGCGATAGCTTGCTTTATATCCCCTTTCCAAAACGCTGAGGACGCAGTGTATAGTTTATAGTTTATTCTTTATTTAGTTACTTATGTGGTATTTGCATCGAACTTCACTCTAAACGCAAAATTTATTAAAATTTTCTGACGTTTATTATTGTTTTCCTTTTAGTTTTCTGTTAAAAAGGTGATACGTTTGGCTTGGTTTTGGTTCCAGTCAGTTCCGAAAAGTTTAGCCAAATACTTGAAAGAATTATTACAAACGCGATGAAAAGAATGTGAATAAAGATTGATACGCAAAATTATAATTTAATGACAACATCGTTGTGCACCATTTATAATACTTTTTCCTAAAAAACTAGTAAAAATGAATGGAGAAGACCATTTATGAAGACTTTATTTTAATAAAAAAATATATTGTAGATCTTAAAACGTTTTTTTGGTTTATATATACAAATAATATCAAATTAAATACATCATTAATATATTCATATAACTATGTCTTTGAAATCTACTTTCCTTTTCTTGAATCTACTTCACTTTTGGGTCTGATCTACTTCGCTTTATTTTTTTGAAGTGGTTACGCTGGAGCTGACACCTGACAGTCTGAGTCTATTATACAGTTTATGCTTTATGGAGAACATAAAAGAAATGAAATGTGAAAGCCCATAAAGTAGATTCAGATGGCAATTTCAGAAAAACATAAAATTAAAAGTCCTATGCGCAATATTTCCCCGTTAAATGGACTCTAATGAATTAATTATGTATGATCCAATTCATAACCATTTTGTAAGTGTAAACAACACCACTTTTAATAGATCAATCACTAGTGATAAAACCTCTTATTAAGTCAGCAAAGCAAGAAACCAACTGTTTCACTTAAATTGGTACGCTCGTGCAGCGTGATAATGACAGCATCGACAGTTACACTTCAATCGTGATGCATGATGATTGGTGGCATTCTAGATACACCCTAAAAAAAAATTTGTGTATGAGAAGTTTTTGTAAAAAGTTTGAGTTTTTTAACGTTGTTCGTTTGTTCATTATCATGAAAATGCTACAGTTTCGCTAGGGCTGTTTGCAGTCGGTCGATTACATGGACGCGCTGTAAATAAATTCATGCTCTTAGTCTTCGTACCTCACCAGTCAGATAACTGACCTCGGCTAACCGGCAACCATTGAGGCACAGTAAAACCCGCTTATCTGAAACACTTTTTTCATACCCGAGTATTTGTAGACCAATTACCTATAAAACACTCCGCTAAGCGGAAACTCGCTTAAGTGAAAAACCCGGATACCTGAAATATATTTTCAGTTATATTTTATAATTTTCATTGAAAAAAAATTACTTAAGTGAAAAAAATGTTGAATCGAACAGAACACAAAATTTGCTGAACGCTTTCACTTCTTTTTTCTCGAAAATGACATTTGAGTGTCTGATACGTCACAAGCGTTTATTTTCCAGGCCACTCCAAAATACAAATTTTTCTAGCTTTAAACTTACCAGTGTTCCCAGATTGGTGGTTTTTCCAACCAAAATGGTGGGAAATCAACGCTATGGTGGGAAGAATAGGGGGAAAAAATTTATGGGGGGAAACATTTTAAAGACAAGGCAAGGGATGTTCGCGATTTTAGTTGACCTTTACCGGATGAAATGGATTTTCAATGGAAGAGCTATATAAAGGGAGAGGTTTTGCTCTTTTTTTGGCACTTTTTAACGAGATAGAGATGGTCAGATTTTCATCGATAGTACAGGCGCAGCTGATAATTTTAATTAGGCTGTGTTCGCTGGGTATGGCCAGGTGAAATCTTCGCAAATCACTGGTAGAATTCGGATATCCAACACTAGTAGTTAGGTACTTTAATCATCTTGATATTGTTATTTTCACAAACTAGCGAATATCTGTTTTTTCTTTCGCTTTGTTTTGGTCGCGCGCAATATGTACCTAGATCTTTTATAGGTACACATAAATTAATACATAATATATTACATTATATAAATTATGTATTAGGAAAAATTATGGGTTTTTTTTTTCGTCCCAGTACAAATTCGGTGGGATGTTTTTTTTAAACTTAGTGGGTTTTTTCAATTTCATCTGGCATCACTGAAACTTACGCTTATTGGAATTTTTAAACCCGCTTAAGTGACATTTTGTTTTCACTTATCCGGACTCCGCTTAAGTGAAATTTTTTTTTTAGAGGGGTTCGTTAAAGTGAAAGCCCCGTTTAAAGGAAAGAAAGACAGTGACATTTTGCTGTTTCTCTTAAGCAGGTTTTACTGTATAATGTTATTCAGCAGGGGACCTATGCCATTCGCTTACAATATTTTTAGTCCTCTGGAGACGGCGACGACGAATGGCTGAAGTTTCGAGTTTTTACAAATATTTTATTTATGTACAAAGTCAACAAATCCAATCATTTTTAGAATGCGGCAAAAACAACGAATGTTCTTATTAGGTACAAATAATTTGTGCATGTTTCGTATATCCGCTGTTCGTATTTCAACAAAGATTTTTTTTTAAACTGACTATTTTGTGAGTGTAAAGCTTAACAGACATGTTTTCAATATTGTTCTTCATCTTGTCAGCCAACAACTTTGCGGAATGCTTGTGTTACACAATTCACGCAAAACCAATAAATAATCGGGTGACAAAGCCAAACTAACACTGGCTATCCGAAATTAATTTTATTTCTTTTGCGCATAGTTTATAAATTACCCTCGATTCGACTATCGACTGTTGTGTAGCAGGTTCATTCAATCGCGGTATCTGTATCATTCATCCATGAAACCAATTCTGGGAGCTGCATAAAGAAAAACATATCTAAAGAGCTGCAGAAAAACTTATTGCGCAATAACCCAGCAACATGAATGCACTTTTGCTGGTAGGCAAAAGCCTAGAGAGACAGTGTGCAGCAGTAGACATCGACCAGACCGGCATATAAGAGTAGAGAGCAGACGAATGCCTTTAGATTAGATTAACCCAATAATCCACTTTAAAGGTATAACAAGCTTCAGCACTTCATAAAAAATGCAGCGGCAAATTTATGCGCGGCTAACTTGGTAGAACGCGTGCATTCAACGATGCACACAGAATCTAAGCGCACATATACCTATGGCGGCCGGCCGGCGTCGAGGGAATTTATTCACTGTTGATGGAAAAAAAAAAATGTGGTGCATAGAAAATTGATTGTTATTATTTTTTGATAGATTGCCACTGTTTAAAGTCACATACATTTACATATTAACAATGAAGTTGTTCGTCCAATGATTGATGAAGCGATGGTTGTCGAGGGAACAAAAACAATGTTGAAAAGCGTTCGCGGCATGTTTCAAAAGGTCGAGCCTTAGGTAGTTGATGCTTAGCACAGACTTCTTTCCGGACTACTTTTGACCTATTCACAATGGATGGATGTTGCAAATATTTGTAAAAAATGTTGAGGCCTTTTAAATATTCCATTTTCCATCATCTCACTTTTCCCCCCTTGATACAATGCAGCACTATACTGCCAAATTGATTGTCTTTAAAAAAAATAATGTTGTATTCACTATGTTTTCGACTGAGAGTTGAGGAATTGAAGCAAAAATGACGAACCGAAACCAAATAAATGCAAACGACAAATTGGAATGCAATTGAGGTGCGTCGAAAGACGTTAACCAATGGCGAATGTATTGCAGGGATCAAAAGTAAGTAAATCAAACTGTTAAATTTATTTGATAAATTAGTTCCTGTACTTTCATGCTAAAGAACGAGAACCGCTAATAAAATCTTCTTTTCAAATCAGTGGACACAAAAAAGACTAAGCAGCTAAGAGCATTTGAAGAGCGTATAGTTGAGAGGTATTCCTTCAAGAAAAAGAACATCAGTTAATAATGCAAACAAAGCAATAATATATTTTCTTAAAACATGGACAAAAAATTAAAAAATGTTTGTTTCGATTATATTCTGTCTTATTATCTGTCCTCGTCTTAAACTATTAGCGTCATCCAAATGGGAAAGTTGAACATCGTTGCTTGGTGTTTCGGGTTTTCCGTTTGTTGTTAAGTTGATGGGTATATTTGCTTTTGTAAGAATGTTATGGAGAACAACACATGCGTTTTTAATTTTTCCAGCTTTTACAGGATCAAAAATTCTGTGTGAAGAGAGACAACGAAATGAGCAATATTGTACTTTTCCATTGCTCTATTAAAGGGTTTTCCAATAAGAGGTGTTATTGTGAATGACCCGCTATTTCGGTAGCTGTCGCTTTTGAAGCTTTTATTCTTTGACATTTGACAAGTAGAAACTACGCCATTACTAAAAATGGAACGATACACGCTTCAACAACGCATTGAAATTATTAAATTTCACTACAAAAATGGTGAAAATCTTGCAGTAACAGTTCGCAAAACTAAAGCATTTTTTGGTCGTCGATGATTAATGATTTTTTATGGTCGGCAACGAAACCATTAATTTTTTACGGGAAAAGTTTCCGGACCGTGTTATCTCTCGAAGAGGTGATCACAATTGGCCACCGAGATCTTGTGATTTAACACCTTGCGACTTCTTCCTAGAATAGGTCTACGCCAAAAGCCCATCGTCGATTCAAGACCACAAAGATAAAATTCGTGAGGCTATCGAGGACATAGGGCAGCCACTTTGGTTATGGAAAATTTCATGAAAAGCATATGGTCCTGTATGCGTGCTCATTGGCTGATGTTGTTTTTCTGTCAAACAGAATTCAGCTCAGTAGGCTGACAAAAAATGTTTCACTCAGCACATTTAAACTCACAGCACATTGCGGAATCGCGTTAACTGTGATTGGTGTACATGGGCAGTGAGTGTGAGTTTTGTTAAGCGTGTGCATGGGCGAAAAACTCACTTGCGGAATTGAGCCGCTGAACACACATTG
This sequence comes from Cheilosia variabilis, assembly GCA_951230905.1. Taxonomy (NCBI): domain Eukaryota; kingdom Metazoa; phylum Arthropoda; class Insecta; order Diptera; family Syrphidae; genus Cheilosia; species Cheilosia variabilis. The sequence continues at coordinate 47,275,215 of OX579676.1, forward strand.
GGCCTTACCAATAAACAATTTTAGTTTCGACTCTAAATTTTAGTAGTTCACAGTTTTCCAACCAAATTTCGCAATTGTGAGCTTGCGTAAATTTAAAGTCGAGACTAAACTTTGTTATTAGTGAGGCGCATTGACACTGAAAACCCGACATCTACTCTTAGGTGGGCAGTGAGGCGATCTAATGCACTGAGCTGATCAAAAGTTTAGTGCTAAATTTTACTGTGCTGCACAAGTAAATGTTAAAAAAAAATTGAGTTTTTAATTTGAAAATCGTGTATCAATATAAATGGATATTCATGCCTGACCTTGTTCACCACATGAAGTAGTGTGTTAATTACGTTTTAAGCAAACTGTGCTTATTGTATAAAGTTAATCTAAATTAACACTTAAACACTCTCACTTGGGGAATTTGCAAGTTGTTGCCATTTTTTTGTGAAATGTGAATGAAATTTTTCACTCGTATTCACACAAAGAAAATTAAAAGAGTTTTCGGGAAAGGGAGAATTTAATTTAAAAATCCACCGGGGAAAAATGGCAGATGCACGGAAGATGGCGGTCTATTTCTGAGTTGCTTGTGAGACAGCACATAATCCAAAAGCCACTTAAATATTGCAGTGAATTCTGATGAGAAAATATTTCAACATGACAGTACAAACACCAATGCATCGTTTGGTATTCAGATTTGCATATTCCCAAGAAAGCCAACTAAGGCATAAATGTTTGCATGGAGTTAATGCCAATGACGTGGGTAATATCCACATAACAATATTAAGCAATATTTTATGAATATTTGACTTGCATTCACTAGCGTGCTGATCGAATGAGGTGTGTGCGAGCATAAGTGCAACATCATTATCAGATAATTATAAATTGAAAGTATACCTACGCACCTGTGCTGTATACCATTACTCTTAAATGTAAACGGACTTTAAATGCTTCATCGACTTTATATCATGGAAGTACAGATTACACTTAAGATTTTCAAATTGTAAAGTATTTCAGTTCGATTTTATATAATTTATCTGACATTGAAGTCAACTATGTTACAAGAACAAACTACCAATAAAGACATCGCCTGGCCAGAGAGAATTTAAAGTGCCACGTGGATGTGGCATGGTTGCTGAGTTGCTTGGTGTGAAAGTAAATGCTCCTATTGTTAAAGGGCCGTTCAAAAAGAAGAAGTCTACAATCGCTTTCGCTAACACCTTGGTGACAGTTTGCTGTGTGAATAGTGCAAGGATATTTTTCACAGATAGACAAATTGAGGTTTTTCTTCCAAAATTTCCGAGTCATTTTAGTGTTTTGATTATAACTATTTGATTTAACTTTGATTAATAACTAATGGCATCCACTATTGTCAAAATGTAGTATTTCCGAACTCTGTCACATTCCACCACGGTTGACAGCATTTCTTTTATTTTTTGTGTGATCTTTGTAAGTTAAACGGATTCTGATTGACAGTACACTGATGGGGAAAACAAAATGTCGGATTTTGAAAAAAAGTTGAGGTTTTCATCAGCGGCAAGAGAATTGCGAGTAGGTGATCTCAGATGCTTCGTCCATGTTGGGGACGTTCAGTATGACAGTTCGTATATGTAGTTCGTAAAGTGACCAATCTAGTTTTTGCGTTCAGGGGTCTTCTAGTTCAGACCAATCTATTCGACTTAAATAGGATTCTGAATACGCCCAATATTTTCTGACCTAACTCTCATCGACATGTCAAAGTGTCCAGCAATAAATACGCTTTCTCAATCATCAAAGACTATCAGATTTTCTCTCACCCTCTTCATTTTTCAACAATGTACAAGCTTTTTGCTTAATTTCAATTTGTAAAAACTGTCACGTCTGACGAGTCTGGCATATCCGCTGCATATGGTTTGCTTTTAGTGTCCTATATATTGGTGTATATTTTATCTGTGGCAATTCGACAAGCAATTGCAAAAGGTGTGTGGTTGAGGTTGATACACTGAGTAGGTGAACAACAGATGGAGCTGTCAGAAATACATTATGACAAACAATTGCATACAACATTTAGTTTTCGTCATTTTGTCCTAAGGAGGCAATTCAGTATAAGGCCTCGTTAAGAAACACTTATAAAGGTCTATTAAGAACCCCACCATCCCAGTCGTGAGCACGGACGCTGGGATGATATTCTTGGAACGCAAACTCGAGTGGATTTGGAGAAGGACACAGCGAACTGTACAGCGGCATTGACCGACTAAAAACTAACGGTAAGGCAAAATCCAAAAGGAATAACGCAGTGACGCAAGACCCAGCCTTAGGTGGCGTGCACAAGTAAAGGAAGCCTTAGCATAACCAATTTCAAGTGTGCAACTGGGTTGGGGGCAGTTGGTTAAGCCTCTTGGTCGAATCAATAACCTCTTTAACTGGTCCTTGCAGTGATTCCTGATTGAAGGGAAAGCTCCAATTTTAAGCACTTTGAAAAGTCTGAATTTATGAATTCTTTCATCTGAAACTAAATGAAAATTTCACTTAGGGGGAAAAAAGGGCGACTTTTTCTGATGAAAATAGTGTCAAACAGTTTTCAAAGTTTGGAAACACTGCACGGTTAAAAATCCTGGCGTTCAATTTAATATTTTTGGGGTTGTACATATATAGCACACGCCGTAAAAATATTAAAATTTAATATTTGGCATATAGGTATTCAGATTGAACAACTAATAAAAGATTTATTAACTATAAATAATGTCTGCTATTACAAAATATGTCTGAAATATTAAATTTTAATATAGACGAGGATGGGTTTCAATGCAAAAGTATTTAAATTAAACCCTTATTTATATTGAAAAATTAAAGAATGTTAATACATTAAATAAACTGCAGATTAAAATATAATTGTTTTACCTCAAATTCAATACTTCTTTTGTTTTTATACCCATGGAATATTAAAATATAATACAATCTTATTCTATTTCTCTAAATTTGATTGAAGCATCTATGCGATATAAATATTTAAACACCGAACATTTTTATACTAATTTTTATAGGTTTTAGATATTACAATAGGTACATATAGAAAATTGTGAAGCGTAGGCGAATTCCCGTGGTCTTTTATCCCCTTTGAAAATTATCCTATAGAGTGCCGCTGTGCTTCCTTTAGTAGGTATATTTTTCTAGAAATTTTAATGAAGGAGATCTCATGTTTGCCCGAATTATCTTATTCATTATTCAGTCAATTACTTACTTTTTGGAATGCAATAGCTATATTTCTGAGGCAATGCGATCGAATCTCTAGACCGCCCTATCTTCAAAAAAGCAAATTCACTAGGATCATCTCTGCGCTTTACAATTTAAAATAAAAATAAAAATATTATAACCTCTTACAAGAATACTTTGAAATTAAAGTTAGTTACTTACTTGTAAGAAGAATCTCTATTCTCATTGGATATCAACCCCGTAACCCCGTTTTCAGCATGACTTTCACTTGTTTGTATTTTTGAAACATTTTTCTTTTAAAAAAACTTTATCCAAATCATCCACTCCATTGAGTAGGATGCTCAAACTTAGGTACTCCAAATTCTTAGCCTTTTAGCCTAATCACTTTGGTTAAGATCCCGTATTAAAACCAAATGCAAATGTATTGAAGAATCATTGATGGGACTTCTACCACTTAAGTGGTATTTCTACCACTTTTTACAGTTTCGGAAATTCTACCAACCTGAATTCGAAATCTACCACCTTTTACTCATCGCTATTCGCTAACAATATTTCTTTTCCATCATTGTTTTAAATTTAAAATTGTACCTAATACCTATACCTACTCGCCTAACTTTTACCCATACATACAAACACTCAGCTATCAGTATTTTTTATCTGAGAGTTGCATCAGCAAAAATTTGCAGTCCAGTGCACCATTTACTGCGTTAATATTTCATTATTTGAATGTATTTGTGGTAGGGTGTTTTGCTATGTCTTGACTTTTTATGTTTAGTGATGAGTTAGATTCGTCTTTTCTGTAGTTCTTTTTTATATTGATGCGTTTACCTCAAAAACTTTTTTTTTTTAAATTAAAATCAAGAGCTATAGAAATTAAAAATGCGTAAATTCTTGGTTCCTACAACAAGTAAAATACAAATTGAATTTAAGATGATCTTAGCTGCCGAGGAAATTCTGGAGTAAGGTAGTAAAACGGGTAAGATTTTAAACCCCCGGAATTATTGGTAAGATGTGCTGCAAAATTCACAGATGGTTGCCATACGAAGTAATAATTTTGTTAGTTTTGAATGAAGAATGTGATTTTTAAGGATTACTCAAATTAAAAATAAGAAATGACAGATTTATGTTTATTTTATTTGCCTGTTTTCGTTTGGTTTTTATTATTACTATTTAATTAGTATAAAAATAAATGAATTATTTATCATGGACTTTTTTTTTTCTACCACTTTTCTTCCACCTTTTTTACGGCTAACTACCACCGCTTCGCTTTTCTGAAATCCCATCACTGAGAAGTTGATAGCTTTAATAAGTTCTGTAGAAGAAAGAGTTTTCTTCAGTCAAAACAAAGACACTCTTCAGCAAACGGATATAATTTATTTAGTCTTTAGGGAAACTTTAAAATACTTCTTTAGGCGTTTTTCTTTTTTAGTTCAGAGCTGAGCTCTGAACTGCGCCATTTCAACTATTTTGTTTATCCTATTTATTTTTCTGTCAAATATGACTGGAAGTGTGTAATCAGCTTTTCACTCAGGATTCTCAGTCAATTTATTCTGAGTTCATAGAGCGCGCTCTGTTCGTGCTCTGAAGAAAAAAAGAAACACAAATTCTGAGCTCTGATGTATCTGAGCTGAAAAAGAAACACGAACTTTTTGTATAACAGTTCAGGTTGTGCTCTGAACTAAAAAAGAAAAACGCCTTTTGTAAACTTCTACAGAGGCGAAACGCGGAAGTGTTCTGTTGAACTGCTTGGAATACAAAATTGAAGTGATTAAATTAAAAATGATCATCATCATTTTATCATTTTCGAAGAGCTTTTAGATTGAACATTTAGGGCTTTAAAAAAAAAATTAAGTGAAAATGCTAGAAGAGCTTTTGAAATTGAATACATAATGAGCTTTTATAAATTTGAAATGAAAATGCTCAAAGAGCTTTTTAAAATTGAAGAAAAGAAAGCTTTTGTACTATAACTAGGTATTTACAAAAACAAATAAATGTGGCTGCCATAGACAAACCATACGTATTGTCTCTGGTGGCTGCAGTTCGTATCAGAGACAATACTGAGACCACCAACTCCGGCCGATCTCCCGTTACTTAGCCTACAAGCTATATTTTTATGGAGTGTTCACGTTTGGTGCGCTAGTATTCTTACATAGAAAATCGTATTGACAAATGTCACGAAACTTCAAAAATTCTGCTCACCAACCCACTCCCAGGAGATATGAGACACTTCCGCTGTGGGCAAAGTTGCTGGCAGAGTTCATAGAATTTTATCCGTTTAATTTGAAATTGTTCGTTACGTGTGGATAATATTTTTTTTTAGGAATAAGTGTACATTTGCTTAAAATGTTCATGAAAAATTAACAATGTAGATTGGTTGAGGGAAAATGAAAACATTAGGCCTTTTTTATTATGCTCAAATGATCTATATAGATCATGGATTTCCATGGTTTACAACAACAGTTGGATCACGTACTGTTGTTGTAAACCGTGGAAATCAATGATCTATATAGATCATGTGGGTAAAATAAAAAACGCCTATTTTGAGCAAATTTTCTTCATTATTTAAGAAAAATTTACACACGAAATCGAAGTTAATGATATCCAAAAGCGGAAAATACGCAACCATGTTTGTCCTAATATGTTTCTAGTATATAGAACATCAACATTAGATAGTTTTACTAACCAAACAAATCAAATTATTCGCCTTTTAACAATTTATAGTAACTAACCAATGGCGTTCAGTAATGAAAAAATGTGGTATTCCCGAACTCTTTCACATTTCCCCACGTTTGCCGAGGTTGGCAGCATTAATTTTTGCATTTTTTGTATGTTTTTGCATGTCACACGGATTTTTTTTTGACATAACACCGATAGGAAAACAAAATGGCCAATTTGAAAAAAAAACTGAGGGGGCCAGCGGCAAGAGGATTGTGAGTTGGAGGTCTCAGTATGGTTTGTCTATGGTCTCAGTATGGTTTGTCTATGGTTCGTATTAAAATGTAATCAGAGTAGATGTTATATTGCAGGTCAACTATAGCTTAATTGTAATAAATTCTCCATTGAAATATTATTTTAATATAGACCGGGCTAGATTGTAGAACAAAAATACTGGATTTTAATCTTTAGAGATTATTTGGAAATAAAGAAAACCGATTTTTCTTGTATTGCATAGACCTGCGATACTGCGGATGAATTATTATTATTGTTATTTATTAACAATGGACTTAAAATACACTCTGCGATACCAAAATCATTTTTAGAATCCACGCTTAATTTTTCGAGCTCACAATGGCAAAATTGTCCATACGAAATAACATATTGTGACCTACAAAATAAATAAGGTGAAGGTTAATGATTATTAGTAAGCCCCACTGCTAATATCAAAATTTAACAAGCGCTAGCTGCAGAGGCTTTCGGCTCTATTTTCTTTCAAGTAATTTGTTGACTGTCTTTATGTTTTCAAATGACTGTTTACTTAGTACAGTGAACATTGGAAAACGTGAACTAATTAAAACTGAGGGTGTTCATGTTTTCGAGATTGTTCATGTTTTGGAATGTAACATTTTATGATTCTGCTCTTAAAATAAAACACATTTTCTTCCATTTTATCTTCTTTTTGTTTGTATAAGTATAGATTCATGAATATTTTTTACATATTTACACATACTGGTACGGCTCATTAACAAAATTTATTGGATTTTGTTTACATTTGAACGTTTTAAAAATACATAAAAGGTTTATTTAACAAAAAAAATCTGTAATTTTTTTCTGTTGTATTTTTCCCAACATTTGAACAACTGCATTTTCTCTTAGGCGTCTAAGTAAGTTTTTAAACAGAAAATAAGACGTTGATGCAAGCAAAAAACAGCAACCAAATAAGGGATGATAGCTATGCAATACGCACACGCACGTGTGGCACCAAATACATACATACTACGCATTGTCAATATTATGGGATTCCCCGAATTAAATAATTCAGTGCATTTTTATGTAGAAATGTTGAAAAAATTTCTGTTCACGTTTTAAAGCTTTTAGATTTGTTCACGTTTTAGAGCAGTCAATGTAAAAAATACAGTGTTCACGTTTTGGGGTAGTTCACGTTTTGCGGGGTTCACGTTATCCAATGTTCACTGTATGTTGACAACGTTTGTTTTTAGATGACGCTTTGCTTGATCTGATGATAGGTAGCAGTCCCCAATTATGTGTTCCATATTTAAAGGGTTACTACATTTGCAGCAGATTGGTGGTGGTTCATTTTTTAGTAGGTGTTGGTGGGTAATGGTTCCGTGTCGTGTAGGGTTGATCTTAGTGTAGTGTAGAGTTTCCATTTGTAAAGCTGATGGGACCGAATAGTCCTTTCAATCGAGCGTTTAAGATCGACTTGGCTGCATGTGTTGAGCAAAAAGGTGGGGGCGACACAGGCTGAGTTTGCGGCATTGTCGGCTGTGCGGATGAATTAAAAAACACGCCCATATTTTTAACTGTGCGGTCTCTCCTTCGGAGAGAGGATCACCATTTCAAAACTTGTGGGGGATTATCGAGTACTTAGGTGCACGGGAGCTGCGCAATATTTATTAGTTTAAGGCGCAGTCCATGCCGATTCGAACAATTGCTCACCAACAACTTGTATAGAGACAAAGCCATGAATGCACGCGCACTTTAAAACTGTCAATGACACAATGACCAACCACATTCTCAGCCATACGCCATAATTGATTTAATAAGGAGCAACTCGCATTTAAAACTAAGATAATCTTTATTAATGTACTAAACATGCAACAGAAACTATTCCAATTAGCCCTTAATTTCTGAAAGATAACCTGAAATGATGTGGCCTTTGCAATACCGGAAGCACTAAGTGTAAAAATGAGTGCAGTGTTGGTTTTATCTTGAACTAAATAGCGTTTATGACGTGCATTGTAGTTCCAGCCGATTTCTATGGGTTCTGGTTGTGTCATTTCACTTTAACCTTTAGCTACGACAAGACCTAGCTGCGCATTCTCCCATTTGAAATTAGGGCCGTATACTAATTGAACTTATCTTTTCAGATGATGTTGTCTACCGCCATAGTTTTGCTGCTCATCCAAGGGGTCCATGAGTTGCATGGCGTCAAAGTGTCTGCAACTGGATACAATGTCATTCATGATCCTCCGAATGAGTTCACCGGATACCATTTACCAACGCCAAACCAGTACCACGCTAGGGGCTACCCTCGGTAAGCATTCGCACATTTTTTTCATTCTTTCAGAACTAAAGCTAACGTTGCATCATTTTAGACCTCTGCCTCCGCCACCGTCACACTTTGAAGTCTCATCGCAGCCGCCAAACCCATTCGCTGCGTTTGCTTCTCCCTACGGTCCAACCTTCCCGATTCCAGGTGCGGCAGCTTGTGGTACCGCTCCGGCAACATGTAGCGAACTACCGTACCGTACACTGGACGGTTCCTGCAACAATTTGGGAAATCCACAATTGGGCATAGCCAATTCCAAGTATGCCAAAAGCGTCCCCGTAGTAGCGGCCATGTTTCATTGGGTTAATTGAATTCCATTTTCAGATATTCTCGTCTATTGTCTCCCAAATATGCCGATGGAATCCAGCAGCCGCCGCTCTCTGTGAACGGTGAACCGTTGCCGAATGCTCGACTCGTGTCCCTGGTTGTATACGGAGAGCTTGATATCCCAGATCCAGACTTTACACTCGTTAACATGCAATGGGGTCAGATAATGACTCACGACATGAGCATGCAAGCCGGTGGCACACAATCAAGTGAGTATCTTTTTGGTTTGGCTTAAGGCTTTTCTGTCACACAATTAATTGGTTTTGTCGCCTTTCAGAGAAGCACACCATCTCGTGTTGCACAGAAGACGGCCGTTTGGTTGGCAAAGAGACAGCTCACAAGACATGCTTCCCCATCGTGGTTCCACCGCATGATCCGGCGCACTCACAGACTGGCACCGAGTGCATGGAATTTGTTAGAACGCTCACCGACCGGGACACGAATTGCAACTACAATGGCGGCCCGGCAGAACAACTCTCTGCGGTTACCAGCTATATGGATCTGTCCTTAGTTTATGGCAACTCAATCGAGCAGAACCGTGTGATTCGTGAATTCCAAGCTGGCCGGATGATTGTCGAGGAGCGTAATGGTGGTCAGTGGTTGCCAAGGTCACCAAACGTGACCACAGACTGTGATGTGCAAGATTCGACTGAAGTTTGCTACTTGGCGGGTGATATTCGAGTGAACCAAAATCCCGGACTAACCATTCTACAGACAGTGCTTATCAGAGAGCATAACCGAATTGCTGGAGAACTAGCCAAGCTGAATCCACACTGGGACGACAGGCTGTTGTTCCAGGAGTCGAGGAAGATCAACATTGCCCAGTACCAACACATCAGCTACTACGAGTGGTTGCCCATCTTCTTGGGCACGGAAAACATGCTGAAAAACAGACTGATCTACAAGGTGCCCGAGGATAGTGCCATCAATGACTATGATCCGAGTATCGATCCGAGTGTTTTGAACGAACACGCTACTGCTGCTTTTAGGTACTTCCACACGCAGATTGAGGGCAGATTAGAGTGAGTTTTGAGTGATGAGCAGACCCCCTTTGCTTGATTGATTTGACGAGTTTTATTTGCAGCTTGGTCTCAGAGTTGAGAACTATAACTGGATCCTTGCGTCTTAGCGACTGGTTCAATCGTCCTGGCATTATTGAGGTCGGTGATAACTACGATTCGTTGACTAGAGGCTTGGCCACTCAGCCTGAGGAGCTTACCGACATCAATTGGGATAGAGAGGTAGGTGGTCGTTTTTATTTTTATTTATTTAGACAGCGGACATGACATTTTTGGGAAGAGTCATCTACTTCTTATTGCTGTCGTCTTATTTTCCATTATAAATATATTCGACCACTCGCATGAGAGATGTTGATGTTCATTGAACATAGATGAAGCAAAGAGCTTTGGACCATAGACAAACCATACTGAGACCATAGACAAACCATACTGAGACCTCCAACTCACAATCCTCTTTCCGCTGGCCCCCTCAGTTTTTTTTCAATTTCGCCATTTTGTTTTCCTATCGGTGTTATGTCAAAAAAATATCCGTGTGACATGCAAAAACATACAAAAAATGCAAAAATTAATGCTGCCAACCTCGGCAACCGTGGGGAAATGTGAAAGAGTTCGGGAATACCACATTTTTTCATTACTGAACGCCATTGGTTAGTTACTATAAATTGTTAAAAGGCGAATAATTTGATTTGTTTGGTTAGTAAAACTATCTAATGTTGATGTTCTATATACTAGAAACATATTAGGACAAACATGGTTGCGTTTTTTTCGCTTTTGGATATCATTAACTTCGATTTCGTGTGTAAATTTTTCTTAAATAATGAAGAAAATGTGCTCAAAATGTTTTCATTTTCCCTCAACCAATCTACATTGTTAGTTTTTCATGAACATTTTAAGCAAATGTACACTTATTCCTAAAAAAAAATATTATCCACACGTAACGAACAATTTCAAATTAAAGAGATAAAATTCTATGAACGCTGGCAGCGTTGGGAGTGTGCTGGTGAGCCGGAATTTTTGAAGTTTTGTGACATTTGTCAATACGAATTTCTATGTAACAACACTAGCGCACCAAATCGTTACCACTCCGTAAAAATATAGCTTGTAGGCTAAGTAACGGAAAATCGGCCGGAGTTGGTGGTCTCAGTATTGTATCTGCTTTGGGCTACCTCTACAAGCAAGAGAGAAAATCACACGGAATTAATGGACAAGTTTATTTGTTGCATTACAGAATTTTCGCACCAGTATTTTATTGTATTCATTAAGGAGGTCTTTTATTTCAAAACCAAAAAGGCTTTGACAGTTGTGTCTCTTCTGGTAATGATTATCATTAACAATTTGAATTGCATAAAGACGTATGTCAGGGCATTTATCCCGTTGTTGTCATCCAAGCAGCGTTTTCAGTTCTCTTTATACTCAGAACACACTCGCAAACCTGGGATCAGATTCTGTAAGATCAAACGCTTTCGTGCACACGAATGATTTGCTTTATGTTACACAAGCATATTTCTTCGTGGACTCGAAAACTTTTGAACGTTTCGCCTTACAGAATGCCGACCCTGTCTTCCCTGAAGTGCCGAAGCGTTACTATCATAAAATCACGATCAGTGGTAACGATGCCTACATTTTATTCATTTTATGTCGTGACATATTTCAAGAGGTTAGTCGCACAGCTTCTGTGTTATATTTACTATTAGCAAGTAGTGAATAATCTGATTTAGTTGCATGCATGAATCTAATGCTTTTTATCTCATGACATTTATCTCATTGTTATCATGCTCTTAGTGTGAACGCATGCAACTGTTGCTCTCTCTAATGTTTTTGAAAGTCATTATGTGTGCTGTACCAATTAATATGTCAAGACATCAAAAATCTTGATATATATTTCTCGAAATACATGTCAAATCATTTATCTCAAGCAACTTCTTACGCTCTTTCGTTGCTAATTTTATTATAATTTTCAGATCAAGCACTTCCTCTTTAGACGAAACATGCCCTTCGGTGGAGATCTGCGCGCATTTGACATCCAACGTAATCGCGATCACGGTTTGGCTTCATACAACGACATGCGAGAGTTCTGTGGCCTGAAAAGGGCCGAAGCATGGAAGGACTTTACGGACCTAATTGATGCCAACGTAAAACTCAATTGAACTTATGTCTGAAGTTTAATTATTAACAAGACTGCTTAATTATTTTTTCTAAAGATCGTTGAGAAGCTACAAACTCTCTATAACAGTCCCGAGGATGTAGATCTAACGGTTGGGGGTTCATTGGAATCACATGTAGCTGGATCGCTGTCGGGTCCAACCTTCCTATGCGTTCTTACCGAACAATTCTTCAGAACACGTGTCGGTGATCGGTACTTCTATGAAACTGGTGATAAGATTGCTGGACTTACGTCAGGTAAGAAACTCGTTTTTATAGTTTTTGATTTAGATTTGTAGGTAATGCTATATTTTTTAAAATCATTTTTTAGGACAACTGAGAGAGATCCGAAAGGCTAGCATGGCTCGATTGTTATGTGACAACGGAAATCAAATTTCATCAATTCAACCTAGTGCATTTGTTACCGTTTCAAAATCGTAAGTTATTTTTATCTTTTTTGCGTTGATCTTGAGCTATTTATAACAAAATTAGAAAATCAAATTTGTGCACTGAATGTGCAGTTTAGTTATAGGCTAGGCTAAACACTAATAATATTTTTAAAAATTCAAACTAAATATTTTGTAGGTCACAATGGGTAATTTTATATGAAAAATTTCGCTATTGTGAGTTTGTTATATCTAGCCTGAACACTAAAAATGATTACAAGTATCGCCCCGAGTCTGTTTCCGCACTTTTCTGATTCTAAGAAAATACGCGAGTTAGGAAAAAGTCCTAAACGTAAGGGAACGGTAATAACAAAAAACTTAAGGATCGATATGTGAAAAGTTTAGCTAATTGTTACAAAAAAAGGTTTCCGATGTTTGTCAGACGTTCGCGAGAGAGGTGACGCAGTGGAGGAGCATTAAGGCTGCAGACAGGGTGCAAGGAGAAAGCTAACCTAAAGCTAAGAGCTTATAAACTGCGCACATATATTTTAATTGGAGTGACCATACTAGATCCGAAGCCAAAATACATGCTAAGCAGCTTAGCTGTACTTGGCGCTAAAAACTACTTAACTCATCTGCGCAGTTTTTTTTAGCAAGAAGTTAAAATCAGCTGTCAATTGTCGCGTAAGACAAATCTCTTTAGACGTGGCACGGCAGGTCTTTATATATCAAGGCAACTCTTATAGGTAAAACGCTTTATATTTTAGTTTGACTGCAATTAAAGATGTCTTCTAGGTACTTACTCTAGGTACCTATTACAAAATTTTGTTAATTATACGTAAATGCATTTGATTAGGGTAATAAAACGAAGGTGATATACTCACTCACATAACTATTAAATTTTATTTATACATGCAAAATCTTTATTTTTTGCTTTTGTTACTTTCAGAAATCCAATCATCCCGTGTACAGATATTCCTGCAATCGATTTGTCCCAATGGACTGACAATAGGCCCGGTTTAACACAACCCCTCTTCTATCCGAAGAAGTAGATAAACTTTACTAGTATAGCTTGCTTGCAATTATTTTAGTTTTAAATGTATATACGTTCAGAAATTTATTTGTTATAATTGTACAATCGATTTATCTGGTTTTATTCTTAAGAAACGCGAAGGAGTGCAAGATCTTCGACGGCAGTTAATTGGTCTAGAAAATGTAGTAAATGCGCTTTATTTATAAAATTGTTACTTACCAAACAAATATATTTTACTTATATACATTATGCGTTAAATAAGAAGGTTTATTTATCATTAAAAACAAACAGTTTGTGGGTACTGGTTGAATTAAATAGATATTCGACAAAAATGCTAAACTTTGAGACCGGTTCATTTAAAATGAATTTGTTATTGTCATTTGAAGTAAAATAGTGTTTTGCAATAAGCTTAAGTAAATTATAAAAATACCTGTTATTTTATTCTTCTTTCCTCAATTCGGATTTCAAATTTTATTTCTTTGTAGATTTCTAGATGCCTACGCGTAAAAAAAATATTTTTGCAATAATATGTAAATAAAAGTGAATATTAAGTACTGTACTGAGTATTTTTATTTTTTGTTTTTGTATGTATAGTTTCATTTTGGCAAAAAGATCAATTTTTTGATCGAGATTGCTTTTCATGTTCGATTTGCCAAAAAAAAAATATTCTTTTTGATCTGAGATTTACACATATTTGTGTACCTGTCTGAAGAACTCTACCTGGAAAAACATATATATGTACGTTGCGTTTTCATACAATTTATTCTGCCGTTGTGAACACGAAATGTTTTAGAAACTAAGAAAATAAAATATTTCCTAACGACATTTGTGACTTGCTCCGTAGGAGATCACAACTTCGATTGTTTTTGTGAGCCTCACAAGTTGCTGCCAGAATACGAAAACCTCACAAAATCAATTTCACCTCACCTTGTGAGGGTTTTGTTACTAGTGAGGTATCAGTGAGGTTTTCCAGAATCGGGCTGATATTAGGTTCGTTCGCGTACGCGGCTTGAATCGAACGCAATCGATATAAATCGATCACAATCGCAAAAAGTCTATACACGTATTCATCAAAAATGACAGAAAAAGAGAAAATTAGCAAAATAACGAGTAACGAGCAGTTCTTCTCTTGGCTCGAAACAGCTCAGAGAATTTCAACCGGCAAGTACCTACTGATAAAAATGTCAAATGCGCAAAATTGACAGGAAACAAATTCAAAATCCGTTTTAGAAATCAATTGTACACAAAAATAAAATATCGCAAAATCCTAGAACGTTTCAAATGTTGCAAAAAGGTAAGTTATAAATTTATTCGTGATATGGATTAGATTTCAAAGACGTAAGTGGCTCAAGGTAGCTCGAAGTGTATCCACGTACTTGTAGTACATTTTCAGCTTTCTGAGAGAGTTTCGCTCAATTTTTTGAGCTTGACAAATTTTTAGTGCTTGGCTCGTGAAAGTACGCGAATGCACCTATTAATTAGGAAAACCCTAGTACATAAAGGTTTCCTAAATTACTGAAAGTTAAGGAGAAATCCTACTGAGGATATTGAAGAACACAAATTGGATTTAAACGACTGACACACAATGAATTTACTATCTGTAAGTGGCAGGTAATCCGTACTAACTACCTGGAAATATTTGTTGTTCTGTTTTGCATTTTATTCTTAATTGGTAAATATTTCATTTCTATTTACGGAGTCGTATACGTACTTTGTTTTCCCCGTGCCGTATACCAAGGTAATTAATTTCCTCTTTATTTTTCACATCGCTTACTATGAACGAAGCTGCCACACTGGCAGTTTTTATTAAACATTTGTTTTTTTGCAAAAAAAATTTTTAAAAAATTGTTTTTTATATTTAAAATTAAATTTTTTCAATACTTATTTTTTCTTTTTTCGTTTTCCGCCGGGAAAGACATAATTTGCAATATTTTCTAAGTCCAAAGATTTGTGATGCAATGCGTTGCTTTGAGTTGGAAGGCGATAAAATTTATATGTTAAGTGTAAGTTAAATAAAAAGTTTGTATTTAAGATTTTCGCCAACGACCATACCACGCTGAAAAAATCGGTTCTCGTTAGACTGATCTTAGGGGCTTACTACCCCAATTTAATGTACCACGAGAGTACGCTTCGGTCTGGCTTTATCCCGCCTGAGGCATTTCTTCATGTAGACATGAAAGGGTTAGTCCAGCAAAAGGATGGTGTGCCGGTATTGTACCACAGCCACCGCGGCTCGAGGGGTAAGCGGCTCATCCACGACGGGTACGCCGCCAATGTTTAGGAGCTCCTCGGTTTTAGCACCGCAATTTCGGATCGGGACAAGATCGATACGTTAAAGCAGTTCACCGAATATTGGTGGCTCTCCCGGGCCGGTGCGCTACTTACGTAGCATCCTCCTTAGTTTTAAGCTAGAAATTAAGTTTGTAGGTTTAGGTATAGAGTAGTGGGTCTTTGGGAGGGGCCGGGCTAGCCAACATAAAAGAGTGCTACCGAGACTGGACCGACGCTTAAGGCCTCGCTCGAGTCTCGGCGGCGCGTATGTGCACCTTGTTGGCGGCTGCCAGGAGCCCATGGACGCAATCAGGATGGTGACCAATCGGAGAGATTGCTCACCTCCCTGATTATAGGTAATTTAGATTAAGTAGCTTAGGTAGTTTTAAGTAGATAGTTTTAGTTATAATAAACATAATAAAGAATTCAAGTTTTAGAAAGTTTCTTGAAAAATAAAAAACAAAACAAAATATGTATATATAGATAGACTTAAGGCCGAAAGGCAATAGTTTTAAGCATAATGTTAAGTTTAGAGCGCTCGCTAAGAGCCAGTAAGCTAGAATAAGATAAATGTTAGTTTTAAATTAGATTTAATCGTTTTTGTCTAGAATGTAAGTTTAAAGAATGAATAAATAAAAATGAATTGAAAAAAAAATCGGTTCTCGTCCGATCACCGAAATTAAGCAGAGTCGGGCGCGGTTAGTACTTAGATGGTGGACCGCTTGGGAACACCGCGTGGTGTTGGCATATTTTGCCCTCTTTTTGCCTTTATAATCCATTTGTATTTCATTGTCTAACATTTTTTTATTTCTATTTTTGTCACTTGTTTGAGGCCACTTTTTGCAACCTCTTTTCACCATAAATATACCTTTTAGAGTTTGAAATTTGTTCGATGTGCAACCAGTTGCGACGCATTATTTTTTGAAACGCTTTTTGGCTATACCTGTCTGAAGAACTCTACCTGAAAAAACATGTATGAATATGTAGGTACATTGCGTTTTCATACAATTTATATTAATTAAGATAAACCTAATATGTACTTTCACTAATACCAATGTGTATGACACACAGCTGGCGGTTACGAACTATGAGTTACGAACCGAATTATTCATTTTTCGCGTATGTAAACAATTTTTTATATTCATTATTTCGAAATGCATACACACAAGAACCAATAAAACTCGGATCTTATGTTCGATTTGGCAGCAGAAATCTAAAATCTTAGATAAAAATCTGAAAAGCCAAATCGAAAACGGCATAGAAGAATCATACCTGATGAGCTGCCAGAAACGCCTGTCATAAATAACCAAAAATACATTGGGGACGTTCAAGTATCTAGTTTAGTAAGTGTGACAGCCTCTCACTAGATGAAACACGACTCTGATTGGGGGAAATCGGTCGTGAGAGCAGATGTTTCAGTTGACGTTTATGGAGGGGTAGCCGACGAATCTAGTCGAGAAATTCGTGACTGAGCACTAAGTTGACAGTTCTCATATGTGGCTGACGTAGAAAACGTGACGTTCCCGACCAATCTAGTTTTTGCGTTCAGGTTACATCTCATCCAGACCAATCTAGTCGACTTAAGATGACTAGATTCTTGAATGCGTCCATTCAAAGACTATGATTTTACCTTGAATGCGCCCATTGCCATCAAAGCTCAACTTCTCAGTCTGGCTGCTGCCAATGAATTTCGAAAACCATTTTTTATTTACTTCGATTTTTACCGTTACTGGTAGATAGAACAAACTGTGTAGCTACAGCCCACGATTGTCTTGTATTAAACAAAATAACCAAAGAAAATTGTCGTCAAACTGCTGCTGGGGTAATATACTGTAGAGTGGAAAAGCCACATCCAAAAAGAAATTTTGGTCGACACTACTTGTAAACGCAACATGAACAAAATGGGTTATAAATGGTTAACAAGGTGAGAGCGCGTCGAAATTCCGTTTTTAAAATTCTGGGGCCCTACTCTGTATCTCGTTCCGAAAGTAACATTTTTCGAAAAAAAAAAACATTTTAAATCTAGAAAATTAAAAGGAAACAATAAAAATTAGATTAAATATTGAAAAAAAAAATTAAAAACAATAGATATCTACTGAAAAAAAATACTAAGAAGAGGGGAGTTAAAATTTAAGAAAAAATAAAAACGAATTGGAAAAATAACATTAATATGAGAAAACGTTTTCGCCATCGAGCGCTTTTGAACATTTTACAAATCTTTTTTCTATTGTTTGCAGAATTTTAAAAAGAAGAACTTAGTATAAAAAAATGTTGACCCATCCAAATTTTTGACCATAACCCAAAGCGCGTGAAAAAAACGCGTCAAAAAACGCAACGAAAAAAGCGTCAAAAAGCAAAAAAGATTGTAAAAACCCGTCAAAAAAAATGCATCCACGAAAATACGCGTTAGAAAACGCAAAAAAACACGAGAAGAACTCGTAATAAATAAGTGAATAAAAAAACGCGTCAAAAAAAACTTGAAAAAGACGCGTCAGAAAACTGATGAAAAAACGCAAAAAAAAACCCGTCAAACATGTAGGGCGCACTCAAACTCAACCTCTAACGATTCAATATACCAGTTGGACTAAGTTTTCTCTTCGTAGGGATTTGTTTGCATGGAGTAGAGTTATGGTCGGTATAGATATATCTGCGAGTAACCTTACAATCACGTCCTGGATAGAGCGGATTTGAAAATAAACACAATCGGAAATTTTTTTTTTAAATGCAATTCTTTTAATGTGTGTTTATAATTAATAAGAGGTAATAATACAATATGTAGTAGCAAATAATTTTCGATTACAAAATTCATCTCCGAATGACTACCACCTTATAATCAACGATCTAGGACTCAAACGTTACATCTGCAACCGCGGTTTATTTTTATTGTTCAACTAATATAAATGTCTAACTTGCTAATGTATCTGTGAATAATAGAATAATAATACATAATAATAAGAATAATTTAACAATTCAGCATCTTGTCGAAGAAAGTATATCGAAAGTACAGAATATGATGGGTATACATGAAATATGTCTACGTACTGCAATGTAAGTGATTTCACATTTAATTTGTTTGTTTTTGTGGATTATGTATAATATTCTACTGAGCTATAGGTTGTAGAAGATCTTCAAAGCACGAACACTATGTGGCAGTTAATGCGTTCCACTCGAAGCGTGGATTCTTTGAATGTGTCACCGGTAAGCACTCGGGTTCGACAAGCTTCCATTCGCCATTGATTTGCTCTACCGTGGCCACACTGCAGTAGGGAATCTTGTGAATAACCTGGCGGAGTTCATTAGTAGAACGTGGCTTCTCGCCCATCAGTTGACGTGAGCAGGTGTCTAGTGTTGTCGCGTGTGCTACAATTAATATGTTGCCAGCTAAAACGATACAGGGAGGGGTTTTTTTTATAGATCTAACCGAGATTTTATTAATAGATTCAACTTACTAGTGGATTCAATCAGTTTTAGCAGGCATTCGTGGTTCCTGTTGTAGAACTCTTCTGATGTTTCTTTGATAACTTCATTTAAATTGGTCCCAGTTGATATTGGTTCGTAGTCTCTGTCGATGTGATAATGCGCGTCTATTAGTTCGTCGTTTGTACACCAGTCTGGCACTCCATCGGGATACCATGCCATCCATTCAAAGAGTCCAGCTTCGACGCGTAACTTGTGCTTCCCGTTTAACTTGAGACCTGAAAAGTGCACTCATTTACAACACCAAGAAGCAGAAAGGTGCGCTTTGTTTTATTTTACCTTCCAAAGCACTTGTGCATGTCTGTACACAACGATATGCTGGTGAGCAATACACATGGTCCACTTGAATGCCAGCCTCATACATGGCTTCTCCGGTCAATTTAGCTTGAAAGAGTCCTATGTTGGTGAGAGGAGAATCATTTTGCCAGCCTTCAGGACAGTTTTTTCTACAAAATTCTAAAACATAGCAACACAAATTAAAGCTATACGTGAACTGTAACAAACCTTTTAGGCAATGATTTCGGCATATTAAGATCCTTTCTCACGTAGTTGCTAAATTCATCGAAACAGTATGGAATCCAAGTGCCGAAAGTAAAATCAACTCTCTCTCCATGACGCATGATGTAGATTTTACGATTTTTATTCGCTTGCGATGCGGACGATGCGTCCTTCTTTTCGGATTGCACACTAGGACTATCGACATCAACGTCCAGGTCGATCTCTTGTGGTGGCAGGTTCGGATGCAAAACCGATGGAATTTGAATGCAACGATTTATGGGTTTCCTTAAAAATCTTTCCGCACTGAGATCGGACTCTTCGGTAAAGGAGGAGCCTTCAATTATGTCTTGGTGTAAAATGCCTAGGGAAATTTTATATTTAAGTTGGAAGATTATCAGTGGGGATCGTTTGTTGAAAATAATTTGCCATCAAGTGAAAACTACAGCTCGCTGAATGGTCATTTTGGGAGTGACAGAATGGCAATGCAACTTACATCAAATAATCCTAAAATGTTCCACTAAGAGAGACTGAATTAACCGCCAAGGGGCGACTGTAAATGTCTCCAATTGGATGGAGAGTAAACATCTAGGATCAGGGTGAGATAGAACACATATTGCATGCTTCGCTCCTACATATTTCGAGAAGCATTCAGTAAAATAGTAGTGATGACTGGAAAAAGAAATAACTCAAAAGAAGCAACAGCGTAGTAGCGGCCACTAGTTTAAAGACCAACTGAGGGTGGGATCTTTTTTCAGTACATACTTAAGATTCTCCCGTAAATGCTCTTAATATTGCTTCGCAACCTTTTCAGGCACAGCAAACGCTTTGTGGCCGCAACCCACCAGATAGCCACAGATGGCTCCGTGACAAAATATGCATGTAACCATGATTGTACTGCCTGAAAGGAATTTAGAATAATAGTCCCAACCATATAAGAACTCTTGCCTCAAATAGAACCCTCTGTCAGAGGAGTAAGCTCACTCGATCAAACGATACAACTTGGGAAACACCGGGCAACTTCGATTTTGCATGAAGTGATGCCAGAAGAACCCACACTCAACTCTCGATAGACAAAAACACTTTGCAAACCATCTGAAACAATTTGCTGAGACCCGGTCTCCACTTTCTAATTATCCTTGTAAAGCTGCCAAGTCTAATCAATTATCTAATCAATGTTCTCTAAATCTTACCTTGATGTAAATTTCTCCTCTCCTCTTGATCAGTGGATAGACTCCTTCCGTCAACAATATCAATTTCCTCAACCGATGTCAACGATGGCGTTATCGATTTCGAAAGCTGTACAACTCTATGCATAGTCCAGGCATCCGATTCAGCTGTACGTTCTGTATAATTAACCGGCAGATATCCAGTCATTCCAGTTAGCCATGAAATGCCCTCAACCCATCCGTCACATGAATTATCGACCGATTCACTATTCAAGTAGATAAAATCACCTATTCGCAGTTCAAGTTCGTCGATTTCATGCGGACTGTGCGGATAGAGCACTTTGTGTACCTAAAAATCACAATTTAACGGTAAATTTCAAACAAACATAAACAGTCGAGTCGCAAAATTTCTATAATCAAAAATGGAACACAGAGAAAAGTGGAAGAAAATTTGTGTGTTTAAATTGTTTGTTTACTTGTTTCGTCGCTAGTCTAGGATCGCGAGAATATAGCCGTAGTTCCCAACTGGACGCACAAGATGGATCTAATGATTCCACTAATGTTTTCAGTGCATTGAATTGGCTCTGCGGAAACTGATAGGCTAAGGTCAAATGAAGTGATTTAACGTGCGGCTCCAATGATATTGCTAAAAGAACAAACAAGAAAATAAACCACAAATAACGAAGTGAAAACAAAACTCAGCATACGCAATATCTATTATGCATACAGTCACACACGCATTCGAATTGAAGTGAGTACAAAATTGTTATAACTAATAAAGAAGTAGAAGAGGAATGCAAATAATAAATAATGCAACTTGCAGCATAAACAAAATTGATTGGCATTTTAATGGAAACAAATTATAAAATTTATTGCCAGCATTGCAATGGAGAATAACTTTGGAAAATTGCTTTAATCTTATCGAAAGCTACAAGGATGCAGTAAATGGTTAAGTTGTTTGTTAAGAAGCTACTGGCTTTTTACGCTTAGCATGCTCACTACAGACTATTAGAAACAAATGAAGAATACCAAAAATCGAGAGTATGACGTCTGTAAATGGTAGTGGTTTCATTCAGGAGGAACTTTTTTCTAATGATGGTAGATGGTAGAACGGGTCAACAGGATTATGTAGTAGTAGTGCCGCTTATCCTGTTATGGTGACGGCAAATCTTCAATTGAACCGCGCATTGCCTCAGTATGGATTACTCTGCTGCAAAATACGACTCTTTGACCACACCACAAAAAGGCTGCCTTCGACTAATGTCGTTTTCCATTGGGACAAAAAATCAATCTTTTTTTTTATCTAAATCACTATTCATGTTCCATTGGGAAAAAAAAATCTATCTTTTTTTCGATTCGGATCACTTTTTGCAGATCTCGTTATTTTTTCAGATTTACACATACTTCCACAAATAACTATATACTTTGCACAGCTGTTTTACGTCATCTTAAGAAGTTTGCTTTCAAAACAAATGCATAAAGTTTAGTGAAAAGTAAAATAAAGATAAACATAAATAGCAATGGATATAACTTTGGAGGAATTATTATCTTCATCGTCTTCCTCATCATCTGAAGACTACGAATCACCGAAACTACTCCAGTTATATCTACAACAGGCGAAACATTTTTCAAGTCGATATCCATAGTTGATTTTTCCAAAAACGAGTACAATTTGAACAGCTGATATTGCTGTCAAATAACGCACTAATCCATTTACAAAAGCAAATCAATTTCGTTGCATGTTCCATGAGCAGCGTTAAATCTGAGATCTGAAAAAGATTTTCGGTGGTCCCAATCGAAAACTACATAAGTGTCAGGCTGGTACTGTGGGTATGCGAAATTGAGAAAAAGTCGATTGTACTACAAGGCAGAATTGTTTTTTTCTTCATGGTCATTGGTTTTTTCTTCATTGCCGTAAGTTTGGTAGACTACTTTAGAAAAATCTATGCAGACAAACTCATTAAGTAAAATGCGAACAACTATCTGCGTCTCCATAAGCGACGCTCTCAAAACTACTCCTAATGCAGCAATGGTTATGGTTCAATAATAGTTATGGCCATAATATCCTTTCACCTTCCCGCCGGATTAAATACCTAATGTGGTCATAACCCTCAGCCTATCTGAATGCTGTATTGCATAACGCTGTGCAGAAGCCTGTAAAGGCGTAAGAAGGTGTCTACTCAAGTGTTTGCACGGTATTCTGCCATCGAATTACTGGAATTTTATTACAAACATTTTAAAGGTCGTTCGGACTCAGTTGTAGGTCGCTTTTACACATTTGCCAAATTTTATCGTTTGTCTTGTAATGTCAATTTATTGTTTATTAGTTTGAACATTGCAAATAGTAAGGGGACATCCTCAACGATTCTAGTGCTCTGGTGAAAGCTGTCACACATTAGAAGTCGTCACAAATTGCGCACAATATAATAGTCGGCATTTAAGGTGTTCGAAAGGTGAACTACGAGGATGTCATATACCCAGGAAACCACGCTGTGCACTGTTCACAATACAACTACACTTAAGTCTCTAGGTTAACAGTTGAAGCGGTTAATTTAATTTGTCTTTACTATAATTAAATGCCCCATCCGAATTTCTGAAATTAAAACATTCATTACTGAAGCTAAACAAACGATTAAGGGACATGCTGCAAAAAAAATGGTAACCACCACACAAATCAAACACTTACATCAATCACATGCACACAATATAAACGAAAATACGTTTCTTACATCGACTGCTGCGCGGTATACAACGATTACCAGATGACACGGCCCCACACCATGGAAAACATGCAACAATTGCATCGAGTTGCTCATAAGTATCGCTTATTACTTAGAGCAGAGCAATAGAGAAGACCAGAGAAAAAAAGGAATAAAGAAAAGATCATTTGTTAGTTTTCCCTTAGCACCTTTCCAACCGTAAACCAAAATGAAGGAAACAAATACTGCCTAAAATTGAAAAATAACTATAATATATAAATTTTACTTGAATTTGAGACTTCTTTGACGTATTGCAGGGCCAGGCGCTTCAAGTAATTCGCATCGTCCTCTGCAACAAAGAATCCCATAAAGTTTGGACTCATGTACAATTCTAATTTGATTGGTCGATCTAGTAAGGCACCAGCCATGTCAACGATTTGTTTCAAAGCCTTAGATAGTTGCAGAGCGCATTCGTCAGGAGCCTGTGGATGAAATAATTCTATTTTGTTAAAAACAGTAACTTCGACTCAGTACCTATATACGGTCTTAAGAAATAGTTAAGGGGGTTTAATGTTTCAAAAAACAAGTTGTGTCTGCAATTCTGTTAGAATTTGAAACAAAAAGTGTACAGAAAGTGCAAAGTGCATATAAAATGCATTTAAGACCTTGATTACACCACCTGCAGTCATATTATTGTAGGAAAGAAAGTCATCAGATACATTGCGACGACAATTAACTGATGTCCAGAGGGTGCAAGCAAGCGCTAGCATCAAACCCAAGAACCAATGCTATGGCGATGAAGGCGGGATAATAATCGTAGGCAAGGAACGCACACTTTCCTGCGACTTGTGTCGATTTCGTTTAAAATATGACACAGGAATTAAAAAGCCCTCATCTTGTGCGACATATAAAGGTACTGAGATGAACTACTCATATACAACCTTGTCCAGTAGCTGTAACGAAATAGCGCATGTGGAGTTCGGCGACATTTTAACAACCTTATTTATTAGATTTCCTGACAACGTCTCTAGAATGTTGTTAAGTTATAAATGGCGTTTTAAGCATCTTAAAGCAGCCAGAAATGCAAACAAACATCGATTCGTGATTACTTTTCGAAGCTAAGTGTTTAAGAGCAATTGCAAACAACTACAGGTACTAAAGTCGACTACTCCATTTTTCGTATCTAATTCATTTTCAAAAAAAAAAAATACAAGTTACCTTGAAAAACGAAACCAATGTAATATGTGGAACATAGTTGTGTGCTCCATTCCAGCCGCAAAGTAATCGTGATTTTGTCCAGAACTCTTCCAATTGATCGAGAAACGGTCCAGTGGGACAAGCATACAAAATATATTCACGCGGCACGCACTCGTCTAGGGAGGGATCATTAACATGAGCCAACAGCCAATCGGAAGCAATTTGAACTCCCCGATTACCAGTTGAAGCAAGAGCTTTTTCCCTGCAATAATACAATATACTCGTATTTTTAATAAGACCGATGCAATGAGCTAAATATTGACCCTGATTAAGTCTTTTCCAAACAAGCAAATTCACTTAAAGTAGAAAATCGATACTGTGTTTACACTTACGCCCTGTGCTTTTGGAATCCCATTTGTAGAAGTGTCTGCATCGGGGTTAGATGCTGCTTCGAGATCCTTGTTGGAGTTGGATTCTTGCGTGGCGGTAAGGTTGCCATATTCTTTGAAATGTAGCTCTTTTTGATTATGGTACTGGGTAAAATTTTACTTTTTTAGCGATGCAATTGTTTACGAGCTACAGCGGTGTGCAAAGTGGAAAAACAAGTGCCAAATAAAAATAAAGTGAAAAAACTGCTTCAATCGTTTGTTTACCTGCGCCGCTAAAGTCAACTGACAGTTTTGGTAACAATTTGTATGGTGAGATCGGCAGGCGACTTTTGTGTACAGCGGATGTTGGTGAGTAATGCGGGTAGGTACATTAAACTGTTGAGCTTAAATTTGACTATGGCAGCATTTTTAATTGGAGTTGCATTTTGTTGACCTTTTCGTTTGCTTGGGACTTGAATCGAAGAAATTGTGCATTTCTTTATTCAAGTAAAATAAAGTAAAATCTGCGGCATGCTTCAATCTTCTCAGATTTCTCTTTCTCTGCATTTGTGGTGCTGCATGTTTTAAAAGTCAGCTGCTCTTAATTCGTAATTTGCGTGACCCAAATAGTGCTCTATGCTGGAAACATGGCGGAGATGACATACGGAGGGCTTTGCACGAGCTGACACATTTTCAGGCGTTCAGGCGAAAAGTTTGCACCTTGCGTTCACCATCTGGACCAAACTTTAAATGCTCATGCGTATGAAATACTACTTGTACATACCTACGTATAATTTCTCTGAAATTTTAATCAAAAAATAACAAAACTGAAACTCAATTCAAAATCCAAAATGGATACTCGCTTCATATCTTGCGAGCCAAATTATTTCATTCCGAAAAATGTGACTATAGATAACCTTAAGAAAGAAGCAAACGAAAAAAATGAGTTAAATTATGAAAGGAAACAACAAATTGGCGAAGTAAATGCGAAGAAGGAGGAGTTGCGGGAATCGTTCTCATTAAACCGAAACGAGTACTTGATGTGCAAATGGAATCAGTTTCTTGAGCGTGTGCCCAAAGACGTACTAGTTATCAGGCCTTATTCAAAATACAAACAAAAGTAAATGTTACCTACATAATGCATGGAAATACATCAACTAATTTTTTCTTTCAGAAAAAATCCCGTGAGAAGAATGATTTTAAACGGCTCATTCTATTTAGGTTGCGGAGATCTTATTCCTGTGCCTCAATCCCTCATTCAGAATTCTTGAATTAATCCAGTTGACATTGAAAAAAAGATTGAAGATAGATGGAAGTTTTCAAGTAACCGCATGAACAGTATCTACCCGGTTCATTACATTCTCATATACCTATTAAAAAATGTAACTTTGAAAATCAAAAGCCGTGTTGCCTTTTGTAATAAGAGAACGACTACTTCAAATCCGCTTTGGATTTACCTAGATTACTCTCATGCAATTATATTACGGTTAACCTTCAAATTTGGAAATTGTGTATAGAACTGATGCCAATTGCCAATGGCAATTCTTTCAAAATGTTGCTGACCTTGTATAATCAGAAACATGTTTCCCAATTTTGCTGTAAACACTGCAATAACGCGAAAAATCATAATTTCTGTTGTGTAAACAAATCCCTTACCCAATTGTGAAATGTCTAATCGTGCTTATGTTATAATCGTTTTCGATTAAAACCTTCGAGACTTTTGTTTATATCTTTATTTTTTCCTCATATTCAATATTAATAAACTAAAATAAAATGAATTTGGAGAAAATTTGCCGAATATGTGGTAAGGTTTGTACGGATGGCTTTGAAACAGTCAAAAATCATGAGAAACACATTTACAAGTATCTTCCAATAAAGGTGATTGCTCACATTATAAGTTATTAAATACTATTTACTGAAAAGCTTGAAATATTTCTCTTTAGGATAACAATATTGGTTTTCCGAACAGTATCTGCTTAGAGTGTGTTTCATCAATTGGAAGCTGGAATGCATTCTACAATAGGTGTGCAAAAACTCAAAACAAATTCGCCTTAATTTTGGAGAAGAAAAAGCGCAGGCATGGTTCCGACAGTGAAAGTCAAACAACTACTACAGTTGACAAAGGTACACAACTGTTTGTGAAGAGTTAAGAGAAATAAATTAAAACATTTACTTGATTTCCCGAGCTAGAATTGAACAATGGCCATAGTGATACTGTTGGAAATGAGTAAGTATCCGATCAAAATCTACTGGAACTAAAATAACCAAATTGTGCTACAATTTTTTCTTTCATCTCGACTTTTTTAGTACGTTTGTTCAATTACTATTAATGCGTTTAACTGCAGCTCGGTCAAAAAGTAGAGTAGTAACTCGTGGGGCGTTGTAGTCATTGCTACGGGATTCAGTTCTGAATGACCTACAAATTTGCGTCCAAAATTGTATTGGCACATGCTGTTTTTACCTTCCGCTTTGCGCAAAAACGTACAGACCATTTTGTACTTAATGCTGTGTATTAATAGCTGTCCCCCTATTACAAGTCGCGCGGCAAAGGCTGATTTTAAAGCAATAAAAACCATATCCCAAGCACTTCCAAAGGTTAATCTTTTATCTTACGACTACAGCGCAGGATATGTTTCATGCTTTACAGAATACTTAAAACGAACATGTTTATAAACGTCATAGGAAAGTGTAGAAGTACTCTATTTGTTCGGACTTCCGTTTAAAATATATAGCGGTTAGTCCACTTGACTAAATTAACTGTGGTGTCTGCTGTTTTTCAATAACTTTGTGCAAACTTCTCGGAATCCTTTAATTGATTTTAATTAATTGTACCGCACAGTCAACCTCATCGGATTGCAAATATACTCGTTGATTGATGGTCTTTTTTGGCAATCGTATGTCACTCTATTATCATGTGCTGTTTACAACACAAAGATCAACACTGAGATTCCCGCAAGAACTCTGTTACTACCGCCAAGTATACCTAAGCATAAGCACTTTTACACAATTTTTAAGTGATGAGAGTAAAACCTCCACCATAGCGGCTCCAATATTGAAGTTACTACTGTTCTGTGCTACGTACCACTTTTTATAGCTGGTAACACTCAATAAAATTAATATGTCTCAATTAGTTCTCACAATCGATGGGCTTACCATCACTTGCGCGTTACAAAATCTTTTTCAAATCATCCCAACATCATTTCGTTTTCCTTTTAGAAAACCAGACAAGGAAAGCGATCCCAGCCTTTCCTGCAATTTCTGCGCTGTGCCCACTAAATGCCAGAAACAACTCAACGACCACTTAATTGCGGTCCACTGTGACATGGTATTCTGCTGTGACCTTTGTAAGAACTACAAACCGCGTAATGATCTAATAACTCACATGACAGAGCACGCGCTGAGCTCACTTCAATTCCCAACTCCGGCAGCCAACTCATCAACTACAATAACAACACCCGATAAATTCAAATGCTCTGAATGTGACAAACAATTCGTTAGCAACAGCGGCCTAAAGTACCACATGAATTCCAGTCACACAGCCAACCAACAATTCCCTTGCGATGAATGCGAACACATTTTCTCGTGCAAACGTGTACTCCTCAACCACTTCCGTAGTGTCCACAGCAAGGATAAACAGTTCAAGTGCAACGATTGTGAAAAAAGCTTTAAATCGGATTCCACGTTGTATGCCCATCGTAAGACGCACTCTGATGATACGCCATACAAGTGTTTCGATTGTGGCAAAGGATTTAAATTCAAACATCACTTGGATGTGCACTCAGCGCAACACAAGAAAAAGGAGAAGACATTTACCTGTAGCTGTTGCCATAAAAAATTCGCTGCGCTAAACAATCTTACAAAACACCGAAAGATTCATGATAAAACAACCGACTTTGGGTGTCACATTTGTGGCGTTAAATTGACGCAAAAGCGATACTTGCGCGATCACATGAGGCGGGTACACCGCACTCGGTTGGATAGTCTGGAGACAGCCTAAATCGATTTGTTAATGTGTTAGAATATAGAAAATTTAATGTTTTATATACATATGTAATAAATTATGCAAGTTATTCAATGTTGAGTATTGAGAATTATGGTGTTTTACCACTTTATTTACGGTACCGTGGGACAGAGTGGAGGACCTCGTTTCAACAGTTTGAACAGCAAACAAGAAGATTCTGCAAACAATCTTTCAATCGCACCCTGCCTTTCGCTACGGTGTCAATGTTACTCAAGTATTCACTGAGGCAGCAGATGAAAAAGGAGATATTATTTGATTTGTTCTGAGTTCAGTAATGATGACAATGGGTAGTGCCCGTTGAATTATTTTCCAAAACCAACTGCTTAGCATGGAGTACTAAACGACTAGTGACTACTTCAAGAGCGCAGTTCTTTTTATTAAAAAGATTTGCAAAACAGATCTGTCCTTCAATTGCTGCAGAGCTTGTTATGTTGTTAGAGCAGGGTTTAAGCTTTATATTGCTGATGTAAGAAAACAATCAATAGGTGACATCGGGAGTGATGACAGTCAAAAAGACTGCGCTGTCAACCTGACTTTTCTCCTTACTCCAAGATGTAAAAAAAGCCTACACGATATTCTTGTTCTTCTCGGAAAATGCTATGTAATGCCTTCGAATTGGATGGAAGATGTAGAAATGTGATCAGGTTCATACCCATCTTATCTTTTTGCGTACAAGTTTCGCAAACAACAATCACATTGAAAAAATGCTTCGAATGTGAACGTAATACGTGCAAGGCTTTGTAAAACTTTTGACCCAATCCAGACACAATCTATAAATGTAAAAAGTCCTTCGGTTACATTGAAACACTAATAGTTATACTTTATTAAAAAGTATCCACGAAATTAAATTCCATTTAAATAGATTACAAATGACTTACTGCCTTACTGTGCAATTGTATGCACTTCTACGTGTAACTACACACAATCTAGGGTGTGTGCTAAACCTCTTTCGAGTTCTCTATCCATCCTCATTGATAACCGTTTACTTCTGCTGCAACTCAGCCATACTAGCCTCGAAAAGCGCCGTGTTAATTTTGTGCTTCAGCGATATCAATATCTCTCTGTTCGATATTGCGCGCATCTCGTTGGCAACATACTCGCCATACGTTGCGAAATCATCTCGGAAGCGAACTGGCTGGGTGGGTTGCTGCAATTTCGTGGCTGACATTCCGGATGGAGAAGAGGATGCGATGGCAGGAGCACCTGCATTTGGACTTTCGTAGTACATTCGCTTTGTCTGGATATGCTGCTGTTGTTGTTGCTCTTCCTCGTAGTAGTCCTCTTCATTGCAAGTGTCACGCCGCTGTATCTTAAACAGGCGGGGCGCATTGTGATGATGATAGCTAATGTTCTCCTCTTCGACGCTCGTTTGTATGTCAATCGTACCCAAGTGCTCCTCTTCTATGTGTTGCTCTTGATGTTGTTGATGGTGCTGCTGCTGCTGATGTTGCTGTGTCTGGTGATCAGTATCTTCTTGTGTGACCAACGGATTGTTACTGTACGAGTGATGTTGTAGCGGCAGATTTATCTCCTTGATCATCTTCGCCTTAGAATCCTCTGGTTCTTCGACATCTTTTGTTGTTTCCTCGATCAGCTTCTCCAGATCGCGTGCGCGAGTAGATTCGAATTTCTGCACTCTAGGCACGGGAACTGCTGTTGGAACACTAGTTGTTGTAGTTTCATACGCGATTGTTGGCGGTTTACTTCGGTGAATTGTGAGGAATTCTGTGGTAATAGTTGAAGTTGCTGCGGCCACGGCTGTTGGTGATGGTTCCGAGTCTCTAGACGTTGCGTCACGTATTATGTACTTTGTGACACCGTCTTCTGTAATCTCTGCTTTTATCTTACCTTTGCTGGCACGCATTGCCTTCGGTGAGCTAAGAAACTGCAGATTCTTGAAGCCAAACCATTTGGAATTGTAAGGTTCCTTGCGTTTCATGCGATTTATTTCACGATGATACTGTGTGCGTAAGGTGTGGAATTTCTTCTCAATTTCGACAATTGGTATCCCGCCTCCCAGGCTGGCGGAGACTTCCATCAGTAGCTTCTGTTTCATCTCCTTCTTGCGATAGTCTTCGTGGGTCATGTCCCAGAGACCACGTCTTTTCTTATACTCACTTATAAGCGAGAGGGTTTTCTCCCGAGTCCACTCCATCTTTTTTTGGTCAAACTCAAAAGTGTTCGCAGCGCAAAGAAAGGGCGGCGCTGGGTCCAACAAATTTACTTGCCTGCGGCCAGATTTTATTTCGTGTTGATTTCGGGAGCAATATTTTTGTTTTTATTGCAAGAAGATGATGATTGCTGCAAAGTGTAGAGACACAATGCAGATACCTATTTTAAGATTCCCAATGAATTGAACATGTATACAGATGCAGGTTGTGTTGTTTGGCGTATGTATAGAGAAAATCGAAAAGCGCACGTCAGTCACAATAGCGTTTTTAGAGATGAGTACTAAAAGTAACGAATTATATTATTTTCTGCGTGCAATTAATTTTACAACAGTGAGATAAAATGTTTGTTTGTTTATTCTTTTTATCATTTGGGCTAAATTATTTTCCTGCTTTGCCCTTTTATTTTTATTTAGATTGTCGTTTTTTGATAATTCTTAATAAAGACGCTACCGGGGGGAATGAAGTACCTACATCTAGTCATTGAAGAAATCGAATTTGGCTTACAGCACGGAAATAACTTTTTTCTTTGATAAATATTTATAACTACACCAAATATTGAGTCCGTCTTTCAGTGATTCGGTAGGGTCTACATACATTTTATATTGAAGGTGAAATATCGAGTACAATAATATCGTACTGTGAATGCCCACACAATTACAATTGTTAATAGTAAACAGAAAAAGTTTGGTCATTGTGAGCTACAAAGATACATTTGCGCAAAGAACAAGCATCTTGTTGCGTGGTTTGGAATTAATGCTTGGAAATAATTTTAGCCTTTAAATTTGTTTAAAACTGCCACCGCGAATTGTGCGTGGATTTAAAAAAAAATGTTTCTATCAAAACCTTCATAATGTAGATATTTGATACATAATTTAGTGTACTGTAATTGTAACTATTATTAATATTTTGTATATTACGTTTGAGTTTTGTGAGAGCTGTCAAGAACATAAAGTTATGACGACGTCACGATAGGAATGGAATCCCACACAACAATCGCAATAAGTGCTTATTAAATAGACCGTCAGCTCCCGCACAACTATTCGATTCCCCTGCAAATTTTGAAAACAAAGTTCTCTCTTTAATTTCCTATCCTAAACATTGTTAGCATTATTACCATGACGGTATATTTAAGCAGAGACAATACTGAGACCACCAACTTCGGCCGATTTCCCGTTACTTGCCAACAAGCTATATTTTCATGGGGTGGCAAACGCTAAGTGCGTTAGTATTGTTACATAGAAATTCGTATTGACAAATGTCACGTAACTTCAAAAATTCCGGCTCACCAACACACTCGCACCTTGCATATGCCACTTCCGCTGTGAGTGTGAAATCTGCTGACAGCGTTCATAAAATTTTGTCCGTTAAATTTGAAATTATTTATATACGTGTGAATAGTATTTTTTTAGGAAGAAGTGTACATTTGCTTAAAATATTTATGAGAAATTGTCAATGCAGAATGGTTGCATGAAAATAAAAACGTATTGAGCAAGTTTTCTTCAGTTATTAAAGAAAAAATCACACAATAAATCGATCTTAATCGAAAAGAGGTAAATACATAACCATGTTTGTCCTAATATGTTCTAGTATATAAAACATATATTTTAGATAATTTTACTAACCAACCAAATCAAATCATTCGCCTTTTAACAATTTATAATTACTAACCAATGGCATTCAGTAATATAAAAATGTGGAATTCCCGAACTCTTTCACATTTCCCCACGGTTGCCGCGGTTGGCAGCATTTATTTTTGAAGTTTTTGTGTGTTTTTGCATGTCACACTGATTCTTTTTTGACATAACACCGATAGGAATACAAAATGGCGAATTTGAAAAAAAATTGAGGGGCCCAGCGGCAAGAGGATTGTGAGTTGGGGATCTCAGTATGGTTTGTCTATGTATTTAAGTTTTAAATATACCGTCAGCTCAGCCAACTTAAGAGAATTGCCTGCAAGCTGTTTTCCGTGTTACTATGTGGGAAAGTATGTGGGCCATGTTAAAGTAAATTAGCCGAACGCATACACTTGCACATAGAAACCTGACAGTACGTTGAGTTTTTTTTTCCTTTAATTTCACCTCCCGCCATTAAGAATTTTTTTTGTTGCTTCACATGTATTCACAGATAGGAAATTTAAGAGAGAATTTTATGGGGGAAGCGGGTAGGAGTGCGGGAGCTTACGGTGTATTTAATACTTAGTTTATGGTTAAGTACGAGTGAACTGAACTGAACTGAACCCACTCCTGAAATATAATGTCTCAATCACAATTGTGAATCATGCTAATGCTAGTGACGTTTCTTTTGTTTGTTTGTTTTCATGGAACTTGAACAACAGAATTGCAATAATAGCAACATTCGAACCATTTCCTGCAGCATTTCTTTTCGCGCAACATTGAGCAATTTAACGACATTAGTATTTTACTTAGTACCTGTATTAGATATTTTATATCTATTTGTAGTTTCAACCCATCGATTACTAAAGATTTCTCTGGATGTTTGCATTATCTATAAGCATGTTTATTCTCTATGGGTCTGTTCGCGAAATTTTCTAAAAATTAAAAGAAAAATTTTAAATGTCAAACCTGGAAATGAATAGAGGGTTTTTTTCCAATACACAAATTTACATCCATAGACTTTTTGCGGAATGTCTTTTAAATGTAGAAAAACTATTTGATAGAAAAGGATAGAATAAAACATCTGGGACGAGTACAAAGTTTAATTTCTGTTGAAAATTTTCCAATAATCTTTTTTTCTATGAAAAAAAAGATAACAGCCGAGTTTCATTAGGCGTCTTCCTTTTATAGTTCAGAGCAGAACCTGAACTGGTATACAAAAAGTTCGTGTATCTTTTTCAGCTCATACACATCAGGGCTCAGATTTCTGTTTCTTTTTTATTTCAGAGCATGATCAGAGCGTTCTCTAAGAGCTGTTCAGAATAAATTGCTGAGCAATCTGATTAAAAAGGTGAATACATACTTACAGTCACATTTGACAGAAAAAAACAGGATAAACAAAATAATTGAAATGGCGGACGAACCTTGTTGTTCTGGAACTGAAGCTGAGGTAAATGTTCAGTAACAAATTTTGAAAACAACGGCGGAACTTGAAAATCCGAACTAAAAAGATGTTTTAGGTTATATTTAGTTTTAAAACTCAGTATCTAGTTAAGGTGGCACCCAATGCCTAGCACTGAATATGAATAAAAAGATTTGTGGCGCCATGACTCTTACCACTATTGCAGCGGGTATGTTGGCAATTTCTCCCTGGATGTTGGCCTTGAGTTCTTGAAATGTACTTGGACGATTGACATAAACGCGGGACTTAAAAAATATCGCAAGGTGTCAAATCGGTCCTTATTAAAATGAGGCAAATGTACCCTGAAAACAACCGCATCGATGGCCTTGAGGTTTAAGCCGTTTCTTCTTTCTGTTGAAACCAAAAGTCATTTTAATCCCGCTATACTAATAATCAGAATAGCGAAATTTTCGATACTAAATTCCATATTGTGACCTATAAAATATATATGCTGAAGGTTAAAAATGATTAGTGGTAGGGCCCATCAATTGGATCCATTCCTTCTTCTTTTATCCAAAAAGAATCTATGGAAGTTTCGCTCACTATGTTTTTAATTCCAAATGCAGGTCTATATAACACATTCATATGTACAATAGTCTGTTTATGTACTCCCAACAAACAAAGGTGTTAAAATATCATTGAGTAAAGCCCAATAGCATCAACAGTTGTTTTCAGTGGAGAGCTTGAAAATGACCGCTCTAAATACGCGCAGAATCCAAAAGTATCAACAACCAAAAAAATTCTTTTTGAAAAAATCAATACACTCATTCATTCAAGTAAAGAAACAGCAAAGTTCGTGCTTTGCCTGGATTTTTTTTCAACAAATAGTTTACAGTACTTGCACAAAAATGCGTACTACTACCTTAATATAATATTATGTGGTAAAAGTGCACAGCCAAGTGATATTTCCCCCATGTAACGAGTTCCACGAAGGAAACAAAAATCAGCAGAAGAGCGAACATCTCTTGGACCAGCAAGTATCTAGATGCTCTTTGAGAGTACCGAATCACTATTTGGAGTGTTGATTCATTGCACTATGAAGCGCCAGAACGTTCGTACATTGTCGTTGGTGGTATGCACCTTTACATATCTGCTAATTGGAGCCGCAGTTTTCGACTCATTGGAATCCCAGACGGAATCAAAGCGATGGGATTTTTTACAAAGTATGTACAATAAATAACAACTGAAGACATAATTTTGTGCAATTCTATAATTTGGTTATCCTTTGTCTATTTGCTGGTGACCGCTTTTTACAACTATGCTTTTTACAATTCTGCAGACTGACAATCATATGTGGAGAAAAAAAATGCATTTGAATAACATAAAGTGTTTTTTTTTTTTTTCGACAATGACAAGCTCACGGATGACATGTAGA
Source organism: Cheilosia variabilis (assembly GCA_951230905.1). Lineage (NCBI taxonomy): Eukaryota > Metazoa > Arthropoda > Insecta > Diptera > Syrphidae > Cheilosia > Cheilosia variabilis. The sequence continues at coordinate 47,310,847 of OX579676.1, forward strand.
TAACGAAGTTTGACAACACTTTCAAAATAAGCTTATGTTCGATTGAAGAAAAGAATTGTCCTTTCTATGAAAAGATAAAATCTAGAAGTGCACTTTCAGATCAATTCTTAACACGACAGAAGTGGCCGGAATATTTTTAAAGAATTGCTCTGAACTCATAACAACATACACTAGCAAAATGTCAGATTGAAATGTGTGTTGTGTTGTTAGAAACAAATTTTGCACTATGTGTCCGAAAATATGCAGTTATCTTGCGAGTGACAGTTTCTCATTTAAATGTCATCCTCTTAAAATTGAAGGCATTTTCTAAAACACCTCAAAGTTGAATAAAAAGAATCAGTTCATAAGGCTGTGCGTCAATTGCGCCAAAAAATATGAGTGTTTTGCTGAAACTAACTATCGTTGTGAAAAACGTATCATGTGGGAAAACAACTTAAAACTTTGGCATTGGCACTGCTGCAATCAAAACGAACAGAAAATATAATTTCATATCGTTAACTGCTATCTAGTGAGGCCTTGGCGCACTGAACGCAGCAATAATTTATACAATGGGCACATGAAAAAATCTAGTAAGCTAATAGGCGTTTTTCTTTTTTAGTTCAGGGCTGAGCTCTGAACGGAACTCGAGCATTATGAGCGCGCTCAGATTGTTCTGAGGTATTTATGAAACACACATGAGCACACAGCTGTCATTTGTTGTAAATATATGTATAAATTGAATATTTATTAATTGTTATTTATTAAATTTTGTAATATTCAGTTCCAGAACAACAAGGTTCGTCCGCCATTTCAACTATTTTGTTTATAATTTTTTTTTTCTGTCAAATGTGACTGGAAGTGTGTAATCAGCTTTTCACTCAGGATGTTCAGTCAATTTATTCTGAGCTCGTAGAGCGCTCTCTGATGGTGCTCTGAAGGAAAAAAGAAACACGAATTCTGAGCTCTGATGTATCTGAGCTAAAGAAGAAACACGACATTTTTGTATAACAGTTCAGATTGCGCTCTGAACTAAAAAAGAAAAACGCCTAATGTCTTCATCTCTCCACATCATGTCTTTTCTGCAAAAGTTACGCCGGGAAAAGATCAAATTTTTTTAACGCTACAACGCAATGAAGATCGGCGAAAAAGGAAGCAACACAGCAAAATTATACTTTATGCTGTCGAGAGGGCCTATCCGCTAACTGACATGCGTGTCATCCGTGCATCACACCGATTCACCAGTAGATTTTTGATAAACTACTCAAAATCGTGTTAGCAGAAAACAACTGTTGCTGGAAAATTGTCGGGTGTTATTTGCATGTCAGATTGATGGGAAATTTAAAATTCACAACTATAAGCTGAATTCACTTTAATCAGAAAAATTACGTCTCATACTTATAACATGTGGGCAAGTGAATGACTAATTGATGCCTATCTCAGTAGGCATCAATTAGTGGTGCCTTTTCAATAATACATCAAATTTCTTATTTCCCTTAACCAACATGGCGTTCTCGTTGAATTCGTATTCCTTGCCTCTCAACCTTAGAGAGTGGCAACAAAGTGTTACAGTAGAAATACGTTAGTTGAGATTTATTTATCAAGTAGTTTTAGTTTTTTATTATTAGCAAAATTAATTGTATTTTTCTTAGTTATTCTAAAAACATTGTAGAGACTACATTGAATATTTAATTCGTAAAGAATAAATATAATAGGTTATGGGCCCAGACGCAAGCTCTGAAATATTGCGTAAGAACTAATTAAGAACATTAAAAGAAAATTTAAAAATGGATTTTGCCAAGCACATAAGACCATTAACTCTGTGCCTAAAAAACATCTTAAGTCGACTTCAGTTGTTTTAGCTGTTTAACGTTATTTGAATTGTGTTCTCCTTACTCTATTTCTTAAGCCAAAGCAGTTGAAAAAATGTCAAATAATGAGGAAGTTATAACTGTTTTAAAATGTCATCAACAGTAGTGCCTTGCATAAGTTTAAAATTGCTCTCCTGAAAAGTGGACAAAATTGACATAAGATGTTTTGCCTTTTAAGCACAGAACTAACGAATTGGATTGGCCCATCTGGAAGCGAAAAATACGAGACCTACTTGATTACCATGAAGGAGCATTGGATGTCATAGACAGGAAGTTGGTAAAGCCACCTGTCTATGGTTTGTCTATGGTAGTAATGACGAATATGAAACCGGAGCTGATACTGACACGGATTTGGAAGTTGAAGAACGAAATTCTTCGTCCTCATCAAGGCATAATCTTAGATACCGTTCAACATTAAGAAGACCACAGCGATTTGACGATTTTGTTATGACAGCAGAGGAGTTTGTCAACTTAACTGAAAATCCTGAGACCTACCAAGAAGCCATCGAAAGCAAACAGAGTCAAGAGTGGAGAAAAGCCATGGACAGAGAAATAAAATCATTAAAAGAAAACAAGACTTGGAAACTGACATCATTACCCAAAGGAGCAGAGGCAATACCTTGTAAGTGGGTTTATCGCTTGAAGACGAATCCTGACTGCAGTATTGATAAGTATAAGGCAAGATTGGTTGCCAAAGGATTTACGCAGCGTCAAGGAATAGACTACAGTCAAACTTATAGTCCTGTAGCTAAGATGACAACAATTCGTTCAATTTTAAGTATAGCTGCAAGCGAGAAGTTACACCTTGCACAGTTTGACGTAGCAACAGCATTCTTATATGGAGAGTTAGAAGAACTCATCTATATGAACCAGCCTGAGGTATATAACGATGGCACAAATAAGGTCTGCTTATATGGCTATATGGATTAATTTTTATTTTATTTAAATTTAAAATTATATCAAAGAAAGCTGTTTATTTTTTGGGACTTGAAATTGAACAAGAGGAAAACAAAATTAAAATAAGTCAAAAATCGCATGCAAGTAGGATTCTCGAACGCTTTAACTTTCAAGAGTGTAAGCCGATTTCAACGCCAATGTTAAAGTGTTCTGAAACTTCAAAAGCAGGGAAAGACAATGCAAAGCAGCATAACTTTCCCTACAGGCAATCAGTAGGCGCTTTGATGTATCTGATGCTTGGCACAAGGCCAGATCTAGCTTACAGTATTGGTTTTCTTTCAAGATCACTGGAAAATCCATCTGTAGAAGATGTCGTAAAAGTAAAAAGAGTTTTCAGATATATTGCGGGAACTCTTAATTTTGGAATAACATACTACAAAAACTTAAAAAAGGGAATTCTGGAGTGCTCCAGTGATGCTGACTTTGGTGGATGCACTAAAACAGGTCGATCAACATCCGGGGTAGTTGTCATGTATGCTGGAGGAGCTATTTCATGGCTTAGTCAAAGACAAGCAATGGTGGCAACCTCAACTACTGAAGCAGAAATCGTAGCGGCAAACGAAGGAGCCAAAGAAGTGATTTGGTTAACAAAATTATTTGGACATATTGTGAAGTTAAAACAAGTCCCGGTTCTTCAAGTTGATAACTCTGCTGCAGTAAGGCTAGCTCAAAATCCAGAGTTTCATAGAAGAACGCAACACATAGCTATCAAACACTTTTTCATTCGGGAGAAGATAACTGAGGGAAATCTTGCAATTCAACAAATTTCCACTGAGGAACAAGTTGATATTATGACAAAACCACTACCAAGGATTCAGCTACAAATTTGGTGCAATCGAATGGGTCTTTCATAGACGATTTAATTAAATTGTATCATTAACTTGACATTATCTCTTAAAGTAAAGGGAAAGTGGTACAGTAGAAATACGAATGTTACTTGAGATTTATTGATCAAGTAGTTTTAGTTTTTTATTATTAGCAAAATTAATTGTATTTTTCTTAGTTATTCTAAAAACATTGTAGAGACTACATTGAATATTTTAATTCGTAAAGAATAAATATAATACAAAGTCGACGTCATTAAAACTGACTAAGGGGCCTTCAATGAGATATCTCATCAATTAATCCTCTTTAATTAGTCAGCCCTTGCCTTTGAACCTTTTTTGGTAAATTGGATATCTCTTTACCTTGAAATCCCGTGTTAAAGCGATGGCTTTAGGTCCGTACTATTGTCCCCTTCCTTTGGCAGCACCTGGGGTCCCACAAGGCAGCCATTTAGGTCCCCCTCTCTTTATCCCACCTATAAATGTTTTTGAGAAGGTCATGCAACACTCGATCATCTGTCTCTACGCGGATAAAACTAAATTCTACAAAATCATCTTTTTAATCAAGACCCTTAGAGCTCAACATCGCAAAATGTCAATCCTTCTCTTTCGCCAGGACCCCAATTCTCGAAAATGCTCACATACGTTTATCTGTCAAAATCTCCGATACAATGCGAAAAACTGAAATTTGCAATTCTCGAAATCCGTATACGAGAATTTCTCTTCGAATTGTACTCGTCTGCCTTTTCCATGCGGATTTGCGTCTCGCATACGAAATTGCTTACTGACGATTGGATCGGTTGATTGTCGCGGTTATCTCTTATGCAGTTTTGGTAACTTCCAACTGCAAAAAAATCGTAGGGAACACAAAATCTGAGAACTCATCTGATTTTTCAACACCAGTTAAATAAGCTCTTATATTTGTTAAGATTGTGTCAATTTTATCCAAACACTACTGTACTAAAAGGTGTAAGTTAACTTTCATATACATGACTGTATTTTAGCTGTCATTCTTTCTTTCTTCTGCGTTTTAAATAAACCGACAAGGAGTCGTATTTTTCTGTGTTCAATTAAGAAGCGTCTTTTCAATATTCAATATATTTTTCAGTCTTGTAAAATTGCAACAATATTATTATTTACCTTTCCTTGAGCTGTTAAATCGTTTGATTTAAATTGGTCAAGCTTATGTAAAACCAAGAAGTCGATAATTTCGTCTGCCAAGCGCTTATTTAGCCGAAATCAATTTATAAACTTCGTAAGAGAGAGTTCAAAGCAATCTTGGGGCTCTCGAATGGCTCGGTATATTTCCGTTGCGCCTATAACTGCTCCATTGCCAAATCAACAAATGCTAAGCCCAAATCACAAAATGAAATGCGAATGCAAAAACACATAAATGTTCATTACATACAAGTATTTTAAAATATCTTTTTTTTTTGTCAATCGAAAATAATAATTCCAAACCAATTTAAATTTGAATTTTGGTTTTTGATTTGATGGAATTTTTTTTTTCACAACCTGTCAAAATCGTTTACTTGACGTACTCCACAACTCTACCTCATTCGAGAGTTGAATATATGGTCTGTTCCTTACATTATTCTTATGAATGATTTTTTTTATCGATTTTGGAGAATCCTTTTTTAATTCTTGCACAAAAATTACAGCTACGGTTAAAACCAAACCGAACTTTTAATCTGTCATGCTCTACTCTCTCAACGCGCATTTGCTTCAAAGCAGCATTTCGTTTTTGGCATTTAAAATCGTAAAGATTCGACAAAACGTGTCAAAGCGCGCCGACGCACGCACGCGTTCAACGCGACATTGTGACTTCGGCATTACTTTTGTAGTAAGAATACAAAAGACTGTCAAAATGGCAGTGGTGGGGATAAATTCTCTCTCAGAGAGAGACAGTAGTAGGTAATCTATGAAAAACGACAGATATATGATTTAAAAATTCAAAAAAAATTTACGAAAAGTCGTTAAAAAATTTGATAAACTCGGAGAATTTACTAATTTACGAACAACATTAGTTGATTTATCTACCTAGCGATGAAAGTGATTCGGAATTAATCGAATTCATGAATCCGAGTATATGGAAGAGTTTGTACTGATTGAACTACAAGCATTCGAGAAGAGGAAAAAGCGGCACAGCCTTCAAAATTACGTGGAGGAGATTGATTTCTTGCTCTCTCGATGAGCTCTATTTTACGAATTTTTCGAGTTAAGGAACGGCATTGAGTAAAAATTCGTAAGAATTCGTAAAAATTCGTAAGATTTAAAAGTTAAGGAACAGACCTATAATTTTCGCATAGGGGAAAAAAAACCCGTACAGCTTTGAGAATACAAATTTTTCTGCTATGCGAAAATTTCAGGCGGATTTGCTCATATCCGAATTATGCTATGCGGAACTTGAGAATTAGGGTCCTGGCATACTCTACAAAGTACGACAGGCTGCATATTGACGAAATAATTTGTAAGTCCAACTCACCTCTGTCAAACGTTGGTGTAAAGAACTTGTTAACTTCTTGAGTGAGGTCTCTTTTTCATGTAGCCTCCATAGCTGCCCACGAAATATATAGACTCAACAATAAATGTAATTTCAGCTCGTTTATTCATTATAGGCTAATATTATTTTCTACACATTTTATTGTTTATTTAATACTACAGCGATTAAAAATAACTTTGTGAAGAAGTACAACGTAACAGCTGAAGACTATCGGATGATGGAAATAGTCATAATAGAAAACAAGCCACACAAAGCCGGTCCCCAATGGAAGTTCGCTGGAGCTTTTTATTTCGCCACAGTGGTGCTGGCCATGATTGGCTATGGTCACTCAACTCCAGTTACAATTGGCGGAAAAGCCTTTTGCATGGCTTACGCAATGGTAAGCTATAGTCTAACAAAACTACTCTATCTAATGTCATTCTTTGCCCTCAGGTTGGGATCCCGCTGGGGTTGGTTATGTTCCAAAGTATTGGTGAGCGTTTGAACAAATTCGCATCGGTTATAATCCGTCGCGCCAAACGCTACATGCAGTGCAATCATACTGAAGCTACAGAAATGAACTTAATGCTCGCCACCGGGATGCTGTCGTCAATCATTATTACAACTGGTGCTGCAGTCTTTTCCCGTTACGAAGGTTGGAGCTATTTCGACAGTTTTTACTACTGTTTCGTGACGTTAACAACAATCGGCTTTGGTGACTACGTTGCGCTGCAGAACGATCAGGCACTCATGAATAAGCCGGGCTACGTTGCGCTGAGCTTAGTTTTTATACTTTTTGGCCTGGCTGTAGTAGCTGCTAGTATTAACTTGCTTGTTTTGAGATTCATGACAATGTAATGACATTTTTTTAACCTCTTTCAATCTCTTGTAGTCTTTGTCTATAGTTTAAAACTCCACAATCACTTGAATACTGTTGTGACTTACTTTTCTTTTGCATTGCAGGCAAGCTGAAGAGGCAAAGCGAGACGAGCAGGATGCTAATCAAAACCTAGGCTCCTCCAATCAACCACTTACCTATGACGCAGAGTCTTCGTACAATATGAAAGGAAAACTGCTGGGCAACTCTAATTGTTGCACCGACTTTGATGATAATACTTCGGTGTGTTCCTGTACATGCCTGGGCGGTACACGTTGTCTGAATCATGAATCCTTTGTCGATGCAGATTATCGACCAACTGATATTATTGCAAGTACGCTGAGCTTAAAGAGAGCATCTGTTTGATATAACATGTTGTAAACGCGAAGCCTTACGGATGTGGGGGTAGTCTGAGAGATTACAGTGAGAAGCCCGTTCCACTATTTCATTGCCAAATTCATATTTACCTAAAGTTGATTATTATATTTGAAACCTTTTAGATCTTTGAGAGAATTTATTACCGATTTGGTGCAAAAAATCTATGAAAATCTTACAAATCAAAGTTGAAAACATTTTGTAAGATCTCTTGTTTAGTTTTAAAAACAAAGTTTTCCATTTAACATAAAAATACAAAGCACCGCAGTCGGATGTGAGCGTAGCACTACACTAGATCCTAGCTCACCGATTCGATGCCATGTTTGACGTGAGCAAATTTTATACACATAGTTATATTTGTATTGGTAGAATAATAATCTTGAACAATAAGTGATCCCAAACGCTTGAAGTCGTTCTTAAATAATTGCTCCCTTAAGAGTACTCTTGAACACTTATTATTTTAGTTATATAATGCGCGGCACCCACCAACTATTACAGGAAGCGGAAATATGGAAAGTAACGAGTAATGCCTGCAAACTGTTCCACTCATGTATGAGCACGCCTCTCAAACTTTTGCGTTAGGTGGCATATATCAGTTTAGCACTTTTCGCTCAGTTTATTGAGAGATGACATGTAACGGTACTGTATGCAAATATTGTTAGTCCGAATAGAAATGTTGAATAAAACGAAAATTTCACTGCGTTAAGGCCGAACACTCACCGCTATAACGAAAAGAATTTTAGCATCTTTGCCGTTTCTAATTATGTGCACGGAAATATATATATATCAGCCCCATTCCGCATCTAATTTCTAACTACGGACGTAATTTTAACTCGATTTAAGCTCGAGCTATACAACTTCTGGATTCTACTTTTTGATTTCACTATTACATCTAACTTTTAAGGCGGTCATAACCTGAAATCGACTCATCTCAGATGTGCTAAACGCGAAAGTTTCTAAGATAAGAACCTAGTTCATTAGCTGCAAATATGATAAAATTTGTGAATTCCTGACAGCCATTCTGTTATGGTCGGTAAAATCTTGGAAACGATATCAGGCGTGTTTTTCTGAGCTTCAATCTCAGCGAAGCAATCCTTTAGACAATCGTTGTCATACGCGATACAACGCTTGAACCCTTTAGACAAAAGAGAGAACTCTACCTATTAGCTACAGTAAATATCTTAGTCGACTACATTTTCCCTGAATGCTAAAACTTTTAACTTTTTTAAGGCATCAATAAGGTATCAATAGTACTTAAAAACGAACCAACATTCGCAAATTTTGACAGTTCATTTCACTTGATTAATTATTTACATTTTTTATATTTTTTTTAATAACAAACTTGAAAAAAGGAGTTAAACGCTGCTAAGAAAGAAACATCTCTTGTAGGGCTATTTGTGTGACCAAAACAAAACAGCACAACAACATACAAATTAACAAGCAATTTGCTACATTTTGAGGTTAAGTTTAAAAATTTTTTTGCAGGCTGGCTTGTGGAACGCGTTTTAAAGTTGTGGATTAAAAATACTCTTTGACCTTTCGCGGCAAGGATGTTTTCGTTCCAAATATTTTGGAACTCGAGATTTCGTTAAATAAACATTTTTAAACTGGATTTTTGAGTTTTTTTTTGTTTGCGTTTCATCAATTCGGTTCGCTGTTACATGAATAATTGGCCAGGCGTAAAGCTTGATTTTTCGGCTACCCGTAAAGGCCTATAACCACTCATTAGAATCACGTCAGTCAGCTGATTTAGTAAAGTAGTGTTTTGCCCCCATAATATCTTCAGAAATGTTTTGTTATAATGGGTAGGAGGTATTGCGTTGCGATTCTTTTCGACTTTAACAAAGTGGGCCTCACTAAAAATCATTTTCGATTTTCACACTAAATATTTTGTAGGTCACAATTGGCAATAGGCGTGTTTTTTTTATTGCTTCGATCTCAGCAAAGCAAAGTAATGTAGGATTTTCAGCACGATTACAACAACTACTGTGAGTCTCGAAGTGTCAAGTAGAGCGTAGTTGTTGTAATTGCGTGCTGCAAATCCTACTTTACTTTGCTTTGCTGAGATCGAAGCTCAAAAGAACACGGCTAATGATATCTAGTGTCCGGGTTGGATTTTTTAAATTCACATTCGCTACGTTTTCCATATAAAATTAAGAATTGTGACCCACAAAATATTAGGTATTAGATTGAAAATAATTATAAGGCCTAGTCAGTTCATCCTGTTTAAAAAAAAAAAAACTTAGGTTATGCATTCGCAGCGTTTATTTCGCAGTGAATTTTACTAAAACATGGAAGAGGCCGTTGTTGTTTTATCTAGTGAAAATGTCTGCAACGGGGTTGTGACAAATTGCGGTTAGAACAAAAAGGCAGGTATACATATTTATGTTTAAATAAACTGTCAAGACGTTCGTGATATCTCCAGATATAACAAATAAGCCTTATGACAGCAATTAGACTTTTTGAAAAGTCTCAGAGCAGAGCAGTAGAGAGTTGTTTGTCTATAGTCAATCTGGTCACAGAAAATGATATTAGAAGTACTCTATTTAAATTCTTAGAATAATAACTGTAGTATCTTACCAAAACAACGGTGATCTGCGACAATTCTCCCCACAAAAATGTTAAATAAATCAAACAATTAAAAAACAAACCTCACCAATGTCACTTGTATATCTAAGAACATGTAAAATTATTCAACTAAACTTAAGTGTAACCGCATTGTTAAAAATTAAGAATACTGCGAAAATGAAGCAACAAAACTTATTCCGAAATAAAGCACAATTTGCGTTTTGCAAAAAATAGAATCTGCCCTCAATGATGGTATATATACAGACTTAAACAATCGTCAGTATTTTTAAATATTTAAGTCTTATTTTTAAATACATGTTGTAGTAATAAATAGACAAAATAGTAGATATTCTAGTGTCTACCTTAATGTTGTTCAAACTTTATAAATAAATGTTTCAAATGCACGAATGTTAGAAAGTATTCCCCCACCGAAGCTATGGAAATTTATAATTGTTTTAAAAACCTTCACTCGCTCATAGATACGTAATTGTTTAGTCGATGATTCATTACCGAAAATAATGAATAACCAAAGCTTTATTGAAAAAAATCTTAAGATGTCTTAATGTTAAAATTAATAAAACTATCCAAATTGGGAAATAATAAAAAGGTTTGAATGTGTATAATGTGTTAAACTGAACTTTTATTTAAATTATGTTTCTTTTTAATCATTATGTTGCATTTACACCATCACGTACGCATTTTTGTCCGCTGTCAATGCTAATAAAGGCGTAAGAATGAGATCACAAATCAGACGCCTAAAGTGTCATAGATGTGCTACCCACAATTATAGATACGTAAAACGGAAATAAGCACAAGTTCCGGCGAACAGCATCTCTACAATCACTTGAAAACATTTCTATTTCTGATTTAAAGCATGTAAAATAAGAGTGGTAATTAGTTTCAGTAAATTAAACCAACAATACATCAATCAGTTATACTTATATATATTATAATTGTCTTTTCATCACTTTCGGAAGCCATTTTGTTTTATAGGAAAGCGAAATTTCGTAAGCCATCGCTATAAAAATATCAATATGCATAGATTTCCCATAATTCCTAACACGTAAACCAGATGGCCGACCAAAAAACGTGTCACGTATGCGTAGCCTTCGACACTTTTCTTAGCGTTAACCATTCACTGGCTCAATTTTATATGAAAACAATCAAAATGCTCGATCAACCCGATGCAATTCGTTTCTTTTCAGTTGAAAAATTTCACGAAAATGTAAATAAACTCCACTAGTTGTCAAATCGAACGAACTTGTATTGGTAAATCTGAAGCAAATCTGAGAAAAAATCCAGATTCGCAAAAGTGCTCTGAAATCTGAAAAAGGTCGTACCAAATGAATATAAAAAAATGGACTAGAGCTCTGAGAGTGCGCAATCGAATACCACATAAGTCTCGTTCTCATTGTCAAACAGGGGCCCTACTCCGTATCTCGTTCCGAAAGTAACATTTTTCGAAAACAAACCTTTTCTACTTTGTATTTCGAAAGTGGAATGAAATGTACTTGTTGACGAATGGATAGGTTTCGAAGAAACTTTAAGCGATGATTTCAACGCTTTATTGAGAGGAAACAGCAGACAAAAGGCAAATTCAACAAATTAATTATAATCTTTATTATAGTTATACGATACCAATGTTGTAGGCGAAATTGTGCGTGCTGCGACTCAAATCCAAGTGAAAGTTTTTCTCTTATTTCAAGCGCAGCAGCACGACGACGAACAACAGCAGAAAGCGGAATACAAAACCATTTCGTACAATACAGGTAAAGCAACTGCGCGTGCCATGCAAATTGTTCGTGTAGTGCATAGACTGTTGTTGCGACAAGAGAAAATCTCAGACTGTACTAAGTACAGTGAGGTAAGTTAGGTTTTACAAAAATTTTATCAATAAACATTAATTAATAACAAAAATAAATTGAAATTAACAACAAATCAGTAACAAAAAATTGAATATTTCTCAACAGTACTTATGTCGCATTTAGAATTCCGAAATTATTACAGAGTACCTACTAAAAAGCGGAAGGGGAAAGCTATTTCGAATGGGGCGAAATAGAGAATAGGGCCCCAGAACTCCCATAAGTTAGATTAGGTTTGCAGCTGATGCTCGTCTAGGTCGTGGAAAAAGTGTCTCCCCAGAAATCTGTACCTGGTGTGTTGGTGACCTGGGCAGCGACATATGAAGTCATGCGCATTCACTTCATGTGGTTTGTCCGTCGTTATGACTCCTACGAGGGTGGAAAGGAGTTTCTATCCATCCTTATTAGACTCTCGGTTTTGGCTTCATTGAAGGTTGGCCATAGCAATGATAGCATTCTTCTGGTACGACAAGATTCATGTTTCTTTTGCAAAATTATTTAACTTTCGTTGATATGGCGCTTACAGACCCACTGCCGACAAATTTATTTAGTTCGCTCTGCAGTTGTGCGCTTTTTCTCCTCTCTACTCCATTGACACAAAGACAGCTGAACTGACCGACAAAATCTTTGTATCGACAGGTTTTCAGCCGCCTTTAAAAAGGTCTATGCTTTTGCACTATCCCGAAAGATCAGAGGTTACGTTTTATGAATCTGCAAGTCTCAGCAAATGCAATTATGTGGTCTTAATCAATCTCTGGACATTTTGGGATAATCCTATATGCTGAAAGGGCCCTCAGGTCTGTAAAACCAAAATGCAGTTTTAGGTCACGACAGATGCGTCGATATGTTATCGAGCAGTAGTATTCAGCAGTCATCCAGATTTTGGCTTAAGGATTCCAGAAAACTCGGCAATATACTCCGAAACTGGAAGCCCAAAACCACAGAAGATTCCATTTATGTTATTTTATGTTACTTTTGCCCATAATTTCTTGTTCAACTTGAAATTAAACACCTTACTAGTTCCTACCCCGTTTCGAAAGTTCAGTCGGCAGGTCTAGTAAGCGACGTGAAAATAAATATTTTAGAATTTATTTTTTTACACATCTTAGAACTTTAAAGACTTTTGAACGACTCGTGTGCTTGGACCAATTTGTTGAGCAAACCTCTGGGATAATTTGAACGAAGAACGAATCATCTCATTTTGGTAGTACCGTGTAACTAAAGAAGAAAATGCGTGAAATTGTGCACATTCAAGCTGGCCAGTGTGGCAACCAGATCGGAGGAAAGTTCTGGGAGGTTATATCCGATGAGCATTGCATCGATGCCTCTGGAATCTATTACGGCGACAGCGACCTCCAGCTGGAGCGCATAAACGTTTACTACAATGAGGCGACCGGTGCTAAATATGTGCCAAGGGCTATACTCGTAGACCTGGAACCCGGTACTATGGACTCGGTTCGTTCGGGGCCATTTGGACAAATTTTCAGACCCGATAATTTCGTTTTTGGCCAATCTGGGGCAGGCAACAACTGGGCGAAGGGACACTACACAGAGGGCGCTGAGCTAGTTGATTCCGTTCTTGATGTTGTCCGAAAAGAAGCTGAAGGCTGTGATTGTTTGCAGGGTTTCCAAATGACGCACTCATTGGGAGGGGGCACCGGATCCGGAATGGGAACACTACTTATTTCGAAAATTCGAGAAGAATACCCGGACAGAATTATGAACACGTTCTCTGTCGTACCATCACCCAAAGTCTCGGATACCGTTGTTGAACCGTACAATGCGACCCTGAGTGTTCATCAGTTGGTGGAAAACACTGACGAGACATACTGCATTGACAACGAAGCCTTGTATGACATCTGCTTCCGAACTCTTAAATTGACGACGCCTACATACGGGGATTTGAATCACTTGGTGTCTGCGACGATGTCGGGTGTCACAACGTGCCTACGTTTCCCCGGTCAACTGAATGCAGATCTCCGGAAATTGGCTGTAAATATGGTACCTTTTCCAAGGTTGCACTTTTTCATGCCTGGATTTGCGCCCCTCACGTCTCGCGGCTCACAGCAATACCGTGCCCTCACCGTACCAGAGTTAACCCAGCAGATGTTTGATGCTAAAAACATGATGGCCGCGTGTGATCCGAGGCATGGGCGTTATCTCACCGTGGCAGCCATCTTTCGAGGTCGCATGTCAATGAAGGAAGTCGACGAACAAATGCTCAACATACAAAACAAGAACAGCAGTTATTTCGTTGAATGGATCCCGAACAACTGCAAAACGGCGGTTTGCGATATCCCACCGAGAGGTCTTAAAATGGCGGCCACATTCATTGGTAATTCGACGGCTATTCAGGAGCTCTTCAAGCGTATCTCCGAACAGTTCACAGCGATGTTTAGAAGAAAGGCGTTCCTTCATTGGTACACAGGCGAGGGTATGGATGAAATGGAGTTCACTGAAGCCGAGAGCAACATGAACGACTTGGTCTCAGAGTATCAGCAATATCAGGAGGCAACTGCTGACGAAGAGGGGGAATTCGATGAAGAGGAAGAGGGTGGCGGCGAAGAGTAACATGTAACAGAGCTAAATTAAATTAGTAGTGTTTGTGGAAATCAAATATTGTACATCTGTACAATTGTATTACAATTTAAATAAAATTTAACCACCTTTCGAATATATTACTGATGGTATTATTTTAAAACTGCTTTTGGAACTTGCTTACATTCCAAAACAAGTATTTGAGACCGGTCAAGATCGATTTAAGGCGATTTCTTAACCTAAAGACAGCGAAGCGATTTAAGATGTGTCAGTACACGTAGTTTCTTGTTGGTCGGTTTGGCGGTATTCTCTGATACTATCGCTAATGTTAAAAGGTTCTCATTAGCCATGGCTATATTCTGACTAAACTTTCAAACTTCAAGAGTTACATGTTTGGGCTATAACACCTCTTATATAGCTTCCAGATGGAAATGAACGTGCACTTGAATCTGCATGGTGGCGGCACCAAACCGGCTTAGGAAACCACGATAGGCAAAGCCTTTAGTAGTCTCTTGTTTCGATTTCAACCTTTCCCTTTGTCGCTGACACAGATTTTTCGATCATATGTCTTCAGGCAACTTTCCCAATAGCCATAAGTCGCACGTATGACGAAAACAACTATCAAACGGCTTTAAGTAAATGCATCAACTGCGTCCTATTTGTATTCAAAGGAATACTTTATAACCAGAGTTCAATTAGTAAAAAAATATAAGCCTGTGGCGTATACGTAATATTTAAGTAGGTAGAAATTAAACCAAAAAAAAATATCACAAAAAATCGAGATACCCCATGGTTAGCATCAATAGCGGAATATTATATATCGTGTGTCCTTTCGAGCACTAGTCCTTGAGTTCGAGCATATTCACAACATAATCAATGTTTGCTGCTTTTACACTTAAATTTACAAAGACTTCATTAACAGCTCTCTGAAGTCTGCCCCAAATGGCAGAACATTCCGGTTTTGACATGAAATGTCGTTAAGATTGTTTCTTCATGTTCGAACAAACCAAATTAATTAATAAAGACAGCGCAGTCATGCTACCTTTGAGCTTTTTTTCGAATAACTAACAGACCAGATTTGGTTCAGTTTTGCTTTTTATAGATCTTGATACATAAGTGTGTTAGTGTGTTCTCAAACAGTGTTACTCTTATGTATATAATACATATATATATATATATATATATAATAGTCAAGCAGCTATTAATGCCCTAAGCTCGCCCACCATTGACTCCAAATCCAATCCTTTTAGCAATGTTTCCAAAGATGCAGTGTCCAGTTATTGCCCCGACGAGCATTCGGATTTGGTTTCTATCAAGAGATGTTTGGTCTTTGACCTTTCAGCATCAATTGTGGGCCACCAACTACGAGTTACGATGCAACCGTAAGTTATCTCTGCCTCTCTGCCACGATGGTTTGCCAGTCCATATGACTGTCCGATATCTAGTTCTTCCGAACAGATTCCGGCTCCCGTTCCATTCTCTGTCGTTGGGCCATCCGTACAGATGGGTATACCTTTTATGACAGTACTCGGTTGGACCAGTTCTGGCTGTCCGGTATACCGACTTCCTTGTCGATACTTTGGTTTCTTATAGTCCGTGAGTGACATAATTCAAACTCCAAACTTCGTTCTCTCTTACTCTGAGAGCTCCTTTGGCTACGACGTTCTTAGTATAAAGCTCGATAGGTGGTAGGTTCAGCAGCGTTTCTAGGCCTGGTTGTGTTGTAGATTTTAGTGAACCCATTATACCTATGCAAGCAATCCTCTGTACCATATTCGAATTCTTGAGGTAGGTGAGTAAGAATTTATATAAGAAAAAAAATTAAATCTTAACGTGTACTCGCGAACGGTGATGGTGCGAATATTTGGCAACTCACGCAAGCGAATGGTTGTAATAGAAGCTAGGCCCATGGTCCTAAATGGACCTGGTGCACCAACTATTTTTTTTTTTAAGGTCCAGCTTAGCCATTGCTTTCATCCATTTGTGCTTGTCCGATAGATGACAGTTTAAGCTTTAATCGTCCAGATGTAATGGTTCATTCTACCTGAATGCGAAATTTTATTGGACTTCGCCATTTAACACTCTCCAGTTTTTCCACATACTCATCACAGGCTGTGACTCTATAAGGTTTCCTTGTTTATTTCTACAGACTCTGTATGGGTTTTTTTTTTTTTCTAATTTTAAGAATCCCGAACATCGATCTCTATTTTCTCCATCGATCGCTCCTTATTATCTTTATTTTGTATCTAGAGCAGCCGCATTTTGTTATGCTGTGATCTTTACGCGTGGCTACGCTTTGGAGGCGAATTGTTTCGCTGCAAGTGCTTATCGGCATGCTTCATCAAGTCAAAAGTTTCGTAGAAGAGGTTGGGCAAGCCCAGCACCTTATATTGTCGATTCCGGATTGATAAGACCAGTACCACTGGTAAAATAGACACAGTCGATGTTGATGATACATATAAGACATTGGGCAGGGCATTGTTGTATATATTTTACAGCCACGACTCCAATTCGCATCCCTCCATATCGTACTTACCTGTTAAAGGAACCAATCCTGACAAAACGTAGCTTTTTAATAAAACACAATTTTGCGTAAAATACTAATTTATTTAAATATAGCTATGTATATCTAGAATATAATTGTTTTCTTTTGCACAATACCGAGTTTCTATCAAAAAAAAAGTAATCAGCGCACACATACGTGTTTATATAAATTGCTATTCACAGTGCATGCACTTAAATTAAATAATTCTTAGGACAATCGTCAATTTAAAGTACAGGAAAATATTAAACAAAAACGCCCGAGGAACAGCAAGCCTACAAAGTATCACAATCAGAAATACAATCAGGAATTGTATCCAAAAAAGAAAGTATTACTCAAGACCCATTTTATTATTAAAGGATATATCGTCTTCTTAACTAACGCAAACATCACAAATTCTTAAATTAAACTAAATAGAAAAATAGAAAACCAATTATGAGAAAGCTTGTACAAAAAAAGAGAAAATATTTAAAGTCCTAAGTAAAAATAAAATATTTGCAGTGTATTATTAACAAAAGCTAGAGGGAGAGATAGTTTCCAGGGGAATATTCATCGTCGGTAAAGGTATTAAACGCCCTTCGAAGAAGCGCTACAAGGTGGCTGTAATAACTAAGAGATCTTGCGAAACAGTTTGGAAATATGTATATAACGCTAACCCCTCGCCCGAATTAAACAGAAACGGAAGCAAAAGTAACCAACTTCACTGCTCCACTGTGTGTTGAAGAATATCGAAGTGATTCGATATGCGATGTCGTTTCCGAAACTTTACCCGCCGGAGTACGTCACAAATTTTATTACATTTGTACCTTCAGCTTTTAGATTGGAAGATTGCCTTTAGAAATATACTAGCGAGGCTTAAAAATCGCGTGACTTAGCCCCAGAGATTATGAGGGCGACAATTTATCAATCCGAACACTAAAAATCGTCTTTCAGGCCGAACTGAAATAAATCAATCGATGCTGAATTACAAGAGAAGGAAAAATTTGTTACGGCCATTAAAGACGTCATACAAAATGCAAGTAAATTGGGATTTTAGAACAGATACAAACGTTGATGTTGCAACGTTTTAAACCGGCCATAAATCTTCGAGTTAAGCATGTGAAAACATTAATTTTTTTGTTCGTCTCGTAGGAGATAGGAACGATATCTCGGCTAAAACTTGACAACCAGATATGTACAGACATGACTTGGTACGGTGCTGCAGACTGAAGGTTTCCATTCACGTCTGAAGTTCGTCGACAAAAATATTCCTGGAAATACGCCCAACCAACACTGATCATTCACCTGTCAGCTTATCTACAACTACTCACTCTACACTCTATTTTCGGTCGGCAATAACTGGCCTTCTAATACTTAGTTCCAGCGATCGTCGAAGGCTGCTAAACATCATCAAAGATACCCCTTGGCGGCGGCCCTATTCTTCGCTCCTCTTCGAGCTCGTCGAAGACATTCGTACCCTTGAAGCCGATTTGCACATGCGTGCTGGCTCCGAAGCGTTCATTAATCTCATCGGACAGACTACGTGTAAGATCTGGTTGCGGATTTGCTGTTGAATAACCCATTGGCTCGCCATCCCTGAGCAGCCCATCTGCGGGTGTGAGACTACCCGTTGGCCGTGTGCTGCGATATTTTGATATACTCGAACCGTTCGCTTCTATCGAATCGGTGCGAGTAAAATCACGACGGCGTGCCATTGCCTCTTCGGCTCTCTGACGTCGACGTTTCTCCCGAGCTATCAGATCTTTCCCCTCCTGCACCAGTTCGGTGGCTATTGTTTCATTTTGCAAGAACTGCTGGAATCCCAGAGCGTTCAGTGCTCGACTGCCAAGACTAAACCAGGTGGCCAAACAGAACGCCAACATACACATGGGGAAGTAAATGTTAAATCCATCCGAAATGATGCCAATCACATCCATGTGGCCCATGATTTGCGTGTAGTAAGTCTCCATGATGCGTTGTTTGATTATGTGCGAGTCCATGTGGATGAGGCCAAGGAAATTCAAGCACATCGGGGGCGTAAGGCGGCACAGAAGCATTCCACTGAATATTAAACTGTGCTCGTTGGTCTGATGGTGTGGTGCTAGGTAGTAGAGGTTGAGGAAGCGGATCCGGAGAATTGTAGAATAGGCGCAGTAAAATAAGTAACACAAGACAACCATGGAGAAAAGTTCGATTGTTAGAAAGTCGTAGCTGTCTTTTGCGATGTTGATTACGTTGGCAAATATCGATAGGACCGGACGGCGGTTGAAGAAAGTCAACTCACTCCAGACGACCATGAGGGACATTGTAGCTGTGACAATGCACAGAGCTTTGAGGAACGGCGCCTTTAGCATGCATTCCCAATACCAATCCAATGTAGGACTGTACAAGAAGCGAGACACATTCGACCGATTTTTGGGAAACTCACTCTTGAAACGCCGCTCTGATGAGTGAATATTCCTAGCGACATCCTCCAAATGAAGAACCGTATCCACTTGAACGCTCCACAGTGCTTCTGTTCGTTGCAAAGTTTGCAATGATTTAATGACTTGTTTGTGAATCCTCACCAAGGCCTTCTCAGATGGCACAATTGTCGAGGAGCCATTACCACCGCGACTGTAATTGCGATTGGCACGTTCCTGCAATTCGATTGGCACTTTCCGCAAAATCGTCTCCACGCAGGGTCTTAACTCGTGGTTATTGGGAACTGATCGGCTGATGCCCTGCAGTGATTCGAGCACATCATCAACATTCTCTTCCGCTTCGGCTTTCTCCGAGCTAAGTTTCGCTGCTTTAAAGTACGCATATTGCAGAGTGAAACCAGGCTTGGCATTGTTCCAAAATGATCTTGGAACTTCGACCAAAGCGTAACCTAAAATGTCTCAATCATTAGCATTAGAAAGATGGATGAAAGAAAAGTTACTTACCTAACAGTAAAATCAAGAGAAACAATCCCCACGTATTCGATGCAGACGATGCAATGGCTTTTAGCTTCTGCCAGTCCAACGATACACCTTTCGCGGCAATGTATATGAGTAGAACCCCGCAAATGAACAGGTAGGATCCGTAGTAGATAGCGTTGTCTATCAGCGCAGCTTTAAGTTTCCCTTTGATGGTAAAGTCGCCGGCTTTAAGGTACGACTGCATTAAGGGCATGATCAACCATGTTAGGAATTGTGATGTCCAGTAGATAATCCGCCATAGATTTGGAAATATCTTCTCGGAAACCATACCCCAAGGCTTTTGGCAATGGTCAGCGGGATCAAGAAGAGTTGGAGTAGCGAAAAGGCCTTTGAATGTGACGGATGTCACATTTTCTTGAAGACATTGGCGATAAACAGTCTGTAATTTAAAGGGGACGGGATTAGATGCAGGACATTTTAAGAAAAACGACAAGCTCTTTAATAGTTCTTTCGATTGTGTTAAAAGGAAGAACGTGCCTAAAGGTACGCTGCTGGACGAATTTAATTTATTAATTTATTTTCAATACCATCGACAGTACCGGTCAACTTTGGAAAGAAGGTTGACCAAACTCCCTTCGTATAATATAGTCACCGCACAACATTCCATTTAATATTATTCATCGGTCATGTGTGCTATTTGATAACGAAACGTACAGGGTACGTCGAATAAAGGCCTAATAAAAACCGACATCATGTATCAAATACTTTCACTGATAACACAGAATATACATCATATGAAGAGACAAAAGGCTTAGCAAAACATCTTACCGAAGTTACATCCAATGGAATAGTAAAAACAATCAAAAATGAGAAACACCAAGCTGTCAATACAGATAGTGTGACGAGTAAATGCTGCCTCTGTATATTTCCATATCGATAAAGTGAGATTCCGGCTAGAAATAGTGCCGCAAAGATAGCACTTGCTAACAGGTAAGCCATTATGAGGAATGTTCTTTCCGAGCAAAGCTAATGTTTGTTTGAGTTTCTTGATTTTCTTTGTAGTCGGTTTAACAAAACCATTTATTTGTCATCAGCTTCTACAGCTGCAGTCTTGGCACGATTTTCTTGAAGCTGCTGCTGAGCTTTCTTTTGCATATTCTCCAGACGTTCTAGGGTTAAAGATTTTAATGGCATCAAGTGAGGCTTGCAAAAGACCAATTCACTTTTTGTTTCGAAAAATAGCTTTCCAGTGGTTGGTTCAATTAAATCGATTTTCTCTGAGAATTGATTTTCTTCCGAAGACATAACGTTCGATGTTATTGTTAGTTAATATTTATGTTTTGTTTTATGGGTTGTTTAATGGATTTTTCAAGTTTTCTTTTTCTTCGGTAAAAATTCTTGCTTTTCAGCTCTAGTATCGATGGAACACGAACAACAGCAACATATTGGAGTACACGTAGTCTATGAGACTGCTGAGGAAGAATAGATAAATAATTTGAGTATCAAATATTCAGTAGATAACTTCAACTAGATATCTTTTTTTGTCTTAATGAAGTAGTGCACTGATTCACGGTATTTTGTTAGAATATTTTTATCAATAATATACGAAAATTAAGCACATAAGCACGACGACAAAATTTAGAAACGAGTTTTTCACGACATTGGGAAAGTACTGTTTGTTAATTGACGTTTGGGATAGGTTATAGGTAGCTAGGTATGTTAACGAAATTAATTTTCATTCGCACTTTTGGGAGTAGATCGGGTAGACACTTTATTTGAGTGTTGGTAAGAAGTAGTGGCTTTTACCATTGGTTTCACTCATTCTGAAATGCAATGGAATAAGAAAACTACTTCTGGTTGAATACTGGTGAAATGTCACAAAATAATCTACGACTGCTTGCTGCCTTGTATGAAATCCATAAATAAATTACACTAATATAAATGCTTTTGAGTGGTTTTTGACTCCAAACCGAAAAGCGAAATTATCTTCTCGAAACCATAAGAAATGAAATTGTTTGTTTTGGAAGTGAATTTCTCGATTCCGCACTCTCCCAGAAGCTTTGTGCAATGGAAAATCACATAAATGTTTCTATATTCTATACATTCTGACCTTCTGGCAAATAGAAAGAATGTTTGTCAGGGTATTCACGATCCGATGCCACTGGTCTAGTATCATTGCGAAATTGCAAAAGTGCAACTTTTTTTCGCACCCCAACAACAAAATATACTGATCAAATTTCGCTACACTTTTGCACTTTATCTATACCCCGACCCTATTGCAACAGAAATATACAACGGTGTAAAGTGTACCCTCGTCCTTTTGACAGTTCACCAAATGTCAGTGATACTGGCTCTCCGTACCTTTGCTTCGTTGCTGCTAGAGATTATAAAAAGAGTGTTCACGATCTGATAAAATATAATAAAATTTCGCAATTTTGCTAGACCTGTAACACCGAATGTTAAAATTTTAAGTTTGACGGCAAATAATTTGAAGAAGTTTTGTTAAAATGTTGAGTTTTGGAAAATAAACGGTATTTCTACGCGAACTCCAAACCGCCTAGCAAAATGTTCATTAGTAGGTATGTAAAGAATTTATTTACAATTATGAACATCAAATTCAATAAGTCTTACTTTGTCAAATTCTTACAATTTTTGTTCATTAACAACCAAGAGAATATGGAACTCGTTCTTGGTCTCACTTTTTGTTCAGTTCTAAGTACCAAACTTTTTGTATATTATTATAAGTGGCAGCACTGAAAAAATTTCGAATTTGAGACAAAACCTCTTTAACCATTCCTGCATAGCGAGCTTTTATTCTTGTCTTGTGCTCGTCACTTCGTTAGTCGTCAGCTCGGTAGTTTGCTTGTTTCACAAATCTTGTTGAGGAGTGCAAGGACACAGTGGTGTGCAAGCGCATATTTGTGCATATTATTAAAACATTTCAAAAGGAATAAGTTCAATTTAACATAGAAATATACGCAGAAAGATATAGCAGCATGTCTATTAAATTGATAGCAAACGTTAACAATCCGCCAATAGGTAAGAACTACTATTTCCCTTGCACTTCTAGGTTATGGTGTAGATACCATGGCCTTCGCCATCGTCATCTAATTTTAGCAACAAGACCATAAGCTGGTGAAATTTATTCTGTATATACCAAATACATTATTTTTTCTCTATAAGGTGGACTTGCAACAGCGCATCTTATCAATGAGACAACACCTGTAGAGATCAAATGGGGTAACGAAACGTCACTACGCTTTCCTGATGGTCGTCTTCTAGTGTGCCATTCCAATAACGATGTTCTACGGGCTCTGTCTCGTGCAGCATCCCAATACAAGCTGTACGGAGAAACGGCCATTGAGCGAACTCAAATCGATCACTGGCTTTCATTCAGTTTAACATGCGATGACGACATCTCCTGGGCAATGTCATTTTTGGACAAATCAATTGCTCCGGTCACATATTTGGTTGCCAACAAGCTGACTATAGCTGATTTTGCTCTATTCAACGAAATGCACTCACGTTATGAAATACTATCAGCAAAGGGAATACCCACACATGTCCAGCGTTGGTATGATCTTATCAATGCACAGCCGATGATTCAAAAGGTGTTGCAGACATTGCCAGATGAAGCGCGTGCTAAAGCAAAGAAGGGCAATAAATCTGCTTCCAAGGAGAAGGAATCTAACAAGACAGGCGAACGCAAGCAAGAGGGTAAATTTGTTGACTTGCCAGGTGCTGAAATGGGCAAGGTTGTTGTACGATTCCCGCCAGAAGCTTCTGGTTATTTGCACATTGGCCACGCAAAAGCTGCGCTACTCAATCAATACTATCAGCAAGCCTTCAATGGCAAGTTGATTATGCGATTTGATGATACAAATCCTGCCAAGGAGACGGTGGAGTTCGAGAATGTGATTTTGGATGATCTGAAAATGTTGGAGATCAAGCCGGATGTTTTTACCCATACGTCCAACTACTTTGATTTAATGCTGGAGTACTGTGAAACTCTGATTAAGGAGGGAAAGGCTTACTGCGATGACACTGATCCAGAAACCATGAAAAAGGAACGCGAACAGCGAACCGAATCGAGGAATAGGAACAATGGTAAGTTTCTTCGCAGTAGAGTTGAGAATGGTTTGTTTATCTAAATGTGTTATTGATAGATATTGACATGAACATGGTTCTGTGGAAGGAAATGCAGAGTGGAAGCGCCATAGGACAAAAATGCTGCGTTCGCGCTAAAATCGATATGACATCGCCCAATGGTTGTTTGCGCGATCCAACAATATATCGTTGCAAAAATGAGCCTCATCCTAGGACTGGAACGAAGTACAAGTGAGTTCATTTCGATGTCCGTTAAATTTTAAACAAATGTATTTTCTACACTCGCACTCTACCGCATGCAACTGATAACACAATTTTTTAATTTGTAAACTCGTTAATAATATCAGTGGAAGAACAATCTAAATGACCAATTAAGACCATCGCAAAGATATAACGCAACTAATTGCCGGGTGTGGTGAAACTGAGTATTATTATAATTAGCCTCGTTTTAAAGAGGCCTGCCATTCACGAACAATATGAAATATTTTTCATAAAATGCCATTGAATGCGTGTTTTCTTCTTCATGTTCATGCAATGTTGGATTCAATAAACTTTTAAATACATTTGTTATTGCTTTGTGTGCTTAAATGCACTACAAGATTTAACTGTAACATTTGCCTGCTTGGCGCTGGATACCTACATGGAATTGGATATACCATGGTCAACTGCCTACTGATACTATAGTTTTCACAGCTTCCAAATAACGATATCGAGTCTTTAATATCCATACCGTATTAAAAGCTGTTAGATAAATAACCCGCAGGCTTGTAGATATCTAAGGAAACAATCCATACGACAATCTAAACTCCCTGCGGTACAATATTTCTTATTTGAAACTCGACATTAGAAGCCATAAATCTCTCTTAAATGCCAGCCAGTAACACACTTTTAATTTTTTTTACAGAGTCTATCCAACGTATGATTTTGCTTGCCCAATTGTCGATGCTATCGAGAATGTAACCCACACTCTCCGCACCATGGAATACCATGATCGCGACGATCAATTCTACTGGTTCATTGATGCTCTAAAACTACGCAAACCATACATCTGGGAGTACGCCCGCTTGAACATGACCAACACAGTTCTTTCAAAGAGAAAACTGACATGGTTTGTCGATCAGGGCCTCGTCGATGGATGGTAAGTTTATTTTTTACATAAAAAAGCTAAATAAATATATATCTGTCTAAAGGCGATTCAACCATTTACGAATTTCTTTGCTACTACTTTAGGGATGATCCTCGCTTCCCAACTGTGCGTGGTGTTCTCCGGCGTGGTATGACTGTTGAGGGTCTCAAAGAATTCATCATCGCACAGGGTTCCAGTAAATCCGTCGTTTTCATGAATTGGGACAAAATTTGGGCTTTCAACAAGAAAGTCATCGATCCAATTGCACCGCGATACACAGCTCTTAATGCAACCGATCACGTCGTAGTAAATGTAGCTGGTGCTAAGAAGGAAACGATTGAGGTACCTGCTCATCCCAAAAACGAGGCTGTTGGCAAGAAATCGATTGCGCTCAGCGATAAGATTCTTATCGATCACATTGATGCCGTGCTGCTGAATGAGGGCGAGAACGCCACTTTCATCAATTGGGGTAACCTGTTGATCAAGAAGATTCACAAGACTGGTGATAAAATCACCTCTATCGATGCCCAGTTGAATTTGGAGAACAAGGACTTCAAGAAGACGTTAAAGCTAACCTGGTTGGCACAGTTGGAGGAAACGGAATATCCGCCAACGTTTTGTGTCTACTTTGATAATATTATAAGCAAAGCTGTGCTCGGAAAGGACGAGGACTTTAAGCAGTTTATTGGGCACACAACGAGGGTAAGCCAAACTGTTAGTCGATTAAATGATTGGTATAAAAAAAAACGATTTGTTACAGAAAGAAGTCAAGATGCTTGGTGACCCAGGGCTCAAGAAATGCAAGCAGGGGGATATAATTCAGCTACAGCGTCGTGGATTCTTCAGAGTCGATATTGCCTATGGAAGAGCCAGTGCAATCTCAGGTGTAACTCGTCCAGTTATTTTATTTGCAATTCCTGATGGACACACCAAAGATGTTCCAACTTCTGGCCTCCATATGAACGGTTGTTCAGAGCCTGGTAAAACTGTGAGTATATTCGAATTAAAACCCATTTATTGTACAGCCGTGTCCACTTCAATGAGGAAATATTTCCTGGAAATTTGTGTTCGAGTGTTGGCAATATCCCTCCCACTCTAGGAAATGTGTTACGCGGCAACGTTCCATTAGATTTTAATACAACGAATACAAATACGAATGTAAATAGGTTTCCTAGAATATGCATTAACCCCCAGTGCAGTTAAACCCTTCGTAGAACGAGCTTTTCGCTGTACTACGTATGTGTATGTAGCTGTGGATCCCTGGGAAATTGTGTATATGACGTGCATAGGATGGAATGGCGTAGTTAAACCCTTCCGAGAACGAGCTTTTCGCTGTACAACGTGTGTGTATGTAGCTGTGGGTCCCTGGGAAATTGTGTATATGACGTGCATAGTATGGAATGACGTAGTTAAAAAATGAGGGTTTTCAAGGTTGATTTTCAAAATTAGCACACGATTGAGAGTGACTGCCGTATGTTTACAGCGGATGCGCGGGAGAGAAACCTAATCTGGTTGTGCGGTACGAAAATAGTATACCAAACATTTTTTTTCGTTTGGGGTAGTACTGTATTTAAAGTAGATATACTAATTTCCGGGAAAAAAATATTTCTAATTTTAAAATCCTAACTGAACATTGATGACATTTGTAGACATTAACCTACTTGAGGTAGTGTCTAGAAATAAACCTCAACAGGTACTTTATCTGCTTCAGCGACAAAGAATAAGTGGAATCTGTTTGCTAACTGTTAAGTGCGGATATTATAAAAATATCTTTTCCCTTATGTAATGAAGTGTTTACTTTCATCTGTGTGTATAGACTTCACTCTAAGTCTGTTAAGGTGTTTATTGATGAATTTTCTGTTTTTTTAAATAGAGAGCGAGCAGCGAATCTTTTCATTTTGGGTGATTTTAACCTTGATCTTTTTACCTCTTGTCCTTTGTTGGACGCATATAATAGTCTTTTTTCTGAGCATGGGTTTTCTTCGTTGGTTAACGAACCTACGAGACTAGTCGCAGGAACCTGTCTTGATCACGTTTTTGGACGTCTCTCAAAAATTCCTCTTATTGATTGTGCTGGTATTGTCTTCGATCTGCATATTTCAGATCACTGTATGACAGGTATAGCGTTTAGTACTTTAAAAAGTAAGGAACAAAATAAATGTATTCCTGAATGTGGGATTGCTAAGATTGATTTCAACAAATTAAATTTCGAATTGCTTTATGATGAATGGGAGGAAGTATATGCTGAACAGAATCCTTCTTGTGCTTACGACGTATTTTTAAAGATTTTAAAAAATCGGATCAGCAGTTCAACCTACGCTGTTTGTAAGAAACAATCTGAAAGAAGATTAAAACCTTGGATTAACAGCATTCTGCTTAGGAAAATTAGGTTCAAACATAAACTAGGAAAAAAATGTCAAAAACATCCTTTTAACACAAATTTGAAATGCCGCTTTAAAAATTGTTGTCGAAAAGTTAATAAAGAAATTCGATTAAGTCGTGACAATTATTATCATAACAAGATAAGTAAATCTAGAGGTAACCTTAAAGAAGAATGGAATGTAATAAACAGTATTATAAATAGAAAAGTTAAAAACCAATCCAATGCAATTTTGCTTCAAAACGATAACACGGATATTTCTGATCCTAGAGACGTAGCTACTTTATTCAATACTTACTTTACTACGGTCGGAGTAAATTCATTTCCAAGCGATTTATCTTTGCCTTGTTTCTGTTGTACTAGCTATGGACTTTCGAACAGTGGCTGCAGTAGCAACAGTTTCTATTTTGAACCTATCTCCGGTTTGGAAATATGGAGAACTATAAATTCCCTTAAAAATACTCACTCTTGTGGAAATGATGGTATCTCGAACATTATGCTGCGAAAAATCGCGCTTAATATAGTAGATGTTTTAGCACATATATTTAATTTGAGTGTCCTGTCCGGAATATTTCCTGATCAACTAAAATGTGCTGTTGTAGTACCCCTATTTAAAAAGGGTAGCAAAAAAGATATTAAAAACTACAGACCAATCTCTTTATTGCCCTCAATTTCAAAAATATTTGAAAAAATCATTAAAAGCAGAATCCTATTATATCTTTCTAATCAAAAATTCTTTAGTCCCTTGCAGTTTGCGTTCCGATCAGGTTTATCGACAGAAGATGCTCTCCTGAACTTTTGCTCTTTTATACAGAAAGGTATGGATGGCAAAAAATGCTGCGGCGCTCTTTTCGTTGATATAACCAAGGCCTTTGATATGGTTAACCATAGCATTCTGTTGAGCAAGTTACATAGTTTAGGTTTTCGTGGTTCTATCTATAACTGGTTTAAATCCTTTCTAAAAGACAGAAAACAAAGAGTAAAAATAAATAATGTCTTAAGCGACTTGATGGAGATAAAGTTATGTGTGCCACAAGGATCAGTTCTGGGTCCCATCCTCTTCTTGATTTATATAAATTCTTTATTTGAACAGCCATTTGTGGGAAAAGTAAATGCATTTGCTGATGATCTTGCAATTGGATATGATTCAGCAAATCTTCTTAATTTAGTTGCTGACATTAATTATGATGTTCATTTGTTAAGATCATGGTTTGCTGAGCATAAACTTGTTGTTAGCAATAAAACCAAATTAATGTTCTTCAGTATTGATGCAAACGAAATGACTGATATTAAGGTAAGGTGAAATAGTAAAGGAGTTCAAGTATCTGGGTGTTACGATTGATCAGCATTTTAGGTGGAACCAACACATAACTAATTTAAAGCAGTATTTTCTTTCAATAATTCGTTGCTTTTACCGTCTTCGAAAACTTGTTTCGAATACCATTCTAAAAGCTGTTTACTACGGATTGTTTCACTCCAAATTAGAATATGGGATATCTTGTTGGGGGGGTGCATACCTAAACAAATTACAGCAATTGATTGTTCTTCAAAAATGTGCTGTAAGGCAAATCTGTAATTCTACACGCTTGGCTCACTCTATTGCACTATTTCGAAGAATGGGCATTTTACCAGTAAGACACCTTTATTACTTTAAGGTATTGAAGATATTTTTTATGAGATGCGGGTATATGCAAAGTCCTATACTAGACACATATAACTTAAGATTAAACTCCCGCTCTGTTTCTACACTACCTTTTCGCACTACACATTTTAGAAACTCCTACACTATCGTTTCGCGTAAGTTGTTTAATAATCTCCCTGAAGATATACGAAGCATTAGAATTGTACCAATGTTCTTAAAAAGTATAAAATCGTGGCTTCTTGCTTTTGATGTTAGTGAAATCGAAGTTTTGTTGCGCTATGTGGTTTGATTTAATCTTTGTTTTGATTTGATCTTTGTTTTGCTTTTATTCTTTCAGTCTTGCTTTGCTTTTAGTCTCTTATGTTGATTAAAAATAATTTAACTTGTCTCTTCATACATCTGTAAAATTGTTTTCTTGATTGTAATGTTAAATATGTTTTCTGTTCACCCCACAATTTATTATTTTATATAAAATGTAGCATTATCTCTATTTTTTTCATTTAAATACAAATGCTACAAACTATTCTCTTTAATAAAAATAATGTTCAGTTAGAATATGTTTATAAAATTTTGTAAATGAGAATAATGAATAAAATTATACATACTATACTGTTATCCTATTTCACGGAATTTGTGTAGACCCGAGTTATGTTGAGTGTTCCCGCCATAACAAACTGAATGAGTTAATCGACGTCGCACGTTTGCAAGACGAAAGGCAGTGGAAAAACGTCTGCAAGAATATCTATGCTCTGGGGATTGATCCTGAATCCCTCGCTGGACAACTAACAGCGCACTTTTCTCCAAGCCGCTGAGAAACATTTACAGCTTTTGCTAAGCCTGTCACTAAATGTTTATTTCATTTATTTAGCAATATTTAGGTACTATAACACAAGGACATGTAATAAAAAGTTTAAGATAAAAGAAAGATATAAATTACTTTGTCTTATATAAATTAAAAAGAGTTTTCCAATAAGGGCGGGCCGATGTTGAAAAAAAAAAAAAAAACAAGTAAAAAGTGTTTTCATCGGCCTGAGCGATGCTTTGATACCCTCCACTGCATACAAGTCATGCAAAATTTTAGGCATGTGAGGTAGTACGTAATTACATTGAACAGGATGTTTATCAGAATAAGAAACAACGTATTCCACTTTTACTAGTTTTGAAATATTCAAAGAAAACGTTTCTTAAGCCGTGGAATACTCATATCTTGATTTCTACATAATTTGAATTTAGTACTTGAATAGAGTTATTTTGATTTTAACTAGGAAGTGAAATAAGGAATACATATGTTTTGATTCTAACCCAAGTATTCAACTTAAAATGTCTCTGGAATTAGTTGGCTTTTGAAACTAACGAAAACAGTAATAGAAAGATCTCAAGAAAGAGAATTAGAAAGCATCGTCAACTCGACTTTTTCAAAAAGTGGAATATATATCGCTTTTGATTCTCATAGACAGGTACAGGTCCACAAATAATAAAAATCAGCTTTTGAGTAATCTAATTACAACTATTTGTTGACTATTATAACAATTTAAATTTTGTTAGGTTTTTTTAAAATGTTATGACCCGTACCTACAGGAAATCATTTATATTGTGCAAAGTTTTGGAAAGTACTAAGTTTAAAATTGACCTGAAATGGTTTTTAATTTTTTGCGATCTTACTCCAACTTATACGCAAAATAATGCCTTCATGATAGCTATGAGCAGTTTCGTATGTAGTAGCTTTCGCATTATCAATGGGTGTGTTTGTAAAAGCCCAGTCGATAGGACAGGTCAACTAAGATAAATTTTCTTAACTTGATTCTTCACATTGAATTTTAAAACGCAAAGAAATTTCTGGAAAGTGCTTCTTTTGTAAAAATAGAATAGGTGTGGCATACTTAATAACAAAGTGGTTTAATCGTCTTTGGAGAAGTACCTGAAATACTTGACCGACATAGCCCATTTTTAATAACAACCTGACGACGATAAAAAGAAGTTCTATCACCAAACTTCATTTGCCTACGTTGATGCTTTTGGACGCTATCGTAGCTGTTTTTTATTATCAGCGTGATCTGATCCGGATCATATCACGAAAATAAAACAAAACAGATCATTGAAAAGTTTAATTTTGGAATTGTGGCAAAAGTCGCTTTCAAAAACAAAACAGATAATAGAGTGTATTTCAAACTTCATATTGCCACCAGCCATATTGCAAATATTCTTCTCAACGTGACGTCACACAAGACACATGTCATTTCACTTGCAAAGTCGGGGGTGTTACCATATTTGAATCAAATTTGCATAATTTTTCTTTTCGAATATATTTTTGTGAATCAAATTCAGTATTTTATGTTCAAATATGCAACACATGAACAATATTTTGCTGCTACCGCTTGAGTTTATCTTGGCACATGAAGGTGTGGTCAGACCAGCGAAACATTTCAGAAATGTTTATGAAATATTTCTGAAGCAAATCGGACGATTTTATAATCATTTATAAAAGATTTCTGAAATTTATTTACTAACCCCCGTATTAATAAACACTGCGTAAAAGTTATCAACTCGTTACTCAGCACTTACGTCAAATTTTTGTATACTTATTTGTTTATTAATACGGGGGTAAATGTTTGTGAAATGTTTCAACTTTATTCTGTTTCGGACTAGAAGAAAATAATGTGGTGGGATTATTAGCAGCGAGTCAAGTTTTTATTTTTGTAATTTTGGTCTCGGCGATCACTCGACACGCGATTTAATTAAAATAATCGTATTAAATGAATCACTTTCTCATTAGGTACTCAAAGCTTTACTGGACATTTTTATTTTATATAAAAACAAATAATAATCGAAAAACAGCGCTCACTCTCTGCAGGGAAACTTGTAAAACAAAAATTATTTCCCATCACGATTGGGTAACTGTGAAACATTTCATAAATACTTTTTTGGTGTCCAGATCCAAACCAGCAAAACATTTCATAAATATTTTTTATAAAAATTGTTTTGTTAAATGCTTTAGAAATATTTATGCAACATGTAGGTATTTAATTGTTTATCAAATGTTTGGCTGGTCTGGTCTACCTTTATAGAACGAGAAAAAACAAAATAAGTCGGAATACGGACAGGGAGCTTATTCGGATGCGAAAAAAATCAATTGAGTTTTTGTGTTCCATTTTTTAGTCTGGCAACGTGATTGTGTGGCTATCGTTTACGAGCACACCAACATTTAAAAATAAACAAGCCACCTAGTCGGAAATAGTAGAAATAATTTTCAGATCATGATTCGGGATCTCGATGAGAAGCAGGATCATGTGCTGTTGTTGTAGGTGCATGTAAATCGATGATCTATATGGATCATAGCTGATAATAAAAAACAGCTCGTGTTTTCAACAGACAGAGAGACACATGAAACTACTATTGGTTTTGTATGGGAGGAACCAGAACTACTTGACCCACATAGCCCATTTTAAATACCAACCTGACGACAATAAAAATAAGTTCTCTCACAAAATTTCACTTGCCTAGGTAGATTCTTTTCGACGCTATCGTGTGTGTATCAACATGTGTTTTCTAATATTGGTTTTGTATGGGAGGTACCAGAACTACTATACCGACCTGACGACAATAAAAATAAGTCCTTTCACCAAATTTCATTCGCCTATGTCAATTCCTTTGGGCGCTATCGTGCTTTCAACAGACAGACAGACGGACATGGCTAAATCGATTTAGAATGTGATCCTGATTCAGAATATATATACTTTATGAGGTCTCCGGTGACTTCTTCTTGGCGCTACAAATGTAATGACAAAGTGAATATACCTTCCTGTGGAGGGTAGAACAAGCTGTGTGTGAAGTATCTTTTTTATTTGAAAGGCCCATGTATGCCATTTTGTATGGAATATAAAATCGTTTAAATGAAATGTCCGCTGCGGCTTCGAGTGGTGCAATTTGTAATGACGCCGCCGCATATATACGGTAGAATTTGAGCGATGCCGTTGGGTATGATGGCTTTAAGCACATCGGTCGATTGCGGCTTATTGGCATAGACCTGCGACTTTAGAAAACTGCACAAAAAGAAGTCAAATCGCAGAATCTTGCTATCCAATTAACGTCATCTCTGTGACAGATGACCATATCCTCAAATTGCTCATGTAGATTGTCCATCACGGCGGCGACTGCTATGTTGCACGTCTTCCCATCTTTCTAGAAGCATATTTCGTCTTCTTGCATATCGTTCAATTTGGGTCAAAAGAAATTGTTTGGCATCGTTCTGTACCGCTAGCCGCTGACGGTGATTTTTCGGCCCAAAATGGGGTCCTCTTCCAAACGCCCCGAAGCCCAGTCAGCGAACTAACGCCGTTGTCTATAGTCATAAGGTCATTACGTTTGACTTCTGGTTAAGTATTATCTTGTACGGGTGTAGGCCCAAGTCCCGATGCAAAGTTCCCACGTGGAGGTCTGCGAAAGGCCGACTTCTTGTGCACAGCGCGGAATTGACTGCCTCGGATTCTTCTGTACGTTCCTTTGACATTCGGGTGTTGGCTGATTGTTTACCGAACCTGTTGTCTCGAATTTGGCCACCAAACGTTGGAAAGTCGACTTTGAAGAGTCACCGCGTATGCCGTAAAATAGGCACAACGCGGTCAAAGTTTGTACTTGACGAGCACTCTTTTTATAACTGGGACGTGCTACGCAACTTGCTATTTGGCCTAAGTGACTCAACTGAATAATAAACACCAGATTAGACAGACACCTGAACAACTAATTTTAATACCGCACGTCTATACGGACATTATAGCTGCGAACATTACTACCATATCTATCAAAATACAACAAAGTTGTAGCAAATTGAGCTTTAATGCGATGAATGCAATGTTCCAAAAGTTATGCATATGAATGTTGAAACGTAACTATCGAAAATGTTGAAATCTGCTCAGGCGCCGACTCTAAATCGTCGGAGACAATCCACAAACCAGTAGAGAAGAGAAATTAGACTCGATCTCACAATCCCATCATGAGCCTTCATAGAGGACCCCTGTGGACCGGTATGGATTCCATAACACATCATAATTTAGGGACATGCGTTTAACGTGAAGTAAATTCTTAACGGACCTCGGCAGCTTACGGATACGTCGTGTTAAATATAGGCATAACCGGTAGCTTTCAGTTTGCATTCATAAATGTATAGATTATATAAGGCCTTTTTTATTATGCTCACATGATCTATATAGATCATTGAGTTCCACGTTTTACAACAATAGTACGAGATCCATCTTTTGTTGTAAACCATGGAAATCAATGATCTATATAGATCATGTGAGCATGATAAAAAAGGCCTATAATAGATTAAACAGCTTCTATAGGTGGTATCATCTTTTAATGTTGATACCTTATTAACAGCTGTTAATAAAGATCCACATATATGTAAAGATATATATTGAGAGACCCATATTATTATCTAAACGTGCTGTGATACATTCTACGTCTATTCATTTTACCCCAATTTCCAACCTGTAATCACGCGAGCCCCGTACAGCTTCCAAATAACGATATCGAGTCTTCAATAAATGTCCCACATGCTTGTAGATGTCTAATGAACACATCCATATGACATTCGAAACTCCCTGAGCTACATTACACTTCTACTTAGGTGCCCATCTTGCCGAATGTCTGCTCAACAGATCATGCAAACCATGTACAGCTTCCAAATAACGATATCGAGTCTTCAATATTCCTACCGTATTAAGAGCTGTTAGATAAATGTCCCACAGGCTTGTAGATGTCTAATGAACACATCCATATGACATTCTAAACTCCCTGTGCTACATTACACTTCTACTTAGGTGCCCATCTTGCCGAATGTCTGCTCAACAGATCATGCAAACCATGTACAGCTTCCAAATAACGATATCGAGTCTTCAATGTTCAAACCGTATTAAGAGCTGTTAGATAACTGTCCCACAGGCTTGTAGATGCCTAATGAACACATCCATATGACATTCTAAACTCCCTGTGCTACATTACACTTCTACTTAGGTGCCCATCTTGCCGAATGTCTGCTCAACAGATCATGCAAACCATGTACAGCTTCCAAATAACGATATCGAGTCTTCAATGTTCAAACCGTATTAAGAGCTGTTATTTAACTGTCCCACAGGCTTGTAGATGTCTAATGAACACATCCATATGACATTATAAACTCCCTGTGCTATATTAAACTTCTACTTAGGTGCCCATCTCCGAATGTCTGTTCAAAATATCATGCAAGCTACCTACAGCTTCCAAATAACGATATCGAGTCTTCAATATTCCTACCGTATTAAGAGCTGTTATATAAATGTCCCACAGGCTTGTAGATGTCTAATGAACACATCCATATGACATTCTAAACTCCCTGTGCTATATTAAACTTCTACTTAGGTGCCCATCTCCGAATGTCTGTTCAAAATATCATGCAAGCTACCTACAGCTTCCAAATAACGATATCGAGTCTTCAATATTCCTACCGTATTAAGAGCTGTTATATAAATGTCCCACAGGCTTGTAGATGTCTAATGAACACATCCATATGACATTCTAAACTCCCTGTGCTACATTACACTTCTACTTAGGTGCCCATCTTGCCGAATGTCTGCTCAACAGATCATGCAAACCATGTACAGCTTCCAAATTACGATATCGAGTCTTCAATGTTCAAACCGTATTAAGAGCTGTTAGATAACTGTCCCACAGGCTTGTAGATGCCTAATGAACACATCCATATGACATTCTAAACTCCCTGTGCTACATTACACTTCTACTTAGGTGCGCATCTTGCCGAATGTCTGCTCAACAGATCATGCAAACCATGTACAGCTTCCAAATAACGATATCGAGCCTTCAATGTTCAAACCGTATTAAGAGCTGTTAGATAAATGTACCACAGGCTTGTAGATGTCTAATGAACACATCCATATGACATTATAAACTCCCTGTGCTACATTACACTTCTGCCTAGGTGCCCATCTTGCTGAATGTCTTCTCAAAATATCATGCAAACCACCTACAGCTTCCAAATAACGATATCGAGCCTTCAATGTTGATACCGTATTAAGAGCTGTTAGATAACTGTCCCACAGGCTTGGAGATGCCTAATGAACACATCCATATGACATTCTAAACTCCCTGTGCTACATTAAACTTCTACTTAGGTGCCCATCTCCGAATGTCTGTTCAAAATATCATGCAAACCATCTACAGCTTCCAAATAACGATATCGAGTCTTCAATGTTCAAACCGTATTAAGAGCTGTTAGATAAATGTCCCACAGGCTTGTAGATGTCTAATGAACACATCCATATGACATTCTAAACTCCCTGTGCTACATTACACTTCTACTTAGGTGCCCATCTTGCCGAATGTCTGCTCAACAGATCATGCAAACCATGTACAGCTTCCAAATAACGATATCGACTCTTCAATGTTCAAACCGTATTAAGAGCTGTTAGATAAATGTCCCACAGGCTTGTAGATGTCTAATGAACACATCCATATGACATTCTAAACTCCCTGTGCTACATTACACTTCTACTTAGGTGCCCATCTTGCCGAATGTCTGCTCAACAGATCATGCAAACCATGTACAGCTTCCAAATAACGATATTGAGTCTTCAATGTTCAAACCGTATTAAGAGCTGTTAGATAAATGTCCCACAGGCTTGTAGATGTCTAAAGAACACATCCATATGACATTCTAAACTCCCTGTGCTACATTACACTTGTTGTTGTAAACCACGGAGAGCAATGATCTACTACGTGAGCATGTGGGTAAAATTAAAAATGCTTATTTCCGTAACCCTTGTGGTCAATTCATCCCAAAAAAAGGCGGTTGTCCATCGTCATTCTTGACAGCCTAACAAATTTTGGGAAGGGTGCCAAAACAAGACATATCTCTATAAACCTCTATATAATGCTGACGAAACATAAAATCAATACACAGATGGTGGCTAGACTTTCTTAATTTTCTCCAGGATCAGCTCTACTGTGAAAAGTTGGCCGATTGTGGACTTCCCGGTCTCAAAGCAACGCTATGCAGACTATGCCTTTTTAGAGGGCACCCTTTCTTATCGAAACTTTATAACATTGTTTCTGGTTTCTCTTATTGTTCGAACTCCGAGTTAAATACACTTAAAAACCGAACTGATGGTTGGGGTTTTAATTGGACACATTTGTTGTTAAGGAGTCTTTTGATTGCAAGGACTGCGAAGACATTATTTATGGCGCTGTCTAGTCAGAGCGACTGAGATCCAGGTTAATTTGGCACATCAAAAGATCTCGCGTCCATTAGGAACTCAAGTGACAATAATTATTTCATCGGACAAGCCCCTCAATACTAATAAATCAATCAAATCAATTATTAAACCATTAATAATGAGATGGCATGAGTCAACGATCCGTCATTCCACATACCAATGTCTTCGTAAAAATCATGTAAACAAATAATTAAACACCAAGTATTGTTTAATTCAAAATAACCAAATACATGATGCATGTACCTATAGGTTAAGGTAAATATATACTGTATGATTAAGCAAGACGAGCCTTCTTTTCAGTTTCCATTTCCCCTTTGCATATCAATTTCAACAGGTCACCTCACCGCGCTGTGTCAGCCAAGTGAAAGTTCAGTTTTCGTTCTCTCTTCTTGTTGACATTGTCATTGCCAGTTGCCACATCACCCAGCGTGCCTACCTGGTTGTCTTTTATTTATCGTTCATGCTTCTCGTCTGATTCGTTTTTTTAGCCAGCTCAGACGATGTTCGCCTAAACTCTACTATCGAATACATGTCATTGTGAAGTTGAGTAGCGCCGCGTGGAGTATTTTGCTGACGACTGTTGCTTGCTGATGAACACATATTTGTCGCAGATAGGTTTACTCCTATCTAATAATAATAATAGTTGCATTATTAACTTGCGCGGTTTGTTTGTTATTGTTTCTTATCTTGTTTTGCAGTCACATTTAGAAGCAATGTCAACAAATCAGTGAATATATGTAAGTGCACAAACGTAAAAAAAAATATTTCTAAAACAAGGGCAACAGTCTCTAACCCTGAGTTAGGGATATCGTTGCCAAATGCATAGACTGTTCGCATTAAGGGATTTATCAACTTCTTTATTGGAAAAAATGCGTATATTTGTGCTAGTAAGCATTAAGATGTGCTCATTAGTTGTCACAACATGCAGTTGGGCAGTCATCTTGTTTTCATTTTTAACAGATTAAAACCTATGAATATGCAACTCATCGTAAAATACACAAAGCTGTACTTACGCATGTGTGGATTTCTTTTGTAGTTGATACGAAAAATAATTTACAAAATACCCGAATGATAGTCTTGAGAATATTTCACTGACTAAATTTCCAAACCAAGATTGTTACAAGCTTTTGAGAGTTATGCATTCCATTAAACGTATGGCCTAATATTTTTGTGTGCGTCTTTTTATGCGTGAGTTAAGTTGACTGCCAGTTTAGCGAACTTGCTATTCATTTTTATAAACTCCATAAATATTTGCACAGTAATTAATGAAAAAAAATCATTTGCCATGACGTTGCCGTCTACCAGGTTGATCTTAACGGTTTTAACTCGACATTCTTATAGGTACTGCTTCTTTTATCTAGTTGCGATTGAGACTTATGTCGTTTTCCATTGGGACAAAAAATCAATATTTTTTTTATCTAAATCACTTTTCATGTTCCATTGGGCAAAAAAATCAATCTTTTTTTTTTTGATTCGTATCACTTTATGCAGATCTCGATATTATTTTCACAATTACACATACTGCCACAAATACCAATATAATTTGCACAGCTGTTTTACGTCATTTTAAGAATTTTGTTTTAAACCGAATGCGCAAAGTTTCGTGAAAACCAAAATAAAGAAATACATAAATTGCCATGGATATAATTTTATAGGAATTATTATCTTCATTGCCTTCCTTATCTTCTGGAAACTACTGGCTTCTTTTTGGATTGAAGATCCGAGAGAATTGCGCCGAAAGTCAGAATTGCTCTGTTCGATGAAATTAGTTGGAGTACTTTTGTAATAGTGGTAGACACCATTATGAGAGATTTGGTTTTTTGTTGCTACTTTTTTTTTGTTTTCTGCAGTAATAAATACAACCAAATCAATATATTTCAATTTAAGTTTACATTTTGCACGCATAATTGTATATTTTCGGATCACATAGCGAAAAATTTGTTTCTAACAACACAACAAACACTTCAATCTAACATTTTGTTAGTATGTGTTGGTGAGTTCAAAGAAATTCTCTAAAAATATTCCGGCCACTTCTGTCGTTAAGAATTGACCTGGAAGTGCACTTTCTTTTCGAATATACATCGAAAGAGCACTTCTAGATTTGCTCTTTTCATAGAAAGGGCAATTATTTTCTTCAATCGAAAACGCCATACGAATCACCGAAACTACTCCATTTGTATCTACAGCAGGGGGAAACATTTTTCAAGTCGATATCCATACTTGATTTGACCAAAAACGAGTGCAATTTGATAGCTGATATTGCTGTCAAATAACGCACTAATCCATTTACAAAAGCAGATCAATTTCGTTGCATGTTCCATGAGCCGCGTTAAATCTGAGATCTGAAAAAGATTTTTGGTGGTCCCAATGGAAAGCGACATTAAATAAAAGAAAATGTGGTCTCGAACAGTGAATTGGATCACTACCCAATATTTAGTTAAAGAACTTATGAAAAATAAAATAAACGAACCTTAAAGGGCTGCATCTAAAACCCAACTTGGTGGATAATAAACAGAAAAATATGTATTTCTGTGTGAAAATGGCGGCATCAGTTTAGATTGAAGGACATTCAAACATTAGGGGTATTCACGATTCGGTGTAACAGGTCTAGCAAAATTGCGAAATTTTATTTTATTTTATCAGATCGTGAACACTATTTTTCTAATCTCTAGCAACAGCGAAGCATTTGGCGAACTGTCAAAAGGACGAGGGTACACTTTACTCAGTTGTATTTTTCTGTTGCTATAGAGTCAGGCTATAGATAAAGTGCAAAAGTGTAGCGAAATTTTAGTCAGTATATTTTGTTGTTAGAGTGCGAAAAAAAGTTGCACTTTCGCAATTTCGCAATGATACTAGACCAGTTGCATCGGATCGTGAATACCCCTATTGTAACAACTGCTTCGTCCAATTTTTCATATTTTCTTCATTCGTCAAAGCACCATTGCGCGTTTCCAGGGTCGGCAAACAACTGTATCAGTTAACTATTTTACTCCCTTTGGACTTGTATGCTGTTCCAGGAAAGCTAAAATTAAGCGCTGGTAAAATATATTTTGCATTAATACGCCTACTTATGTCGTTTTCGATTTGGCAAAAAGATCAATTTTTTTGAGAAAAAATCAATTTTTTTTTTTGATTGAGATTGCTTTTCATGTTCGATTTGCCAAACAAATCAATCTTTTTTTTGATCTGACTCTCTTTAGAGAAATCTCGATATTTTCTCAGATTTCACACACACTTTCACTAATACCAATGTGTATGACACACAGCTGGCGGATACGAACTGTTTATCGTTGGAAGGATTGCTTTTTTAACTGAATTATTAATTTTTCGAGTATGAAAACGATTCTTTATATTAAATTATCTTGAAATGCGTTGTTATAAATGTGTAAAAATCAATTGAAATGGATTTCCAGTACAAGTGAAAAAAAAAAATTGTTTGCGGGCAACTCAATACAAACAAGAACCAATACAATTCGGATTTCATGTTCGATTTGGCAGCAGAAATCTGAAATCTCAGATCAAAATCTGAAAAGCCAAATCGAAAACGACATTAAATTCTGTAGAGATGTAGAGATTTTTCGTACAGCGGCTAACAAATTTAGCTTGAACTGCGTACTACTTAATTTTATCTTTGGAGACTTTTTTGTATGAGGGCTTCATTTAAGCGCGAGCAGCATACTATGCTTAAATGGGTACAGCCGATGAAAATCTCTACCAATTGCACGTTTTTATAAATTCGAATTGTAACCAAATTTTGCCGAAATTCGGCCATTTTGCATGTTTTATATAAGCTGAGTTATCCAAAAGTAGTTGTTTTCCTTCATGTGGTGGCATAATTCCCTGTAAATTGATCTCCTGAACCTTTTGATTTATTCACGAATTACTTCCCTATATTTCCGAAGAACTTGTTCAAAATCATACCCTTGCTATACGACTTAAAAAATGCTCAAAGTCAACGAAGAATGCGTGTACCGTGTAGTTCTTTTACTTTTCATAAAAAAACAAAAAATACAACCACACCCTACTATTGAGGAAAAACATGATGAACAGTGGCATTATCCTCTCTGTAAACCCGCTGAGTATTTCATTTATTGGGTAGTTGCTGCCTTTTCATAAATCAAGTTGGCCTTGTAAGATTGCACGTGCTTTTGTAATTTTGTCTTTTCTTTTTTAAAGGCAACATCTGCACCACCCACACCAACTAAGGTCAACGAAATCGAAAAGCAAATCGCCAGTCAGGGTGAAGTTGTGCGTGACCTCAAGGCCAAGAAGGCTGATAAAGCTGAAGTTGGTGTTGAAGTTAAAAAGTTGTTGTCTCTAAAAGCAGACTACAAGGCAGCAACCGGTAAGGAGTGGAAGCCACAACCATCTGCTCCAGCAGGCGGTGAAGATGCAAACGCAATAAAGCAGAAAATCACCGAACAAGGCAATCTCATCCGCGATCTTAAAGCGAAGAAATCTACCAAGGCCGATATCGAGCCGCAAGTTAAGGCCCTTATATCGCTTAAAGCCGAATTCAAGGAGCTTACTGGGCAAGACTGGAAACCTGAATCTACTGCCCCTGTAGCATCAACTTCGGCTGCTGCTCCAAAAACCAAAGCTTCTGCTCCTGCTGCAGGTAATAGCTCAGCGGTAATTGCAGTACTTGACTCAATTGCCAAGCAAGGCGATAAAGTGCGCGAGTTGAAGGCGCAAAAAGCCGCAAAGCCAGCAATTGAAGCTGAAGTCAAGCTGTTGATAAGTCTCAAGGCAGACTACAAGAGTCTAACTGGCTCTGATTGGAAACCAGGTGCTACCGCCCAGCCCACTGTTGCAGTGGAAGAGGAAGGAGCGGTTGGTGGTGCTGACGTATCATCTGTACTCGATAAAATCCGAGACCAAGGAGACAAAATACGCGTGTTAAAGTCTGAGAGAGCTCCAAAAGCTATAATTGAACCCGAGGTGAAACAACTGCTTGCTTTGAAAGCAGAGTATAAGAGTGTTGCCGGAAAGGATTGGACCCCTGACGCTAAAGCCGATTCTCCGCAACCTGCTGCAGCAATGACAAACGAAAAAGAGCAACTAACGGCACAGATCAAC
The DNA here is from genome assembly GCA_951230905.1 of Cheilosia variabilis. Classification (NCBI taxonomy): domain Eukaryota; kingdom Metazoa; phylum Arthropoda; class Insecta; order Diptera; family Syrphidae; genus Cheilosia; species Cheilosia variabilis. Next base: position 47,353,202 of record OX579676.1, read on the forward strand.
GAACAGGGAGACAAAGTGAGGCTGGCAAAAAGCAACAAAGCTGCCAAAGAAGTCATCGATGCTGAGGTCAAGTTGCTTCTCGATCTGAAGGCGAAGTACAAGGAAGTCACTGGAACAGATTTTCCAGCACCTGCCCGCGGTGGCAGCAAAAAATCGGGCGAAAAGAAGGAGAAGGAGACTCCTTCGAAACCGGCCAAACCAGCTAAGAAGGAAGCACCGAAACCCGAAGCCTCCACTGGAGCGGTAAAGAAACAAACTCGCTTGGGCTTGGAAGCCACCAAAGAAGACAACCTTCCGGATTGGTACTCACAGGTATGTTGCGCGTTGCTTGCCTGTGTGTTGTCTGTTACATAATATTTCTTTTAGGTCATCACGAAGGGAGAACTCATCGAGTACTATGATGTATCCGGCTGCTACATTCTAAGACACTGGTCTTTTGCCATTTGGAAGTTCATCAAGAACTGGTTCGATGGCGAAATAACGAAGATGGGCGTGAAGGAGTGCTATTTTCCCATATTCGTCTCGAAGGCGGCTCTGGAGAAAGAGAAGAATCACATTGCTGACTTTGCGCCAGAAGTTGCATGGGTGACCAAGTCGGGAGAGTCAGATCTTGCCGAACCGATTGCCGTGCGTCCCACCTCCGAAACAGTTATGTACCCAGCATATGCCAAGTGGATTCAGTCCTATCGTGACTTGCCCATTCGTCTGAATCAGTGGAACAATGTTGTGGTAAGTCATTAACTGACACGTTTCATCCATGTCCAATTTTCAAAATCACTCTTCCTTTAGCGATGGGAGTTCAAGCATCCACAACCGTTCCTCCGGACAAGGGAGTTCCTATGGCAAGAAGGGCACACAGCATTCGCTGCTAAGGTTGAAGCCGAAAAGGAAGTCCTTGACATATTGGATCTGTACGCTCAGGTTTACACAAACCTGTTGGCTATTCCAGTGGTAAAGGGTCGCAAGACCGAAAAGGAGAAGTTTGCTGGTGCAGACTACACTACCACGGTAGAAGCTTTCATCTCAGCCAGTGGTCGTGCCATTCAAGGCGCAACCAGTCACCATTTGGGACAAAACTTCTCAAAGATGTTTGAAATCGTTTACGAGGATCCAGAGACCCAAAAGAAGCAGTACGTTCACCAGAACTCGTGGGGTATGACAACGCGAACAATTGGTGTCATGATTATGGTCCATGCCGACAATCAAGGTCTGGTTCTGCCTCCCCATGTGGCGTGTGTACAAGCCATTGTCGTACCCTGTGGAATCACCGCAAGTACAAAGGATGAAGAGCGCGATCAACTGTTGCAGAGCTGCAAGAGCTTAGAACAACTTTTGAACACCAACGGCATTCGCTGTGAGGGAGATTATCGAGATAACTACTCTCCAGGTTGGAAGTTCAACCACTGGGAGCTAAAGGGTGTCCCGATTCGCATTGAAATCGGTCCAAAAGACATGAAGGCCAACCAAATGGTTGCAGTGCGTCGAGATACTGGCGAAAAGTTGATTCTTTCCTGCGAAAACGCCGAACAAAAGATTAGTCAACTTCTCGAAACCATCCACGAAAGCATGTTTGCAAAGGCTAAAGTGGATCTAACTGAACACACCAAGCTCATAAAGAATTGGGCCGATTTCTGCAAGTTCCTTGATCAGAAGAACATTCTGCTGGCTCCATTCTGTGGAGATATCGCATGCGAGGATCAGATTAAGGCCGACAGTGCCAGGTAGGCTATAGAAGTTGTTGGTTTTGCGATTATTTTCAAACATTTCCTTTTAGGGACGAGGAAGCTGAGCCTGGTGCTCCGGCAATGGGTGCAAAATCACTTTGCATACCATTCGATCAACCAGCACCCATCACCGCTGCTGACAAATGCCTTCATCCAAATTGTAGCAAAAATCCCAAGTACTACACTCTATTTGGAAGGAGTTACTAAAGTGAATTGGCACAAAGCCATGTACTACAATTTTTTGAAGATGTCTACAGCTACGTAAATGTAAGAATTTATCACACGGACAGTGTCACAGATGATCCGAATGTGATTTTATTATATTTTTAACATTTTGCTCTCCGTTTTAACTATATTTGTGTAATACCTAATAAATTATTACTGTTAAAGTTTAGACATTGATGTAAAGCGAAGATTGTTTTAATTGTTTTCACTAGAGTAATGCTGGTTTGTGGCAAGGGGAAGTGAGCACGGTTAGAAGTGAGTCAACGTCAGGCAGCATTATTTGTTGAACATATACACACAGATGATCGTGTTGCCCCATCTACAAGAAAGGAAATACTCTGAACTACGACGACTACAGGAGCAGTAGTGTCTCAAATGTCGCACCGAACCGAGGAAATGGCATGCGTTCCCGCATACTGCATTCAACAATTTAGTCGAGCTTTGCTCAATATTTCACCCCCCAGCATTTATTCAGATATTCAGAGAGGGCATGCAAATGCACAACAATTGTTCAACAAACACACCTTAAATTTTACTAGAATCTTATTCCAATGAGACTTATGAGTTTAAATCTTAACCATGAGGCATGAATGCAATAATAACCGATAGTTGCTGCTGAATTTCTATACGCGTTCTCAGCTAAAACTAAAGACAAGAAATTGCAGAATCTCCTACAACTACAATATGTTTTGTTTGAACTCAACATTCTGTTCCGCCCTGAGACTTTTTTACTCTATTTTGCCTCCTTCCTCTCACTAAAAGCCTGTGAGGGGGACAATCTTACGATTGACAACGATTACTCACCTTGCCGTGGTGTGGAGGCTTAAGTAGAGCAAACCATGGTAGGTCGGCTAGGTCGGCATTCGCCATCTGCCATATAGCATACCAGCTCTACGAACTAAGTGGTAATCAACCCGTCCTATCCCATCCCTCCTTTCTCATCCCCTCACTCCCCCCTGGGCTGGATCAAGGCGTCAGACGTACCGTGCCGAGGATCAACCAGGCCGTGGGCCCAGGTCTCAAAAAAAATAGCGCTGGTCGAATACGGTGTATCCAGATACCGGGCGCCCTCTGGATTAAATAGCCTTGTCTGCATAATGCGGGGCTCTGTGCAGATCGAACTTCCTTTCCCTAGCTACTCGTGGGATCAATATTTCAAACCTAAACAAAAACATAAAAACAAAAAAAACAACCTCGGCAGCCAGCGGCGCCACCCCCACGCAACGCGTGGAAGAGCATCTGCAGGAACTCTGCATTAATGATGCTGCCAGTGATTGCTCGTTGCTTTCAGACGAGATCACTGTGGAACCTACTGCTGCTTTATGCAGCTTTCCGCGTCCCCCTACACCCACACCGGCAGATCTCAGAGATAGGTCACTTGGTCGCGAGGCCAAGGCAGCTTTGCGCATATTTGCCCGTCTTCACTCGAAGGCGGAAAAAATATGGACCGAGCCGGAGAGAGCTTCATACTCATGGGCAACGCCCTGGGTACTTGAACACGCGAACAGGGACCCCACCCCCTCAACTTCAAAGGTCTCTATCCGTAAAAAACCTTCTGCCCCACCGCTGGGCAAAAAGAGACCGCTCGTAAGAGAAGGCCAGACTCGGAAGACTCGCCCCTTAGCTAACAGCTCATCGAGCGTTACAGGGGGTAGGACCGCAGCAACGACTGGATCTGTACCCAAAAGGCGCAGATCCCTTGACGAGGTGTCCAACGCATCAAAGAGGGCTAGGAGCTCCACCGTGGGTTCCAAATCCTTCTCGGACGCGGCCAAGGACAACCTGATAGTCGCGGTTGTGGACCTATCGGATGAGGAAGGCAAACTCACTTACGAAAAGTGGGGACTCATAGAGAACAGAGTGATGAACTGCCTCTGTGAGTATATGACCAGTAACCAGGACTTCCAAAACCCTGGCCTTCCTGTCAAAGACTGGAAGGTCGTTGAAAATCCCCGTGGCTCCGAGGAGGAGTCCAAGAAGACAGGTCGCTCGTTGGTCATCTCCATGTCCGCTGAGTCTATCCCGATTCTCAGGGATAGGAACTTCACCATCAACTTCGGCCTGAAGGAGGTGGAGTTAAAGCTCTTCAGGAGAGATGACCTACGCAACGCTGCAGCCAACGTGCCCAGCTCCTCCGCATCATCCTCGGCCGACACCGATTCGCCATTAGAGGATCTGAATGCTACCATCGTGGAGAAATCTGTATCGGATAGCAATGCCGCTAAATCTGATACAGATTAACCTACACCACTCCAAATTGGCAACCGCCAACCTAATGGTCCGCCTCATCGAGGACGGACTCGACGTCGCCCTGATACAGGAACCGTGGCTCTCCAAGGACCGCGTAACTGGGCTCAGGGCTCCCGGCTATACCCTCTACTACGCGGAAGGTAAAGGTAAAATCAGGGCTTGCATTCTTGCTAAAACAATGTTAAAACTTACTTTCATCCCCCAGCATAGCACAGGCGATCTTGCTGCAGCGCAGCTAACTCCGTACGACGGCAATCCGGTTTGGCTGGCGTCTGGATACCTTCCATACGAGGTAGCCAACCCGCCATCTGCTGAGCTACAACGGATGGTCAAGGAAGCGGAGGACAAAAAGACCGGAGTCGTGATAGGGTGTGATACAAATGCACACCATGATCTATGGGGCAGTACCGACACAAACCCTCGAGGTGAGTCTTTATTTGGTTATCTAGTAGAAACTAACCTAGTAATTTGCAATAGAGGGGATAGTCCAACCTTCATTGTTAAAAACAGGCAAGAGGTAATAGATGTTACCTTAGCCTCTCTTAATATTTCCTTGGCTATCTCAAAGTGGACAGTATCGGACAGTCCATCTTTCTCGGACCACCGGTACATTTACTTCACTCTAGACTGTAGCTTCATCCCCAAGAAATGTTTTTTCCGCAACCGAAGGAAAACAAACTGGGTCAAACACAATACAATCCTGTCTGCGAATCTAGCTAGCCTCAGACCCTCGCCACCTAGCGATCAGGCCGAACTAGATTCGTTGAACAACGTTCTCACCTCAGCCCTGGATAAGGCTTTCACGGGCTCCTGTCCTCCCACCATAGTGAGAGATGGCAGGAAACCCCCGTGGTGGTGCAAGCAACTTATCGCGCTTCGCTGCAAGAGCAGGAAGGCCTTTAACAGAGCCAAAACATCGAAGCTAAACACGGACTGGGAAGCTTACAAAGACAGCCTACGAATCTTCAAAAAGGAAGTCCGTAAGGCACAACGCAGCTCCTGGCGCAATTTCTGTGAGAGCATCAACAACACGAATGAGTGTTCCAGATTGCGAAAAGTCCTTTCTAAATCCACCCCTGTACCCTGTGTACTGAAAGACCTCAATGGCGAATGGGCAGAATCAGAAGAACAATCGTTGAATCTGCTCATGGATGCCCATTTCCCTGGCTGCACGCCTGTCACTGGTAATCCTGACTTCAGTAGGGATGCCCCCTTGGGTACCCTTCCAAATGCAATCACCATTTGCGAGGAAAAGCTGAAGTGGGCCGTCAACAGCTTTGAACCGCAAAAGTCTCCAGGTCCGGATGGCATCTTCCCGGCGCAACTACAGAACGCCTTTCACATTGTCAAAGACAGTCTGGGGATGATTCTGGCAGGTTGCATAGCCTTGGGGCGCATTCCTTCTTCCTGGACATTGGTTAAAGTTGTTTTCATTCCCAAAGCAGGTAAGACCTCACATACACTTCCAAAGGACTTCAGACCTATCAGTCTGTCCTCCTTTCTATTGAAAACACTTGAGAGGATCATCGATCTTCACATCAAAAGCACTGTTGACCAAGCGCTAATTTCTAGCTCTCAACATGCCTATCAAAAGGGCAAATCCACTGAGACCGCCCTTCATTCAATCGTCGGCTCGATCGAAAGGTCCCTCTCATTCAAGGAATACACTATGGCAGTTTTCCTGGACATAGAGGGGGCCTTCAATAACATAGAGACTCGTTCGATTATTCAAGCCTTAAACAAGCTAAATATTGGCGAACAAATATGCTGCCTAATCGGCCATATTCTCACCCGCAGAAGGGTGACAGCCACGTTTGGCAGCAGCGCTGTCGAAAAACTTGTGCACCGGGGTACCCCCCAAGGGGGAGTGCTATCTCCGCTACTGTGGAATTTAGTTCTCAACGAATTACTGATTTCCATGGAGCTTTCCGGATGCAAAGTCGTGGCCTACGCGGATGACGTCGCCTTACTTACTTCAGGAAAGTATCCACAGACTCTTTCCGATATTCTGCAACTTGCGCTACGTAAACTAGTCGCCTGGACCAAAAGCTGCGGTCTAAGCGTCAATCCGACAAAAACGGATCTAGTTCTATTCACTAGAAGGGTCAAGACTCCTCTTATCACCCCCCCTAATCTCAATGGCACTCCACTCGAGTTTGTCAAAAGTGCCAAGTACTTAGGGCTTATATTAGACAGCAAACTCTTATGGAGGGAGAACATTGCCGAACGTTCTAGGAAATCCCTAGTGGCACTCTACTCCTGTAGGAGGGCTGTCGGCTCCAGATGGGGCCTTCAACCAAACATAATGCATTGGCTTTATACTGCGGTGATCAGACCGATCATTCTTTACGGCATCGTCGTGTGGTGGCCGGCCTTGGATAAGAAGTGCAATCTGAAGGCCCTTGAGAAGACTCAACGCCTGGCATGCATCAGCACTACGGGTGCACTGAGGACATCTCCTACCGCCGCTCTACAAGTAATGCTTAATCTTCTTCCTCTAGACATCGTCAGCAAGGAATACGCCGCTAACGCGGCTATCAGACTCAGAGAGGGTAAGCACTGGAGAGGACAATCAACTGGCCATGCCAGCATCCTCCGACAGACATGCCCCCTGCCCTCCATTACTGACTATCTGCCTACGAAAATCGACTTCGAAAAGGGCTTTAAATGCGAAATACCGGACAGATCCCGATGGGACTCACGAAATGTCCTACACGAAGGAGCGCTGTCAATTTTTACGGACGGTTCCAAAACATTAGAGGGAGTCGGAGCAGGGGTATTCTCAGAAGAACTGAACCTTGGACTCTCCTTCTCTCTCCCGGCACACTGTAGTGTCTTCCAAGCCGAAATCACAGCTATTCGTCAAGCCACAGCGTGGCTGCTGATTAATGAAATATCACACAGGGATATTGTCATATATATTGACAGTCAGGCTGCCATCAGATCCTTAATATCCAGCGAAATAAGATCTAAAGCGGTGGAAGATTGCCGCGTATCTCTTAACGAGATAGCTGGACAGTACAACCTTACCCTTTGCTGGGTTCCGGGACACTGTGATATCCCAGGGAACTGTGCAGCTGACGAACTTGCGAGATTAGGCTCCTCCGGCGTGGATAGTGTTAGACTGCACAACGTGCAGGCACCGCTGTCTTACGCTAAACATATCATCAATGCGAACGCAACAGGGACAGCAAGTCACAGATGGAAACATCTAGGATACTGTGATGTTGCCAGGCTTACTTGGCCGACACTGGATAATAAAAGATCCAAAGAGCTTCTACGTCTCAATAGACGTAGCATTTCACTGGTCACTAACGTCATGACCGGTCATTGTGTTCTGGGCAGACACGCGCAAAGACTTGGACTGCCACATAATGACTTCTGCAGAAGCTGTAGGGATGAGGAGGAGGACGAATCCGTCACCCATCTCATCTGTAGCTGCCCTGCTCTATCCAACCTAAGAATGGCGCACTTAGGAAACTATTTCCTCAATGATCTTAGTGATCTTTGCAACATCAGCGCTGCCAGCATTCTTGGCTTTATTAACGGTAGCAAATGGTTCCCAATGAGTAACCAGTAAAGGAACCCCTAAACACCAGTGGTATGCACAATGGGCCGATCAACGGCCTAAGTGTTTCTCTCAGCGAGAGCCACTTTAACATACATACATACATACTCTATTTTGTCTATTTGTCAAATTTTTCAAAAGCATCGTTGCGGATTGCTCGGGGTATTATTTTTGTAAGTGAACAATAATTTGTAAAAATCTTTAAGAATCTATTTTTGGGCAACTTTCAAACTCATTTAAAAAGAAAAACTTTATACACGTAGTGTATAATGCAGACAAAAAGCAGACAAACCAATTTTTGTAGCTTTTTAAATCTGAGAAAAGTTGAAAGTTGAAAAAAGTCTATATCTGTATATATTGTTGCAGAATGGAACCGCCTGATATTTATTATATGTGTTTTTATTTTTCACCCACATGATAAAAACTACTTTCTTCATACTTCCTCGTTATTTTTCCTCTACTACATTTTTAGTAACAAATATCCGCACATGTGAGCACATCCCTGTCACACAAAATAACTAGTAGCGAGTATTTGCCCGCCATCATTAGAACACTGCCAAAAAAAAGTTGTTTCTGTGGATTGTGAGTTCTACAAGCGTTTTCGACCGATTTTACTTTGCAATAAATTGCTAAATTAGAACAATTTTTCACACAAATTTCATCTGGAAATTAGAAGAAATTTGTGACAAAAATTTAGAGCATTCATATATCCAAACACGATTCCAATGGGCAAAAAAGATAAATCATTTAAAATTGGTGATTTGGTGTTTGCCAAAGTCAAAGGCTATCCACCATGGCCAGCTAAAATAACAAAAACCAACAATAAAAAGTATAATGTGTACTTTTACGGCACTGGGGAAACGGCCAATATAAAGGTGGAAGATCTTTTCAACTATGTGCATTGCAAAGATAAATTTGCCACCGACAAAAACTTGAAGCGTTCCAATTTCCGCGAGGCAATCGATCAAATAGAAGCGGCGCTCAATGGCGAAGATTCGGCGCCAATTAATTTGGAAGAACTGGACGTGAGTTCTGCTCTGCAGGGGGACGCCGGCAATGATACCACAATAGTAACCGACTTGGATGAAACAAGTCAGTTGGAAGAGACAACTGTTGAGGAGGCGGCAGACGCGATTGAGACCACGAGCTCAAAAACCAGTGAGACGGTAGAAGATATAGCAGCTGCAGTTACGGAGGAGCTTGCAGAAATTGAAATACCAGCGGCCGATGAAGAGACTGTATCTATAGAAGTGCCAGCTCCTCCAACAGAGGTTGTGAAACCCACGTCTGAAACTGAGCTAGTAAGCCGAAGCGGGCGAAAAATAAAACCCAAGCGGTACATGGACGAGGGTGAGGTGACACCGGCGCCCACACCAAAAAGAGTCAAGGCTGTAGAAGGTGAGTTCGCTGAAACGCGGTAACGAATGTGTATTGTGTTTGTGTTGTTCAATCGGATTATCTTAGTTCGAAATAATATCTTTGTACCTGCAGTTAACAAGTATCCTCCCCCATCTGTTACTGTTAAGTAGAATTAGAATACTGTTTATTATCGCCCGAATGCGCTGGCTTCTTCGTGTTCTCCACCAATAACACATTTATACGTATTATATAGCCTTTCGCTCAATTACGTCCTCCATTAATAATTAAACTTGCTCATTTCAGCAAAAGACGCTAACGAGGTCGGCAAATCAAGATCACCGCACAAGAAATCCTTAAAACCATCCCCCAAGGCCGAAATTCAAAACGAACTTCTTCTGGTCTATACTCAAGGGGGCAAATGCGTTGGCATCAAACTTGACTACAAAAAGCCGGAATCCTTTACAGACGATGCCGAGAAGAAACTGTGGGAGGAAAGTATGCGCAAAGAGTGTTACGCTCTGAAGGAAAAAATCGAGCTGGGTGTTGTGAAAGTTGACACTATCAAGGATCGTGTAGTTTTCAATCCAAAAAGCTCGCGTGTGATCAAAGATGAAGCGGAACGTTTCACTGGCGAATTACTTGATCAAGAAGACGCTCTCTTTATGGAACGCGATTTTATTCGCCTTTCACAAGAGCTGCGAGAGAGCCTGGGCCTAAAGCGGGCAGATATCGATCGATGCCTTCAAATATTGGATCAGTACAAGGAACTGGACTTAAACGCTCTGATGTTAAAACGAAACGCCGACTGTGTGGATACAATTCGCAGACTTCGGAAATACGTGGGAAATGTTAAGAACTGGAATCTATCAACCGAGGAGCAGCTCGAATTCAATTCCAAAGCTGAGATTATACGGGAAAGAGCGTCCAAGATCTATCAGAATTTTAAGAAAATGTTCATCTTCAAAGCTGATGAACGATTCTGGGAACAGTTTTGCGAGATGGTCGAAGAATTCCGCAGGGTCACGAAGCACATGTCCGAATCGAATCGTATTCTCATCAACGAGACTACCTACAAAAAGATTCTTAGCGATAAAGAGGAAGTAGAGAACAAGGCAGGCATCGAGAATAACGCCGAATCAAAAACTAGAGTTGATGCCCTCAAAATCGCGGAAGAAATAAAAGAAAAACAGGCGTGCGTTGCAATAGAATCTGCATAATGTGCAAGCAGTTGGGCGTACTTCCAAAATGAAGGCAACAACTTTGTAAAATATAAAAAAAGAAGAATAGTATTCAGCATTTTACTTTTAAGTACGAACTCTTTTAAACAAAATGCAATGTACCACGCTTAGTAGTAGTTTTGAATAGGTTTGTACCCCTTTGTGCTAACAGAATGGGGTCGGGGCCTGTTTTCACGATTTTAATTTAAATTCCAAATCCAAATGTGTATTCAAAATGCTCCCAATCTGTCAGTGACATGTGAAAAGTTGCGAAACCGGCCCCGGGACCGTTTCATAACTACCTAAAAGCACATATTTACCTTAGTTTTGGGTCTCGTGATAATAAAGCCTTCTCGAGCATAGTACATACAGATATTCAAGTATATATAACCGCTTTCAAAACGTATCACTTTCTAGGTATAATTTCAAAGAGGGTATTTTTAAATGTTAACATTTAAAATAACAAACAAAAACAATAAATACACTTTATTAAATACAATTTGGCCGTTCTCTCTAGGGGTAATCTAGAGCATATTACAATACACGCGTTTTTATTTATCTCATTGTCTGGTCGGCTGTTGTTTTAAGATATGCCATTGGAAGGGAGAGACGTGATTGTGGAACATGGAAAGCGGGTCGGCTTGGGGGTATCGCCTACCCATACAGAGTTGTAGTGTGCATATTTTGCTCGCATAAGAAGACGGGTAGCTGTAAAAAAGAAGGCGAATGGTAAATAATTCTCGTAAACAAGTGGCAGCGAAATATTTTTATTAATGTTGACTTATTGAGAATCTTGAACACGAGGTAGTGTCGGATAAAAAATGCGCGGGGCAATGGTAGCGTTTGCAAAGTCGTCTATTGTATTGGGTTTCATAGGACCAAAGCTTTGGTGGAACAGTAGGAAATCATATTCGACACAACACGATTTTACAACAGGCTTTGAATATTAAACTTTTTCCGCTCCGGCGATAAAAGTGCCTTTCAGTATTTTTGCTGTCGAATCTAATTTTACACGTTTCTTTATCAGGCAAGGGCGTGGAACATAGCGCTGTTTATTTGTAGAAGATTGTCAGCTGAGAGCGAAAACGCGAAGCTGCCTTGTATGCAGGTGATGGATTCATGCATTACGCAAGTATCTAAAATTAAATTGCACATGCTAACGCCTACAAAGTAATCACATCAAAAGAAAAGAGCTGTAAACAGCACACTTATTGTGATAATCCATAGGGCTTTGCCTTAACTTTAGATACCATGGAAAAAAGAATGAGTTTCGTTTTTTTCCAGAGAAGGACATTTTGAACATGTTTAATAGGTTTTTGGACTTGCGACGAATAATCGGTGCCACAATCAGGTGAATTGTGAAGACCGTAGGGCGAAAAAGATTGTCTCTTCATTTCAATAACCATTTCATTACGTATGTAATTAATTACACTTACTACACTGATATCTACATACAAATCATGCTGAGGATTTGATGAAATTCATGATTTTGTCGGTGGATGTGCATAATAGCTCGTTATGGGTTGTAGGTTATGGGAAAGGTGTCTCACAAAAAATTTGCTCTGGAAATGCCGGAGACCTGGGGCGGTGACATTCCATGTTGTGACCTTAAGAGCTGCGTCATCAAGGCAGCCTCAGTGTTGTCGCAAGAAGAACTAGCAAAATTCGGGAGACTGACGAGATTAAAAGTGCCGTCGGCCCTAGTACAAGTACTACTCGATTGAGAAAAACGAATAAAAAACAACGACAATTGAGTTCATGTTATATATCTTAGCTTATCTTGCTGGTAAGATGTTACAACTGGGAATGATACCTTGCATCCAGCTTCCAGCTGGTCAAATTTTCCGCTTTTGGGTTCAATGACCGGAAGGGGAAAGCTATTTCGAATGGGACGAAATAGAGAGTAGGGCCCCTGGTCAAATGCATTCTTTTTGCGTATGCTTCTGCGCGCCCGACTTTGCTTTGGGTACTTGCTCGGCCGCTCGAAAGATGGTGGTTCTGGTTGTACACATTCTAGAGTAAAGGCTAAAACAATTATGTCGTATTATGTCAATTCTCGACTAATTTTTTATTCTACAGCTTTGAGCAAAAAAATGTCTAGCTACGGGAATAGTTGGCTAACTCATCAACGTTTTATTTTCGCTTGGGATTCACAGTAAGTAGTACAAAAAACAAAGTACTTAAATTAATTAATGGCAGTGTCAAAATAAAGAAAGGCAAGAGTTGTTGTAACATCTTCTTTGTCTTCAAGGCAATCTCTATATTTATGCTGGAACAATGTCTGACAACAAAGAAGTGATAAATGGTCTCGCAACTCGCACAAACTTAACATTTAGGACATAAATGGACTTCCTTCCGGCCGCTCGCAAGATCTGTGTGACATCTGAATTTTCTGTCTACCTAACTTACAAACAAATTTTCATGCCAGTCGTTCATCTTTCCGTATGTGGTTTCTTTGGACTGTGTAACTGTAAGGATTTTAGTAGCACTTTCTATACACCGGAAGAGCTCTTTCAGTTCGTGTCTTTATTTGTTGTTTTTAATAAAGATAGTTCGTCTTACCATTAATATGTATATTCGTAGTCATAATAAATACCCAAACAAGGAAAAATTTCTTAATAATATAAGTAAATGCAAACATCCTGGTCCAAAGTGTATACATATACACAGACGGGCATGTTCCATAGGTCTTTCTTCATTCCTGAACATCACCAATGCCATCGCCTTGGATGGTAAACATCGCTTCGGACTCCGGTAGGCATGGAGAATCGTATATTTTACATATTCTCGTCTCACCTCGTCCCTTGCGCAGATATAAGCGAGTTGTTGACGCATGTGCAATTATATTTCCTCCAATTGGTTTCTTTGGATCCGCAGCAAACATTGAAGTACCACCATCGACTTGGGCAACAACTTGATTTGTAATAACCACCGCTACGCCGTACTGCAATCACAAGGCAAGATGAAACAAAAATTCAATGGACAGGAAAAAACTTAAACCAACCTCATCGGCAAGCCGAAGCAAGAGACGAAGAAATCTACCCAAATGCATTTGTCGCGCAGCCAATTCTCCGCGGCCAGCGTAATCCGTTCGGTACAGGGCTGTCGCGCTGTCCACAATCAGTAAAGCATACCTAGACTCGGCCATCATAGCGGCAGCCATTGTCAGAAGATTCGTCTGATGATCTGTATTGTATGCACGGGCGCAAGCAACATTATCCAAGACCTCATCTCTTACCAGCTTGTAGCGTTCGGCAACTGCAGCCAAACGTTCGGGCCTAAATGTGCCCTCTGTGTCAATGTACAGACATTTACCTTCGCCTCCATTCTGACTAACAGGCAATTGGCAAGTCACCGCTAAGGTGTGACACAGTTGCGTCTTTCCAGTACGAAATTCTCCAAACATTTCGGTAATCGACCCAGTTTCTATGCCTCCTCCCAACAGTTTATCTAGCTCCTTTGAGCCAGTTGTGAGCATAATTATTTCGGCCCGCTTTTGAAAGTACACTGTGGCTGTGGTGAAACCCATAGGGACGAGTTTTGATGCTTCGGTTAGCATTTTATCAGCCTTTGCTTCTGAGATGCCTTTAATGCAGATTAAGGCTTTCTTTGGAGCGAATGCAACCGATTCGATTGTGTAATAGCCGGCTTCTTCGAGTTTTTTAATATCATTTCCTGTGATTCCATTACCCTTGAAGAATGAATTTATTTTATTTCTATTCACTCGACTCGAGCATAGAAACAAATAAAATAGTTTACCTCTAAGCTTTTGACCAGCTGTGGACCGAATTCTTCTTCTGTATCATCGTTGTCGGCTGTTGTTATTGTCGCTAATGATCGTTCCATTGCAGCCATTTAAAATCTTGTTTGATAGTACCTTCTTTTTCCGTAAAATAAATCCAGAGTTACTTAGGTATTTCCTTTTCAAATTATTTTCAAATTAAAGACGTCACTTTGTATTTTGATCGCGCACTTTCTTTTTCGAATTATTACATTTCGAAAGGTGATGCCAAGTCAAATGTACTGTAATCGGTAGGAACTTCGTTTCAGTGTAGTATGCGGTTAAAAAATAAGGGTGAATAAGATTTTTCATTAAGAATTTGGATCACAAAGTAACATAATAAACCAATTCGTCAAATAATCGCCTAGAAACAAATCATTAGGTGAAAGCAATAGCATTAACAAGAAAATAATGTTGTCCTTAACTAAAAATTATTATTAAGGTGTTTTGATATTGATTCGTTATGCTAATGAGAATTATTCGCCTACGTCGGTTTTTCGATATATATTTAATGAAAGTTTACATGTTTTGGTTTTTAACATTCAGATTTGTAAAACAAACAAAAGAAAAAGTCTTCGTAAACTCAACTTATATCCAAGGACGAATTCAATTTGTAAAATTTCTCTTATGTTGTTGTTGCGAAAAATTTGCTTTAAGCATATCATATTGAACAACTTTTTTTTTAAATTCTTATTACGATAGGTATATATAAAGAGCTCAATATTACCGGCACTATTGTTTTGATTTACAATATTCTTGGCACAACTGTCTAAATCATTCGTGCTCTTCGTGCTTTTGCATGTTTTTAAACTGTCATTCGACTAATAACCTACAAAAATATTACATAAAAAATCTGTAAATTGCTAACAAAAGTTTGTATATGTACTTTAAAAGATTAATTAAAACATTTATCTCACATAAAGGCATTTGAAAATATGATACTTTGTTAAATGAGCGATGTCCGGCTATTATTACTTAGACATTGTATTGTAGGTAAACAAAGAAATTTGGTTAAAAACCAACCATCTTAGCACACTCAAACCTTTGCTTTCCAACAGAAAATTTGAGGACCAAGACAATAGCGATTTAGTTCTTACTCCAGCGTATTTTAAAGGCAGCATTGATTATTCTTTACGCAGTATTTTTGGTGAACTCGGTGGCTTAACTGAAGTGGACATTTTGAAATTAGATACAGAATCCCGGCGAGCCATCGTGCGTGTTCCGGCAGATTTCTACGTTAAAACTCGTGCAGCCATCACGTTGATCTCTAAATTCCAAGACATACGTTGTCATTTCTACGTCAAGAAAGCATCTCCAATATTACTACAACTGCTTTCATCTCACATACAATTCTAAAGACACACTAATCAACATGTCTTTATGTCAATCATTCGGGAAGGATAAGGTAATGTTTGTTACCAGGGAAGATCATGCAACACCTAGCACTGTTGAGCTACCGCCACCTGAGCCAGCGCAAGGACTCATCACACAGGCCGGCGAAATTAATTGGGGCTGTCCATGTTTGGGAGGTATGGCGACGGGGCCATGCGGTGTGGAGTTCCGAGATGCATTTTCCTGTTTTCACTATAGGTGAGTGTCCATAATTAAAAGGTCACCCAGATAAACCACGACTACCGTTTTTCTTTTTAGTGAGGCAGAACCCAAAGGCTCTGACTGCTATGATGCATTTAAAACAATGCAGGACTGCTTTACACAATACCCTGCTGTTTATAACAAATCTGGTGGCGACGATGGAGATGACAATGACTTAGATTTGGGCAGTATCGAAGGCGCTTTCGAGTCTGAAGGCGCTTCACAATCTGAAACTAATGTAGCCGAGAAAGAGACGAACTAGGTTGAAGCTTAAGTGTTTGTTTTTTCATGCAATGCTGAAAGTGTTAAAAAGTAATATAATAAATAAAGGTGGCGCAATTTAAAAAAAAATATTAAAAACTGATTCTTCTTGTGGATTATTTTTATTTGGTCTTTTAATTTTTTTTACATCAAGTCGAGAATATGATGTCATGTAAATGGCCGCCGCCACAGTTGATTGTCATTTGAGCCCTTTTTATGGCATTTTCCATCACTTTGGCCAAAACTTCCGGCGATAGGTCCTCACATTCTTGACGGATATTGTCTTTAAGAGCTGCAAGAGTCTGAGGCTTGTTGACATAAACCCGCGACTTCAAAAAGCCCCACAAAAAGAAGTCTGGAGCGGTCAAATCAGGCGATCTTGCTGGCCAGTGCAAATCGCCAAAAGGGGAGATTAGGCGCCCGGTAAATGCATCCTTCAGCATATCGGTTGTGGCACGTGCAGTGTGTGCCGTTGCACCGTCCTGTTGGAACCACATGTTTTCCAGTCCCAATTCATCAAGTTGCGGCAAAAAGAACTCATTGATCATTGCTCTGTAGCGCTCACCATTCACGGTAACCGTTTGGCCCGCGACATCTTCGAAGAAAAAAGGTCCGATGACTCCTCCAGCGAAAACAGCACACCATACAGTGACTTTGCGCGGGTGTAATGGCTCTTCGTGGGTTACACGCGGATTTTCAGTGCCCCAGAAGCGTAAATTTTGCTTATTTACGTACCCGCTAAGATGGAAATGGGCCTCATCACTCATGATTATTTTTGATGAAATATCATCTTCCTCTTGGTGGTGATTAAGGATGGCTTGAGCGTATGTTAGACGCGATTGGCGGTCAGCAGCTAACAGCTGATGCACCGTCTGGACTTTGTACGGAAACATCTTCAAATCTTGTACCAAAATTCGCTGTAAAGACCGTCGACTGATACCCATTTGCGTGGCACGTCGTCTGGTCGATGTCGACGGCGCTTCCATGACAGCAGCAATATTCTCTGCAGAACGGCTACTCCGGGGTCTGCCACGCCTGGCAGCATCTCGTGTTGTGCCAGTCTCTTCGAGGCGAGCGGCTAAACGTCGCAGTGTTTCACCAGTAGGCGTTGGACGGCTAGGAAATCTGCGACGAAATTCACGTTGTGCCAAAGTCACCGACCGATTATTGCTCAAATAAATAGTCACCAATATTCCGCGTTCTGGAGCAGTGTAGCGTAACATTGTTTATTAACGTGTATTTCGCATGTGTTTACTACACAAATGTCAAAACAGAACTGACATTAGGGTCCAATCGCAAAATTTATAGCATTTTCTAATAGGAGGATTACTTTTGCGCCACCTTGTACATGAGTTTTGCTATGTTTGTTTATTTATTGATTGGTAGTTTCATGTTAGAGAAACTGAATATCAAAATGTTGGGCACAGGTAATAGAATGGAAAATAATATGATTACTTGCATAACCCAGACAAGCAATTGATAATTGCTCCATGAGCATACTCCTTGCAGGCGAATGCCTATAGAAACGTAGTGGCAGTATTGCGCTTTCCATACCACTGTAAGCTCTTTTTTTTAACGCGTCTTTTCGGTTATAAAAAGCAGATTTGTGTATAATCCAAGTTATCTACATTAACATTGTAAACAAATTAGTTCAACATACTTCTTTTCTACGCGAATTTCCATTTCATCAAACTGCATTTTATTTATTATATTGCAGTCGAATAACAATTTAGAGTAAATGCCTATTCTTAAAATACAAATTTTAAACGTTTCTTCAGTTTTTAATACCTTGTAGTTGGCGGAGGGTACTAATAAATAACGAGGTGAATATGGACCATAAGCCTTGAGTCAGTTCCACATAGGTACAAAACCAGCAATGTTTGTATTTGCCGTCACGTCAACCAAACAAAACAAAAAGCAGACACTTGCGAACAGAACATTGAAAGTTTTCTAGTAGCGACATCGATTGGTGCGATTTTTAACTACATATTCCAATATCCGGTTAAATCTAGAAAATATTTTCAAATCAACTCAGCAACTCATATCGACAAGTTTGAACAAGTTTCTAGGTCCGCGATAAAAAAAAACTTAATCCGACCATTGATCAAACAATTAAGTATAATTCCCCGAAAGGAATTTTCGGCAGCACTCGTCATTTAACACTTAACAGCTTTCCTACGATTGCTCCATGAGTACGAAAAAGAACAAAGGAAAACAAATCACATCCGCCATCTCACTCTAACATTTCAGCCATGAAAGATGAAACTTACGCCATAAAAATAACCCATAATATTTTCCTCCCATTTTTCAGTGACACTTCTACATGAGTGTAAGCGGAATGACCACAAATTTGAAAAACGTATAAGCGAGAAAACCACTTTTCCAATCATCTGTTCTGCCACGATGAAATCAAAATATTATCAACAAGAGCGAGAGCACCGAATTGCTAGAATGAGACTGCTACGCGCCAGTAATATGTAATCCGTAATCTCCCCGTGTCTGTCGAAGGAGAGTCGAGAAGTTAAGTTTTATTTGACGACAATTTTATTAGAAATCTCGCGAATAATTCCACCAAAATATTATTAAAGTCAATACGCTGTTTCGTTTGGATATTTTATGCATTTGCAAAAATGCACCCAAAATATAGCTTACATCCATGTGTGTTAATTACCCAATTCGCAATTAGTTAAAAAAGAGAATCAAGTGTTCCCGTTGTTAGTAGCACAAGGAAATAAAAAATAGAAAATTTGCCCTGACCAATCAAGAAAGTGTTGGGAAATCTATTTAGTGTTTTGAAAATTTGTGTTCTTTAAATATTTTCGGTTTTCCTCAGCCCTCCTTCTGTGTAAATTAAAAGAAGTGTTTGACTAAGAGGAAGCAACAATACAAATATAAATCCAATCATATCACGATAAAGGAAAAAGAATAAAATAATAATAAAAATACCCAATTCAACACAAGTGAAAAGCAAAAATCTGATATTGTGAATTAAAGAAGTGTCAAACAACATTCGAGTGCAAGTGCCATATTTTTAGTTCATTATTGTCTAAAGCGAGCGAGAAATCGCTTAAAGAATATAGGTAGTTTCGATTTGGATACAATTTAATAACAAACCAGGATTTACCTAAACAAGACTCAAAAGTCGAAATGACGATGGATACGACGACCATTGCTGACACTGTCGGCGCCACTGCAAAAGCAATAACAACAACAATGCAACTACCACAAGCAACGAATGGAAATGGAAAGCCAAAAGAGAAGAGAAGGTGAGTTGAATGTTAATTCACAATTTCGTCTAAGGCTATTGTTTTATTTTAATTTTACTCTATTTTCATCAATATTTTTGTAAGTTTGTTTTTGTTAGTAAGGAACTTAACGATACTAGTTGTGGTACTTGTGATTTGGTTTGGTTTTCATTTATGGGTCATGTTTATCTATTTTACTTTGCTACTGCTTGACGCATTGGATTGCATAAAACTGTTGATTATTTTATCACTAATTTGTGTTTATCTTCTTGGGAGATCGTAGGTAGTGGTAGGTACATCAAGATATGCTTTCGTAGAGCATGGGTGCTGCTGCTGACGAGTAGCTAACCAGAAAAGCTAAAACGAAAAAGCACGTATTCATATTTGGAAGCGAACTTTTCGCTGCCTAGATGCTAGATAGTTGTACGTACATATCGGCTGATGTAACGAGTTTTTTTTGAAACTAACAAACTAAACGAAATAAGTACCTACCCTTGTTTAGACTCTTGAATTGTACACTTAATAAACATGTGATCAGGATTAATCGGCGTATAAACTGCGTCGCTCCAGTCAAACATACGTGAATATTTCAAAATGTCTCATTAGTTAGTACTGACATTGTTGACGCACGGTAGTTCTTTCTATGACAAGTATAAGTCTGATGACTAACGGTATATATTGTAACGTATGTTGATAGATGGCAGCTATTGGGACAGTTTGCACAGCTTCACTTATGCCACTCGTTGGGTTCTTTATGCCCATCCATGGTCCATGATTGGTCTACGTAGCTTTGTTCAACTCAAGGATTCAATATCAACATCATCTGAAAGACGATATATCCTCTTAATAGGTTTTCATTAACAAAATATTGAGATATTTCTTATTATCGCTGTTCATTTATCCAACTTACCATGTGTTGCCGAATGCCCATCTAGATGCATATACTGTGAAGTATGCACTTACGTCTACACTCTCTATGTTCCCTTCTCTAATCCTTAATTGATTTTGGGATATGGAATGATGAGTTGCAGGTATCTTGCTCTCATTATATTTTATGAACTATTCCACCCATCTAAGGAAAGTTTAAGGCGGGGATCGCACGGGATAGTTGTCGCCCATCGTTACGTACATATAGATATATCAATAAGTCATTCCAAGGTCGTGTCTACAGTCTTTGGTTGTGGTGGGTTCATGCTTATGGGATTACACTTACATTTGGGAACATAATGTAGCCTTCAATAGGAGGTCTATAAATGAGTTGACTGCTCAGCTTTTTTTCACTTCTTATTATTTTAGAGGAAAAATACTTTCTGTCAATTCCACCAGCATATCCTTGCCTGATTCAGTCCAGCTACAGTTGAACCATATCATCAAAGATCGGTATGGATATCTTCGAGAAGACCTTTGTCAGTCTAAATGCCTTAGTAGTAGGTCAAATTCTTCGCAGAAGCTTTTTCGTTAATTTTTCTTATCGAATGTGATTGTTTTTTTTTCTAGAAGTTTAACGCTTTTCATACCTTATCAGCACGTTCAAATTTTAACAAAGATGTCGTAGTGAGACTCGCAACAATTCAACCTTACGACCTAGATTACTTTTTAAGGTGTCCCTAAAAGTAAAAATACCTCTACATCAATACAGATTCAACATTGGAGCTAAGCAAATATAGCTTATCAATTTAGGTTTTAAAATACATTGCGGTCAAATTTTAAGTAATATTCCCAATGCAAATTTTTCTCTCCAGCTACCTACTGACACTCAACAAACTTGTGGTAATAATGGTGGGGTTCAGAACCCAAGTTACTGTCAGCCAGCACTTGTCACAGCAGTTATAACGTTAACTTTCTTTGATGGAGGAATAGTCGTAAAATTATATAATACATCTGTTCCTGTACTTTCTGGACAAATGTTGACTAAATGTCATGTACCAGTGGTAGGATTTTCTGTTTTTGTAGCCTCTCTGCCCAACTAAAACGTCGATTTTGTAGTTTTAATCAGAATAGACGTAACGATAATTTATCACGACAGACGAACACAAATAGTCTTGCAATTTGGTATATAATACTTAGCAGCAGCCCAAATCGAAATTTTTAGTTTAGCTCATGGCTCTTCAATAAACGGTAGGTACCTACCATAAAATTATTAAAGAATTTAGAGCCAATCCAGTTCTGCGTACTTTTTTTTTAACGTAAACCTAAACCTTTATTAAAATCGTCAAAGACAGATGAAAATTCTAGTTGACCTGCACGTACAAGAACTGCGAATTTCAAGTTCAATAAAATCTAGTTGAACTATCCAATTTAAAGATCCGAACCTACCCAATAATTAGTGCCCACCGAATTGAGCATTTTCCAGTTTAAATTTTCAGATCAACGTCTCCTTCTACAATCCAGTGTTGCCTGGCGCTTTGAGTGAAATCCCGTACCATTTTAATAAGCAAAAAATCAAAACAAATGCGCTCATTTGTCAAATAGGACAACTATTTTCAAATCAGCTGTTAATTGTAAGGTGACTGACAGCTTTTTCAATTCTTACACCAAGAAATTTGTTGAGTAAAAATTCGTACGATTCTCAGTGGAGGGGTGATATATTGCTCTCTCGATGCCGCTCTCTTTTGCGAATTTTTCGAGTTAAGGAACCGCGTTGAGTAAAAATTCGTAAGATTTAAAAGTAAAGGAACAGACCCAATTTAAATACACTGCCACTTAATTAACTACAGCATTGAAAATGTGAGAGTTAAAAAAGGGAGAACTGGTTGGTTGGTTGGTTTAAGTGGCTGTATTCCCGTCTACTGACGAGGGAAAAACACAAGTAACGCATTAAGCGCCGTTTTGAGACCACAACTAACGGAACCAGAAGATAAAAAGGGGGGAAGGAAGTCAAGGGAGCTCAAAACCAGCCTGTGGAGTTGAGAAATTTGATGATTTTATTAAAATGGATACTTTGGATAGCCGAAAGGTCATCATAAAAGGGATGACCTAGTGCACTGAGTCTGGTTTTTGCTAGTGCCGGACACTCACAGAGAAGATGAAACACTGTTTCACTCTTGTTTGTGTCAGTGCAGCTACGGCAGTGGGTGTTATGAGGGATGCCAAGCTTGGCCGCGTGAGTTCCTAAGGGCCAATGGCCCGTACTAATTGCCGTTAGTCGGGCGACATCTACACGCGTTCTAGATAAAAGGTTGTTGGTTCTGGCATCATCGTAGGTTGGCCATATCTTTCTTGAAATGATACAGCTCGTCAGATTCACCCATCTCATCTCCGCCCTTGAGGAGAAGTACAGGAAGATTTCTCTCTTAACGTATCCCAGCGGAGGGAAGACTTCCTCCGCCTGAGACACGCACAGTGCAGAGCCACTTCTGGCGAGTTCATCGGCTTTTTCATTCCCGTCTATGTTCCTATGACCGGGAACCCAGACGAGGGTGATTTCGAACCGATGGCAAGCCCTGATCAATGTCTCCCTGCAATCCACAACAAGTTTTGACGTTGATTTGGTAGAACCGACAGCCTTAATAGCGGCCTGGCTGTCGACGAAGATGCCAATTTTTTTACCGAGTGTAGTTATGTTAAGGAGAGGGAGAACTTAACTAAAGAAACAATTTTCCAAAAATCGTTCCCCAGGCCAATAAAAAAATGCTAAGAATTCGCTACATTCCCCTGTCAGATTTACGTAAATAAACTGCGTAAACATGGCGTGTGATTTCTCAACCATGGTTAATGTTGCTGCGATTAACGTTTCACGTTCCATTTCTTTCGTGACCTCAACGTGAATCTCTTAAATCCGCTCGCACTCCGACTGTTTTTATATAATAAGCACTCACTTTTGGACCAAAGATGTTGTTGACGAGTTTCAGCGACAAGTTGCGGGTTGGTTAGTGTTTACATATTGATGTAGTAACAAGAAGCAGAATTTTATAGAAAATAAAGGGTGATTTTTTAAGAGGTTTAGAACTTTTTTTAAAAAAAAAACACAAAAAATTCGAAAAAATGAATGAAATATTTATTTGAATCGATAGTTTGAACCTTGCAATTTAATGTTTAAAGATAATTTCATGCAAATGTTGACCGCGGCTGCGTCTCAGGTAGCCCATCCGCTGAGTCCAATTTTGGCATACTCTTTCACACATATCGGCCGGTATCTCACGAATGAATGCATGGATGTTGGCTTCCAGTGCGTCAATCGAAGCGGGCTTGTCCCTATACACATTAGCCTTGGCATACCCCCACAAAAAATAATCTAATGGTGTCAAATCGCACGATCTAGGCGGCCAATTGACCGGCCCGAAACGTGAAATTAACTGTTCACCAAACTCGCCTCGCAATTGCGCCATTGTTTCGCGTGCTGTGTGGCATGTGGCACCGTCTTGTTGAAAGCACATATCATGCAAGTCAAGAACTTCCATTTCGGGCAAAAAAAAGTTTGTTATCATCGCTCGGTAGCGTTCACCATTGACAGTAACGCTGCGATTCGCATCATCTTTGAAGAAATATGGCCCAATAATGCCGCCGGCCCATAAACCGCACCAAACAGTGGCTTTTTCGGGATGCATTGGTAGCTGTTGCAATGCTTCTGGCTGATCTTCACTCCAAATGCGGCAATTTTGCTTATTTACGTACCCATTCAACCAAAAATGAGCCTCATCGCTGAACACAATTTTTCGATAAAAAAGCGGATCCTCGGCCAGCTTTCCAAGAGCCCATTCACCAAAAATTCGGCGTTGTGGTAGGTCGGCTGGCTTTAGTTCTTGCACCAGCTGTATCTTAAAAGGCTTTACGCCCAAATCCTTCCGCAAAATTTTCCACGTAGTGCTGTAACAAAGGCCTAACTGCTGGGAACAGCGCCGAATCGACATTTCGCGGTCTTCTGTCACACTAGCTGATACGGCCGCAATATTTTCTTCACTACGCACAGTACGTAAACGTGTTGGTGGTTTAATGTCCAACAAAGTAAATTTGGTGCGAAATTTGGTCACAATCTTCCGAATAGACTGCTCAGAAGGTCGAGAATGCCGATCATAAAATGGAAGCAGCGCGCGATGAACATTTCGAACCGAGCACGAATTTTGATAGTAAAATTCAATAATTTGCAAGCGTTGTTCATTTGTAAGACGATCGATCCATGGTTAAATTGCAAACCAAACTGAAGCTGTTTGACAGTGACACAAGGTACTAAACACACGTCAGCTGTCAAAACCAGTGTTGCCAAAACCAAACCAGCTAAAAAATCACCCTTTATATAGAAGACGAGGTTAGTTATGATTCATTTTATTTCAGCTTCAGGCTCAATCATTGTGCAGCAGCTAAGGACGTACCATTTCAGATAATGGCCGCTGTTGCGGATTTTATGAAAATGTGCTCACACCCCGGCCTAGATCTGACACTAAAAGGATTTTCTTGAAATAGCAGCCTCGCCGAGTGCCTCTTACAGCGATATCTAAGAGCTACGAACAAAGTCTCACACCGCTAGATCGTAGACAGATGATGGGCCAAGACTTTGATGAACTGGGACATAGCTAGGCCAACTGTAACTAGTGTTCATATCAACAATAAATTGAGATGTAGTTTGATTGGTGGTCTTGACATAGGGATTCATGCTAGGTCTGCAAGCTATACTCGCATAATGCGACTCCCAATACTGGAGAAATCGAACATAGTCTCTTTTGCTTAATGATATTGCCAGTATATTCTTACAATGGCTTACCCCGTCTAGCTGGTCATTAACCAAAGACAACCAAAGGCAAGAATGTTTAAATGTCTCAGATAGAGGGAGATGAACTAAAGAGCCTTGGCGAACAAATCTATTAGCTGCTTTAATGAGTATTAAACGTTTCCCAACTTAATGTGCATTTTGTCAAGTACTTTCTTCCCGTACAACCAATTCAGGTTATCATTAAATTACTTATTTTCTGTCGATGAGTGTTGTTAGAAATGCGTCTCGGACTGCAGTAAAGCCGATTTTACAGTGCGTTAGACCAAATTGAAGGAACCGGCGACTTGTAAAGCCAATTCAGTATTTTGTCTGTAGATTTTGTTGTTTTAAGCTTTCAAATTTTAGCATCAACATTTATTTAAAAAGAAAAAAAAGGATGGCGCCACAGCTCTAAATTGGAACTAGATTCCCACAGCAATTCGTTTGTGTTTTTTTTTTTGTATTATACATAACAGGTCATTCATTTCGTGGTTTAAAGTTGGTAGCGCTGGCATTTGAGACCTGTCAAACTCAGCTGTCGTTTGAACAGTCATCATATTAGTTGAATGTTCGCCATTTACGATAATGTATCGCTTAACAATCGAACAACGCGTTCAAATTATTAAAATTCACTACAAAAGTGGTGATTCAACGGGGCAACAAGCCACACAACACGACCAATTATGGCTTTAATGCGTAGGATATTTCCTGGTCGTGTAATTTCACGTTTCGGCGACGTCAATTGGCCACCAAGATCATGCGATTTGACACCGTTAGATTTTTTTTTCTGTGGAGCGAATAATCCCCGAACTCTAGAAGCATTTAAAACCAACATTACTCAAGTCATGGCCGAGATACCGCCCGAAGTGTGCGAAAAAGTGGTTAAAAATGACCTCAAAAGAATCGCACGCTGCGAATGCTTCTCGAGGCGGCCATTTGAATGATATTGCACTTCACACTTAATGGCAAAGTCCAAACTTTATAATGAAATAAAAGTTTCATCAAAAATGTATCGCTGTGTGTGTTTTATTTAAAAAAAATGAATGACCCTTTATATCTAGGACGAATGGAAAGGACGTAAAATTTTACGCCCAGTTAAACAGCTAAATTGAGAAGCTTTTACAGTGCAGTTATACTCTCGATGGTTGTCAAAAGTTTTCGAAAGGTAACAGGGATCAAACCCAAGACCCCTCATTTAGTGGTCCAGCCAGTGCATTTGATGCTCTCCGACACTCGCCTTAATTGCATGTAACGCCATCCCGCAAAACACATTATTTATGCTTGCTTTGAATACAATACAAAAAACAATCAGGCAACTTACCACCACACACAATGACATTCAGTTGCATTCGAGAAACTTTAAACCGACCCCTTTACAAATAAGATTTATAACAATCAGCTGTTATCGCTGTGTGTTAGTCTGATAACCGCAGGCAATCAATTTCATAATCATTGACAATAATTTGTTTCTACAACTCGACACTGATAACCTTCATATTGGTTGTGATTCCAGTCGAATGTGTCGCCCATTCCGCATTGTTTTCTGCAGACCGCCTGTACACATACAATTTCCTATTAGCTTGATTCAATTCAGTTACTTAATGTGGATTCGCTGTGTTTGACTGTGTACAGAGTGGACTGCACACACAAACAACAAGTAAGTATGAAAGTAGCCGCCATATTCAACAAGAAGATTTATCGCGTGCACATGCCCCCAACTGGCAACCACCCCTCGGCAGCGTTGCCGTTCAGGTTTGATTACATACTTGATCACTTTTGCAACACGTAAACATTTTCTTTTTCCAATTAAGAGATTCTATCATGGCAATGGGAATGCATTCATACACAATGTACGTATATACACATTTTGTACGTATATCATCTGGAATAGAAAAACTGCACATTCCGGCTGTTTTCGAAGCTAATTCATCAGAAAATGAAATGCTCCCAAAGAGAAATTTGAGTATCACACCAATGGAGGTCTCAGAATCAAATTCATCGGACTTTGAACCTGAAATCGAAATGTCGTCGATGGTCGGTTTTGCGGTTAGCAACGATCACGCAACTGATGCGGCGCCGTAACGAACGTCAGTTCTTGTGTAATTTATTTATTTTTCTTAAATAACAGAAAATTTAGCACAAAGTGCAAATCATTTTGCGGCTTTCGTTTACCTCGTAAGTTCTTTAGCGCCCCCATCAAAATGTTGGTCGGGAGGTTTCCGATGAACTCGTGACTCGCTGTATTTTTTTGTTGTCTTTCATGTTTTATTTTTGGAAATGTGCGATAAAGAGATCTTCCACGTACATTTATCTTGCCCTCTCGCTTGCTGGTAGACTTCAGTTAAATAAACGATTGCTTCTCGGTGGATCCCGAAGAGATTGGCAGTAATTATGTAACTTGTATTGAAATGGTTTATTGGATGTTTTTGTGGCGATAAAATGTAATTTTGTGGCTTAGTGGTTTAGTGGCAGTAACTGAAACTACCAGATGCAAGCAGTTGCATATGCAAATTGCATATTTTATTTGAATATATTGCAACGAGGTGATATGTATGCATTGGGTTGGTTTCGGACAAAGCTATTATCACTGGCGCCTGTATACAGTCGGCCGCAGAGTATGCGGGCAACGAATACTCGAGGCAATAATTAGAAAAATCTTTTGTCGAGGTCTCATTAAGCCAGACATGATGGCAAGTTTTCAGAATTGATACAATCATAGTTAGCTGATTGGTTTGTCTGTTAGAAATTATATTCTGTCACAAGAACTACGGAACTGGGCGGGACAACTTTATAAAGGGTGATTTTTTAAGAGGTTTAGAACTTTTTTTAAAAAAAAACACAAAAAATTCGAAAAAATGAATGAAATATGTATTTGAATCGATAGTTTGAACCTTGCAATTTAATGTTTAAAGATAGTTTCATGCAAATGTTGACCGCGGCTGCGTCTCAGGTAGCCCATCCGCTGAGTCCAATTTTGGCATACACTTTCACACATATCGGCCGGTATCTCACGAATGAATGCATGGATGTTGGCTTCCAGTGCGTCAATCGAAGCGGGCTTGTCCCTATACACATTAGCCTTGGCATACCCCCACAAAAAATAATCTAATGGTGTCAAATCGCACGATCTAGGCGGCCAATTGACCGGCCCGAAACGTGAAATTAACTGTTCACCAAACTCGCCTCGCAATTGCGCCATTGTTTCGCGTGCTGTGTGGCATGTGGCACCGTCTTGTTGAAAGCACATATCATGCAAGTCAAGAACTTCCATTTCGGGCAAAAAAAAGTTTGTTATCATCGCTCGGTAGCGTTCACCATTGACAGTAACGCTGCGATTCGCATCATCTTTGAAGAAATATGGCCCAATAATGCCGCCGGCCCATAAACCGCACCAAACAGTGGCTTTTTCGGGATGCATTGGTAGCTGTTGCAATGCTTCTGGCTGATCTTCACTCCAAATGCGGCAATTTTGCTTATTTACGTACCCATTCAACCAAAAATGAGCCTCATCGCTGAACACAATTTTTCGATAAAAAAGCGGATCCTCGGCCAGCTTTCCAAGAGCCCATTCACCAAAAATTCGGCGTTGTGGTAGGTCGGCTGGCTTTAGTTCTTGCACCAGCTGTATCTTAAAAGGCTTTACGCCCAAATCCTTCCGCAAAATTTTCCACGTAGTGCTGTAACAAAGGCCTAACTGCTGGGAACAGCGCCGAATCGACATTTCGCGGTCTTCTGTCACACTAGCTGATACGGCCGCAATATTTTCTTCACTACGCACAGTACGTAAACGTGTTGGTGGTTTAATGTCCAACAAAGTAAATTTGGTGCGAAATTTGGTCACAATCTTCCGAATAGACTGCTCAGAAGGTCGAGAATGCCGATCATAAAATGGAAGCAGCGCGCGATGAACATTTCGAACCGAGCACGAATTTTGATAGTAAAATTCAATAATTTGCAAGCGTTGTTCATTTGTAAGACGATCGATCCATGGTTAAATTGCAAACCAAACTGAAGCTGTTTGACAGTGACACAAGGTACTAAACACACGTCAGCTGTCAAAACCAGTGTTGCCAAAACCAAACCAGCTAAAAAATCACCCTTTAGCTCAACTTAATGAGTTCAGTGATGGACTTCCAATGACATGTCAGCACATTCAAGACGTACCTATTTCTGGGACTCGTTGAATTTTGTTTTGTGTTATAAGGCAAATGATAAATAAAATGAAAAACATTCCAAACTTCGGAAAGGTCTGGTCAGCTTACAACAAATTCCAGCAAGCATTCGCATTTCAATTGGCCCCGGAAGAACATTTCATTGATAGCGGAAGGAGATTCGGCTGCGATTCGCCGAAAACACTTGCGGAAATAAGAAGTGCCTGCTTTGAGCGAGATTGCTTTTCATATTCGATTTGCCAAAAAGAAATCTATTTTTTTTTACGTATGTGTTTTTGCATTGGAACTTGGGGAACTTGGGTAATTTGTAAAAAAGCAGTCAGTTTGCTCAATGTTAGGTCTGTTCCTTTCATTTGAAATCTTACGAGTTTTTACTCAATGCCGTTCCTTAACTCGAAAAAAGGGTTTTTCAATAAGAGCGCTAAAAAATTTTTTTTTTAAATAAAACAAAAACGGTTTTGGATATCAATGAAATTCTTTATTCCTGTGAAAGTACGTTCGATGTATGGAACTTGATTTCTTTTGCATGGCCACCACGGGCACGCTTGCAGAAGTCCAGACGTTGAACCCAATTTTCGACGGTTTTCAAGCATAAATCGGCCGATACTGCTGCAATTTCACGTTCGATATTCGTACGAAGTTCATCAATCGTCGCTGGCTTGTTGGCATAGACCATAGACTTGACGTAGCCCCACAGGAAATAGTCTAACGGCGTCAAATCGCACGACCGAGGCGGCCAAGCGACTGGACCATTTCGTGAGATAACACGTTCTCCAAACTTGGTTTCCAATAAATTGATTGTGACATTCGCTGTGTGGCTTGTGGCGCCGTCCTGTTGGAACCACATGTCCTCCAAGTCCATATCATCCAATTGGGGCCAAAAATATTCGGTTATCATTGAACGGTAGCGATTCCCATTCACAGTAACGTGCCGGTCTTGATCATCACGGAAGAAGTACGGCCCAATGACGCCGCCGGCCCATAAATCACACCAAACCGTAATTTATTCGGGATGCAATGATGACTAATGGAGTACGTGTGGATTTCTGCCTGACCAATACCGCATATTGTTTATTGACGAAGCCATTCAGCCAGAAATGAGCCTCATCGCTGAAGATGATTTTTCGATGAACATCCGAATCATTTTCAAGTTGTTGCTCAGCCCAATTCACGAACATACGACACTGAAAAGAAAGTAATAAAGGATAATCGAGTTCACGTAATTTTGAATGCCGTATCGCTTTTTCCTCTTCTCGAATGCTTGTGTTTCAATCAGTAAAAACTCTTCCATATATTCGGATTCATGAAGAAGTTCGATTAATTCCGAATTACTTTTATTGCTATATAGATGAATCAACTAATTAGCAAATTCTTCGTTCATACGATATTTTAACGACTTTTCGTACTTTCGAATTTTTTAATTCTGTCATTTTTATAGATTACTAGAAAAGCGGTCCCTATTTTCGTAAGTGTCTCTCCCTATGAGATAATTTATCCCCACCACTGCCATTTTGACAGTCATTTCCATTCTTATTACAAAAGTAAAGGAACAGACCTATTAAAGTTTAGTAAGTCTACCAGTGGAGACACAAATCGACCTGTCAATTGAATTCAAATAAAAGTAAACAAATTTCGAAAATCAAACAAAATTTAATAAAAACAAATTTAATTTTTGTTTCGCTAACGTTAGAGCCTTTTCTACATCTGGGATAAAAGATTCTAGCCGTCTAGTGGGTAACCGAACGCGGTCACTAATGCGAATAATGCTTTGTGATTTTCAATTCTTTGTTTTCTATTTTCACTCGTTTATCCATGTCACTTTAAGTAAATCATTCCTTCATTCTTACGGCTTTTCGAGCGTTGACTGGAACTTCGTCCAAAAAATTGCATTGTATGACAATGTGAGTGCTTTTTATGGTAAAATATAAACCCGGATATTGTTACTAACTTCCACAGATGAGTGAACTATTTCATCAACAGGTTTATCACAAATACTCTGAAACACTTGCATCGTACCACCAAGGTCAGCAATTCAGCCTGCTTACTTATTATCAGTCCTTTTTATGTCTGTTCATCTCTTATGGGAAAATCTGTTAATTTTTTCTTTCTCCGAACAAAGAAGTCTCTGATGGCTGGGTTCTTAATAATAACTTGATGCGTTCTTCTTCAGTATACCCCACTTGAGAAGGCCATGATTGCTGTCCCTGCAAGTAGTTTATCCAGATGCTATCCACAAGTAGTTGTCTTCTTCGTATTTTTTTTTTTTAAATAAACCGAACATACAACAACCCATTAACTATTTATGTTAGTTTCAGTTCAATAGAATTCCATTGCACACTCGGAAAATGAAGACTTGCATTATGAATGTGATTTGGAATGGGAATGTGAGTGTTGATGCGCAGTATGTATTTTACGTTTAGTCATATTTATTTAATGCGGTTCTGCTTATATTCCCATTTATTTTTCCTCTTCAATTATCCTCCGTTTGTTGAGTTCATTGAAATCCAGAAGTGCGTTTCCCTTGAGGACATCTGCTTGTCTCTAAGCAACAAAGTTACAAGAAAAAGAAATATCGAGTTCTTTTTTTCAAAGAGATATTTAACTTTAAACGAAACAAAATACAGAACTCAGGTTTTGGCCGTGGCATTGGCTTAATTCGAAAATATGAATTTAGACGTCCAGTCCTGCTCTACGGCGCAGAAGCATAGACACATCTGCCAAGGCAGATGAAGATATCCTTTGTCATTGTGAACGCAAAACTCTTCGACTGATTTTCGTCGACGGTATTTGAAGGATACTTTTTTTGTAAAAAATTCTGCAGAGAAGAATAAAGATTTGACGCATATTTCACATACATTCCTCTTTACCACAAGAAGTACTCTGTAAATTTGCATGCGTTTTCCATAACGCATAAACTTTATCTACACGTTCGCATTTTACTCCCGCATTTTACTCCATGGCGAATCGCCAACGATTCTTCGCAACTACAAAGTTTGACTTGATAAATGTATCGCTAGGGGTTCTCAGATGAACTCGCCGGCGAGCAAAATGCGAATCGCTTTGTTTAATGGCAAATAGCTGTCAGCTGTGAATTATGGTGTTGCGGAAAAAAACATGTTGCCAATTGAAAAAACAAAACCTCTTACGTGAACATCGAACATAGGTTTGCAAACAAATTTTAGTAAAATGCAAAAATGAGTAAGCGTGGTTTTCTCTTTAATTAATTAATTAGAACTGACGCAAATACTTGGGTAAATGATTTTGCAATAAATCGTTTTATTTTTGTTGTATTTTGATTTTATTAAACAATAAAAATTTGTTTAACAATGAAAATATTTGTTACAAATTCAATAAATTTGTGTGTTAAATTCAGCAAGTGAAATCCTATCTTCGTCGAATCATACCAACGTAGGTACCTACTTAAAAAATAAAAGAAATAAAAGTGTGGATGGCAAATGTTAAACAAAAATAAATAGATCTGCTACATGGCTGCCACTGGCCTCCCAATTTTTTGTCGAAATCATAATTTGCTTTTTAACTTCCTACTTGTCACCTAGAAATAGTGTTACCGTTGAGCAACAAGTGTCAATGCCCTTAAAAACCAATTGCAATATGAAAATGGTCCTGTTCCTGACACCGGACTTTTTTTTTTTCAATAAACAGACCGAATGTTTAATATTACAAATTGTCGCAAAAAAAAACTTGCATAACCAACTGCTGCCATTTGAAAAATAATTTTTTTTTACTTAGCTCGAGTATATTAGCCCGACAAACACGATGACGTATTCGGGGCTAAAACAATTTTGCACAAGAATGCTGCTCTGACACTGATTCGTGTCTCATTCTTTCTCTATATACACAATGATGATGAAATTAAAAAATTGAATTTAGCTTTATGAAGGTATAAGTGCTTGTGCATGCTGCTCGTGAATCAAATAATTTCCAAATGGAGATTAGATAAGATTTGGCGGCATTCCCTTCCAATCATCATTCAGAATGACTTTGAGTAATTAACAAACTGATTGCAACAAGGTCGTGGTAGAATTGCTTCTGCAAATTGGAATACTAAAAATATATTTCATTTCCTTTTAAAAAGCAAAAAAAAAAAAAAATGCATTTCGGGAGCGCGTGATTCGCAAGAAAATAAATTTAGAAAATAAAGTCACATGGGAGAGGTGTCTGCTTGTATATTTGTTTGATTTATTGAAAGTGGCTACGAATTGTGTAACAGCAAAAGCATTTACGCCTAGAGGACATAATTCTAGAGAATTGGGAAATGTTCTCCCACTGAATCATGCCACCGATATATAAACCAGAAGACCGCTAGTTCACGTGGAAATTTCTCGTTTGACAGAGAAATAAAACATTCTCCATATTTTATTAGTGTTGAGCACAGAGCCAATCAATCAGCTCAGATCAATCGATCAGATGTTGCTGATTATATCGAAACAGTTATATCATCCATTTCCGATACAACTTATTTATGAGGCCACTGAACTTTAGGACAACTCATCCATGTCGACATTGCATTTAACATTCATTATTGCATATCGGTAACGGTTTTTGAGGATAAAGTTCGAGTGTTAAGTTCGAGGGAAGTATGGACTACCTTGGTGATTTTTGGCGCACTTTGGCAGCAGCGTTTTATATCTTTGTAAATGCGTTCCTCCTCCTTTATATAGACAGCAGGATTCTACTATGGTGGAGTATGAACATACACCCGCATACAAGGCTAGCAATTGACTGCACGTTCTATAAAGTAATCCGGAGACTTTTAAAAAGGAAGGACGTTAGAAAGTCATTACATCGCTCCTGGCGATGTTTCGTGTGGGACCAAAACAACACCATAGAGCTTTTCGGACTGCGCAAAGTTCTGTCAAAAGCTGCCTCTGTATCAAGAGTTCTTAAAGGCACAGAAAAACCAGGCTTAAGTGCAATCGCCGAATTTATACCTGTTTTGCTGATAGCAAGCCGGTCAAGGCTTACAATGGTTATATTAGATATAGAAATAACACCTTCAAGAGGGTCCTTTTCACATTCCTATTAATATTCGAGGAGAAGTTAAAGTGGGCTGCACTTGACCTTCTTTTGGGTAATTCCACGCATGTAGCTGAGCATCATCGCAGGCTGATGGTGTATTTCCTTAGGATAACGTCACGGGCTTCTTCCAGTTCTTCTTAATATACCCTTTTTATTGTCTTTCGGATCTTCTATTCAAAGGTTTTTCGGAGTCTTAAGAGTCATTTAAAAAAAAGTCTTATTTAAACATGCCCAACATGTGGTTCTCACTTTAAAGGCAACCAAACATAAACCATACAGTTGTATTATTTGAATAGATTCGTAAAACCTTCTCCTGCTGTAATTCTAGCGTCAACTAGACACAAGCGGAGCTTTCTTTGATCACCCAAAAGATCAAGCTGTTTTGCGAATGGTCCACAAAATCCTATCGACTTGACAGCGAAATTTAGTACCTGCATTTTACAGGGTGGTAAAAAAAAAAAACGAGTAAGCAAGTAATATTCTACACCAAAACTTCGCTCTGCGTCGTTTCCAAGTTGCGTCATTTAAAAATTATTGTAGTTTCGAAGCTGCTGCCTTTTTTTTTTGTAAAAAGGTGATTCCCCAAGATTTAGGCTTACGAGTTTAAACTTTACGTGAAATCAATCAGTTTGGAGAAATACATATTAATATAATTAAGAATCGTTATTTCGATTTGCGTCGTGTTTTCAGGTCCAAATTAACGACGAAAATCGGGATTTTGGTGTAGGGGAAGCCGGGGCATAATGGGTTTTAAGGTTTTTAGGCTCCAAAACAATTTTATAAGAAATACGATACATTTATACTTTTTATAGATAATATTAAGAAAGTTAAATACAAATAAATAATACAGCATGTTTTTTTGGGAAAAAAAGCTTGAATTTGGCCATTGGTCCCCCGAAACGGGTGAAGGTGGGGTACAATGGTCACAGAGCTAAACTGGGTTGCAACGCAAGCAAATGGTGTTGGATTTGTCGTCAACATCATCCTCTCCAGCACAAGAACAATGCACCCACTTACCCTAGGCTCTGCAGGAAATCCATCCTTCTGTTGACTGGGAGTTTAAATACCCACAATGACACTCCTCGTCCTCCTCGCTTTCAAAAGATTCTTCCTTCTTGTGCGTTTTCTTTTTTGTGTCGGCTTTCTTCTTATTCATAGCTGGGGGCTTGGACTTGCTGGATTCAGCCTCAAGCTGGGCCTTGTAAGGAGAGCTTGTTATAACTGCGGTCTTTCCTCGGCGCTTAGGAACCCTTTTTTGCTGCTACAAGATGAGATGGAGAAAACTTTTGGAAAGAAGTTGAAGACGTTGGCGCATCGTTATCTGTCAAAACTGGGTCTGGGGATAATAGCAGCGCATCAATTGGTCTCGGTGTATCGGAGTTGTGAGAAGACATTGGGAATAAATTATTCCTTTCCGAAACAGCGTCTGGAGATAACATCAATGGATCGGTTGGCGTCAATAAACCTGGTGGTAGCACTTCTGGTTGCGAATTTGGATCAACAAATGGGGTTTCGTCTAAAAGTGGGTGCTCCCCCTTATTCACATGGCAAAAAGTCGTGGTCTTCGAATTCTACTTTGATCTCCAAAAATTTCTTTTCAACCTAACCGTAAAAGAGAAATAATTGGATCTATACAAACGAAATTTATTTACTTTGATATTAAAGGTATAGAAATTAAATTTCAAGCTGGACTTCGTTCCAAAAAACACACTTTACTTCGCTTCAAAATAACTTCCACTCAATGAAAAAGCTTTTTTGCCACCTGCCTGGTGGCAACTTCAGTTCAAAAAAGGGGTTTCCCCCACTTGCCTCCGATAAATGAAGCCAGACAGCTTACTTTCCGAGTTTCCACTTTAATCGACAGAGAAATGCAGCCGGGGCCCATTTAGCCCCGGGTTCCCCTACTAAACTTTTTTTTTTATAAAGTGTTATTTAAAAAAGTGAGCAAGTTATTATTTTTCAGAATTTAAATGATATACAGAAAAAATAAAGTACAACTTCTAAAATAAAATACAAAATAATTCGTTAAATATTCTTTAAATAGAGAACTGTTGTTAAAATGAACGGATGGTCACTGTACGCATAAGTAACGTTACGTATGATTTGATTTTCTTTGTGATTCTATTTAATTTAGATTACTGTTTGAAACTATGAGTCTTGACGATAAAATCTGTCAAATGGTGGCCATTGGATGCATAAATAAAACGTAGCAATTTCTTTTACTCAAACGAAATGTCAAAACCGCAGCATTTGCTACGTTTCGTATGACTAAAAACTGATTGAAATTAACACCAACTTTTGACATGTTCGAAAAGCAGCGCCACCTACCTTTTACTCAGATCGGTTTGAATAAACCGTAGCAATCGCCACGAAAATCTAAGTCTGCTATTTAGCTGACTCTGACATTTTACTAAATATTTTATGCGCACATTTTTAACATAAGGCAGTCAAAGCATTGTGAATTTTTGATATTTTATTTATTTATTTATTTATTCACATCAAATGAGAACATTCACTGCTCTCGCTAGATTACTTAATACAAAAATTTAAATACTTAAATACTACCACCAAAGCCAAACGTTAAAATTAATTGATTCTTGAATGAGCTCCAACTGAGATCAAACTCGAACAAACTACTATAATTTTTGGATTCTCTTAGGCATCTGGTAATTGGTTCATTACAACCATGATAAGGAACATAAAATAAAAAACGAGATGGAGCATAAAAACCAATTAATGACAAAAGAAAAGGGCAGTCGATATGGTTGTTTATCAAGTCCCGAATGAACATAAGTGAAAAATATTGCCTACGCTTAAAAAGAGGTAAAATACCAAATAATTTGCATCTTGTCTCATACGATGGCATTTCGATATCCCATCGTAATCTACGAACAGCAACTCTAGTAAAACGTTTTTGGATCCTCTCGATTTTCATGGAATGTACTTCATAAAATGGATTCCATACTATACTACAATATTCAAGATTAGACCTGACAAAAGCAAAGAATATACATTTAAGTGTGAACGGATCATGAAAGTCCTTAGAGTTCCGCAATATAAAACCCAACATAGAATTACCCTTAGCAACCAAGGAGTCAATATGCTTACAGAAATCGATTTTTTTTGTCAAATATGATTCCCAGGTCTTTTTTAGAAAAGATATTATTATTTTCCAAACAGTGGGATATTATCGATCACGTACGTATATGATACTGGGGAGAGGTTACGACAAAATGACATGCTTTGACATTTAGAGACGTTAAGGCGAAGGTCATTATTATGACACCACAAAGAAAGTCTGTTAAGATCTTCCTGTAAAAGTATGCAGACTGAATATGTCGGAACACTTTTAAATCATCCGCAAACATCAGACACTGTGAATTCAAAAACAGGTCGGGTATGTCGTTAATAAATAAAAGGAAAAGCAAAACGCCCAAGTGACTACCCTGAGGCACTCCGGAGGTAACATAAACTGGTGATGAAAGTACACCCTTTATACGAACATACTGAATACGATTCGTGAGATAGGAGCGAATCCATTCTAGAAAGTTGGAATGAAATCTTTTAAGTTTGCAAATTAACGCATGGTGATTAACGCTGTCAAAAGCTTTGGCGAAGTCAGTATAAACTACATCACATTGTAATCCTTTCTCCAGGTTGTTCAGCACCGAGTTACAAAAGATTGCGAGATTTGTAGAGGTAGATCTACCAGCTACAAATCCCTGTTGCACATGAGAGATGACTCCCTTTACGAGCGGTGTAAGTTTCTCATAAATAATTTTTTCAAATAGCTTGGGGATAGGTGAAATTTTGCAAATTGGACGATAGTTGGTAATATCGTGTTTCGATCCAGATTTAAAAATTGGACTTATGAACGATTTATTTTGTTCATAAACAGTTAAGTTAAATTCTTTTTGTTCCGATTAAAAAAAAATCTTCAATTTTTTCGTGTCACTCGAAGTATCTATGGACTGCTAACATTTCTTTCGGAATGAAAACGTTTGGACAGAATCATTTCTAAGGTATATATATTGGAGATCCGGGTTTTTGGGTTGACAGTTCAAAAATCTCTCGGTAATTCATAGTTCTTCTCTAACTAATTGGCCAGGGTGCCAACTAAATTTTCCAACAAGCCGATGATCGGATACAATTCCCGGCACCTGAAGAAGAAATTAAACATCAAAAATTAATTTCCAGGCACAATTGGAGCTAACGGTTCTGTGATGTTCGTCTTTGGGCATATCAACAGTCGAAGTATTCATAAAAAATGCGGTACACGCAAATGAAGCACGTGCTGAGCTACACATCGATCACATGTTTCCTGATGTCTCCATTCAATCGGTATCGCCATATAGAGATCTGGTCCAGAAATGCAAATACAATTTTAATGAGTTTCTGAAATCAGGCAAAACAAACACAAACACACCAATTTATCAATTAATTTAGAAACTAATAATATTGAACAAGCACAGAGCTACTCCGATCTGTAAGCA
Source organism: Cheilosia variabilis (assembly GCA_951230905.1). NCBI lineage: Eukaryota > Metazoa > Arthropoda > Insecta > Diptera > Syrphidae > Cheilosia > Cheilosia variabilis. Next base: position 47,391,816 of record OX579676.1, read on the forward strand.
CTGTAAACTGTAGGTCTGCATGTTTACTATACCTCAGAGCAAACGAATTCAATTCGATTAAATTCGGATTCCGGCACACCATGAAGCTACTGTGACAATGCGATGGGGAACGTGTTTTTTCCAAACAACAAATTTATGCCAAATGTGTTATTTATTTATCGATCGAAATGCACTAAAGGTGGCTGTTTGCTCGCCCCTGACCGAAGACGTATTGTGGATGTTCCAGGCGTCTCTCTCACGTCTATAACTGATAACGTGCGTGTGCATATGCGACGTAGCTCGTTATTAAGCAAACAAATTTCTCTCTATCAGCAAATAAACTTGTGCGATGCATTGGCTGTGACTGTGACAGTAGCATGCCCAGGCCTGTCGTTGAATACGCCTCTATAAATTTAAAATGCAGTCGCTATGTGCGTATTTTCGGTTTGTAAAGTAGGTCAATTTGTTTAAATTAACAAAAAAAAAACTGACAGAGAACAATAAATTATGGAAGCGGCCCTACACGAAGTGTGTATATGTATGTGTTACATGCTGCGGCGAACAATCGGACAAAGAAAATGATAAAGGCTCTTCGACATCAGGCCCATCAAAAGTAACCGAAGACGAAGAATGGAATGGAAAACCAGAAAAAAATGCGGTCGTCTTTCTTTAATCGTATGATTTGTAATTGGATTTTAAATTCACACTGCTCGTGTGGTGTGGTGGAGGTAGTAGTCGTATTGAGATGAGAGTTTCTTGCTCCCTGCTGTCGTGTAAATTTGAATATCAAGACTCGACTAATGCATTTTCGATGATATGCTTTGGATTTCGTGGGCGAAGGGGAATCAATTTCCAAATCGCTGAAAACAGATTAAATTGATTTGTGTGCAGGAAATGGAAGATTTTTGTTTGTTTATTTTTAAAGCTCTCTTTGGGGGTTTTGGGAGTGGGGAAACTGGAAGTTGTTTCATAACACCAAATTTGCTGCCATGGGGATAAATGTTTACGGAATTTTGTTGGGTTAGGTCGAATATAGTAAAAGAAACTCTTTTTTTTTCGAGTGCGAAGTGCTTTAAAAACAACTCCACGATATTGATTGGGTTTTTGCAGAAACATTGCAAAATGTCCCGATTAAATAATGGGATATATTTTATAAGTATCAGCTGTCTTAGAAGCGGCGATTAAAGCTTTTGTCCATGCAACCAGTGGGCTTTCCACGAATACCTAGCTCCTAGCTGCGAAATTAATTTTGCTGATAGAATTTCTTTCGATAACAAGTTTAATTATGCGCAAAGGCTTTAAAATATAAATCATCTTCATAGGTGAGCCGGTTTTTAAAATGCTACAATAAGATGTCCCCTAAGTTTGTTTGCTTTAGACTTGTTATGTCTGAAACACTACTTAGAACCTGTTTTTATTGGCAATAAATTAGCATAGCTTGAAATAGATTGACAGCCCGATTCTGGCAAACCTCACTGATACCTCACAAGTCACAAAACCTTCACAAGGTACGGTGAAATAGATTTTGTGAGGTTTTCGTATTCTGACAGCACAGTCACAACTTGTGAGGCTCACAAAAACAATCGAAATTGTGATCTCATATGGAGCAAGTCACAAAATAGAATACGCTCACAAATGGCAATATTTGTTTTTTATGGCATTGTTTACCTCTTTCCAAGCTATCAAAGACCCAAACCTGGCCTTTTACGCTATATTTATTAACTCTTTGGGGAAAATTGATATTTGTAGGAAAAAACTGATTTTCATTTGTGACAAATGTGGTTAATATTTTATTTTCTTCGTTTCTAAAACATTTCAGTGTCAATATTTCGCATATTGTAATGTTATATTTCGTTTTCAAATCCCACAAAATTGAAGTGATAGTAATCTAACCATTGTGAGGTGAATTTGTTGTGAGGTTTGTTGTGAGTATTATCGGAGAATACGAAAAATGTTATCGAATTACAACAAACCTTACAAAGAATCAACCCTCACAAGAGCTTGTTAAATGTGAGGCCTCACAACGGCAGATCCGGGCTGTTATTTTACTTAAATTTTAAAAATTTAATTTAAATTTAAATATGGTCCGGCACTACAAATAGTTTTGTACTAAATGGCGTTTGTCAACAACGCAGTAACTTGAGTTTCCCGATTAAATATCGATAGCGTCTGGATCAGCTTAACAACACTGGCACAGATAAAAAATACACGTCAACAAGACATGAATCGCTATACTCCCAAAGAACGGGGAGTAATTTTGTTGATTTTTTGCGGAATAATTCGTCGGTGATCCGGGCGCAGCTTGAGTTTCGGCGCAGATTCCCCTATGACTACGACGTTTAGCCACTCGCCTAGAAAAGTATGGGACTACGGAAGATGCTGCCAGTGGGGGCGGCTTCAAAGCAGCCTTTCTGCGAAGAATATCGCAGCAGTGGCTGAAGATGTCTCAAAGGACCCTTGAGTAACGAAGAGACGCTACAGAGCCATACTCAACGAGTTTCTCTTACCTCGATTGGATGAATTGGGGCCGGAGAACATGTGGTTTCAACCGGGCGGAGCAATGTCGCATACTGCACGACCAACAAACGAAATTCTGAGGGCTGTATTACCGGGTCGCCTAAGGTTTCTCGTTTTGGCGATTTGATTTGATTTATCCGTTCCAGGCTTATTTTTGTTCTTTTTTAAACGTCAGACTCTTGAAGCTCTCCAAGTGATGGCTATACAATTGCTGGGCACAGGCAAAGCCAAGCGGCTTCAGCTATAGTTAATAAATAAATCCCAAGATTGACTTGTTAAAGCAGTCTTGTCAAACTGAGGCCAACCTTAAAAACGCCAGTGTTGCCAACCTCACATCTTAGCAACACGATTTCCGAATGCAGTGACGCCGTGTTATGGTTCATTGAACTTGTCAACACAAAACTTTTTTACACCTTGGAATCAGCCTGCGATTAAAGGCGATTACATGTAACACAGTCGATAAGGAAATTATCTATTTGACTGGAAATGCATATCATAAATGTTTGCAATTAATATTTCCCAAATGGAAAGGTTTTCCTTTTTTTTTAAACCCGAAGGCAGTGATAATTGATTAACTGTTCGAGTATAAAGTCCACAAAAGTTGTAATCGTTCCAATAAAACTAAACCAATGCACATGAACATGTACAGTTTATATATAAACTACAAAGCAGTCAAGTTAAATGCGTCCAGTCCAGTTCAAGAATGTAATACAGCTGTGAATGAAACTAGGGTAGCGAGAGTGCGACATTTTAGATTAAATAAATGAACGATTCATTTGTTGACGGCTTGTGTCTGTACATGCGTCATTGTGTAGTTTTAAATCGCATTGCATCTCGTTTTTTTTAATGGATACTAATTGATGAGAGGTTATTGCTCTCGTAGGGGTTGGATTCGCTTGAGTGTATACCCACCTACTCGTGATTGGTTGATAAGGTCGCGCTATGAAAAGCAATCAAATCAGATGCGTGAACTATTTTAAGTAAACAAATTATTTTACTAATAAGAAGTGCAGGAATTATATCTGGTGCCACTATTAAAAAGCACACACAAAGAAAGAGGGCAGATTTAACTATCAGGCGTTTTTTTTAGGTTACTTGATAACTTTGGAATTGAAATTATGACGTTCAACTCGTCTTCTTCGTGATGGGAATTAATTAAAAAAACGTAAAATATTAACAGTAATCTTTAAATATGAAATAAAACAACCAATAAAAACTGTTTAAGTGCAACTACTAATTCTGATCGTGCTCATAGTTTTGCGAACGAAAACGAAATCCATAGTACTAAGAGTAGTTTTATAGTATTCACCTTTCAGCAGATACGGCTCGTTCTATAAATTAGATTAAAAGATGGAAAAAATCCCTTGTATCGTTTTCCGGTACTTTAAGTTACTTATGTCGAATGGAAGTTACTTAGCCTCTATAGTATTTGTGACATAAACTTTTCATTCGTCTCCGATTAATTAAAAAACGAACACTCATTTCTCCTTGATCTTTCTGTACCGGTCGCTCGATCTATTTAGTATTTGTAGCGCAGAAATTTAAAAGCTTTCCCCCTTACACCAGCTCCATTTACTGTCCCGTTTTGTTTTGCCTACCCTCGCACATATGTAGCCGCTGCTCAGTATTACTCTTACCTCTTCCAATTATTTAAAATCGCTTTTTCAGTGGTTGCAGTTTATATCTGATGGAATATGGAAAAGAAGGTCGAATACTAGATTCGAAAACGTGTTCTTCTCGAAATTGTTGAGCTCACAGATGGTGTCCTTAACACCCCGACTCCACAGGAGATAATTTCTCTCATAATGCTCATCATGAGATGAAATATCGTGTGGAGTCACTCTTTTTCATCGCATGATTGGATGTCTGCGATAGCTCTCTGCAATTATATCTTGCGATGGATGTCTGGCATGAATTTGACATATTTGTTTTTTTTATTTCTTTTCGTCTGGAAATGTCATTTTTTTTGTCTCATTTTATTGTGATTGTCTTTGCGGTTTTTTGATTTTTTGAAAAAACTTTAAAGAATATACCTAGGTACAATTAATAAACCAAATATAATTCTTCGTTATTCGTGGACTATTGGGAAACGTCAAATATAATTTCTCTTGCCGCTGCAATACACACCCCGACGAAATGAAAAATATGAAATGTCATGGCATGTTTTGCCCAGCACAGATATGAGGAAATTGTATGAGATGGATGTCAGGCATTTAGACAGAGAGATATATCTCCTGTGGAGTCGGGGTGTAAGGAAGGTTTAATATCTTTATTCCTCTGCACTCTTTTGGCTGATTACCACTTGTACGAGAAATTGAAACATTTTCTTTTTAAACAGGCCAATTGGGAAATAAATTTGGAGCAAGTTAATAAAAGAACTTATCATAACCAAAACTGCTCTTTTTACCCGACTGGACACAGGGAGGTACGTTCCTACGGGACGCCCTGTAGCCTATACGGCTTGACCGATTTTGAAGAGTGAGGTATCATAATATTCGTATTCTTCCCCGGAGTGTCATAGGCTAAAAAGATAAGAATAAAAGAAATTAATTTAAAAAACAAAAAAACCCGACTGACTGTAAAAAAAAGAATTAGAAACATATGAACAAGACCCATTTAAGTACCTATAACTACCTATTTGGCAGTCAATACTCATACATATATTTGTTAGACTGTGTAGGTAGGTATATAGTCTCCGATTGTCAATTAGTTAGGTATAGGTACTTAAATGCGTCTTGTTCATATATTTTTAGTTCTTTTTTTTTTTACAGTCAGTCGGGTTTTTTGGTTTTTTAAATTAACTTTTTTGGTAAAACAACTCTCGCCAGTAACTATATACCTCACGGGCTCCTTCCATCCTCTGCGATCCTGGGCACTCTGCTCAGTGATGCCAGACTTTTCGGACTGAATTGCCCACGACGATTATCAAGAATACAAAAAAATGCCCTTTTCGCTCTTTAAGCTTATTTTGAAAGGCAAAATACCCACGAAATGGGTAATTACCCACGATCTGGTATAACTGACTCTGCTTTCATCCGCTATGGTTTGGTCCTTAAAATAAGCGTATCATAAACTGCGGTCGTTAAATTGAATGGGAAATCACTTCAAAAGAACTTAGAATCGATATTAATATAGCAAGTTTAGCACAATTACGAAGATGTTTATCCAAGTTTCAATAGAAAATCATCGGAAATCCCTTTTATAAATTTAGCAAGTGTGTCCTATGAAATAGAAAATTTCCCTTAAACTGTTTCCTATGTCTGGACTTTGTCTATTACGGTGTCAAGCGATATATTTTTAATTTTTTCAGCTTTAATTTCAAGATTGGGACTAATGACGTCGCTTATATTTAGTCGTTGAAAACCCTTCCTATGACTGCCTTACCGGATCGCAAAAATCAGCGAAAAGTAAGATGCATCTGCTATAAAATAACTAGCACATTTCGAAGAAAATCAAATAGACCTAAAAAAACAGGGTCCGTAGTTATACTCTCGGATGTTTGTCAGACGTTCGCGAGAGGTCGCGCAGTGGAAAAAAACCTTCAGATGTAATTTGTATTTTTCCGGTAATCGAACCTGAGACCCCTCGCTAAGTAGTCCAACACACTAACCATTAAGCGACTGTGCCTACGATCGAATAGACATTAGAAATATAAAATTCGATTGGCCAAAAGAACGGAAATATTCGGAGACTATCCATAATGATCCCCCCATTGACGATTCACATGCCATAAATACCCAATAAACCCATTGAAGTCATAAATGATGAACTGAAGACTGTTTGAGAGTCAATCATCCCAAGCGATGACTTTGGACGTTTTAAGAACTATGCCAGATAAAGAGTTCTTAGAAATAAAAAAGGGGAATCATTGAAGGCTGCGACATTAATTGTCAGTTTTATGGTCGAGTGCCGCATTCTTTTCCCTTCTAAGATCGTGGATGTTTTAAAACTTCGTTGAAATTAAATTTATACATATGAGAAATGGTTTTCAAGTTTAATTTGTTTGTTCTTTTAACGGTGTGACGTAAATAAGTGGCGCTTGATTTCTTTACCATAATTTATGTATGTAATGTTTGTTTGGAAATTGGATTTCACTAGCAGTACATTAATTATACGTATACGAATGAACCAAACCGTATTGAATTTGAACGAATGCAGTGCCATCTAGTGGCGAGTTATATTAAATTGAATAACATAAAAACCTTCGGCATAGAAAAATACGTAAAGCATATTTGTGTCAATTTTCATGGTGATTGAACAGACTGTGCCAGCGCCATCTAGTGGCGAGTAACAACAAAGTCTAAAGCACACAAACCTTTTCACTTTGTGAAAGCGAAATAAAGCCGAATTTTGGAATTCGGCGTTTTTTTCCCTCGGCGTTATTTTACGGCACCAGCTTTTTTTTTATAAAAATTTACGTGCCAATGTTTGATCTCTCAATTTTTGTAATTAAAAAATAAATTTTTCCAAACTCTGCATCGTAGTTATAACCAGTTGAAAGTATGTTTAATTGAAAGTAGCTAAAACAGCACTGCAAACTTTTTCGAAGCAAACTACGTAAATAAAGTTTGACTCATTAGATTTTTTTGATTTTTTTTACAGTAGGGCTTTTGCGCTATTTACACAGGTTTCTGTCCATTCCAAAATACAACTAAGAAGCAGATTACATTTAAGAGCTATTCTTATGGCATATCTATTTGATATTTAATCGTGAAATTCATATTACTGCGTTGGGGACTTACATTTAGTACAAAACTATTTGTAGTGCTGGAAGATATTTAAATTTTTTTTTAAATTAAAGTAAAATAAATCTATTTCAAGCTATGCTACTTTATTACCAATAAATACAGGTTCTAAGTAGCGTTTTAGACATACAAAATATGAAATATAAAGCAAATAAACTTAGGGGACATTTAATTGTCAAACTCTTACTCCTTAAGAAGCATTCTTTTTTTCTCAAGCATGACAGCGGGCCACATCAAAAATAAAATGCTAAAAGTAAATAATACTATGTATAAGTATGAAATACCTATACAAGAATATATTTGATTTAAGTAAAAGTTAAATATTTTTTCAAGTCGAAATATTATTTTGATGATCCAGAAGCATGACTCAGAAACATACACTAAATGCATTGCGACGGTAAAACTTGATGGGCAATAACTTCACATGAGAAACAACTTCACCTCGAGTGGAAAATAATTTCACTCATTGTTATTTCCCGTGTGAAGTTATTACCCGTGCAGGTGTTTCCCTGCACCCATTGCGACAGCAATTAAAATTCACATAAAATTGGAATATTATTGAATTGATGACGCGGGACGCAGGTAATTTTCTCGAGGGCCGGTCTTTAAATTTGTTCTAAACTTTAATGACTATAAAAATTACAATACAATAACTGTAGCGATCTCTATTGCCTTGATAAGGGTGTGACTGGGTTGCCAGTAGGCCTGTTTTAATGAACGTTCTTTTCAGAAGATGTGCACTATTGCCTGGTCTTTTGTGAAGATCTCACAAACCCACTCAACCTAACCTAACCTAAGATGTGCACTAAGTACTTACTCCAAAGTATGCAGAAGCGACTTTGGATGATCTATACTTTTAGAGTTAGGGAGATTTTATAATTCATGTTGAAACCTTTTCTTTTATATAGATGTTTTTATGGCATTGCCAGTTCGTAGGCTGTGGCATAATAATCTCAGACACACCGAAAGTCGAGAAATGCAGCAAAATGCATCAGTTTAAATATCCATTGCACACAAATGATTGCATAGATTGAGGCTGAGCCAAAGCAAGCCAATCTGAATTGTTTTATTGACCATTTGTATAGTTTGAGTATTTGTTTTTTTTAAAGAATCATTTCTAAATTTATGCATAACCTGTTCGAAATGTGTCTCTTTTTTCTTTTTTTTAAATACATTCCCCAGTAACTTAGCGACTAAAGAAATCACCACCTTGCGGTCGAACTGTCTTCAAGCGACTGTTGGGCTTACTGTTCGAAAACCTCACTATAAATAGAAGAATTTCTCTGGGTCATGTTTCATTGTGAAAATCTTTAATAGTTTATGATGCCGACTGCGGAGAAGATAATTTATTTCGGTGTCACTGTAACATGACACTTGCTTTTTCAAGAATTAAATCGTTCGTCTTACTGACAGTTCGACAAATACGCCAGACATTCTATATCGCTCCGCAAACTGTTGGCTAAACTCAACGCAAACGATAAAATGACATCATATTCATTCAGTTTATAATGTGACCATTAAGCGTAGTTTTCTAATCAAATATACGTACCTGTATATCTCATTAAGAGAAAATTATAAGTGTTGCGCCAAAATTTGTTTTCTGCTCACAAATAGTGATCCTATTGTTATTCTGATGACACAAAAACGATCTTAAGATGTTTTATTATGGTGGAGGACAAAAAATAAATAATCCAAACTCTTATGCGGTGGAAACTGAGTGCAAAAATTCAAAGTGGCCGTGTGCATTTGTGGTGTTCTGGTGTCTCACTAGTTAGATTTTACAATTCTATTTGATCTCAAGTACCCTCCAAACGCTGTTTGTGGGTGATAGTCCTAAAAATCAACAGTTTCCACGTTTTAAGAGACTAATTTTCGGTTCGGAAGTCTCCCAGTGTTTTTGAATTTCTGTAAGATACAAGTTTTATAAAAAAGAAAGAAAGAACTAAGCCACCTTCATTCCTGACAATTCGTTACAATGCGACGCCAATCTTTAAATGTGTAACGAAGAGCCATTTAAAATTTATAGGGCAGCTCTTAAACATTGTAGGTCGCAGTTTGTTTGGCGCAAAATATGCTTCGATAAAGAGTGCCAGCCAAGAACGGAGTCTTTCAATCAATGCTACAGACCAAAACTGCCAGAGCTGTCCTCGAGTGAGAGAAAAGGGAGGGAGAAAGGCAGTGGCATCGAGCTCTTAGAAGGAAAAATGTAGAGCACAAAAAGCGATCGCTCAAATATGTGAAATGTTAGGGTAGGTTAGGTTGAGTAGGGTTCAAAAATCGGCACAAAAGACCAGGTGCTACAGCGAGCCCATAGCCATTCTCAGTATGGATGGATGTGAGGAGGAATAATCCAAAGTCTTAAGTTTCAAAATACTTTGAATTCATCTTAAAGAAACAAGCCCAAACAGAAGCCTAGGCCGGATCATCTCATTCGTGAACGATCAGTTCGTAGACGAAAACTAAAACACATTCGGCCTTACTAACAACCAAATTTAGACTCGACTCGTAGTCGAAATTAAAATAAATTGTGTACCAATAATCAAGTTATCTTTGACCTTAAGATAATCGAGACTGTAACTTTCGATCCGAAGAAAGTCGAGTCTAACCCATTATGAAAGTTTAAACGTCAGTCTTTGTAATATGAAATATGAAATGGACAGCAAATAAAGAGAAGCCGCAGCTTAAATTGGACGCAGGCAATGCGAGAACTATTACCTATAGTTGACTGTGTCAAACCATTGGCTGATATCATTGATAGCAAAATTAACAATGCTGAATTGATACGGTCAAAAAACCAAGCAACCATCTTTTATATTTCACTCAAAATACGACCAACTGCCAATTTCAGCAAATTATTTGAAAGCGCAGAAACAAATTATAACGCTTGTTATACTGTTATAATTTTGCTTAAAGTCAGATGTAGTTAAAGTTCCGATTACTTTGATTGTTGGTACCTAGAATATAAAAGTCGAAACTATAGTTAGTTTCGAAATTATTTAAACTCGAGTTTACGGTTTGGTTGTTGGTACCAATCACTCTCCAAAATATAAGCGGAACTGTAATAGAAAAAGCCAAGCATTTAGTTAGCTATTGAATAGAGTTGCTTAATTATGTAAGTAAGCCCGGCTTAATCTAAAAATAGCTTCTAACAACCGTTCTTTTGTGCGAATTTTTATCTTTCTCGTATGCGTATAGTAAGAGTATTGCTTTCGTAGAACGTTTCAAACTCGACATTTTAATCAATTCTGACATTACGATAATAGAAGAACCCAAAAAAGTGGGTCTCGCAATTTTGTACGTATTTTCCAGAAGCCTACAGCCAGAACGGCTGTCCTGGTTTGGTTAAAACTTCGGATTTGGAGTTGTGCACCTACAGTTCGGAACCGTTTTTTTTTTGCCCGGTAACCTGAATATTAATGGAACTTCCCATATAAAATATTCAACAACTTGCGGTCGTCCAAACTTGATACCGAGATAGGCAACAACCCAATCGGAACCTCAAGAAAAACACATGCTGTTTTTAGTTTCTACATTTCTTCGAAATGATGCTGCACATAGACTTGACAGTTGTTGATAATTGGAAATATGACAGGTGTCTTTCTTTTCGTTTTGTCATTCCAATTGAATTGGACGGACTTGCTTTTGCCTGCGGTCACATGTCTATCGAAAAATTGCGTTGTGAAGAGTGAGGTTAACCAACTGCATTTGATTTCGTTCCGGTTCGAATCCCGAAAAAACCCAAATTCCAACAACAGTTTTTTTTCGCTGCGCCACCTCTCGCGAACGTCTGACAAACATCCGGGAGTATAACTGTCATGAAGGAGCTTCTCAAAGAGCCGTTTGGTCCCGGCATAAAATTGTAAATCCTTTCCATTCGTCCCAAAAATGAAAAACTCCACAAACGAATGGTTGTGAGAAGTTAGGCCTAGGGTCCCTACAGACCTGTTGCGCCAAATATTTATTAATTTTTTTTTATGAGGCTTGCTCCGTGTCGGTAAACATGCCGCTTTGCACTTTTACGCCCCCGAGATTAGAACGAAAAACGTGCCATAAAGCTTTTCAATGCAAAAGCGCATGTTGGCCGACGGGTCAGTCATTTCGGCTTGATTGAAATTGAAGTATAACACTGCCGAATTACATGAAGCAGCATCCGCACGTTCGGAATTATTATTTTCATTACAATAACGAATTTGGGCGGAACGAAGTTCGCCGAGTTAGCTAGTTTTATCTAATATCGCTTCGACTTTTTCCTTACCTACATATCTATACCTAAAAAAATAAAAAGCTACCACCCAAACTGTTGGCATGAAGGGGAAAGTTTCGTGCGACCCAGTCGAGCACTTTATTCGTCAGTATTTTCCAGTCACCCTGTGCAAAGACTAGACTTGAGAAAAATCAGTCAGTACCTCCATTTGGAACTTGTTTTGAAGATATTTACGACCGCCGCTAGGCAATTGTGCAAGCTCTTTATAAAATTGTAATCCACTATTTGTTGTGAGTCACATTTCATCTTCCTTGTTAGTTTGGCGGTGCTTAATCCTTCTGACAGCGCTCCAACTGAGCACACAAAGCAACGCCAACTGCCTGAATTTCACAATACCTAATTCCGCCTGTGCCACCGTCTTATCTTTGTTCTCAGACAGCAGTACCTTCAAAAGCTCCCTCTCTTTGCGTCTTTTGGAGTGGATAATACTCAACACCTCACTTACACAGCAGCGCAAGTAAGTTTTTGCTGAAGAAAAAAATTCGCATTCAAATCCACTACTCTCCCGAAACACATGTATATGTACCGCGTCTGCTTACGTGCTATCTTATCTTGCGACTTTTGTGGCGCTATATGTCTTGCGAAAACTTCGCCGTATAACCCTTCTTCGGTTCTGTAAAATAAGATCCGTTCGCTGGCCAAGACTCGCTAAATCCGCAAAACAAAAGAAATCTATTACGAATTGGCTACCAGTGGCTACCCATTTCTAACCCGACCATACCAATAGTGCGCCCGTGTTGGACTCTAACTCCTTATCGCCCCCACCAAATGTTGCAAGATAATGAACGCCAAGTGATTTAAATGTTCTACTATCATGATCGGCTATCGATACCGGAGTTTTTCAGTGTCGTACTTTGACGGGCTTGAAGCGGAACGGTTTTGCAATTGTTCAATAGATGTATCTATCCAATTCCTGCCTTGATTGAATGTGAAGAAGACTGTTTGCGAAATAAATCGAGTCAATTAAAAAAAAAAACAAAAAAACTAAAACTATGTATTCCAACGGCAACGCCTGGGAGGCTTGCAGATTCATTCCCGATACACCAGAGCTGTGCTTCTATGAAGACCGCGATATTTTGCAATACCCACAGTATGATGCGAAAAGACCGAGGCTTGTGAATTCCAGTCCACAATTTTTGCCCCAAAACGAACACTGTGTGAACTTTAACTCGCCGTTTATACCCTTGCCGCAGGCACCCATCGCGTACACACCGCCATTGCCAGACACCCCACCTGCCCATCTGGGGAATGGCTTTGGTCCTCCCACAACAGTGCCCCAGTTCGCAACAGTTATACAGCATCCGCAGCCAGTTGCCCGACAGGTGATCACAGCGGCGCCGTACTACAACATGGGCAGCGGGGAGGCGACCTACGCGCCCTGCCAAAATATCCAGCCCTGGACGTATGGCTACTGCTATGGATACTACAACCAGCAGCCGTGCCAGTTCGCCGAATTTGTTGACATCGAGGACTTTATGTAAGTTTTTCCTACATTCCCTTTACATGCGTCTAGACTTCGAGCGTACACACTGATATGACACAGTGGGCTGTTTATTTTTGGATTTATGTTTCATTTGATAGTGGTTATCGCGGCGGACCGTTGGAGTTTTATTTTTATTTTTATTTTTGTTGTTTATGTGTCGTTGGATGGGGCCTCTTCACGATCACAAGTCCTTTTTGGGCAGAATCCCATTTTGTTGCCAGGTGCTAAGCGACTGCTTATAAATGACGGACAGACAGATCGAAAGACGTTTCAACTGACCGCTGACAGGCTGTAAATGCACCTCCAATCAGTGATAGCCGTCCGTCTTATGTTGTCCATCGGAGACACTAATCAGCGGTATTTGCGCTCATACTTGCACACTTTGGTTTGAGAACTAAGCCACTTCAAAATCATGCGATAATAGTTAAGCTTTCGATCTTATTATGATAGAAGGGATTACCGCCGATTGTGTTTGACACACTGTTTTGATAATTTCTGAATAATGAGATGTCCTTCGATTTTATAGGGTCAATAGCCCATTTTTTTTATATAATTTTTCTGTTCTGCTTTAAGCTTATCGCTAACGTGCTCATTTCTTGTCGGACTGATTTATTTGTTTTCTATTTTAGTCAAAGGCTGCATTTTATAAAATGAATTTATATACAACCCATGCACAGGGTAGTGGGAAAAGTATTGTGTGCCAGTGGAAGTCGTCTTTGAGTTTATCACGCGAAGCAGGTAGGGTGGGGTGATTGAAAGATACAGAAAATGTCTTTTGTGTTGCAATGTTTGATTGGTAGCCTATTTCAAGCTTTAAATAGAAAAAAATTAATCCGTGGAATGAGAATGGCTTGGCAAACTTCCGTTTACAATACAGCGGTCTGGAGGACAGAAGTTTCGACTTAAGGCAACTGTCTTTCAATTCTTTGTCTTATTCCATGAAGTTGCTTCATTAATCGGAAGTATTCTTCAGGCGCGAACTTTTGTATACCTACATGGGTTGCCTTTCTAAATGTTGGAACTATTTTTTTTTTTTTTAAATAAATCTCAATGTTGGAGCAAAACTATATTTTATCAATGAAATAACAGTTAAATTCCGTTGACGACGGTGTAGTTCTCCTAATATTTTGAATGATAAAATAATAAAACTTAAAATGTCGCCCTAACTCTGAATTCTGAAATCCTGTAATTTTCGAAACGGACCTAGGTTATGTAGGGTGACTGCCTGGAAAGACACACAAAGACCGAATTTATTTAGGTCGTTTTTTATACCATATGAGTTATAGGAGGGGGAGGGGTAGAAGGCCAAAGTGTTATCTAGACCGGACATGCTAGTGGGCGCAATATTGCTGTCTATATGCTTTTTGTCTTCGGCTTCAATCCTCCTACGTCTCGTCGAGAGAATCGGGGCGGTTTATCCTCGGACTTAATAGTTCATAAAAACATTAAATAATCGTCTATTTTTATTGTAATTTGTTATATACTCTCTTTATTAGATAAAATGCAATTTGAGTCTATTTAAATTTGGAAATGATTTGAATTGTTTAATTTCTTTCTAATTTGCGTAACGAAAGCCAATTTAAAGCATTATAATTTTTGAAAAAAAATGCTATTTAAAGAATATGTTGGATGTTATCGCTATTTCCACCTAAAAGAATTTTAACACCAACTCGATCCTGATTTCAAGAAAAAATTATATAATATTGCAGTTTAAAGCAAAATCCCAAAACCTTTGTTTTTTTGGGGAACAAGTTTGACGAAAGTGACAAAAAAGTGACGCAGTAGACAATATTTGCCAGAATTAATTTATTTCGCAATAAAAACTTAAAGGATATTTCTTAAAACATCTGAATTAATTAAAAAAAAATATAACAAAAACGAAAAGCATTTAAAAAGGGACTTTTTATGTCCATTTATAGGTTTTGAAAAAAACATAGAAAATCCGACTTTCTTTGATTTTTAACTTCCTCGATTACGTAGCAAGAGAAAGATATTGTATTCGTACAGCATTTCGAACTCGAGATGTTAATCAATTCTGATATTACGATGATAGAGGAACTCAAAAAAGTGGGTCGCAAAATTCTGTCCGTCTGTCTGTATGTCCCGAGGCTTACAGCCTAAACGGCTGACCGGATTTCGTTCAAACTTCGGATTTGGAGTATGGGGGCTCACAGTTAGGGGCCGTTTTTTTTTTGTTGCATGGTGACCTCAATATTAATGGTACTTCCCATACAAAATTTTCATACCAGTTTGATTTTTTCGAAAACGGCTGTAACGATTTCAACCAAAATTGATATTTAAGCTTAAGTAGGTGAGGTTCATATGACTGCTGACTCAGTTTTCTGCTAAAAAAAAAAAATCGAGTAACAATACTTATGAAATTTGAACATATCTCGAAAACGGATACGATTGTATCAAAAATTGTTTTCTAAGGTCATTTCTAACTTAATGACAAACTCAATTTTCTTCTGTTTTATTGTAATATAGATTTTTGAAAAAAGTAATTTTTAAAAAATTTTGTTTTCTTTAGTTTACCTGAAAAAGGCAACAACGATTTTGACCAAAATGCAGATTTAGAGTAAAATTGATGTTTTCAAAATTATTGCGTCCTTAACTTTCAATTCGAATCACCGACTAATTTTAAAAACTGCTCATATCTCGAAAACCCCATTTTCGATTTCGATACAACTTTAAAAACCAAGTAATGCTTACATCCCGTACAATAACTTGTACTCGGTTTTCAGCTAAATAGTTAAGCAATAGTATTTTTCAAGCTAAACATTGCAATATTTGGTAGTGTTTTGTCTGCCAAATTTTACAAAAACCGCTCTAACGATTTTGATCAAAATACATTTTAAAGATAAAATCAGTATTCGAAATAAGATGCCGTACTTAGTTTTTCTCAAAAAATTCGAAAAAATCTGTTTTTTAATTATTTATATTTCCCGATCTATTTTCACATATCTATGCTATATTTTTGTTCTAATCTCCCCACTTCCGATAAAAATGCAGTAACAGCTACGCAAAACTTAATTTTAGCGAAAGGCATAAGTAAGTCGGTTGAGGAGTTGACTGAAATGGTTGCCAACTTGACGTCGACCGAAACCTCTCCAGAAGACGGTGGATCTAGGAAACGGTTCAAATGTTCCGGGACCATGAATCCACCTAAAACTGTGAAGAAGGGGACGGAAGGCGGAAGGGAAGACGGACAGTCTGTACAATATGGGGTCAGTCTACAGGTACCACACTCCAGTGGTTATGTGGATGGACAACATTTACAACGGACTATTAGTCAACCCGGAAAGCAGAAATCGTGCAAGGCCGAGCAACCTGGACCAAGCAAGGTAAAGCGAAAGCTGAGCCAAGCTATGGGAAGGAGAGCAAAGCAAGCAGATGCTGCAAAGCCTTACGCTAGGAGTGAGAGAGCCAAAGTTGACAAGGGTGTAAAAACCTTTGCTCAGACAGCGGCGAACGATCTCCAAATGGGTGTTGCCGACATGAGTCGAGAGGGGGGGATAGAAGCTTCACAGTTGAGTATTTTCAAAAATGCTCTGCTGAGGGCTCTTGACTTACTTCCGACAAATGCAGGTGATATCGGTGTAAAGGAGATAACCTTGGAGGAAGGGATTATAGCAATAAAATGCGTAAACCAAGAAACCAAAGGGTGGCTATGTGAGACTGTAGGGAAGATGACCGACCTATGGGAGGGAATCAACCTTAAAATAGACAGGCTTCACATACTAAAGGATGTGGAAAGGTTGATAATCTTCGTTCCCGGTGAACCCGTGAGCAAGGATGTCATCCTTGCCAGACTTTGTCGTCAAAATTCCTGTGTGAAGGACACTTCGAAATGGAGGGTTATTCATGTGGGAAGATATGATGACAAAAAAATTGGTGGAACCAAGCTGACGATCTGGTGTCCGAGGGAGGAAGCGAGGCTGGTTAGACAAGCAGGAGATAGACTCTTTTGCGGGTTGGACATAGCATTCGTGAAGTTCCAAAGATCATCGGAAAAGACTCAACCTGGAAAGCCACCCGGTAGGGCGACGAAGTGATAGACACCATGGAGATGGGGACTCCCAAATAGCATGGTTGAGTTGCATTATGCACAAACTAGCGGAAGAATTAGGTCCTGTATCTTGGTGAGGCACGGAGTTCAAGCATATAAATTGCCGGATCTGTGTGCCCCAGACCTTGCAACAGTACGAGTAGGATCAGGTGCGGGAAGTTTTGTCATAGCATCTGCATACCTGCCGTATGATTCTCCAGAACCTCCTCCGACAAGAGAGTTAGAGTCTTTGGTGAATGCATGCAGGAACAGGAACGAGGATCTAATAATTGGTTGTGATGCCAATGCACATAATACAGTGTGGGGCAGCACCAACGATAATTACAGAGGAGAAGCCTTATTCGAATTTGTATCATGCAAGGATCTAGCTATCTTAAACCGGGGAACAGAGCCAACCTTCGTCGATGTGAGACGAATGGAAGTGATCGATGTTACCCTGTGCAGTAGCCAGATAATTGAAAGAATATCAAATTGGAGGGTAATGGATCAGGCTACATTGTCGGATCACAGAGCCATTTCATTTGATGTTCGCTATGGATCTAAAAGGAAAAAAGATCGGAAATACATCAGAATTCCGAAGAACACAGATAGGATAAAATACCTTGAAGTGTTGGAGGAAAAACTGAATGTAATGACATTCGGAATACCGAAAAACACTTGGCATGTAGAATCACAGTTGAAGCATCTGCAATCAGCTGTTGAAGTTGCGTACCGAGTGGCTTGTACACCTACTTTAGTGGAAAAACAAGATCCTGCGCCTTGGTGGTGCCGGGAACTTGAAAAGCTAAAAAAGGCTGCGAGGAAGGCCTTCAATCACGCCATGAGGAGGGGAGAACCCGAAGCATGGGATGACTATAAGGCGAAAAAGAAAGAGCTAAACGTTACTCTGCGACGACGTAAAAGGGAGTCATGGAGGGACTTTTGCTCGAGTATGAGGAGTACATCTGAAGTCAGTAGACTACAAAAGATTGTCTCGAGAGATCCAGTTTCTAAGATCGGACTCATTCGTAATAGAGCGGGGGAGATGGTGGAAACACTGGATCACACAAATGAGGTCCTAATGGAGGTACACTTTCCAGGAAGCTATAAGTCAGCTCAGCCCTGGGCTCCAAGGAAACAAGGAGCGAACAGGATGGATAGGACGGAAGCAGAACGGATCGTGACACCAAAAGCGGTCAAGGGTGCGATAGCAACATTCTCACCCTTCAAAACTGCGGGGCCGGATGGTATATTTCCAGGTCTAATGCAATGGGGTATAGACGTAATTGCACCAAGGCTCAGGAATATATACGTTGCATGCCTAGCAATAGGCTATATCCCGATAACATGGAGGGAAGCAAATGTGGTCTTCCTTCCAAAACCGGGAAAAAAGGACTACACCGAGGCAAAGTCATTCAGACCAGTCAGCCTAACATCCTTCCTGTTAAAAATAATGGAAAGGGTGATGGTGGACTATATGGAGAGTACTGCGCTTAAGATGTATCCTTTAAATAGTAGACAGCATGCATACAGGGTAGGTATGTCTACAGAAACAGCGCTACACCAAGTAGTACGCGTTGCGGAGGAAGAGCTAAATACCGGGGGCATTGCGATGACCACTATAATGGACATTGAAGGTGCCTTCGATAAGATATGCTTTGAAAGTCTGAAACAAGCCTTGGAAAAACGTAGGGTTAACCCACTGGTGGTAAGATGGGTGGACAATATGTTGAATACGAGGGCGATTAATATTCAGACGGGAACCTCAAAACTCAGAGGAAGGGTTAGCAGAGGTTGCCCACAAGGAGGTGTTCTCTCACCTACACTGTGGAATATCACTGTGGACTCTCTTCTCGACAGACTCGAGGCGACGGGCATTCACACAGTGGGATATGCCGACGACATAGCAATAATGGCCAGAGGCAAATTCATGGACGTCACAGCAGATATCATGAGGAATGCACTCAGAGTGGTTGAGCGGTGGTGTCTGGAACAAGGGCTCTCCATTAATGCGGCGAAAACAGATCTAATAGTCTTCACTAGGAAGAGGAAAAATCTGGAATTTCGGCCCTTAACACTTTTCGGATCGGAACTAACAATGACTAAGAAGGTTAAGTATCTGGGAGTCTATCTAGATACTGGACTTACTTGGAATTACCATGTTGAGGAGAAGGTCCGGAAGGCAAAGAGGGTACTACATCAGTGCAAACGTGTATGTGGACAGAGGTGGGGACTCTCGCCTAGGTCAGCATACTGGAAACGATGATAACTAGACCCATTATCACGTACGCCTCGGTTGTATGGTGGGCGAAAGCCTCTCAGAAAACTGTGAGGAAGCACCTGGATAGGGTTCAGCGTTTAGCATGTATGGGAATTACAGGTGCAATACGTACAACCCCAACATGCGCATTGGAAGTCATCATGGGGATATTACCGCTAGACTTATTTATTAAGAAAACAGCGGCCCAAACGGCACTTCGCTTGCATCGAGATGCGAAATGGCACCATCGTGGTACGATCTATGGACATAGGAAGATCCTGGAACTTGTTAAAGACGAGATTAGGGAGCTAAACATGCCTATGGATCGAATAACAAGGGTGCGTATTATGGAAAGAAATCACAAAACTCGTATTGAGAACGGATTACTTCCAGAAAAAAGAAATGGTGAAATAGTGATTTTCACGGATGGATCCATGATGGATGGCGGGGCGGGGGCCGGTATCTATTCAGAAGAGCTGGAACTTGCCCGTCACATTAGCCTCGGGAAATACACTTCAGTATACCAGGCTGAGATGATTGCCTTGCTTTATGCGTTGGACTACTTGCTTGAGTGTCAGGTGGAAGGAAGAAATATCCTCATAGCACTGGACAATCAGGCGGTGATCAGATGCATGGAACAAACAAACATCACAACATCACTGGCACTGGAATGCGTACTTAAACTCAATAAGTGTTCATCTAAAAATGAAGTAACACTGACTTGGGTACGAGGACACATAGGGATCGAAGGCAATGAAAAGGCGGACTCCCTTGCAAAACAGGGGTCAACTGAAAAGTTGCTGGGACCAGAACCATTCTCTTCAATTGGCAGAGGAATGGTTGAACAGCTTGTCCACAAATGGATCACGGCAGAACACCTGAGAAGGTGGTCAACCGTGGAACAATGTAGACAAGCTAAAATGGCAATAAAGTGGCCGACCTGCTCCACTCAAAGAAGAGTTCTAAGCATGAGTCGAGGAACATTGAAATGGGTGGTGGCTTTGTCTACAGGACATGGTAATTTCAGGTATCACTTAAGGAAAATGGGCCTTATAGAGGATGATACTTGTAGACTATGCCTGGAGGAATCTGAGACAGCGGCACATATACTGTGTCAATGCCCGGCATTGGCTGGCAGAAGAATGAGGATCTTGGGACATCAATGGGTCGAGACCCAGTCGATGAAACGGATCTCCCATAAACAGATGCTAGCGTTAACACTAGGAATTGAGCCCAGAGAAGAACTGTGGAGAAATCCAGAGAGTCTCTCTGAGTAAGATTTACAGTGGTAGAGAGACGAAAAGAGACCCGACAATGGTGGTCTGATTCGATTATCTCTCGAAATATATATATATATAATTTTAGCAAATATTCCCCTATATTCAGACCTGTTGAATATGCACCTTAAAATAATTGCAACCACTTCCTTACACAATCAGAAACTCCCACTTCAATTGCACCCCCACGTCCATCGGCATATTCGGTTTATAACTGCAAATGCAAACTCAAAAACAAATCTCTGAAAACTTACATAAATATCTATATAAAGATATCGGTCTAACACAAACCCTACTTCCATACACACCTTAAACCAGCGTTAATAATTTCTTACAGTCAAAAATAAAAACATCAGAAAACAGAAACCACTGCTATACTTTGCCTTGTACTCAAAAATCTTGTAAAGTGAGAATGTTTATAAAATAGTAATGTAGACTCTTTTAACTCCTTAACCATAACTTGGGACAGCTTCAACTTATAAAAAGTCACATTGTTATTTATATTTATGTACTGCCTATCAGATGAATAACCCAAAAGTGAATTTTATTAAAAACTACATATTCCTTTTCCTATATCCTATTCACCGTTTCTTTTATCTAGCATCGGTTCTCAGATCTTTATCTACTTACTTAATAAAATAAGACAACAACCAACCAAACTTTTGATGAACGAGAAAGTTTAGTTCGACCCAGTCGTGCACTTTATTATATTGGGATTGGGAAACTTGCAATTATGTCATTACAATTTACAACTAAATCATTTTTATAAGGTTTTTGTACCTGCACTTTCAAAATGTGAGGCTGATGAGTTGCTACGATAATGACAACTACTTGACCGACATAGCCCAATTTTGATATCAACCTGACTACGATAAAGGTAAGTCCTCTCACAAAATATCACTTGATAGGTCGATTCATTTCGACGCTATCGTGTTTTCAACATGTGTTTTCTAATATTGGTTTTGTATGGGAGGTACCAGAACTAAATGACAGACATAGCTCATTTTCAATATCAACCTGACGACGATCCAAAGAGGTCCTTTCACCCAACTTCATTCGCCTATGTCAATTCCTTTGGGCGCTATCGTGCTTTCAACATACTGACAGACAGACAGACGGACAGACAGACGGACAGACAGACGGACAGACAAACAGACAGACGGACATGGCTAAATCGATTCAGAATGTGATCCTAAATCAGAATATATATACTTTATGAGGTCTCCGCTGACTCCCTCTTGGCGTTACAAATGTAATGACAAAGTGAATATACCCTCCTGTGGAGCGTATAACAAGGCCACCATGTGTAGTCTCTGCAAACACAGAAGCTTCTACGTTTTACCTAAATAAATATTTACAACCCGCTTTCAAAAACTGTGCTACTACATTTCCACTTGTTTGCAAATAATTTTAGAAACATTCGAGGTTATTGACCGACCGCCGCCGCCACTAGCTTAAAATCTCATTTAATCTCGTCCGTTGAATCATAATAATCAAATTGGCCAACAGCCAACAAGGAACGCCCGAATCAAACTTGTTGCACAATGGGGCGAATTTTTCATAAACACACAATAAAATATACTACTGCTCGGGAGGTGTGCTAGTTTTGCCTCCGCCACTATCAGCTGCACACCCGTGTCAAATGGAAAACTTATCTCCCATAGATAAGTGACCGAACGTCGTCCCCTTTCTTAACGAAACTAAATAAAAATAAATTCCGCACTAACGCTCAACCACAAAGTGTTGAAAGGAAATAAGTCAACAGCAACTATCACTAAAACGTTGCCACTATTGAGTCGGTTTCTTCAATGTTGACTTGTTTAATTATATTGGTTTTATTAAAACAAAAAAAAAAAACAGAAGCATATTTGTGTGCATAAAATAAACCATCGTGTCAGAAGGTGGATCAGATTGTCATGGAGGGGGGACATCACAATGTGACTGAAAAGATTACAAAGACCCTTTGAAAGTCTGGTAACACTGTGAGTTTTGAAACTGACGAAAGAAAATAAATTTCGATATCACGCTCACAGGTTATTTACATGGCAATTAGAACAGATGTCTATCTAGGTCAAGGATTTTTTTCTTTTTTTGAAAATAAAACAAAGAAACATTTTGATGCGGACGGGTTGTCTACTGAGCTCAACATCTCCACATACAACTCTTTTTGAACGGAAGAAGTCAATCGTTTTACTGTAGTATGTAAGTGTCGGTTGGGTTGGTTGGGTGTTGGGTGTTAAACTCCAATTGGCGACGAGTGTCGCACATGTCTGATATACATCAGATAGATGTTTGTTTTACCTCCCAGTAGTCTATCCGGACTCGACTTGCTAAACTAATTAGCGCGAGTGAAGAAAATTTTAGAGCTCTGTTGGAATTGACTGGCTGAACGAATTTGGGGAGATTAACATGCATCGTTCAGAAGCAAGGGAGGAACTACGGCGGATGAATCCACTAGACTTAATCAACGGTGCCGTCGACATTTTTGGACCCTAAACAGGCCGCATGCTGTCGAACAATTAGAAGAGACTATAGACTGTTAGAAACAGACATTACCGCTATACGAAAGAAAGGTGAATCGAAAAACGTGACATTTATGGTACTGTGATTGATATAGAGAGTATAGGGCGCATATTTGGATGTGGATTTGTTTTACGAGGCGGTCTTTGGCAAGAAGTCTTCATCTATCGACACATTAGTGAATGTTCTTTGACAGCTAGTCTAGCTTGTGGTCGAATATCGATCCTACTTTTTATAAGTACAGTGGACGTCCAGTATAACGAATGATAGAACGTTTGATGTCATTCATTATATCGAGCGCGTTCGTTTTATCGATCGAATTTGTCATACTTTCTTTTAAAAAAATAAGTCATTCAAAATGTGTTATTTAACAGTTTTTAATTAAAGTTAAATTGAATAGATGATGGTCCTGCCATTTAAATACTCCCATGGTTTTTAATCCAATTTATTTCTACGTTCGTTACTTACACGGATAGCAAATCGTGGGCACCATTCGTTATATAGAGATACTAATGTAAATCTAAAAAAGCTTTCTTTATAAAAATTCTTTAAGAAAATTCGTTACATCGGATATTCGTTATAATGGACGTCCACTGTATATGTAATACTAAAAAACCTACCACAATTTTCGATATTTATGTTGTTTAGTTTGAACGAAAAAGCAACATCTAGATATTGAAAAAATACTCCGCTTTAAAAATATGCCTTACTCACACTCAGAGAAAAAATTAGATATTTTTAACTATTTTCATAGTAAAAAACGGGAACACTATTTTAAATAGTTAAAAAATAGTTATTTATGACTATTCTTATTATCAATTAATAATTTTTATAAAATTAATTGCTTAGTGGTTAATATTATACTAGATAAAATAGTTATTTCTAACTATTTTATCGTCCGTTGATGTTTTTTTCAAAACTAACTATTCTATAGTCAAAATCATATATTAAATAGTAAAATCAACTATTCAATAGTCAATGTTATTAATAATAATAGTGATTTGTGGCTATTTTGATTGTCAATTGATTTTTTTGACACCACTTTTTGATAATCAATTTAACTATTTAAGCAGTAACAAATAACATTGTTCATAGTTAAACTTTACTTTATCGAATAGTCGTTGAATGACTATTAATATCGTCTTCGAAATGCTTACCTGATAGTTTTTTACGTGCCGCGTATATAAGAAGAATAATTAGTTTCCTGAAAATTCTCCAAAAAATCAACAACAGCAACATTTTTCTCAAATCATTTCAATTACCATTTTACATTTTATTATATCTTATATTAGAACTAAAAACAATACAATCAATATACAAACAATTAGAAATATTGAAGTCTTATTAATTTTATGTAAAATAGAATACAGCTCGTCGTCCTCGATTGACTCACAGGCATTTTGGTTTCTTAAACGTATTTCATGTCCTTCACTGACAAATTTAAGTTGAACTTTTTCTCCACTGGCGCGAGCACTTCTAGATTTAAAATTTCACCGATATAATTAGAATCGTTTTTGTTATTTATTTATTTTTTGTTTAATCCCTTACCACTTATTTCTGCAAACAACTTTTCTCAAAGGACACTCAGCACAGAATGATGGACATGCAACAAAGAGATCGCGACGCGCAAGCGAAACTACTATGTTGTTAGAACACAAAGTCATTTTCAACTATGTGGTAGTTGTTGTGTATACCATCATGCATTAAACTAAATAAATTCTACTATTTTATAGTAGGAAGCAGAATAGTCAGAATTGATTGGTACTTCTTATTTTGAAGAAACTGTTTTATAACTATGCTTTAATATCAAAATAGTCACAATTGAATTTTTTGTATAGTCACTAAATAAAATGATTGATCTTTAACTATTTTCAATTTATTTTTGTGCAAAAATAGTCATTCGACAAGTTTCATTGGAATTCATAAAATGACTGTGGCAATAGCTACAAAAGTAACTATTTTTTTCTCTCAGTGGCATGCTTTACATTTAAGTACATGTATGGCACTATGAAAATTTAGAGCAACACATTAATGTCGAAAAATGTTCGTTTCCGTAGTAACATCATTGAAACGAAAGTGGTTGGTAAAAACCTCTTAGATATTATGCCCCTGGATTCAAATTATAGAGTTGCTTACTAAGGGGTAGGTGCAAATTGCATTCCTTCGAAAGTGGGTTCTAATCTAAGTTGATTTATTGTTGAGTACGTTACTATGGAAATATGGCGGCGACAAATTGAATGTCACCAAAATGCAACTAACTGATTGCACTTATGTGCTGCGCAAAATAGAGTTTACATATGCAGCCAAGCAAGTCGCCTATAAACCGATGCTAAAAGAAAGAAACTAGACCGCTGGAAAGAACATAGGCTTCTAAGGACGTAAAAGAAAAAGCAAGAGAAGCGCGCGACCGAGAAATTAGATAGGTGCAATTTACAAGAGCGGAAGTTCTGCCAAGAGATGATGCAAGAAGGATCAAACTTTAACTTGTAAAACAAAGAAAACTTGGGGTAGAGTTACAATCGGTATGGAGGAGGTTTAAAAAACAATTTTTTTGGTTTATTACAACCAATAAAGTGTGTATTTTACCTTTTTACCTATTGCTGTTTGTTGCTGTGCTATTATATGACGTAAATATTTAGAAGCAAGCATAAGCGGTAGCGAAGGCGGATGATGATACCCTTTGCCGTCTACTAGAAAATTTTGATAAAAGACGATTTACATGAGCTTTTTTTTTATGGACATTCAGAGTGTTGATTATCATGATGAAATACAGGTATTTTGATAGAATTTCACCAAAAATTTATAGTTTGAATGTTTTTTTATTAGATTTCTGAAATTCCCACGATGTGGTGGGAGGCTTTTCGGACAAGGGATACATCCCACGATATAACAACGCTGCCCTCAACCAACTTGAAGTGCACAACTTCTGTAGTATAATCGCCTCGCCAACGTCATGCTCAACAAAGTACGGAACAATGACACTGCTCACCGGCCCCAACAGTAACCTTTTGTGGATGCATTTTCACCCGGTGAACCTCGTGTGGGTTGGCGTCGTCCTACATACGGAAATTTTGCTTGTTAACAAAAGGCCTTTTATATTATGCTCACATGATCTATATAGATCATTGATAAAAAGGCCTAAAGTCATTCATCCAAAAAAAGGGCCTCGTCGTTGAAGATGATTTTTCGGCCAAAATTGCGGTCTTCTTCGAGAAACGCTCCGATGCCAAAGTCAGCAAAAAAACGGCGTTATCTATGGTCATTGCTCATTAGTTTTGAACTACTGGGTCAGTTAGATCTTGTACGGGTTTAGGCCCATGTCCCGACTCAAAATTCGCCAAGTTGAGGTCTAAGAATGGCCAGCTTCTTGTGCACTGCGTGGAATTGACTGCATCGGGTTTTCCTGTACACGTTCACGGCAATTTTCTCGGCCGATCTCGTGTTGCTTTAACTTGTGGTGTTGGCTGATTGTTTCAAGAATAGGCTGTCTGGAATTTAGTCACCAAACGTTGGAGAGTCGCCCCTGAAGGGCCAACGCGTCGGCCGTAAAATGGGAGCAAGGCGCGCAGCTTTTGCACTGACGAACACTCATTTTGATATTAAAGTTTTAGCATTTCGACGTGTTTCTTGCCCTGGAAATTTGGCATCAGTGATTGAATAATATAGACACGAGATTAGACAGACGCCACCAAAACAACATGGCCGCCAAAGGCTGCCAACGTCGCCCCGTCCTAATTAAAAAATCTACTACTTTTTTTTCAAATACAAAAGTTAGTAAAACTTCACGCGCAGTTAGTTATTTAGTTATAGTTAGTTATTAACTACAACTGTGGCCTATAAAAAAATGTTAGATGAATGTAAAAAAATCGTTTACTAGTAAGGGAACCTCGCTGGAAGTGGAAAAGATTTTAGGACTTACTTTTGAGCTGTGCAAATACGCATTCCTCGTTTGGAGGTTGTTTGCATATACGTTTCAAAAAAATTGCTTAAATCCCTAAGCTATAAACAATCTACAAATAGGTTTTAAAGGGTGATTTTTTAGCTGGTTTGGTTTTGGCAACACTGGTTTTGACAGCTGACGTGTGTTTAGTACCTTGTGTCACTGTCAAACAGCTTCAGTTTGGTTTGCAATTTAACCATGGATCGTCTTACAAATGAACAACGCTTGCAAATTATTGAATTTTACTATCAAAATTCGTGCTCGGTTCGAAATGTTCATCGCGCGCTGCTTCCATTTTATGATCGGCATTCTCGACCTTCTGAGCAGTCTATTCGGAAGATTGTGACCAAATTTCGCACCAAATTTACTTTGTTGGACATTAAACCACCAACACGTTTACGTACTGTGCGTAGTGAAGAAAATATTGCGGCCGTATCAGCTAGTGTGACAGAAGACCGCGAAATGTCGATTCGGCGCCGTTCCCAGCAGTTAGGCCTTTGTTACAGCACTACGTGGAAAATTTTGCGGAAGGATTTGGGCGTAAAGCCTTTTAAGATACAGCTGGTGCAAGAACTAAAGCCAGCCGACCTACCACAACGCCGAATTTTTGGTGAATGGGCTCTTGGAAAGCTGGCCGAGGATCCGCTTTTTTATCGAAAAATTGTGTTCAGCGATGAGGCTCATTTTTGGTTGAATGGGTACGTAAATAAGCAAAATTGCCGCATTTGGAGTGAAGATCAGCCAGAAGCATTGCAACAGCTACCAATGCATCCCGAAAAAGCCACTGTTTGGTGCGGTTTATGGGCCGGCGGCATTATTGGGCCATATTTCTTCAAAGATGATGCGAATCGCAGCGTTACTGTCAATGGTGAACGCTACCGAGCGATGATAACAAACTTTTTTTTGCCCGAAATGGAAGTTCTTGACTTGCATGATATGTGGTTTCAACAAGACGGTGCCACATGCCACACAGCACGCGAAACAATGGCGCAATTGCGAGGCGAGTTTGGTGAACAGTTAATTTCACGTTTCGGGCCGGTCAATTGGCCGCCTAGATCGTGCGATTTGACACCATTAGATTATTTTTTGTGGGGGTATGCCAAGGCTAATGTGTATAGGGACAAGCCCGCTTCGATTGACGCACTGGAAGCCAACATCCATGCATTCATTCGTGAGATACCGGCCGATATGTGTGAAAGAGTATGCCAAAATTGGACTCAGCGGATGGGCTACCTGAGACGCAGCCGCGGTCAACATTTGCATGAAATTATCTTTAAACATTAAATTGCAAGGTTCAAACTATCGATTCAAATAAATATTTCATTCATTTTTTCGAATTTTTTGTGTTTTTTTTTTTTAAAAAGTTCTAAACCTCTTAAAAAATCACCCTTTATAAATAAAGATGCAAAACGTATGCATATCAACATCAATTTAATTGGCCCTTTTGCTTTTACCAGTTCTTGTCATCCATCAAAATGCAAGCCACATTTTAATTAGCCTATTTCAATGTCACAAAATCAAGTAAAAGATGCGCACCACCAGTTGACTGTTAGATACTAATCAATCTTAAAGCCGTCGGTCGTCGTGTTTGGTTTCTAATATGATTCATATGTTTATTCGAGAGAAACTTTTTCCTCAAAGAAACCGATTTCTTATTTTCATTAAAACTAAAAAGCGAATTTGTACCATCAACTTCGCACGTATCCCTGTTGGATGGCAGTCCTAAATTCTGAAAATAAATCTTTGAACTTATCTCTTCTACGAACTCGACCCCATTCAATGTGTTGATAAAAATTAAACAAAAAATCTGCACATTTGAGTGGATTTTATTAAATAAAATATTTAAAACCATTTCAAGTGTCACTGACGTAGATATGACATGTCTCATTTTAAATGCAAATTAGAGGACATCCCTTATTCAATATTTGCCATTTCAATTCCATTGGCACTGCTCTGTCAAAGATATGATAATAAATGTATTTTTAAGTGAGAATGCTACAAAAAAAAAGACCAATGCTGCGGCAATAAACTTGCCATTATAGCCTCCAGCTTCTGGCCCCAATTCGTATCGCTCTGCGGTAATAAAATGCAAAAAAACATCCCTCACTCTCTGCGAATTGAATAATTACTATCAATTGATAGTGCTGACGCACGCAACTAGAGTACGTTGTGGAACGGATTTTCGAGTTGAGCTTCGCAAGACGTCGACTTGTATTGCAAAAAAATCTACCTTGACTTGTCTCGTTTGGGCGTCCAATGAATTAACAAACAGAAAAAAAGAATTAAGAGAAAGTTACATGCTTGCGAAAATAAATTGATCATAAATTTTGGGAAATAAAATCTGCCCGCAGGGGTGCTAATAAAAAATGTTTTTTGATTTGGTTGAACCTTCAAGTTGAACTTACCATATTTTACAATATCTTTTTTTTAAAGCCACAAGTTGGTTATTTTGTAAGGTAGTTAAAAAGGTATTTTATATCGTTGGTTGAAGAGTATGGATACTATTTCTGTGCAGAAAGAAAGAAGGAGGTTACCAAAAATATTGTCAAGCGTTAACAATACAGTTGGCGCGAATACTTAGGTGGGTTAAGTAAGATGGATATTCCACTTGACGATGGCTGTATTCAGGAAATGAAGAGCCATAGGACATCTTGGCACATAGTTGGGGTAAAAGTTCGAAAAAATAGCTTAATAAAGAACTGAAGTAAAAGTCTGACCACCATGTACTTACTTACTTAACGGGCTCCCGACCCGTGAAGAGTCTCTGCCTGAGACACTGTAGCCTTCCATCCTCTGCGATCCCGGGCACGCTGCTTCCAGTTATCCAGACCAAGCGCTCTGGCATCCGCGATGGCTTGGTCTTTGAAACGGAGGTTCGGTCTTCCTTGTCGTCTCGAACCTGGCGGCTGGGATTCGAAGATCCTCTTAGCTGGAGCATTATTGTCCATTCGCTCGATGTGGCCGAGCCAATGTAGTCGACGTAATTTGGCCTTTTGGACTACATCCACATCTTGGTACAGCTCATAGAGTTCGCGGTTGTATCTTCTCCTCCATTCGCCCTCCTCGCACACAGGACCAAAAATCCGCCGAAGAATTTTTCTTTCGAAGGAGCCCAGTATCAGCTCTCCCTTCCTGCTTATCGTCCTGCACTTGGCGCCATAAAGCAGAACTGGCAGGATAAGGGTTCTGTAAAGCATACATACATTTTGTCCTTCGAGTTAGGAGTTTTGAACCCAATTGTTTTGCCAAACCGAAGTAGCAGCGGTTTCCTAGGGTAATTCTTCGCCGGATCTCCACTACGATGTCATTTGTGGAGTTCATGTTTACACCGAGGTAGATAAACTCCTTAACTACCTCGAAATTGTTGCTATCAATAGTGACGTTCTGTCCTAGGCGGTGGACAGATGCTTGTTTGTTTGTTGATAGCATGTACTTAGTCTTGTCCTCATTTACTACAAGACCAACGAATTTAGCCTGTTCTTCAATCGCCGTAAAATCCTCTTTCATGGCACGCTGGGAGCGACCGATGATGTCAATATCGTCTTCCGTGTTGACACCTGCCCTGCGCACTATCTGCTCTAACACGAAATTGAAGAAGTCACATGATAGTGCGCCTCCTTGCCGAAATCCGGTGCATGTTTGAAATAGTTTGGAGGAACTACTTCCAAATTGCACGTTGAAGCGTGTGTTCTCCAGCGTCACGCTACATAGCTGGATTTGCCTCAGTGTGAAAATTTGGTCTAAGGTCGATCTGCCGGGCCGGAAGCCGCACTGGTACGTGCCGATTAGTGTGTTGCAGAACGGTTTGAGACGTTCACACAGTACGTTGGATAGGATCTTGTATGCGACATTAAGCAGGGATATGCCTCGATAATTCTTGCAAGACATAGGATCGCCTTTTTTGTAGATGGGGCATATGGAGCTGATAGTCCAGTCATCGGGCATGCTTTCTTCCACCCATACTTGGTTGATGATTTGGTGCATGCGCCCTGCTAAAACATCACCACCGTATTTGAAGAGCTTCGCTGGTAAACCATCAGAGCCGGCGGCCTTGTTTCATTCATTGATTGGACGTGGGTTCTCTTCTTGCCCTATCACTCTCTCTCCATGATGACCATTTAGCAGCTGCTGGGAACTGACCACCATGTAGTAGATGGAAAATGTAGTATAAGATCTATTGCATAACATATACAGTAAATTCATACCCCTTCCTTGAGGCTCATCAGATTGTACGTCTGTACAAAGGTGGCTGATGGTACCGTTTCTAAAAGCAACCCTCCTATAGCTATTTAGGTTGTTTCCATCTCACATTTGGATGAGCCGTTTTTAGATGTTAAGAGGACTATCTCCATTAAAACAATCCAACTCGTATGTTACCTAGCACCTTAGTTAAATTTTCCTATTAATAAATGAAAATAACTCATATCATAACTAACTGATGTTTTCTCTACTTGGAGCTGGCATCACCTAACCAAATTGTAGTAAAAACTATTACATATTGGCTGTCATCACAGCTGGCTAATAAATTTCAATTGTGACAAGTAAGAAAGAAAAAAAAGAAAATAAAGGAGTTCAATTAATTTTTTCATATTTTTTTGAAAATTTATATTTATATTTGAATGTTTTATTTGTAAACATTATCATAGGCTTGGGGTGATAATAAATAACCGAATCCCCCCCTAACATATTCGCATTATTTAAAAACACTGAAAAACGGTGAGCCATTTTGTTCTACAATTTTTCAAATTTAAATCTAATTCATTTGTCATTTTGACGGGAACCATGTTTTGTAAGAGTTATTGACTCGCTAACAGACCTCCTGCCGTAAGTTAGTTATGTGAAAGTTAGGAAGTGTTAGTTATCTTCTAAAAGTGTTTATTAATAGCAATTTGAGTTTAACGAATGTGTTTGCCAATAGTTAGGCCTAACATGTAGTTACGCGACAATTAATAATACGGCTGTTAGGTCTTTAAATACCGCACACGGAACTTGAGACTGTGGCTTTATCTCTGTCACTATTTCTATCTCTATCTCAATCTCAATCTCAATCTCAATCTCAATTCATTTTTCATTTTAAGCACAAAAATAAAAAAAAATTCATAATTGTCCTTTGTCGAACACTTAACCATTTCAATACATTTAACATTTTCGCAATCAGCGTTAACCAGTGGCACTTCAATATAATTCGCATAGCCCTATTTTGAAATTTCTGTAGTCTCTCTAACATTGTTCTATTTGCGAAATATATAATCGTTGAACAGTATTCAAAGTGGGGCTTAATTATCGTATTGTATACATTTATTGCACTAATTATTGACATTCTTTTTCGTGCCCTGCCAAAACAAAAAAACAACAATTTTTTTACTAATATTCTTTGATATGTATTTGATGTGACTATTAAAATTCAATTTGTTATCAATTATAATTTCCAAATACTTAATCTCACTTACAACTTCCACATTTTCGTCATTTATCATCAACCTATTATCTGTGTAAATGAAAAATGTAAAATAGATTGAAACATAGAATAATGTATTAAACTAGACTGTTCTACATTTATTGTGACTAATTTTATAACACGCGTGTGAACAACTTCTGCTCGCTGTCGCTGCCAATTAGTAAGAGACCGGAAAAAGGCCAATGTGACAGCTGGAAAGCGATGGTTGATGAAGTGGAGAACTTGTGTTGTTGTGGCTTTGTTCGCTGAGAACGTTTGATGTTGGATCGCCACAATCTGAATGTCCGTTAATAAACATGCACTTTGTTTTGTTTACATTTAAACTTAATTTGTTCATATTAAACCATCTGTCCAAATCCTTTAAATCGCAGTTAATTTGTTCAATACATTCATTTAGCTTATTACACGAAACATATATAAGTCCATCATTTGCGAACAGCTTGAGTCGTGAACACTTAATTACATTCGGCTCCCAAAACCGATCCTTGTGGTACACCTAGGACTACATTTATTTCCTCTGAAACTGCATCATTCACTCTTGTTCTTTGCTTCCGACCATTTAAATATGATTTGAACCACCTCATTTCATTTTCCTTAATACCGTATTTATCCAGTTTGTCCAGTAGGATATCTCTATCAATCGTTTCGAATGCTCTTCTTACGTCGATAAAAACAGCGGCAATTTTTTTTTTTACTTCGTTGAGTAGCATTTTGATTGGGCGAAAATCTGCTGGTTTTGTAGGATTCTTTGATTTTTTTATCGGGACTACTAATGACTCTTTCTATATTTCTGGGAAAACTCTATTTGTCATATATTTATTTATAATTTTGCATAAAAACCGACCTCTATTGTGCAACCTATCGGCTTCAAGTTCATAATAAAATCCATAACCTGACATTGACAATTTGTATCAAAACAGTACATACCCTACCCATAACTATCATACATAATTTTTGTTTACATTTTTCTTCCGAGCCACTTGGCCTTCGTAGACATGTCGACAAAACAGCACCGCAGTTACCCGACTCTTCGGTCTTCTGTCTTCAGTCTTCGGTCAAGAGCTATCTGAAATAACGGCCACCTCGCAAAATATCAAAATATCGAGACACTCAAGTTTCTGCGTCATTCATAGAACTGCAAAAGCATAACTTTCTCTACACAGTCTGCTATCGCTAAAGACCAGCCGGGAAAGACTTGTATGTATGTACGTACACATTCGCGCAATTTGTATGTGCAAACTTCAACCCAATTAATTGAGCATGAGTCTGATAATTTGGCAGTGAAACTAACAATGAAACCGCTGACTTTGACCTTGTATTTGATTTTTTTTTGCACTTTTGGCTGCAAGTAAGCGCTGAGGTCGACTTTGCGTTTTTTCAGCTGAAAAGCCATCAAAATCCGTTTGTGAGTCAGAAAATATTGGAAACTTTCAAAATTCACTTTTCGGCTGAACAATAATTATACACTTCCGCTGAGTGAAGGTATGCAGTGGGTCCCCGGGCTTTGGCTTGTGGGGGACCCACAAATGCAAGACTCTCCAGACGTCATCACATCCTAGAAGTGAAAGATGATTAGACTCAAATTAAACTGAATTCAATAAATTAATTATTTAAATGGTTATTCCATCTGCATTGTTAAGTGAAATCATTGATAACCTCCTGTCGCAAACGTAGTTCGTTTGGTAAATAAGAATAATTAAAATAAATTCGCTTGAACTGAGAGCTTCGGTGAGATGTTCAGGAGTGTTATAACTACGAACAGGGTGATATAAGCATGCCGAGATAATTTATTCGTTTATGATGGATGGCGTTGTGTGTTGTTGCAGCCGATCATAAACAATGAAATGTTTTTGTTTATTAAAATATATTATGAAACAACAATTTAATTTACATAAGGCCCTTATTGCGGGACACACTTTTACATTTAGATTGCTGTTGATTGGACTCTTGTTTATAATTATCATTGGTAGGAATGAATAGGTTAGGGTTCTAGGTTAGGTTAGGTTGAGATGGGTTGTGAGATCGTCAGAAAAGACCAGATAAGACCATAGCGGGCCCATCGCCATCCCCAGTTAAGGCTTCTTACTCTTTCGACTTCTGTTTTAAATCCAAACAATGCGTTTGTTTTGGTCGGTCCTTTTACTTACGTCTCACCGAAAAATTCAGCAGCCTTTTAAATTGCGTAAATTTTTAATAGATAGATTATGAATTTGAGCGATGGCGTTGGTTATATTGACTTTAAGGGCATTGGTTGAATGCGGTTTATTGGCATAGGCCTGTTACTTCAGAAAACCCCTTAAAATAAGTCTACGGGGCGATCTTATTGCCCAATTCACGTCTCCTCTGCGAGGTATAACCATACACTCAATCAGTTCATGCATAATATCCATCGCGGTGCCTGCTGTATGGCACGTAGACCCGTCCTGCTAGAACCATTAAACGCTGCGAGGCCCAGTCAGCGAACAAACGGCCATAAGATTTAATTTCCTGAGTCAGTTGGATCATGTACGGGTGTACCTGCAAGTCCCGTTGCGGAATTCTCCAAGTTGAAGTCTGCGAAAGGCCGACTTTTGCAGGGTGCGGAATTGACTGCTTCGAATTCTCCTATACACTTTCGCGGACCGCGGCAATGTTCTCAGTCGATCTGGTGTTCTAAGCAGTCGGTTTACAATTCAATTTAAGCATTTCTTATCGAACTCATAAAATCATACTCATTGCCAGATCTGTTGGCTGATTGCTTCCTAATTTAAGTTTATTCCCATGGTAAGATTAAGCTGTATACTTATCTTTTCCATGACCCTATCTAAGCTAATCTTAATTAGATTCTTCTCAACAGCAGAAATGTGATCGTAGACAATACTCCTCGACCCAGAACCATTGTTCTCGAACTTTTACTAGGCTTTAGTTCTTGCAATTTCATTCTATACCATTCTGTACTAATTCTCTATTTAAAAAAAATATTATATTGGACTTACAAATATAACAAAACTCGGTGTAAGCCTAAAAATCTGATTTTAAAAATAATCTTCTATCTTTTTCCTCTCATCACTTTTTTGATGCTTTAAAACTCGTTCGCATAGCAAAAAAAAAAAAAATACTAATAATTGTGACATTAAAAACCACATTTTAGAAGCAGGAAGAATTTAGACCTAGTGTTAATTGGAGTTTTAGCTGAAAGAATTCACTCTTTGGTGTGGGGTCTTAAAGCAAGTACCTAAAGTTGTTAACAACCTCATTTCGGGTACCATTCAAATTCTACGATTTTAAGAGGAGAATTTTTGATTTGGATGTGTTTATTTTTAGAATAAAATAAGTTATGATTTTTAATTTATTCATTTCGAACTGGATAGTATAGAGATTCTCATCATCAAAAAGCAATACTTTGACATCTTAAACTCTGAAGGTATTCCCATTTCCCACCTTGGAAGTTATAAAATACTACGAAGTTATAAATATAATGATATCTATAAAAAGAGAGGAGACTCAAGGTCTTAAGACACAACTTTGTGGAACACAAAATTTTGAGCGGAAGGTGGAAAATTTGAATTTATAATTTCGCACTTCTGCAGGCGTCTTTTTGCAAGAAGTTGCTCGTTTATTCTGATAATTTTTAACAGCAGAGGTTAAGTAGCAATGGCCGTTTGTTGACGGTCGAAAAAAAAAAGCTTTTTTGTACTTTTTCTTTTGTTGTTGGTATAAGAATCTGATCCCCTTTCGTAGAAAATTCTAAGAACAATATTCTGTTCCACCCAACTTACTAATCTTTGGCAAATAACTTGAGTGAACACTTTACTTAGCGAGGTAAGCATAATCTCCGTTGAAAAGCGCCAGCATCTTTAGAAATGAAGCATATTATGTCAGAGGACTTAAAACACTAACCTTGCGAAGACAGCCTTCACAACGTAATATGTAGATCCCTGCATTTGTTCTATAACTGACTTACAGACCTGTTGCGACAACTACATAAAATTAATAAAAACTAGTACTTAAACAAAAATCCATTACTGCATTAATTTTGTTGTTATGATTTCTGCTATAACGGGTTACATTTTGTCTATCTAAATGTGCATACAAGCGCACTACAAAAATTCAGTAGATATCATTTTTGGCAGTAGATCTCAATATCGAATCTACTGCAATTGCAGCAAGGTGGCAACGCTGATCTCAAAAAATGTTTATCTGCCAAATCGTGTAGGTTTTAAATATAATTCGTATTTCTTATTAAAAAGTTTTTTATCAACTTATTCATACGTCGTATTTGCAAAGTAAATTTTCATAGAAATGGTTAAAACCGAAATAGAATTATCCCTTACCGATAAGAATCGAATTGACTTCAACCTGTTGGCATTTTGAAGCTTAAACGTGCAACCGTAGAATCAAACAAGCGCACGTTGCTAAGGTGTAATATTTTTACTTTAGAAAAGTAATACGTTGAAGAGTTCTGAAAAGTCAGAGAGCAAAGATCCATTCGTGAAAATATATTCATAAATATACATAATTTTATATCTGGGGCGGTTGGGAGATCCTGTTTTCTAAAGCTAATCTGAGATTTCAAATTTTACAGACGGAATTGCAAAGTACAGAATCATACAAGGCTGCGCGAAGCTGCGTCTCTCCCAATTCGATTCATAAGTCTTTACAAGCAGCTCTGTACTTTTGGGATTTGCCTTGTAGTTTTAACAAAATATTTGTTTTCCAACAATGAAAGGTATAAAATGTCTTTTAAACCCATTGGGTACCACTTCTGTTTTCTTTAGAAGCTGCCTTTATTTTTTGACATGACATGTTGTGCTCTGAATTTATTTTTAAGTCTATTTTGGGACTGACTAAATAATATTTAAACGGAAATATGAAATATGTTTTATGAATCATTAGATATCTATTTAAATCGGGTTTTGGATTCTTAAATTCGCAAAATCCATAACTAAAATTAAAATCAAGGCCATTGGCCAATTTTTAACACAAAAATTAAGCAAGAAATTTAAGTTGTTATCTGAACTATGAAATAATAATAATTAATATTATAGGTTTGTATTTTTCCTGTAGCAATTTCCTTTGAAAGGTATTCTTTTTACCCGACTGGACACAGGGAGGGTTATTGATATAAAGTCTAAGTTGGGAGCAATTTTATTATAAAAATCTGTAAATGTTCAAAAATTTATAGAAAATGAGTGAATATCTCCCCATGCAGAAGCCATGTCCATCACCTCGATTACCATTGTTGTTTCCGACTTAAAAATACACGACTCTTCCAAATCTGTATTACGCTTGTCGTTTTTACACGACAAAGGTCGGACGAAAATGTCAAATGCCTTTTTGTACTCGTTTTGTAGTCGTCGCACGACTGTACTTTTATTACCTAAGAAAAAGCGACACGATTAATGACCTGAAAAACGACCTTTTTTGTCGTTTGCAATTTCGCTTCCGTCAGGTAGACGGTTGGTACAATAAGGCTGTGTTTGAGCGTTTGTGTTCGGTTTTTTTTAAACAGTATTCATTTTATTTTAACGAAAAAACGCACACATAAATGGAATTCGTTTTGGCTGGAAAATTTGTCGTGTTCATTTTCATTTTCAATACAAATGGAACAAAAAAAAAAAATGGAAAGAAAATTAAAAATACCAAATAAAAAACAATCGGAAGTTCTTGTTTCATTAATGGAAAAGAATGTTCATCTGGCGAAAGGATCCAACAAGGGCTTAAATAAAGTCGATTTTTAACGTTCTTGGAATTTTAATAAAATCGCTACAACTATAAATAGCTATGGCTATGGCCCTCTGACAAGAGACGGGTGGAGTTGGCAAAAGGTACTAATTTTGACACTGAATTGTGTATTTTATATAATCTGCTTGGCACAATTGCCTGATTGTAACATGAATCATCCGTCAGCCATCGATCTTCTCGCAAACTCGCCAACACCATCCACTTCCTTGTACCATCAAACTGGACATACTCCTGCACAAAAAACGAAGAAGAATAATATGCACTCCCCAATTTCTTCTTCGGTCATGGTGTGGCACATATCCATTGAAGACATATATGCGCTTCAATGACGTCTATGGTTTGTGCAAAGTATTTGCTTATCGATGGTTGAGCAAGTCCCAAATTTAAATCTATTCCAGCACCGTCTTGGTATCCTCCTTCCGTAAGAATTCTTAAACTTGCTTATATCCTCAACACAGACGGCACTGATGACCACCGGAATGCGTCGGGAATGTCGACTTCATCTAGCAAGTAATTAAACGCGTCCTCACTATCTGAACTGCAAAACATTTCAATGCTCATCTTATAAATCGTTTGAAAACTGAAATTTTTCAAGAAGTAAAATCATTTCCACAACTATTTATTTTCAAAATACAAAATAAACAGTCTTTTTGACAGTTTCATACAAGAGCTACCAATCCTTCGAAAAGATTTTACTACATTCTAGTCGTCTACAAATCTGCTACAAATTTGGCGGGTCGTCTGTGTTAGGTAATGAGGATTGAAAAACGACAAGACTCAAGAAACGACAAAAGTCTTTTTCGAAAAACGACAACGGTAATCGATGTGCATATGTTAAAAATAAGATGCAAGGTTTAACGCCTGACATAGGGGTCAGACAAACAATTTTTATATTGTGCAGGAAATTCTGTTTCTGTTTGCGTTGCTCGCTCTCTTACGAACAAGGCGTCTTAAATAATACCAGCAGCAGATGTACCTACCGGACACTTGGGGCCTTTAAAACAGCTGTCCCATTGATCAGGTGAACAGTTTTTTTTCTAGTTTCCAACTTTGAAAATTTCTCGACTCACTTGATGTTTCGATTATACCTACCTTTGACGTTTACGACAAACGAAACTATTGCGCTCCTTCGAAATCCTTCGAAAATATTTTACTACATTCTAGTCGTCTACAAATCTACTACAAATTTGGCGGGCCGTCTGTGTTAGGTAATGAGGATTGAAAAACGACACGACTCAAGAAACGACAAAAGTCTTTTTCGACAAACGACAACGGTAATCGAGGTGCATATCTTAAAAATAAGATGCAAGGTTTAACGCCTGACATAGGGGTCAGACCAACAATTTTTATATTGTGCAGGAAATTCTGTTTCTGTTTGCGTTGCTCGCTCTCTTACGAACAAGGCGTCTTAAATAATACCAGCAGCAGATGTACCTACCGGACACTTGGGGCCTTTAAAACAGCTGTCCCATTGATCAGGTGAACAGTTTTTTTTCTAGTTTCCAACTTTGAAAATTTCTCGACTCACTTGATGTTTCGATTATACCTACCTTTGACGTTTACGACAAACGAAACTATTGCGCTCCTTCGAAATCCTTCGAAAATATTTTACTACATTCTAGTCGTCTACAAATCTACTACAAATTTGGCGGGCCGTCTG
This sequence comes from Cheilosia variabilis, assembly GCA_951230905.1. NCBI lineage: Eukaryota > Metazoa > Arthropoda > Insecta > Diptera > Syrphidae > Cheilosia > Cheilosia variabilis. The sequence goes on from OX579676.1 coordinate 47,431,691, forward strand.
TGTTAGGTAATGAGGATTGAAAAACGACACGACTCAAGAAACGACAAAAGTCTTTTTCGACAAACGACAACGGTAATCGAGGTGCATATCTTAAAAATAAGATGCAAGGTTTAACGCCTGACATAGGGGTCAGACCAACAATTTTTATATTGTGCAGGAAATTCTGTTTCTGTTTGCGTTGCTCGCTCTCTTACGAACAAGGCGTCTTAAATAATACCAGCAGCAGATGTACCTACCGGACACTTGGGACCTTTAAAACAGCTGTCCCATTGATCGGGTGAACAGTTTTTTCTTCTAGTTTCCAACTTCTTTTAAAATTTCTCACTGATCAGTTGAACAGTTTTTTTTTTCTTCTAGTTTCCAGCTTCTTTCAAAATTCTTCGACTCACTTGACGTTTCGATTGTACCTACATTCGACGGACAAACGAAGCTGTTTCGCTCGGGGTAAATCTGTTCCAGACACATTATTGAATGCGCGCACTGCTACCATTTGTGCTCTAGTTCGATGTGCCAAAATGAATCAAAAATACTTGTTTGCCTTGACTTTAAGTCGTCTTAAAGACAGCCCAGACACAAGCTATATTCAAAACCATTGTCCGATCCATTAAAACTTGAATTCTGATCAGTTCTTCAACAATGGTGTTTCATTCTTGACACTAGCCCAATACACACGGGCTCCCACAAACAATTAACCATTAATAGGCAATCAGTTATTCTTGGCAGCGCATGTCACAAATCCATAAACGAATGCATAAAACTTCAATTAACCATCAAGCCGTCCTGCAAACAAAAATAAAACAAAAAGTGTAAACGCTTTAGAACTAAACCAAAAAGCTCTATATGCCTCGACTGTCAATACACACGCCATTTAGAGTTTATAAATTAGCCAAAGCGCACAATACCTAACCGCAGCATTTGCATTCATTTTTCGAAATCAAAATTTTCCTTATTTTTCTTTCTTTCCGCATTTGTATCTGTATCTGACGTAAATTCAACTCGACAAAGTGTTCATGCGTGCGTACGTGTATCTGAAGGGTGTGCAGTGTTTGCGGTTTTTTTTATTACATTTTTCTGGTTTTACCACTTTGCAGCGTTCTCTGACTTGCAAACGCCGATATGTGCATTCACAAAAATCGAAAGAAAAACATAAAAATTCTGCCATCGAACAATGCACTCTTCCAAAGTCAATGCACTGACGCTGGCGAACGAACTCGACATGCAATCGACATTTGGATATAATCTTCGCAAACAATTAATATTATTTAACTTTATGTTTATGACAGATTTCTGAAATGCAGTTATGCCGAATATAACTGGGTTCGTTCGACCTTTGTCCAATGGCGTTCGACAACGCATTACGACACATGGACACGACAGTCGAGCTTCGTGTCGCTGAGACATTAGTGTGTCTCATTTTCAGCTGCAAATTCTAATCACGGTAGTTGTGTTCAATTAAAAAGAGGTTTGTTACATATTCGCAAGGGAATTAAGTTCCGCTTGTTGGTTGCTGTCATTATAGGTCGCAAAGATTTGCAGTAGTAGAACCCGCTAATCACCTGTCTGCGTTATAAGCCATAATAACAGAGATGTACTCTTCGAGCGGAATAAATTACATTTTAATGTGCGCGCTTAGTTTATTCAAAAAACTAGTTGTAACCCTTCAAGCTGTGTGGATGTGATTCTTGGAACACGATTAAGCGCGGCAGACATGTACATCTCTTTCAATGGGCAGTATGAACATATAAATTACTTCTAATTTATTCTATGAATGTAAAACTGATCAGATTTGGAATATAATAGAAAAACATGGCAAAGTTATTCGAGACGATGGAATACTTAGTCTATGTAGTACGTCAATTTGATTTGACTGGGATTAGGTTGATGAGCTCGTCCAATTGACTTGTCAACTTAGGCTCTGTTCAAAGTTGTTTATTGTTAACTGGAAGAACGATAATTATTCTGACACCCTGTTGACACTCTTATGTTACGTTCACGAACATGTGCATATACTTAGGAAAAATAAAACAAGATTAAATCAAGATAATCAGTATTAGATTAATCCTATCCGTTGGCGGAAGTCTGTTAAGCTCGAAAATTCTGAATCCAAATACAAAAATCTTACTTTGAGTATGCTTTTTGACTAACCTTTAATTCTTATTTTAAGATTGCTGTATAACAGTATTAAGAATGTGTAAGCTTAAATTAAGCCCAAAATAATTTCATTCGAAGAATGCAACAAGTTGATTTCAAATCGTTGTAAACTTAAATTGAGCTTATGTATTCTTTAACATAACGCAATGAAAGATGTATGAGCTAAAATTAAGCTCCACCTTATTTTTTACCTATTTATCAGCAGTAAGAATAATGCTCCCTAAAACCCAGCATAACAACTCTTAAAATAAACTTACAAAAAATAAGAACAATTATTGTTACCTTTATAAAGGGTGTTTTTTTTTTTTAGAGGTATGGAACTTTAAGTTGGCAACACTATTTTAACTGGCGGCCATTTTGTCAGCTGTCAAGTGATTTCTTTTTAGTTTGGTTTGGCATTTCAACATGAATAGACTGACCCTTGAACAACGCTTCCAAATTGTGCAAATTTATTTTGAAAATCATCTTTATGTTTGAAATACGTATCGCGCACTACGTCCATTTTACGGTCAACATAATGAAGCTAACTTTTGGTTGAATGGATACGTCAATAAACAAAACTGTCGTATTTGGAGTGATGATAATCCTCAAGTGTATGTTGAGACACCGTTACATCCACAAAAACTGACGTTTTGGTGTGCTTTATAGGTTGGTGGAATAATTAGTCCGTACCAGGGATGGAAAATGTCATTTTCGATTTGTACTAAAATCTTTTGTAAGATCGTACTGAAAAGGAGCCTGTATTGAAACAAAAATTTCGTATACGAAACTGACCTCAAAATATTTATTTTCAAAAACATAAACAAAAATAAATTAACAAAACATTAACATAAGGAAACATTAATGACTTCATAGCCAAGCTATACATAGGTACCTACAAAAAAGTAGTTTATATTTTTAATCTATGAGCTCTTCAAGGTTTATACTCTCAATTTGCACATTCATCTTCAAAATGTTGCCCTGAACTTGAAACTTAGAACAGGTTGAGTTTCTAAACCAATTTTTTGTTTCAATCAAAGCCCAGCAAGTGTCGACTTGCTTGGTCTGGTAAGAAAAAATCGTTTCGACATTTGCTGATGAGGAATACCGAGAACGGCTTGAGCAATTTTATAAATATTTTCAAACATTAGCTCATTAGACTCGTTTTTAATTGAATTTACTACAGCCCAAAATTCTGAAATTGAATAGTATTTAAATTGCTGAATTATTAGCAGTCGGCTCTGTATTCATTGTTAATTTGTTGAATATTCTTTTTTTCATTAGGGAAAAAATTCAAAAAACAAAATTTTTCATTAGGGAAAAAATTCAAAAAACAAAATTCAAAATAAAAATTAGATTTTCCTGATACAGCTGCTTTTGATGCAAAATACTCCAAAAAATTTAGAAAGGGATTTTGCATATTCATTTTCTTGTTTATGTCTTCCTAAATGACAGAGACATCACCATCTCGATTATTTTAATTTTCTTCTTAGGAAAGATACAGATGGATAAATTGTATCGAATTAAAGCAAATTGTACTTTTGTACTCGAGCAAACTCATTTGTATCGAATTCAAAACAATTGTATCAACTTTTCCATTCCTGGTCACCAATGCGGTGAAGATGTTTTTTAGGGTTCCGTAGCAAAATGGCAAAAAACGGAACCCTTATGGATTCGTCATGTCTGTCTGTCTGTTCCTCCGCATGTCACAGCCACTTTTTTCCGAAACTAAAGGGTTTTTCAACAGGGACGCTACAAAAGTAGAGCGACAGGGACAGCAAACGACGCCGAATTTCTTGCCGCTCTTTTGACATTTCTCTTCAGTAAAGTTTGCCATTTCATGATGGAAAGATATACTAATCCACAGGCACTGTACAAAATGTTACCGTGCCAGTGAGACAAAGAAGTGCCCGAAGCTGCCGCTGAGGCTTCAGTTGAAGAAAGCCCAAATGTGTCTCTCATACGTCGTTCTCAAGCGTTGGGCATCTCTGTGACGTCGTTGTGGCGAATTTTGCGAAAAGATCTTGGCCTACATCCTAACAAGATTAAATTGACGCAAGAACTGAAGCCGCATGACCACCAGAAGCGTCGTATGTTCGTGAATTGGGCTGAGCAACAACTTGAAAATGATTCGGATTTTCATCGAAAAATCATCTTCAGCGATGAGGCTCATTTCTGGCTAAATGGCTTCGTCAATAAACAAAATATGCGGTATTGGTCAGGCAGCAATCCACACGTACTCCATGAGTCATCATTGCATCCCGAAAAAATTACGGTTTGGTGTGGTTTATGGGCCGTACTTCTTCCGTGATGATCAAGACCGGCTCGTTACAGTGAATGGGAATCGCTACCGTTCAATGATAACCGAATATTTTTGGCCCCAATTGGATGATATGGACTTGGAGGACATGTGGTTCCAACAGGACGGCGCCACAAGCCACACAGCGAATGTCACAATCAATTTATTGGAAACCAAGTTTGGAGAACGTGTTATCTCACGAAATGGTCCAGTCGCTTGGCCGCCTCGATCGTGCGATTTGACGCCGTTAGACTATTTCCCCTGGGGCTACGTCAAGTCTATGGTCCATGCCAACAAGCCAGCGACGATTGATGAACTTCGAACGAATATCGAACGTGAAATTGCAGCAGTATCGGCCGATTAAATTGGGTTCAACGTCTGGAATTCTGCAGGCGTGCCCATGGTGGCCAACTTTAGTAGCGCTCCTACTGAAAAACTGTTTATAAGAACTATACTGTTGAAACTTGGTAAGTCGATGTATTTTGTGAACCGCATTAAGATTTTCACACAAAAATAGAAAAAAAATAAATAAATTTTGGGGGTTCCCCATACTTAGAACTGAAACTCAAAAAAATTGATATTGAGGTTTCTAATATAATTTTTTTCTAAACTGAATAGTTTGCGCGAGAGACACTTTCAAGGTAGTAAATTGTAAAATTCCATCTATTAAGCGAACGTCTGAGAGTATTACTGTAATGAAAGGCTTCTCAATTATCAGTTTGGACTCGGCATAACATATAAGTTCCTTTCCATTTGTCCCAAAATTCAAAAACTCACATTCGGAGTCTACGACCCCACCTCAGGCTCGAACGAAGACCGATACTGATCTGGTGACTCTATTTGCAGTACGTTCTATTCGGTTTTCATTAACTGTCAAGAAGATTTGCCAGGTACTTGTCTTCCCGTGAGAATTAATTGGCTTCACCGTACATTGCGAGCGAATAAGAAGGTATAGATTCCTTCGTTTGGTAAAAGGGACGGTTGTCTTCTTTTTTTGATTCACAGACAGTCGGTTTTTGTTACACCATCTCTGAGCAACAGATAGTGCGAATTGCTTTCGAATTTGCCACTGCAACGTCGTCGACATATGGTGTGGCATCAATTCATCTGAAATTCCTCTGAAAATATACCGGTACCGGTTCCACAGTCCACCTTTGATCCATCTGCGTAGATGGATATCGATTTTCTCTTAATGGGTTCATTTCGGTTCCGTTCCTCCCTAGGAGAGTGGCATTTTAAATAAGAACTATCAGTAGCTAGAGAGTGTGGTGACAGCTCTCGAAATTAACAGCATTTAAGGCTTTAGATATACAGGGTGTCCGCCGGGAAGGTATACTACTTTGTCTGTTTATAATTTTTGATTAAATGAAAGAGAATGGATCTTATATTGATAAATGTTTTATTTAATGTCGGCAATTATGTATGGAATACAATATCAGGTAAATGTCCGCCTCTGTTAGTCTCACAAATGCGAGCCCGTTTGAGCTCATTTTTCATTACATTCTCACACATTTCACGCGGTATTTCATTAATTTCATCACGAATATTTTATTTGAGTTGCTCGAACGTTTCTGGTTTAACTATTAAAACACGTTGGTTTATCGAATATTTTTCCATAATAAATTTGCCACGTGTCTACTTCACGACTGCCAAATATGAACTGTCAAGACTAATGTTTACCAAAATGGCGGCAAAACAAAATAGTATACCTTCCCGGCGGACACCCTGTACAACACTGAGAACTTGTTCGCCTTCTAATTTCATCACAATGGAAACGTAGCTTCAATTTCTACTATATTTTGGATCTTGGCAAATACTTCCCACTTTGTGAACGTATTTGATTGAAATTTTTTTCGCAAAAGGTACCTCACCATTGGAAATAATTGGGCATGACAATTTGAGCAAAATTTTCTTAAAAACAAGTTTAAAAATAAACCCAAGTATTTAAAAAATCACGAAATTTAAAAAAAAAAATTCAGCTACCAGATTCTTCGATTTTGTTTTGAAAATTTGACGTTAAAAATAAAAAAACAACAATGTCTTTGTCAACTTTCTAAATTTGGTGCAATTTTCTATACAGTCTCAGTATATGTTTGTATTTTAAGTGTTTATTCTTTTGTTTTTAAATTTCATATATGCCTTTGTATTTTTTACACCCTAATCTCTTCGGGTTGTGGCCAAAATTGACATCTAAAAAAATGTCCTGTCAATTTGATGAATGTTCCAGCTTTCGGCATTGGACGCATTCCAAAATCTAGTCGTCTTAAGTTGACTATATTTGTCTGGGAAACTGCTAACGGTTTCATTACGAACATCCACTTATTTGGGATTTTGTTCTTATTTAAACACATTTTCTTTAGTTGATTTTCGTATTTAATCAACAAATGCAATCACTAATTAGCTTTTGAATTGAAATTCTATTACTTCGAATTGGAATTGACAATCAAGAATCGTCGGCTACACCTTACATCTCTATGTCAATTATAAAACTGCTCACGTCGTCAATCAAGGCAAATACAAACTCAAGCAAACCCGTCAGTCAGCTGTCATACTTCTTCAGCTAGTGTTTTTAACGCACCCACCCATACTTGCGCGGAGTAGTATTCAACATTCAAGTGGCTGCCTCTATTGACAAAAGCAAAATGTGCCCTTTTTGCTGCCCGTTTTTCATTACCTTTTCGAACATATCGATGATTTCGGCACGAATGCTTGCCTTGAGCTCGTCAATGGTCTGCGGCTTGCTGGCGTTGAGTTAACACAACTGAACGAATATTATCAGTCACTATTTCTGCGTGTTGTTTCGGTGTGAAGCGATTCATGGTCAAAATTGTACTGAGTTGACGTTTCGAAAACATGTCTACTCAAGTCATTCGGTTGATAAATGTCAAAGTTATTCAATGTTTACATACCGACATAAAATAAGGCACAGCCTTTAGTAATTTTGGTTTTCTTTGATTCATGGCCTCCAAATTCTTTAGAGTTTGACACCGTTGCAAAGTGTCGTTAGTCATCTAGCCGAATGGAACTCACCCAATATTTCCATACACCCGTCAACAAATTGCAAAACATATTCGATGAATAAACAAAACTAATTAAATGCATTGATTGTTATTCTATGTTATGAAATGTAATTATTTAAATGATCGCGTTACTTAACCAACAAATTGCTATTCAAATTAAAAGCAATCAGAATTTCTCGAGCCGAGCACGTTGTATCTCATTGCGATTTTTATTTTACTCTTAACCGGAATGTATAAAAGAATATGAAAAGAACAACGATTTCTGTAACCCTAACCATAGTACAACTGCCATCAGATATGCTCATAAATATTTACAAATAGTTTATACTGTTATCCAATTTGTGCTTCATTGATGGAACTTTTTATTTGTGATTCATAAACCATAACACAAGCTATTCGAAATCCAAATGTATAAAGGCGCCAACTTGACGTGTGAAATCAACACTTAATCAAAAATGGAAACGTATGCAAAATGTTTTGATTTAGATGACAGTCGAAACGAAAATGTTTAGTTTAAAACATTTTGCCGAAAGGTGAGTAAAGGATCAGACGCTGTCTGTCATTCCAATTTATTTGCTATGCAAACACAATTTTTTTTAAAGATTGGACAGCTAATCATTCTTGCGATTTGCGGTAAACATTTCTTCTACACGTGTGCTGATCAGATAAGCGAATATAGGGGTGAAGGGGAGTCTACGCGTTACGTCAGTATAATCAAACTCCACAAAGGCGGCTACAAAGTGAAAAGTTCGTCTGATAAGGTACACCTAGTCGCACAATGGAAAGCTGGCTACACCCCGAACTGCGATGAAAAGTCAAAAATTCGGTGGCACAGTGAAGACGGGAAGAAGGGAGGGGCTAGTGGTTAAAAAATCCACACCGTTACTGGATATGGGATTGGTTTCGTCTATGACCACCTCCCAAATAAATTTTAACTAGCTCCACAACGAGTAAACGATCCAAAACGATTTTCTAATTGATGCGAAAGCCATTTGTCTTAAAACTTGCGTTCTGTTTCGAGACAGACATTGCAAATTCGTCAAACTCTCAGAAAGTAGAATGTTTATAGACATCGACTAGCTACTTCGAGTTGAGCTGTAAAAAGCAAAGCCATTCCAAACATTGTAAGACGGAATATATAGTGATCCACATTTGGCTTATTTGCATTATGTCCAGTTACCCATTGACTTCCTCTATCGTGTGACGTTTGTAGTATAACGTGCCTCACTTTCCTTCAACTCTTCCCCAATTGCCGTAAGCTTTCTCCAGCTGTCCTGTATCCCATATTACTCGGTCTGTCCGAGTTTAATGTTTGGTTGAATAGTTTTAATTGGATGACATACAAATATAGCTACAGAATAAGACGGTTGGCCTTGCTCTGCGAACTGTCAGTGTCAAAACCCACTTGTTGGTGACATTTACTAGTGCAGTGCCAATCATTAGTTCACATAAAAAGTTAACGCTCGGTTTATTGAGGTCAGAACATCAAACGGATTTTATCGTACTTGCGTTTATAATTCCACCCGCCGACATAAGCTATGTGCTAAAACATTACGAAAGTCCCCTTAGAAAGTTCGTCGATTCGTCGAACACAATGAAAAATTCAATCATGGACTTTAATTGCCATCGCTGGTTGAGTAAAAGTTCGAAGTAAGATCCACGTCAAACATACCTGCTTTCAAAATGTCACCCAATCGTGGAACTACATCGTTTCCGTTTTTGCTAAAATCCGATTTACGAACGCTTTTAGCTTGCTAGTGCTAGTGTCCATTACTTTGTCAGCCCATCTGTGCCCGCAAACAGACATGAAACACTCCCACCGCGGAACTTCTTCGTGGCATTAGTAGGCTTATCGTGCTCTTCGTTGCCCGCGCCAGTGATCATCTGTTGATTCTTTAGCTTGAGCTCGGTTTGCTGTCTGTCTACCTTTTAGAATTGCTCGATACTACTCAAATTGTACAGATGTTAGTCTAGTTCTCTTATAACTGTCCCCATTGGTCAATTGCAAACCACAGATTGGAAAAATTCGTTCTCTATTCTAAAAACAGGCCACTGTGAAATATTGCGCGCTCCGTACAGTTTCTTCTCAAAGCCATTCGGGGAAATAGTTCGTATTAAAAATCTGTATAGGTATTTGTGATATGTCCTCCAAAGCCGACTGAGAACTTTGTAAGTTTGTAGTAAACTCGCCCAGATATTAGTTATTGATATATTTTTAAAGGTGTATTTGGTGTGTCCATCCTGGTTTACTCAAGTCTGTAGGGAATAGGTGGCCAAATATGGCGCCTACTCTGAAAGACAATGGAATACTTACCGTTTCTTTCTATATTAAATCTACTCAGGATATTAAAGCACAAACTATAAAAAAAAAACATTACATTGTTCATTGTTCATCAGAATTTCTTCTTCCGCAATATCGTCTAAAACTACATGCGAACATGTGTATACCCCAATATTTTCAAAACATTTGCACTGTCTAAAGATAAATACTTTCCCCACTACCTACTTTCCCATATAAAATAGAAATAATATTGTTTGTATAATTATTTTTCCTTTCACACGTAACGTTTTTTTTTTTTATCATTTCCCGTTTATATTGATACTTATTGCTTACCAATCATTCGATTCGCATTTATATTTCCAGGAGCAATGAGAAACGCAAAGAAAAGTCTCGAGACGCAGCCCGCTGCAGGCGTTCGCGAGAAACTGAAATCTTTACTGAATTGGCACAAGTCCTTCCGCTGCCGAAGGAGGATGTTGATCAATTGGACAAAGCATCCGTTATGCGCGTTTCAATTGCCTTTCTAAGAATACGCGAAATGCTTCAGTTGTGTAAGTATTTTTTATTGATTCAAATAATTGCACAAGTTTACGTACATTTTTTCTTCTTTAGTTCCAAAAATAAAAGATATCTCCGATCAGACATCAGATACAACTGAAACCATTGATAATGAGAAAGAAGCTGCGTCTTCTACAACATCCGATGAAAAGGAGGCAAAACCATTTGATTTGTGGAAGACAGCTGAGACCAATACGTTGTTGGCACAGACTTTGGACGGATTTTTGATAGTCCTATCGAACGATGGGGATGTTACATATGTCTCTGAGAATATCACTGAATATATTGGACTGTCAAAGGTGCGTATTGTTATTTGGAAATGTTCGGTAGATTAAAATGTTTGATTGCTTTCAGATCGATGTATTGGGTCAGCAAATCTGGGAGTACAGCCATCAGTGCGACCATGATGAGCTGAAGGAAGCACTCAACATTAAGAAGAACGGTTTGACGGAGAAGGTCAAAGATGAAAATCTAGTTGAAGATGGCATTACAACAGACCATCGTGATTTGTTCATACGATTTAAATGCACACTGACCAGTCGTGGCCGAAGTGTTAATATCAAGAGTGCTACCTACAAGGTGAGACGTGGGGAGGGTTCAAATTAGACACGAAAAATAATTGATTGCCATGGAGCTAGGTTTTTAGTAATTGAGTTTGGAGTAGGTCAGGATTTCTTAATTGAATCGCCGCTCAGAGAATTACAAATTAAGTATGCATACGCCAATCTCTTGATTGAGTGGCCGATCAATCAATTTGATCCATCTAAAAAAAAAAAAAAATGGTTGGCGCAACAGGTCTGTAGGCACCCTAGGCCTAGCTTCTCACAACCATTCGTGTGAGTTTTTCATTTTTGGGACGAATGGAAGGGATCTAATTTTATGCCGGGTCCTAACGGCTAATTGAGAAGCTCCTTCATCAGCATCAGTTTCATTCATTTTTCTAATCGTTATTAGCACACCATTGGAATTTACCTTTTATGTATAGCAGTCTGCATATTCTTGTCATATGCAATAGGTAACTATTGTAAAAATATTTTTGGACTGACATGTGGAAGTTTCCTTGCGATTTGGTGCGTCGGTACTATACAGTTGTAGGCTCTTTCTAAAGTTCTTCGTAACAATCCTAGGTAAATAATAGTGGACACTCGTTCTCTAATGCGAGTTTTAACTGTATGAACAGTTCTAAATATTTAAACTATTAAGTTGTTGCCTTTCTGATAGGTTTAAGGTTATTTAGTCTTCTTCTCTTGAAGTGCGCAAGAAAAGTTTTGCACGAGTTAATATAGAGCACTTTATTGTTGCACCGTTTGAAAATGTTTTTTATGATGCAGGTGATGGTAACGCTGTCCTTACAGCTACACTTTTTCGAGGCCAGTCCTTGACTGCGCTTACAGACACCAGCATTCCTCCAGAGGTGAAAGTAATTTTTCGACCTTCCAAAAATCTGACTTCTTACTTTCGATTTGTTTTCAGTGTTATCAAAAGTGCAAACGCCTTCGAAGTGTAGACACTGTAGATACTGAGGACAGAGATGTATCTCCGATAGCTAGCTCCAAATAAAGCCATATTTTTCTTCAAAATCTGTGTGATAACCTTGTGCATAAAAACTGTAAATAAACCGTCCCCGCCGGGGATTTAAAAGAGCCTACTGGCCACTTAACCTTAGTTGGGCTAAACATTTTTCCGGAAAGAACATAGCCCTTGTTCAGTCATGTTTGAGCACGTGATGATTGCGCAGGCAGATGAACGCCTCAATTTAGCCTGACAAAAGGTTTTTTTATTTATTTGCTCGGTTTGATCAAGTTCCGCGTAGATACAGCTGGTTTTTTGATTGATTAGGCCTGTGATCGCAAACGTTTTACTTTAGAACAGGCTTCAAAGAGATGTTAGCTCTGAGATCCGTTAGGAGTAAAATTCTGTAAGGCGCGCACGAATGATTTGCTCTCAATTGCAGAAGTAAATCGTCCGTGCAGACGAAAACGCCTGAACGTTTCACCTTAAGGAGTGTCTAGTGCGGGCTGAACTTTTGTCTTCTAACAATATGGCCAAAGCTATTTCCAACCATTTTAAACACCGACAAGCAAAAAAATTTAACATACTTAAGGCATACAGTCAGCGTTGCCGGAGAGAAATATTACTAGGTAGTACTACAGCCAAAAATGGGGAGTATTTTGGAAAAAAATAGTAGAACAGACATTTTTAAATCTTCAAAAATAAATGTGTGTACAAAATTGTTTTTTTTTAGCTTTATTTTAAAATAAAAGCGTAAGTAAATAAATTATTAGTTCTAATTGTTAACAAAAGTATGTTAGTAAATATCTTTTCAATTATAAAAAATCTGTATGGCAGATAGCTTTTTGATTTTTTATGTCTTTCTATATGCTGTTTGTTGTTTGTAAGTTTCATAATTATTACAAGACGAACAGAATGGCTTTTTGCCGATTTCCTTAAGAATAGCAAAATCACTCAAAAATCCATCACGGAACATTTGCGTGCGATTTTTGCTTTTTTTTTGAAGACGTGGTAGCATCAGAAATACCTACCACATTTTGACATTACTGAATGCCATTGGTTAGTTATAATATATTGTTAAAAGGCGAATAATTTGATATGTTTGGCCAATAAAACTATCTACAGGAGATTTTTCAAATATAAGAAACATATGAGAACAAACATGACTATGTATTTACCTCTTTTCGATATCATTAAGATCGATTTCATGTGTACATTTTTCTTAAAGAACTAATAAAGGTTTGGTCAAAGTGTTTTTATTTTTAAACACCCATTCTGCATTGACAATTCGGCAAGTAACAGAAAATCGGCCGAAGTTGGGGGTCTCAGTATGATTTGTCTATGCACCAAACTACAATCTCAGATAACAATTAAATAATTACCGAACTTACAGATGAAAATTGCATGAAGCCAACGAAAAACAAAAACAAGTTAGAAAGATGTTAATTCTCTTTTTGACGACAGTTTGGAACATGAAAGTGCTGCCAAATTTGCATTAAATTTAAAGTGAATTAAAATTAAATTTATTAAGGTTGAAATTAAACTTAGCTGCAAGTGTAAAATATTTTAGGTATTTAAAAAAAAATAGGAGTACGAATGTGAAAGGAGGGAGTACGGAGGTGTTGAAAGTACTACTAATACTCCTATGGGAGTACTTTCGGCAACACTGCATACAGTTCTGGGAGTGAGGGCAATGTAGGCCGCAACAAAAACGTTAAACTGCAACCTATCAGTAAAGGTCTATGGAAGCAAAGGCGTCATCTCCGGAGTCATTCCTTAGTTTAACAGGCACTGTTTGTATAAAACATTGTTCAGTTGATTCTTTGTACGAAAACGGTTTAAAATTTTCTTTTCCAAGGTACCTTACCATCAGTTTTTGCACTGGCTAAACAACTACACACCTCGACAGGACATGGGTATAGATTTTGTATTGCCTTGCATGTTACGGGCAAATCTGAAAACTACAGTACGCCAAGCAGCCGGGTTTTTCCAATTTTGGGGAAGCTATCTCTTTTAAAACTTTGTTGTAAGTTGTTAGGAGTTCCTCACAACATACTTTCAATATTCCATTGACACCGATTGACAAACACATGAGGTATCGGATATCTCAAATGGTGTGCCCAACTTAACAATGGACCCGATTTGATGTACTGTTTTAAGAGATTTACAACTTGTTGCTAAACCCATCGGTTGGAATTATATGTTTATTTATTCCGAACCACATGCACATCAATAATTCCTCATCAGACTCCTTTTGTTGATTGTTTGAGTAGTTGAATTCTGCCAGTTAATTTGGAGCTTATGTTAATCGTTCCTAAATCTTTGATAACATGAACACAGTCTTTTCTTGGGGTTCCAAAATAATCGAAATCAAAAGATTGGGCAATGGGAACCAGGACATCTTGTGTATTTGTTATGAACAAGCTATATGACAGTTATAGTTTATTTCTTGCTATACGTTCGCGTGGCGAATATCATTGGAATATGCATAGACAGCAAGAGAGGTTGTCTTTTAGCTAATATAATAACATCTAGCTCTTTCTTTTTTTATACTCTACAGCAGCCTAGTAGTTCATTTGACGCACCCTATAGCATTACAAATGTTAATCCAGCTGCTACTACCCGGTTATATGCATGTCGTCATCCAACAGCATTTTTAATTGCTTCCTTGTGTTTCGATAATCTTAATCGACCCCTTTTTGTGTTAGAGCCTTCCTTAGTATACGCATTCATCGCTGCATAGTAAAACTTATCCACAGCACTATGCGAATGCTTGGAACTATGATGATTGTTCGAAAAGCGGCTGAGGTTTCTTCTCAACTTAGATTCGGTGTTTAGGCTTATCACTTTTGGGGTTAACTGCAATCCATACCAACACTGTTAGGCTTGTTTTTTTTCCTGTAAAATATACTTTTCAACTATTCACAGGTCATACACATTACTGGACATTTGGTGGTGAATGCCAAAGGCGATCGCGTACTCATCGCCGTTGGTCGACCAATTCCACATCCATCAAATATTGAGATTCCATTGGGAACAACAACTTTCTTAACAAAGCATTCGCTTGACATGAAGTTCACCTATGTTGATGATAAGTGAGTTGCTCAAAATAAGTTTCACATCATGGCAATACTAACCGTTGTTGTTTTTATTTTTATAGATTGGCTGATTTGTTTGGTTACAAGCCAGACGATTTACTTGACAAATCAATGTATGAGTGCCATCATGGAGGTGATTCAGACAGCCTCATGGCCACATTCAAAGGCGGTAAGTCTAGCATAGCACTTTTAAACAAATTTTGGGTTCAGTTTAGGTAAATAATTGCAACCGAAGCATATATTAAAATTCATATAAATAGTGTGGAGTAATACGAATATTATGCTTCTTTCAATTAACTCTTTATTAGTTCTAGAATTATTTTCGAAATCAAATTCTTTATTGGTATTCCATTAGCTCAACTTGTGCTCTACTTACTTGTTATATATTGTTAAGGTTAAGATACTACGGTAACGATTTCTGCTCGTCTTTTCAGTACGCACTGCTTTTTTCAGATTAATATTTGGTATGTTATAAATATCCCTTCGTCGAAGAATGGTAATAGCGATACCTTAAGAGCGTTACGAAAGCATTTCACATGTTGAGATTTTATTTCTCTTGGAGTTATTGCTTCGATGGCTGCTTAGCTATCGACAAAAAAAATAATAGGTTAGGCTAGGTTAGAAGGGCAATTTGCATTATATGCAATTTCACCCAGTCCCATTGTGATTACCCTTATATAGCACATGGAAGGACATGGAACTAACAAAACCATTCGGATCTTCTTAGATCTGCTAGAGGTATCGTTGCTAGATCTTCCAAGCCTTCGAAGAACCGTGCTCCCAAACAGGAGTATCGGCGTTCCTGGCGTTCTGGGCTGGGCAGTGACACTGGAGATGTTCCACAGATTCTATTTCTCTTCGTCGCTGCAGCTTTGCAGAAGTCATTTGTAAAGATGCCCATCGTTTTAGCCATGTTTCCAATAATGCAGTGTCCGGTTGTTACCCCGACGAACATTCGGATTTGGTTTCTATCCAGATATGTTAGGATCTTTGTCCTTTTTAGTGTCAATTGTTGGCCACGAACTACGAGTTATGATGCAAACGTATGTTGTTTCATCGTTCTTTTGCCAAATTTAATGTGGCATAATCAATTAAGCTATTAGCTGCGTTGAAAGCTGGTAGTACTTGTCCGTTAGCTAATATTATATCTATTGCAGAGCTACATCCCGCCAGTTTATCCACTGCCTCGATCTCTTCCACACCGATATGTCTAGGAACCAAGCATAGCAGTATTGGGTGATGGTTTATCGCTCTTAACTCCTGACTGACTTACAGATTTCGAGTTTACCAATTTCCAGTTGTTCGCTTTAAGTGCTGCTTGGCTGACCACGCAGACTTCCTCGCTAAGACAGTTTTAACCGCGTAGATCTCTGCCTGGAAAACGCTGAAGTGACTTGCCAGTCGGTATAACTGGCTGATACCTAGTTCTTCCGAGAAGACTCTTGCTCCCGTTCCGTTGTCTGTGCTTGAGCCATCTGTGAAGATGGGTATACCTTTTACGCAGTACCCAGGGAGAGACAGTCTTGTCTGTCTAGTATACAGACTTTAAATATCTTGTCAAAGTCATTCTTTGGTTTCTGGTAGTCCGTGAGTGGCATAATTCCGCTCAGATCAAAGACGGCAAGTTTTGCTCCATTGACCGAATAATACGGGCTTCCAAGTTTTGTTGCTTTGGTGGTTCCTCCACTAACACAGACTCCGTCAGGAGACATTGGTCCGGGAAGCATACAGATTTTTAATATGCGAAGAACATGCTTGACCGTATCCATCGTTGACCCGTCTGAGTATACCGCCCTGGATTGTCTGTTGTGTATATGACCAGATTTTCATTCTTTTTCTGCTTTAATAGAAGCTTGATAAAGGTCTACATATGGCAGGATATGGTATGCAATGCATTTCTAAAGGATTGTCTGAGTCGTTTCGAATCGAATTTATCGTTTGGCTGATTTTCAAATCACTAATAACTGCAGACTGAAAATAGCATCGTGGCCTAGGGCTGGAGTTGTCCTATTCACGCCAGTCTTTAAACAAAGTCCTTGGATATAATACGTTACATTGTCGTTCTTCTCAGACATTCAAGATCTGTGTTAAATTCGAAGTCGAATTATTTCTGCAATTTGGTGCGTATGTTTAGTTGGGCCTATGTATATCGTTGTCCTCTCTGGTGGAAGTCCTCTTGCCGTCATATCATTTTTGTTTTTCAATCAAACAGACCTAATGCGAGTTGATTTCATTTAAACTATGGGCCAATAAGGCTTACATAGTCGGTAATCGCTCGGCTCTAGAAATAGTCTAGCAAATTAAATTTCTCCGTTAAATGTATTTTGTATTTTGTTTTCGGCTGCACGGCATCTACGAGCACATCGGGATCTACTACCGACTTAGTTTCTTGGAATGTGTGCACCACATTCAAAACTTTACGCTCATTTGGTACACTATTAGCACCGAGTATCCATCTATGAATACAATTTTAAGAATGCCAATATGAAACAATTTTTTTTTAAATCTTATTTGACACTCTTGCAGTGAAACATCCGTTGGCCTTGGCTTCGTATTCTAGAGAAGAAAAACGAACCAATAAAAGCAATTATTGACTTATGTACATCTTGACACTGTAATTAACAAAAAATAATAATTTAGAATAATTATTTTAGACATTTTGGGTTGCTCATTTAATGACTGCGCGTGGCAGATTTCAAACACCTTGTTCTAAATAAAACCGGTATACTGTGACTACTGTGACTCCTCGAATTTCTCGAATTGAAAGTACATAAGTACATAAGTACATTACTTCATGAAGCGGAGAATGCTATTGATTCTCGCTTAGGGAATTTCTAAGTTTCTATTTAATGTGTTGTTTCGAGGGAATAGGAACTTGCTATGAAACATTTCTGTTGGAGGAAATATAGGTATTTCAAACTAGACCACTTATTCGAAGATTCCTTTATAAACGCTTGAACTGTTGAATTCTGACAGACAATTATCCATTTACCTATGTATTTTCCTTAGGCACTATTGTTTTTTGTCTTTCAGGTTGTGGGCCTGGAATTGTTTCGATTTTCGCCAACTGAGTGAATAGCGCAATGACTGAGAAAAACCGAAAGGCTAATGACCACAATGAGCTTTGTTGTTGCTTACAAAGTTAGGTTATGTAACGACTGATCAGACAGAAAGATCTTGCACCCCTCCAGCTTAGATCATCGCATGTCCATTGTAATGTTCTAGGGGCTGTCGTCCCTTAAATCCTGTGAAAACATGTAGATTTCCTTAAGCATTTTTGTCAGAAAGCTTTTCAAAGTGCTGAAATAAGTGTCTTCCATGGTATAGCAAAGTACTGCGCTGTGGCAAAGAATTTCCATGCTCATCTTCGTCACCGAATCTTCCACATAGATCGTAATTCATAAGTGCACATTTTTATTTTCTTGTAGTGATATCTCGGCATGTTATACCCGGTGATAGTACCAACGAAAGAGAACTACGATTTTTGTTCATTTGTAGGATTCTGTCGGCCTTTCCTGACACCGAATACGAGTGTACTATTACTAGTGTTTTTCGTCCAATCACCTGTTTCGGATTACAGCTTAGAACCTGTACTGTTGCTTATGCATACAAATTAATTTCGCATTCTTTGTTGTATATTTCTTTTTGGGACATGGATTTAATATTCTGTCGAAGACCACTACACGGTATTTGGCGCGGTCATATGTTTCCAATGGAGTTTCCTCAAATCGTGTTACATTTAAATCTGAAATGATCCTTTTATTAATAATAAGGGCTAACTTTGTTTTTCACGGACCTAAGTTCTTTGTCCAATTATAAACCATGGATAAAACATTGCCTGGTTGGTTGCTAAGAGCGGATAGTAGTCAAAATTAATCTCAGTGTACGCTACTATCCGTATTTTACTTTAATAATAATTTCGTTTACCACGAGAAGCATCGAGAAAAGGCTTCAGAGATCCCAACCATAGGAAATGCCCTTAATACAGGTACACTGATTTTTTAATGAGTATGTTTTCAAATGTATGCATTACCTAGTTGATAGCAGTATAGCTCACACTCATGAACACTAAAACTTTTTTAATTAAATCAGTTTGGAGATTATTGAAGACCCTCTTGAGGACCAAAAAGCTATTTAGCTAACATATCCTAGCCACGCCTAGATTTGAAATATTTGAATTGTGTGAATTTATGAAATGATACACTCCCATTCAATTGCGTTGAAAAATTATTTAAAATGTGATGTATAGATCATTTCAGTGTAGAATGGCTTAGTAAATGGACCAAGTTAAAGGATGACCTAATGAAGAAGTGTTTCGTGTGTCGTGTGGTTCATTTGAAACCAAAAGTTCCGTGTCGATTTTGATCAGGGGGTCCAATGGTAAAATACCTACTTTAAAATGAGAACGGCGAGACGCTAAAATATAAAGGAACGATTAATGATTGACCAAAATCAAATAGTTCCAGTTAAATGGCGCTATTTGTCAAATAGTGAATCTTTTTTAAAAAAATCTCTTCTCAGAGTCTGCATTAACTCAACAAACCGCCAGCCATACATTGAAATAAGTAGAAGAACGTCAAGGAAACCAACAAAATGGTTCTTAATGTTGTCAGCCACCAACACACAAAATCACACCAAATCGCATTAGCGTCCATTTATATAAAATGTACGCGACATTAACTCCTTTATCCATTGAAAGGGAGAATAACCTCCTACCGGGCATATTTTGTTTCCTATTAATAACCACGCCGTATGTGCATTAGCATGTCAAGCACCACCTCTGTTTTTTAATTTTTTTTTTTTTTTGAGTTCGAAGTAAAAATGCCATAGTAATGGCATCCCCTATCCTGACAGTCTACACTCCAATGTTTGTGTGTGCATATAGACAATTTGAGGGTGTGCATAATGCCAACGTAATAAAACTGTCTGCGAAAAATGCCACTTTGTTTGTGTTCCGCTTGACGCCGGACTTTATTTTTCATTTTTTTATATGTATATTTTTTTCCCGGCACCTTTGGGAGCGCTATAGTGTGTACCGACTACCAAATAAAAACTACGAATGAGAAGGAAGCAAAAGTGTAACCGTCATTACGTTTATTGTTTGGACACACAACCAGACTCGACTGTCACTGCAACTTGATGTCAGTTTGGAAAACTAAAAATGACATCCTCCGGTGATGGGTGGTTCTAAGTGGACTTTTCGTGTTCGTCGCTCTTGAATGGTTTTCTTTTTCTATTTTTTGTTGTTGTCTCTTACCTTGGAAGCTAATTAATACCGTAATGCGATTACTGAAGAACTTATTATGTGCGATTAGGGGGACAAAAATCACAGAGAGACCCGACAGGGAGCTAGTGGACATTGCATTTGCCAAAATTAAACCGAAGTTAGACGAAAGTTTGCGTGTTCAGAAAAGAAAATGTTCATCCGTTCGTCTGTCCGTTCGTGATAATGAGTTTTGCTTTTGGTCTAACAGCATTTTCATTAAATATTATTATTGGAAGTGTGCTGTTAATGTAATTACAGACTGAGAGTGAAGTTATTGTTCAACCAAATGGGGATAGTTGGGTTGAAGATGGTTTTAGAATCGACGTAGTGTTTGCGCTGGGGCTTGAGCCAGCAAGTCTCTATTTCTACTGGCGGTTGAAGGACATAAGGTGAGAATGGTCTTAACCTTCAGTATTGGGCCTTATCAAGTCTACATACTTCAACGGTCAGTTGGACAACATAGGTCTAGATTCCCCTTCACTTTCGGGCGAAATCCAAGATGATGTCTGTCTGTTATGTATTTGCTCTGATAAGCTCGTCTATCTACAGATTTTGGTTTGTAATTGCTATCCGACTGAAGCTTCTGAGATGAAGTGGCATAGTAAAACGGCATTGAAATAATTCGGCTGAAAAATGTTACGTATACGCCTCCGATTTCGAAATGCATTCGGCGGAATATTGGAAGGTGATTCATGAGAGTTAGTGTCATGTGTTTCTGTTCTACCTCAAGTAATAGTAGTAGTAGTTTGTGATTTTACTTACTTTACATGTGGGGCTTCCTTGAAGAATCTCTGCATGAAACAGCCTTTCGAACCTGGGGGCTGGGATTCGATCTTTTACCTGGAGCATTATTGTCCATTCGCTCGATGTGGCCGAGCCAATGCAGTCGATGTATATTGACTTTTTGAACTACATCCACATCTTGGTACAGATCATAGAGTTCGCTGTTGTATCAAGCATCCGTTGAAGGCTTTTGTTTTCGAAGTAGCCTAGAATTAGCTCTCCATTCCGGCTTATCGTCGACCACTCGGGGAATTATGTAGCCAAACGGAAATAGCTACGGTTTCATATGGTAATTCTTCGCCAGATCTCTACTAGGGTGTCACTCGTGGAGTTCATGCTTAACTATCTCGATTTTTTTTTTAGTGCTAGGCGTTGGATAGACTTATATCCATTGAGCTGGTCATTTGTTTGCATCCATGTGGTTGAAGATGCTTCTGGTGCAGATTTTCATTTCTAAGTTCAATAAGATCGTACCTCAATGCGGAGTGGGAAGATTATAGTTCATTTTGAAGATATCCCAAGTAACAATTTGACTTCGGTAAGGTTCAAATTTGTAATTTCTTCGATAGAGCTTCTATAGGCTTTGTTAACCGAAGCTGATCCATTCGAAGCAATTGCTTCGATAATAACTTCAGTAAACACAGGTTTTATAGATTGATATGAAATTAAGTTTCGAAAAGATCTCGATTAGACTTCTGAAAATGTGTCTGGAGATGTGTGGAAAGTGAATTGCTTTGATACCGCTTGTGGTTCGAAGCGCTTCCTAGAAGCTTCTTTAGAGTTTCTGACCGAAGGCATTATAGAAGCAATGAACTGTCATCCAGTCAACCGCTTGCGATTGGAAGCTGTACAGAAGCACTTACTCGTACTTCCTCCTAACTTACATATGGAAGCTTTATAGAGGTAAAAATTAATTTCAAATGAAATGAACAAGGTTTCTAATCGGGGAAAAATGACAAAAAATAAACACTTTTAGCACAGTGAAAAATATGTCAGTAATGTGATTTTAAATAAACACGTTTCGCCCATAAATAAATTGGGTAAAACTAGATGTCAAATGTTAACGAAACTCTAAAATGTATCAAGTAGTTCAGATTTACCACTGCTACAGCATTATGACGAATTAGCCTAGGGGGTAGTGTATTGGACTCCTAGGCAGCAGGACCCATGTTCGATTCTCAGTGCGACGCATGAAAATTGCAAAAAGTCTTTGAAAATTTTTATTGATAACATAAAAAAAAAAATAAAAAAGATAAGAAAATGAAAAATGTAATAAAAAACATAAAACATATTTTTCTTGTTTATATTTGAGCCTCTATAAAGCTTCCATAAAGTTTCGGTAAGGCCCTACCAAAGTAATAACCTACTGCTGGTAAATGTGAGATGCTTCTTTTGCGAAGCAATAGCCTGCAGTGGATGTTAATTGCCTTCCAGACGAAGAAGTTGTGTTTTCAGTAAGTCTTAAACAAATAAATACCTGCATTAAAGTGCCCCAAATGTGTTTCCATTAGGCTTTATGCAGTTGATATTGCGGGAGGTGAAATAGCTTCGATAGCACCTCACCGAAGTGAAATTGTTACTTGGGATGAGCACTTCCCCCCACATCTTAAATGAAGTTGTACATAACCGTATAAGTGTTTTTACAAATTCACTTGCAGCGGACTTGAAAAAAACTTGTACTGCATCTGATCCTGGGCCTTTATTTAAGCTGCATTGTTTTATGAATTTACAGACTTCATGTGGCATCATTTTGTAATCCAATTCATTTAATCTCTGGTAAGGAAGTGCACAATGCAGTTGGTCTCTCAGGAATGGCTGCTTCAGCGGCTATTTAAAATGGTAAAATAACATTGACCTTGCTACTTGTACGACCTTGCAATAGTTTGGTTGTTGCGTGTTCTTGTA
Organism: Cheilosia variabilis; assembly: GCA_951230905.1. Lineage (NCBI taxonomy): Eukaryota > Metazoa > Arthropoda > Insecta > Diptera > Syrphidae > Cheilosia > Cheilosia variabilis. The sequence continues at coordinate 47,454,543 of OX579676.1, forward strand.
AATTTCCAAAATGGATTGGCTGTCTTAAACATACATTTTTGTTGTTTTTTTTTCCTTGGAAATATTCTAAAATATGTAGGTACTTTGTTTTATTTTTGGCGCATAGTTTTTTGCGGGAGTGTACCCTAGTGAGGTGATAATCACTGCGATAATTTTTGACAAGTTTGGCTGCACGAAAAGCAGCTTTCATTATTTATAAAAGGAAATATTGTGGCTGACAGATGTAGCTGAGTGCAAGTAACCAAATACATTTCACTGCAAAACCACAAACATGTATGTGCTGATCCTAGTTTTGCTACAAAATATTTACGCCCCCCTACTTCGTAACGAGCTACATTTCATTAACATCCCACAAGCAAATACATTAACTCACTTCGTTGCCTTAATTACAGTCACCTTCGGGCTACTCAGCACAGAAATTAAAGCAAACTACGCTCTATAGGCCAAACATCGTTACATAAAATCCGAAAGACGGCACTCTTACGAAATCTATACATCTAACCTATCGCAGCGCAGAGCCATCATCACCATCAGCCCTTAACACTTCACATAATGTCACATGCCACACAATTGTCAGCCGTATAATATGCTGACCCACCCAACCCGTAAATCAGCTGGCAAATGGCTGACACTAAACTGTCAACTGTCATTAATCATTTCACAGTTTGTCTGTTAGTTGCCGAAAATTCTTAGTATTTCTCGGAATCATTAACCCCATGTTTGGCGGCGACAAAGGAATTCTCCGCCTCAAGTGGCTCCATCTGTGAAGTGCTGTGGCAATGCAATTTTTATGACAATTTGACAGTAAAAAAATTCTTTTGTGAAAATAACACGGTGCAGCACATATATACGAATTTTAACAACTTGTCCGAGATGCATTTTCTTCGTTTGGATTGCAAGGATTTTTATGCGTTCTACACTTGTGGACATTGACTACTGTTTGAGTCATAAAGTCATTCTGTGTGTCCGACTGGAGAGTTGTTGTATGAAATGTGCTGGTACTGGACTCGGATGCGGGCGAAGTTAATCGTGCGCCGCCCCAAAGAAAGAAAGTCATTTGGGGCGTTGGGGGATTTTATTTCCTCTGGCACTGGTGCATTTTAAGTGATGGCACGCGGTGAAGTTTTAATGTTCAGCGTGGGATAATGGCCATGGAATATATTTTGCTTTGCTTCTAATTTTCTTATGGCCACTTTTAACCACCGGACTTGGATTTTATTGCGGTTTTTTTCTTTTTTTGTTGGTTATGTTTGTTTGGGAGTTGTTGTCTCCTTTTTTTTGTGAGGCATCCCCTAACATTCAAATTTTAGCAATAAATGATGGAACAATATAAAAAATATTTGGCAAATAACAGACTAGGTTATAGCCGTTTGTTGTTTGCATTATACATTTGATGGCAAGAAATAAAATTTCAAACGCAATCAATTCCAGAACCGCATCTTTGTCTTTATAGCGGTCAAATAAGTGCCAGAAGGTAATGTTACACCCTTACTTAGGTCGCTTTAAAGATTGTTAAATGTGAATGTTAGTAGGAGACTAATAACAGAAACCTTCAGAGGGAAAGGGAGACAATGTACTTCGAGGTTATTGTTATATTAGTGAGGAACTGTGTATGATTTGACCAAGGAGCTGAGATTTTGTTGTCAAAGATCCATTTATTCATTCATTTTCAATGTTCCACTTATCCATTAAGAGTTGCGGGTGTGGGATTCTTAAGTAAACGCTCCGAACGAGTCTTAATCGTCATTGGCAATCCCCATACGGATAGGGGAGAAATATAGACACTCCATCCTGGGTCTAGCTAGAGGACGCCTGCCCGTTGCCAAGGATTCTATAGCACGTATTGGAATCCGAGTTGGAAACATGTGTTTAACTTGAGCAAACCGTCGAAGTATGGACCGCTCCATGCGGAGAAGTAGCTGTTCAACATTGAGAAGCCTATGTTTTCTGGTAATTCTTATTCGATTGCTTCGAGCCACACTAGCAATACAATGAAGGAACTCGCGAACTTTCTAGGTAATCACCGTAGGCATACAAATAAAAGATCTCAATCAATCTCAGAGACAGCGAACCCCGGTTTGGCTCACCTAAATTGACGATCAGAGTCAAGTTAAGTCGGTCATAAGAATAACTCACCAAATGATTGTCTTTTCATAGTCACGTGTCTAATCTGCGAGAAACTTACCCACGGAGTAACTCATCTACTCATCTCACTCGATTCGAACTATTTTTATCATACATGTTAGAATTGGGTGGACACGTCAACCAAGATGTCACAACTTTGAAAGTCTTCTGTTGCGGTGACTACGGCGCAGTGGTAAAGTGTAGAGTCTGTGCTTATTTGTTCACAGGAATGTGCAAAAGCGAGGAGTGACAACGAGCTACAAATTTAGCTCGAGCAGCATACTAAGCTTTATGCAACAAAGTTCCACGGCCAAAGCCGAGCTTGAACAGCTAGTTTGATATACACTTAAGAAAATCTTCTCACCGCTAAGATGTTTTAGAAAATATTTCAGTTTTCGAACGACTTGCACGACCTTCCACGTTGCAAAATGAAATTGTTTCTATGAATCAACAAATCTTCTTCAAACGGGGGCGCAGTTTCTGTGATATTTCCTCAACAACTTACCAAGCAGAACCATTCCGATCAAGGTGGAAGATAAACGATATCCTCTCAAATAACACAGCAAACACCAAAAAGTATTCTTATGTCGCATAATGCAACCGTTTTACTGACTCACTCTCGCTAATATTTAACTGCCAAAACAGACCTGGTAACTCCATTTCGATGCGTGACTGTTTGATACAATGAAAATCTAAAGTACCAGTGTTGCGAGATCAAAATCGTGCAAATAAACTCCCCTCTCCCTATCTAAACAATTAGCTCCACCAAAAAATGCTACATAAGTCCATAAAAATGTAAATCAAAACCAAACCCAATTAGTGTTACCAACCATATTGGTTGTGTCCAGTGGGAATAACGCGCAAAGTTTGTTTTCCCTTCCTAAACAAATTAAACACAAAATGCAAAAAAGAAGTACAATCTCATTCGCGACATTAGCATAAAAAATGAGCCTCAAGTTTGAGTTGCAATAAAAGTTGAAACATTCCAAATGAGAAAAAACACTGCAAGTGGTTATCTCGTGACTCCCCAAACAGACTAGGGAAGGTATAATGCACAAAATCTGTCCCCTTCCCATCGCACAGGATATCCATGCCCATGCCCATGCCCATACCCATTCACCGTCGAACAAGAAGTCTTCCGTTAATCCGATGAAAATGCATAAAGTTGCTTTTCCCGGTCTCGTGCCATGAATAAGTAAGGATAATACACAGATACACATAGCTCGTCGCCAAGTCTGTGGAAAACGGAGGTGGCAGTGGCAGTTAGAAGGGGCGACGAAATTATCTTCGTATTATCAACCCTTGACGAAAAATGCCAAATAGTGGTATAGCACAGTAATCAGCCTCACAAGTCGATGCACTCGTCATTGCCGGGCAAAGCTATTGCTATGGGAAATGAGAGAGTTACGTGGGAAACTCCTGTCTGACGACGTTGCCGTGGTGAGCGGGGTTGCTTGCTTTTTATTATGCATAATTTCAATGCTGCATATATATACACTACAGACTGACTGACTGAATCAGTCGACAAACTCCATTACTACCACTACTACGACGACGACACACACACACCAACGTCAACCTTCAGCTAGAACCAGACCATTTACTACTCGCAGCAAAATATTATTTCTGTTCTCGTTTATTTTGACGGTTAAATAGGATCCGCTGAGTAAAACTGTATAGCTATGTGGAACGTTCTGCATCTGTGTAGGAATAGTAACCGCTTTTAGAGTAAACTACGTTAAGTCATTATTTAATGTGAGACGTTGTGGAAGGCTAGGAAGCGCGCATTACCTTGCATTCTCTAGTGTAAGCTTGTAGGGGTGGCACGTCTTCACACGATATTGGTATAAATGAATGCACATTTCTGACTTGAAGTTTTGCAAAGTGAAATGTTTGAAGGGAAGTTTGGATAATGGAACTGTTTTTTGGCGGGAAAAAGCTGACGTAATGCGACGCGCGCTGTCAGGAAGTGTCGTTTGTTATAATTTTGTACTTGCATCGCCAGACAGCTGTCGGAATCGCTTGCAATTTAAAAATTTTCCACGATTGTTGGGTGAATTCTGAAAGACTTTTTCTCTCGCGCTGGGATCTACTTTGGGTCCACTTCAATTGTGCCTTTCGGATTTTCGATTTTGTAATTGACAAGGTTTGGATGATATTTTTTAAAAGTGACCCCCTTTTAGGGGGGCAATTCACTCAAATCTTGCAGTCGTCGAGCTGTAAGTTGCAGATTTATTATATTAGTTCGACAGCCGTTTCAGATTTTACAAATGACTATACCAAAAGACACACAATAAATTGGCCCCCTTAATAGAGGATCACTTTAGAAACATTTCTTAAAACTACGGTCACACGAAAACTGTTTCTACGCCTAGAGTCTTCACAGCTATAGCGAAGCTTTGGAGAACTCGTGCAAAATCGAGCTGATGGGGGCGATTTGTGAACAGCGTTGCCAAGTCATTCTGAGGTTTGAGCACCGTTTTGACAATTGTCAGCGTTAATTTTGACCTCTTGGGCACCAAGACTGACATTTTTTGTAAACAGCTCGAAAGTAGATAAAAAACAAAAAAAAGGAAAAAAAAAAAACAACAACAAAAGATTTTGCATATTCAGTCATATGGCGATCGCACGGTAAAATAAAAATAAATACTTCAATAAAAATTAAAACAAATATTATATGCCTGCAATATTGTTTGTTTCTCTGCAATCCAAAACGAATTGATATAATTGCATAGAGCATATCAAAACTCATTTTATTACTTCGTTTAGTTTTGATTAAACTCATTTGGCTAAAAACCCTTTTTACATCTCCACTTGGGTGTGGCAAACATAGCAATTTTAAGGCCAGGCGAGTAAATACAATACTTAAATTAGAAAAAAGGCAAACAGAAGAACGCATTACATTTCAAGAGAAATGAGCTGGTATAAAAGGATGGCTGCATTCAAAGAAAGAGAAAAAAAAAAACCGGTGTGCAGCGTTAAAAATGCACAAACATATTTTTTTAAGCAATAAAAAACGCCCAAGCGCTAAATCTACTTTGGGTACTAAAATTAACGCTGAAAGCACTGACTTGGTAACGCTATTTGTGAACGTCTTTTCCTATTTAATCCGACTGTCAATCGTAAATCAATCAATAAAACGTCAATAAATCTATTTTAGCTTGGCTTTACTAATGCGCGTGTTACTTATATGTAACAGCTATTGCGGTCAAGTTCAGAACGGTTTTACCGAATTTTGAGATGTGCGACTACTGCTGATGGTGAACGTCTTCAGCGAATGAATCAAGCCATATCTACATTTTTAACGTTTAGCAGTCGCTTTATAGAGTGATGACTCATTGATTCAAATTATCGAAACGTTAAGACAAACTAATATCACACATCAAAGGGTTCTTAACAGTTGAGACCGCCGTTTTTTTTTTTTTGTTAATCCCACCGACCGAAATGTGATGTTGCCGATCGGAGCCTTTTCAAGTATTTTCGGAAATTGTTTGATACTGCCCGAGAGTAGGTAGACTCCGTTTCCCCAGGCAATGTTCAAGGATCACTAAGAATAATTCATCAGTAGCGCAGTAAGTTTTTTTTAAACAAAAACGCAGTAGATCTACTGCCATCGCAGTAAAGTCAGAACCCTGCTTCTTACTATGGAATAAGTGAATTAAAATTTATTCAAGATACATTACGCGACTGGAGACAACTGGAGACAGTTGGCTACACGTGATGGCTGGAGACGCTTATTGGTTGAGGCCTAGGTCCACTCCGGACTCATCGCATTACGCGATAAACGTCGTCTGCGCTTTCAAACGAACGACCGCTAAGCATCTGCCGTCAGGCATCATATTTTAATGTGGCTCAGAACTTGTAACAATATCGTTCGCTTAAGTACAGGCCTGGACGCATCTTGCGAATTTACTTCGACTGCAACTAAACACATTTTTAAATTAGTTACCAACTTAAAATTGTGACTTTGGCAGCTCAGTTATATTTCATCTTCCAACTGTCGTTCCTCTAATTCGGTTAAACGATTTAGAGCCGATCTGTTCACAGCTGGTCACATTCTTGGTTAGGTTACCATCGATTACAAATCAGTGATAACCAATGAGTATTTGTTGACCGTTTTTTCACTTCGGTCACCAAACCATTTTTCCAGTTCCAGTTCATTTGTCAATTCAGTGATTATCCGAATCTATGGTTACATTTATTTTTCTGGCTCCTTGTGTTTTGTCTAGGTAATTTATTAATGATTATATTTTCACTTTGAGTACATAAATTTAAAAATCAAATGATGCAGGAATTTTTAAAAAACACAGGAATAATATCTTTTTGGTGTGAGACAATAAGCTAATAATTGAGAAAGAAAGTGAATCAGTACAACAACCAATAAAAATTGTTAGCCCATTATTGGGCCTCATCTCAATTTCGTCCACGAACGTCGCAATAATTTTCTCATTCTCGCAATATTTCGTCAATTTATGAGAACTGTCAAAGGACAAAAATGTTGAAATTAATCGTAATTCATCCGGCTGATGTTGGAAACCAGTCGTGCAATGGAAATAGCGTGCAATGTATTGTATACATCTGTCAGTTGAAAACGTTAACTTAACCGAACAGATTTTATTGGTCAGGGCCTTCGCTCCATCTTGCGTTAAGTTTATTTATTTTATTATTTGTGTTTTTTCCGCACAAGATTGCTCGCAATATTCTACAAAAAGATTTTTTTATAGCAGATACGTCAAAAGTAATACCTACGAAGTCGTTGCAAAATCTTGAATAAACGAAATTCTAGAAAATCATTGGTTAAATCTCGTTAACCGCGCAAAATTGGCTGGTTATCAATATCTTAGGTAAACTAACCAAACCGTAGATTCTTTGGTTAATATTTTGCTGAACAAACACATTCGATGATTGCCAGCTGGAATAACCGATGATTAAAGATAACGAAGATTGAACAAACCGGCCCTTAATATTTTTTTTAAATCTAAAACAGCGTTCCTGTCCTGAACTGTCAAATTGTATTCAAGAGACAGCAATTTTGGCTGCCACGACACACTTTTTGGAAAAACTTGTTGTTGATCACATTAGCACAGCAATCGACTTAAAAGTCAAAATGCAATTGTGCAAACTCTACCAACAGAATGGCGAAGGATTTCAATTTTTTCAGCATTCGAAGCTAAAATGTCAACGACGTCTTCAAAGCCCAACTTTCACAAACTTGCTGTCGGTGTTTTCTATCTGTTCGACTTAAGCTGTTGTCGTTTTTCCCGCTGTCAAAATACCTGTTGCTTAATTAATCTGCTAAACGTTGCAGCGTTATTCGCCGTTTATTTGCACTTTTACCTTCGAGATATACATAAGAATATTCAAAACTTATTTAGGGATTATATTCTTGGTAAAATCTGCCTCTATATGTGTCTCCCGCAAGGGCAGATATCTGTGTCGGTGCACGGTTCTCAGGGATCTACTTCTCTGCATGGCTTTCGCGTGAGAAAATGTCTTCTCAAACAGTTGGCGCCATAGGTCCATCCCATATAGGACCCTAGGCCTATAGCTTCTCAGTTGCGATTAAGACAATGCCTACAAAAGGACGTCTGGCACTTAAACTTTGAACATTATCTATCAATCGACATAAGGTTGTATTTATTACAGTAAGGCAGTGTGAATTGTATGACCGAATAAAAAGTGGAAGCACTTGCTGACTTAAGCGAGCATACCTTGTCTGGTTTTAGCGGAGCTACCCACCCCACATCTGCGCGGCATTTCGTCCTCTTCGAGTTAGGAGATTTGAACCCTATGAACCCAATTGCCGATTAGTGTTTTCTAGAATGGCTTGAGACATTGAGACGTACCTTGGATAGAATCTTATATGCGGCATTTAGCTGGAAGCATTGCAATCCAGCCGTTCGCATTGTTACGAGGAGATGGGCCTTAAGTCCTATATTGAGCTGTTGCGGACACTATTTTACTCAGTAGAAAGTAAGTAGGTATCATTTGTCATATTTCAGATGAGTCAATCAAATCGTCTCCATTCTTACATCTTTCTTTTTGTGTCGAAATCTGGCGAGCATTAAATGGTAGAAATAGGAGTTTTGGGAAGATTTTCAGCATAAGTAACGCGTCTATTGCGTTTGATTTATTTCTACATAAATTACAATCTCACATTTCTAATAGCGAACTCATAAATAGTGGAAGCCAAAAAAAATAAATCTCTGAAGCCTTGGATGACTTTATCTCTTCTGAAAAAAATTAAAAAGAAAAATAAGCTCTGTGTCCTTGTGAGTAAACACCCAAGCAATACAAGACTCAAAACGTTTTATGTAAGGTTATGTCACAAGCGAAAACTGGAAATCCCTTTGTGTAGATATAATTACTTCCGTAATAAATTATCAACAAGTCTTGGAAATTCTAAAAAGGAGTGGCGAATTGTTGATGAGATTCTCAATAAAAAAAATTCTGAAATGGATATCGCTTTGAATGTCAACAACTCAAATGTCTCCGACTCTTTTGTTTAATAACTTTTTTTGTAACATAAGTTCTTTTTAAGACACATCATATAATAATTGTAGTTTTGATTATACCAATGATATGGAGAGCCAACCTGTAAGTTTTTTCTGTGAACTGCTCTAGAGATTCATAAAATAATTTGTTCTCTTCAAACATTGAATTCTACTTCTTGTGATAATATCTCAAGCTTTTTGTTAAAAAAGATTTCGTTTCAAATTTCTGATGTTTTATGTTTTATTTTTTATAAAAGTATAGGTACAGCAAGGTGTTTTTCCTAACTGCTTAAAGAGGGCAGTTGTAATGCCACTCCACAAAAAGGGTGATAGAACTTATTTAAATAACTATCGTCCTATATCTTTGTTATCGATATTTTCAAAAGTATTCGAGAGAGGTATTAAATCTAGAATGTTATCGTTTCTAAATAACTATCGTCCTATATCTTTGTTATCGATATTTTCAAAAGTATTCGAGAGAGGTATTAAATCTAGAATGTTATCGTTTCTAGACAGAACACATTTCCTCAGCGACTGCATTTTGCTTCAGAAATGGAAGATGTACTGAAACAGCGCTGTTAAAATTAACTGGCGAGTTGTACAATAGCTTTAATCTATCTGAAATACAGGCTACCTTGTTTATTGACATAACTAAAGCTTTCGACATGGTGGATCACTCAATATTACTGGGCAAACTTTTTCATATAGTATTTAGAGGTAATGTATACGAGTTTGCTTCTTATTTGAAAAATCGTATGCAAGTAGTTAAAATTAAAAATATCTACAGTACTTCGAATAGCATTGATCTTGGTGTTCCACAAGGTTCAGTTTTGGGTCCTATTTCGTTCTTGATATATGTAATTCATTGTTTGTTCAGCCTATTTTAGGCAAAATTACAGCGTTTGCCGATGACACTGCTCTTTCGTATTCAAACACAAGTCAGCTGAATGTTATTGTGGATGTGAATTTTGATCTCGATTTGCTGAGAAAATGGTTCTTTAATCATAAACTTATAATCAGTGACAAAACTAAATTTATGATTTTTAATAATAAAACGAAAATTTGTGATGATTAACCGCTTTATTATCACTCTCCAAGTAGAACACGCTTGTTTTAGGATCGAGTGTGTTGACAATTTTAAATACTTGGGTATTGTTTTAGATAACAAGCTTTGTTGGAGTAATCATACAATTTTCCTTAAACAGCATCTCAATGAAGTGGTAAGACAACTCTATCATCTTAGTTTATACTGTCCACGATCAATCACAGAACTTGTTTTTAATGGTCTTTTCAAATCGAAGCTGCAATATGGTGTTTCTTGTTGGGGTGGTGCATATTTTAATAAAACGGAGCCACTACTTATAAAACAAAAGCATGCAATACGAATTTTATGTAAAGTAAATCGCAGATCTCCAAGTTTTTATTTGCTCAAAAACCTGGAAATTCTTCCGTTAAGGCTGTTGTTTTTACTGCTACAAAGTCCTAAAAATATTCTTCGAAAACTCGGGTTTTTACTGTGTAAGAAACATAGAAAATTATAATTTACGAGTTAATACTAGAAATTTGGTAACCGATCCAACAATTTATAAAGCACATTTTGAACGATTCTACTTTGCCACCGCTCCCCGTTTGTTTAATTCACTTCCAGATTCCATTTGGAAAAAATGTATTTTTAAAAAGTATTAAATATAAATAATTGGTTATTTTCTTTTGATTACTCAGCCGTGAATAGATTTTTTACCAATTAATATTGTTCATTTAGTGTCTTAGTTTTAATGCATATTTTCTTCTTTTCTTTGTCTTGTAAAATAATTAATTTTTCGTCTAATGTTTTCTATTTGTAATTCCCCTTCAACAATTTTTATTAAATGTTTAACGTTAACTGTTTAGTACTTTCGACTCTTGTCACTTCGACAAAAGATTGCACGTAACTATTTCATACCCACTATTTAATGAACTTGTATCCAAAAATTTTAATCTCAACTCATTCTATGAAATAAAGTATTATTTAAAAGTAGAAGTTAAAAGTAAAGAAATGGTAGGTTAAATGGCAGTAGAGAAACATGTTCCGACACAAGAGGTATAATTCTGTCAAATATGCATGGAAGACCCTTCTTCCTTCTACATTGAGAGAGTCCTCTCCTATTGCTATCGTATGCGCTATCGATCAATTTCGAAAATAACCAACAGGAGGTATATCCGGTCCCGTTTGATTTTTGAGAAAGTTATTTCGACCTTCCCATTTTTGTAAAACAGTATTGCCCACATTTTATAAAAGCAATTCAACAGTTGGATTTCGTCTTGATTTATTAGTCCCGACCCAGCCGCTCTCACATACCAGTCGACAAAACCCCAACCCGTTCGTGTGACTCCATTCCCAGTTCTCTCCTGTAAAATAAAATACTTCTTCGTTTAATTTTTCCGCTTTCGTTCCTTTGCCGGGCTGTAAAATGGAACAAAATAATGTGCATGTGCACTTTCGCCCAACCCTCGTGCCAAATTAAATTCCTACCCCAACCGTACATGCCGTATCTGTATACAACACTCTCACAGTCCACTTGGATATACTTTCCAGGAATACTATACACAAAGTTGAAAGTTGAATGCCTCAGCAGGATGCAACAAATATCCTTTTCTATAATTCTGATTTGCGCGCGGAGAAGCTCCCAGCCCCCCTCGTATAAAGTTTTCTTCTTCTCTTCGTGTGAATTTATTGTGCTGACTGTAAGGACTCAGACGCAGACCGACAACAAAAAAAAAGAAAAAAAAAAAAAATAAACTTTTACGATTTGTATTTCGGGAATGGTGGTATTCAACCTCAATACCGAAACCGTGTTTCTTCCTCCTTGACTCCTCGAGTCTGTTTGTGTTTGTTTTTATAAAAATGCAGTCAATCGGATGATGGTATCGTGCGGCAGAGCCATAATTTATTGCACTCATTCGTCGGAATGGGAGATAGTTTTGCAATTTTGCAGTATCTGCACAGCCAATGCGTTTTAATAATGTCAGAGCGAAGCGTTGTTGGTGTTGGTGGTCTTGAATTTTCAACATCAGCCACAGGCTTAAATCTTCTTCACAGATAAAAATGAATGCTTCTCAAAGACGGCGATTGTGTGTACTAGTACTTAAGAAATTGGCTGTTGTTTTTTTATCGCTTGGAAAGCTGTTTCCCGATAATACCGTAATTGTCCTGATAAATAATATTTTTCTCGATGCGACGCCGTTGTGTAAAGCCAATGAAATTGGAAATTATGTCTCTCAACTGTGAAAAGGGTTTGTGCGTAGAAGGACGGACATTTTTCCTTGTGTGGAGGATAAACTCGGAAACCACAATATGACGGAGAAACAACTGAAATAAAAGTTTATGAGTGGTGCAAGTTGCTGTTTCCGTTTTTTCATCCTTCTTTTTGATTAGATTGAGGGAAAAGTGCTTGAGGTTAACAGATGCAAAGGAGCTCCGCAAATATGCTCAGGGCTGTAGATCTTTTCCAATTTATTTAGGAGGGATAGACGATAAGTTGATGTAACTTTTTATGTCTATTTGTACAGATGTCTTTAATATTTTTTTGTGAGTTGCGGGTTTGTACCGTGTAAAATGTTGACGATTACTTATGAACTTTCGGGAAGAGTGCGGCTTTTCGAATATGCAACAGTTGCCTTCATTCAAATTTACCACTGTTGATATTGAAATTAAAAAAAAAAGTATCAGTATCTTCTGCAGTCCTTCGGGGAGAATGAGGTTACAGTCACTTTGTTGGCAAATGGATGTTTTTTTGTCTTGCAAAAGATTACAAGTTAACGCTTAGAAAAAAAAATTATTTGTTAATTTTGGCTAACATTCATTAAGACACAACATAAAATAAATTATTTACATTTTTTGGCAAAATCAGACTTAAGAAAAATATTTCTTTCTTAGCTTGGTACATTAAAAGCTCAGGGACTTTATGTTCGATAGCACTTCTTTTCCTTTTCGAAGACGAAGAAGATGAGGAAGATCTGTGAACGTGTCTTAACGCGAAATGTTCCTTGTAAATAGCTTCGATATTGTCCTTATTTCTAGTCTCTTCAGCTTCTCTTGAAAGTTTAACACTCGGAAGAATGGAAGAAGCAATCACTGGTCTGTCATTTATGTACACTTATTGGCATATAATTATTATCTCCTATACTTCTCAAAATACATAAACCCAGAAGCCACAGCTTCAAGAATAATATGGAATAATATTGCATCTTCAGAAAATTTAATTTGATTAACTGAGCTTATAACAAATGAAAAAAAATACAGCATCAATACGCCTTATTTTGATTTTAGAAATCCAGACCTCAATATTAAGTTTTTCGTTATTTTAAAATTATTATTTGGAAATTATAAAAATATACCATATTATTTAAAATTTGCCATCGCAAAGAATAAAGTGCGAAAATTATTGAGTCAAATAGAATTAGGCGCGAAAATTAATGAGTTTTCCTGCTGAACTGAATGTATAACTATTAAGTAATCCATTTGTATTAGATTATTCTTCTCAGTTTCAATAAAACGTTTCTTCAATAAAGTAACAACAAATAGCATGTATAAAAATCCTATTTACTTGGAAAGTGCTATAAATGTACTTATACAACTAAAGACGTAATATTAAACATAACAACAACTAGTAACAAAATCACAACGATTTTTACTTAGCACCTACTCTATTTAACTTTCTCGATTTCGTAGTAAGAGAAAGATATTGTATTCGTACAAAATTTAGAACTCGAGATGCTAATCAATTCTGACATTACGATGGTAGAGGAACTCAAAAAAGTTTGTCGCAAAATTCTGCCGATCTGTCGGTATTTCCCAAGGTTTACAGCCTAACCTACCCCGATTTCGTTCAAACTTCGGATTTGGGCTTACAGTTCGGGGCGGTTTTTTTTTGCATGGTAACCTCAATATTAATGGTACTCGCCATATAAAATGTTCATACAAGTTTGATTTGTTCGAAAACGGCTGTAACGATTTCAACCAAAATTGAAACTAAAGCTTAAGTAGGTGAGGTTAACATGACTGCATAGTCTTCCGCTAAAATCGAATAACGGTACTTTTGAAATTTGGACATGTCTCGAAAACGGTTCATGCGATTGTAACAAAAATTGTTTTCTAATGTAATGTGGTCATTTATAACTTAATGGCTAATTCAGTTTTTCTCTGTATTATCGTAAAATGGATTTTTGGAAAGAGTATTTTTTTTTTTTAAATTTTGTTTTCTTTAGTTTTGAAACGTTTTGAAAACGGCAGTAACGATTTTGACCAAAATGCAGACTTAGAGTAAAATTGATGATTTCAAAATTATTGCTTACTTAACTTGTCTCGAAAACCCCATTTTCGATTTCGATAAAACTTTAAAAAACAGGTAATGCTTACATCCTAAACAATAACTTGTACTCGGTTTTCAGCTGAATAGTTAAGCAATCGTATTTTTCAAACTAAACATGGCAATATTTGGTACTAATTTAACTGCCAAATTTTACAAAAACCGCAATAACGATTTTGATCAAAATACATATTCAGGATAACATAAGTATTCTTAATAAGAACTCGTATTTAGTTTTCCCAAAAAATTCGAATATTGACGTGTTATAAATATTTCTGAAAAATGTGTTCACATTTCTACGGTAAATATTTGAAATAATTACAATGGCGCCCACTTGCAATGAAAGTGAAATAAAAGCTACGTAAAACTTCTTTTTAGATATCTAATATTTGAAAGTATTGAATATGCACCCTAAAAATAAATCCAACAACTTGAAATTTGTACAATCAGGCGACTCCCAATTCATTTGCACTAAAAATTTTGATGAACGAGACCCAGTCGTGCACTTTATTTGAATTAAATTCCGCTAGATGAGCAGATTCTCACACTGTGCGATGGGGAGAAGGGTTAACCTATAAAGTGGATATGTAATAATATAGTCCTTCAGTTCCCAACGTAGGTCATGATTTTCTCAAATTTTGGGAGGGGCTTTTTTTTTTTTTTTTTGTAAAAGCGCATATTCCAATCGTAAGCTGTTGTTTCATAATTCAGATATAATCTTTCGAACAATAAATTTATGAAATGAATCAACAATTTTGCCAAAGTTAGTGAGAGGCCTTTGTAAATTTTTATTTTATTGTAATAAAGGCAACCGAAATCAGCTTTTATTTAGTTTCTCTTTTACAACTGATCACATTTTGCATCATCTCCATATCTCACAAACAACTTTTCTTATGCCTACGTAACTACTTCTACTTCTACTTGATGATCCTTAGAATATTGCATCTCCTCTATCCCTGTGAATAAGGAATTCCCGTACCTGTATGTCAACGATATTTGAATTTTCAGAGAAAAATTATCGAGACGTTCATTGTTCCTTTTTAGTATTCGAAATACCCCTTTCACGACTGAGCTACTTGTGTCCGTAGACAAGTTGATTACCCAAACGGGTCGGAATTTAGTCCGTCTTCTCCTTAATTTTAGTTTGTGGACAACAAGTTATTTCTATTACTACGAGTATACCGACGCGACTTAAGATCAGAATTAGCGATTATTCTAACAGATGATTTGCGTACAGTACATACTTGGCATTCGGTGGTGGACCTCTGCCCAAACGCAAGCCTGATTGGTCCCTAGCTAGCTGCCTCCAGTTATGCACACCAGGTTCGTTCAGGTCGCTCTCCAATTCTGACATACGGTTTTATTTTTCTACCATCGCATAAAGCTTCAATTAGATACGGCTTATGAATTATTCGAAATTATGAAAATACCCCCCAAAAGCTTTAAAGGCGACCTCAGAACGCCTATTGGGCTAAACTTTGAAAAATGCTATCATACGTATTAAGTGTTGTGGAGTTCCTACTAAAGGGTGATTTTTTAAGAGGTTTAGAACTTTTTTTAAAAAAAAAACACAAAAAATTCGAAAAAATGAATGAAATATTTATTTAAATCGATAGTTTGAACCTTGCAATTTAATGTTTAAAGATAATTTCATGCAAATGTTGACCGCGGCTGCGTCTCAGGTAGCCCATCCGCTGAGTCCAATTTTGGCATACTCTTTCACACATATCGGCCGGTATCTCACGAATGAATGCATGGATGTTGGCTTCCAGTGCGTCAATCGAAGCGGGCTTGTCCCTATACACATTAGCCTTGGCATACCCCCACAAAAAATAATCTAATGGTGTCAAATCGCACGATCTAGGCGGCCAATTGACCGGCCCGAAACGTGAAATTAACTGTTCACCAAACTCGCCTCGCAATTGCGCCATTGTTTCGCGTGCTGTGTGGCATGTGGCACCGTCTTGTTGAAACCACATATCATGCAAGTGAAGAACTTCCATTTCGGGCAAAAAAAAGTTTGTTATCATCGCTCGGTAGCGTTCACCATTGACAGTAACGCTGCGATTCGCATCATCTTTGAAGAAATATGGCCCAATAATGCCGCCGGCCCATAAACCGCGCCAAACAGTGGCTTTTTCGGGATGCATTGGTAGCTGTTGCAATGCTTCTGGCTGATCTTCACTCCAAATGCGGCAATTTTGCTTATTTACGTACCCATTCAACCAAAAATGAGCCTCATCGCTGAACACAATTTTTCGATAAAAAAGCGGATCCTCGGCCAGCTTTCCAAGAGCCCATTCACCAAAAATTCGGCGTTGTGGTAGGTCGGCTGGCTTTAGTTCTTGCACCAGCTGTATCTTAAAAGGCTTTACGCCCAAATCCTTCCGCAAAATTTTCCACGTAGTGCTGTAACAAAGGCCTAACTGCTGGGAACGGCGCCGAATCGACATTTCGCGGTCTTCTGTCACACTAGCTGATACGGCCGCAATATTTTCTTCACTACGCACAGTACGTAAACGTGTTGGTGGTTTAATGTCCAACAAAGTAAATTTGGTGCGAAATTTGGTCACAATCTTCCGAATAGACTGCTCAGAAGGTCGAGAATGCCGATCATAAAATGGAAGCAGCGCGCGATGAACATTTCGAACCGAGCACGAATTTTGATAGTAAAATTCAATAATTTGCAAGCGTTGTTCATTTGTAAGACGATCCATGGTTAAATTGCAAACCAAACTGAAGCTGTTTGACAGTGACACAAGGTACTAAACACACGTCAGCTGTCAAAACCAGTGTTGCCAAAACCAAACCAGCTAAAAAATCACCCTTTACTTATACCTTAATTTCGCCAAAAAATATTGTTTTTCGATACAGATGGTTACAAAATCAAAACCTTCTAGAATAGGTGTCTACACTGCTAGTGGAGTACCCCACCGTCATGATTGGGGTTTTGTGATGATGGATCAGTCAATCGGGAGCAACTGTCTTATAAATTTGTATAGCTTAAGTATTCTGAAACGAATCTCGAAAATAAATCCAGAAAGGTGCACTACTGTTCACGCGTTTTCCAATTTTCCGATTTCGTTGGGCTATTCCCTTCCCCGTCTTTATGACTTTACCTAGAGTCGCTTAATATTCGCCTTTAAACTTGACAACATCCTTATTCACTTAAACGGAGATGACTCCTCTTTCGTATATCTTCAAATCGCATTAAACAGCTCAGAAAAGAACCAACATTTCACGTTCATTTGATTTTCATTGTCTGACGGGTGTGCTTCAGTTTGTTTTTTTTGGGTAAAATGCAATTTCAGACGACGACGACGACAACACAGGACACAATAGAAGCGCCCTAATACTTCTGCTTAAAACTGCAACTCCTTGCAAACGTAGCCAGTATTTTTTCCAAGTGTCTACTCGTTAATTCTTACGATATCTTCAATTGTACACTGCGGGCCAATAAGGCGGGAAGCATACGACACACTCGATCTAGTACATTTCCACCCAACCGAAAAAAGGTCAATAGAATGATTGAATTTTATGATTAAGTCAATTTCCTTGCGACTTCGAATAGATAAAGATAAAGATACACCGAGCATATATCCAGGATATAAACCGATTGAATGCGTTTATTTATTTTGTGTGCGACTTTTTAACGTGACAACGAGCTCTCTCAAACTGCAGCACGTACCCCTATTGCAATGATGAGTCCTCTGAATGGGGACAAAAATCTCGTTCCATCTTCTTTCGGTATCTTGTGTAAGTTTTCGGTGGCTTCTGTCGATAAAAGTTTGCGACTGCATATGGAACACTCGCATGCGTGCCCTGAATCGGAATGTTGTGAGGTTGTAAACGTGTCCCTGCCATATGCAACACAAGATGTTAAGTAGAAGATTAAAATGTTTATTTATCTCATTTTTGCAATATGATGCCGGCTCCCAGTTTAAAGGACGATTGCATGGAAAGATTTATGGTTGATATTTTACAATTTCTGACTACAAATGTACTGCCGTCGGAAATGTGTTGCACGCAGCCAAAGTTCACAGCGAGTTGCAGCACAAAGAGAATGCTAAAAGCATTTTCCCATTAATTAGACGAGCAGGTACATTCATATCTATAGAGATGACGCGAACCTGCACAAAGCTTCTAATGAAATTTCACCTCCGCTTCTCAACTGAGGGACCAAAGTCAAGACTTCATTTCTCATATTCTTCCTTATTTAACGAGTCGCGGGCTCTTAGTCCAAGTCTCAGCAATAGTTATGGTATTTCAGAAAAAAAAAAGCAACTACACGCCATCTACATTTGCACTTTATTAAAATCAACCGCTCCCCCCATCCCTATATACGTGAATGCATTTTCTATTAAGCGAGAGATAAGACCAGTGCCAGTGGAGTAGTGCAAGGACCACGTCGTTATTCATTCGTTTTGTTTCATTAATTCAATATACGTATAAAAATGTCGGTGGTCTGGAGTGGGTGGATTGGGGGACTATCGTAACGTAGATGTATTTATTGCAGGACCTGAAAGAGCACTTTTATAATAGAAACTAAACAGCAGCAGCAGAATATTTTAATCCTTGGCAAATGGATATTTCATTTGGCCAAAACATGCGATGACTTATGATGATAAATGTATTCTGGCGCGATAACGTGAATGTCTGTCCGAACACCTAGCTTTAGGTAGGGAGCTTTGTGGCGGTAGAGCGTATTAATTATTTTGATGAACTTATTTGGTCTGGCTCCTTTAAGAAGTCGTATTATGTTTACTTGTTGATAGATTGGGAAAATGGTTAATGTCTTTATTCTGTTGGATCAACAGGAGTCTCTTCAGAAAACTTGGCTTTGATCGAAGCTCATTGGTATAAGTGGCAAGAAATACATAATGCAATCACTTCTGACTTTTTGGAGTATCCTATTTGTGCAGAGAGAGATAAAGAGAGGTTTATAAGATCTCTTGGTTGTAAAGGAAAATGGAGGCTTTAATATTTCAATAAAGCAGTCTTCGGCTCAATTTGAGTAAAAATTTCGAGTCCTTTTGAGTTATTTGTGTTCCTTAGTAGAACTTTGAAATCCTTCTTCGCATCTGAACTATCTACGGTCAATCTGAAAGCTCCAAAGCTCATCGGATTAATGTCATGGATAAAATCATATTTGCTATACCGTCAATATAGCTTTCTTTTTCATGATCTTCCGCACCAATTCGCGGTACATCTACTTAAATCTAATAATCTGGCGTCCCTCAAGGTAGCCATCTCGGACCAATCATCTTCATTTTTTCAATTGATGCAATAAACATGGTAGTTAGGACTTCAGGTCTTTCTACTTCGCAGAAGATTCGAGAATGTCTATCAACCGACGCGTGTTGGTTACAACCCGATTTATAAGTTTTCTGCTGCAAACAAATCTTAGCTTAAGTTTAGCGAATGTCAAGCTTTAACTTATTCTCGCAAAACGCATTTCTCCTACTTCAGGGAATATTTGTGATGAGCGGATCGGAATCAGGGCGTTAACTAGAAGGACTGAAATCTAGATAGGATCAAATTTCGAAAATTAATTTCATAGATCTCGAATGCAAAAATCTCGAATTGGAGAAAGTCTAGAAAGTGCAAAAATCTCGAAAGACTAAAGCCCCATTCTGGCAAAACTCACTGATACCTCCCAAGTTTTTTTTTTTTTTCTTGTGGTGTGCGTTCATAGATCGATGCACTTAACGAGTCAAGACACTTAAGCTATACCTACACTGCAAAATTTGGTGGACAGAATGGGCTATTGCTGACGCGGAAGTTATTTAAAAAGAAAATGAAAAATGTTTGGCTATGTTTCCCTGTACCTGCAGTAATATAAAATAAAGTGCACGACTGGGTCGAACGTAACTTTCTCGTTCATCAAAAGTTTTAATGCAAATGAAGTGGGAGTTGCTGATTGTCTTAGCTCCAATTTATTGGAAATATTTTAAGGGTGCATATTCAATATTGTTGAAAGAAATTAGAAGTTGGTAATATTTGCTAAAAATAAGTTTTACGTAGCTGTTATTCGAAGTTGGGGCATTGTTATTATTTCAAAATTTTACCGAAAATATGTGAAGTGAATACAGATCGGAATTTGGGAAGTCATTTTTGAGAAATATTTAAGAAACTGATTTGTTTGAATTTTTTGAGAACACCTAAGTACGGAATCTTATTGAGAATACTTATATTATCTTTAATATGTATTTTGATCAAATTCGTTAGAGCGGTTTTTGTAAAATTTCGCAGACAAAATAGTACCAAATACTGCAATGTTTAGTTTGAAAAATACTATTGCTTAACTATTTACCTGAAAACCGAGTACAAGTTATTGTTTGGGATGTAAGCATTACTTGGTTTTTAAAGTTTTATCGAAATCGAAAATGGGGTTTTCGAGACATGAGCAGTTTTTAAAATTAGTCGGTGATTTGAATTGAAAGTTAAGGACGCCATAATTTTGAAATCATCAATTTTCCTCTAAGTTTGCATTTTGGTCAAAATCATGCCGTTTTGAGGTAAACTAGGGAAAACTATATTTTTCAAAAATGACTTTTTTCAAAAATTCATTTTACGATAACACAAAGAAAAACTGAATTTTCCATTAATGACCATATTACATTAGAAATTCATTTTTGCTGCAATCGTTATGTTTACCTCACTTACTTAAGATTACATATCAATTTTTGTTGAAATCGTTAGAGCCGTTTTCGAACAAATCAAACTGGTATGAACATTTTATATGGGAAGTAACATTAATATTGAGGCTACCGTGCAAAAAAAAAAAAACCGGTCTGAACTGTAAGCCCCCAAACTCCAAATCCCAAGTTTGAACGAAATCCGGGCAGCCATTTAGACTATAGGCCTCAGGACATACAGAAAGACAGACGGACTGAATTTTGCGACCCACTTTTTTGAGTTCGCCTATCATCATAATGTCAGAATTGATTAACATCCCGAGTTCGAAATTTTGTACGAATACAATATCTTTCTCTTACTACGTAATGGAGAAAGTTAAAAATCAACCAACAGATGGTGCAACTTATGTTTATGTAATCGTTCTTGAATTCCAAATGTCATGTATTGTTTAGTAAGTTATCCGCGTTGTTTCTAAAATAAAAAAAAATTGGCCATTTTTTGGGCGGCCTACAATGTCCTGGAACTTCATATTTCTTATTTTATTAAATTTAAGAACTGAACTTTTTGCATTTTAATCAGACAAAAAGATAAAGATAAATAGACAAAAGATAGCAAAGCCAAATAAAAATAGTTAAATGACAACGGACTGAAAATATGAAATTCAAACGTAAGTGTGACAGCTGCTAGTCGTGTGCGTTCAGCAAAAAATTATATTTAACAAAAAGAAAAACTAACGAGAGAAAAGTATCGAGTCAAGTTGTAGAGTTGTGAATTAAAACATTTTCTTTTCTATGAGCAAAAAAGAAAGTTAAACAAAAATAACAGCTGGTGCATAAAGGACCAACCAAAAAAAAACTCATACAAACGAATGGTTGGGACAATTCAGCCGCTCGGACTCGCCAAAAAATTGTAGGTTAATGGTGAATGGTTCTGACATTCCTATGAGTTTTCATTTTTGGAACGAATGGAAGGGACCTACAATTTTATGCCGAGACCGAGCGGCCGAATTGTGAAGCTCTTTCAGTACAATTATAGACTCGGCTGTTTGTCAGACTTTTGCAGGATGGTTTTCAGTGGAAAAAAGTCTAAATGTAATTTGAGTTTTCCATGGATCGAACCTGAGACCTTTCGCTAAGTAGTTCAGCACAAACAATATACAAATAATATAATATTTAAAAAAAAGTGTCACGGGATAAAATTCCTGGCCAAGTGTCCAATGCTGGTGGTGATAAAATCCCTTTAAAACTATAAATCCCCATATTCACCACTGAAAAAGGCGAATCTCTTGTATTACTCTCCACTGGTGCACAGGTAACAATGTGTGACAATTCCTGTATTTATTGTCCTTGCATAAATACAGAAGCGAACAAAAAATACATAAAAGGAAAGCCCTCAAAAGCCGACATCTTCACCTATTGATTCTCCATAAAAGCGATTTACTTGACAAAAAAAAAAGAAGAAAAGAAGAAGAACCCCCCAAAAATAATCCCTACCACTTTACCCGAATCGAATCCTTCAAATCTGATTTATATGCGAATCACGTTCCAGCGCATTGACATAACATAAACTCAAGGCCAATAACAACAACAAAAAAAAGAAAGAAAAACTATCACCAACATTGGGTTAAGGGAAAATACCGCCTGCCAGGATGACACTAGCCCATTTGTGATCCATAGAAGGACTCGAAACAATACTTTGCACTCGCGCTGTTTGTGCCGTGATTTTGGGTTCGTGTGAATTGTGTTACGCGGGGAGTCCTATAAATTTCCATAACTACGTAATTTCAGATTCAATAAGACAACACACACATACACATCTGGGGTTATGCTAATGCTCAGTTACATCAATCACGCGTCATTCATCCTCCGTTCACCTGGAAAATAATTCAGTTAGGGAAATTTCCATATCCAGCTAATAAAAACCCTGAAATGCAATTTGCAGTAAAATGCATGGATGCATGTGGAATCCAATTTTCGTGCACAAGAAAGATGACAGATATCGTTTTACTATGTCCCACACACGCACACACATTTTTTTATCTGAACGTGGGTATCGTTTAACCCTTCCAACAGCAAATCCTCACCAACAAAAGGACACACAAAACAATCCACTTGCTTTGCACTATCATCCTGCACCATATACGAATGGCAAACAAATCCTTGATTTATATGATTCGTTTATGTGCTCTCCGCGTATCATGGAACGTGGCTTCTCTCCATTCAACTCTTCGACCGGCTACTACATCTTCATGTCTGTCTGAGGTATAAGCTTGTGTAGGATTTCGGGGATTTGCCAAATCAAACGATGTGTGATTTGTACGCGAGTTACATTCCCACGATCACCGAACACCCAACCACCGGATGTCCACCAATAGATACCTAATACCTACATGTCAGCATATTTCCAGACATTAACCCGACTTATGTAGTTCTAAGAATTATTAATAAGCAATAATTATAAAATGCAATATTCCAAGAAATAACTTAATGTTCAATGGCACTTGCCTTAGTTTGTACAAATTATTTTCGATTCAAAAAATTATCAGTTGTCAAACAGAGTGGTCGACTCGTTTATTCTTTTTTTAAAACTTAAGCTCCGGCACGACGAACATAACTGGCGCAGTCGTTTAGGCCTGGTCGATGGTTCACGTTTAATCACATTAATTAATAACGGAGGTTTACCGTGAAAACTTAAAACGCGAACTAAAGTAACGACGGAATATCGTTAAAACACATAAAATCGCGAGTGATAAAAGACAAACCAGCGAGTTTCAACTCCTTACGACCAGAGAACACACCGAGGGAATATCGGAAGAGAACACACCGAAGGAATATCGGAAGAGAACACACCGAAGGAATATCGGAAAAGAACACACCGAGGGAATATCGGAAAAGGACACACCGAGGGAATATCGGATCAAAAACACACCGAAGGAATATCAGACCGAAATACATTGAAAGAACATCAGAGCATGAAAATAATTCCTCTATTTCTGGGGTATATGTAAGTCAGATATTCAAATATTGTACTAGCTATAGTTATTTACAAATTAATTACCTTACCTATAAAATCAAAATTTTTTTTTAAACAAATAAGAAGTGAAAATTGAATCCTAATATTTGTAATTAGAAATTTTAAAGTGAAAATCTATTATCATATCCCATAAGGAAAACTAGATTTAAGTTACAAAAGTGTTAAATGCCAATTGATAGACAAACAAAAAAACATTCCAAATTTCCCTATCCCAAGTTCGGAAGATTATTCAAGAGCCTAGGTTCCATACCCGAAAATATTCAGGAAGAAGAATTTCTTCCTATTCAACCAAGTTGCTCTATTCAAGTAATTAATTCCAACATGCTTCCAGCTAACCAAAATGCTCCAGCTGATCCTAATCAGCACCAGCCCCCAAACGTTAGAGAGATTTTCGACTCTCTTAAAATTCCAGACGCTATCAAAGATCTGCCACGTTTCGACGGCAACCCAAGACTTCTGTATGATTTCATACACAATGTGGAAGAAATCCTGATGTTCGTTAGGGGAATCGACGGAACCCCATATGGACAAATCATTCTGCGAGCCATAAGAAACAAAATCGAAGGGCCCGCAAACGAAGTACTGAACGTGTACGGTACTGCACTAAATTGGGACAATATTAAAGACAATTTAGTATTACACTATTCTGATAAACGAAATGAAACTTCTTTAATTAAGGATCTTCATGCACTAAAACAGGGATACAAAACTGTAGAGGCATTTTATAGCAATATAATAGAAATCCAAGCGTCGTTAAATAATAACGTATTGATCCATGAACTGGACAGAAACGTTGTCAAAGCAAAAAAAGACCTATTCGCTCAAATGTGCCTTAATGCATTTCTTTCTGGGCTTAGAGAACCACTTGGCTCAAGCATTCGAGCTATGAGACCTGAAACTCTGCCATTAGCACTTTCTTACTGTATTCAGGAACAAAACATGTTCTACATGAAAACTGAAACCCTTAGATCAAATCAGGAAAGAAGAGTTGAAAAACCATCTTACCCCCAATATAACCACGGACCACAAATTAGACCTCTTAACCCTAACTATATTCCTAGAATGCAGAACCAAATTAACATTAGCCGTTATAACCCACAACCTAATAACTATACTCCTCGATATAACAATTTCAATTTTAACCCACCTAGAACACACTTACAAAATTATTCTGGAATACAAAACCCACTAAATACCTACAACGCCCCTAACATACAACAGTACAGTTCCAACCCTAGAAATAACACTCCTAAACCCATCGTACACCGAAATAATTTCCAGCAACCTGCACCAGAACCAATGGATGTAAGTTCCGGATACACCCATTTAAGGCAACCAACCTTACACCAACCGAGACAAGCAAATCAAAGCAACCAAACAAGAAGAAGTACTGGAAACCCCAGATACTTCATTGAAGAGGTTCACAACGTTAACACGCAAGACCCACCGGAACACCCTTCCTACATCCCACAACTAGATGATTACTACGATAACTACGAGCAGGAAAACCTTGATCAGCTTGATCGTGATCTACTAGCAACATTCCAAGAATTGGATGATACAAATTTTCAGTTAGATGTCTCACAAAACCAACCGGATACGTAGACGTAAATAAACATGGGTCTACCCTACCTTTTATCAACATATCATCCCCATTTGGACGAAACCTAAAGTTTCTTATAGATACGGGAGCATCTGCTTCGTTCATAAACCCTGAATTCACGCATTTTCTTAAACATGAAGAATGCGACCCCATTATAATCTCAACCATACTCAACAAATACAAACTCGATAAACAAGTTTCAATACCTTCCTTTTTAGAGTTCAAAGAACCTGGCCAATTCAGATTTCTCATTTTCAAATTCCACGGTTACTTTGACGGACTACTAGGTCTCGACATACTGACCAAACTAAACGCGAAAGTCGATTTAGGAAATAAGACACTTATAACCAACAACGCAATGATCCCATTAAACTTCAAACCGAATTTCAACTCAGGAAAACTTTTAATTCCACCCAATAGTAAAACAATAATAAAAGTACCAGTCGATATTCGCAATGGCGACATTTTCATTAGGCACACAGTTTTAAAACCCGAGATAACAATTTCCGAAGGCATCTATAATGCAAAAGAGTGGTACAGCTCAGTAGAGGTGAACAATAAATCCAACCTCGAACAAATCATCATTATAGAACAACCCCTAAAAGTTGAATCCTGTGCTAACTCAAAAATCATAGAAATAAATAACTTTAATATGACTTACGAAAACACCACCGCAGACGAAAACATTGAAAAGTTAATTCGCACATCCCATCTTAATAAAGAAGAAAAGAAAAGTCTTCTGAAAATTTGCAAGGAATATGACGATATTTTCTTCAGAGAAAACCAGTCTCTTAGTTTTACCAATATTGTTAAACATAAAATTCCAACTAGTGACGAAATACCCATCTTCACGAAAACGTACCGATACCCTTACTTCCACAAGGAAGAAGTACGAAAACAAATAAACAGTATGTTAGATCAAAATATTATTAGGGAAAGCTACTCTCCGTGGAGTTCGCCTGTATGGGTTGTTCCCAAAAAAAAAGACGCCAGCGGGAAACAAAAATGGCGCTTAGTAATAGACTATCGGAAACTAAATGATAAAACCATTTCCGATAGATATCCACTACCTAATATTAACGAGATACTCGATAAATTAGGGAAGTGCATGTACTTTTCGACACTAGATTTAGCAAGCGGGTTCCATCAAATAGAAATGGACCCCAAAGATATAAGTAAAACAGCGTTCACCGTAGAAGGTGGACACTACGAGTACATCCGTATGCCTTTCGGGCTGAAAAATGCCCCGTCCACGTTTCAACGCGTCATGGACAATGTTCTAAACGAACTGATAGGAAACATCTGTCTGGTATATCTAGATGATATAATCATATATTCAACATCCCTTCAGGAGCACACAGAAAATCTAAGAAAAGTCTTCAACAGATTACGAGAATCCAATCTGAAAGTACAACTAGATAAGTCAGATTTTATGCAAAAAGAAATTGCCTTTTTAGGGCACATTGTCTCGACGGAAGGTATAAAGCCTAACCCGGAAAAAATTCATGCAATCAAGCAATTCCCAATACCACGCACTCAAAAAGAAATAAGAGCATTCTTAGGACTCCTGGGTTACTATCGAAAATTCATCAAAGATTTCGCCAAATTGGTAAAACCCTTAACCGAGTGCCTAAAGAAAAACAAAACAATAGTTCTCAATGATACCTACATAAATACATTCGAAATTTGTAAAAACATTTTGACCAACGACCCCCTATTACAGTACCCCGACTTTACAAAAACGTTTAACCTAACAACAGACGCGAGCAACTTTGCGATCGGCGCAGTTCTATCGCAAGGCCCTATCGGGAGCGATAAGCCTGTTTGCTACGCAAGCAGAACACTTACGACTACAGAAACAAACTACTCTACAATAGAAAAGGAATTACTGGCCATAGTTTGGGCGACTAAGTATTTCCGGCCATACCTTTACGGTCATAAATTCAAGATCATTACCGATCATAAGCCCTTGACGTGGATCATGAATCTAAAAGATCCAAATTCCAAACTAATTCGTTGGCGACTAAAACTTGAGGAATTCGATTACGAGATCGTATATAAGAAAGGTCAAGCCAATACCAACGCAGACGCCCTAAGCAGAATTAAAATAGATAACCCATATAAACGCCAAAATATAGAAATCAATCTAAATGACACTTTTTCAGTTCAAGGCACTAGTGGCACCACTATCCACTCAGCAGCTGAGAATCTTGATGATGGTATACACATATCAGAAAGACCACTTAATGACTTCAATCTTCAAGTCATCTTACAGAAATCCAACAAAGGATCACCCATGACCTTAGAAACTATATTCAAAAACAAACAACGTCGAACTTTTCGAAATCCTAATTTCACAGAAGACGTAATCATAAATATTTTCAAGAAATTTTTAATTCCAAACCGACTTAACGCTATCTATACAGACAACGACACTTTCCGTAACGTACAATCCGTATACTCAAAATACTTCTCTCAGAACAAAACCTTTCGCTTGATTAGATGTACTGAGATACTTACAGACATTAGACAAAACGACGACCAAGACAAATTAATCAACGAATATCACCACAATAACAACCATCGGGGCATTGAAGAAACACTTCAACACCTAAAAAGAGAATTTTACTTCCCGTACATGAAAACGAAGATCACACAAACCATTAATAACTGTGACAAATGTCAGACCATGAAATATGACAGAAATCCCCCGAAATTAAAATACGAAAAACCTGAAACACCTCTCAAACCCTTAGATATTATCCACATCGACATTTACACCATTAATAATCAACACATACTAACCATAATAGACAAATTCTCAAAATTTGCTGCAGGATACAACCTAACTTCCAGAAACAGCATATCAATTCTAAAATCTCTCAAACATTTTATAAGCCTTCACGGAATCCCCTTGAAAATAGTCTGCGACCAAGGCGCTGAATTTACAGCAAATTTATTCAAAGACTTTTGCAAACGCTATCAGATTAACTTACACATAACCTCATTCCAACAAACGAGTAGCAACTCACCCGTAGAACGACTACATTCGACGCTTACCGAAATATATAGAATAATCTTAGCAACCCTTAAAGAAAAAAATATGGAAATAGACCACGAAGAGATCTTTTCGGAAACAATATTCACATACAATAATGCAATCCACTCATCCACCCAATTCACCCCATATGAGCTTTTCTATGGCAGAACATACAAATTCAATAAAAATATTAAATTCAATAACGAACATGAGTACCTTTCCAAAATAACAAAATTTCAGGAAGAACTATTTCCAATGATTAGGGACAAATTAGAACAATCCACAAGTAAAAGAATTGATAAACTAAACAAAGAAAGAGAAGAACCCGAAGAAAGAGAAAACAACGAAATAATCTTTAGGAAGGAATGTAGGCGAAATAAAACAACACCTAGATTTTCGAAACATGTGGTAAAAGAAAACAATAAAATAACGCTACTAACCTTAGGCAATAAGAAATTACACAAGTCAAAAATAAGAAAAAAAAAAAAAAAAAAAAAAAAAACAATAAACAGAAATTAGGAAACCCAAATTAAATAACAACTGATTTACATACAAACACTTAATTGCCCTTTTCACAGATTAATCCCCACATACTGCCAAAAACTGGAAATACGAGACCTATCTAATTCCCAAGGTATCCTTCCCTTAAAACTTGGCACAGCCAGAATTATCGAAAACTACAACAATCTCATACACATATTGACCTCCTAGCAAACCATATAACAAATATCGCTGAAGCGATAGTTTTAGCCAAAATCAATATAATACCCAAAATGACTTTAAGCCCCAATGAACTTCAGGAGATCTAAAACCTATTCACTAGCCAAAATGTCGAAATAAAATCAAATGATCACTTATACGAATTGCTTGAATTACAAGCATATTACAACAAATCCAAGATAATCTTCAATGTCCGCATCCCAATTATATCCCTAGAAAACTATTCCCTATTCCACATTATACCAATCCCCATTAACAAAACGAAATTAATCATAACGAAACCATATGTTATAATCAATAAATTATATATTAAACATTATGAAAATATCTGCCCTAGAATAGAGAATATTTTCATTTGCAAACAACCTGATAACATACAGTCAACACAAAAATCATCATGCATCGGAAACCTAATGAAAAACCAACCAGCTAACTGTCCTCTTAAGGAAACAGATGAGACCATTCAGATAATACAACCGGAACCAAACTATATTCTACTGCTCCACGTTCCTGCAACCCAAATTAATACAACCTGCGACAACCCCCAACAGACAATAGAGGGCTCCGCTTTATTACACTACGACAACTGTGAAGTGGAAATCAATGGAGTCACTTACGAGAACAACCCTAACAAATACTGGGATGAAATTCACATATTTCCTACATCATAATATCATTAATTTCCTTTATATGCATTTCATTAACAATAACCTACATTTGCAGAAGAAGAATCAGCATCAATTTAGAAGCCTTCTATAAAGATCGGCCTTCAGCACCTGTTCCATCACTTTGGCCCTCACTTTATACTAAGGGGGGAGGAGTTACATTCCCACGATCACCGAACACCCAACCACCGGATGTCCACCAATAGATACCTAATACCTACATGTCAGCATATTTCCAGACATTAACCCGACTTATGTAGTTCTAAGAATTATTAATAAGCAATAATTATAAAATGCAATATTCCAAGAAATAACTTAATGTTCAATGGCACTTGCCTTAGTTTGTACAAATTATTTTCGATTCAAAAAATTATCAGTTGTCAAACAGAGTGGTCGACTCGTTTATTCTTTTTTTAAAACTTAAGCTCCGGCACGACGAACATAACTCGCGCGGTAAGAATGCTCCATTCAGTTGCGAATCTATATTTGAAATATTATTCCCCAGTTAGACAATAAGGATTTCCTAGGATTTCTCTATACTGCCAGTCACATAGTCTCGTTTGTATTCATAAATCCTTGTTACCCGCCAAAAAGAAAACAAAACAAACCAAACTTCTAGCTGCCGATTGTCTATATATACAAAGGTACAGAAAGATGCCGGTATCGTCCTTGAATAAAGGACAAACCAACTGGAAAAGTGGTCCTACCTATGAGTGTGCACAGTTCGTGTGCGGATCGCAAACGTTCGCTGTGTGCAATGACCCCTGACTCCTGGCAGGAAGAAGTCTTCTCGTGCAAAAGAAGGAAGAAAGTTTTCCTTCCTGCCTGCCACCCCCCGGCCCCATCTGTTCGGCGTGGGTAGATCTCTCTGTGGGCGGTATATTAGTTCTATGCTCTATGATACGAAAAAGAGGAAAATAAACGAAGATGAAGAACCAGAATCAACATCTTGAGTAAATGTTTGCTTTCATTTCTGATACCGAGCGCAGTTGTCTTTATTATATCATAACGAATACATGACTCGTGCTATTGGTTTTGTCATGTCCTTTGTACGAGCGACACTGGGCTGCGTTGTCTTGGACGTATACTTTGGCTTTGTGCGATGTGAAACTTTATAAATCTGCATGTGGGCGATTGTACTTGACTTTTGGCTGTCCAAAGTTTGTCTGACAGATTGTATATAAATTCGGTGTAGGGAATTCAATTAGAAATGTTGCAGTTCCATGAGATCTATGGAGCAAACGACGTTCCCAGTAAGCCATGACTTTAGAAAAGCTGAACATCGCTACTCGAAGTTCGTGCGAGATAAAGTTTAACCAGTCCTTTGGTTGCTGTACTTAAAATCTCTCTTCAGTCAGTCGGGATCATCTGCGAGGCAGTAAAAGTTACATTTTAAGGAGCGCTATGTTTTGGATATCAAGACGGCCACACAGAGGACAGATACTTTGCCGAAACCGCATTTACAATGTCGAACTTGATTCTACCAGAGGCATTGTACTCACAAGTCAACCATCCAAATAAAGAAAGTTCGACGTGTGTCGAAATCTCCTGATGTCGAAGCCTGCCTTCGTCTACGCTGTGCTATTGTGGTCTTCGCCTGAATAGTTTTCTGAAAGTCTTTGTGCTAAAGCACATCCCGTCCTGCACAGACTGTCCTAAGCAGAAATAGGCTTTGGCAGCTTGTTACCTCCTTCTGATCCCGAAATATCTTTTAAAGGTCGAAATGCTGCTTCGAAAAAAAAAAAATAAACAATAAAAATGATTTTAAATGTTGAAAATAAGAAAAAAAACTATATCCATGGAATGGATAAGAATGGGAAAGTTAATTAAAAAATGAAATTAAGAATTCATCGGAGAGTTCGGCATCAAAATACATTTCGACCGTTCGTTTTCTGAGTTGTTCCACAGTCGATTCCACATCTTCTTGGCGGATGAGCCTTCTATCTGGGTCTAAACCGTTTTATACCGACGCTAATACTTTCCCCTCCAGCCGAATAAAGACACATGTGCTGCTATCGATACTGTCACTGTATGCGGATCGTAATAGTTGTTGCCGATGTCCAATAGGATGCCCGATCGACAGAAGAAAAATTATTATCCGCTGCCCGGGTCTTTCAATATCTGGCCCAAGCGTGGATATCGTAGCAATAGTTCACTAGGACACCTTTCTTGCCTGGATACTTTATGCACGACTTTGACTTGTTTGGGTGTGTTTTCATACCTGTATGGCGCGGCATTCAGCTTCATTAAATTACAACCTTTGTAATTTACTACTTCCTAATGATGAAAGCTATACCTTTACGTTCTTCATGGTGCTGTACAAAATGTTTTTCTAAATATCTACTTCAACTTCATTTAAATTTCAATTTGAGCTTCAATTCCATTTTCAATCTAAATTTCAATTAAATTTTTTTTTTATTATTTTCAATTTCAATTTTAATTTAATCTTCTGCAGACAAGCCCCGTAAGGCTTTGCAGATGTCAACAATTACATTATATTTTTGAAGTATTATTACTAATAAATTGAATTTAAATTAAAAAAAGGTCATTATATGAAAAAATAAGGAAATATTGTACAGATGGTCCCAAAATTGACTCTGGTAAGACGTTTGTATCATTTTTAACTGTAAATGATATTCATAAGTGAAAAACTATCACGGCAACGGGTTCAGGCGGCTCACGGAAATTACGCCAGAGGAAATAGCGCCAGATTTTTTTTGGCAAGAATGCCAGAAAATGTTTTTCTTTTAAAATTTGGAAAAAATAGCAGAATTTTGTTTGGAAAATATGGCAGAAATTACGAAAATTAGGCCAAACAGATGTGGAAAAAGCACCAGAAAGTTGAATGGAAATTAGACCACAAAACAAACAAACTCTGGCGCGCCCGGCTCGCCACATTCTCCAATAAAGAATATGGAAGAATGACATTTTCAACAATATTCTTTATTTCCATAAAAACTCCAGAAATACAAAAGCATATTTGTTGATGAATTATTGTAAATATTATATTGTACATATATTTTAAAACTATGTTTCGTTACTAAACATAAACTTTAGAGTGCCTTTAGCGATTTCCCGGCAGAATGGACATTTATAGAGCAAACTTTCATATGTCTGACATATGACGCATAAAGTCGCATGCGCTGCTGGTACTGGAAAATAATGACTTTAATACCTGTTAAATTGCAACAGCTGATCAGAATACAGTTTTCGGGTGTTTTTTCATTATCATTAGGAAAGGAAAATGTCAGAAATATCGTTTTTTCCAAACATGTTCTGGAATAAAACGCCAGAAAACCTTTTGGAAAAAAGATTTGAAACTTCGGAAAGATAGCCAGCAAATTCTGGCTTTTCTACTTAAAAAAAAGCCAGATTTGTAAGGACAATTTTCTGGGTTTTTTTTTTTTTTTTTTAAATATGGTGGTTTTTCCTGTGGCGTAATTTCCGGGAGCCACATATACGTATAATTCCGTCGTACGTTCAAAGGTCTGGGGCAAGAACATACATTTGTAGTGCACCTTGCATTCTTGCCAAATATAATTTTCATATTTTGTGCTTCCCCATTGCGTTTTCAACTCTTGCAAATTTCAAGGCGGCTGTATTAACATATTTACCATGCCAACTTGCTACTTTTTGCTGCCAGACAAACTGTGATTTTTGTTTGGGTCTGGACTCGACCTCCAACTTCTTCGTGTTCAGGTATTTCTCATTGAATCGGTTACTGACGACATCATTTTTTAAAACGTTTTGGGTATCTTGGGCTCTTTTATCTTCACTCATTTGGAAGAAGGATACATCGGACTTACCGATAAAGTTGAAAATTTCATCACTCGACCATTCGAAAAATACCACAAACCAACCTTTTGAAAAACCCCAAAATTTGATCCGTTCCATTCAAACATACCCAACCCAGAACAGCAGCCTTCGCAAATACGTGAACCCCTGCGGTTTAAGTTCTACATTTGAGCTTCCCCCTCCAATCAAATCAGATTTCGCCGTACTAATTGCTCGTGTCGAATACTTCTCATTACGTAGAAGTTCAAAATTTCCTTAACGAGGGTTCGCGAACCTATTAACCGTCGCAATTTCCTCCTATAATCCGTGGTAATAAAATTAAATCTCAAATAACTTGCATGTAAATTATCTCGTCTACGAAAAAAAAAAAAACACACCACGAAGAAACGAAAACTATTAACCGAAAAACTTCCACACCACGAAATGCATTAATTAAATAAAATTCTTCCCCGGCCACCCGGGGGAAAAGTTTTTCTTCTAAAATCATTCAACTGCAGCGCTCACAACTGAACGAAGCGAATGTCACTCGTTAAGTTAGTTCATTTGCACACCATGGCGTATACGTAACTTTTCGAATTCCAAAGTACAAAAGCGGAGTTGGGTGTGCAGTACAATCCACATCCTTTACAAATGAGCCATGTAATAGGAGCGTTTTCTTCTCTCTCACCGTCCGCTAGAAGTGCTTTTCATCTCGCACAATTTACCTGTTCACGGGAATCGAATTTTCCTCCCGCTCGTCGAAAAAGATTAATACCAGAAAAGAAGTCATCGTGGCGCAACACGTTTCAGCTGCTGGCTGTGCGGCATAAAGCTTAATCATTCACCATCCCTCCGACAACCTGGTTCATCATTTGGATTAGATTGACTTAATTAAAGTTTGCATTAGTGCTTGTAATGAAGTCGATTTTATAGGGGGGGCGAGTTGACTTCCCAAAAACAAATGAGAAATGCAGCCATGAGGCTATAATTTATTGTTTTGGAATTTTCATGTTATTTTCGGGTAAAGTAGGTAATCAAGATGAACAGCACAATTTAAGCTGTGTGCTTAAAGTGAAGTTATAGTTATAGCAGCGCAATTGAGATAAGGCTGCTTGTAGTTGTTAAAAGTTGTTTCGAAGTGGGTAACACAAATTGGCGTAGGTACCAACCATTACATCCGATATTGTTTAATTAGGTTAAAATGAACGGGGCTGCGGAAGAATAATGTATTTTTGCGTCGCTGCAAGTGATCTGCAGAGGAGCGGAAGGCTAATTGGTAGTTTAATAATATAAGGTGTAAAATCCTTCAAGTATTTTTTTAATTTTGCATCAACTGATAATAATTTCAGTTAGAAAGAGCTAGTTAAAGACAGTGACGTGGGAGAAAAATACGTCTTCATCAAAATCGCTTCCAAAATGTAGGCGTGGCAATGATCGACATAGCCTATAGTCTCCTCGGTGTTTTAGGACACAATTTGAAAAAGGTCTTTTCGAAATCTGTCCAGTAGTTTTCACGCCAACTGGTAACAGGCATGAAACCGTCTACAGTTTTACTAGGCATACAAAATAAATAAATAAATAGTTGGCGCAACAGGTCTGTAGGGACCCTAGGCCTAGCTTCTCACAACCATTCGATTGTGTGAGTTTTTAATTTTTGGGACGAATGGAATCAATGGATCCCTAATTTCTCGACAAAAATGCATTCAACTGAAATTAAATTTTACGTTTTAAAACCGCACGATTTTTTTTTTTTTTGAGAAATCGATAATCGAACCAGTTGCATGCTACTAGATTTGATTTGATAGATTTTCAAACGGGAGAGCCTTCCTGGTAATCTGGCAACTGGCTCTGGTCTCTTTAAAAAGGAGCCCATTGTGGCTTCCCTGATGAGGTCCTAGAGATATCTATTCACTCCGGAGGCATTCCGGGAAGACGAGGATCTTCTCTAGAAGAATTTAAGTAGCGATTGCCGAATTTCTCGCGAAGGATATTTTTCCTGAGACGAAAGAGGGCCGGACGCGGGACATTCCATGATTAATCACTCCCTAAAAGTCCGCATCTAGGATCCGGTGGGAGGGAAATGCGGCGAAAATGTTTTTTCAGAGGCATTGGCCCCTGAATACTCGTGTATTCAGGCTATTTTTGTCTGTGTGCTAATAAGTCTTGCACATTTTTTAATGCTGTTTGGGAAAGTATTAATATAAGCAGAAACCCTACAAAGATTTCTACGACGGGATAGAAGACAAAACCACTGTGAACATCCTTGGCACTTGTCAAATGTATGCCGCCTTGCGTAAGGCTAACTTAGGAGGTTACTTCTTTTAAGATCTGGGCGGCCTGTCTCGTAGTGACATTTTGTTTTATCAGCAAAAGTATAAATGACTCTATAGAACACTAACACTCATCGTTATAAGGAAGGACTGCTAAGTATCAGTTCTCGGTGGAAGAAGTAATGTTGATTGGTTCAAACACCCGTTTCAGCCCCATTAAAACATTTGCTTTTATTGAACTTTTTATATATACAACTAGCGGAACCCCGCTTTGCTAGGCGTTAAAATTTTAATTATTTACAACTACACAGTTTGTCATTTTTCAAAAATTGATTGAACCATAATACAGAGAAAAACTGAGTTTGCCATTAAGTTAGAAATGACCATATTACCTTAGAAATTAAGTTTTGTTACAATCGTATGGACCGTTTTCGAGATAATTTCCAAATTTCAAAAGTACCGTTATTCGATCGTTTAGCGGAAAACTGAGTATGCAGTCATGTTAACCTCCCCTACTTAAGCTCAAATATCAATTTTGGTTGAAATCGTTACAGCCGTTTTCGAACAAATCAAACTGGTATGAACATTTTATGCGGGAAGCACCATTAATATGAGGTTACCTTGCAAAAACAAGGAACGGCACGAACTGCATAGACTATATAAATATACTCCATACACGCACAAATACAGGTATGTTCACAAAAATAACCAATACACATATAAAGACCATATACGCATAAAAACCTAGACGTCACCTTTCACCTTGAGAAATTTCCAGAATCATAATCGGTTGAAAAAACCCAAAATGTACTGAAATTCATGTGTTTTTTGCGCACGCACAACACACACATACGTTTTCCGATTTCAACCAAACTTCACAAAACCCATATATAGACCAATACCAAAGATGTGCAAAAGTTTTGTTAAAATCGGTAAATGCGTTAAGGCGTGAATCGGCGACAAACGAACACAATTTTAAGGCTCAATTTTTATAAAGGGTGATTTTTTAAGAGGTTTAGATTTTTTTTTAAAAAAAAAACACAAAAAATTCGAAAAAATAAATGAAATATTTATTTGAATCGATAGTTTGAACCTTGCAATTTAATGTTTAAAGATAATTTCATGCAAATGTTGACCGCGGCTGCGTCTCAGGTAGCCCATCCGCTGAGTCCAATTTTGGCATACTCTTTCACACATATCGGCCGGTATCTCACGAATGAATGCATGGATGTTGGCTTCCAGTGCGTCAATCGAAGCGGGCGTGTCCCTATACACATTAGCCTTGGCATACCCCCACAAAAAATAATCTAATGGTGTCAAATCGCACGATATAGGCGGCCAATTGACCGGCCCGAAACGTGAAATTAACTGTTCACCAAACTCGCCTCGCAATTGCGCCATTGTTTCGCGTGCTGTGTGGCATGTGGCACCGTCTTGTTGAAACCACATATCATGCAAGTCAAGAACTTCCATTTCGGGCAAAAAAAAGTTTGTTATCATCGCTCGGTAGCGTTCACCATTGACAGTAACGCTGCGATTCGCATCATCTTTGAAGAAATATGGCCCAATAATGCCGCCGGCCCATAAACCGCACCAAACAGTGGCTTTTTCGGGATGCATTGGTAGCTGTTGCAATGCTTCTGGCAAATGCGGCAATTTTGCTTATTTACGTACCCATTCAACCAAAAATGAGCCTCATCGCTGAACACAATTTTTCGATAAAAAAGCGGATCCTCGGCCAGCTTTCCAAGAGCCCATTCACCAAAAATTCGGCGTTGTGGTAGGTCGGCTGGCTTTAGTTCTTGCACCAGCTGTATCTTAAAAGGCTTTACGCCCAAATCCTTCCGCAAAATGTTCCACGTAGTGCTGTAACAAAGGCCTAACTGCTGGGAACGGCGCCGAATCGACATTTCGCGGTCTTCTGTCACACTAGCTGATACGGCCGCAATATTTTCTTCACTACGCACAGTACGTAAACGTGTTGGTGGTTTAATGTCCAACAAAGTAAATTTGGTGCGAAATTTGGTCACAATCTTCCGAATAGACTGCTCAGAAGGTCGAGAATGCCGATCATAAAATGGAAGCAGCGCGCGATGAACATTTCGAACCGAGCACGAATTTTGATAGTAAAATTCAATAATTTGCAAGCGTTGTTCATTTGTAAGACGATCCATGGTTAAATTGCAAACCAAACTGAAGCTGTTTGACAGTGACACAAGGTACTAAACACACGTCAGCTGTCAAAACCAGTGTTGCCAAAACCAAACCAGCTAAAAAATCACCCTTTATATATAGATTTGTCTTAAGGCTAGGTAAAAAATGGTGGTGAATGATTAATATTTAAATGTCCCGGCTCAACAACAGGGGCCCAACGGCTATGTTCGCTTTCTTAAATCTATTTTACATAAATTGTAGTAGTCTTCTCGGGCATCGTAGTACGCATCGTTGTCCGGGTTGACCTCAGGGTGTTTACGTTCCTGCCCCGCACTAGTCTCCTTTCTTTAGACGGACAAGCGGGGGATAAACTGTGGGCTTTACTGTCTCTCTCACCATACGGTTTCAATGAGTTATTAGTCATAGGTTAAGGGAAGCTGTATGCAGCATATGTCAGGTTTAGAAATTCAGACCATCTTCACTTCTCCTCACTCATGTGGTATCAAAGTGGTACTCTGGTCTATCTTTCAAGTCAGTCACCTAACCTTCCTAACCTATCTGCAATCGTCATAACGATGTAATTAGTAATCGAAGGGCTTTGATGCTTTATGGTATATTGTCTCTTAAAGAGTTTTGTTCCGTCTTCCAGTCTTCCTAGCATGAAAATCAACCTTGGAGCACTTCATCTAATTGAGTTTTTCTATAAATCTGAGAAAAAGTAGCGCGTCCATTGTTGGTATGTATTTTCCCAAGTGTTTGATGCTCTTTCTGGTCATGGCCCCACTGGATACCAGAAAGTGATCTGCATTTTTAGCAGTTTTGTTGCTAAATTCGAAGAGTTTAGTTCCTTCGTCTGTTCTCGATCCATCTGTGTACCGCTTAACAGTGTGATTGCTCAATTTAATAACCATGAGTTAGTCTCTTTAATCTTTCTTATTGCTTAGATTGCGTTTTGAAACTATTTTCAAACCTGAACATCCCTGATATGAAATACCTAGATATGAAGTTTGCCATATTGCGCATTTTTTTCTTCTTTCTTTTCCCATATTTAGGATTGTTTTATCCGACTTTTTTATAACAATTAACAATATAAAGCAGTTTATTACAAAAGTACCTCCTTGGCTTCGTTTGGACATAACATAGTTTGAATTGAATTGAATTTTTCTTGTTATTGTCAACGATGATATGTTCTTTTTTCCTGGTTTGGCGTTAAGTCCAGCTGTCTGATACTATTCTTGGATTACATTAAGCACGATACTAATGATCATAGTTAGTGTCCACAGGCTTATTATTTTCCACATAAAACTATCCATTGGGACCTAAAAAAATATTTAGTTTGTAGGTTAAAAATGATTAATAGCAAGGCCCTAAGACGCCTTCCTTATGACGTTCCTGAGATTTCTTTAGATGGTTGACTTTTTTCTCCAAAAGTTCGTTTGAAAATCGAAAATAATCCTTCGCAGTTTGGCCTCGGCTGTATTATCAACAGATCGGGTTTCTGCTTTCGAACTTTGCTCTTCTCTGCGTCTAGTATACTGGTAAAGTTCGGGTCTATAACAGGGATGGAAAATGCCATTTTCGATTTGTACTGAAAACGGTTGTAAGATCGTACTGAAATTGAGTCAGTTGTATTGAAAACATTTTTTCGTATAGGTACAGAAGTGAATGTGATGTTGTTTGACTCTCATTTTTTTTCTAAATGAAAAACTTCGATTCTGTTTTTTGATTATGTTTATTTGAACCTTTAGAATTTTATTGGTCAAGTCGAGAAGATGATATCGGCCAAATGGGCGCCGTCGCAATTGATTGCGATACGGGCTCGTTTTATGGCAATTTTCATCACTTCGGCGAGAACTTCGGGCGACAGATTCTCGCACTCCTGTCGAATGTTGTCCTTGAAGGCTTCTAGGGTCTCGGGCTTGTTCACGTTAACACGGGACTTCAAAAAAACCCCACAAAAAAAGTCTGGAACGGTTAAATTGGGCGATCTTGCGGGCAAGTGCAAATCGCCAAAACGAGAGATGAGGCGACCCGGGAACGCCGCCTTCAGAATATCGGTTGTGGCTCGCGCAGTGTATACCGTAGCTCCGTCCTGTTGGAACCACATGTCCTCCAGTCCTAATTCGTCCAATTGCGGCAGAAAAAACTCGGTTAACATGGCCCTATAGCGCGCACCGTCCACTGTTGTCGTTTGACCAGCGGCGTTCTC
Organism: Cheilosia variabilis; assembly: GCA_951230905.1. NCBI lineage: Eukaryota > Metazoa > Arthropoda > Insecta > Diptera > Syrphidae > Cheilosia > Cheilosia variabilis. The sequence goes on from OX579676.1 coordinate 47,494,616, forward strand.
AAAAAAAAATGGCCCGATGACTCCTCCAGCGTGAACAGCGCACCATGCAGTAACTTTGACCAGGAGTAATGGCTCCTCGTGCATTACTCGTGGATTTTCGGTGCCCCAGAAGCGATAGTTTTGCTTGTTCACGTACCCGCTGAGGTGGAAATGAACCTCATCGCTCAATATGATTTTGGTCCAAAAATCGTCCACTTCGACCTCGAGATTGAGGTTGGCTTGGGCGTAGGTTACACGCGTTTGGTGGTCGACAGGCAGCAGCTGATGCTTGTTCACTTGTATTCTTCATCTGCCTAGTCCACAAATGTCAAAACAGATTTGACATTGGCGGTAATTTGCAGAAATAAGAGCATCTTCCAATAGGGTGATCTCTTTTGGGCCACCTTGTATAAAGAATCTCTTATTCCGCTTTCGAAAGTAGGCTAATTTGTGTCTATATTTTTGATGTCAAGTTCGTACATAGAACCTTTTTACAATGTCGAACACCGCCGGTAAATTAATGCAATTATTTAGAATTTTTCATTTGAACCCGTTGTTTTTATTATTGAAAACCAGTGGTCATTCAACGCCAGATCTTGGAAATGAGGTTAGTTCCGCCCTGAGAGTTTATCTATTGGTTAATTTTCTAACAATAAATTTCATACGAATGGTTGGATCTTGTTCCCGTGACTGAGTTTCCTAAGTAGGACTGCTAAAGGTATGAACTATTGGCTCTCATAATAAGGTAGATTAAGTTGGTATATATGCCAGAAAAGATCGTATCCTAGTAAGTTCTACTTTCTGTCTTCAATCCTTCTAGAAAGTCGAAACTAAAAAGTCAAATAAAAGATAGGTCTAAGACTATATTTTGGACTCTGAGTTTTTTAAGCAAAGTTGTCTACCGACCAGCAGAAGCTTGTTTTTGGGACGAAGTTCATTATCTTGAAGATACTTTTTGGTTCTTCAAGACGCAGGGTGTCGCTTAAAAGGTAAGGATGTGCTCGCGTGACCTGGGTTGTGATGATTTTTGAGAATGTGTCGGTATCGATATCCACCCTGTAGAGTTAGGGAAATGGATGCTATCTAATATCCATTTAATAGAGATGCAGGTCGTCAAAGAATGGTTTAGTGTGCGCCATGTTAAGTGGTCTCTAAAAAAGTGGTGTAGCCTCGTCGTCTTCCATGGACTCTTCCATACCGACCTCTGATAAATATAATGGCACGCTTCAGTTTTTAGTTTGGTTCTGTATAACATTATAACCGGTGGTATCCTTCCAGATGTATTCTTTGGATAGGAATGAACATTTTCGAGAAACGTGTCTATTTCATTGAATGGTTCTTTTTAATTAGCCGTAGATAAGACAATCGATTGCAACAGTGAATACCATATACTCCCAGATGTGGGACGACCGTGTACGTGTCCAGAATGTAAACACCGATATAAATTGCTAACGACTGGCAGCACATTCGCCTGAGAGATTGCAGGAGGAATTAAGCGTGTGTTTCTCTGCTTAGTTATGGTTCCTAATTAAATAGAGTTTCAGCCGCAGTTTCAGTGTAATAGATGATTAATCTATTTCAAATTCTGGTCGGCCCACGTAAAAGTTCAACTGAAATATAAATGTGAAGGACATTTCACCTACTGAAAGAATGTGCTATAACCGAAACCATCGCACGTACAATTCGTTGAGGCGTTATCAATTCAATTACCTAGACATTGGGGAAACGACTGTACCTTCTTTATATATTAATGGCAAGGCAAACAAAATCAGGACATATTTTATGTTTTGTTGTACAACGATGGGGGCTAAACCGCAAATGCGATTCCATTGACGTAGGCATTCCAAAAGGTATACAAACGTGACACAGACCTACTTACTTGTAATATAAATTGTTGGTTGGCTCTCGGTCATGCGGAAATGTTATGTCCTGCGGTGTTCTTCGTGGTCCCCTTGGATGCCAAGAAGCTTTCGAACTATTTTGTTGGTCGGTACAGGCCCTTTAGGTGTGTAATTAATTTTCTTGTCCTGAGACAGAGGAAGGCCCTTTAAATGGTATTTCTTCAAAAATTGGTTTTCATCAAGTAAGTAAATGAGGAAATCTTAGGAATTATGTGTAACCCTCTGGGGGAAGCAATTTGTTTTTCACAAAGTTTATGGATCACATCGATCATTTGGATTTAAAGGTGATGACAGAAAGGTTGTCACTAGGACTGTTTTAATGGGCATTTTTCTCAGCAAAGAAATGAAGAAACTGTAGCAGTGGGTACACTCCACTTGACTCTGCTGAGATTCACCCTTAGGCTTGAGTGAGTTGGGACCAACACGCAATTGTGAACACCAGGGAAATAGCTCGCGTTGACATCTAGGTGGTGAGATTGCTTTTTTTGTCCGTAATTAACTGAAGACTGGCGTGCGCGGTTTTAAAAAAGACTTGCACAACCTATTCGGAGTCAGAAGTGTCATGGTCACACTATGGTTTTTTGCTATTAGCCCCATGACTTGTCAAAATCACCCATGCACTGTCGAAAAACAGGGTTTTGACTATAAAGCTTGCAAAAACTACTTCTGCGATAATGACACACCTGTCATGACAAATTTACCCAAAATTGCCGCTAAAAACGATGCATCCTCCATCTAGTAAACGAACCTTTCTTTATCACCCTATCAGAGATATACGCGCTGTCAACAGTACTGTCGCAAGGGAACGATAAAGGACTTTAGCCCTAACTTCGCATAAAAAACCTCATGTGTAATTTTTGAGACAAAGGGAAGGGTCTTACAATTTTCTGCCGATTTCAAATGGCTGATGAGAAAGGCTGTACCTCAAGACTCCTGGTTGTTTGCTGTAGGCTGAACCTGCTATCCCTCGGTCGGCAGTCCAGCATGCTAACCACTGAAGCACTACGCCCACAAAAGCGCCCTCTATATCGACGAAAAAAAATGTAAAGCTTCCCCTCAAGCGCGTCGATGATTTTCATAAACAGGGTTTTGAAGCGCAGTATCGAGGACGAACTCGAAAAGCTAACTTGAGCACGTATAGCTTTACCTGTATTTTTATTTTTTTCTATAACAAGGTGGTGAAGGTGGTTGGCCAGTAAATCTTTTTGCTAATGAAATTAAACTTTCGCGTAGGGTTCGCTTAAAAACCTAGTCACTAAGTCAGCAGTTAAGATCCTTTTCAGAGATGGTAGCATTCGCTGTATGCCATGTTTCCAAAAGTCAGGCTTTTCGGGAACTAAGGTCGTAAGACTCCGACACTGCAAATAGACTTTGGACCGTTACGAACTAGTTACTTCTAGTTTTTAAACTTTAAGGTAAGGCAACCCAATGGAAGATGAAGGGTTTTCCGTTTAAATGCAGGCTCTTCCGATGGGTTGCACTCAGGCATTTGAGCTTGTCAAAAGAGTTGCTACAATATACTTGCTACTGTCCCCTTGCTGTAAACTGTAAATGTTGCTTGATGCGGTGTTCCCAGACTTTTAAAACTGTTTTGCAAAGGTTAAAGTACAATTTTCATTTTTTGTATATGAAAGTATTAAAAAAATTCATAAATTCGGTATTAAAAATTTATACTGGTCAAAGTGTTAAAAACTACGTATAAATTATTCTAATTTTCTGCATACACTTGTACGTAAACTTCCTATGGGCCGTTTTCTTTCATGCTTAGTATGAACTGAACATTTCTGAGTAAGCTTTGAAATTAGCTTATAATGAAACTTCGTATCTATTTTCCTTTTTAACAATTTAAATTTCACAGAGGTTATTGATTTTTTTCCCATTTGTTTAAGCTTGTCATTCGTCTTCCCCTTTTTAATAAAAGTGCCAAAATTGGCCCTTTTCATCCCAATCAGGGATCACTGGCTTGGCGTTAGTAGATATCTGAAAACAAAAAACTAGTTCTCTGCATATAACCTTATTTGATTTACAAATAAGGTTTCTGTCTTCTAGCGGATAGAAAGCATTTCGATCGAAACATGGTTCGTGTACGTGCTCGTTTTATGTGAGCCACTAACCAATTTTGAATCAACTGAGCCTATTTGACGATTTTGGACTAAATACGAAAAACATATCTAAAGGCGGCAAATGTCAATCGCCAAAACCAAACATTTATCACAACTTCGAAAGTGACTAATTGCACATAAATACGAAACTACGTCTACCTACTTAAGCTGGAACAGAAAGAGCTACTTATCTCAATAGCAAATTTCGTACAAAAACTTGACAGACCAGCAAAACTGTTTTTCAACAGGTCAACTCTGAATTAAACCGAACGTAGAATTGGGAGATTAGCATCCGTCCAATTTCCTTCGGCCTTAAAGTTCCATCTTAAGCAAGAATTTAATGCCCAAGTAACGTCACATTTAAAAAAGCTGGCTGTCACTTTAATTTTTTTTTCTGTTCCAAACGAATCAGTCGTCTATTTTGGCAATGGGAAATAAAATTGACTGCCACAATGGTAATCATAAAACGGCAGTCAATCTCAATTCAAATGGAAAGAACTTGCATGCGCATAACATTATTACCTTTCCAGATGACTGACTGAAATTAACTACCAAGAATTGCGAACCTCCATTATTATATATCGTATCATCAGAAAATCCCTATTTTTTGCAAAGAACGAATTTTTTCTTCAATTTCGACTGGTGAATTAAACGAATTTCACACCCTCTTGCCATTTCACCATTTCACGGGGGAACCATAGTCGCAACATACTGGTGCAACGCTTTTCCGACTTTTGCGATTCAACTCAATTTATACGCTCGTAAAAAACTTCAAGTCATTTAGACAAGACGATGACTGAACCTGGTTATCTGACAATTTTTCCACACAGTTGAGACGATATGACTATGAGCATAAAAATGCGACATACCGCATACGGGTGGTGAGAGTTTCGGCAGCGAAAAAGCCAAACGATTCCTACGGGAGTATATACATTTCATTTGCAGATATCATTCTGTCATTTAATAATATCAAAAGGAAAAGATTTCATTCTTCTCCTTTGGTCGGTGTGTGTGCGGCTGGATGGATGGTGCGCAGCAGGTTCTTTCTCTTACATCACACACATGTCATAGGTGAATGCACCCATTGCCGCCGCCACCGTCTTCGAAGGAAGAAAGCAGAAAGCATCATCACATCAAACTTTACCAAAGCATCATCCGCACGATGGGAACGAAAGACGGTGTAGAGGTAGGTATATGACTCTAGGTTGCATCGTATATCCTAGCCGAATGGCAGTCTTTAGGATATTTCATTTGGGTGGGTGATTTTGATCTTCTTTATTTTAGTTCGCATACCACCCAGCATGCAACCGCATTATCCTCTTCCTTCGGGGCGGAAGGATTTGCTACTGGCTGACTGGCTCAGTAGCTGTCTGTCTTGGCTTGACTGTGCATAAAATGACGGCTCTTTTGCACTCTGCCAGTGAAGTAGAAAAGCGCGCGCGATGTCTCCTTAATCCCATTACTATGGGATTCGTTTCAGTAGCACCGCATCCACGCTGAGGCTACTGCAGGGATAAATGACGACAGCTGGGTAGGGGAGGACGAAGCGAAGAAACGCATCTAATCGTTGCAATGTCTTGTGAAAGGTTTGCCTTTTCTCTTTCACGGTTTTCAAGGAAGACGGTTTTAAGTGAACCGTGTTTTTTTTTGTTGGAATTTTTTTTGTCTTTATGGGGGCAATTTGGAGATTTTCTTTCTTCTGAACTTTTGTTGGGTTAGATTGAGTTAACAGATTTGCTTAAAAGATTTTTCTCTTTGCTGACAATTGCTTTGAATTTATGCTGGCTTTGGTTTTGTGTGATATGGTGGATTCCTCCCGAAAGGGCAACATTGTACATGTACGATCTTGGAACGGGGCATTTTATGAGATGGAAATCTTACGAAATCAACCGCCGTATATCTGATTTGAAATACTTTTGAAATACATACCACTGCGCTTCTGTGCTTATGTTTATATTTATTACACTTGTCCTTTGAGCAAATGGCGCCCAAGCCCTCGCGCTGTTGTCCAGCCGGTTTTGATCTAATGGCATGAACTCCATAACCATAGTCCGAGACAGAAAAAGTTCAGAAAACTAGCTGACAATTTGCAAACTCTTTATTTCGTTTCTGATCCTCTATCAACTTCACTCTGAGTAAAAAGTTTTACCTGTCAATTCTTATAGAAAATGTTGTCACATTTCGTTTTTTAACCAATAACCTTTTTGATTGTATATGATCTGCATCGAAACAAAAGTGAAAAAAGTAGAAAAAAAAAGTAAAAAAAAAATCAGTTCCTACTCTTCTTTCACATCTGTAGGTATATTTTTTTTTTCAATTTTAAATGTCCACTGTCACTTTCCCATTGAACAATTTCTGTTAGTTTCGGCTAAATTTGTATTGCTTCTGGAAATTTTAAATGTACGCAAAAAGAGCTCTGAGCTTCCTTAGTTCAGATTTTAGTCAAACATAGATGTCGTGTAAATTTGCGTGTTTTTACTAAATATGAGTTTCGATGTTTACATTTTTTTTTTGTTCTTTTCTGCACTTTTGTTTCGATGTAGTTCGGGCTTAAAGCCTAATATGCAGATTTTCGGAACGAAAAATCCCATACAAAAGTGACACAACGAAATCATTAATGAAAAATTTCGTTTTTCAGTACGCTGCTGCTGCGAAATGAAAGTGCAAATGGTGGGTAATTGTGGTATATTGCTTGGTACAATTCTCCACGCACACGTTTATTGTCAGGGACATTAATTGCTTGCGAAAATTTGACACTAGTACTTAGTGTTGCCAGCTTTTAAAAGAGGTATAAAGCCAAATTGAAAAATCTTGGAGCAAAAAATAGCCAAACTCAAATATAAAGATCAAAAATGTGCATTTTTAGGAAAAGCCAAATGGCAAAAAACGGAACCCTTATGGATTCGTCATGTCTGTCTGTCCGTCCGTATGTCACAGAAACTTTTTTCCGAAACTATAAGAACTATACTGTTGAAACTTGGTAAGTAGATGTATTCTGTCTTCCGCATTAAGATTTTCACACAAAAAAAGAAAAAAAAACAATAAATTTTGGGGGTTCCCCATACTTAGAACTGAAAATTAAACATTTTTTTCATCAAACCCATACGTGTGGTGTATCTATGGATAGGTCTTCAAAAATGATATTGAGGTTTCTAATATCATTTTTTCTAAACTGAATAGTTTGCGCGAGAGATGCTTCCAAAGTGGTAAAGTTGGTCCCCCCTTTAACTTCTTAAATAAGAGAATGATAAAACTAAACAAAATATATGATATACATTACCATGCAAACTTGCACGGAAAATTGGTTTGAACAATATCTAGTAAGTAGTTTTTACCTTTCAATTTACCTTTCATTCAATCAACTCAAATATAAAAATAAAAAAAAGCGGCCAAGTGCGCGTCGGACTCGCCCATGAAGGGTTCCGTAGCAGCCTATATGGGCTCGCATATAGTTAGATGTAAATCCCATCATTTAGGTACCTAATTATAATGTTTACTTATCAATAACTTAATTTAAAAAAAAATACACTATTAAGGACTTTTATATTATGTTACTTGCTGCTACGGAACCCTTCATGGGCGAGTCCGACTCGCACTTGGCCGCTTTTTTTTTTTATAAATTCCTAAAGAGCCTAAAAATCTTCAAACCTTAAACTGAATAGCCAAAAGTAGGATAGATCCCAAATGACAATTTTAAGGAGCCAGTGAAATGTTCAGTAGTCAAATCGGAGATTATTATCCAGTGCTGGTAGCACTGCTACTTGTGTAGCAGCTGGTGGAACTATCCCCAAACTATTTTCTGCTGCCTTTTCGCAGACGTTTCGCCAGTGTCGCCAGGTCAAATTTTAAGAATCCAGTCGAATTTGACTGTTTGACTGTATTTTTTCTCTCCAAATCCAGTTAAAAAAAACAGTCAAACATTAAAAAAAAAATCCAGTCGAAAATGAAAAATATTTTTTATTTAATAGATACTAAAATATTTTGTCTTGCCTACCTTTTTATCGTTAATTTTTTGTTTTTAAAATCTGGAACAAACAGCAGCCATAATTCAAAACAAACTGCAAAAGAAATACTAGATTCAATTTGACTTCTAGCGGCTTGCGGGTTGCGGCTTGCGGGTTGCGGCTTGCAGGCGGTGTTTGACTGTTTGTTTCTGTCAATTTAGATAGTCAAAAATATTAGAAAATGAATGTGTTCATCCTCGTTTACACTAGGCTTACATTGGAGGTGAAATTATTTTTCTTAGAAATTATAGTAGAGTCAATAATATAATAACAGTCGACTTGATTTTCATTTAAAGGCGAAAAATCCAATAAAAAAATAAACAATAGGCTGAATTTGATTTGAAAACAGTCAAACTGGCAACACTGCGTTTCGCTGTCCATTTGGAGACCTCCGGAAAATATCGTTACAAAACAGCTGCGCAGTACGGGTTCTTTTAAAATGTTTTACAGTGTAGTACAAAAAAAAAATCAAAACACGAATAATTACCTTATAATAAATTTTAATGTGTAAAAATGTAGTACTAAGGGCCGTTTGCTCATACGACTCTTAACGATTTAAGTTCTACTTAAATACTTATAGGCTACTTTTTTTAGGTCATAAACTGTCACATAAGAGTTCAATTTCAGTAAAAAAAAAGTCGGTAGCATGGTCGGTTCCCAGCCCCATTTTCGAAGAAAAGTGGTCCAATGGCGAGTTGATGTTCGTGAAATGAGTCTCACACTCTCGGCTACAGCAGCCACATTCTCGTCTGTGAACAAAGCACCGTACGAGACTGGGACCATGAGTGTCCCCCGAACTTTTTGCACAAACAGCAGCCAGCGGTGGGTCTTCATTTCGGCCAAAATTTCTTTTCAAAAAACCCACTTTGGAAATAATTTTTTAATATTTCCCAACGTTGTTCAAGCGTAAAGCGACTCATTTCGTTCCGCGGCGGTATGATGCTGACTTTCTGTCAAGATTTCTAGCGGAAGACAGCTGTCAGTGTCAAAATAACGTATGATTCAAAAAGAAACCACTAGATGGCTCACCCTTTACTCGTATAAAAAGGTGGCGGCAAAAACTTAAGAACCACTTTCACTCTCTTAAACACGACATATTCGCTCGATTTTTTGTTGGGAAGCTTGAGCCGAGATGCAAAGCTGTGCTGTGTATTGTTTTTCAATTATAAGCCAGGTCAGTGTAATGGTACAGTTTCCACCACTGGCGAACTCTAGTCTGATGACCAAAATAGCCAAGTGGGCAGATTTGACGAAAAAAACTTTTTTCTGCTCACAGCCGCCCATTTTTTTCTCCAATTGTTCTTTTTTCATCGGTCATACCTTTTAAGGCCACACTCAAAAACTGTTCGAAAGATTGCGATATCATTAAAAAAAATCAAAACACTTGGTCTACGTTTTTAGAATCTTGTCCCGGTTACGCAAGATTGAGGGTGAATTTTGCTCACAGATGCTGTGAACACAGTCAATTTATTCAGTCTGTTTCCATGAGTGGATTTAGACAGTATATGGCTGCAGGCAATAAATAGGGACATCCAAGACAATAAATCACTTATTCTCAGTATATACAATCTTACAGCGTCTTGAGGAATCAGGTGAATTATAAATAGTGTAACACAGGCCGCAGGGCGCCTTTCCTCATGTATACCTATCTAATATTCCACTATATTTCATGAAGAGAACCTAAAAGCTTAAGACGGACCCTTGATTTTACTTGTGGACTTTAAAATGGTTATAACAGATTTGTGTACAGCGATCGATCTAGTCATTACCCCTTTTTGTCACCCAATCTGCCAATTGCTGAGAACCCCTCATTCCACACAACCGAGTTCTGCGTTCGTTCTGTAAAACAAGAGGTCCACCCGCTCACTGTTACCACCATTCGAATCCACTAAGCTAGCTGCAACGGCGGTGCAACTTTCTCAGTTCAAAATGTATTTACCGTCTACACACAACAAACATCGTACTCAATTACTTAAAGAAGTGACCAACTACAGAGTTAAATCAAAGAGAACCTCTGTTTTCCCTCTTCCTTGTCAAGTTTTTCCTTTTTTTTTTTTTTCCATTGCAATAAAGACACTGTCAGAACGCGTGCACTTCATTTTTCTCCCACTGACAGCAACACCTTTTTAATTGTTGTTCACATGGATTAGCAGACGGAAAGTTTTTCTGAAGTAATTTCCAAAGTTTCTTCTACGCTCCGCTACAGAGCAAAGGATTTTCGTCATTCCTTGCCGCCGTCTCCTTTCGCCACAAGTCATTGATTGCTCTTGCAAAAGTTCGTATTTGCCATATCTTTTAGTGTACAGTATACTCCACCGAAAATATAGTGCTGTAGTCAAACACTATACAAGGGGAAATAAAAACGACGAAGAACAAGACAAATTGAGTATCGCAACTAGAAGAAGGATATTTTTACGAGGTCGTAAAAAAATCTACCAGACACGCCATTAAAATTTACTTTCCCTGATGGAAAACTATCGATTTGGGAGTTTTCTATTTTTTTTCCATCTTTTATATTATTTTCGCGCTGTCATATTCTCTTTTGAATAAATTAATATTCTTTTTGAAGACTGTGCCGATGTACACACAAACGAATGCAACAATAGGTAGTTGACTCTTCGTCTGTAAATCGTTTTGTAGGGACAACACGTCAACTGGCAATTATGATTCAAAAATATTTTCGATCGGAAAAGTCAGTAAACTTCAAATCTAGAGGTGACCATTAAAAATCGATTAATTAGGTTCCTTCATTGTCACATAGAAGACAAAAGCCCCCTCCGCTCCACGCTGTCATCAATATGCCTACTTTAATATTCACAGGAAGCCCAGTGGGTGGGACGTTTAACAGCACTTATGGTTGGTGGATTTTTGGTCAAATGGGACACCATTTTGTTGACTACGAAATTAATGTTATACAGAATTGTGTAAGGCTGTAATGACATTTTCAAGTGGCCATGCCTACAGAATGAAAGGACTCATTTCGCCTCTGTAATCAATTATTTCCATGGGACTTAAGTAAGTGAAAAGGTTGACGCTGGCTTCACATCAAAAGGACAATGAAGTGGTAACAAGTTGAAGGCTGTCGCCATTGTAGGAACGCGCTGAAGGGAGGCGCACTTCATCAAGGTTATTATGGTGGGTTTTTCGCAAATTAACGTTTCAATGTCGGGAAATTTCAGTTAACTTTTATCTATACCCATACAGACATTTATTTCAAACATCTGACACAAAGGATATATTTCGCAAACTTGCATACTCAGACTCCCATTCACATCGTATCTCTTCGATTTGAATTGTAATGCCCAAGTCCTGGGTGGGAGCTGTTCTGTATTCTGTACCATATCATGCATTTCCCTTTGAATTGACAAAATTTTTCGCCATCCGAATGGGAATGTGCATCTCTGGAATGATGGCTGAATGAAAAAAAAAAATTCCGAACGCACATCAGCATAGCTTAAGGTTTCAGACGGGAAATTGCCACCGCCATTCGTCGTTCATTTGGTTTTCTTTCAAGCTGATAACGGGCTACACAAAAAGAAGCAAACGACGAGAAAATAAATATTTTCTCACGCAAGATACATTTTTCTGCTTGGTGGGCTCCTTGGCTCCTTCGCCCATTCCAGCGATTCTCTAATTTAATGAAAATTTTCCAGTTCGCTGGGAAATGAAAATCGTCTAGCATTTGAATTTAATACCATCGCACCATGGTGCAGGTTAAATTCAACATATCCATGGGTGTGGAAATGTATTCTTTTTTTTTCTCTCTCTTTATTGTCCCGGACAAAATAGGTGATCGGAGTACATAAATTACCTCATTGAGGGTGCCTTTTTTAGAGATTCGTTTCATTTTGAGTAAGCATCACTGTTTCCAGCGACAGGCAATTTGACAGTTGACAGCCTAATTGGGCTGTTTTCAAATTCCGTCTCATGGAGTATCTGTAGGTTGGAAGCACTCCATATTCGACAATTTTGTTTGTTTATGTTGTCGTTTAAATCGAAATGGGCCTCGTCAGACATAACACAGTTCAACATGTTTCCGTCCTCTTCCACCATTTGAAGCATCTCCTGGCAAAATTCCAATTTTTTCGTCGGGTTTCGATGGTAAGGTCTTCTTTCGACTGTTCCATGCTCGGCAATATTGTTAACAAGTCTCATTATGGTCCATCTGCTCGGAGGATTGCCGCCAAACGAGCGCCTATACCGAAACTACGGACTCCAGTGCGTGATAGCGGCGGACAATCCAAATTCTTGTTTCAGTGTCCCAGTTATCCATTTTTGTTAGATCTAAAAATAAATCTGCGAAATAAAAAAAATTAACCAGATTCATTAAATAGAAAAAAAGTTACAACATTTTTTTTTGCTAGAGGCTTTCATCAGCCACCCTGTATGTTGAGCGTTCAGATGAGCTTTTTTGAGCACCTTGTAGTACTACTTGTTGTTATGACTCCTGAGGCGCATTAGAGCCGATTACGTCGACAAAGTTTATCATGTTCCTCTACAGGTTTCATTCAGAAATGCAGTTAAAAGTTCTGATGAGCAAATTCTTAAACCACGTCCGACACGTCCACAACAGACCTTTGTTTTTAAAATTCCTGGCTAATAAGCACCCTTCAAAATTTTAGACCGTCATTGGGTGGTCATGTACAGTATATGATGATACCCTGGGTACCTATCTTAGGTTCACCCAAGTACATCTTTTTCAGTCTTTAGTTTCAGAGACAGGCCTTTCGACTGTGGACACCATTGTTAGGCTGACAGGAACGCTGAAAAAAGTCCAACAATTGTCTTCGTTGCCATCTACTGAAACTTTAATTAAAGGATGAACATGAACAGGTAGGCATTTTTCCAGTTGTTATGTTTCAGCAGCTATTAAAGCTACCAACGACATCCCTCTGTCAAAATATTCAGTAAGGTTTGCCATTTTGCCATACATCGTTTCACCCTTGATGAACGAGCGGAAATTATTAAAAAAAGGCTATCGAAATTCCGTATCAGTTGTAAATACGCAGCGTGAATTCCTGCGTGAGGTCGGTCGTCATCATGGCTTCAGTGTGCAGGCAATTCGTCGCATCGTATAAAAGTTTGAGCGTGAATACACTCTTTTGGACCTTAAGCCACTAACCGGACAGAGATTTGTGCAGAATGAAGAAAACATAGCGGGGCCAGTATCGAAGAAAACCAAGAAATGTCAGCTGAATTGGGCATCGCCAGAGTCCGCCCGGCTTATTTTGCGGTTGAACTTCGGTCTACATCCATATAAGATTGTGCTGACGCAAGAGCCGAACGACAAAGTCGTTAGTTCGCTTATTGGGCGCTGGAAATGTGTTGGCTAGAGCTTCGGATTGTGACAAAAAAATCATCTTCTCCGACAGACCCATTTTTGGCTCAGGACCCTAATTCTCAAAACTTTGTATCAGAGAGTTCAAAGCAAACTTGGGGCTCTCGAATAGCTCGGTATATTTCCGTTGCGCCTAACTGCTCCATTGCCAAATCAACAAATGCTAAGTTTAAATCACAAAAAGAATCCACTGCGAAAAATCATAAATGTTCACTAAAACATACAAGTATTTTTTAAAATATCTCTTTGTTTTTTGTCAATCGAAAATAATAATTCCGAACCAATTTAAATTTGAATATTGGTTTTTGATTTGATGAGATTTTTTTTCTTCACAACCTGTCGAAATCGTTTACTTGACGTACTCCAAGACTCTACCTCATTCGAGAGGTGAATATAATTTTCGCATAGGTGGAAAAAACCCGTACAGCTTTGAGAATACAAATTTTTCTGCTATGCGAACATTTCAGGCGGATTTGCTCGTATACGAATTATGCTATGCGGAATTTGAGAATTGGGGTGCAGCAGCCATGTCAACAGACAACATTGTCATAATTGGAGCGAACGCAATTCACAATTGTTTCGAACAAGCATACATTTTACGGTTTATGGCAGGCATCGCGGTATCATCGAACCTTACTTCTTCTGAAATGAGGAAGGCGTTACTATCAAGGGTCAGCTCTCAGGTATAGACCGATGTTATCCGACTTTATGCAGCCAGAGCTCGAAAGCATCTTTATAACCTAGCTGTGGTTCCACCAAGACATGCTATACAAGCGACGCAACTTTCGAAGTTGTGAAGGAAAAACTTGGCGACTGGGTCGTCTCACGGCGAGCGTTCATCAGTTGGCCGCCGTGATCCTGCGACTGGACACAGCTCGATTATTTTCTCTGGGGCTACGTCAAGTGCTCAGTCTACGCTAACAAGGTAACTACTCTGGAGAAGCTTGAGGCTAACAGTAGAGACGCTATTGCCGGAATAACGCCTTACATATTGGGCCCGGTCATCAAAAGTTGGATCTACTGCCTGAAGAACTGCCAGCGAAGCCGAGGAGGCCATTTAAATGATGTGCTATTCCACACATAATGGCAGAACTGAAGCTTCAAATCAATCTTATCTGGTCACCCTTTACTTTACAAGCTTTCTTTATTTCGATTGTCGTCGTTCTTAGTCTTTAAGGTATATATTACGTCATTCGAAAAGTCCATAGGATGACACATAGATGGCGTTACTAGAATTTTTTCCATATGATTTCTATTTAGTACTACCCTTTTTGATAAAAAAAAATTCTGTGGAAATCAAACAATTAAACATTTTCTGGACTCTGCTCCATCGAAACAAATGGTAGGGAAGTGGACTGCTGAATTTAAGCGTGGTCGTAGCAGCACAAATGATGCAGAGCGCAGTGGACACCCAAATGAGGCTGTTATTCCAAAACCATAAAAAAAACATCCACAAATTGCTTACTGGCCCCGCTATATCGCAAATTGAAGGTGCACCAGCTAGCTGGCATTGTAAAGATATCAGATGGTAGTGTTTTTACGATTTTGCAGGAACAATTGGGTATGCGAAAGCTCTGTGCAAAGTGGGTGCCGCGTGAGCTTACAGTCGACCAAAAACAACAACGAATTGATGCTTCAGAGGAGTGTTTGGCGCTGTTAAACCGCAATAAAATCGAATTCTATCGTCGATATGTGACAATGGATGAAACATGGCGTCACTATTACACACCAGAATGCGTGCTGGAAAGAAATTTAAGTCCAATGATGAAGTAACTGAAACTGAGGCCTATTTTGACGAGAAAGAGAAATCGTACTATAAAAGTGGTATCGAAAACTTAGAAAATTGTTATACTCGTTGTATCGCCCTCGAAGGCAACTATGTTGAATAATAAAATCGAGTTTTTTTTATCAAAATTTTCTTTTTTTCTTACTTATCCTACGGACTTATTGAATGACCTTACAGACAAATCAACAAGAAGCTTAGGTGTCAAGCTGTCAAGGAATTAGGGTTTATTTGTTTACCCCACTGGTTTGCTGTCCGTCCTATGCTCGGTTTTACAGTGAAAGTTTAAACTTTGGTTTATTTAAACTTTGGTTTATTTAAACTCACAAGCGTGAATGTCAGGGAATTAACAAACAAAAAATAATTTGTGCCAAATATACTTGTCCGCGTTCGGTCATGGGAGTGCCCTCATAAAGGAACGGAAAATGGATAAAATCTGAAATATAAAATTTTGGTTAGAAAAATACCCAATGGACTTGTCCGCAATTGGAATTACACTGCATGAGTGGTAGTCTCCGCATATACCTAACCTTCTGGTGCCTCAAGAAAGTAAAAATTCCAACTTGCCCCACATCAAATATGGAATGCAGTTTTATCATGATATATCCATTTCTCCCTGGGCCTGAAAATGTCGCCTGAATTGAATCTGATGGACGTGAAAGTTGGTGTTGGTTGGTGTGCAAAACATGACGCCACTGTTTGAAAGTAGCAGAAATGAAAATATATGAAGACAAATATGCAATACATTTGTGATAACTGCCAGCTTTTCGCAATTTTTAATATATCTCCCAATGACTGACAGAACAAATCCAGATCGGATTCCGAGGATATCAAAACACGGCCATGTACATCAACCTCAAGAGCTCGTTATGAATGTAGACTATGCAATGCTTTGCACTCCTCAAATTTCCCTTTCAGATTTCAAGTATCAATTCAAAAAAAGCTAATATTTCTTGTTATCCTTTCACATTATTCAAATCATAAAAATCCTACATACACAAAATTCACCGAAGAACAATAACTGTACTTGAATAAACTTCATCTGCTTGTAATTCATTTCAATTTATTCATTATTTTCATTTCAGTTGTTTCTCTTTTAGCATAAGGCTTATGTTTCCATTTCTGTTCTTCCCTGCCGATGGAAAGAATATTGGAAAATGCAAATCTGAAGAAAGTCACTGATGCTCTTCCCTTGAATTTATTTCCCGAAAAAAAAAGAACCCAAAGTCTCAAAGCTATTAATAGAAATTCCACGGATCGTAGTAAATTACAAAACAAAAATATTACACACCATCCACTCGTGCAAAGGAAATGAAAAGTGTATGTAGTAAAATTTTGTTAACATGACCATCAAAACCAGCAAGAAAGAAGCCGTTTCCCATTACAAATTGGGTTGTAAAACTATATCCACACCCTCGCCATGGCCACTCTCCCTCGCCCTAATCCTAGGTGCGAATTAAGTCTAACAAACAGAAAATCAGTATACCAGTAATTATTGGGATGAATAGATTACACCAGAAGAAAGTGTGTGTGGATGTTGCAAAATCCTCGTGCACACAAATCTCAAGAGAAGTCCTTTGCAAGCGTTTTGGATTTATTCAGACATTAAAGCTGGCTGAAGTGGATCTCTCACTATTGAAATTTCTCGTTCGTTTCCTTAATCCTCGTACGTGGGGAATGAGAAATGAGTATGTGTATGTTTATCGAGCGAATATTACGTTACCGTATATGTATTTTCACGGTCGGCTTGTGTGTTTAGTTAGTTCGTTAGGTTCGGTATTAATCACAGTTCGATCGGTACCCAAACTGTAAATGAGATTTGATGTGTTTTAATCATGAATCGATTAGAACTATATCTACATGTATGGAGAACTATTTGCGTTTAGGGAATGTATACCACCAAGATAAATAGTTTTCTATCTGCCGGGGAGGTTTTGTTTTGATGATGCCATCGCTATCAAATATTTGAAATCAATTTCCGGTTGATGGTGTCTCGGTCATGCCTTGGCATATGCCCTCAAGCATTTCAGTAATAATATGAGAAAGCAGCAATCATGTCATCGACACCAATATCCAATCGTGTGCAATTCAATATTTGTGAATATTGAAACAAGAAGGGCCAAGTCACAATTGAAACGGTCTTCTTAAGAAAAGCCTGCATATTTCACCAGAGATTTAAAACAGACAGTGTTTCCGATGCAAAATATTAACCAATGCAATAAAAAGAGAACGGTGCAGGAAAACCTAAACTCCAGATCCTGTTGAGTTTTTCATAACAAAGAATATATCTGCAAAAAATATAAGAAGTGGGATCAGCTTGATTCAACTCACTTTACATGATTGACGGCAGTCCGAAATCAGTCAGACTACACTGGAACTAAAAATAAATAAATAGTTGGCGCAACAGGTCTGTAGGGACCCTAGGGCTAGCTTCTCACAACCATTCGTTTGTGTGAGTTTTTCATTTTTGGGACGAATGAAAGGGATCTACAATTTTATGCCGGGTCCAAACGGCTAATTGAGAAGCTCCTTCATGTCAGTTATACTCTCGGATATTTGCCAGACGTTCGCGAGAGGTGACGCAGCGGAAAAAAACCATAAGTTGGAATTTGGGTTTTTTCGGTATTCGAAACTGGGACCCCTCGCTTAGTAGTCCAACACACTAACCATTAAGCCACTGCGCCTACACTGGAACTACTTCAGGCAAAACTTGGACTAAAATATGCAGCTATTAGAATCTTTGGAGTTGATGCATAATCAGCGTTGCCAACTGTCCGGATTTTCCAGGATATGTACTCTTTTTCGCTTATGCGAGGAATGTCCCTGATAGTTTCTCTAGATTGTCTGGGTTTTTCATTATTCAGAAATGAAACAAAAAGGCCTGATATTTTTCATTTCAAAAATTTCAGAGAATTACTCCTATTGAAGAATCAAACAGAATCAAAAACAAGTAAAAGTGTTATCATCTTCCTGGCCGATGCTTTGATACCCTCCACTGCATACAAGTCATGCAAAGTTTTAGGCATGTGAGGTAGTACGTAATTACATTGAACAACAGACAGAGAGACACATGGGCGTAATATTGATTTTGTATGGGAGGAACCATAACCACTTGACCGACATAGCCCATTTTTAATACCAACCTGACGAGGATAAAAAGAAGTCCTTTCGCCAAATTTCACTCGCCTATGTTAATTCTTGTTAATTCTTTTGGGCGCTATCGTGCTTTCAACAGACAGACAGACAAAACTAGAACTACTAGAAATAAGTACTTTACTATCGATCAGATGTAGATAATGACTTATATTTTTTTCATCGACCTGAGTAGATCTATTTTGCCATAGGATCAGAAAAGGTTTGTTTAGGCTACTAGAGTTTCTACATTCCTAATGTAGCTGATGATGATTTCAGCAGAGGATGTCTTTACTTCTTCTGGGCTTATTATTTACCGGAAAAAGAAATTCCTTCTAATACCACAAATGGCTGGGCATTCACATAAGATATGCTCAGTTGTTGCGTCTTCCAGACATAGACGACACTCCGAAGAGTCGGCTGCATGTATTTTGTTTAGGTTATATCGCAAACCATGGTGCTCTGTTAGGTAGCCAACTAGATTTTTGACATCATGCCTACGTAGATTTATAAACTTTTTGGCATTATTTTTGAAAGGTTTGATTCATTTTTTTGGCCTGTCTTAGGCCTGGGATGCTCTCCCAATGTGAAATACACTTATTGTGTTCCCAGCTTTCACCATATTTTGGTTTTGTTTCTGTTACATAGTGTTTGGAGGGTATTAAAGCAGTGTAAGACTGATTTGGAGTCAATGGTGAGCTAAGGGCATTTATAGCTGCTTGACTATCCTGATTTGTAAAAGATACCTGATTTGTAAATGAGGCTTGCGCATTCTTTAATGGCATGGATCTTTTGACTTATACAAATTGGAGACTATTTGTAAAGAAAAAGATTCTCGTGGAACATTTCAAGTTTCAAGACGTAGCACAGGCTTTCAAAAACTTATGACTTAAGGAACTAATCCATAAATTGTAAAAGCATTTGCAAAAGCGGTACTTACGAATTCTAGATTCGTATGTAACTGCTGGATTTTTCAGAACCAAACAAGAAAATGAGAACAGTTCCCTAAGATGAACAAAAAATCTTCCAGTGCTCAACAGTTTCAGATTTCAGCTTCTCGTTGTTTTGCAAATAAATAAAACAAATAGTTGGCGCTATAGTTGCATGCACCCTAGGACTATAGCTTCTCAGAACAAATATTTTAGTGTGAGTTTTTCTATATTTGGGACGTATGATGAAAGAGACCCGAAATCGAGTTTTAAGGTTTTAAAGTCTCTTACACTGCTGTAGAAAGTCCTCTCGCTTATGCATCTCTGCTTTGTCTTTTTACGATTTTTAGGTTAGGTCGGATTTGGTTGAAGTGGCTGCCGGCTAGCCGACACACTTACACCATTATGAGGTCCCTTGTGATCATTTAACTACAAAATCAAAACTTCTTGGTTCTACTTCCAAATTCATGTTGAATGTGATTGGCCTTACCTAAGTTTTGGGACCTTTAAAACCTTTTCAACGAATCGGGGAATATAACATTTTCGGCACATGCCCGAATGGTACAGTCTTTCATTACAGACATCGTTGCCTCAACCTAGTAGCTTAATTTGATGATTTAAACAAATTGGACATACTTTACCTTTTTTTTTTTTTTTTTTTAATGTCAACACATTTACTACCATCTCTTTCTGACGATAAAAGCTCAAGTTTATGGACTATTTTGGGGTCCAATTAAAAAAAACCATCTGAAACCTTAAATCTTAGGTTTTTAAGTACCAACCCAGGATGTTAAAAAAAGGGGCAAATTACGTTACCTGATGTAAGAAATATGAATTTAACGATGAATGTCCTTCGTTGATATACTTAAATTTATATAAACAACCCTAAAGTAGTGAAATCATTTTGACATCGTTTCTTTTATCGTAAAACATTTAAATGCCTTCGGACCAACTCACGCAGCATTTCTTTTTCTGCTTCCGACCAGTTTTGTTCTATTGCTCTTTTAATATTTTCTTTGCCGCTCAACTGCAATTTTATAATTTTTATTCACATCATAAAACATAATTATGTGAGGCAACCGTTTTCGGGAACAGAAGAAAAAAGGACCGCTTGTAGGATGTCTTCGTACACATACCTACTGTATATTAGCGGAAGGTAAAGTCATAAATTCCAACATGTAAGCGTCATTATAAATTTTCCTAATGCCTTCTGAATGCTCTATAAGCCGTTGGATACTTTCCATATTAACAGGGGCTTGTGTTGTGTGTAGTGTGTATGACATAAAGAGATTTTCATATATTTGCATTATACTGTTTGGACTTTTTTGTAATTTGGCAGTGATCAAAACTACGTGGGTAGAAATGTAACGTCGTTTTAGGGGAATACGATCCTATAACTTTCGTCTTGAGTTCTTATTTCAAATCCCTTAGGCTTCCTTTATTTGGTTGATGAGCCCCAACCCTTCTATGTTGATAAAACAATAAGTTTCTTCGACGTACCTGTGTCTGAGAGCGGTAATCTATTGACGTGTGTCATCAGAGTGGCATGATTTGTTGAATTTAAAGAGATGGCTCTGATTACTCTAAAACGTACCATCGAGGATCTCTTTTCCATAAGGAGTTGCTCATTATGTATAAAATGCTCTCTTAATAACGTCAACTCATCTGCTTAGCTCATTTGGTCAGTTAATTCAATACTCAGCCTACAAAATCTAATTTCAACCACTTTTTTTCTTTGAGCGCAGCGGCTCAATACCAAATGTACTAGACTGCCCAGCTGGGGTCTCAGGTTCGATCCCCGGAAAATCAGAAACTACATCTTTAAGTTCTTTGTTCTGCGTCACCTCTTGTGAATGTCTGACTCGGCGTAAAATTGTACGTCCCTTCCGTTCGTCTCAAAAATAAAAAAAAAATAAATCATTCAGAATTGTTTTAAGGTGCTAAGCCTAGGGTATACGAACCTGGTGCACCAAGTTTTTATTTTATTTTAATCTCAATCCCAGAAGGTGACTTCTGACCTCACCTTCTCTCGAACTTGGTAATCAATGAAATGCTGTCTGAAAGCGGATGGTTGCAACTTGAATTCTATCGCAGTATTAGCAAATCAATTTAATATCCAAGCAATAGCTACAAAATGCTCTTAACAAACTAATAAGATTGACGAATCGATGGGGATTGGGCGTAAACCACCTCAAAAAAAATAAAATAAAAAATGTCCTCTTCCTAAGGAAATTACAAATTTTAACACATTAACACTGCAACTTTCAATCTTATTTTAGAAATTAAAAGTGAAAGCTAACATACGAGAAAAGAGTTAAAACAAAATAAGATTATGCACATTTCTATTCCAAAAAAGCTTACAACCCCGTATTACTCGGTGGTGTGGATGTCTTGTAGACTGACGTGGACAAAGCGATTAATCTCGATAAGCTAATCCACAGAAGAGCTTGGTTATACACACCTTCTTCTTTACACATGTGGTATGACAAGGGACCTTTTGGTGTCGACATTTGCAAACAACCACCTTAACCTAACCTTACCAAAGCTCTTCTTCTCTATAAGCGAAAAACCCGAATCTAATATTTCTTCCATATTATAGAGGTGGCAAGTTCGATTGATAGAAGATACTTCGCTAACATCAGATCTATAATCGTAAACCTTTTCATATTCTTATGGTGCTTAAAAAAAAATATTTTGTAATGTCTTAAACCCGGGACATTATCTCAGTGGTTAAGGCGGAGTTGTTCTTCCCACTCGTTAATTAGCCCTAAAGTAGTAGCCCAGTTGGTTCCTTCTTCTTTGCCGGACATCATAGCGGCACTTTACTGTTTTCTTATTTTTTTTTTGTATATTTGTATTCACTGCTCTCGCTAGATACCTTAATACAAAATGTAAATACTTTAATACTACCACCAAAGCCTAACGTTAAAGTTAATTTATTCTTAAATGAGTCTCTACTGAGATCAAACTCGAACAAACTATTATAATTATTGGATTCTCTTAGGCATCTGGTAATTGGTTCATTACAACCATAGTTAACTCTATGATAAGGAACATAAAATAAAAAGCGATTTCTAAGCATTAAGGGCAGTCGAAATGGTTGCTTATCAAGTCCCGAATGAACATAAGTGAAAAATATTTTCTACGCTTAAGGTAAGATACCAAATAATTTGCATCTTGTCTCATACGATGGCATTTCGATATTCCAGCGTAATCTACGAAAAGCAACTGAACGAAAACGTTTTTCGATCTTCTCAATTCTACTGGAATGTAAAGGGTTTTTCAATGAGAGCGCTACAAAAGTTTTTTTAAATAAAACAAATCAATGTATCAAAAAATTGGATATCAATGAAATTCTTTATTCCTGTGAAAGTACGTTCGTTATGTATGGAACTCAATTTCTAACGGCGTCAAATCGCACGACCGGGGCGGCCAAGCGACTGTTCCATTTCGTGAGATAACACGTTCTCCAAACTTGGTTTCCAATAAATTGATTGTGACATTCGCTGTGTGGCTTGTGGCGCCATCCTGTTGGAACCTCATGTCCTCCAAGTCCATATCATCCAATTGGGGCCAAAAATATTCGGTTATCATTGAACGGTAGCGATTCCCATTCACAGTAACGTGCCGGTCTTGATTATCACGGAAGAAGTACGGCCCAATGACGACGCCGGCCCATAAACCACACCAAACCGTAATTTTTTCGGGATGCAATGATGACTCATGGAGTACGTGTAGATTGCTGCCTGACCAATACCGCATATTTTGTTTATTGACGAAGCCATTCAGCCAGAAATGAGCCTCATCGCTGAAGATGATTTTTCGATGAAAATCCGAATCATTTTCAAGTTGTTGCTCAGCCCAAATCACTAACATACGACGCTTCTGGTGGTCAAGCGGCTTCAGTTCTTGCGTCAATTTAATCTTGTAAGGATGTAGGCCAAGATCTTTTCGCAAAATTCGCCACAACGACGTCACAGAGATGCCCAACGCTTGAGAACGACGTGTGAGAGACACATTTGGGCTTTCTTCAACTGAAGCCTCAGCGGCAGCAATATTATCGACACTACGGGCACTTCTTTGTCTCACTGGCACGGGAACATTTTGTACTGTGCCTGTGGATTCAAATTTTTCCACTTCCAATTGTTGATCTGCTAGGACGATTATGACGACCATAAATGGGGCGTAGCGCTCTTAACGTTGAGGCCACTGACTCCGAATTTCGGTAGTAAATGTTAATAATTTCGACTCGTTGTTGGCTCGTATATCTTTCCATCATGAAATGGCAAACCTTACTGAAGAGAAATGTCAAAAGAGCGGCAAGAAATTCGGCGTCATTTGCTGTCCCTGTCGCTCTACTTTTGTAGCGTCCCTGTTGAAAAACTCTTTACTTCATAAAATGGATTCCATACTATACTACAATATTTAAGATTAGACCTGACAAAAGCAAAGAATATACATTTAAGAGTGTGCGGATCATGAAAGTCCTTAGAGTTCCGCAATATAAAACCCAACATAGAATTACTCTTAGCAACCAGGAAGTCAATATGCTTACAGAAATCGATTTTTTTTGTCAAATACAATCCCAGGTCTTTTTTAGAGAAGACAATAGACAGTGGGGATATTATCGATCATGTACGTAAATGATACTGGGAGGTTACGACAAAATGACATGCTTTGACATTTAGAGACGTTAAGGCGAAGGTCAACATTATGACATCACAAAGAGAGTCTTTTAAGATCTTCCTATAAAAGTATGCAGTCATGTTCAGACTGAATATGTCGGAACACTTTTAAATCATCAGCAAACATCCAAAACAGATCGGGTATGTCGTTAATAAATAAAAGGAAAAGTAAAGCGCCCAAGTGACTACCCTGAGACACTCCGGAGGTGACAGAAACTGGTGATGAAAGTACATCCTTTATACGAACCAGTGCTGCCAGGCCGCTTTAACCACTCGGAGTCAAAAAACTAAACAAAAAGCGCTAGAACGTTTTTTTTTTTCATGGAAAACTAAGACCTAAATTAAGCGCTAAATCTGAAATTCTTATAAGGAGAGTAAAACCACAACATATTCAGTTTTTGTTTTGTTTATTGTTTTCATAAGCAATCAAGTATTTATTTAATAATACAAAATAATTAAAAAATCTGAGTTTTCGTCGAGTTTTTGCACTCTAAACGGGGATTCACATGAATTGTAGGGCGATACCCATGTCAAAGTTTAATACCAATATCTTTCCGTGTGGAGTTTCCACATACAAGTTATAATAATAAACTAGCATACCCGTGCGAGTGCGAGAACTCTCGCATCTGGATGTTATGTGTACATAGTATAAAATTTAACTTTTTTGAATTATTAATATTTTCAAAAAGTAAAAATGTGTATACCTACTCTCTTTCTTTTGACACTTCATTTGTTAAGATCGATTGAGTGTGAAAACCGCAAAACTACAGAAATAATAGAGGGGATTTGCAAATAAAAAGCGCTAGAAATTCCGCTAGGTGCTAAAACTTTTTAAAGCGCACTAAACATACTTAAAGAGCGTCAGATCTAGCGCCGAATCCGCTAAAATGACAGCCCTGATACGAACATACTGAATACGATCCGCGAGATAGGAGTGAATCCACTCTAGAAAGTTGGAATGTAATCCAGATCTTTTAAGTTTGGAAACTAAAGCATGTCACCATGCTAACGCTGTCAAAAGCTTTGGCAAAGTCAGTATAAACTACATCACATTGCAAGTCTAGATCTACCAGCTACAAATCCCTGTTGCAAATGAGAGATTACACCCTCTACGAGAGGTGTAAGTTCTCATAAGTATTTTATTGAAATAGCTTAGGTATAGGCGACATTTTTCAAATTGGACGATAATTGGTGCTAAAATAAATCGTATTTCGATCCAGATTTAAAAATTGGAGTTATGAACGATTTCCTCCAAACTTCCAAAAAACTTCCTGTCCTCGGAGACAAATTCAACATTAAACAAAGAGGAACGGAACACGCACAGGAACACTTTTGAAGTAAAATTGCCGGGATGCCCCGAAACCAGGATTTGCATCTAATTTTAGCAAGGAAAGAACATTTTGAACTTCTGGAATTGAACACCCAAGGTTACCAACATTTACAGAATTCCAAGACATTGAAGTTTCATTCGAGACACTAGCTGGGGTAGTAGGTACTACTTGAATAAACATATCGAAAGTTGTTTGCGAACATATTACAAATGGTCACAAGGTCGGAAGAGGATCCATTATTATGGCGCAGTTAGCAATACCATGAGATTGTTTTTCTAATGTTGATGAAGATCCAAAAACGATTCCTATTAGTTCTTAAGTTAGATTCAACAGAAATAACGTACTGTCCAAAAGAAATAATGATCCCCCGGAAATTTTGTTAATTTATCGAAAGCTTCAAAAAGAAATTTGATGTTCTTCGCAAATTTTTTTTGAAGCTTTCGATAAACTAGCAAAAGTTCCGGATCATTATTTCTTTTTCGAAACTGCTTATAGGTCTTATTTAAGTTCACGATCGTTTTGCCCGAAATACCATGGGACACGTTCCCATAGGGATTTGGACCTTGGTTCTGGGTCCAAAGACACCAGCACCAACTCCAGACTCCATTTTTGATCCAAAGCAAAACCGTTTGGGTCTAGCTTAGGACCACCATTGGCCCATTCTGCACTCCGGAGGTATTCAGAAAGACACGTATGTTCTATAGGTCAACCTAGGTACAGGGTAAACACCTTTCTGCAACATCTGGGGGCACTTTTTCGTATCGTTGCCACGACCATCACTAAAATTTGTTCGCCAACTTCCTCATCTGAGGCTTAAAATTCTTCACAAATGTCCTCTTCCATAGATTTCAATTATTTCTATACGACTCTCTTTAAATTCGGATCTATTGTTGCTCTTGGTGTTGATAATATTGTTATTGCCGCCGGCCGCCTGTCTCTACCTCAAGTGAAACCCTAAACTGAACTCATTCACGTCTACTTAAATTGGTTTCAAGTTTCCATATTGTTATGCTTACATTGATTTGAAATCGAGAGAGATTTTTTTTTATCTGATAAATAATAAAAATTATATTTTATATATATTTTTTTTTACAGTGCTGAGCAAGGGACAAGGTGAGACGTGTCGTTATCGCTTCTTGGGAAAATGTGGTGGTTATTGTTGGATTGTGACACAAGCCACAATTGTCTACGACAAGCAAAAACCGCAAAGTGTTGTTTGCGTTAATTATGTTATAAGGTAAGTGACCATAGAGTTGTTATTTTTAGTTTTTTTTATTATTAATGTTAATGAGTAATGCGCCTCATTTCAAAGGGAACACTCATAAATAAATTGTTCATTTCTGTAGTATAAGCAGGAAGGGGGAATTTTTTTTATCTTCATTGTTATGGCGAAATTACCGACCAAAATAAATGTTTTAAATTGCTCTCCTTATATCTGATAAGCGGCAGTACCTGCACATGTCCGTTCGAGGTAGTTAGATGCAGTATCATCGAATCCATAAACCTTTTTTTAATTCATTGAATTTAGTCATTCAAAACTGGGCACAATTCTGGCCCCATTTCGAAGTGGTTGCACTCAAAAAATTAAGGCAGCAAGTTTATAGTAAAGACTCGTATATAAAGGGTTTATTTTTCCCCTAGTTTTTGAAGAAATTTTGTTTTTGAATGAGGGGCTTCTAAGAGAGGACCGCCTATAGGCCAAATGATTTTAAGTCTAACCATCGCTCCATTGTCGAAGACGCGTAAAAAATAAAGCGGCAACTCCCTTCACATCCTCTTGATCTTGATGTACTTAAAAAAATAAATACACATTTCGTTACAGAAGCCTGCCTCATCACACTTTTGTAGAACTTCACTCCATAAGCAGAGTTTAAAATATAAATTCCACGTCTGTCCATTAAAATCGAATTTCCACCCCCGAAAAGTAAACTGACTCGTGTCACTTAGTGATTCCCATTTGATTACTATTCCTGTCACTTAGCGTGTACCTACCGAAGCGTTCTCGCAGCTCTATATCTGCAAATCTCGTCCTTGGGGACGCAATAATTTATTTAAGAAAAAAACACAAATTCCAATCCATCTTCAGCATTCGCTCACAATGCAAAAAAAATCGATACGAGTACATTACCAAAATTATCTATCAAAAGGATAATAGTCACAAAGAGGATATATAAAGTTATAAAACCTTTTCAGGTGGATTTGTCACACCGTCTCGTTTCGGAGAGAATAATTGAGAATGATGAGGGTGGAAAGGACCTATTGGCAGAGTTGAACGTGGACGTCGCTATAAATATTTAAAAATATATAAATCCAAAGTCAACCTTCGCCGGCACTACTCACATATTTATGAACGAATTTTTCGTTTCTATAACCGGATGTCATACATTTTGACGGTGTGCGTGGTAATTAGAAGACGAAGGAAAAAATTGATTTATAACTCGATCGGTGAAATTACTTTTACCCTTAAATGGCGCTTTAACTACACGTGCGTTAGTAATTGTACAGTGGCGTAAATCAAGTCAATATAACTACGCACCGGTTTGACATAGGCCTTCGACAAATCTTTTGCCGTCGTTAAAATTTATCGCTTCATACGCGTTTTTTTCTTTGGGGCTGAAAGTACCACATCTTTCACAAAGCTAACTGCTTGTCGTGGTAGATATTATACCGCTTGTATCACGTGTGTGTGTATGTGGTTCTTGAGGTTAGTGTCAGTCAGAAATCCTGAAGGCGTTGGTGAACATTGTAACTACTGACGCATGGTCTAGGAAATTAAAATTTGTCCTTCGCCATTATATAACCGCACAAGGGAAGAGGTTCCTTTTAAGTGCCCTCTGAATTCATAAAGGATACTAAATGTGCTGCTGCTACGATTAAGGATGTGATTTAGGGATTAGATATATTGTGTTTTTTTTTATTTTATTTTTTTTTGCTTACGGTTTTTATTGAGGTATGTTTGGCGGGTGTGAGTAGCAGTAGGCAGGCTAATAAATATATTGTCTTTTACAGGTCGGGTGAGTACACTTTTTATAAATTATTTCAAGGCTATAATCCTGAAGAAATGAACAACTTATATCGCGTGATTTGCCGCACTTGAATTTTATATTTAATATACTTTTTTATTAAATGGACTTTAATTTCAAAATTCAATCAACAACGAATAATAGCGATTTTGAAATGAGGCTTCAGTTAAATT
Source organism: Cheilosia variabilis (assembly GCA_951230905.1). Lineage (NCBI taxonomy): Eukaryota > Metazoa > Arthropoda > Insecta > Diptera > Syrphidae > Cheilosia > Cheilosia variabilis. Next base: position 47,522,996 of record OX579676.1, read on the forward strand.
TAGAAATGTAAACAAATTGTCAGCAGGAAATTGTAATATAAATATATTTATCGTTAAACCAAAATCTAAGCACTAGAGATCCAAGAACGTGGAAAATTTCCCTTTTTGGAGGATTTTTCCATCTCTTCGTCTGCTAGAACAAATTCATTTGATTAAAATTGATTAGGTTGTGTTTTTTTTTTTCAAATTGAAAGATTCGAAAAAGACCCCACATTTTTGATTATTTTAATCAAAATATCGTCCATGTCATGAAAATAAATGAATGAAATGAATATATATTTTGTGGCCCGTGCCTACTCCAAGCATAGGTACCTAAACCTACAGAGTATTCAAGGGTATAAAGGACTACAGTCTATTGTTTTAAATTGTTTTAAATAAAGATTGTATGGGCGAATTTTTGAATGAGTCCACTTTTAGTAAAAATTTACCAACAAATTTTAGACAATATCAGATGAGTTAAAATCCCTTTGTTGGCCTTGAAAGATGGATTAAGATATTGTTCGCAGAAACCCCATTCTTAAATTGTTTGTATTCGGAAAATCAACATTTTTTTATACTCCTTTGCACTTAAAAAAACAAAATAATTTTTATTAACTTAACTTTCGTTTTATTGACACCTTGTTGGGAATTGTGCTTACTTTTGGGAATGAAGGGAAATTCAAGCCTTTCGTATGGGAATTTTTATTAGCAAAAGTCTGTAAAACGAACTTTTTCGTTTAAATTTGTTTCAATTTTCGTATTTTGTAGCAAGTTATTTGCATGACTGTTTAAAACAAAACACAAATGGGGAATTTTAGTCCCCTAAACGTGAGATATAGCTTCTTTGCAAATGGTGGCATTTTCAGCCTCTCCATGATGCACACAGTACTCTTACATGTATTTCACTTTCCGGAATCTGTCTGAATTATTAAAAAAAAAAAAAACTTTTTATTTTGTATTTAAATTGCAATTTCATATAGGCACGACAAGCCATATTAAAAAAACCGTTTCTTGTCAATACCTTTTGCTTTAAAAACAAGTGGCCATTTAATGGTTCCCGCATTTGCGTTTTTATTTCCGTTGTTCTAAATCTTTTGCTTGAAAGCGCTCGTCATTGATGGCCCGCAATAGAGAAATTATATTTTCTCCAACATACACTGTGGCTATATCTTGTTGAAACAACAGTGAGGGAGGGTTTTGCACAGTTGACGTAAAAATACATTTCAAAAATCGCCTGATATTGAGTAGCATTTATGTTAACAACCCAAATTATATTGCACAAGCTGTATTTTACAAAAAAAAAAACTGGACTATCTTGCACACTTTCAGTATACTCTTTGGCTATTTTCATTCACATGTGTCGAACAAATTGTTTCGGTATCAGAGAGGTTTAATGACTCTTCCTGTGGAAAGCGTACAACCAGATGCTGTATAGGGGAATATTGAGCTTAGTGGACTGGATCCATTTGACATTTGACTTGAATTAGCTCACGTAGCCTCAAGATAATTAACAGAGTACCTGGTCTGGTCGATAAAGGCTCAACTAAAGCATTCTCCGTTTGTACACAAGTTTTATTCGTCAAGTATTTTTTTTTTTGTTTTTCTAATTTGAGACGCCATGTGAATAATGTGTTTCAGGAGTACCTACATATAGTTCAATATAATATTATTGTTAGTGTACCTACTTTGAATTTTTAAAATTTTTTTTTAAATTTTTTTTATAATTTTTTTAATATTTTTTTTAATTCTTTTCCTTTTTTATCGGGCGTATTGAGTGTGAAATACGTTTTTTGTTCTTGTACGACTCTTATTCGACATATAACTCTATTTAGTACTAAACTGATCCCTTTTTCTTGTTTGTTAAAAGCTGACCGGAAAATGGAAAATAATTTGTTAGTGTCACAAAAAAATGCGTTTGTTTAGAGTCTTATTGGACACATAACTTTTCCTTTTAATTATCTGAAAAATAAACGCAGTGGCTTGGTGGTTAATGTGTTGAACTACTAAGCGAGGGGTCTCAGGTTCGATTCCCGAAAAAAAGCCTCAAATTCGATCTTAAGGTTTTTTGTCATTGCGCCACCTCTCGCGAACGTCTGACAAGAGTATTATTGTCATGAAAGAGCTTCTCAATAAGCCGTTTGGACTCGGCATAAAATCGTACATCCCTTCCACTCGTCCCATAAAAGAATGAAAAACTCGCACAAAACGAATGGTTTTGAGAAGTCATGCCTATGGACCCTATGGAGCTGGCGCAAGACAGCTACTTATTTATTATAATGATGCATTGTGTTGCAAAATATGAAGCTGAAAACATTTTTCAATCTGTTTTTTTTTTTTGTATTGTATTGAGTAGTTGAGATCAATTTTGTGCACCGCAGCTGGATCATAAAAATGGGAGCAACAAGTTGAACCACTTTTACGAATAATTGTGAATATTTTAGCTCCCAACGTGTCAAACGTCGTTGCGTTGAAAACAGAAAATAATCCATCATTGGTTAAATTTGTGGCATGATTTAATCGGCACAATGCTACCGCAAAATCTTGAAAATTTGACAGGCAGGGAGCAACTTTTTTATTCTTCATTTTGATGTCACAAAGTTGAATTTAAGTCTGAGATGGGAGGTACCTACTGTAAAAAAAACCGAAAAGACATCAGACTACTTTAATTCTCCTCCTCCTATTTGACTACAAATAGCAAAGTTTTAGGATTTTTTACCTAGCATTTGACAGTTTACACCTGTCGATAAGTAGAGCGAACAAAACACACACTTCCTATCAGTAATCACTGACAAACTCGCCAGGCAATGCCAGGAAAAAAAATAAATAAATAATGAACTCAAACTGCCCTCCTTACAAAGCCCTCGCACTGGGCGAAGCTTACGAAGAACAATCCGCTTTTCGTCCCGCCTTGAGCATCTATCAATCCCTCATCAAGACCGCCGAAGTATCGTTACGTGTCAAAATCAACCTCGGCAATGTACACTTCAAGCAGACGGACTACCCCAAAGCCATTAAGTTCTACAAAATGGCATTGGATCAAGTTGGGCAAAACGAAAAGGTCATCTACTCAATGATAATGCATAACATTGGTCTGGCCTTGGTGCAACAGGGCCTTTATTCGGAGGCTGCATTTGTATTCGCATACATCGTCAAGGTGAATCCCGACCTAAAGGCCTTCATCCATCTAGTCTTATGTGCGTACGCCTTGCGAAGCGCTTCAAAGATTCGGCGATATTTTCCCGGCATATTCACTTTGCCAAGATTGGATCAAATCGAACCAATCGAACGGATAGTCATTCTCGTCGCACCTTTTATTGAAGAGGACGAAGACGACGGGTTCAACTGGTGTCTGGATATTATCCGAATCACAGACTATGCATGGATTGCCGACAATCTAGAAGTGGCGCGCATAGTGAATCTTATGAGAGGAGGGGACCTCAAAAAAGTCCTACAGCTTCTTGACAAACTTACGTTTAACATCAAACATTTGACCGAAACTTCGAAGGTAAATCTAAGTTTTATTTACATAAAACTTAACCGGTACCCGCAAGTCGATAGCCTACTGGAGGAGTGTACAAGTGCCAAGGCATACAATAACATCGGTGTTTTAAAAATGTTACAAGGGGACTATAGGGCAGCTAGAAGTGCGTTCCAAAGAGCCGCCGAATCGGGGGAGCAATTTTATGAAATGATCTATAATATGGCTCTGGTGGGACTTAGGTTGGGAAACGTTACAAAAACAGAAGAGCTCTTTCAAATGTTGGTGAAGAAATATCCATTCCCATGCAACCCAATTGCCAACTATCAGTTGGTCCAAGTAACTGAGGACAGAAAATCAACCTTTTACAATTTGCAGGCCAATTTGGAAGTTGTTGGTCTAACCTATGTCACTGATCCAAAGGTCTTGAAGAAAATCGCCGAACTCTACGGCAAGCTTTCGAATTTTAAGCAGTCTTGGTGGTATTTGCAAGAAGCTCGTTCTGTCAATCCTTTCTTGTGAGGGCAGGACAGATGATGTGAAATAAATGTTTTTTCAAATATTGTTGCCTGTTTGTCACTACACTGAACCTGGCACTTTATTTGGTCTTAAGACTTGGTTTTTGTGATGACTTACGAGATATCTTGTTGATACAGTTTCGGAAATTATTTGTAGCACCCTCACAAAATACAAATTGAGTTATTGAGCTGACTAGGCACTACATCCAGATACGATAAGGGGCCCATCATTATACGAACTTATTGGCTGAGCCTCCCTGAAAATGATTTTTGTAGAAGCTGTATGGACGAGGAGAAGAGGGAGACTACTTTGGCCTTCTTTGTACGTGCACAGCCCTCTCATGCAGCAGAAAAGTACGTCTCGGAGAATATTTCATCGAAAATCTCGGCGAACTCGGAGTATAAGCCCCAAATGCCCCCAACGCTTTAGTTTTAGCTGCAATTGGTTAAACGGGTAGTTTTTGAGATCATTAAGGCCGCTCTTAGTGTGGCCTGCCACCCGAACCTAACCTAACGAATAGGCAGAAGATCTAGAAGATTACTTAGTTTCACCACTGTGTAAATCAGTAGTTGTGTCGCGGACGAATACCTCGATAGGGCTGATTAAAACAATAAAACAATTTTTGCCAACCACCAGTCGAGCAAGAGACAAAAATGTCTGGTGGATAAAGTGTCGAATAAGTTTTTTTTCGTTTATATACGAGTCTTATTCAACAGATAGCCCTGCTCAGTACTAAGCTGATCATTTTCCCCTTTAAGGCAGGTAGGCAGGCTAAAAGGCTGAAATTCGCCGAAAAGGTGAAGGAAAGTCTGCGCGTCGCTATTGTCGACTATGGCAACCCAGACCGGAAGCTCTCATCCAACCAATGGGAGCTAATAGAACAGCGTATCCTTGATGGTGTTAATGACGCCATTGTGAGGGCAGATGGCAAGCCTCCACTATTTGGCCAGCTATCTACCTTCAAAGGATTCAAGACCATGGAGTGCGACAACCAGGAGACCTTGGACTGGTTAAAGGGCTTCATAATCAACATGAACGCACCTTGGTCAAAAGCTGACCTGCGCGTTGTTGACAGGAAAGAAATCCTGAACTTGACTAGGCCAAAGGGTATTATCCGCATGAGAGGACCTTACCTACCCGTTGAAAGGATAGAACGGAATCTGCAGTTCCTTAACCCAGAACTACAAAGCAGAGAATGGAAAGTCCTCGAAACGGGTGAATATACCCAGAATGGGATGGACGTGACCATATTACTGTGTCACAAATCGCTGCCGCTACTCCGTAAGCAAGAGTTTAAGGTCCGCGTAGGCATAACGCGATGCAAACTCCGGCTGCTAGCGGCGAAAGACAAGGGAGAGCAACCGACTACCCGTGATGAAGATAGCGCAAATAAATCTTCATCACAGTAAGGCGGCCAGCGCCAACCTCGTTCTCCTTATGGAAACGAAATCCATAGATGTCGCCCTGGTTCAAGAACCCTGGATTCTCCGGGGAAAGATATGCGGGCTGAGCTCCAAAGATTTGGTTATATACCACAACACACCAGAAAATGGTAAGTCACGAACATGTATTGTCGCCAGAAAACAGCTTAAACTTTTTCTTCTACCTAGTCTCAGCGGCTCGGACCAAACAGCAGTCAAATGGGACAGGGCAGGAAAAGGCGCGCTGGTACTGGCGACAATCTACATGCCACACGAAATAGACAATCCACCTCCAGAGCTATCCTGCACACTCGTCAAAACAGCAGAAAAGGAGGGATGGGATCTGATTGCTGGTTGTGATGCTAACTCCCACCATACGCTCTGGGGAAGTACGGACATAAATGTACGAGGTGAGTCCCTATTAGAATTTATAATTAGCAACAATCTCTTAGTAGCTAACATTGGCAATGAGCCAACCTTCGTAACTAGGAATAGACGTGAGGTGCTAGACTTAACACTCTACAGTAACTCACAGACTCTAACTGTGAAGGAATGGAGAGTCTCCCTTGAGCCATCCTTTTCAGATCACAGAATCATAGAATTTCTAGTAGACGAACAGTTAGTAGGCAGAGGAAAATTCAGAAATCCAAAACTCACCAACTGGGACACTTTTGTCTCAGAGGCCGTGAGGATTGGTCAGAATCTTAAAAACCAAGAAATGAGATCACCAGACGAAATTGATGCATTCACAGATAATTTGAATAAAATCCTTAGCAATGCATTCGAGGTAGCCTGTCCTCTACGGACAATCAGGAAAAGGAATACTCAATCGTGGTGGTCCAAAGACCTCCTTGAAATCAGAAGGAAAGTTAGATCTCTGTTCAATTTGGCCAAACGCACTAACTTACAGACAGACTGGGATCTATACAAAGCCGGTCAACGTAAATTCAAAAGTGCTGTCACAAGTGCTAAACGCACAGCCTGGCATAAGTTCTGCAATGAAATAGAAAGTACTAGGGAATCAGCTAGACTTAGGAAGATCCTATCCAAAGAACCTGCGGTTCCAGGATATCTTAAAGACAACAGTGGTAACTGGACGCAGTCCTCTGAAGAGACTCTAAGTCTGCTTCTACAGACGCACTTTCCGGGTTGCATACCAGCAACAACCGTCCAGTCTATTTCATGCATAGCAACTACCGCTGCAACAATTCCAGGGGGTATAGTAACCGAGGAAAAAACTAAATGGGCGATCGATACGTTTGCACCGTTTAAATCACCTGGGGTTGACGGAATCTTTCCAATCATGCTCCAGAAAGCCAGGTCAATCGTTATACCAGCCCTGATGAGACTCTTCACACGCTGCCTGGAATGCGGTCACATTCCCAAGGTATGGCGAGAAGTAAGGGTCGTTTTTATTCCGAAGGCAGGCAAGTCCAGCCACACGGCTGCGAAGGACTTTAGGCCTATAAGCCTAACATCCTTTATCCTGAAAACCTTCGAAAAGCTTTTAAACGTTTTTATCCGCAGCCGGATTGACAATGTGATATCAACGGCACAACATGCTTACATTAAAGGTAAAGGAGTTGAGACCGCGTTACATGAGGTCACCGGCACCATAGAAAAGTCCTTAAAGGACAAAGAATATACGCTAGCCGCGTTCCTAGACATTGAGGGAGCATTTAACAATGTCAAAACGTGCGCAGTAAAGAGAGCGCTACTCAATTCCAACGTTGACCAACCGCTTATCAACGTGATTGAAAGCCTTCTTAATGAAAGAAAAATTAATGCAAAACTAGGCGACACTGACCTTAGAGTGACAGCCTCTAGAGGTACACCACAAGGAGGAGTCATATCCCCCTTACTCTGGGTCCTTGTCATAAATGAAATACTAGTGAAACTCGAAAATAAAGGGGTCAAGGTAACTGCTTATGCGGACGATGTAGTAATACTTGCTACAGGAAAATTCCTACCTACCATAAGCGAACTGCTAGAAAACGCATTACGAACACTCAATACGTGGGCTAAACAATGCGGTCTTGGAGTCAATCCACAGAAGACTGCATTAGTCTTGTTCTGTAACAAAAGAGTGATTCCGAACTTCGAACCTCCAAATATTGAAGGCATACCCCTCAGGGTCGCCGGGAGTGCTAAATATCTGGGTACAATCTTAGATAGAAAGCTTAACTGGAAAATGAACGTCAATGAAAGAGTAAAGAAAGCTGCAAACGCTTTCTACGCATGTAATCGAATCTTCGGCAAAAGGTGGGGACCAAACCCTAAAATAATTTTGTGGATGTATACGGCTATTGTGCGTCCAATACTCACGTATGGAAGCTTAGTTTGGTGGCAAGCCACAAACAAAGCATCAAACCTCAAAATAATGACCAAAATACAAAGACTAGCGTGTATTAGCACAACCAGTGCAATAAGGACAACACCTACGGCTGGAATGGAGGCAATGATATTTATATGCAAGAATCTGCAGCCAAAAGTGCCCTTAGGATCAGCCAATCAGTTTGACAGAACGTCGATGTATAAACTGGTAGGGGCCCTAACAGGTCACAACTTCCTAAGAAACCACACAATGAAACTGAAACTCAAGAATGACGACATATGTAGGGGGTGTGAAGACGAAGAGGTACACGAGGATACACCTCACTTCCTCTGTCAATGCCCCAGGCTTTGTCACTTGAGATATAGAACACTTGGTAGATACTACTTCCAAGACGTATATGAACTTTCGAATGTCTCTTTATCTGATCTTTGCAGGTTCATAAACTTATCAGGATGGCTGGACAAAGTCGAGTAACATGAGGGAGGAATCTACATCGCCAATGGCATCGGCTAACCCCTCAACAAGGGCATCACAATGGGTCCACAAGGACCTAAGTGGGGTGCTGCAGGGCTACTCTGCAGCATCCACCCATCAACCTAACCTAACCTTTCCCCTTTAAAATGCCAGAAGAACAATTTGTTTCGCAAGAAAGCAGATACCTATGCTTTAAGAAGCTCGGCCAAAGTACCTTCAGTTAACTATCTGCCAGATAAGGAAAACAAGTCCGGAACGATTTTGTCATTCGTTTACAGATATATCACATAAAACAATAAAATATATGTGAGTGCTAAATTTAATGTCACAAACGAATCTTTTTTGATTAATAGACACGTTTTATTCAACAGAACATCAATTATGCGACTTTTTTTTGATGTAGAAGGAAATAAATGATAAACAAAATGTGCCTACAGCGCCAGCTGTTGAGAATTTTCCGAATTTTAATTTTTCCCAAACCATCCCTGATTCAAGACAAACAAAATAAAATAAAGCATTCAAATCCCAATTACCCGATTATATAGATGTAAATGTGTGGACAAAATCCAAAATGTGCTGAAATTCATGTGTTTTTTCACACACGCATAACACATACACACGTTTTCCAATTTCAACCAAACTTCACAAAAACCATATATAGGCCAATTCCAAAGATGTGTGAAAGTTTGGTTAAAATCGGTAAATGCGTTAAGGCGTGAATCGGCGACAAACGAACGCAATTTTAAGGCTCAATTTTTATATTTATATATAGATTTCGAATGCGATTTTTTTCCTTGACATACCAGTCTAATTTGACAGATATAATCGTTCAGTAATACGCCAAACTCTCTCTTAGAATATTCCAGCAGAATAAAGCGGCCGGTTATGGTTATTGTCAAGTCTTGTATTGTCGTTTAGTGTTACCTGTTTTGAGATATCACATGCGGTCGTGCATAGTGCTGTCCTGTGTTGCCACACTGACTTACTTTACTTGACACAAATAAATACCTCTAAGTAAATGAGTTGCGATCATATATTTCCGAGGTGTTCCATTTAATCCTTACAATGAAACGTCTCCCTGTTAAGGAGGGTAGGGTAGGTAGGGCCGCCATCCCCACCTTAGCCCTTTTTGTAACTATTTGTACCCTCGTCATGGTTGAAACTCGAATCTGGGAGACTCCATTATTTCCAACAATCGATGCATCACCCATCGAAGGAAAATCCGAATTTGTATGTCCCTTTCATAACAAACTAACCGCATAACCGCAAAAGATACATATGTCACTTACAAACTCATCCATCTTTCAAATTTCAGTCTCTGTGGAATTTTCGACTGAATTTCTGACTGTCTTCTCCTTACGGTTACTTTTTGCACAGGTACCTGAGGCACGCAGCAACTTTTCAGATCATGGCCTGCTACTAAATAAATCATCAAGTGTCAGAATAAGAGATTTATTTTCCGACTAGGATTATCTGATGAACTGCATGTAGGCGGATACATAATTTTAACAGGAAACGTTGTAAATTTCAGTGACGTTTTATATTTATATTCTTTTTTTGCGCACTTAAATCCACACAGGCTCTCACTTGACCTGTATTACAAGTAAATTGCGCTCGTAACACAGACCGCGCAGGGTGGGTGGCTCAAAATACATTTGTGTTCTATTTTTAAACATAAAACGAGAGTAGAACACCAACGAAGAGGCAACAAAAGCAGCTCAAGGCAAGTATCCACTCGCAAAACAACAGAATTGTCTTAAAGTCAAGGCTGTGAGCGAGATAGTCCTTCTCTCGTACAATATGCGCACTCAATTTGCTGCACTATATTCGTTTTATGTAAGGTTTTTAATTATTGCCCACTTGTACTGAACAAAAAACAAAAAAACAATCCAAATATGACAAATTATCTAATTTTGCATAACGAGCACCGAAACTTCCTCAAAAGTGCTATTTTTAATCGCACCAAACACACACAGGCTCAAGTGAGCGCACCAATAGCACAAAGGAGGTGCATCTCGTTTGTTTGCAACAAAATGTATCTCAATTGTACGGGAGATGTAACGATTTACGTAATTTGCATTGCTCCGTAAAATTCTATCGGACAGACAGATAGAAATGCACACGTTCAGGTTGTTGGTTGTTGTAGCAGCGAATTGGTTATTACCGTTTGTATCTCTGAGAGATTTTTCAGATGCATTTCCCCCCACTTAACCATGACCTATCTCATTGTACGGTCAGTTGGGTTAAACTATTTGCGCCAGAAGCGCAATGTGCAAATGCTTCTGAGATACTTTGTATTTTTTTTTTCTGAATATAATTATATTGCTTATGGGGAAGGTGTTCAAAGGCGGATAGTTCTGATTAATTGGACAGCAATTGGGGAGGGAATTCGTGGCAGAAATTTTGGGCGTAGTCGGCTTTTGTTTATTTCAAGTGTTTTGAGGGATGTATAGGGATGAATGGAATATAAAAAAAATTTATCTAGTAAATGTTTCAACTGAGGCACTAAGTAGTGTAAATTGCAGACGGGCTTTGCAGACTGCAATCTAGGTTACATCTGTGGAAAGCCCTGAAGATCTCCCGTCGAGCATATGGGGGAAATTCAACTGTCCAAGTCGAATCCAATCGAAAACAAAATATTTTCATAATAAATACCAAACAAGGCTACTATTGAAGAATTTCGAAAAGTCACAAGAAAAAGGTCCCACGAAAGTAGAAAACTAAATTCCTTTTTGTTAATCAGCATTGTAGCGTTTAGGAGCAATCAGAGTCTTGGAGAACGTTTTGAACGACCCTCCAACTCTAGGGTCTCTGACGATAATATGAAATTATGAACACTTGAATTCTGACAGACAATATTTCTCATTTTGCAAACGATTATTCCCGTTTGAACGACGTAATTGTTTTGCCCTGTCAGAAAGGGAACCTTAACTTCGAGTCCAAGCGCCTACCATTTGCGGTAACTGAGCTTTGAGCACTGGGCAAATTGCCCAGGGCAATAAGTTATTGTATGCAGCAAATATGTTGACAGCCGTAACGCATTTTTGACGTTGCTTATAATTTTACACCGTACTCTGGATAGTTCTTGGCAATTTTTCTCACATCTCTATGAACCGTACTGAAATTACCAATCAAACTTTTGTAATAAGAGTGCAATTTGGTCATAATGAGATGTCTTTCTTCTTGGGTTGGTTTCAGCATGTGTTGGCATGTCATTGAGATGGTTTTTACCTTTTGGACCTAGTCGAAATTCCCACAAATTTCCCACTTGGTTAATTTATATTAACAAAAAATAAAAAAGGGCAAACAAATATTCTATAGAAAGGAATTTAATTGGAAGAATAAAATAAACAGTCATTTCATTACTAGATACATACACATAAAAAATCACATTGGTTCAATATACAACATAAAAAGAAAACGACATATAACTCATTATAATATCACATTGTATTTGTATTTTAGTCTTATTAAAATAAGTTAATTAAAAGTGGCAAAAATAAAAAAAGAAACTGTTCGATAATAAATAAAAACAGCAACTCAGTTGAAAACATAAGCAATGAAAATACCGGTGTCAGTTAGAACGAGAAGTTCAAAATGTGTATGAAAGAGAAAACAAAAATGTGATACTCTTAGCCTCTTACGTGTTTCGTAATTTGTAGTAGATTTATTTCATAACAAGCCAGACCTAGTCTTCTTTTGTGAGACAGAATAAAGTAGTAGAAATTTATGATATTAATTTGAAGTTTGACCAAATTTTCCACAAAATCTTACCGAAATCTTATTTTCTCCCTTTTTCCCACGAGACGGTTTCTTACCATCGAAATTTCCACGAAAAGGTAAATTTCCCACTTGTTAGCAACATTGGTTTCAGCAACATGCCTCACATTAAAAACCCTCCAAAAATTAAATCACATGTTGCCGTCCTCATTGATTAACAAATCGACATCATCATTGAAGATGATTCCTTTATGGTCGACCCATTAAAGACCGAGGAGAGAAGCTGCGAGGCCGTTCTGGTCTTTTCATCTGCATAAGTTGAAATGTTTTATGCCACACTTGGCCGCTCAAGCGGCCAAGTTGTAGACACTTGTAAACCATAAGGGGCTTAAAAACATGTTAAAGTTGATCTTCGCTAGTTGGTCTTTTGCAGTGATAAGCCCTCATATTTAAAGGCGCTACATTATTTAGCTTTTCAGTATGGACAGTCCTATCAAGATCAAGATGAGGCATCTTGCCGATGCTCTTTTTGCAGTTTATAGTCCATCATTTGAGGACGGGTGTGACCTGTTGCCGCTCAGATTCTGCCTTGGCCAGCAAATATCTCGTTTCTTTCAAGCCTTCGCCGGGTATTAATGTTTCACTTCATAGGTACATGCGGGTGAATACATTTTTATTGCAACAAAAAATCAGTTTTAGAGAACATTTTTCAAGAATCTACCCCCACACAGCTGCAGTAGCTACACGTAAGCACACTTGAAACTCCTAAATCATGGACAACATAATCTTGTTGGGCTCAACTGGTGCGTACACACGTGCAATACACCTACCTCAATTCATTGATTGTGAAAGTGTTCGCAATTCATGTTCTAACTTTTTCCTTAAGAGTGACGGGATTCTACAACTGTTTGACAAATAAATGTAGCTTTTGCTTCATTTCGAAGCAGTTCTGTTCTGCACAAGCTATCGCTCCAATTTCTTACGCGGCTTTGGCAACACTGCTGACGCAATCAATAGCTGCAATGGTTGAGCACAATTTTTTTTTAAGCAGAACTGAGCTCGAGCTTAGTAATTTTTGAACTCTTTCCGATATTTTGACACCCAAAAGTATAATATCAGAGGTTCTTTATTACCACAACAAAGAAAGGAAGTCCAAGCTGACACTCAAATTCAAGCTGAATAGTTCATAATTTTTAATCCCCCTTTACTCGTTTTTTTAATACTGAATTTAAAAAAAAAATGTAATTTACTAATTTTCCGCTCAAAATTCAAGTCATCATCATCGTGTGATCAAAAGTTCCTCAATTGCAATTTAAACTCTTCATGTTACGTTAACAAAAACCACTCAACGCACAATACGAACCCGGGAAAATAATATAACCAAAGACTTATCTATGATATATCTTGAAAACTCATTAAAATGTCAAACTTGTGGGGTTCCTTCCCTTTGGGAAGGACTAAATAGAAATTTAATTATACCATTTCCGGCATTAACGAAATCTACAAATTATCATCAAAGATCTACGGCGAAGGTTTACCGAGCTATGTAATAATGTTAGTCTAACTTTTGTTCGTTTGCCCTTTGAATTCTTATTCTGACATAATTCAACCCTAAAACCTTTTATTTTTTGGCTTTCTAAAGTGGATAAACACAATTGCTGGACTTCAATCGATATTACGATTCTAATTTAGTTATCCTTCTCTTTCTGCGAAACGTTGAAGGATGAAATATGCTTGTCAAATCATCTGTCATTATTTTCGCATTCCTGGAATTCTGGTGTGTCAATTGGGGAATATCAAAAATTAATGCAAATAATTAGTTGTGCGGGCTGTAGCTATTTGAAATAATGTCCTGTCCCATTTTAATGTGGCTTTTGTTAAATAATGATACGAATCAAAATATATTTTATATTTTTTCAAATATAGACCGCTTATAAATGCTGCACCTTTTTATGTGGGGCATTTCGAAAAAAAAGCCTCAATTTTTTGAGTGTACGGTGCAAATGTATGCCAGTAAACATTTTTATTTGTTGACCATGTTATCGCTTCTTTTGGGATTGATTTAAACAACTCAACAACTCTGAATCACATGTTCGTGTCTTAAGAAAACATAAAAATGTACCCCTCCAGAAAGGGGCCACTTAAAATAAAGAAGTATAAGCTGTGCAGGAAAATTTGCTTGAATTTCTGATTTCGGTGGGTTTTATAAAAAAAAATTGTATATAAAACAACAATTTAATGAAACGCATTCAATTCCCACTTTCAGTGGGTGGCGCTGCCACTTGTTCGACTATGCAGTTCCAAGACCGAATCCCATGCGACAATCTCTTATTAGGAGCAATTTAAATGTCGGCAACAATTAATTAACATTGCTGTGAAGGAACAAATTACAACACGCATGGTTGCGTGCAGTCTAATTGTGCCAGACGAATCAATATATACATTTTCTAATTACTGTTGGCTCAGGGTGGGCAAAGAGCGCTTTAATGACCGCTATAAAACGGAGGTATTGGTATAGTGTAACTTTAAGTTGCAAGATTTTTATCACTTGTTTTGTGAGCTGTAGCTAAAGCTTCAAGTTTCTTAAAATAGCTGCAAAAAGAAAATGGGACTTTTTTTTTCTTCTAATAGCAATTTTTTGTTTTGGAGGTAGTTAATTGAAAGAAGGGAACAGAAAGGGATAATAGAAAAAGTTGACACACTGTACCGAACGCATTTCCTTCGCAAATCAGTTATTTAAAGTACTTTGTCAACAACTACAGGGGGCAGGTTCCGTATATCAACGATATCGTTTTTGAAACTTTGATCACCAAAATAAGTCATATTCTGGTCGATTTTTTTTTAACAAATGTCAGCTTTCCTTATATTTTTGGAAAATGAATTGGATTAAGCTCTCAAACTTGTAATTTTAGCACTTAGTTGCTAGTTTTGGAGGTCTATCGTTTCGACGATAATTGTCTGAAAAGTTACGAAATGAGTGCCCTGATAAATGTAGGAGTTGCTATGATTACTATGGGATTACACTCTAAAATCGCTTCTTTAGAATTGCGAATACATTTTCTAGTCATGTGCCGACTATTGCGGGTCAGTGTTGTCAGACGCTTGATATGAAAATACCCACACCATGAGTCAACATTTCCAAACGCTAATTTCTCCACCCGCTTAAACCAATAAATTATCAAAAGGTCTGCGTACTTCCCCGACCCATGCACTAAAAATCTGTTAAATTCAAAAAAAATTAGGGAAACTCTCGTAGAGAGCTGAAAATATACTCCAAAGTCGAGCTTCTTTAAGCCACTTACATCTTGACATCTTATCTATATCACAAATAAATATGTAACTTACTCGTGCCTTTTGGCAACTTATGAAACATTATGGGAGAACGAACCCCGACCACCATCGAATACTCTTTATTTTCGCAGATTTTATTTTTGTCTGCAATTGATTTTTAAGACAGATTTTCGATTTGTTTCTTGTCAACTTTGGGCATTTGACATATTTATCAATACTTGCCGGTTGAAATTCTCTGAGCTGTTTCGAGCCAAGAGAGGAACTGCTCGTTGCTCGTTATTTTGCTAATTTTCTATTTTTCTGTCATTTTAAATGACAACGTGTATAGACTTTGTGCGATTGCGATCGATTTAAACCGCGTACGCGAATGAACAATCAAACACGCTTTTTGTTAATAAACATTTTCACGACTGTATTCCATTTACGACTGTATTTAATTTGAACAAAAAGCCGCATAAAAAGATCAAAATGGTTGGGCCTTGTGAAAACAACAAAATTGTAAGAAGTAAGTTTTTAAAATTTGCACTTCCAAAAGCTAATTTCACTTTGAAATGTTAGAAAATATTTTTTTCTTATCCTGGTCTAAAGTTCTCTGGCATTTTTTGTTTGGTTGACTTTTACTAAATGAAGAAAGACTCGAAAATTGATGTTTATAACTGATTAAGAATTCGACCGAATAAAATCTGAAAAAGCTAAACGAATGAACAATTTTCCTTTTTGCAGAGTTGAGTACACTTTAAGTTGGCTTACGTTGGTCTTAAATTAAAAATACACGTGTTTCCAAATTATCACTCATTTTCGGAATTTAAAATGACTATTTAAATTTAGTTCAAGGAAAAAGTAGAAGAAGCTATTTATTTTGGAAACGTTAGTTCATTTCGAGATCCAAAATTCTCTCAAAAAGGCAAAATTTCAACAAACCAGGGATCACAAACAAGAATTTCTCTCAATAATTCCGAAAATCATTTCTCCGGTGCGCATATCCAAACGATTTCCAAATTTCAAGTTAACTATTAGTCTGGTGCTGGTGCCTCTACCGCTAGATTGCAACGCAGTTGGAAATTTTGTGTTTTTTTCTGCATTTAAAAAAAAAGTTTCTGAATCCTTCTTAAGATGATAGTAGGTAGTACTTGTATCAAATATTAAGTTCTTCCTTTGCCAGAAGTGTTTCGGCGGCTCACTTTCTGTGATAATATATTTACAAAAATTTCCCTACGCACTGTAATTCATCTGTACAAAATACGGGTTTTTTTGATAAGTCAGTGACTTTTTGGATAATACATATTTTATTTTTTTTGGCCAAAAAGTTTTTTTATTTCTCAACATAATCTCCTTTTAGCGCGACACTTAGCGTTACCAGCGTTTTTCCAATTTTTGTATTCCCTCCGAATAATAGGTTTTTTTCAAAACTCTCAAAATAGGCATTTGTTTCAATGATGACCTCTTCATTGGACCTAAATCTCTTACTGCCCAGCCATTTTTTTAGGTTTGGAAACAGGAAATGGATGGGATAGCAGTTCATAGCGTAATTTGTGGAATTTTGCCATGCTGACTGCACGCGTGTGCACCCGTGCATTGTCTTGATGGAACAGCACATTTTTCTTTGCGGGCGATTTTGCTTCAATTCAGTATCAAATCTATCCAAAAGCTCTGAATAATAGACGCCGGTGAACGTTTTACCCTTTTCAAGGTAATCGATGTGAAGGATACCGCGTGCATCCCAAAATACCATGACCTTGTTGGCAGAAAGACCCACTTTAGCCTTCTTTGGTGCACGTCCGCCTGTAGAAACCCACTGTTTTGATTGTTCCTTGGTCTCTGGTGTGTTGTGGTAGATCCATGTTTCGTCAACGGTTATGAAACGGCGCAAAAAATCATCATGATTACGGCTAAACATCGTTAAACAATCCTTTTAAATGGTCACTCGGTTGCGTTTATGGTCGATTGTGAGCAATCGCGGCACTCATCGCGCGGATAGCTTTCTCATGTCCAAATATTCATGTAAAATATGATGTACCCGCTCATTTGAGATGCCTGATGCCTCAGCCATCTCACGAATTTTAATTCTCCGATCTAACAATATCATTCCATGACGACCTCTTTGGGGTGTCCTGAACGTTCGGCGTCATTTGTGCTGGTACGGCCACAACGGAACTCAGTAAACCACTTTTTAGCCATTGAAATTGATGGTGCAGATACCTCATAGTATTTATCTAGCTTTTCCTTGGTTTCGGTGAGGGTTTTTTTACGTAAAATATATTGCTTGATCAGCACACGAAATTCACTTATTTACATTTTTATTAAAATTGTAGAGGTTTGCTTTAAATAGCTCTAAAACACAAACTAAATGACGCCGGCTACTCAAAATACTCACAGTAGTCTAATAAGAGATGACAGTTGACGATAGTAAAATAAAAATGTACGGTTACTGAGCAAAAAATTCAAAATGTATCAAACTCTTGTACATCGCAAAATCCCCAGAGATTAGATCTTACTGTCGCAACTTAAACGATTCTGAGAACGTCTGCCGTTTAAAAGTAAAATAAAATTGCTCGCATTTAGGGACAGGCTTCCAAAAGACAATAATTTTCGTTCATTTTAACTGTGCGCCTAGTTGGCAGCAGCTAAAAAATTGCCCAATTACAGAACACATACTCTGATATACGTCCATCGTCCATCATTGATTGCTTCTATAAAATTTCTTCTGACAGCTTGCTGTACAAAAATGATATCTATATTTTCATTTCATTTAAAAATTAATTGATAAGCACTGTCAAACCCCTATAATATAAATTATTATCAAAACAAAAAGTCCTTCTAACAATAGCTACCCCATTCACTTTCACCCTTGTCATTTAATTCGTTGTAATATATTTTTTTTTCACATAAACGAAACACGTGTTACCAATTTATTTACGAAAATACCTACAGCAAGTGAATCCAACTGAATCGATTTGTTTTCCCTTTTTGGCAGGCACTTGCCTGCCATTGTTTAAATAAATAAAAAAAAAATAAAAACAAAACCAAACGTACAAAAAACAACATAAACTATCCCCTGTCAATTATTGTCGCGCTAGAGCGATTTTTATTTTTATTTGAAATTAGTCTTCTGTACACGAAAAAAACAAAAGGAAAACCAATTGTCATCCATTGTATAATCAATATAGCTATACATGATAGAACCAATTTACAAACACTGATGTACTGTGCTTTGACCTATGATCTCTAAAAAAAAAAATTCTCGTAATAAGTATAAATTAAAAAAAAAAAAAAAGAAATACACACTCGCTTTCGATTTTGTTGGTTTAGAAACGAATTTTGTAAGGCAGACATGAAAATTACCCTGACTTACAACTGTCAATAATGGTACTCGTAAGGATAAAACGCACGTCGCGTGAAAACCTGTCGAATGGAAAAGTGACGAGTTATTGACACACATCGTCAGTTATTCATGGTCTTTCAATATTGGATATTTTTTTAATGAACATCATTTTATCTAAGTGAAGCAACGTAAAGTAGATTCTTCGGCAGTTGACACATGATATTCAAACTTGGTATCATTCCAAGTAGAAGAAAGAGACAATTATCAGTTCTCAGGGCTAGAGCTGATTTATAGCTCATATTGACATTTAAGTCGAATGGAAACTAATATTGCCTTACAATCGTTCAAATGTTATTATTGTTATAATCTCAAGCACACACAAAAATGTCGAAACGTACTCTAAATATAGCAGTTTACCATAAACGCTGCAGACTCTCAGGCTGATTCGGAGCAAATTAAAATGAACTGAAAATTAATTGCGGAATAACATGGCAGGATGACTTCAATATCCCAGGATCAGAGATCTCAAAGTTTTTTATATCGTATATTTATAAGGCAAAGAGTTAGCAACTCAATAAACTTTGGAAAATATCTCCAGAGGTCTGCAACTGGTATCAATTAAAATGCAGAAATAGGATATATCTAGCAGCATCTCAGGGCGCTGTCGAGGCTTTATAGGTCCGCTTTTTCCAAAAGAAGTGTTTCTGTTAAAAAAAAAAAAAATAGCTGTGGATAGTTGTTTTGAGAATTGGTCTCCTTTTTTTTTTTTTTTTGCTGTCCTGGGATGCTCAATGAAGCAACACACCTTTTTGCAGAGATTACAAGCCAGCAATTCCCATATCAAATTTATGTCGGTGACTTCACCCAAGGTTTTAAAAATGTTTAATTGAACTATTTTTGAGAGGACGGCAATATATTTTTTGTAACAAACACTTTGATTGAAATTGTGGCCATTTTACGAAATCTACTATTTGTTTACTTATACGAAATGCATGTGGAAACATCGTGTCTTTTCTCAATATGCCCATATAAAATAGGCCTGATATACTCGTAAGAAACAAAATCTCCAAAAATCGAATATTCAAAAGAAAATCGTCCGCATATAAGAAACATGCATTTTTATGCTTAGTAATTTATTTTCCTTATAAGGATCCGTTCATTTTCATATACAAAATTTCGTTTCTTCAATCAGCAGCTTTTATAAAAGAAACTTTGTTTCTTATAAAGATTCATATAAGAAACTTTGTGTCTTATAAAGATTCATATAAGAAACTCATAAATATAAGAACAACTCGGATGAAACTGTTTTTTGATTTAAGATTTTAATTTATCTAAGAGGTTTAGCTTACAATCTTTAGAGGCTCACTCGTTGATAATATCCGGCAAGATAAAAAAAAAAACCTTTCAATAAAGAAAATATGGTAACCATCTTTTAATCTATTCCGGGCATTGTGTCTTCTTCCTGAATACCATTCGAAAGAGGTGGATGGAAAATTCCCTTTTTTGTCGTAGTGGCTTTCTTCAGTACAAACAGAAAAAAAACCTAGTCCTTCCTCAAACAAAAATTTCCAGCTTTTCAATGTGATGATAATTTGCCTACATTAACTTCAACAATTGAACAAGATTATATCAACCAAATTTAATGTTGATATTTTAGATTAATTTAATTCCAAAGGATAACAGTTAATCCAGTTAATACATCAATAAATTTCATCGGCTTCAAAAGGCGAGACAAAAATAACTATGCCAGCTGCGGAAACAAATTTCGCGAGTTATCCCCTTCCCATTCCACAACAATCAATATAAAGAGGAATTAACCGAATATCCAGGATAACTCGCCGTGGACTGAAAATTCAGTTGGTAATTTTAAGTCATAATTTGAGTTGAAAAAGTTTTAATTGATGCAGATGGGGAGAGTTATTGATGCTATTTTAGAAGCCACATATTTGATATTAAAACCTTAAATTGGTCCCTGATATATAAAAACTTGAGTCCATCTCGTTTAAATGCATTTTTTAATATTTCCTCAAAGCGGACAGTTCTTACAGAGGGTGACCCTATATTTCCATAAAAGCCTGAAGCTTGCACAAAGTCTGAAATCCTCAATATTTATAGTAATGGGTTCGAGCGAATGTCATGTTTTTTTTTTTTTAACAGGTGATAACTTTGGCCCGCAGAAATTTTGACTTCAAGTAACGACATCAATAAACCAAACTTTAAATATTGCTGTACAAAAATCCGTTGCTAACATTTCTGTTTATAACATATTGAATAAAATTAGCCATGTTACATTTTTATCGAAAGTGGTTAAATGTACACGAAGAGCTTTCGAATGTCAAGTTATAAAACTAGCGAAAGGTGCCTTTAAATACTACTGAAATAAAATCTGTTGTTAACATTTCTGTTAACAAAATATGCAAAATGGCCATGTAATTTATTTTTATCAATAGTGGTTGAATTCGGCAAACAAATTCCTTGCGACTTCAACAAAACGAATAAAGGAATTTAAAGGAGGCAACTGTCGAATCTCTGTCAAAGTAAAATCTGTTGCTTACATTTCTATGTACATAATAAATGTCGCTTGTTACATTCATCGCAGCGGAGGTCCAATTTTTCTGAATGACTGCAAATTAAATGCGACCTTAAATTGCAATTCAAATGAAAGAAATTCAGTAAGCCTAACTTCGAACTACCGCAGATCTTAAATCTGTTAGTAACATTTCTGTACACAGTATATTGGATCACATGGATGTCTGTTACGTTCTTTTTTTCAACTGTAATGAAATTTTCTAAATATTTACTTGCGAAGTCAATCGCAGAACGAAGGAAAGGTACTCAATAAACCAAGAATTGAAATGCTGCTAAAATTTAGATCGACTGTTAATGTTTGTATGGAGAAAATGCAGAATACAAAATGCTTAAGCATCAACGAAGAATTTAAATTCTCCGATGATTTGACTGGTGGCTGTCTAATTTTGGATCTCAATTTTTTCTGTCCGTTCTGTCAAGAACCAACCACGTTCAATTAACTGCTTTGATCCTTTTCAAATTATACACAGAAATGGATTCAATTACGATGGTTGCTTAAAAATTGAGCTAGGGTCACCATAATAAGTTTTCAAACTTTTCCTTCCCAAAAGTTTTTCCCAATGCGATCCAATCAAACTGATGGACTTCGCCCACATTAAACAGATCCGAAATTCAAACACATTCGTATACAAATTATGCATAATCCTTCTACGAAAAGTAAATATTTAATTTACTTACGTTTCCACCGTAATTTAACCATTAACTTAAGTTATAGCTCCTCGGCCTGCGTAAAATCGACTTTTCACACTACAACTGTTCCTACTTACCCCCTGAACGCACACAAACAACCAACGATAATGTGTGCCACTCAAAGAACCTACCCCAATTCGAAAATACATGCTCGCACTTTTCTATTTATAGAGGCCCACAACCATGCTGCGATATCGCATTTTTCTTTCAGGATATCAATAAAGCATAATTTAATCTGATATCTTTCTATAGTTAAACTTCTTTGCCTTCCGATTTTGGGCCCATTATTGACTTTTCAAGTGATGATTTAGTAGCGGGGGACGGCAGAAGAGAGAAAAATGTCCTCCGAAAAATGTGTGTCAAGAGATTCATCGTTGTTAGGTGCCTTTTGCTGTCACAATGAATTAAGACGCATTTGGGAGGGCTTTTCTTTTTTTTTATTGACTTTAAGAATTTTATTTGATTAACCATTTGTGTTGATGGTTATCCTTAAAATTCGAGCAGAGTTTCGCATTTATGGTCGGATTTGTGATAAAATCGTGAAACCTTTTTGCGACATTAATAATCATAAAGCGAGTAACGCAATTTACTGATATGATTCACGACGGTATTCGGATTCTTTGTATTAACTGCGGGCTTTCTTAGCCCACGAATATGGGGATTGAGAGAAAAGTACGCTGAAATCTACTTTGGCCTGGTAACCGAAAGCAAGATGAAGTTGGAATTTCTTTAGGCGGTGAATTCTTTGGCAGGAAATGAATGGAACATAAGTTATCTGGATCCACCTTCTGCCGTGAGGCAATACGAATGGTACACGTGCTTGGTAATCCCTGGGAAGACCGATTTTCTCTAATTTTCTGGCTATTTGCCCGCGGTGTGTGTATACGCATTGATGTTATATAATTTTAATAATTAAAAGGACTAAGGCCGGTATGTTTTAACAAAGCGATTTTTTTTCCCTATTATTATTCTAACGTGTGACTTAAAAAAAACCATAAGGATGACCTATGAATATAGGCAATGTGGACCCGGGGAAAAATGTCGGTAGTGTAGCAATAGAGCAGTTGGTAGTATGTAAAGGTATTAAGTCATTTTTGACTAATAATCTATCAGGATTTTTTTGATGAAAAGTTTTAGACTTGTACTTGCTATTTGGGTTACACAGTAGGTCTACAACTGACAATTGAGACAGGAGTTTCTTATTTTGACTGACTCATCAGACTTGGAAGCGGGCTACCAGTTTTTGATGAGTTTCTGCATTCATGCTCTAGTTTGTCTTTGAGGCTTTAACGGAAGTTAATAATTAGTCCAAGATATTTAATAAACTCCTACATGCTGGCCCACTCTAAACGTTATCATTCCCCGAACAATCCTTCCATCATAAGCACTGGCTCCTTTTTATGATCTCGCTAGTAGCTATCCATCTACAATCAGATGATGCTGTTTTGTAACAGTGCAGCTCAGCATCATTTATGGTCTTTGCTACAACGGCGATGTCGCTTGCAAAACCGATTAGCGATGCAAATAAAAAAGGGCTGGAGAAAGGAGGACCCTAAGTTCGGTATTTTAATTGGGTAAATGCCAGTTGCGTCCTTTTTGAAGACACACGTTTTACATAAATTAATAAAATAAATTGAGTCTTGTTCTTGGAGCTCTATTTGGAATACCATTCAATCCCGTAGTCCCGAGTATCTTCTTATATGTTCTTTCTATCGCGTATCTTCTGCCATGAAAGAGTATTAACTTGCGGGTTTGAGGCCGAAAATAACATGGTTTTAAGAAAGCACTTTTCTTATTTTCAGAACTGTCGGACTATGATTTTCTATGGCAGTCACACGTCCTTGACTACAGAAACAAATTCCAAGCTATAGGTTTTTATTTAAGGTATCTACTCTCAGATATGAGGCCGGAATTTGCTTGTCTGATTTTCAAGCAGTCACCAATCTTAGAGTCAGAAAAGCCTGACACGTCCATACGGCCATACGTCCCACGGATTGTACAAACAAATTACCGACAATATATATATATATATATTTCGAGAGATAATCGAATCAGACCACCATTGTCGGGTCTCTTTTCGTCTCTCTACCACTGTAAATCTTACTCAGAGAGACTCTCTGGATTTCTCCACAGTTCTTCTCTGGGCTCAATTCCTAGTGTTAACGCTAGCATCTGTTTATGGGAGATCCGTTTCATCGACTGGGTCTCGACCCATTGATGTCCCAAGATCCTCATTCTTCTGCCAGCCAATGCCGGGCATTGACACAGTATATGTGCCGCTGTCTCAGATTCCTCCAGGCATAGTCTACAAGTATCATCCTCTATAAGGCCCATTTTCCTTAAGTGATACCTGAAATTACCATGTCCTGTAGACAAAGCCACCACCCATTTCAATGTTCCTCGACTCATGCTTAGAACTCTTCTTTGAGTGGAGCAGGTAGGCCACTTTATTGCCATTTTAGCTTGTCTACATTGTTCCACGGTTGACCACCTTCTCAGGTGTTCTGCCGTGATCCATTTGTGGACAAGCTGTTCAACCATTCCTCTGCCAATTGAAGAGAATGGTTCTGGTCCCAGCAACTTTTCAGTTGACCCCTGTTTTGCAAGGGAGTCCGCCTTTTCATTGCCTTCGATCCCTATGTGTCCTCGTACCCAAGTCAGTGTTACTTCATTTTTAGATGAACACTTATTGAGTTTAAGTACGCATTCCAGTGCCAGTGATGTTGTGATGTTTGTTTGTTCCATGCATCTGATCACCGCCTGATTGTCCAGTGCTATGAGGATATTTCTTCCTTCCACCTGACACTCAAGCAAGTAGTCCAACGCATAAAGCAAGGCAATCATCTCAGCCTGGTATACTGAAGTGTATTTCCCGAGGCTAATGTGACGGGCAAGTTCCAGCTCTTCTGAATAGATACCGGCCCCTGCCCCGCCATCCATCATGGATCCATCCGTGAAAATCACTATTTCACCATTTCTTTTTTCTGGAAGTAATCCGTTCTCAATACGAGTTTTATGATTTCTTTCCATAATACGCACCCTTGTTATTCGATCCATAGGCATGTTTAGCTCCCTAATCTCGTCTTTAACAAGTCCCAGGATCTTCCTATGTCCATAGATCGTACCACGATGGTGCCATTTCGCATCTCGATGCAAGCGAAGTGCTGTTTGGGCCGCTGTTTTCTTAATAAATAAGTCTAGCGGTAATATCCCCATGATGACTTCCAATGCGCATGTTGGGGTTGTACGTATTGCACCTGTAATTCCCATACATGCTAAACGCTGAACCCTATCCAGGTGCTTCCTCACAGTTTTCTGAGAGGCTTTCGCCCACCATACAACCGAGGCGTACGTGATAATGGGTCTAGTTATCATCGTATACATCCAGTATGCTGACCTAGGCGAGAGTCCCCACCTCTGTCCACATACACGTTTGCACTGATGTAGTACCCTCTTTGCCTTCCGGACCTTCTCCTCAACATGGTAATTCCAAGTAAGTCCAGTATCTAGATAGACTCCCAGATACTTAACCTTCTTAGTCATTGTTAGTTCCGATCCGAAAAGTGTTAAGGGCCGAAATTCCAGATTTTTCCTCTTCCTAGTGAAGACTATTAGATCTGTTTTCGCCGCATTAATGGAGAGCCCTTGTTCCAGACACCACCGCTCAACCACTCTGAGTGCATTCCTCATGATATCTGCTGTGACGTCCATGAATTTGCCTCTGGCCATTATTGCTATGTCGTCGGCATATCCCACTGTGTGAATGCCCGTCGCCTCGAGTCTGTCGAGAAGAGAGTCCACAGTGATATTCCACAGTGTAGGTGAGAGAACACCTCCTTGTGGGCAACCTCTGCTAACCCTTCCTCTGAGTTTTGAGGTTCCCGTCTGAATATTAATCGCCCTCGTATTCAACATATTGTCCACCCATCTTACCACCAGTGGGTTAACCCTACGTTTTTCCAAGGCTTGTTTCAGACTTTCAAAGCATATCTTATCGAAGGCACCTTCAATGTCCATTATAGTGGTCATCGCAATGCCCCCGGTATTTAGCTCTTCCTCCGCAACGCGTACTACTTGGTGTAGCGCTGTTTCTGTAGACATACCTACCCTGTATGCATGCTGTCTACTATTTAAAGGATACATCTTAAGCGCAGTACTCTCCATATAGTCCACCATCACCCTTTCCATTATTTTTAACAGGAAGGATGTTAGGCTGACTGGTCTGAATGACTTTGCCTCGGTGTAGTCCTTTTTTCCCGGTTTTGGAAGGAAGACCACATTTGCTTCCCTCCATGTTATCGGGATATAGCCTATTGCTAGGCATGCAACGTATATATTCCTGAGCCTTGGTGCAATTAGGTCTATACCCCATTGCATTAGACCTGGAAATATACCATCCGGCCCCGCAGTTTTGAAGGGTGAGAATGTTGCTATCGCACCCTTGACCGCTTTTGGTGTCACGATCCGTTCTGCTTCCGTCCTATCCATCCTGTTCGCTCCTTGTTTCCTTGGAGCCCAGGGCTGAGCTGACTTATAGCTTCCTGGAAAGTGTACCTCCATTAGGACCTCATTTGTGTGATCCAGTGTTTCCACCATCTCCCCCGCTCTATTACGAATGAGTCCGATCTTAGAAACTGGATCTCTCGAGACAATCTTTTGTAGTCTACTGACTTCAGATGTACTCCTCATACTCGAGCAAAAGTCCCTCCATGACTCCCTTTTACGTCGTCGCAGAGTAACGTTTAGCTCTTTCTTTTTCGCCTTATATTCATCCCATGCTTCGGGTTCTCCCCTCCTCATGGCGTGATTGAAGGCCTTCCTCGCAGCCTTTTTTAGCTTTTCAAGTTCCCGGCACCACCAAGGCGCAGGATCTTGTTTTTCCACTAAAGTAGGTGTACAAGCCACTCGGTACGCAACTTCAACAGCTGATTGCAGATGCTTCAACTGTGATTCTACATGCCAAGTGTTTTTCGGTATTCCGAATGTCATTACATTCAGTTTTTCCTCCAACACTTCAAGGTATTTTATCCTATCTGTGTTCTTCGGAATTCTGATGTATTTCCGATCTTTTTTCCTTTTAGATCCATAGCGAACATCAAATGAAATGGCTCTGTGATCCGACAATGTAGCCTGATCCATTACCCTCCAATTTGATATTCTTTCAATTATCTGGCTACTGCATAGGGTAACATCGATCACTTCCATTCGTCTCACATCGACGAAGGTTGGCTCTGTTCCCCGGTTTAAGATAGCTAGATCCTTGCATGATACAAATTCGAATAAGGCTTCTCCTCTGTAATTATCGTTGGTGCTGCCCCACACTGTATTATGTGCATTGGCATCACAACCAATTATTAGATCCTCGTTCCTGTTCCTGCATGCATTCACCAAAGACTCTAACTCTCTTGTCGGAGGAGGTTCTGGAGAATCATACGGCAGGTATGCAGATGCTATGACAAAACTTCCCGCACCTGATCCTACTCGTACTGTTGCAAGGTCTGGGGCACACAGATCCGGCAATTTATATGCTTGAACTCCGTGCCTCACCAAGATACAGGACCTAATTCTTCCGCTAGTTTGTGCATAATGCAACTCAGCCATGCTATTTGGGAGTCCTCTAATCTTTCCTCTAAAGATCCAAGGCTCCTGTATCAGGGCTATATCAAACGAATCCTCATCAAAACACTTAGTCATCATTGCCGATGCTGCTTTGCTGTGATGAAGGTTCAATTGAATCACCCTCAGCTTTTCCCGGTACGGGCCCACCTCCCGCCCGACTTGTGTTGATCCCATCTCCATGGTGTCTATCACTTCGTCGCCCTACCGGGTGGCTTTCCCGGTTGAGTCTTTTCCGATGATCTTTGGAACTTCACGAATGCTATGTCCAACCCGCAAAAGAGTCTATCTCCTGCTTGTCTAACCAGCCTCGCTTCCTCCCTCGGACACCAGATCGTCAGCTTGGTTCCACCAATTTTTTTGTCATCATATCTTCCCACATGAATAACCCTCCATTTCGAAGTGTCCTTCACACAGGAATTTTGACGACAAAGTCTGGCAAGGATGACATCCTTGCTCACGGGTTCACCGGGAACGAAGATTATCAACCTTTCCACATCCTTTAGTATGTGAAGCCTGTCTATTTTAAGGTTGATTCCCTCCCATAGGTCGGTCATCTTCCCTACAGTCTCACATAGCCACCCTTTGGTTTCTTGGTTTACGCATTTTATTGCTATAATCCCTTCCTCCAAGGTTATCTCCTTTACACCGATATCACCTGCATTTGTCGGAAGTAAGTCAAGAGCCCTCAGCAGAGCATTCTTGAAAATACTCAACTGTGAAGCTTCTATCCCCCCCTCTCGACTCATGTCGGCAACACCCATTTGGAGATCGTTCGCCGCTGTCTGAGCAAAGGTTTTTACACCCTTGTCAACTTTGGCTCTCTCACTCCTAGCGTAAGGCTTTGCAGCATCTGCTTGCTTTGCTCTCCTTCCCATAGCTTGGCTCAGCTTTCGCTTTACCTTGCTTGGTCCAGGTTGCTCGGCCTTGCACGATTTCTGCTTTCCGGGTTGACTAATAGTCCGTTGTAAATGTTGTCCATCCACATAACCACTGGAGTGTGGTACCTGTAGACTGACCCCATATTGTACAGACTGTCCGTCTTCCCTTCCGCCTTCCGTCCCCTTCTTCACAGTTTTAGGTGGATTCATGGTCCCGGAACATTTGAACCGTTTCCTAGATCCACCGTCTTCTGGAGAGGTTTCGGTCGACGTCAAGTTGGCAACCATTTCAGTCAACTCCTCAACAGACTTACTTATGCCTTTCGCCGAGACAGATTTGGCCAAGGCCAATCTTTGCCTCCTTCTGACCCTCTTCATTCTTTGCTTCAGTTGCTGGTGCAACTTCCGCTCGGAGTCGGGACTTCTCTCCTCTTCCAATCCGGCTTCCGCAGTTCCGGCTGACCTCTTGGCGCATTTCTGCCCCGCATTGTCCACCTCCACTGACGATTGGTCTGCTAACTCTTTTGGTTTCCCATCAGAGTCCACTGACCCCTCGAGCTTATTCGGGTTCATGTCAGCACTTTCCAGCGCCTTCTCGACCCCTCCTAAGCCTTCCACCTCGTTTTCCGAAGGAATATTATTTTTATTATTTAAATTTAGGTCCATATATGTACCCACGAGTAGGGGAGAATTAAACGGACCGAATAGGCAGAGATCCCCAATACCTATCCTACTCAACTAAATTACAACAGAGGATTGAGCTGCCCCTGAGGAGTCTCCATTAGCGGTTCAATTACCCCTGAACCCTGTGAACAAGTAGTTTTACCTACCTCATCACAGCTCCCTCGACATTGCAGACTAGTCATCTTGGAGTTTAAGGGTTGATCGATTGATCGGATTGAGTCTTGGTTCTTCAATTCACATTCAGCTCTACCAGAGGAGTTGGGCCACTACCCTGGTCTAGCATCCTGTTAATCTACTTAAGCCGCCCCACCACGACAAGGTGCCCAATCTTCGGATAAAGGTAGATGAACTTACCGGCGGAATTACCGACAATACTCCACATGGGAGCTCACCCCATTGCCTTTGATAAAATTGCCAATCTTGGTCCGAAAATACTATTTATCTGGTATTCATAAAGCACTATTCTTAGTGTCAGAAAAGTCTGACTGATATTAGTCAAATGATATTTTTATCGAATTTGATTTTACTAACAAAAGCTATAAACTTGAAGTTGGGTAGATGATAGACGTCTGAAAAATGTGTAAGCTGGTGTCCAGCAAGTGCATATAAAGCACATTTTAACAGAGGTACATACTTTTTTGATAAAAGATGAATCCCTTAAGCATACATGTTCGTTTACATGGAAACGGTTGATTTAACTTTTTTCTTTGTGGTTCAGTAGAGACTCCTGGAATGGCTTACGATTCCTTGCATCTTCTTTTCGTCGATATAAGGTCAAGGCTTAGAAGTAATATTGTTTCAATTTAATTTAAGCTGTCGCTTTTACAGAAAACTTTGATAGACCCGGAAAAGGTTTCTCTAAAATGCCCAACTCCTTTTTCCCGGACAGACCCCCAAATTTAAACCAAATTAACTTTTGAAACTCGTTTTGAATATATTTAAAAGACCCAAATAATGGTTGTCAAATATTTACACAGTCGCTGGATAACTCGAAGCAACTTCATGAGCTATTGCCGTGAAAACATCAACAAAGACAAAAACAAGCATTTTAACCAAAAGGGTCCCGCGCGTAATTCACACTCCCACCATCCGATCTCTCTATTGGTATATACAAAATAACATAATAGAAACTGTGTTACCAGCAAATGTTCATCTTGAAAACATTTACCCATTAACCCGAACCGAAATCCATTAACGTTAGACCTACACGCTGTGTTGTGTGTGACATTAGGGACTGCTATTTTCTGCAAGAGGAAAAACAAGGCAAACGACCGAAAATTATATAATTTTCAGCAGCTTCCACGTTTCCCCAGATTTGTTCGAGCTGGTTGTGTCGTCGCGATTACACAACGCACTTCCTTGAAACTGCCCTCCTCAACTGCTGGTTCCTTCAGCCGCAGCTGTATACGTTTCGAGCGTATATGTACACATTTTAATGCTTAACGCAAGAAAGCTCGTATATCGCCCAAAAGTGAGAGTGTATTGGTGTGGATTATTGAAATCACGTGTACCCATACAATCTCAGTGGAATGGAAGGCCAAGGAAGAATTGCTCCGCTGGCTGAAGGGTTGGCGGGTGTGCTCTCCGCCAAATAAATGTCCGCCCAGCTGATATTGTTTTTATATACCGGTATAGCTGTGTGTTTGTCCTTTCGAATAGGACTTTCATTTTATCGTATGCACGCACTGCGAAAGCTGTGCGTACATGGGTGGTGGGTTTGGGCGATTTGGCTGAATATGAGAACAGTGGAGTGTGGGTACAGTCAGCGGTGAGATATTAAGTCAGTCATAATAATTTTTTTTGGGTGCTGATTTTAAAATGGAACAATTTTCGCCCTGAATAATTTTTGCCTAAATTGGGCCGCAGTTTGAACTTTAAATTCCCAGCGCAATGGTGATATGCATCTCTAAATATTGGCGCAGGGCTACACTACCGGGTGGGAGTTACAACTTGAAAGTCACGAGTGTCGCCGACGTCTGCCGAAAGCCGAAGAGTTTAACTGTCCTGAGAAAGGGTTTCAGTTACGTTCCGTCCCCAAAATTAAAAGAAATTAATGTTTGTAAGAAGTTTACAGACACAAACTCGTCGCTCCTTCTTTTTCTCTTTTAATGTTCCGTCCAAGATCTAGTGGACCTCGTTAAAACTCTTGTTGAAAATCCAAGTGGCCCGAAGTCATAAGCCGCTACTATTATAAATACTACCGAACTTTCGCGTATGCGTGCGATACCTACTCGATTATTTCGAGCCTATCCAAAATCCAACAAGCAGCTGATTCTGTCAAGCTTTCACACAGAGCTGAGAAACGTAAAACTGAACTCAGTTTACATTCTCCGTGAACCACGAACAGATGTTCTGTATGCGAAATTTCGCTTTCTCAAAAAGAAATAACAAGGATTGATAAATATTCACTATACTCTTATCGACAAAAAGCCGATACCTACATTCGATTCTAATTAAATTAACAAAAAAAAAAAAAAACCCAAAACGCGAGTGCGAATTTAAAGTGTTCCCACTTTCTGTCTATATATTGAGTGATGATGAAATAAAATCATTAAGTGAGTTAATAAAAGGATTTTTTCTTCGTCTCCCCACTCCTATTGCCATTTGAAGTTGAAATCGAAAGTGTGTGTGTGTTTTGCCTCTCTGTGTGTACCTGGAATAATCGTTAGCATTTTACGAAAAAAAAACCAAACCCTTCAATTTAAAATATAAGACCAAGAATAATCTCGAGTAATTGGACATTTTATCGTCCCGTGACCAGCTCTTAAGTCCTCTTGCTCTCCCCAAGGATAGTCTACAGCGTATTTTCATGCATGGAATTTATTTATTGAAATTGGACATTTTATTACCACAGCCTGCGTGTATGCGTCGACTGGTACGGTGTCCCTACCCAGTGGCGGGTATAATGACATGCTCCTGGATATGTCGGCATTTAAAACGAAAATGTTCTATGTGTGTTACTATAATTTTGATTTAACGACAGCTATACATGGTTACGAAATATGACTCATAGGCCACATATGAATCGAAGTAAAGCACACAAAATGCCTTGAAAGCAGTTAAGCAAAAGACATTAAGCCTTCTTCGATTTTTAGTTAAGGAAAAACTCCTCCGATGACATAAAAAGGCGACTCCATTACTTCATCGAAAAGAAGCCTCTGCGAATGGTATCCTTTGCGTGTCGTTTAGATATTCATCACGCAATCGTCATTTGGAGAAAAAGAAATAAATTTTTATGGAAAAATCTTGACCATACTCACGATTGGCTTTGAAATACTGAATACTGAAAAGGAGTCTACTTCTCATCCCTGATGGGATATATGTAAATCAATATTTACTGAAGATGGGAGTGTGTTTTGGTTTTTTTTTTGTGCAAAGGATATTTATCATCACCAATACAGACACTCGTCATCGCCCCTGGGGTGCACTCTAAAAACTTCACTTTCTCTCTCACTATAAACGACCGAAAGCTAAAAGAGGTTCACTGGCCTACTCCCCATTTTGTAGAGGAATTTTATTGCAGCGCAGCCCACTCTTCCTTATGACATTGAAAACTGGACGGTTTCACTCTCGTAAAAGTGAAAGCAAAACTCGTTGCTGCCTATAGTATTTCTGTGGTATAGAATTGTCATTTCGTATACACTATTACCAGATCGGATTTTGTTTAATAACATTGGGCCATATCTTTGCAGGCGACTTCATCTCTTGAAAGGTGTAGGCATGTACTTGTACATGGCAGGCCTTCATGTCTATAAATAAGCATGTTAAGAGGGAGTCATATTGCCGCAGCTAAAAATACCCTTGCCAAATAAAATCAAGTTTAGATACATTAGCGGAATATGGATACATGCTACAAATACGCATGTAGTACTTAGGGATATTGACAGACCAAAGTGTCTTTATACATTTTTATATTTCGCAACAAGAGCTTATTCGGTCCCGTATTTCGTGCTGCTTATTAAATATTTCTTATCTAAAGGTTGGCCAATTGTCGAGGTAAAAGCTCGTGATGTGTTTGTGTTGATTTGTGATGATGACGGTCTTCTTGCAAGGATTACATTTTTAAGGAATATCAAAAAAATGTGATCATGTATATTGTTGATTTTTGACTGATTTTCCCATTGTATATTATTTCTTCAGGTATCTACTGTAGCGCAAAAATTAACCACATTAAACATTTTCAATGGGAGACAGATTGCGATAGGCCACGTATTATTTTGCAATTATCCAAATCCAAAATCCAAAATAAAAGGGAACACGTTTTTATTACATTTCTTTGGCAATGTAATTGAATTTTACTCACTGTTTTGGCCAGATATCGTTTACCATAGGTCACAATAGAAAATTTTATATGGAAAATAAAGGCGTAATGACAAATTTTGTCTATCAAAATTTTCTATTGTGACCTACAACAAATTTAAGGCGAATATTAATAACGCCCAGTTTTTATTTTTCAACTTAAATATTTTTTTAGGTCACAATAGAAGCGGTCTATTGGAGAATTTCGCTATTGAGATTTTCAGTATGCAACATGAGCACGTGCGATAAGTTTAAGACGTCTAACATTTCAAAGTCAGTCAGTTAAACGTGACGGTTGTTTGGGACCATTAGTATTTGACTAACTTTACAATCAATGTTTCTCCTTGCTTCACTCAGAAAAAAAAAAAACATTTTTTGTGTGCCAACAATTTCATTGGTAAAAATTAGCCCAAAGTAATAAAATTCTTCATTTTAAATTCTTCATTTTCAAATTGTTGGCAATGATGTAAGTAAATAGTGATCGACAGTATATTATTCTTACGCCGCGGCGGGCCGATTACTTGATTCTTAAAAACATAAAAACGAGTTCTTATTATCAAAAAAAAAAATTGTTAAAGCAAAATCTTTTAGCTTACATTTTTTTAAAAAATCTTAAAATTCTTCGTTTAACAACCTTTTGTTTCGAGTGTTGAACTGCTGGTTTGACAGTTGAGTCCATGTGCGTAAGTCTTCCCCAGTCAGTCTCCCAAACAGTAGTTGGTTCCTATTTTTATTTTAATCTTCTCTTAATTCATTCCGAGACGAGCAGTATTAACAACAAATTTATGCTCCGAAATTAAGCATGCAAAGCGAAGATGGGCTGGTTCATAGCTTTCCTTCTCAAGCTTCTTTTTCCTCTAAACGCGTTGTTGTGAAGCTTTCTAAGACTTCACAGGCAGCCATTCCACCTATCATTTACCATACTGCGGAAAGCAGCTTTGTGGGTCACTTAATTCCGGTTTGACAAAAGGCAAGATTTGCTTTCTAAAACAAACGCAGAGTCACTAAGCAATTATTGAAAGCACCTTCGTTCAACTACATTCTGTTTAGCCTCAGCTTCTGAACAGCTAGGCTAGATAAGGCCAGGGACTGAACGTCTTTTATATCCAGTGAATATTCTACTTTTCTGACAGTCACTAAAAGTCTGGGGCGATTGGAGTTTGGGGATCGATCTTGAGCAACAGTTCAATCGGAAGTTAAATATTTCGCTCAATATCAAGTCTGGGCCATTTACTCCTCGATGTCGCAAAACAATTCACTCACCAAATGCTGTTCCCTTTGGCTAGTGAGTCATCATTACCATTCACAGTAGAAGTAATTTTGCTCGATCTCTTTTTTTTCCATAAAAATATTGAAACGTATTCCTATCTGGCAACTCCGCCTTACAAAACCTACCCTCGCATCATCAAAAGTGAAAGTTAACTTGTCCGTGTACATCGCCATCTGCTTAGATATAAATATATGTTTATCAAATATGTATTAGGTACACTTGAGCCTACCTACACAGTGTCAGAAAGCCTATACCCCAGAGTTTTTCACATAGAGTTCAAGGTTTCGTTAAGGCCGCATGCTCGGAAATACACACAAGCTTCAAGAGGCCAAATTGGGAGAGTTTTCATCCATAGAAACCCTGAAACGGAAATACAAAAACATCTGTAGGCTTTTGAGAATGTATGCTGCGACTGGGATAGAGTGATGTACTCCAATGGCTTCCTAGCAAAAACCTCCAACACACACAGAGAATTCTTCAGCAATAAATCCTTCCATGTATTTCCTGCCATACACCCAGGAAAGTACATGAGAGCTTTCCTCCAACTCGCACAAGAGGAAATGACATCTTCTGTAGTGAAAGTTTAAGCGATACCGACTGGGAAGGTTATACTTGTGCTGCAGCTAAGAGTGCCAGCCTCCTAAATGTCTAGGCAATATAGGCACTCTTCCTGGTTGTGTGGACTTTCACTCATTTTTGTTTGTTTTCTTTGTGCCTCCGTTTAATCAACTTGACAATGGCAAAGGTATGGCGAGAGTGAGCAAATTAAAGAAACGGGTGAAGAGGGTAGTACGACGGACTTTTATCGAAGACACGTGGTGGTTTCTATTTGGTTATGTCGTCGTTGTTGTTGTTCCTCGTCAACCATCCTACGCAATTTTCCTTTATTATAAGTGGGCTGAATATGGGATTTTTGTTTGGTGAATATTTTGGAGGACCTGCGTTTCGGTTGGTTTCGTTTATTTTGTGAAAATTAAATAGGTGACCGATAACATCGAAGATTCCGATCATCTAAGTGGGTTTAATATTGGGTTGTTGTTTAAAGAAAAGGACGGAGACCGACCCAATAAATATGTATAGATCTGCGTGCCATGGAAATTTATTCAAAAATGTTTCCGGATGAATATTGACTTTATTATGCAGAATTTCAGAACTCAGAGTAGGTATGTATGCAGTGATTTAAGAGAAATACTCACAGATCCTCATTAAGGATTAACCACATTGCATGGGAAAATTTGTGGGAAGATATTGAATTTAATTATTCACTCACAAAATGATTCCTTTGCAAAAAGGATTTGTTGAAGTTAATAAGCTCTTCTAATGCTTTGTTAAACAGCGTTTCTCTCAAGGTCCTGATGGGTACGTATGAATATTTACTATCTGACCTACGCTGGAATGGAAAGGGACATGTTGTTGTTGCGTAAGGATCGATCAGATGCTTTGACGTTGACTATTGGATTGGAAAAGGAAGGCGTTAAAAATCTATATCTTCGTTTTATAAACTACCACCAAAAGTCCTAAATCAAATAAGTTACAAGTGCATATTCAAGAAGAGTTTTACTTGTCATTTAATGTTTCTGAATTTAATAATAATAATAGTGGGATTTTTTCAATAGCGTCGTGCGAAATTTAGTATCTAAAGTCTGTCTCCGATACTAGTAATCATATTTAGTGTCCAGGCTAGATTTTACGAACTCACAATGGCGAAATTTGAAACTACCCATTGTGACCTACAAAATATTAAGTCTGAAGGATCAAACTTATTGTTAGTAAGACTCTGTGTGTCACTGACAGGCTAACATTTATGTGTCTTGATTTTGTTTTAATACAAAAAAGTCCTTGAGCGATATTAGGCATGCCAAAGTTGTGGACTTTCTGAAATATGAATTAATATCCTAAAAAGAAAACTGCTTATGGGAAAGAAGCGCAGAATTCGTATTCATTTGCCAAAAACATAACACATAACGGTCAACATGAATGGACGATCATGACATTTAGAAATCGTAACTTTAATCCCACTGAAAGATGTTGTGTCCTATGTCTCGTGACCCGAGAGTCGTGCGACAAAATCGACGTGTGCGCACCTAGCACACAAAACTATTAGTAAGTGCATTTTTAAATTTTCGCTTTAGAAAATCGCATCAAGAAAGTAAAAACTGAAGTTAATTTTAATAAATTAAATCAATGCGACAGAAGGAAGACTGGAACATGACCAAACATGGTACGTTAACTTGGGCGGAGAAATGTGCTAATTTTATGGTGGGTTACGCAATCATTATTTCCTATGAAACGGGGTATATCTCACCCGGTTTGGGCAGTAGGGGCAATTACAAAATAAAAAAGAATACAAAAAAATATTAAAGAGCTACGGCAACACTTACAATAAAGTACTATGCCAGTTTTTAAAGCCGGAAACCTATTCTTTTATCATATTTTCAAATTAAGTTATTTCCATCAACAGTTTTTGAAAGAATTGGTTTCAATCTTAAAAGTTTAAAAAAAAATCCAAAAACAATGTATACACCCTTTTTTAATTTTCAATAATATACTGACTGCCATCTCCCCCCTTTGAACCCGCCTAAGTTAAGTTATCGTACTCTCTCCCCAAACATAATTTATGAGTTCGAAATCAAACGTATTTCAATCTAAGTAAATTTGCCTTAAAATTGAGATAGTCTTCAGTATTCCCTTTTCTAAAAAATACATAGCAGAGGTTATTGAAATTTATTTTCTGATTCACCAAATGGATCTAAATACAAGAGATTTTTTTTTATTTCTGGACATCCTACTACCGTATAGCTGGGCAGTTTAAAAAAAAAACTGTCGAAAATACTTTCTTCCATTCGGATTAAACATTGAACTTTTTTCGTTTCGCACATATTTACCACTTCTCCGTTCAGTATTAAAACATCTGTAAATCATATTTAAACATATGATCATTTGATATGAGCATCACATGCTCACAATAAACAAAAAAAAATTGTGTCCAAATTCCACGTGCCATATAATAATTATCATTTATCATATTTTTTTAAGTTTTTTTTTGTTTGCTAACCGCCCATTGTCTGACTTATCATCTGACTTATGGTATTTTCCACACTTCACATAAAAACCTGCATGCTTTTCGCTTTGCCATGTGACTTTTGGAAAAAATAAATTATTTTTAATAAAACTGAAATTAAATGTTACAAAAAAAAAAAAAAAAAACATGAGCACTAACAGAACTTTTTTAAATGTTCCTTGTTCATTGGCAGTGATTCACGTTTCATTCGGATTTTATTTTTACTTTTTTAATATCTACACAAATACATAAATAAGATTTAATTTTATTTCAACTTTAATTAAGCATTATGGATGAAGATTGCGTGGTATTTAGAAACTAAGGGTATCACAAGATGCCATCGGCCTTTTACGTGTTCGTATAAATATCTTGAACTTTTTGAGGGGTGATAAATCGTAGGGTTGGATTAAGAAATTGGCTGCTATGTGCGTGTGATTAATGGAAATGTTGTTCGATTGGTTAGCCTGGGTGTCATGGGACTTACATTTTTTAGTAGTGGGTAGAGGTGGGTATTTTTTGTTGATTTTAGTAGGCATTCGTAATAATATGTACAGGTTCAGGTATGAGAAAAAAAATTCTAGTACAAATTCAAACCTGTGAATGACAATTAGCGGAAATGGCTATGGCAAAAAGAAATGGTAGTGCAAAAACGTTTCAGAGATGACTCCTGAATTCGCGCGAGCTATCTCTTTTTTTTTTTTTTTTTTTTTTTCAAAATCAGTCCAAAAGACTTT
This sequence comes from Cheilosia variabilis, assembly GCA_951230905.1. Lineage (NCBI taxonomy): Eukaryota > Metazoa > Arthropoda > Insecta > Diptera > Syrphidae > Cheilosia > Cheilosia variabilis. The sequence goes on from OX579676.1 coordinate 47,561,359, forward strand.
TGGTTGTTGTTGCTAATTTCTTTCTTTTCAAGTCTGATTTTATTTTATGAATAACGCCACATTTAAGTTAATATATTTTGAACAGTATACGTCTAATTAAAAAGCAAGAATGGTTTTTGATTCTTTTTTTTGCAAAAGCCTTTAAAGAGAAATACATTTTGGCGCAAAGTCATTGCCTTTTCTTAAAGTTAGGCTTTCTATACTTTTCGCAAAAACTGTTATAACGAATACTTTAATGATAGTAAAATTTGCTAAAGATGTCGCATGCAGCCGCTACAGTATACCACTTTCTTTCATAGACCTACGACCGAGTTACATGACTTCTAGATGATACAGCTTTTTTGAGACAGACTATAGCAGATGGGAGCAGTTTATGGTGTTCTATAAATGAGCGAAAGGTCTCTGGTTCAACCCCCAAAAAACGTAAAGTACACGAAGGCTTTTTTTCCCACTGGACCACTTCCTTCAATGACTAAGAAAGCTTGTTTACTAAACCCTTCGGACGAATCACAAAATCGCAAGTCCCTTCCATTTTTTCCCAAAATAAAACTCGCATAAAACGAAAAGATAGACTTAGAGTCCTTTTTTTTGTATTTTAATTTGCACCGTAACCGACTTCTTGTGTAGGATTCTTGAAGAACACAATTTACTATTTTGCTTCTTTCCCGTTCCTTTTTTCTAAGCGCCTGTAGTGGCCTTTCTATGTGGTAATGTTGGTAGGGAAGTGTAGCTTTTGGGAACAGCACGAGCATAGTTCGAAATAGTCGAAAAAGTGCTCTTTCGCAAATTTAGCTCATACGAAAGTAAAATGTTGATTCGTCCTCCAAGAAAGTGTAGACCGCTCAAGTAGCTGGGCAATTTCAATTCAACTCAACCGAATCCTTATTCATTCAAATGAGATAATTCGCCTTAATTCCCAAGCATGACCAATGACCATCGCTATTTTTTTAATGCACATTATATTCCAGCCATTAAACTGCGCAGCTTCATTCGAATGCCCTCGGCATACTGAAACTGAATATCTTTTTTTTTCAATCTTTATTAGGAGTCCAACAAAGGACGAAGAGTCGACAAAACGGTGTAGCAGAGGATACTCGTATTTCTCCGACGATATGTAATGAAAAAACGTGCCGTAGACCTTTATGTGCGGCAAAGAGATACACGGTACATGCAGAAATTTATGTCTCCCTTCCCCTTCTATGATTTACTACTCTTCCTTCATGTGGGTCCTTCTCATCAGAAAATGTGTGGATAACATTTGCCCTTACTTCCTGGGTGTTTTTTTTTTTTTTTTATATCTCATGATGTTGATAAATCAGGATGTCAGCTGAATATGAAATACAAATAGAATTAGATATAAAGAAGAATTTGGCATATAGAAAAATGATTCTGTCAACGCAAGTTTAATCTATCATTTGCCTCAGACAAGGGATTCAAAAAAAAAAAAAAAACACACACTTTTCCAGGTCTGATGAGTTTTGGGCAAAAATCGGTCACGCACAGGTGGTTTCATTTTGACAAATTTAGTAGATGTTTACCCTGAAATTTTGGATGATTTTTGAATAAATTTGTGTACACGTGACATTGAAGTAAATTTCGAATAACGAACATTGCGTGACAGGAAGCTTTTGGGGTCTCTCTTTGGTTTTCCCATTCGAAATGTAGACACTTCCGTGCAAGGCTTATCTTCATCGATTGACCATAGAATTTGGTCACGACTTAAGTACGCAGAGGTTAATTTTGGTTTTATTTGTGTTTATCTACTAGCGGTCCACTTATCAATTGTATTTTTGCTATGACATTGCGTGTCAAATTATAGGTGTAATTTACTTTGAAGCCAAGGCAAGTAGAACCGAAAAACACGAAAATACAATTAATCGATTGGCTGGTGGTTGCCCAAATGTTGCCATGTTTCGTTATGTATGGGTTATGAAAAAAAAACTATACGTGAATTCGCGCAGTTCTTTGGAAGCGACTTATACGTTTCTGAGCTTACTTCAATTCAACTGGCACTTGGGAGACATGCTGTTTTGTGTTATATATATGGAAAAAATGGGGTCCCTTACAATTTTTTTCTTTATTTTAATACAAAACGGAAAGACAAACCTCTGATGTAACTTTTGGGGAAGCTATATTCTGACTAGTTCTTTGAGCTACAATACGAGGCAGAATCACCACAGTAAGTTTCACTTGGTTAAGCCGTCTTGTTCTGCTGCCTCAAGCTTTTCATGAAGTGTTATATTTACAAATTTCTCCATGACGCAGTACCCCGTCGGAGGCTTTATATTATATTATATTGGAGTAATCCGTCTGCGAACGAAAAATTGTTTATTTCTTTTAATTGTTTACTTTTATCAACACTTCACTTCACTCGTAAACAAATTCCGCCACCAGTCGGCCGATATCAAAAAGAAAATAGTATGAAGCTGTAAAAAATTAAACCCAAAACCCACTGGTAACGAAAAAAGGCATTTTTAAGTCAGTAATTTCCATTTTTCGTCTTTCTCCGAAATAAGAAAAAAAATTGAGCCATGGCCGTTGTGCACTTAGTGCCCTACTCATCTTCCAATTTTGTCCACCAGTTTATTCAACTCTTCAGTTTGTACACTAGTGCACAAGCTCATGATTGTTGCTTATTGCGTTGCGGGCCCCGCATATCCACTAACGAGTTGATTAACTCACTCAATTGTTGAATGACTCCAATACATAATTGATCAACATGTCTGATTTTGGCAAATAAATCGGTTCCTTGAATTGATCGACTGGTTTTTCCTTGTGGCTTCTCATAGAGTTAACGAACGAGTTAATACCCTCGTACACTTGACGAATATTTATTGGTTAGGCTCTTAATCGAACACACTCTTGTGAGTAGCTAAATTTAGAAATTTGTGTTCAACCTTCAATGCAATGCACAAGCATGTTCGTGGAGCAACACGACCTCGTACACTGCCCGTACACTTGTTGAGCAACGCGTTGTGCACCGTTCTCCAACCAGATCAAACTCGGTGCGGAGATTGCATAGAACTGGGAGCATCGCGCATTAGAGTTGAACGTGCTTAAATCAAAACTGATGCGTTGGGCACAAAATGGACGAGAGCTATATACATACGTTTTCAGCAAACAGAGAATTAATATAAATAAAAAAGCATTGGTGCCAACACCGACCCTTGTGGTACACCCATTTTTAAAATAACTCGTTACAATTGTGGTACAAATCTTTTATTCTCACCCGCTGTGTTTTTTTAACTTTCTCCATTACGTAGCAAGAGAAAGATATTGTATTCGTACAAAATTTCGAACTCGAGATGTTAATCAATTCTGACATTACGATGATAGGCGAACTCAAAAAAGTGGATCGCAAATTTTTGTCCGTCTGTCTGTATGTCCCGAGGCCTGCAGCCAAAGCGGCTGCCCGGATTTCGTTCAAACTTCGAATTTGGAGTTTGGGGGCTTACAGTTCGGGATCGTTTATTTTTTGCGTAGTAACCTCAATATTAATGGTACTTACCATTCAAAATTTTCATACCAGTTTGATTTGTTCTAAAACGGCTCTAACGATTTCAACCAAAATTGATATTTAAGCTTAAGTGGGTGAAGTGAACATAACTGCATACTCAGTTTTTAGCTAAGAAATCGAATAACGGTACTTTTGAAATTTTGACATATCTCGAAAACGGTCCATACGATTGTAACAAAAATTAATTTCTAAGGTAAGATGGTCATTTCTAACTTAATGGAAAACTCAGTTTTTCTCTGTATTATCGTAAAATGGACTTTTGAAAAAAGTAATTTTTGAAAAATATAGTTTTCCCTAGTTTACCTCAAAACGGCATGATTTTGACCAAAATGAAAACTTAGAGTAAAATTTATGTTTTCAAAATTATTGCGTCCTTAACTTTAAATTGGAATCACCGACTAATTTTAAAAACTGCTCATATCTCGAAAACCCCCTTTTTGATTTCGATAAAACTTTAAAAAGCAAGTAATGCTTACATCCCAAACAATAACTTGTACTCGGTTTTCAGCTGAATAGTTAAGCAATAGTATTTTTTAAACTGCACATGGCAATATTTGGTACTGTTTTGTCTGCCAAATTTTACAAAAACCGCACTAACGTTTTTGATCCAAATACATATTAAATATAATATAAGTATTCTTAATAAGATCCCGCACTTAGTTTTTCTCCAAAAAAATCGAATATTGACGTGTTATAAATATTTCTCAAAAATGAGTACCCAAATCTCGATCTGAGTTTACATTTCTACGGTATATTTTTGAAATAATTACAATGGCGCCCACTTGCAATGAAAGTAAAATAAAAGCTATGCAAAACTTCTTTTTAGCTAATATTTAATAGTATTGAACAAGTTACGTTCGACAAAGTCATGCACTTTATTTTTTTTGAATAAAGGAACTAATTACGCGGGCAATTAATAATACAGTTTGATTTATAAAATTCATTGATTGTTACCAGTTGTTAAGATTACAATTATTGGGTTATAGGTTTTGGAAAAAGAATAGTAAAATGCTAAAGTGATGGTCGCATAGTCAATTTTGGAAGTGCCGTCAATCTTAGTTATGTTTCTACAGATACCCGTTTCGATCAAATACATTTGACCAACAGATGGTTGCAGAAAATAGGCCTGTTGTAACGAAAATGATCTGAACTGCAATTATTATAAAGTGGAAGTACATAGGCGCATTTTAGTGCAACAGGAAAGATTTTTGTGAGAATGCTCTCATTTAAAAAAGAGGTGTGACATGCAAGATTTTTTGTTTTAAATCCAATTCACGACAGGCTCTATAGTGATTTATCAATCGTTCACAGTTTCGCAGGCTGCCAATTGTTTTAAATAGTTCCAAAGCCGATAATGGTTCACAGACAAAACTGCTCATTTGGAAATGATCACAGACATAATAGTTGCTAGGAGAATGCACACAAAAAGGATTGGCTGTGTATGAAGTGTTTAAGCTCCCATTGCGAAATATAAATAAAATTTGTCCGCAATTTTGCGTTATTTATCAGCGAATAAAGAAGAGAAATTGGCCTCTTGTTCAAAATACTCTCTACCAGCTGTCATTTCGGCCTAATGTTTCAATTGGAAAAAGAAAATTGCCTCCCACGATATATAAATATGCCAACTAAAACATAAACGGAATTCAAATTCCCACGTGTTTCCAATTTCACAGTCAATTTGACGTCAAATTCGAGTAACGAACCCCCGAAAAAATAAAGTGAAGAAATCAACTCAATTCGCTTGTACATTTGAATAATTCGAACTAATTTGATTATAAACTGGGCCAATTTAAAATTGTATTTTTTACAGCCAGGTATTTAACGTGTCCATGTAATGTATCCGATTACAACTGTGATTATACATAATGGGCATAGATAAATTATGAAAGTTGTCTGTTTTAGTTTAACAAACAATTGAAATTCAAAAATTCAATAAAGACCGTCTGCCAGTGAATTGCCGATATGTATGGGTTGTAAAGGGAGTTTTCTAAACATGGCTAATGTCAACACAAGCTGTAAATGTTTTATAGAAAAGTGTGCGCTTGAATTTTTGTCAGCATCCAGCCGAGAGGATATTATGTATTCGGGGATTTGACAGAGAAAAGGGAAGAAAATGATTTATTGTGATGAACTGTTTGCAATATCAACAAATCCTGTAAACAAGTTATTATAAGAATGTGTACATGACACTTGGGATTGACAGTAAGGCGGAGCAGCAATTTGTATCTAATGTCAGGACAACACGTGACACGACATTTATTACTGAGTCGAGAAGTTTTTCTTACGGACAAATTGAGATTTTATGGAATGCAAACATGGAGGACTGTCGTCATATGGGTGGCTGTCAAAGTGGAATTATGGAATGGAAATATGGCCGATTTTTCGGTCGAATTTTTTTTGGACAAAAACTATAGTGGCAACCTTCCAGTTGTGGGCAATTGCAAAAAGAAGTCATGTATCCGGCATATTGGTTGAGAGTTATATGCAGAAACCCAGAAGTTTTTTTTTCTGGAGTTTTTTTGCTGCCTGGAAATAGCATAGCTCCGTGTAGGAGCTGTGAAACGGAGGGAAACGGAGACTATAAACTCTCTCTTTCCACCCAAAATGTCAGCTCGTTAACTCTCCGCGTTGCTTAACAAGTGTATAGTGAAGGAGCTTGTGCTATTCGTTGGACACAGATTTGTAGTATGTCCACTGGTTTACTAAGCGATTGGTCTTTGGTTGAGCCTGAAAAAACGAAAAGAAGGACTTAAATTGCTTAATTGTGTCGCGTAGATATGTCATACAAATGAGAGTAAAACTATCGTGAGAAAATTTCTCCATTTAGTTGGGATGAAATTGTAGGTCCTTTCCATTCGTCCCAAAAATAAGAACTAAATCAAGCAATTGGCTTTTAGAAGAAGAAGTCCTAGACTTCTGAATAAACCAACTGCAGCAATTGAAATTTTCACAGCACCATTTTAAAATAACTTCCTACATTGTATCCTCTCAAGGTTCTTATATAATTTTCAAATGTTTTATTGGCACGGTATGTGTTGGGTCGCAGTGCAGGCTGAATCATAGCATCTCATAGAGGTTCGATTCCTACCGCTGCTGTTGTTGTGGTTGCTCCCATCGATTCAGTTGTCAATTACCAATTGCGTTTTAGCGCGCTCCTCAGAGTCCAATACTTGGTTTATTTTAGAAGATTTTGAATGGGTTCTTCGACTCACAAATAACTCGAGCCAGACATTTTTGTTGCCAAAATCATAGAAGTTATCGACGAGTTGCTCAACTACTGAGCTTGCAACGTATTCAATTTTTAATTAAATTCACTAGTGCATTAGACATTTTTTTTATTTATTCAGTTTAACGAGTTGAGTCGCAGTTCGTTGAGCGCAGTTCGTTGGACCAGTTGTGCATTTTTAAAATGTCCGCCCAGCTTTTTTTGCAATACAGTATTGATCACTCGCTGGAACCAGTAACATTCAAAGCTTCTGCCACTGAGTGCAACTCGTTGCTCAACAGACAACACACTTGGGAAAGTGTCGAGGATATAATTACACTTGTGCTAAAATTCGTTGAGGCAAGTTGATCAACAATTGAACGACTTGGTCAACTATTTGTAGGAGGCTTTTCAAATAATTGAACTTGTTGATAAACTAGGTAGGTTGTATGGGGCTCGTAACGCGTTCAATTTGTAATCCAACTCGTTTGTTCAACATGAGCAACTTTGGTTATGCACAAGCATACAAGGGTAGAAACCAGCTTATTCAATATTGAATTTAATTGAATTGGTACAAAGATCGTCAGTAGTTGTTTCAGTGTCCTTGAACTTCTTCGCTATACCACGAAATTACTGCTGTCTTCATAAAATTGCAACCTGTATTAGTTTTTTTAGTTGACAGCGTTGTCAACGCTTATTTTTGTCGCGCGCCGGTGTAATCCGCGTTCAAACTATTCTTGCGATTTTTATGTCCTCCGCATAGTTAAGAAAACGGTCGACTTTTATATATTCTTGCGAGCATTGCACAGGAAGATGCTGAAGAATCTACAATCTACATAGCAGCTTGACATGTCATCTTAAACCCCTATGGTATTAATGGGTTGACGGCCTTTTCTTTTAGTTGCTTCCGAGTAGTGAGCAGTCTCGAATTTGGGTCTACCTGAGTTGCCACATGTAAATTTGCAACAGAAACAATTGTCGGTTTTTTTAAGCCAGAATTGTACGAGAACTTCGATTTGTCGATGTTAGAACAAAAAAAAAAATAAAGTGCAGACTGGGTCGAACGTAACTTTCTCGTTCATCAAAAGTATTAATGTAAATGAAGTGGGAGTATTGTGTAAGCTCCGAGTTGTTGGACATATATTTTTAGGGTGCATATTCAATATGGTTGAAAAAAAAAACTAGGGAAAACTATATTTTTCAAAAATGAATTTTTTCAAAAATCCATGTTACATGATAATCCATAATCCATGATAATACAGAGAAAAACTGCCTTTTCCATTAAGTTCGAAATGACCATATTACCTTAGAAATTAATTTTTGTTACAATCGTATGCACCGTTTTCGAGATATGTCCAAATTTCAAAAATGCACCGGTACTCGTTTTTTTTAGCGGAAAACATGTATGCAGTTATGTTTACCTCACCTACTTAAGCTTAAACATCAATTTTAGTTGAAATCGTTAGAGCCGTTTTCGAACAAATCAAACTGGTATGCAAATTTTGTATGGTAAGGTACCATTAATATGGAGGTTACCATGAAAAAAAAAACCGCCCCGAACTGTAAGCCCCCAAACTCCAAATCCGAAGTTTGAACGAAGTCCGGACAGCCGCTTTGGCTGTAGGCCTCGGGACATATAGACAGACAGACAGACAGACGGACAGAATTTTGCGACCCACTTTTTTGAGTTCGCCTATCATCGTAATGTCAGAATTGAATAACATCTCGATTTCGAAATTTTATACGAAAACAATATCGTTCTCTTACTATGTAATGGGGAAAGTTAAAAATACATTGGGGGCTCGTGAAGCTCCACTAAGCCCCATAAAGTGACAAACCGCCGCAGTGAGCGTTGGTTCGAGCATTAAAGCATGTCCATCGCTGTTGAGTAGCTAGTAGCTAATTAATAATAGTAGCTAATTTTATGAAATGTCATCAAAAATCCTCGATCATTTTTGCATCCTGCGATCCTGTTCAATGTGAAATTCGTTACTCTGTGTCTAACACGTCGCTGTGCAACATCACCGTCCTCAAAAACGACTCAAATGGTAGACAAATGGGTATACTAACCTAACTCGCTACTAGGTAAATCCTGCCAACCGAGATGTCTACACTTTAAATATCTATTTATAATATGATTTCTGGGAAAAACTACATCAAACGCCGCTGATTTGCGATTTGAAAAAAGCTTACTTCTGGCGACCAGTCGGCTCTCGTAAATTCTACAGTGACGCAACGAAAGATGATCACACTTGGGTTTTTTTTTTTATCCAATTGGTATACTTTATACTTTCCTATCTAAATGAGTATAATCAGGTCGCGGCGCCTTTACTATGGCAATTTATTTCAACTCAGACAAAATATTCGATGAAACGAAGCAATCTGTATAAATGCGACGTTTATATCTAAAATTGAGAGCGTACAGTATCTCGCGATCGATGGTGGCTCCGTTGACGCTTGGCCAACGTTAATGATCTCGATTGATTGATCGAATTTGTTTGAATTAAATACAGAGCGACACTTATAGCTGATACGATACTGGTCACGGTTAGCAGACACATTTATGCACTTTTTTTTTTAGGTTTGTCTGTGAATTGCTTGTGCGATCTCGGGGTACATATATAGAGAAACTTCAACCAAACAGAACGTAACCGAAAGTGTACAGCTACAGGGTGTTTTATTCACTGTAAAACGAGTAAACTCGTGACTACTGGATCGATTATTATCAATAGCACACTGCGCAGTGAATGCCTAAATGATGGCGACCAAGTATAGACAGATGACAGAGTACACTCATGACCGGACCGAACTAGAGAAGTGTCATACAGTCGATTCCACTTTTGAATTCAAGAGCACCAAATGATATTTGTTTTGAGTTGTTCACGTGTTTAACATTCACTTTGCGGGAGGTTTTGTTTGAACATGGACACTTTGCTTTTGGAAAGAATTTGAACTAGTACTTAGAGAACAAGAGTGACGACAGACTGACTGTTTGTCAATTTCTTCTGTACCTAATTTTACTTTAGGGGGTACAGGTTTTGGCATCTTTTTCTCTTTTTTCTTTTTTTCTGCGGCTTGTGTTAACTTTTCGTAGAACTCGTTGGAGACGTAGTTAAGTTGTCTATAAAAAAAAAATAGACATGCCTCGTCCACTAAGTCGATCCATGGATCCATGTCCTCTATATTGGACGTGACATGTTGGCTGATGTCGCCGTCCTCTAACGTGGTAGAGTTCTTCCATAAAGTTAAATAATTTAGACCATGTATATTGACATAGTTTATGTCGATATTCTGTCCATACAACTCCTTCGATACCTACACAATCTGGACTGAAAGTAGCACAAGAAGCTTTCACTTAAATCTACCAAGAGCGTTTAGTTTCGCCTGTAACGGGGTCAATTCTTGCGGGCAATACATAAGGTCAATCATGAAGCGTGATACATTTTTTGAATTTAAGTTCAATAAGTTGTAGATATGTACTTGACTTTTAGCGGGTTTTTTTTTTTTTTTCTATTTACAGTTATAAAAAGCTTTTCTCGTTCGAGAGTTTCTATTTCCGCTCCACATAGTCCCAAAGAAAAAAATTCTCTGGGTCAAAATTGACGATCTTGGCGGCCAATTAACGCCGAATCGGCTACTTATGAAATTGCACGACCCAAAAAATCTGCCTTCAAGTTTTGATAGAGCTTATAGGTTTGTGTAACAAACCGCACTTGGGCAACAACTTACTTCGTTAATTTTAATTCCAGATCGAAATAATTTCCCTAACCAAACTCACTCCTTTCACCAGTTCGTGTTATATTGGCTCAATTGAGTGTTCATCAGTTGATGACCCCCTTGGCGTTCAAAAAAGCAATAACTACGTTGTGGCTGTATTGTTTTAGATAAACCCTCCCTACACGCGACTTCGCACCCACTAGACGACCATTGCGACGGCAATTTACATTGCAAAGCAAAATGCTTTCAATTGAGAAACACCTACTTAGCACACGGAAAAATCTACAAATGAATATTCTAATTAACACAATTACCACTCAATCCAACAAGGAGAAGCGCGCAATAAATTTTTTCCCCTTTGCAAGCATGCCTGTTGGATCTGTCTTGTTTGTCAGACACATCACGTGGTGCTGTAGCTGCGCTAGCTGTGCACTCAAGTAAAATTTACATTTAGAGAACTGAACAAATTTCCAACATGCACTCGAGTGCACTATTTAATTAAATACTATCGCAATTCAAGCGATTTTCCTCAATTACACCATACCACCTCGCTGGCAACCTAATTACTCTGAGTCATGCCTCCGACGAGCCCCCATTTTTTTTTTCCTTGATTTTCTTTTTTTTTTTGCTGTGCAGGCACACAAAATCAAATACAACGATTAATGTGAACTCGTTTACGTCACAGAAACTACTTCAAGTTCATATTTCAAAATTCATGCAAACAGATATCTGCGCAGTTGTTGTTCGGCTATATGGTTATAGATACTATTTTTGTGCGTTTTTATTTTCGCCGTAATCGCTTCGAATGTGATAAGTTCAGACGACAATGGACAGTGATTCGAAAGATAATTCGTAAAATAAATAAAAACTGCTGAGAATTGAAATAGTCACAAGCAAGATTGATATTTTTTGTATTTACAAAAAAAAAGCATGTGCGTCGTAGTTGGTTGGGAGGTAAATGGCTCGAGATTTTGAAAGATTATTTCATTTTGCACTATTAAGGGCTAATGAATGAAAATCGCCAGGAAAGAGCTGAAACCTGCTACCTGGTTTAACCGAATGACAGAAGAAAATGCGAGTTGCCTATATAATGTAAGATAATCTGGGACTCCGAGAAATATTTTGAGAAAACTAGTTATTTACCGTAAAATCTACGGAATTCTAAAGAGTATAAAACTGGGACAAAAGCGTACGTACTGTTAATTAACAAAATGAAGGACTTAAATACGGAGATACGTCTCTCAAATTCAACTATACACAGCAGTGTAGCTAACAGGTTCTCTTAATTTTTACCTCAAATTCCCTCGATTACAAAAAAAATAACTTTTTAAAATAGTATTTGTTTTTTATGGAAATAAAATCGCATTCAGTCAAACTTTTGTATAAACAATTTAACGATTGCTGAAATTTACAGAATTCGCTGTTTTTCCGTTTTTCCACATCAGACGGTGTCTGAACATCGAAATTTACACGAAAATTAGTATTACATAAATTAGAAAAATGCTACTGCTCTTTTAGTTTTCTAAGATTTTGGTAAATCTCAGCTTAGAAATTCCTTTTGATAAAAAGGAAAGGATCAAAAGGAATTTCTAAATTGATTTAAAAGATCGGTTTATCAACTGCGGGTTTGTGTTCATAATAACTCGGCCAAATTAAATTGTTTTGACACGCCCTCTTTTGAAGTGGAGATTTACCAAAATCTTGATTTGTGATGATTTCCTCAGAAAACTTAAAGAAAAAAAACAATTCGAAATATGTAGTCCCGTCAAGATGGGCATATAAACTTTGTTTGCCACGCCTACTTTTTGTAGGAGTTTTTGTCCTAAATTGCTATAAAGAGTCAAACATGCAAACTCATTATACCTGTTAGATTGTTGAAACTTATTTGTATTACTAGCTACAGCGACTTTAGGCTACTAAAAAAAACTTTCAAACAAATTGCGAATCGTAATTTTTTTCCGGTTCCGGAAGTAATGCTCAATTAGCTAAATATTTTTTTTCAGCTAGTGCCCAAAGCAGCCATTTGCAATAATTAAAATTAAAAACTCTCGATTTGTGTTCCGCATTATAAAGTTAAAAAATAAATAAATACCTAGTGTGCGCAACAGGCCCGTAGGGACCCCAGGCCTAGCTTCTCACAGCCATTGGTCTTGTGTGAGTTTTTTATTTTTAGGACGAATGGAAGGGATCTACAATTTTAAGCCGAATCCAAACGGCCAACTAAGAAGCTATTTCATGACAATTATACTCTCGGATGTTTGTCAGACCTTCGCGAGAGATGGCCAGTGGAGAAAACCTTGAGTTGGAACTTGGGTTCTTTTCGGGATTCGAATTATAAAGTTACCTTTTCATTATATCAGACATTCCACACCGAGTGTCTAAAATTAATTTAAAAAAAAAGTCTAGTCCACTTAAGCATCCTTCTCAAGCGACCCTTTGTATGATAATGCAGGATATACAATTTAAATCATGACCAGGGTCGGCATTCGGTAAGACGAAACGTTTGTCCACGACCGTTTTTTTACTGCACCTTAGAGCAAATCATTACTGCGCACGAAAAGGTTTCTCGTTCTGCGACAAGGTGAAACGAAAATGTTTTGACCTTTTCACAGTATTTATATTCTCGTTCTACGAAATTGTGAAACCAAACTTCAAAAATTTTCATATGAAAATTTATTTTTCAGGTCCTCATTTGCGAGTGAATGTTTTAGTTAAGGTTTTAAAATTGAGGTCCTAATATCGAGCAACACAGTATGCGATATTGAAATAACCATAAGAGTTTCATTTTTAGAACGATAGTCGCTTTTAGTGCTGAGCTAATCGAAAAAATGAAAGCAAGGTGTGAAAGCGATTCGATTCACTGACTTGTTGGTTTTTTTTTTGTTTCGCGTAATGAAAAACATTTCAATGGAGGCACCTTTGCTCGGAAACCAAACCGAACTACTGAAAAATACCAAGAAATATCTATAGACAAATAAAAATGTTCATCTAAATCGAAAGAGGGGTTCTTAAGAAAAATTGTATTCAACCTTTAACTTCAAACTGGCTGCTAGTTCCGCTTCCAAGACTTAACCAAGAACTACCTTTCACAACATTTGGATGACATTTCACTCGAAATGAATCACAAACATTAGCACATTTTCGAAAATTATCGATTTGTCGGGCACCCTAGTTGATGACGGTTTATTTTCTTTTACCACATAGGAGGGCTATAGGTGCCTTTTTGGTTCCCTAAAATAAAAGAGTTCTGGTCTTGGAATTGCGGCCACTCAACAAACAAAGAGATGTTTGTATTTCATTTCTTTATTTATTATTTTAGGGTTTTCCTCGTCCTTTTATCTTCTTCTTTTTTTTTTTTTTTTTATTATTCACGGATCGATTGTTTCATTCCGTTGATGAAGAATGAACCAATATAAACAAAAATTAAACTCCTCAGCAAATTATTTTTATTAATTTAAGTAAGCGAGATTGGATTTTTGTCAATCGGCTTAGGTACACTGATTGGTCTCATTTTCAACCTGTAGAAATTCTTCTTTAGGTAATGACTATTCAAATGAACAATTTCGCTGTCTGAATAGTTCAAGTATCAATTGGTGCTGACTATGCTTGGAGTCCTTTGTACACTTCTACACAATAATGAATATCTTGGACGAATTGGGAACCTATTTCGTGACAGTTTTATTGGATGGGTGTCAGGGGATCGCGAGAAGTGTCGCAGTGGAAAAACTATCAGATGTTGTTTGTATTTCTCGACGGAAATTAAAATGCAACCAGTGCAAAGTGGCTACCCACTATTTGACAGATTTTTAGGCGTGGTAAAGATATACATAGATAAACGGCATTTCATTAAGCGTTTTATGGTTTAAATTGAAACATATAATAAAATTGTAGAGCCTCTCTGTTTGCATGTGGATTTAAACACGCATCACTTTACAAATACTCACCGGATCTGTATGGATTTTTTTGTTGTTGAAAACATAGGGCTTCACATGGAGCTTTAATACTCGCAGACGTATTTTTTTTTTTAATTTTCTACCAATTTTCCAGTATTAGATGTCAGCTCACAGGATCCTCAAATTGGGAAATTTTTATATAAAGGACTGGTTGTAGGTGCTCATCGTGTTTTTTTTTTCGTTTGTTTTCTGCTTTCTTCGTGTCGACGTTTAAAGTAGGTAAGAGGAAAATATTAGATAACGCGTTAGGTGCAAAAAAGCCGTTCATATTTCAGTGGTTTGCACATACGATGTCTCGGGTACAGTTCGTTTTTCATACAACATCTCAGATGACAAGTGGCAAACGCTTCACGTAAAACTGCCAACTGCACTAAATTTAATTCCACTGAACTGAAAATTCTTCACTGAAAATACCATCACCCCTATTGAAAGACCTACATTCATTTCAAACAGCCACTGAAATGCCTGATTTATCTAAAGATTTCAAAACTTATAAATAAAAACATTAACTCGTCACCCTGCCGCCGTAATCACTACAAAAAAATAATAAATATATGTATACCTATATCCAAAAGACAAAAATACAAAAAATGACTCGACAACTCGATATCTCCGAAAATTCCATTAAAAAACCAGCTGGTACCGTCCTCAATAACAAGTTCAACGTTCGCTTTCCAAAGGAATCCACTAAGCAGACTCTAACCGAGCCCCCAATCAAACAAATGACGTTACACTCCGTGGTTCTACAGATTGTTTGCATACGTGCGCGCTTTCAACAAACAAAGATACACCCGACTATACCTCTTCCATACCCCCAAAACAACAGACATAGAAGCCGCCGCAACAACAGCAGCAATAGCAACAACAACGACCACGACCACAACCGTTGTCATGGTAACAATAAAAGGCTTATCAATCATTTACAAGAAATTTGAAATTGCGAGTGTGGGGTTTCCTCCACCAAACATGACCACAGACACCTTCCTAGACCGAGATCACGTAGTCACGCTTTCAACCAGATTTGTGCCCCCAGTGATGACGCAGGCAAACCTTAGTAATGTTTATGTAGTATGCCAGCGTCACTGAATTATTTCATCATAACCCTGTTCCGCAGAGTCATCACTTCAAAGACTCAAATGTGAGTAGGGTGGGTATTTCGTATTTGACGGGGAATAGCTGGTGGAATTCCAACGATGAGAATGTTTTTTTGAAAAGATTCACCTTCACCGACTGGGCTGCTATCGGCTGTGGGTTTGCTTATAGCTGCGATGTGACACTTGTCAGCAGAGTGTTGGAATTTTGTAATAAATTATATCGGCAGTTAGTCAGTTGACTTTTGAAGAATTCCGATGCGGTGTCCCATCGAACTATAATGAAATCGAAAAATTGTCCAGTGAGACTGAAGTTCTGAACTGGTATCTTAATAAAAATCCGTTGACAAAATTTGTGCTCCGTGTATCTTTTATGTCGTCAGCAATCACTGGAAATTTTCCAATTTTATGTGGTCATATAAAATGAGAGAAATAAACCCTTAGCGGTAAACAAATGATGAGAGTGAATTCATATTAAGTTGCGTAACCAAACCAATAAAATTGTGGCCATGTTGCGCCTAAAGTTTTTCTTCTAAAAGAAGGCTGCTCTGCTTTTCCCCGACTGGACACAGAAGGAGGGCAACGTCGAGTATGAATATCTGTTTCGACATGACCCCCTGTAGCCTAAACGGCTTGACCGGTCTTGAAGAGTGAGCTGTCATAAGATTCGTATTCTTTCCCGAAGTGTCGAAGGCTAAAAAGATAAAAATAAAAAAGTTAATTAAAAAAAAACCCGACTGCCAAAAAAACAACTAAAAAGATGTGAACACGACACATTCAAGCATAACTATTTCGCAGTCGAAGGTCAGGCATATTTTTGTTAGTCTGTATAGATAGTCTCCGATTCTCAATTATTTGTACTTGACAGCGTTGCCACTTTGCTGTAATAGCAGTCGATCTACTGCACTTTTTGCAAATAATAAATCTACTGCCACTAAATCCAATCTACTGGAATTTTTTTTGTTTGATAAACATTCTCTGTACAAAAACTATACATAAAAATAGCCCCTGTAAAGAACCTCATCTTATTGTGAACTTATTGTATAAAAAAACATTAAAGTGATGATTAACATAGTTTTAGCAATTGGTCTTTGTTTTTTTTGTATAACAAAAAATCTACTGCGGAAAGATCGAATCTACTGCTGAGTGAGTTTTTTAACAGTATGCATTTATCCTTTTCATCTCGGTAGTTTTGAACAACGAATACTCGTTTTTTCTCAACAGAGACTTAGTTAATTTTAATCCATTTTTTTTTAACCGAGCAAAAATTGCACTCGGTTAGAGCCAATTTTTGAGCCTGCACATACATTTTATCTAACCCTTTTTATGTTTCTGATTTCATGCATTTTGCATTGCCTTAGGCGGACACTCGCGGGAAAGTGTATTTCTCACCAATTGTTTTATTCGATTCCCTAAGACGGACAGGAAACGGACCATAACTTCTTCTTGTATAGTCTTGCCAACTCATTTTGCTGAAGGTTGAACTGTTGTACGAACAACACAAAATCTTCTCTCTGAATAAAGGGATAATTTGCCTAAAAAAATAATTATTTCCATTAAGCTAACAAGGATGGTGACACTTTCCGGCTAAGTGAGTTTTCACTGTATATAAATAATAACTCGACTATGTAGGTTAGGTTAGGTTTACGATTTTTTTTTAAATGAGAGCAAAGCAGGATACCACACTTAGACTTGTAGACCGATTTTGATACCCTTTAATGGGCGTTGGGACCGACGGTTTCTAAACCATAGAAGACTTGCCAAACAAAAACTATTGCAAACCTGCATTTTACATAAATTAAGTCTTAGAACCGACTAAAAAAAAATTAATGGGCGTTGGAAATTTTTTTTTTTGCTTTATGTTTGGCTTTGAGTCCCTTCTGCTTGTGGTTACATTCGCTTCGCTTACCGAACTCTGTCTCAGAAAGACTTTGAATGCCTTGAAAGAAGCAGCTACCAAGTATTCTGCATACCTAAACATTGATTGTCAGGTCCAAAGTAAAAGTTTGTCTGTCCGTCTTTTGTCATATTAACGCCAAAGCTTCCGTGTAATTTTCAGGGTGCTACTTCTTGTTTTTTTAGTTTTTCCTTGACTTGCTTACTAAATTTGTTCTCCCACAGGTGTCTCCTTACATTACAGAGTGTTGGCCTAGGGGCAGGTTACACATAACAATGCTCGTGTGGACGATATCGTTTTTGAAATTTGATGAGCATATAGGAAGTTATATATCGTGGCCGAATTTTCGTGGTTATCGTCGTTCAATACATTTGGGGAGAATGAACTCAAACTTGTAATTTTTGCACTTATGCAGTTTCTAGTTTTGGAGGTCTGTCGTTTCCACCATAATCGTCTGAAAAGTAACGTGGTTAGGGCCCCGTTCCACTGAAGATCCGTAGTATGGTGACTGTCAAAGACCATGAGGGCTTCATGACTGCTGCAAACCTAGTTTGGTATCAATTTCAGTAGCAAAAACTGTTTTTATGGTCGCATGGGTGTAAAATGATAAATAAGTGAACCTCTGTTTCGAACACACTGCTGTGATAGAAAATGGCCAAATAAATATGTCCTCGGAAGAGACATCGTTCTCCTTGTGAGTCTTTAAAATCTATGCATGGCCAGAGGGATCTCGGCTCCAGCTGTTTGTTTGGCTTCTCCTAAGGGCACTCTTGGGAGCAGATTCTGGCATGTATATAGGTCCAGAGGTAGCGAATCGGGAATCGCCTTGAATCCGACTCTATAAGACTCATTTTAGCCTAGTTGTCCCTATATATGTTGCTCATGTTAGGCCGTGTATTCTTGCTTGCCGACAGACTATGCTGCCATCTGTGAGTCGTCGTATACATCCACAGATTTGCTTTGGGATTGGCTCGCCACTGATTCGGTTGCAAGCATCAAGCATTCCTTACCATCTTGACATTCGATTTGCAATTAAGTTTCCTATCAAGGATTATTCGCATTTGGCTCGCAGTCTCTGCCACCTTCAGGGGTAGTTCCCCACTACCTGGTAGCTCAAACTGTGGTACTATTCGTTTGTAAGTGAACAGCATAAGCTCGGTCTTCAAAAACATAATTGTTTTTTTGCGCTCAAGAGTTTGTAGTAAATTTCCTAACAGTTCGCTTATGGTTAGACCTTGTTAGTCGTAAAAAAATCCTTAGATTCGATATTGAATTCGAAGAAGGAGATCATGAGCATCAGGTGGCTAATATCCTATTTTTGATCATAAGAGCTAGAAACGATTATAATGTAAATAAATGTTCGCACCTAAGTGAAACTACCATCGGTCTAGTCTGACGTTAAGAACGATTCAGTCATTCGATAGGATAACGATTTAAAATCCACTACCCTGGAACCCTCCCTTACATGTTACGTTACAGTGTCTACGAAGCCAGTTCAATTACTTAAACTCGTTAATATTATTCCGTTTCAATGAAGAACAAATTTCAGAATCTCCCTAGCACCACAGTTTTTTCGCAGCTATATGGACTGCAAAAAATGTTCTTCTCATATTATGTACAATTGTACATCGTACAAACACGCTAAAGAAAGCAATCGAAATTCCATCGCACATGTGAGCCTCCGCAGCTCCATTCAATCACATTTGCACCCATGAAACATATTACAATTTCATTGCTAACCAATGTGAATCTGAACTGAATTCCAATTTGTGAAAAAAAGTGCAGTACTCGCATTGAAATGTTTGCACATTAATGCCTGGCTGCTGGCGGCCTCCAAGTCCAATATTCCAAAGTGGTGGCATATTTTTAGCGACTGGAATCCTTGGCAAAGTAACGGAAAACACTCCAGAAGTCATTGAACCTATCCCCAGTGCGGAGTTCCAATTTAAGAAATCCGCCAGCCGCCCAACACAGAAAGTAATTGACAAGAAAAAAAAAACAGGGATGTACTAAAAAAAACCTACACGACTAAATGCAGTCGTTCCATAAGTATCTACATGGTAACAACGCATGTATCTACAAGATATACAACCGTGTCTGCTGATCGACAGCGAAGAGAACGCTCACCAACCACACAGAAACAGAAAGGCCTGTCACGCTGCTCTTAAGAGAAGTTCCAAAAGATATGATAGCCTGATACTTGATAGACTTGGTCTATGGGGCACCACAGCCACGACCACGAGTACGAGATCGTCTGAATTGAGACCACTTTTGAGTGATTTCTTGTACCTCTTCTTCATGTAGGTAGGTCTAAGTACAATCTGGAAGTTGTTTAAGCAACCCCTTCCACGTGTATAGTATTTGTACTATGGCTTTCGATTTATCTTTTACGTTGCAAAATTAGAAAACCAGTCTTGCCGGCACTTTTTTGCAAACATGTGTTGGGATTGGTTTTTTTTTTGTTCTTTTGCTTTTTACAATGGCTTTCATAGTGAATGCGTGGAAAAAGCCGGTATGGGTAAGAAATCCGAACAAACGCGTTTTATGCCTTTTCATTTGGTCTTCGATTTGTGTGTTGCGATTTTGTGCAGAAGATTGCGTTGGTAAACGTGACGTTCCGCAGGTCGACTCGAGTGAATTGAGGGCTCTTCTGTCGAATGAGTAATGCCGGTTCTTTTTTTTCTGTTCACATTTCGTGCGATTTAATGATTTTGTTTGAAATGAATTACATCATTCGAATACTAATTGCGATTAATGACTGCATCTGAGTGTACGACGGTGGAATCACATGCGGCGCACAATGCGGATGCAGGGTTAGCAGGGGAGGGGCCCGGTCCTTTTGTTGCTATCAGCAATTATTTTTTTCGAGTTGCTATTTGAACGCACTTGTATTCGTTTTGTTGATTGTTGTCTTTTTTGCTCGAAAGGCATGGTGGGGATGCTGACACACTAATGTTAGGTTTATCGATGCAAATGGATGACTGTCCAAATGGAAGTAATTGCATTAGGAAGTGGAAAATTAACGAAAGATAGGTAGAGTTATGTCTACTGTCTTCTTTCGATGTTGTGATTGAATATTACTTGTACTTATTTGGTTGGATTTGACTTTCTTGTCGTTGGTAATGTACTTTGGATCTTTATCTTTTTATTGAAAGGAATTTTAAGACTATAGTGAATATATTTTTTTTAAAGATGAAAAAAATAAAATGAGAGACAAATTTTAAGAACAAGAAACATCTTTTATTATTTTTGAATTAAAGATAATAATAATAATAATCTTTCTTTATTTCATATCAAGGAACTTAAATATTTAGTAAATATTAAATTAAATCAAAATACTTCATATTTGCTTATATATGTAGTTTATATATTTTTAAAATATGGTATCGTTTTAATCAGTCCATAGGAATAAATTTGTTGGATATTATCTGAAATTTTTATGGAATTTTTATAAAGAAATAATTTGGAGGGATAACCTCACCCGATCACGTTTTATTTTAGAAAAAGGTTTATTCAACGATGTACATGTATATAAATTGTGTTTGACAACTGTCTATATTATTGTTAAGTTGGTAGATACTGGGTGACAGAATTCAGTCCGCCAATTTACCGGACAGACTTCAGCAAAAACAACAGTATAGAAAAATTATTTTTAAAGAAGTAAATCAAATGATTTTCAAACAAAATTGCTAGTTGATAAATAAGACCAAGTCAATAACTAAAGTTATAAGGAGTTTGAATGCAATCGCTCAAGCCGAAAGTTCAATATATGAATACATTTCAAAAAAAGAGTCTCTAAATTTACTGCTCAGGCCGACTAGTTATGTTTTTCAGATTTGGTATTTTTTTTGTAAAACTTCGCATTTGGCAGATATGTCCAACATGACAATTATATTTGTTAAAGCAATGTTAAGATGCGAATTATTTAAGAAATCGGGTTGGGGCTAAGATTCTGGACGGGGCAGAAATATTTTTACAAAACTCTGTTTTTCAATTATCTGATTTACTAAAACTCTGCTAACAACAAAAAAAGGTGTGGTAGTGCACAAGAATTTTTTTTTTATTATATTGTTTCTTTGTAATTTAAATTTTTTTCAACATTTAATTCATTGTTTCTTTTTTTCAATTTAAATTTAATTTTTGTTTTAACTTTTCATTTTTAAATTGTTTAATATCTATTTTTTTTATGTTTGCTATAATTGGAAAAGCAGAATTTAGTGTTTTAAATTTGGAAGGCAGAATTTTTGTTTGAGAAGACAAAAGACAATTTTAAAAGCTCCATATATAAGCACTTGTTATAGAGGGCTTGCATGTAATACTTCTCCAGTAATTTAATTTTGCGGGACTTTGCAGGACAAATCATTAAATGAGTTATATTTTGCTGCTAGTTTATGATGCGGGACATTCATGTAAAATGCGGTTTTAGTAGGCGGTAATAAAAAATATTAGGGAAAAAGTTATATAAATTTTAAATTTTAAAAACTCTAACTTTTCCTGTATTAAAAAAAAATTGTTTTGAACCGCGTAACTAGCCTGCCAACTGTGCATTAATTGAAATGATGTTAGCCACGTATTAATTTGACATCGGGAACATTTATAAGTCAACACTACAAACACTTGTAGTACAAATGAATTCCTACATGTGTCACACATTTTTGCAACACAACGTTACAGTCCATGTCCAATGCTTATTTTATCACCACTTCTACAGACAATATGAACAGGCTTGTGGATTGAGTTTCAGGCCTCAGTCGATGTGTTTCAGACGGTCTTCAGCCCTAACACACAAATGTCGGCAAGCGATATAACTACTTCTGCAGTTAAAGGAGCGCGTAGTAATTTATTTCGTGAGCTTCAGTTTCATTAATCTTTACAAGAATTTTGCAAGAAAAGGCGTTTGTCATTGCCCTCAGCCGAACTACTTCTCTATATTTATTCTATTGGTTAGAAATTTCTTAATGAGTCCGATTATTTGTACCTTCCAAGGTTTTGCACATATGTTGCATACGTCTACAAATACGGGGAACTTGCAAATCCTTTTCAATTTCTTGTAGTATTTTTCAAAAATTTATATAGTCAGTCACCGTAACTTTTATTGCGTTGCTATTGCTACCTACCTCATACGTCAATATGTAACTCCCATCCAAATGTAACATATAAAAACCTTTTCCCATATGCTCAGGCACGCGCCCACATCCCAGTCGTCTGTGATGCAAATGAAAATCCACGTCTGGGTATACTTGGCATAATTGGCATTAGCGCAATCACCCCTGTTTTTGAATTCGAATTTTATTGATATTCCTTACGTTGGTAAATAGCAAACCGATTGATGGTGCTCCATGAACTAGACCAAGACCGTTACATAACCCCGCAACCGCTGAGGATGTACCATCCGCTACCAGTATAAGTATCTGTCTGACCTGTCAGCAAGAACAAGATAAACACCATTCATTTGTACGAACGAAAAAAAAACAAACACAAATTCACCCACGTACCGCTACTAGAAGTTGCTCAAGAGACTGAAGGGGCGGCTTGCTATAGGAATTTTGATTTAATTTGTCACATGACTTTTTATTTCTTTAGAATCGTGCCGCTCTTTTAATTTTCCGCGAAAGTAGATATTCCAACACAGCAACGTACCTATATACAATCATCTGGCGAAACGCGACTGGATTCTTTATTGCGTAACATTAAATGCACATGACTGGAAAGACTTCCCTAGATTTATTTATTTCGTAATTTCTAAACGAAAAAATAGAAAAGAAAAATTAAATAACTGAGTAGGATTGTGTGGAACAGAAAATGGGATTTTCAATGCCAATGGTTTTCATGTGCTCGCACATTAATCACTATTTGCGAATCACGCTTTATGAAATGGAATAGTCGAGCGTATCTTTGGGAGGAAGGTATCTCGCAAAGCAATACATATCCTACGCCCATTTAAGTTTACAAATTTCATCACAAAACGGAAAACCTGCGTGATCACTGTGATGAAAGTAAGTATTTCCTGATTTGTTGTGAAATTCGTTCATAGAATGTTGGGGTGTGCCGTTGAGGTGGGTGCGTTGCCTTCCCTTGTTAGTCTATTAATCACGGGCGGTAAAGATTACCTTTGGGCGCCATTAGGCTCTTAGTTATTGGCCAATATTATTTGTATATAATTTGCAAATATATTTACATATATATTCAATTTGCACTGGAAGACAAATGGGAAACTTGATTCGATTTGACGAATCAGAGCAATTAGCTGGGAAGAAGCTCGTCTCATGAGGAGACTAGGTATCATACATCCCTACCCGACTGTGTACATTTTGGGATAAACCGCAGACCGTATGGAAGAACCTTCTTCAACATAAATATTTCTTGATTTTTATTTTTATTTTTTAATCGATGCCAGGTGAAACTGGTTTAATTGAAAATAAAAAATAGTTGACGCAACAGGTCCGCAGGGACCATCTACAATTTTATGCCGAGTCCAAACGGCTAATTGAGGAGCTCTTTCATGACATTTATACTTTTTCATATTTTTTAGACGTTCGCGAGAGGTGGAGCCAGTGAAATAAAAAAACATATGATGGAATTTTTTTTTTTTTTGGGAATCGAACCTAGGACCCTTTGCTAAGTAGTCGACCGCACTACTGGAATTACCCCTATTTAAGGCGCTAGTATTGAAAAGTGTTAAAAGAGTATGTAGTTGACCTATTGAATATATTTATTTACTTAACCGTTTAAATGACTGCTGCCAAGTGTATGTTAATGTCCGGCCTTACTAATAATCAACTTTAGTCTGGCAGTTTACGCAAAGACTCCACACTTTCCAAAACCCCTTTACCAATAAACAAATATAGTTGCCAGAATATCGCTAACTGTGTGGTTAAATGTTTATGTTGAGAAACCCATATTTATTTCGGGCATTAGCTAAATAAATCTTCCCTAAATTTAATTTTCAAGAGAAGTGTTGCCCAACCACCCAAAATGGCGGCATGGAATTTTGTAATAGGAGAGAATATAAATACCCTGTTGTTCAGCCTGAGCGTTTATAATTATCACCTAATTTTAGTAAATTGTAAATGTTTTCTGATTTTATTCGTTGGAATACAATAATGCGAGTAGTTTTAATGTATAGAAAAACACAAATTTGTGCTAAGCACTTGAACAATATATGCCGAATATTTTTATTAAATGAAATATAATGTTTTTCACTGCTCCATCTTGTTTAACTTGTGCTTGCTTTTTGATTGGTTTTCCTTTTCTAATAGTTTGCAAGTTACGAATGCTCAGTATCAGTAAAAAATAAATTTAATGTAAGTTTGGGATCTTTCCAATACTTTCTTAAGAGTCGTCACAAAGAGAACAAAATATCTGTTCACTTAAGATTGGACAGCTCATACCTGAATACCTACTTTTTTTGTACAACTTTCAGTTCCTAAGGTAGATATTTGGCTCAGGTAGATATTTGGCTGCAACCAAACCCTCTTTAAATAAATTATAGTTTAAAAAAAATAAAAAAACACACTTTAATAGCAAATTAACTAAAAAGCAGAAAATAATTTTTAATTATTGATATTTTTTCAACAGCCATAGAACGTCTACGAACTCAATATACATCAATCATTTTCAATGATTCTAAAATAAAAATAAAGTTATAAAAAGAAAATTAATTTCATTGTAAAAAATGCCTGACAAGAACTGTCAGCATTCAGCAAAATCCAAGCGAAATAATAAATTTAGGAACTTCTGGAGAACTAACAGATAGCATGTGCGAATTGAAGATATACAGAATTCTGTTTTATTTGGTGTGAATTCATAGAGAAGAAAACACATGACAGTTTTTGTGTAAAAAAATGTTCACGGCTTTCAATTTTTAAAAGATCAAAATATGTTTATTTTCTTACTTCCATATACTTTTGGAATTAGATACTGTTTCGTTGCTTGGCAGATTGTAATTCAAACGAAAAGAATTAGCAGGCTATTATTTCTTTCAAAAATATTCACGTGCTAATGATTCAAATGTGATCTTTCGACTACCAATAAACTTTGATTTGCATCATCAGGCTACGAATAAAACAAAGCGTTCTAATTAACTATGTTCCGTTTATTGAATAATTTGAAAGAGATGTTATTACGACATAAATTGGCTCAGAAATCAATCGTGACGTATTAGAAAACAAAGGAAAGAGTACTATAAAAATTACCGAAAATTATGTCCGATCGAACGATAGGGCTTTAGCATTACTGATTTGCATATGATATTTGACAGATCAGATGATATTTTGTGCATTTCCTCTTTTTTTGTTGCTTATAATAAGCTTCAAAAAGCCTTTGAAAGATTTCTGTTGGGCAAACTAACTTGCAATTTTGTATTCAATTTTTTTTTAGAATAAAATGCTTGTGAAATAAACCATTGACCTTGTTTTTCACGAAAACAAATTATGAAATTTGAATTCAGCGGTAACAAAAAATGTAATTGATTCTAAGAAATTTGGTGCACTAGCAAATGTGGAGGTCTTATTGTTTATTGGTACCGTTTCAATAATGCTGTACATTTTTATTAAAGCTGGCAACCAGTTAATCGTCGACATTAGTGTTTGATTATTAGTAAGGCCGACTGCGTTTGCTGTGGATTTAGAAATAGACACTTTGCAGTAGAATTGTATTCTTCTTTTGCTGTGCAGTCAATTCTGAGGGTAGATTCTGTGAGATGAAAACGTTCGCTTGCACGTATGCTTAGCTCCTTTCAAAAACTTCAAAAAAACGAAAGAAAAAAAAAGCGTTTTAGTTTTGGTTTTTTTGCTTATTTTAATTTCAGAAAAGAATAAAAAAAAGCAGCATTTTAAATCGCATGGCTTCTTAGATGTTTGCAAATAATTGAAAGACGAAATCTAAATGTTCGTTTTCGCATAATTTCTTTCGTTTTTTGAAATGCGGAATTGTATTCGTTTCGTTTTCGTTTTTACATCTTTCTCTTGAAAAGATAAAGCTGAGAAGTCAAATACGGGAATAGAGCTGCACAAATTATTTTACACCCATCTTTGAGGTGGGTCACCCTGTAGTTTTAATACCGATAAAATGGTGGTGTTACTCAGTTTGGTTCTCAAGAGTGTTTTTCAGGATTTCGCTTAATATGAAGATGTTGTGAACTTATGGTTCCTGCATGTCGATGTTATTCATGTGTCCCCTACCACCGGGTATCCCTCTCCGACCTTGTTGCTTCTAAACAAAGTGCGACAATTTATTTCCCAACAACATACTAATTTCACCAGAAAAACAGAGACAAAACACAGAAGTCATGCAAAAATTTACTATGAGAATGAGGAAATTTAGCCATCAATTAATATTTTTAAATGTCGAGCTATGCGTAAAAGTTTATGAAGTCGAAGATGAAAAACACGCTATCGTTCATAAAATACCACCAAGAAAGCCACTTCCATATCTTCTTGTAACATCCGCAACTTTATTGCCGTCTTAGTTAAAAGGAAGCTGCTACATCGATTTCCATATACCCACTCCCATGTTCTGTTATATCAACAATCCAGTCAAAAAGCCATAAACTAAATAAATACCAATAACTGTGAAAAATTTGCTTTCAGCAAGAATGTGATTCATGAATAGCCATTTAAATTTGTTTTTTTTTTTTTTTTTGCTAAAAACCATTTGTGACTGCAAACATTTTTTTTTCGACTACTCGTGCAATTTAGATTGTTAAAAAAGATACCGAAAATAACTATAAACTTAATAGTTGCTAATTATCCAACTTATGGATACAATTTTGTGGGAACTTTGATCATTTGAGACGTAAGGCTTATGTGCCACTTGAGAAAAATTGATGCAAACTTTTCATAAGGCTACATACATACCCCTCACGCACTTGCCAGCGTTACATTACTGTTTAAATTGTTACATTTTTTTGTTTTTATTAAATCTGTCGTTTATCGAGCGACAGGAAAATCTTTTCACCGCAATAGATTTTATATACATACGTACATACATAAATGGTCGTAAATATTTTATTAAAATTATTTATAATTTCATGGTTGCTGTTAGTGTTAGCTATATAATTAAGAACACGTGGCAAAGATAGACCTATTAAAACCGACAAACAAATTCAATGTCATTTTGATATAAACTATTGTTAGAGAACGTTTTGTATAGTAGACTCTGTGCGGACAATATCGAAGAATAGACAAGTTTGTATATTAAGGGCCTGACATCTGAAATCTATTTTCAATGCGAGAGGCGTATGAAAACGTTTCCTATTTAATTTGACATGTGTGATTGTTGCAGAGAAAGTAGTTGACAAAATGGGATGGTTTAACAACATATTCGTTTTTTTGACTGTGTGTAATTTATTTTTCAATATGTTTTATAATAGTACAACCACTTGGCGAATGCTCGTGGTCTTTATTCTGTTGTGATGGCTATTTTTTAATTTATTTATTTGTTTATTTTTAAAGCCTCTTCCGAGGCGCCCTGGAATTGCCCAAAGGTGTCTCTTAAGTGTTGACACCTTCCATGTGATCCTGCCTTAGGAAGCCTTATGTAAATCTTTGCGAGGTAGTAAAGGTGCCCTTTTTGGAGGTGTGTTAGTGACAACTACTTTGACAGTTAATAGCTGATTTCTGCTTGTTTTTCCTTTGAATAGGCTTACATCAGAGCAGTTCTAGTAAATTGTGCAAATATGTCATAAAACGAGACTGCTCCTGTTGGCTATTTCGAACACAAAACTTTGACAAGCGATGAGGCTCATTTTGATTTTAGATAACTTCATTTAAAAATATTATGAAAGAATAGATTCCTGGCTTCCAAAAATGCTATAGTACTTTATTGTAAGTGTTTCCATTATGTAAAATTTTTTTTTTCATTTTAAGTATTTTTTAATTTTAAAATTACCCCTTCCGCCTAAACGGAAGCGAGATAGACCCCCCGCCCCCATAGCACAAATGCCTGTATTAAACTCTATAAAAAAACAGTTATCATTTTTAGACGCCTAAGTTACGTGCTCGCAACAGACGCAGTAAATCGCACCGCCAACATTTTTATCACGCGAGTGACTGAACCTTTGAAATTCACATTTTAATCAGCCACCCGGATTCTACTACGTAGAAACTACGTAGTCTAACTATACACTGGCAGTACTATTTATCTAATCATTAATACCTATTCAAGCGAGATAAGATTTACCTTCCGTTCCCCACAGGCCACACACATCCCACACTATCGAAGAGAAACCGCTCTGCGCTCTTTCCCATTCCCAGCCGAAGAGGGTTATTTGATGGCTGATGGTCCATCTTCCACGTCTATCACCACCACCACCACTACTTAAACTGAGTGCACACTGTACACCACACTCAAATAGTTTTGTTTACATTTTTTTCTGCGTCGTTATCTTCCTTCCTTCTAATACTGAAATTCGAGACTCGCTCAGAAATTGTTTTGAAAACGCAAAAAAAAAAACAGCAACAACAATCTGCTCTGCAAAAAAAAATATTTAACTTTTCCAAGCCGAATAGAATAACATATGTTTCACTCACTGTCATGCGCTCTACGCTCTGCCCGCTACCCACCGCGGTAAAGCTCTTCGTCACTTGAAAACTTTATACCCAAAGAGAAACTCGAGTGAAATCCCCTGCCTTGAGTATATATCGGTACAAACACTCGCACTCGAAAATAATCTTCTGATTCTGTTAGCCGCGTTGTACCGGGCCGCATGTTAATATTTTTTCTTTTGATTAGTGGCTACTCTAGCTCCGTTCCATTCATTTCGCGTAACTAAAAAAAAAACCAAACAGCTGAATATAATTTGTTTAGTTTGTTCTTATTTATTATTTTTTTTTACGTTTCCAATAAATTCATCGCCTATATCCGTTCGATTGCAATATTCTTCTCTACACTTTGCAAAATTATTCTTTCTTTCGGCACCAACAACAACTATTATCTACACAGTGTATTTTGAAATTCAAATTGCAAAAATTAAACCTGTGCGTTAATGGAAATTCACATGCGAGATAATAAAATGCTAACGATTATACGGTGATATATATATTAAAGAGGTGATTTAAATAATAATCATTATGAGAAAAAAAAAATATTACTGCAAGAAAAAGTTACACATTTTTCAAATTAAATTGTGCAGTGATTCTTGTCGTACAAAAATAAATAAAAAAATAAGTCAATGAAATGAGAAAATGAATTCGAAAAAAGAAATAAATCCACCCACAGAGAGCGAGAGCAGTGTTAAGTGACAAATAAAATTTGTGATTCTCAAGAAATTTTGGAGAAAGAAATTCAAATGAAAAAAAAAGTTATACAACAACTTGAATTTTTTGTTGTTCAATTCAAAACGTCTATTACACAATTTTCGTTTTGTGTTATGCCTTCGTCGTTCTTCTTTCATCGTCATCATCGTCGTCGTCGTCGTCGTCTCATTTGGTTACAATTATTCAATGAAAAACGCAGGCACACAGTGTCGTGTAGCATCAAGCATCAAGCATCCCCTATATGTACAGATAGTGTATGTATGTGCAGCATCAATTCAAAAAAAAAACGAGTACATCAACAAATATCATCTACAGCAGCACACACATAGAACAGCAGCGGCAGAGTGGTAAAAAAAAACACAAATTCAGGCACAAAAAGGAAGATGAATCTAAAAACTATGTTAGTAGGGTATATGCCTATTGGGCGGTGTATGAAAAGTCAATAGAAAGAGAAGGATACAGTTTATAGAGGGTGTGTATTTGAACAGTGTTGCCAGTGGCTGTGAGATAAAAAGCCCAGAAGGGATTACAGATTTTGCCAGCCAGGTCTACTCTATGCAGGGTTCAACAATCTGTCGTCGAATTTAATGCAGCGTTCAATGGGCATTTTCTGAACCCATGGCCGTGGTTAGGGAGATCGCTTGTAGCGCCGTAGGTTCGACACCCAACAGAACATATCCACTGACCGTAAAGAGAACCAAATACACCAAATGGGCCTCTGCTTAGTACGACAATGGACCGGAGTTCAAGTCTGGGTGCTTCAGAATTTGGTAACCCCCTTTCAATAAAACAAATAAATCTGTGGACGGCCACGTCGTATTCCTAGCGACTGCTTTTCATTATTGCATCCTTGGAATAAGATGGATTTGGAAAAATTTAAATTACTATTTGGCAGGGTCAATGACCGGGGTCGAAATTTATTAAAACTATATCGCCACATTGAATTGATATTTTTTTTGTGCAAAAACAAATTTTTTATTGGTTGCTTATTAAATTTTTGAAGTATCCATGCAGTATCAGAAACTCACTTTAAAGAAACTAAAACCTTCAGCTATTCGACTGAAAATTTATCTGGAATAAACTTCTAGGTTCCTTTTCATCGTCTAGGCTTGTTAAATGCTTTCTAAAAAAAAAAGTATACCAGGCCAATGTAGAATTTTTTTTTAGCAGTGACGTATTACACTTTTACTACAGTTTATCGCACGGGTGTTAAATTTTTTTTTTGTAGTTTGTATCCCTATTGCGAGCTCAAAAATAAGGTATGTCGAAAGAAAGATTTACATTCACATTATACATATAAAGAATTTCTTATAAAAATGTGCTTGCAAAAATATGAGATTATCACTGTACACACCTATTAAATATCCTTTTTGGCAGCTGAAGAAGTTTCCATGCGTTATTGAGTGGATTATTAGTGGCTTGTTAGTGATCTTTAGTGTTTACCAGTGAGTGACTGTTCATAGCAAGTGTCATACTGGCGCGCTACGCTTTTAGTACCTACAGTGAGTCAGTTGATTTTTTGTACGTTCGATACATAATAAATTGTTTTTTTAGCGCAACATATTTATCTATATTTGGAACCTTAAGACCAGTATTTCAATAGTATTTGTTTGTTTAATTTTTAGTTCCAATAGAAGGGATGTAACATTTTGTAGGGCCAAATTGAGAAGGATTCTGAAAACTATGCTACTAAGAATAATCACCCTAAATAATAGGTCACCAAAGATGCATTTTAAAGAATTTGTCCGCCATTGTTCGTGAAATATATTTAGTTATAAATTTACACATCTTTTGTGGAAAAAATTATAACTTATACCTATGCAATTGCTTTCAATCTATGCAATCACTGAATCGATGAGTTAAACAAGCTGATATAGTTGGCTGGAAGATTACAAAAATACGCTGTTGCAATTGTTTTGTATTACAGTGGTCAAATTTTATAAATTGATACTAATCACATGATCAAACAATTTAAAACACACGAAGCAATCGATGCACTGAATTTAAGGCGTAATAGTTTTAACTGGTGCCACCCGTTGCCCATTTTGGCTGATGAGTAAGTCGGTTCCTTTTTGAATTTGTCATTTGGAAAAAAATCACTTGCTTACTCTTTACTTTGCTGAAACTGAAAAAAATGTTAGTACATCAAAAACCTCAACCAAACATTTTTGCAATTTAGTCCTGATCACACCCGAAAGTGACCGAAAACCCCTCTCATTCTTTCTAAAACGCTTTCATATTGTTGCTGCAAGCAAATAGAGGGTTGAAAATCTAATTTCCAACTCCACACAAGTTTCAAAAGTGTTTTATTTTTTTTCTTTTATGCCATCGCGAAATGCCCTCAAGGACTGTAGTAAATAAATCTAAGGAACCACCAAAAATTTGTTCCTTGACTTTATGAGTTAAATATGTACGAAATGTATTTTGAATGGGTATAGGAGGGGTAACTGGATAGACAATGAAATCCTGCAGACAATGTGGCAAAGCAGGATACAGGCATGAAACCATAATCGGAAAAGGGTTCTTAGGTTTGTATAGGAATGGGACCTCAGAATGTTAACAACGTTTTTCGTAATTTGTGGAAATCCACAAATTTTGCCGTCGGTTGATTTGTTGTCTCCGTGTCTTGGCAGTCCACTAGTTAAAAAACAACATCCTATTCAATTTGTTTTGCTGCATGCATTGATTAAAGTGAGAGATCTTTCGATTGTATTGGAAAGAATAATTTTTTACTTACTGTGTCGGTCTTCTTTTAAATTGTGAGAAATACTTAAAAATTGTGGAATTTGACATAAAATAAATAAATGTGTCACCCTAGAACGATAGGCGATAGAAGTGAAACACAAAATAGGCAAAAGCAGATCTCTGTATCCTTTGACTGGCGATTTGAACAAAGCTTGAATAAAATCTGATATCTATAAGTAATACAAGCTTGTGACAAATGCTAACATGGCTCGTGCTAGGAGTACTTTAAAACGAAACTAATTCCTCTATCAATTCTCCTAAGAACTCGCTATACTCATAGTATTACTCTCGCATTGTGCCTTAGCCCACAACGCACCTTAAGTTGGCTTTACGTTCCTCTCTGATGTCCTATTTCGCCACATTCTGTCCGAGTAGCCTCGTGCCTAACCACGTACTGCTCGACACCCTACCCCTCATTTCTCTTTTTTTTATCGCTTTCCGTTTCATCGGAGTTTCAATTTGCTACTTGACGAGCCTTAGATTCTGCCTGAGCAACCGTTCTACGTACTACCCCATCCCATCGAAGTTCGCAATTGCTACCCGCATTACGTGTCGCTTTATCGTTTCATTGGACTTTGGAATAACTGCCAAACGAACCATAACAAGTTTCACATTAAAAACTCTTTGAATGGTTAAAATAAAGTTGAGCATTACTAATATTCATTTTTAACCTTCACACTAAATATTTTGCACGTACAATGAATTTTTTTTATTGAAACTTTCGCCATTGTGAGTTCGAAATATTTAGCCTCGACCTTCGACACTATAAATGATTATTAGTACCGCGGTTTATGTTTCTCCACTAATTCATTAAAAAAAACCCTTTGGGGCAAGCTCCATCGATACAGTTAGTTCGTAGAACCATAAAGCTCTAAGCACACTTTGACTCAAAGAAACTCTTACTGAGGCCTGACCAATTTTCGAAAGTACAACGTTTTGCAATTTGATCCGCCGTCATTTGGGGAGACTAACAATTTCGTTTGGAGACTGTCGTCTGTCTTTATTATGAGTGTGATATATTTACTGTTTAACACTAAATTGTCATTCTCATGGCAAAACAAGTCCAGTATTCGTTAAAAATGATATGTTTGATGTCACTCACTATATCGAGCGCGTTCGTTATATCGATAATTTTTTTATACAATTTTTAGAAAATTAAGTCATTATTCAAAGGTTGATTTTATTGATTTTAAATTGAATCGAATCTCATTTTCCGTTTAGATACTTCTAGGGTTTTTAAACTAACTTCTATTTTATATAGATATACTTATGTATATCTGAAAAGCGTTTAATATATCGCAAATTCGCTTTGTTGGATATTCGTTACAATGGACGTCCACTGTAAGTCATTTATCGTAACTACGTGAATTTTCCATGCATATGCAGTGAAAACGGAAACAAAGTTAGTGCATATATATTTATCGCACTGGATCGCCTGACAAGTATGCGCAGACTTTCCTAAGTCCACAAAGGTGACGTGAAATAAAGCCAAAAGAAATATGACCCAAAATTTGCCATTATTTCGTTTAGCGAAAATAAATCAAATTTTTAGTTATTGAAAACAAAATTTATTTCTTTTTCATTTTTGAATATTTATGGAACTTGAAGTTAACAATTATTTGTTCCACTGTACGTAGGGTATTGTTCCACTGTAGAATTCGAAAAAAACATACTTTGACAAAAATCGGTGTCCACGTTATTTTTTTTTTGGCTGAATTTTATAAACAAAATAAAATACGAGGTCAATCAGGGTTCTTCAAATGTATTTGTGCAGATTATGAGCTCGTCACTTTTTGTATTTTGTCTTGTTGTCTTGTCTTGTTATTATTCAAAACAATAAGTACTTGGTTTTCGAATTTGACGTACTTTGACGTTTTTACTTTGTATTTGCTGTCTGCCTTGACCTCAGCGCTTAATTGAACTGGCCAATGCACACAATTAGAACAGTCATTACTAAACAACAATGCAACTCGATGCCTTCCTTGGATCCCTTGTGTGTACATGCTCTAAATTCATAAACGTATTTGTCGACACAAACAGAAAGGTAAATAGAAGAAGCATTATGTGAAGCAAAATATAGGTAGTATAAATATAGATACTCGTTGTGCTGCGATTAGTCATATTCTCTATCAAATCGAACACAACATCATATTGTCCATTGCAATGATGGGTAGCATATTCCTAATGGAAAATGAAATACAATGCTCATGTAGGTGGAGTTGAAACATTGACATAGAACTTGCAGGCTACTCTCCACAAACTCATGAATGTTTGCGAGAATATCGGCCGAGGATCGTATGTGGTTGTGGATATTTTGCGCCCAAAAGCTTAGTACATAATTATACTGCTTGCGCAATGTTAGAATTAAGCCAGCAATTTTGACTTTGGGCTCAATAATAAAAACACTCTTCTCCGACTGAAGTCTTTACAATCGTAACTTTCTGCGCAGCTAATTTTTATAAAACAAATTTTGACAGCTCAAGAAGACATAGAGACAGATCGGCAATAACAATTATTCCCATTATGAACAAAATTGCTAAAGTAAAATCCTTTTTTTTTGTACTATGAGGTATGAAAAATCCCTTAGCTTATTTTAAGTGAGCAAATTCCACAAAAAGGGATAAATCCCCCGATCTGGCATCACTGGTTTCAATGTTCACCACGGCAGCAAACTTAATTAAACTGACACGAGGGATTTTTTTGTATAAAAAATGCCATTAAATGTGTAGATACACTAAAAAAAAATGCGGTTCCAAATTTCTTGAAATAGGAAAAATTTATATTGAAGAAATTGATATGTACTACAAGAAGGTGAAATAGATATTTTTTGTTTTATCGTTCCTATTTTCGCATGAATAAATTTCGACGCTTTATTCGATTCTATCGAATAGGGGGAATGAACAACGATTTTCCTCCTATTCCTCCTATTGAAATCGAATGGATTGGATTTCAATCTTAAAAGAGGCGTAATTTGGGTACGGTGCAAAGAGAATTAACTGATATAATCACTCGGAAAAAAAATTGTAATGCCAACAATTTTCGTTGGTTAAAATGAACCCAAATATCAAAATCTTTTATTAAAGAATGAAATTGTTGGAAATGATGTGATAAAGTACTTATGAAGAGTATATTATTCTTACGCTGAATACCTGATTCTTGAAAACTTAAAAACAAGTTCGTGTTAACAAAAATAATATTTGACCAAAGAAATTTTAACTTAAATTTTTTTAAAAATCACAAAATTCTTCGCTTCAATCTTTTTTTTTCTGAGTGATTTTTTATGTAGCACTGATGATTTATTTTCCGGCGGTTTTTCAAAAACAAGACTATTTAATACGTAAAAATAATTGTTTTATTTTGCTCACGAAAACCTTAACAATGTTGCCCCTACTTTGATCAGATGAAAAAATTTGAAATTGAAATTGAAAAGTATGAAGATTTGGCTTATAATAATAATTATTTTCATCCTCTGTTTAAAACACTTCACAAGTCGTAATAGATCAAGTCAGATGAAGACCGTTGCCATTGGAAATTGGTCAAATGTAGGTTAAGCGAACTTAGCCTTGGGATGACCAAGACTTTCGCCGTATCATCTAAGATGAAAGCCTTAAAAGCTTAGTATTTTTTGTTTTGTAAGTGTAGATAATTGATAATTTCATAACGAATACAAAAAATTATTACTACGATCAAATTAAATATTTTAATGTTTATAAAAAAGTCATTCAAAATATCTGAATGCGTACATTTTCCTTTCTTTTTTTTCCCCTAAACTGTTTCATAAACTGACATATCTGTGGTGAAAATCTCAACTCACCGCACACATACTGATGAGATAATAATAAAAAAGACTGAATTCAATGAAATACATGTTTTTTTTGAATTTAATATTTCGTGGGATTAATTATATTTTACCGAGGGATAAAAGGGATTTTTTGGGTATAACCGTGAGATAACCTGCTTCTAAAGCCTTGAATCACTTCGATTAATGTCTGAAAATGTAAGTGGCGTTCAAAACTTGTTTCGCTTACATCTGGTGGGCTATTAGCACTCGACAAATTGTTAAGAACTTGATGACTTTCAACTATTTCCATCAAATATATTACTTTCTAGTTTTTTTTTTCACGCAATTATACGAGTAAGTTGGTCTCCTAAACTCGAACTCGAACTTAAGTCAAAAATCAAAGCAAAAAATACACAAACCTCTACTATTGCCTATTCCCTTTGGGACAGTACTTGACACTTGACAAGCTGACAGTTGGAAAGTAGAGAACAACGCTGAGAGTTCCTTCAACATTTTTCTTAATAAACCACATTGAATTCAATCCTACTCACCCAAATCTCCAACACAAAAACAATCTTTGACTGCGCATTAAAAAAAAAAACTGAAACCTCGAATCCTGGCAATACTGATCGCCTACGAAACCATCTGTGCTCCCAAATGAGAGCGAATCAAAATCAAAAATCTGTTTTGTTTATTTATTATACGTGAAATAAGCTGACTCTCTCCTATACCTAGGTATATTGAATGTATGGCGGCTAATAAATTTGCATATAAAAACGCTTTTGTGTATACAAGAGATGTACTCATAGGGAGTGCATCACGCGATTTATTCTATTTTCTTATCTATTTGCTCTCCGTGTGCGCCGATAATAAACCTAAACGAGATGAAACAAAGCCTTTGTGTGTGGTGCCTCTCACGCGAATCTTTCCATCTACCCACCCTCTGTTCGCATGTGACTTTAACTCACACTCTAGTAGCCAAACCACGATGATGCTACACACTGACAGATTGTTGTTATAAAAGTTGTTATTGTATGAAAAAAACGCCACAAAAATAAAGGACAACATTAAATTATTATGTCAGCACATACAGGGATTATATAATAAACAATTTGCAAGAGAAAAAACACCAAACTATAACAGATACACGATTTTCAATATGGAAGAAGCCGTCATTTTTCATCTAATTCCATTCAATACAGATTTTATTGACATTGACATGGGGCATGGTCGTGATCGTGGAAGGAATCGAAAAAAATTAGAAGCACGCCGAAGACTATCTATCTTATCGCTCAAATAAAAGCAATTTTTTTGTTGGGATTGCTTATCATTTGTAGTGTTTTTTTATTTTTGGGACATTTGGCCTGTGCATGCTGTTGTATAAACACGTCCGCGTCAATCGGTTTGGAGTGTACAACAGAATTATTTAACAAGAAACAATAAATGTAATTGCTTGGCGGTACTTGTTGATTGGATTTCGGGGGATGCAACCCTGTATTATATTTTAATCGATCTTTGCCTGGCAGTACTTCGGAATTCCGATATCAAACGCAGGGGCAGGCGACTTTTTGTTGGTCTTTTATCAAAGTGCGATTCGGTATCAGTTTATTTGTATTTGAAAATTGGAAACGAACTGGAGTTAGTCAGCATACAAAGTTTGGACTGTGAGTCAAATTCTTGGAGTTTGTTTTTTCCATATATGCACTTTGAGTAAATTTCCTCTGATTCATCATGTGGAGTAAGATATAATGAAGGGGCTTAAAGAGAATTCCCTACCAAATTAGATTTCCTAAAAGAACAAATTTTGTACGTGCAGAAATTAGCGTTACAAATTTCAGCAACTGAAAGTACGGCAGATCCTTATTGTTCCGGCTCTGTCTGGGATCGCGTAAATGACCAGTGTCGTAGGAAGGCGGAATTTACTTCGGTAGAGGATGTGGAAAAATAACCGATTCCCCGAAAAACCCAAATTTCCTCTAAAGTTTTTTTCGCTGTGCCACCTCTCGCGAACGTCTGGCAAACATCCGAAAGTACAACTGTCATGAAAGGGCTTCTCAATTGCCCGTTTGGACTCGGCATAAAATTGAAGATCCCTTCCATTCGTCCCGGGAATGAAAAACTCACACAAAACGAATAGTTTGGAGAAGCTAGGGGCAGGGTCCCTACACCAAAAAATAAATTCGTTATATGCACGAAATCGTTTTTACATTTTACGAAACCGTTTGTAATTTTCAGCAGACGAACGCCTTTGTACAAATCACATGTAGCTGTTTGTACAATGTGCGAACGAAAAAATCTATATTTTACGACCACTTTCGTCTAATCTATAAACAAACATTAATAAATACGACAAATGCATTCGTAAAATGTAAAAATTTTGTTCGTGAAATATTTACGAATCCATTTATTTATTGAAAAAATATATTTGTACTATGTGTTGTTGTTAAAGTTACCATCTTACCAATTTTGACGTCATTTGTAAATTTACGAACGCCATTCGTACTTTTTAGCTAGCCTTTGTACAGTCTACGAACGATGCGGCTTTGTACAATATTACAAAGGTGAATTCGTTGAATCTAGAAAGTCTACGAATCGAATAATTTTTAGAATTTTGCCATAACAACGAATATTTGTATTATGTACTAAACATTTGTGCATTCTACAAATTCTCTCTGTTCGTATTTTTACAAGGATTTCATTTGTATTTTTATACTAACTATTTTTTTAGTGTATACGGACTATTTGTTTTATCTATATTTTTTATTTAGAAGTTTCGCTATTCGACATGTGTGTTAAGGCTTTCCAAAAATTATGATGTACCTTGTTTAAAATTTCTTCAAATCGTATATAAGTTGTAAGCTGAGAAGCTGTGCTTTAGGAACCACAGTGGACTTTTGGCTGGTTCCGTCCACTCTGTATAAAGAAGCGCTATTGACACTTAACTGCCGTTTTAGAATCAAAAGTAAACTAAAGAAAGTAAAAAACATGTGAATGGAACTCAAAAACAATTTATAAAGTTCGGGAAGTCGGCAATATAATTTAAATTGATGGCCGAGATGTCCAAAGATGACTTGATGATTAGGGACCACCTAAATACTGTTTCACTCTCATTTTCCAGGTTTAACGAACCATGAATCTATTCGCCTGTGGTCCGCTATTATGACCGTCAGTCTTGCGACAGTCGTACGGGTTTCGAAAATGAAGTTTTTCATTCCAGTTCCAGTGTAAGCTGGTCAAAGCTTCCTTGAAATCCGCCAGATTCTTTCTGTGCTGTTGAGGAAAGGTGCAAAATTGGAATATTTCTCGTATTTTAGGGATGTAGACTTCCTCCGCAGATGATGCGCTTAGCCAATTTTATTAATTTCGAAGGGTCTTCTTCCCTTATATGTTAACGTGGCAGAGATCTTGAACTCATAGCAAGGAAAATTAAATAGTCTTCCTGCAATCCTCTGAGAGCTTCTACATAGTCGTGGTTGGTGGTTGAATTGAAAGTCTCTATTGCAGCCTGGCTGTCTGCCGAAAAAGATACCGTTTTGTTGTTTAGATGTAGATTTATATATAAGGGCAGCTTACACGCCTCTCCAATTACCAGAGCTTCTGCTTAGATAATTCTGGATAAGTTGTGGAAGATGTAGGCTTTGGATGCATTTGGTTTTTTTGATAAAGTGACAAGCATTCCATTCTAGAACCATCTCCAAAGATGCATTCGAACTCAAAATCTGGGTGAAATTCTCACATAGAAATATTTTTTGCTAAGCTCTAGTCAGGTAAGACCTTAGACCTGCCATAATATAATCCCCAGATAGTCCAGATATTCAACTGGTATTATATTTCTGGAGTGCAGCTAAGGCATTCAAGGAGTAGACCACGTTTAAATGCATTTAATTTTCGACGCAAGTTATGGGAACGTGACATGTTTTTTTTGGGTCTTTTTGTGGTTATGGTTATTTCTGCCATAGGTCAAGATTTTAGGCACATAAAACGCGGAACCGTGAGTGCCGCTCACATGGAAATCAACTTTGATTCTCTCTTAGTACACTGCATGTACTAGTCTAAGTTTTGCTTAAGCAAATCCTCAAGTAACGTTAGCATTGAGTAACGGAAAGTACCTTCGATTGGAAGTCAGATCGAATTGCTGCTCCATGACATCGTCTTCAATGCTGTGCCAAACACGATTAGATGTCTATTATTAGTCTTTCAATGGACTAATCATGTTGGTCTTGACTTTCCCGAGATAGCCCAAAGCTATTCAGTCAATGAGAGGTTAGCGATATCCATTGAATGCAGTTGGTAATATTTAAAAAAGAAGTGAGGGCCAGCATGAAACATCCGCCAAACAGCACGTTTTTTGCGAGCGTAGTAAAATTTTCTGATTGGCTTTGGGTTGCTGACTTGGATAAGTGTGAAAATTTGTTTCATACGAATTCGTTGAGCCGGAAATAAGCAGATTGAAGCTAGGATCGGTTTTTGTACAGTTCCTGGGTGAAAGAAATGTTAAAGACCCATGTCATTGAGATGCCCAATCCTTGAGATCGACAAAGCAAGGGTCTTTTTCAATATTGCTGTTGTAGTCACAATATTTTCTTATATAATATTGTTTCTTTTGATTTAATTGGCATGGAAACGCATACTTGCACAACGTTTTTTCTCCAAGTCAATTCAATTCAATTGTAAAGGTGTAGTCATCCATAGAGCGCACGTAAAGCTTGTGGTTAGCTTGAAAACGCGCGTTTTTGTCCAAGCTTAAATGTCAAGTTTAAACGATTTGCCATGTCAGACTTTCACTAGCTAATTTCTTAACAGGGCCATCCAAATTCGAAAGAAAACTCCTAATTTATAAAAAAAAACAAAAATTTAGTTTCAAAGCTCCTAAACATCTAACTGCTTGCCGGTTACTTTTTAAAAACAGTCTTAGGTATCAATAATTTTAAGAAGAAGACTCGTCTTTGAAGTTATTTTGATCAGAAGAATACCGTCCCAATCCGAACAAGTTGCATCGGATTGTTAAGCGTATACGCAATTGTGTAAAAATAACTACAAATTTACAAGCGTTTCCCATTTACGCACACGACTCGTCAAAAGTGCCTCGAAGTTACTAGAACCTTATCTTACTCACAATCGTGTGACTAAAATTAAACATTAGCCCGACCCCTTTGGGGACCCCAAACATGACAGCCGGTAAACAACAACACACCAACTACAAACAAAAGTAAAGCGATATAGATAATAGTGGCGAGAGAGAGTCGTAAAGACTAGAATTTTGTGGCCACACCGAGCTGTATTTAAAACGTCATTCGCGCCGCGGCTATCATCATGTTTGAACTTGAGTTCAAATTATATCTGTGCTTGATAGCTTTTTCTTTGGCCACTTAAAAAACTAATAAGAAGTTACAATAATCAAAAAACAAACATTGGCTGGGTGTTTAATAAAAACTTTCCGTTCAGTGTCAGGACTCTTTCGCTGTAATCAGCAAATTGTAGAATAATCTTGAACTGTCTCGAAAAGAAGGGTGTGTCAGGCTCAGTTTGAGATCTTGTGATAGATACCAGATTAAAGTGCAGGCTTGTTTGAATTTACTCAGACTGATTGCGTGTCTAAAGAAGGTAGCTTTATAAAACCAAAATGTGTCGGCGCATCAAGCTGCAACTGCATCCTCTCAAGACAACTTGATCAATACATCCTAGGCTGCTTGTTGCATGTACCGGAGGTAACAATTTTTCTTTTTTTTTGTACACTGACTGACACTGCCAAACAACTATAGTTGAGGATCGCCCTATTGATCAAAGTAAAATTGCCTTCAATCCCAACGGCTGCTTTTGACAAGGGAAGGAACGTTTGTCAATATTTTCCTCAACTATGCGGTGACTAGTTTTAATCTTTTGCAGCCATTTTTAACCCTCATAAGCTGTTAAGTGTTGTTGAAGAAGTTTGTGTCAGAACTTTTCATTCTTTACACCGCTCGAGCGCATTTTTCAGATACAACTTTTCGTAAGCTACTTACAAGAGATGCCAGCTTGATTTTTAATATTGTTTTTACTGCTGTCTTAACTCGATGTTAATTTTGGTATCTGTTTCTCATCGTACTGTACTGGCACTCCAACATTCCGCGGGCTAGACTGATAGACCGCAGCGAACCCTGTCCAATGGTTTTTCAATATCACGTTTACATCAGATTACACTATCAGAGATAAAGACAAATTAAGTATGACCTTCAAACTGCGTGCGTTGCCAAATTTTTGATAAGCAAAAGATAAAGATTCAAATATTTAGCACCATTTGAATTTGAACGCGAATAAATATGAGACATATACAATCGTAGCTTGAGTATTAAAGCGACCTACCGACACCAGAGGGCAGATTCCGTATATCAACGATCTTGTGAACGATATCGTTTTTAAAACTTTTATCACCAAAATAAGTCATATTCTGTTTGAATTTTTTTGACAAACCTCAGTTTTCATTATATTTGTGTAAAATGAACTGGATTTAGCTCTCAAGCCTGTAATTTTAGCACGTAGTTGGTAGTTTTGGAGGTCTGTCGTTTCGACGATAATCGTCTGAAAAGTTACGGAATGAGTGCCCAGTTTCACTCAAATTTAGGGGTAAGTCACGTAATAGGATAATCGTCGAGACGATAACGTTTTCAAAATGTTGACGAACATATTCAGATCTTTTTGAGGGGCTTTTTTTTTCCTTAATCGAGTGGGCTTTTTATGTTTATTATCGTGCTCCAAGACTCTTAATTTTGGCTATAAGTTGACAATTCCTTGAGGTTTATCGTAATCGACTAGAAAATGATCTGATTAGGATTGAGTTGAGTTGATAGTTGCCTTGTGAGTATCGAATTGTAATCGCCTCCATCGAACATTTACAGGGCAACCGTTGGAAATGTTTTCATATAAAAGTTGCTTAGCTAAAAATTTACGAAATTTGTTTACAGAACCGGTAATTTCCGAGAAAATTTCTGTCCAATTGCTTTAACAGCGTTTGTGCCGAACCCACTATCAATATTGTTAGCTATATCACAAAACAACAAGTCCAACAAGCACTTGTTAAAACTGACAAGTGGCGATCTGCTCAGCATTCAACTTGATTAATTTGCATTACAAAATTCAGCTACACTTTAGATGATCGCTTGTGCGACAAGTACTTCTAGAATTGTGTTATAAGCCCAAAATGACCATGCATATCTACCACATTTATGTAGGTGTAGAACCAGGGTTACCAGGGAGACATTACCCCTCTTTCGTCTTAAAAAAAAATGTTGTCCCCAAAAATTCCATACAACTTTTTACTAACTAAAAAACTGCTTCTACTTTGGCTATTTTCTTCTCGTCAATATTCGAATTTGCAAAGCCACAGTGAACACATGCATACCAAGTGCTATACTAACTTTTACAACTGAATACATCAATTTAACGAATTTCATAAATAAATTGAAAATATTTCGTTATTTTCAATTATTTATAATCTGAATTGAAAACTAAGACATTTTAATGTATGTTTTGTCCGCCCTAAAAATGTATAAAGTCAAAAATGTCTCACTTACCAATCTGGTAACCCTATGTACAACTGGCACAATTCTGGACAATAGTGGACATTTGGGGGATAAATATGAGCCATCATTTAGTTGAATTTATTAGCAATAACAGCCGTACTGGTTTGAATCTTGGCTGTTATGTGTGCTGCGGTAGTTAATTGCACTGTATTTTTATACATTTTCCTATTCATTTTCCCCAAAAATCACTGCTGTCACCAACAAATAATATG
Source organism: Cheilosia variabilis (assembly GCA_951230905.1). Lineage (NCBI taxonomy): Eukaryota > Metazoa > Arthropoda > Insecta > Diptera > Syrphidae > Cheilosia > Cheilosia variabilis. Next base: position 47,605,293 of record OX579676.1, read on the forward strand.
ATTCCAAATGAGAGACGTTAGACAACCCATCAAACATAATCACTTCTCAAATCTACCCATAATGAGCATTTTACAACGTAATAAAGACACCATTACCGACGATAAAAACGCGTTAAACTGTCGCAAATTAGGCATTAATAGTAATATCAATTTTCAACTGTCAAATCAGACCCTAGTCAGCCGATAGAAAATATCTCTAATGAATTATCGAAACTGATATAAAAACGCAGTTGAAGTATGAAAAACCACATACCCAAGCCGGTCTGAATGAATACATCAATCATCGAGCAAGAGCTGTTCCGTTCCATTCCATTGAATTACCAACCCTCACACCATAGACTGCATCATGCCATAAATTTAAATAATTGATAAATAAAATTGATAAACAAAAACTAAAACTGTACTCTCCTGCTGACAATTTATTTATTTTTTCTTTTATTACTCATTAACACTTAGGGATTTACAATATCGCGTTTAGTGTAAATAATAAACGTCAACGCGTACAATCATCAAAGTGCATAATTGAGGTACGTTTTTGAGTTAAAGTGTAAAACGTAAAATAACTCGCGATATAAGTTTTTTTTTTTAATACGTAATCGCACTTCTCAATAACAGTGTGTATTTGTTTAAACGAAAAAAAAAAAAAAAAAAAAAAATACAGAAAAGTAAATAAACCAACACACGTGCGGTAATCCCGTTCGATAGTGTGCAGTGTGCACCAGAGAGGAGCGCAAATAAAAAGCGAGTGCATTCACGTCAAAAATCCGCTCAGCAGTAGATCAGTCAAGTCAAAACAAGAGCTCTGAAATTCGAGCTTTTGATTGCTTTGAAGTGAATTGAGTGATTGTGTCGGGTATGGCACTTGCAATTGCATTCTCCCACACACAACGCTCGTAAAAAAAAACGTGTACCTTTTCTCCTTCCATATATTGATGGCTCTCTCTTCCGTCGTCCATGTGTGGTGGTGCATTCTCTCATTTTGTTGTAAATCAACCAGAATCACGTGCTTTTTTTTTCTTTAAGTTATGTCAAGTGTCAATTTGAAAAGTGTGCAACGACTATACGATTAATTGCGTTTCTTTGGATTTGAATGGGTTTCGTTGCTTGTTCATCTTCAAAGGGACTTGCATTTTGTTTTACCGCGTACTTACAAGTGAAAAAAAAAAAAATGAAATTCTTTCAGTAATCTTGAGAACAACAATGAGATATATTCTCTTGCTCAATACGAAGCAAGTCAACTTGAGAAGACCGACAACACTTCGACAAATCAACTGAAACATCAAGAACCAATCGAAATAGTTGACAACAAACCCAAACCCAAACCCATAATCTTACTGCAACAAGAACAATTGCCATCTTTAGAACAACAACAAAAAACTGAGAAAGAAAAACAAAAAGAAATTGAAGTCGATCTTGAACCAGATCAGCTTCCCGAGCTCTCAACAAAGACATGCGTAGACGTCGACGAGAAAAAATCAACCAACGCTGCCGCCGAGTTACAATTGAAACGTGAAATTCCGAAAATTTCAAGCCCCAATAACAGTAACAATCCAATAACTGATCAAGTTAAGTACGTTCAATCGGTGACGTCCATTCGTTCGCTACAACACCGTCACAACCGGTTTGCCGGACGTCAGTCAATTGCATTGAATCACCCACCGAAATTCATTGAAGAGAAACGCCCCAAATCAGTCACCGCATCAGTTTTTCGCGTTGCCGGTGACAAGCCGATAGTTACTGCAGCCAGCATTGGCTTAAATCCAAATCTCGGCCCCAATACAATTTTGTTGAATCAATCGACTTTGCCGCAGTTGAACGTTGCACCGCGCGCTCAATCGGTCACAGCATCAGTGTTTACACCGATTTCACAGTTGCGTCCGTCGCAGTTACTACCAAAATCATTGACGCAGTCAAATCAACAACAGCAGCCGCCTCGTTCTGTTGAGATGAATAAGGCGTACTTGTCATTTGCTGAGGATACATCGGGGCTAACAAGTGAGTAGATACATTTTCTTTTTTTCTTTGTATTTATATTTATGAATATTTTGGTGAAGTTTTTTCCAGTGGTCTTCAGTTTTTGGACCGATTTTTTTATATAATCTATGTTTTTTGTTTTCTTTTGTAAAATCGTCAACTCATATTAACGCCGTGTGGTAGATGAGGAGATATTGCGGGGGACTTCGTCCATGTCCAAAACTCAGTAGATTTTGGTTGCATTTCCGTTGCAAATGTTACTTCTAGCCGCAAGATTCATTTGAAATACTATTACTTCTTTAAAAGACGCAAATTTGCTTCAGACTCGATCCCCACATTGATACAAGTCGGTTTATTTTTCCTTGGACAAATCATACGAGTAATTCCCATTTCCGTCATAAAGACAAGCAACTTGCCAAATATTAATGAAGTATCCGACAAAACTGTATTTAAATTTAGTTCTTTCCGGCATGTTGGAGAGAAAAAATAGCTTCTCCCCGTCGCATCCATGTGCAAATATGTCGAACCCCTGTGGTCAATCAAGCGTGTAGAAAGCTAAAATTAAAATCCATCTACTAGGTACGAGTCTTTGTTATAAATGTAAGTGCATTAATTGTACCGCACCTCTATTTATTGTTGATGTTTACATATCTTACTGGCCTTTCCATTCGAATCGACTCAGAACGTGAAGGTGGATGATTTAATGCTTTCAACATTTAATTGTCTGGGTAATATGAGAATCTTGCTTACGACACAACAGAGTGCATTGCCGGCTTAAAGAACTGTGACCAGGGATGGAAAATGCCATTTTCGATTTGTACTGAAAACTTTTGTAAGATCGTACTGAAATGGAGCCAGTATTGAAAACTTTTTTTTTCGTATACAAGAAGTGACTTCAAAATATTTTATTTTCAAAAACAAACAAAAATAAATTAACAAAACATTAATTACTTCCTAGAAAAACTATACAAACCTACAAAAAAATAGTTTATATTTTTATTCTATGAGGTCTTTAGGCTTGAAATTTGCTCATTCATCTTGAAAATATTGCCCTGAACTTGAAACTCAGAACAGGATGAGTTTCTAATCAATTTTTTTTGTTTCAATCAAAGCCCAGCAAGTGTCGACTTAAAGTCGGTTTCGACATTTGGACTTTATTAATGTCTGGTAAGAAAAAATCCTTTCGACATTTGCTGATGAGGAATAGCGAGAACGGCTTGATTTTGTAAATATTTTCAAACATCAGCTCATTACACTCGTTTTTAATTGAAATTACTTCAGCCCAAAATTCTCAAATTGAATAATTTTTAAATTGCTGAATTAGTTAGCATTGTTAATTTGTTGAATATTCTATTTTTCATTAGGGAAGCAATTCAAAAACAAAATTCAATATAAAATTAGATTTTCCTGATACAACTGCTTCCGATGTAAAATACTCCAGCAAATTTAGGAAGGCATTTTGAATATTAATTTTCTTGTTTATGTTATTTTAATTGTTTTCTTAGGAAAAGCTTTACAAATTGCAAGAGAATTCGAAAGATACAGATGGATAAATTGTATCGAATTAAGGCAAATTGTACTCGAGCAAACTCATTTGTATCGAATTCGATTCAATTGTATCGACTTTTCTATCCCTGACTGTGACTGGTGTTTTATTATGTGGAAGTGCAATCGGGTTTTAAAGCCAACGATTTGCAAGAATCTCTGTTAGATAACATGCATCCCTCAGTAAACAACTAAATCAAAGACTCGAACCACTTTGTGAATTTGTGTCGATTTAGAATTTAAATTAGTGCAAATTTCGAACACCGAAAACCACTATAGTTCGAACCAAATGGTTCTCGATGTACAGAGATTAAATAAATAAATAAATCCAACTGTTGTTGTAAACCATGGAAATCAATGATCTATATAGATCAAAAGACCTAATATCAACTTACGTAAACCTAGTTTCATGCTAAAATTAGACTCGCTTTGCCACAAAGTATTGGCTCATGTGTCAACCTCAAAATGACAGACGTCAAAAACACTGTTTTCACTGTCATGATTATATTATTTTTTTTGTATTATATTTGCAGCAGGCAGACAATAAATTAATCAGAAGTTGCGCATCACTAGATGGCGACTGTAGCTATCACACGCAACAGCCCATTCAATTAGACGCACAGAGCTACCTACAGCCATAAAATCGTCAATAAAATGAGGCAAAAAAGAAAAGAAAAAAATACCAAACCAACAAGACAAACATAATAGTTTGTGTATATTGTCTACCCGTGACATGGTCATATGAAATCTTTCAACGAACAGTAATTTTGTTTCATTAGCCTTAAATGCCTAAGAGCGTTATTTGAATTCTCCTCGTTTCGGATGCGTGTACATTTTTCCCTATGCTCGCAGAGCATAAGTATACGTGTTCACTTTTGTATATGTCTCCACTTTAACAAACATGTTGACAAACGCATTTTCGTCATCTGCGTCACTTGTCACACTGGTCCAGTTCAGTCCGTATTTTTACCATCTTTGTACTCACTTAAAGATCCAACGAATAATGGTCCCTGTTTTGTTCTATGCACCCTCTAAACTCGCAACACTTCTATTAGAGATCCCATGTCCGGCAAGGAAAATTATTTTATTGCATCTCGTGAGCAAATAATTTAATTTGTTGGAATAACGAGCTTTTATTTTTCTTATAGATGACACTTGAATTTATCAGACAACTGACGTCTGCTGACATTTGTTGAGGTAATGCACCATCAAATTGAATCGAAATGTTTTTGCCTAAACATATTAATCGACGAAAGCCTTAAATCGACAGCAATTTAATTACAACGACATTTATACGGTGACGCAAGAATCAGCTTATCTCCACATAGCTTCGATGAACTAAAATAATTATTTGTAGAAATTATGCAACTGATAATACAGCTTGACGTTGGGTCTTGTTTGATTATGAATATGTATGAGAAGAATGTGACATTTTTGTTAGAAATATGTAAATAAAAATTAAAAATAGAGGGCCTTGCGAGTAACTTCAGTTTTGACTTCAAACTGAATGAGTTCACAATAGCGATTGTTAGATTCTGTGAATTTTAATTCCAAAACCGAAGTTTGGTATAAACTAGGCAGGAGAATACATTTTGCACATATTAGGGTTGCCATGTCTGTATAAGCTAACCTAGGACAAAAAGTTTTAAAATCCCAGACATTGGTGGAAATCATCTACCATAAAAAGAGGACAAAATGAAAACAAAAACTAGGTCCATGAACTCAAACACAAATATATTTAATTTTTAAAATAACTAAACTAAACGCCAGATAAAATGTTTATTTATATTCTTGGTGAAAGGGAGGAAACACAAAACAAATTACAATGAAGCTGAACGAATGGGTGCATTCAAATAAATTTTCCAGTTTGACATTTAGAGGGCTGACACATGGGAGTCAACATAAGATCTATTTCATTTTATGTTTTCTATCAGATTTGTATTGGCTCTGTTTTTCTTTTTAATTCAGAGTTCGGTGATTTTTAGTATTTTCAAAATTACGTATTAGGGGAAAAAAGAGGTAATTTCCTTAAAACGTTGGAGGACGTTCCGCGCTATGGTCAAAAAGAGGGCATGTCCTCCAAAAAGAGATGAACTATCGGACTTTTTTATACCAATTTGTAACTGCTCTAGGTTACATTTTAATTGTTAAGATTAGGTAGGTCGTAACTGCCGCAAAATCAATATAAATTCTGAAGGAATTGTGTTTTTTATGTGACAAGCAGTCGCATGTACCAAAAACCCCTTCTGAGCGCGTGTATTCACATTCAGTAAAATTAACATCAAACCCGTTTGGGCAAACGTGCAGGTTAACATTTTACTACCTCACAATGGCGAATTTGTTCCTACAAAATTATCGATTGCGACCTAAAAAGGGGGTCTCGGTTTGGACTTCCTATTTAAAGAAAAAACTGAATGTACCATCTCACTGTGCCAACGAGTAGGTAACTCGTTCTGGTAATTCAAGATAAATTCGAATTTTCATTATTTGTTTCAACCGTTTTCAGTAATTTTTGTGCTGGACTGATCTACGTTCTATCCACGGAAATCATGAATTTGAGTTCAAGGCTCTTTATCCATCCGTTTGTGTACGCAGTATTTTTCACATAAGGAATGGGTTCCTAAAGCTGTCCATCAAAAGCTATTAAAGTTTGGAAAGTTAATTTTGTGCTGAGATTTATGACAAAATTCTAAAACTAATTTGAGATTAGTACCTATATCTTTAATTTTTATCAGATTTTTTTATAAAAGCATCTATATCACTGTCTTTAAATGACATTTCAATTCCTATAACAACTCTAGTTTATGACGCTTCCGAAACCCATTAGAGATCTGTGACAAAAGCAACAGTTGCACAGAAGAGCATTCAAAAAAGAAACCATAAATTTAGTGTATGTACATTCAAAGTGTTTAAGATAAAAATAAAACCTCTCCTTAACACCTACACAAACCGAGCTGGAAATTGGTCGGGTTATAAAACATCCACCACCGGAAAATACCTTGTTTTGTGCCACCAACAGCAAGACAACAAGGAACATATATTTTTTCTATCGAAAAATATACAAGATCTCATCCGAAGACAATCATTAAAATATGTGAGAAATTAATTGGTGACACTCGGCGATGCTAATTTTAAACATTTTTGTTTCTAGAATAACCGATGAATAAGATTCAAAAGAATCTCCTCTCAAAAGTGAAAGGAAAATGCTCTAGCGAACACAATCCGATCCAAGCCAATGACCCTATACATTATCTAATATGTTGTGCAAAAACCAGAGCTACGCATTAGAACGGAAATAAATTTTAAATGCGTGCAATTCCGGTTGGCTGTTTTATTTTTTTTTGTATCTGTTCCCTTTTTGAGTAGCAATTATTATTCCATTAAATTGTTGTAGCTTGCTATCTGAAAGTGAAACAAATTGCGTTTAATGAATAATGAAAGGCGGTCGGCGCGCAAGAGAATTCACTATTCAGCGGGGTTTGTTGGCACTTTTTGGCCTGGTATTCAATGAGATAAAAGCGTTTTTTTGTTTCCTGTGCAAAGTCATTCTGGAAAATCGGTGGGAATTTATAATTATTTTGCATTTAGATTTTATGTGTTTATTTTTCTTTGGTAAAATTGGGTCGATTACTGAATAATTTGTGCAAAAAAAATCTTCTTTCTACGCAAGTTTGTGGGGGCATTTTAATGAATGACGACGGAGATGTGGAACGAGTTGAATTTTAAAGTTTATCTAGAAAGCGGAATCGAACGATAATATCCCTAATCAGCGGGCATTATAAAAGAGAGTATGCAAATCGAAATTTGTTTTAAAATTGGGAAGCTGTTCATCTGGTTTTTCTTGTCGAGATCTGGACAGACAAACGTGTCAGATTTCACAGTCGGCAATAATAGGGAGAAGCAGATTTCTCAATTTAATTGTCATTAAATGCCTGTGCAAAAAATGGCGGCAGCGACTCAATAGGGCATGCAAGTGACTCGAATTACTAACATTGAAGTCATAGTGATTTGAGAAGGGGGACTGGGTATACCGTATACCGTATACAGGGAGGCTCAACTGGGTGGCGTGAAATAAAGCCAAACGAATTCCCAAAATTTTACAATATTTGATCTTCCAAATTAAATCTAGTTAAACCAAATATCTTTATTTCGTTACTGAAAACGAAACAAGACCAATTTGACATTATTTCGATTTTAGTTTTAAATACGTAGGTATGCGGGAGGGAATGCTGCGAATTTTATTTCGTTTGACTTTATTTCACGTCAACTGATAGGTATTATAAGGACGGGTGTTTTCTTTAGGCCCGATGCAACTTACAATTTTAAAATTGTAAAGAATATACAGTACTTATGTTTATACGAGCAAAATATCAATTTTTTTAAATTTAAAGAATTATTATTATGGCTTTAACGTTTGAAAATGATGTGATTCCTAAAACATATTCTATACGTCGGATATTCTTTCAGTATTGGCCCAGGGCGCTAATTATTGGTTTCCATTTCTTGTGATCACTTTGTTGTCAAAAATGCATTTCAATAAATTCCTTGTAGCAGTAGATACATTGCACATAGCCCCATCTTGATGAAAGTACATCTCTTAATATATTATTACAGTCCACGACGGATACAAAAAAACACTCCTTTAAAAACTCGGATAAAAGAAGCAATTTTTTTTTTGGATTTTAGAGGTTTCTTATATCCGCCGTGGACTGTACTTATAGTAAAACTGAAGTTGGTTTTATGCCTGTTACTAGTTGGAGTGGAAATAACTGGACGCATATCGATGATAGTTTTTTTTATTAAATGCTTCTTAAGACTCCGAGAACTATAGGGCTTTTTCGTTCGTTGCCACGCCTACTTTTTGGGAGCATTTTTGACCAAAATATAAAATATTGAAAACAAATTCACTTGAATAAACTTTGTGTGTCGTTTTCTATGTTAGGGTTGAAGCTTAAGAGAAGACAAGATTTTTCTGAACAAATGCAGAGATGACTGTGTCTGTTTGTTTTCGGAAACAACAGTCGAATTAGTGTTGTTTTTGTCAAGTTAAAAATTGTTTTCGTCAGTCACATAATGTTGAGCCCTTAATAGCTCGTCATTCGAAACTTTCCTCCATAATCTGCTCAATAGCTTGTTTTCTCACACCAGCGATTAATTTAAGAAAGGAAAGGACTAATAACTTTAAAAATTAATCAATTTTTAATATTGCAACTTATGTATTGTAACATATCTCCCAAGATTCTTAAATAAATTTAAATAAATAATTCACTTTTATGCCACCCTGTCTCACCTAAATAAGAAAATCCAATAATAACTGCGATTCAGTAAACTAAAGCCAATACAATTTGGCAACGACAGTCGAAAAAATGTATCGAAAACGTTCGGTATCTTGTTGCGATGCATCGCAATGGATAATTTCCTTTACCTTGTTAGGTAAACCTTTTTATCAGATCTCATATAACAAATACCATCGCGCAAAAGTGTGTTATCTTTGGTGGCAGAGCAAATTCTTATTTCGTATAGCTGTAGTCGCTCCTTCAATTATATATTTCCTTATCAGCTTACGTTTTTTTTTTTTATGAAATTAATTGCCGATTGCATGCGATTATAAAACAAATATAACAGCGAGCTATAGTAAAAGTTGCCAATGCTGGGCTCGTTGCCCAAGTACTGATATTGATCATTATATAATAGATTGTTTTGGGAGGAAAAGTACTGTCAAAAAGAGTTATATATATTATACCGCGTATAACTCAAGTAATGGATTAAAGGCATAAAATGCGGTGCGGTACATTTTTAGCTTATCACTTGATTTATTGCTTTAAGGGTTTGTATGCAGCAATGCCGCTCGGTTGAGGGAGATAACTAGTATTTACGTATGTTAACAGATAATTTATACTGTTATCGCAATGGCCTTGAGATTAATGTCGTTTATTGACGCATAGGCTTTGCTGTTAATGGGAGCCTTTATTAAAAATATGCAACATTGTGACTCAATTGTTGACACAACACAGCATCCACTATATGCACTCAGCATGCAAACCCTTAACGCAACAACGGGTCTGTCATGAAAGGCAGCATTTTGCTTTTCTTCGTCATAATTGGCGTGTACAGAAATTAATACGACGTAAATAAAAAAATATATAAACAAAAAACCACTCGAGTATTCAATCAGATTATTCCAAAAATAGTCCAGCACTTGGACTCAGTTGGACTATTGATCGGGTGGTCTTGGACTACTGATCGAGGGGTCGATTCCCGGAAACACGCAAAAAGCGCTACCGAACATTAGATCTATTCACAAGCACATGTCAAAAATGTTATCATCCCAGGTGGTCTTACGATAATAATTGTTTTAGGGCTGATTAACTGTTGTAGCACTGGGAAGCTAAATAGTTGCCATCAGTCCAACATAGTCATAAAACGTTGAATGTTTTATCTAGTTAATGCGTGATAATACTCTGATATTTATATATTGGAGTGCGTGCGGGCTTTGTCGATAAAAATGATTGGTAAAAACAAAATGAAACAAATATCGCAAGCCATGCCACCTGTTCGTGCAACCGTATTAATAGAAATAAAGCCCAAAAATAAACCCATACCCATAAAATCGATTGTTCGTAGTTTGTTTCGATAAATGTTATCGCAAAGTCAAAAGCTTGGCATGCAACAAAAAATCTCCTGCTCCCCAGGCCACAGTCTTTATCAGAAGATTGCAATTCTTTATATTATTTTTATTATTTTGACTGCACGGTCGGTTTGTCCAATTTAATTTACACATTCTTTTTGAACTCAGTATAGTTCAACCCTTAGGATACCATGTATAGTGTCGCAGTAAGCCGTGCCTAGGTTTTTCAATTGCTACGGCTATTCTTTTGTTTTGATTTAACTCTTCTCTTATAACAAGAGGCAAACCTATCTCACTTAAACATGCTTGCAGATGTCCTCACACAGCTGTTGTCTTTTTTAAATATGTTTCTAGGAAGCGAATTTCAAAACGTCCTCTCTTAGTACAATTTGCAGACATACAGACTGGCGTTCGCAATGAACACTCTTAAACTATTAGCTTTATCAACCTCGTAGGAATTTTAACTTTTAAGTGATCGCATCTAGTCCTAAAGTTAACAGCAATCATATCTGAGTCTCATAACTTCTCTATACCAATTTGTATGTCCCCATTGTGTACATGGCACAACGCTATTAGAGTTGTCATAACCTCTTTAAAATAAAGTGCACGACTTGGTCGCACGAAACTTTCTCGTTTAGTGCGAGTCTGACTGAAATTCAAAGTCATTTAAGCAAATATTTTTTTCGGGATGTAAGCATTACTTGGTTTTTAAGGTTGAAATGGGGTTTTCGAGATATGAGCAGTTCTTAAAGTGAGCGTTTGCAGTGATTTGAATTGAAAATTAAGGATTAAGGACGCAATAATTTTGAAAACATAAATTTTACTCTATGTTTGTATTTTAGTCAAAATCATGCCGATAAACTAGGGAAAACTATATTTTTCAAAAATTACTTTTTTCAAAAATCCATTTTACTATAATACAGAGAAAAACTGAGTTTTCCATTAAGTTAGAAATGACCATATTAGCTTAGAAATTAATTTTTGTTACAATCGTATCGTTTTCGAGATACAGTGAACATTGGAAAACGTGAACTAATTAAAACTGAGGGTGTTCATGTTTTCGAGATTGTTCATGTTTTGGAATGTAACATTTTATGATTCTGCTCTTAAAATAAAACACATTTTCTTCCATTTTATCTTCTTTTTGCTTGTATTAGTATAGATTCATGAATATTTTTTACATATTTACACATACTGGTACGGCTCATTAACAAAATTTATTGGATTTTTTTTACATTTGAACGTTTTGAAAATACATAAAAGGTTTATTTAACAAAAAAAATCTGTAATTTTTTTCTGTTGTATTTTTCCCAACATTTGAACAACTGCATTTTCTCTTAGGCGTCTAAGTAAGTTTTTAAACAGAAAATAAGACGTTGATGCAAGCAAAAAACAGCAACCAAATGAGGGATGATAGCTATGCAATATGCACACGCACGTGTGGCACCAAATACATACATACTACGCATTGTCAATATTATGGGATTCCCCGAATTAAATAATTCAGTGCATTTTTATGTAGAAATGTTGAAAAAATTTCTGTTCACGTTTTAAAGCTTTTAGATTTGTTCACGTTTTAGAGCAGTCAATGTAAAAAATACAGTGTTCACGTTTTGGGGTAGTTCACGTTTTGGGGGGTTCACGTTTTCCAATGTTCACTGTCTAAATTCCAAAAGTGCCGTTACTCGATTTTCAGCGAAAAACTGAGTATGTAGTTACGTTTACCTCACCTACTTAAGCTTGAATATCAATTTTTATTGAAATCGTTAGAGCCGTTTTCGAACAAATCAAACTGGTATGAACATTTTGTATGGGAAGTACCAATAATATTGACGATACCATGCAAAAAAAAAATTACCACGAACTGTAAGCCCCCAAACTTTAAATCCGAAGTTTGAACGAAATTCATTCAGCCGCTTAGGCTGTAGGCCTCGGGACATACAGACAGACAGGCGGACAGGATTTTGCGACCCACTTTTTTGAGTTCGCCTATCATCGTAATGTCAGAATTGATTAACATCTCGAGTTCGAAATTTTGTACGAAAACAATATCTTTCTCTTACTACGTAATGGAGAAAGTTAAGAAAAGTCGCTGCTAAAACTTGGTTCTTAGGCTAGGCGCGCATGGCTCTTTAGCCGAACAGATTAGAACCGAAGTAGCAATTGCAAAGCTTAGCTGCGCTTGTGACGTTGAAGGTTATGTCCTTATGTATTCCATATTTTTGCAACTAACAAAAACCGCATATGCGCGACTAGCCTTATCTATACAGTATACATATAGAAAAACTGTAGGGCGTTTAATGTCTGTTACCGGTCTACGTGAAAGTTACAAAGAGAACTTTTTTTTGAAATATTTGAAATAAGTACTTCAAGAAAACTATGGGCTACTTTCACGCTCACTTTTGGGGTCGATTTTGACGAAAGTGTATGTTTATTCTGACTTTTACATGTCATTACTTCAACAATTCTCAATTATTAAAATAAAATGGAATACTAATCAGCATTTCTTTGAGTATTTTAAGCAATCAATCAGAAGCTAATAGATCAAAATCTAGCAGGTTCAAATTAAATTTATTTAATCAAATCTAAAGCAACGATAAGTTTTGATTGTGTTTCCGCTTTGCAGTGGCTTTGGATGGCCCAACAGGTTCATCTAAGACCCTAGACCCAGCTTTAGTGTGAGCTTTAAATTTAAGGACCAATGGCTATGGCCTTCACCTTCAGTCTATAATTTTTCAGTACAGTTTTAGAGGTACTATAAGTACAAGATCAGCAGGCAGTCCTCGATTTAAGTCGTTTACTATCCGCTTTCAGCTTTTTGTTCGCTCTTAAGATATGTGCGAACATGGTAAAAAAAAGTTGATCAGTCTACAGTCTTACTAGTACTTTTGAAAATTTTTAGATAAACACACCATGTAACCAGTTTTTGCGAAATTTCAGAAAGTATTGTTTTGAAAATATTCGTATATTCGTTTAATCTCTTCAAAAATGATTTTCTCTTGTGTTTTTTTTTTTTTTTTAGAGGAAATGAAACTTAGCAACAATTTAAACTAACAACATTAAATACTACCCGCTTACGACAAAAGATACCGGATTGGGATGAACCAAGTTTGCCTGGAAGCTGTGTGTATACACAAGGTTCGTCCTAAACAGAGGAACTTCCATCATTTTTGGTAGTACTGTCACATATTGTCATTTGTGGGATCGAGTTTTCCTCAACTATAACATCCTTCTAAAATTATAACTGACCATTGTTAGTCAAGAACTCCTCTGTTGACAAACAAAGTGTTGTGTCTTGTGTGTGCATTTTTTCTAGCTCGAAGGCCTGCTTTCAAGTGCACCCGTAACTGGTTCCGCGAAATAAAGCCCCAGGAAATAAGACCCCAAAACTACGCATGCAAAAATACAACAACGAATTTTGTCTAAATTGCGGGTTCAATATCAATTTTTGGGGCCTTTTTTAATTTTTTCAATTGGGACCTAATTTCATAATGAAATTCAGATCCAACACTTTTTTGGGGCCCAATTTAATTTTTATTACAAAAAAAAAACACATGACTGAAAAAAGTTTGTAAGAAAAAAAATAAAAAACTCGATTTTTACAGAGCTGATGTCTTTCAACGCGAGGCTTAGATTTTAAATTATTGTAAGCTCTGTTAATAGCTTAACAAATCGAGCGATTTATTTATATAGTAAGCCCCGAGTTGTAAACCGTCAGTGAGTTACAGAATAGATAAACAAATCGCGTAATTTTCGCCTCGAGGCTTATTTCGTTTTCGATTTGGCAAAAAGATAAATTTTTTTGAGAAAAAATAAATTTTTTTTTGATTGAGATTGCTTTTCATGTTCGATTTGCCAAACAATCAATCTTTTTTTTGATCTGACTTTCTTTAGAGAAATCTCGATTTTTTCTCAGATTTCACACATACTTTCACTAATACCAATGTGTATGACACACAGCTGGCGGTTATGAATTGTTTGTTGGAAGGATTGCTATTTTAACTGAATTAATTAATTAATTAATTATTCATTTTTCAAGTTCGGAAACGATTCTTTATATTAAATTACTTCGAAATGCGTTGTTATAAATGTAAAAAAAATCAATTGAAATTAATTTCGAGTTCAAGTGAAAAAAATAAATATTTTTTGCGTCCAACTGAATACACGCAAGAAACAATAAAATTCGGATTTTATGTTCGATTTGGCAACAGAAATCTAAAATCTCAGATCAAAACCTGAAAAGCCAAATCGAAAACGAAATTACATTTTACGAGCGAGCGAGTACTAGAATAACTGACAAATATTGATTAATTCAAAATATAGGCCTTCTTTCATTGGGGCCGTATTTGCATTTTAAAAATGGGGCATAATTTCATTATCCTAATTTTGGGGTGAATTTGATTTATTTTTGGAGCCTTATTTTCATTGCATTGAAGTCTAATTTTAAGGGTTTATTTAATTTTTGTTTGCAGCCTTATTTCCTGGGGCCTTATTGTGCGGAGCCCTCGTAGCCATCCTGTTCTGAAAAATCACCATTTAATTTCCTCTCAGCATACAGCTGTTGGCGAATTGTCTCTTATAGCTTCAGTCACCTACCTAAAACGGCATTGTATTTATATAAACAATAACCACTTATGAGTATATGCAATGACGAGAGCAATCAAATCGTGTGCATCACCCTAATCACTGCCCTCTTGCAGGGCAACCTATAGAGAGATGCAGCCGCGCAACAGTGATATGATAATCTTGAATAATCTTGAATGAATCAATATCATGTTTGTTTATTGTCCCTTTTCGTTTTGTATTTATAAATTGTTTTCTTATTGGGAGGCAAAAATAAGGAAGCACTGCTGATTGCGCACGAGTAAGAAACTATCATCAGATATGTGCTGGTATCACGCCATTTTTCATTAGCGCACCGCATTCCGACGGGCGATAATATTGTTTTCGAAAAGCGCAGCAATTTGCTCAATCGCCCCGAGGTGAATGTCACAACAGCCCTGCGTACTCTATGCAAATCCAAAGCATAATCAACAAGGCATATCGTAAATTTACGATAGTACAGACAGAGTCGTTTTTCATCGCCCATAGTGGCTATCTAAAATTAAACTTAGACCAACAACTACTCGCAAGCTTCCCAATTCAATTTCGAAATGGAAAACAAAAGTTCAACATTTTAAACAGCATATTTTACAAAATCATGCGCCATAACAATAACAAGTCGATCGAAAGCAAGAGTAATACGAAATTAATTGACACACAAGTTCGGGTGGCCGAAGTAGTTTTATCACTTCAAAGTGATCTTCGCGTGACTCTTAGCGTGTGGAATTCTCAACCGGACGAAAATATTTTCATTTTGATATTGTTGTTTGTGCAGCACTTTGAAGATTAACTGTCAGCATTTATTACATGCCGCCATTATGGCTTAAGAAATGTAGTAAACAAATAAATTTTGTGACGTAGCTGTGTGAACCGATTTTATGCACATCTACTCGTACGTGACAGTTTTCATCTACTTGTCTACGGGGAAAACTGCAGGTCGCGTGAAGTGCTAACGTTTCCATAGTCGCGTCGGCGAAATTCGTTGTAAAACCGACCATATGTGCAGCTGTACTATAAATTGCTGGCTGAAAATAGCACAGTATAGAGACATGCAGGTTTTTTTCTGTATCTTCCCCCACTGTGACGTAAGAAGCGAGGGTCACTATACAGGGTGCCACTTGAGTCACGTGTGTGTATTTATACTGCTTGTAAGATCGCATCGAAAACAAAGCGAGGTGTGTGATTTCGGATCGGAAAAAAACCTCTAATAGTAATTGATGTTAATTAAAACCCGTAGACAGTTAACCTCATTTTACAAGACAAATATTTAGTTGATTGCTCTTCACAGCTCATCTGATTTGAGCATTCCGTTTTTTAGAAGTAGTTTTGGAACGAAAAACCATTAAAAATGATAGATTCTACTTGAATTCTACTTGCTAGTGAAATACTTGCCTCACATGACCAGTTTATCTGTGCTCCAGTTGGTTCGCGTAGAAGCCATTAAACATAATACCTTGCTGTAAGTCGATCAGCTTTTGCAAAGTGAATGCTCGGCGAGTATTATGATATTTAATGCTAATCTTAGTAGTTGTAGAGAGACATTTGCCTTTCAATTTGTGTAATGAGAATGGGTACTTAGATTAAATTTGTTCCCTTCTTACTATATACTGCCTAGCAGTCTCTCTTTTGGTTTACTACACATTTTGATTGTCGCCATAAGTCACGCCTAAGTTGAGTCAACATTTAGGGACGTTACGGTTTATACATTAACGCATATCACACCCTCAAAGTATTTTTTTAACTGTCATTTTAAGGACAAATTCCTTTTACCCGCACGACGAAACCGACAAAAATATAAATAAAGGTTCGCTTGTAGAATTCCTTTTTCAACTTAGTTACTCATCATTAACATATTGTTTGTATACGTACAGAGAAGTATCCTTCTTGTTGGCTAATAAAAAGAAAAATCTTACGCGGTTCTTAGGAATGAAATGTATAAGTTCTTTTAGTTGTACACTTACCTCTTCATACCTATCATTTTTGTTCCATTGCTCAAAAAAAAAAGGTTGTAAAGCGAACAATTTTGAGATTTTTTTAAAATTTTTAAGTTAAAAGTTCTTGGTTCAAATATTATTTTCGTTAACAAGAACTCGTTTTTAAGTTTTCAAGAATCATGTATTCAGCCTAAGAATAATATACTCTAAATAAGTATTTTATTACATCATTGCCAACACTTTCATTCTTAAATCAAAGATTTTGATATTTGGGTTCATTTAATCAACGAAAATTGTTGACATTTTTACCACGAGTATCGAGTTTACCTACTCGATAGCTAGACTTCCAGATAGGGTTTCAATACAGCCACATGCCTAAAATTCCGTTATAATACTTAAAGTGTAATGGCATAAAATTCGCGACGAATGGTTGTACGAAGCTAGATCAAGGGTCTTTTATTGACACACATTCCCGTAGACATACATTTTGATTCAAGACATGAAACTTCAATGTGATTTTTCGGAACTTGGTACCCTTTTATAAAAGCGACATCTACATGGGACATAGCTAATATAACATATTTTTTTTTTGGCATCCGGGACGATTCAGTTTCGCGTTCAAAATTTGTTATGGTTGGTTTGAGTGACTGTTTTCCCGATTTCATGTCAAGGGAAAACACAATCAGCGCTTGGGCGCCGTTTTGGGGCCACAACTCACGGCACCTGTAGATATTGAGGGAAAGATATGTTCTAGATATGCTCAAAATCAGTCTGTGGAGCGGAAATGTATACCTTGGATTCTCGGCCATACACGGTCATCATATAAAAAGGCTTACCTAGTGCACTGTGTCTAGTTTTGGCTAGGGTCAGACACTCACAAAGAAAATGGAATACTGTTTCACTCTTAAGCTTGGCTCTGTGTGTGTTTCTAAAGGCTAGTGGACGGTGCTAATTGTCGTTAATTAGCTACATCTGAACACGTTCCAGCTAGGAGGTTTTTTGTCCTGGCAGTGCCATAGGTTGGCCAAATCGTACTTCAAATAACGCAGTTCGTTACCTTGTATGTAGACTCGGCTAAATCGAGGGCCTTAATCGCCGCCTGCGAGTTGCAAGATTCATTAGCAGTCTACACGCCTCCCTGATTGGGAGTACTTCTGCCTGAAAAACGCTGTCTGTGAAAAGATTTGGAAATGCCTGGTTCTGTTGAGAATACCGTCGCTCCCACTCCACAGTTATTTTTGAGAACCGTCTGTAAAGATTGGTATGTCGAACTCGTTTGCGAATGTATTCTGCTTCCATCACCTCATGATATGAATGTTGAAATCTGTTATAGAAGCCTTTGTATTTCTCCCCAATAAAGTAAAGATGACTTTGCATAGTTGAGTTCTGTCGATTCACGTCACAACTATAACAGCTAATGCACTGTGAGTTGTAAAGCCGATTAGCAAGCATTCGGAAATGTGCAGATAGCATTAGCCACTTCTCTCAGTGCGCTTGTCACATTTGATTTACAACACAATAGGTCTGTTACCGAACCGGCTGAATTTTACAAAATGCCAGCAAATTTCACAAAATTTTAATTATTCCACTTTCCGGTCGCGAACTCAAACTTCTCTCGGCAGAGAGAAACATTCCTTCTTTATAAAAAAAAGTTTAATAACAAAATAATAGTAAGTTGTTGGCGCAAAAGGTTCATAAAAGACCACAAGTCTAGCTTCTCGCAATCACTTCCTTCCGAGTGTTTATTGTTTTTGGTAATAGTTACAACCATCAAATTTTCGATGGTAGGGAAGTCTCCGCAATCTTTCAAATGGAATAAGTTGACAGAGAACTGCTCTCTATTTATTTCAAATCGTTTCCGCACTTTGCAGTAAATAATACGCAATTACTGAAAATAATTGTAAGCTCAACCAAAATTGGGACATGTACGTACGCACAAGTTTTGCCAAACACTTCAAACATTCACTACTCAACCGAACTTTAAGAATATATACGTTTATTTTTATATTTGTTGACCGTAAACAAACTCTCAGCTAAAACATATTTAAAAAAAAAGAAGAAGCTAAAAGCCAACTATAAACGCTTTCAAACTCTATTCATTGAGATTTATCTTTAGTCTGTCTTATATTCAGCGCAACCTGTCCTTCTACAGATTAACGGTTGTCTTTGGTTTTAAAGAACTAAAGAACACTTCCAAACAAATACCCAATCACTTATCCAACTGTCAAGGTTGATCCACGGATATATTTATGGTGCATTTAAGTCTTTAATATATTTTTTTTTTCTTGGCAAACTTACTGAAAATTATTAGACTTTCTTAAATGTTAGCAGCAGTGCCAGATATTTCAAAATTCTTAGTTTTTTTTTTTTTAATATAAATTAACGTGGCAGTACCAATTAATTCCGCCTGTCTGCAACTTTGGCAAATTTGTGTCTCCATCGCTGGAATTGTCGTGTATTTTCATCTTCATGCAAAAATTAGGTTTAGACAAATTTTATTTTCTCAGAAGTATTAAAAAAAATGCAAAATAACATTTTCTTGCTTCGCGATAATTTCATTCTCGTAAAGATATATATTTCTCGACCTTAGAATATATATTTATATAAAGGCAGTATAAATAAAATGAATCCGGTTAATTATTATGACATGGAATGCATTCTTTCTATTTTTAAAAATAGAAACAAATTCTGTCACGCATCGATTTTCGTTGGATTTCTCTCAGAACTTACACTGTTCGACTTGTAATTCATTTTTAAAATATTAATTTTTTGATTTTTTTTTTTTTTTAGTGTAAGCGGGAGAGACAGACATTTATTATAACGACATTAGTACAGACACAAATTTATGTGCTTGTGGCTATCACATTCGTTTAGAAAAAACAAACTGTCAAAGAGTGTTTTTAGTAGGCGCGGCAAAGAATTTTTTTGTAAGTGTGTTTTATTTGTTTTTTTTCTGCCTTGCTTTAATGTTTTAAAAATAGAAAATTTTAATACAATATACACGAAGGAGGCCTAAAATTAGATATGAATGTCCTTATTTGTGCTGTCAATTAATGGGTGGCATGGGAAGGCTCTTCAAAATACACTGATTAAACATTCCTCATTAGGTAGTTTTTGATGAACGTTCAAAGAAAAACGAAATTTAAACAGCCTACAGTTAATTGCTCTTTCAGCTTTTGCTGCTAATTTTTTCCGACCTAACTTTTGAATTCGAAAATTTTTCTCGTGTGAATTATGGATGTTAGAAAAGAAATGACACAGCGTCACTGGTGACTGTCAGTGACAAAATACGCTAGTTTATAAATTTTAATGGTTTCTTTTAAATTGCTTGATTTTTTCATCTGCGTTGACGGTCGTTGCTCTGTCTAGTTGCATAGAAACAAGAGCGAACTCAAATCAAGTGTCAACAGCATGTTTGCTGTCACTTCGTCCATAATAACAAATAAATCATTTAATTCAAATTTCAATTAACTTCAATTGAAGAAACCAATTAACCAGCTCCAAAAAAAAAAAACCATCGACAACCCCTCACAAACTAGCGCCAAAAACGTCAGATGTATAATCATCTACTGTACACACAGTGACACCCGGGTGCCAACCTACAGCGCAGTAAAAGTAATATCATATCGCTAGCTGAAATTCTATACAATATTTCGTGTTTATTCACTTCTCACAGTTCAGCTCCATAAAGAAAACAAAGAACTACTACACCTTAATTATCTCAGTATCACAGGCGGCAGCTAATGAGAAGCAATTTGTATCTGTAACTGGAGGTGGAAGCGAAGTGGAAAACAAAATAAATTAAATCAACTGCAACGGCTTGCACTTGAAAATCATTTATCATTTTGATTCTAAATAAGTTTGTTCGACTGCTACTTGAGCTGCATCCACTGGAAATAACCTCACTGTATATCTGTGTATATAACTGCGAATTGCGTCTCGACTTATTGGTCTAATATTTGTTTCCTTTCTTTATTTTGCCTTGCAGTGCTAAAAGAGGAACCGGACGACTTGCCACATCTGACACCAACTGAAGTCGATGCATGTCTTCCACTGGACGATTCTACACCACTATTTGGCGAAATGCTGGCCGGACTTATGTCGTATGGAGGTCTGTTGCCCGACGATATCAACTCTTTGGACTCACAACACAGTGGCAGCCAAAACACCGGATCGACAAACAACAAAGGACACATTGATCCGTTCATTAACTACCGCGATGAATCAAATGACACCAATTGCTCACAGCATTTACTATCGCCAAGTATCACATCGAAGGTAAGAATTGATGTTTTCATTGAACTTGGGTTTTCTCTGATTTGACAGGTGTTGCTGGTAGAGTTAAAATTTTATTTTCATTGTAAACCGCTTATCGAACTTTTTGCGTCATTTAAAAAAATGATTTCACCACTCAAAAAAATATATTTTAATGTCTGTACGCACTCGTTGTTATACAAAATGTTATAACGGGTAGGCGTGGGAGTTCCTCTTTCTTTTGTACGTTGTGATCAACAACTTTTATGTTTTTTTCTTTTTTTTTTTATCAAAATGGGCCTGTCAAAAGGCGGATTAAAAAATCCGACATCTTTCAGTTTTAGGTATGTGCTAAAAATTTAAAGAAAATTCAGGCGCGCATATCTGCCACTTAGTCTTATTAACTGTAGATAGTGGAGAAACTTTGACACTTTGATATGTCAACTCACTACTAAGAGAGGTTGCCATTTTTTTACCATTTGCTTTTTTTTTTTGCTATCCGCCTATAAACGTCGTCTGTGATTATTGGGCTAGAGTTACATGTTTTATAGCTTTCTCTTTTTGTTTTAGCCGGTAGTCGCCATTGTTCATCTGTCAAAAAATCTACAACTGTTGTTTTAAATATTTTCTGACAGAAAATATGATATCTAGACACATTTTCCTGTCTTGACAAAAAATACAACATGGTTCTTCTCAATAGTGATGGGATATAATATATCTAACAACTCATTCGTAAACAGAAATTTGACATATTGATTTTGACACTTTGAGTAAAAAGAAAAACAAAGGAAATTCTTTGACTTTTCTTTCGGCAAGTGTTTCTAAATCGAAACTTCTGATCACTGACACATCGGTCATAAATATCGTGACTAAATATGTTCACACATTTTGACACAAGTTTGGCAGAAATTCACAGGGAAAAGAATTCATATCTATGAAGATTAGGTGTTGATAAATCGTTAAGCGCTTTACAAAAATGTAATTTTGTCTATATAAGCAATATCAACTGTCAAATCATTTTGTAATTCTCACAGATATTGATTGATACTAATACCGATTATCTTTTTATCATTCTCACAGAGTCCCGAAGCAAGCAGTCTACCATCACTATGCAGTCCAAATTCGCTCAGTCAAGAGGACGATTTCCCATTCATGACCATGAACGTTGACGATGAAATCGATCTGTCAATGCGTGCACCATATATTCCAATGAACGAACAAGACGATTTGCCACTGCTCACCGATGATCTTATGTGGGGTGTTGGATTCACCTCCGAAGATTTGGCAATGCATAAGGAGGACACTATGCAATATAATACATTGAAACAACAAATGAATTTATCAACAACTAATCGCTTGATGAACTGTAATAGTAATAACCACAATAATTGTAACTCACCGAATATGACGAATTCGTCACCATCAGCTTCGCCTATATCTATATCTTCGTCATCGGCAGCATCGCCGCCATCTCCATGTTCGTCCAACTCGTCAATATCGATGCACAATCAGCAGAGTAACACATTCGGAGGGACTATGCTATGTAACTCGGGTGGTAGCGGTGGCGGTGATGGAACTGGTGGTGGTAGCTCAACGCTGAGTGTCGATGACAGTGACAGTGGCATAAGTAGTATAAACTCGATGTCACCACAGCACACGCATCAGCATCACCAACAGCATCAGCAGCAGCAGCAGCACCACCACCACCAACACCAGCAGCAACAACAGCAACAACAGCATCATTCACCGATGACAATTGGAAATGACAGTTTGGGTTTGATGACGTGTAAAAAGGAAATCGATGCCGGCAATTTGTGTGAATCAATTGATGCTTTTGACAGTGTGTACAACAAGGATTGTAAGTATTTATAAAAAAATCAACAAAAAATCCAGAAAGCAAGTAGGTTTGTATGGTTGAAAATGTTAGTCTTTCTAAATGAGTAATTGCGACACAGCTGAGTTAATTTCTTATTGGAAGCGGCCGAAGGTACCTCTGTCTACTTAGTCTACATCCGTTATGTAGTTAGGTTTCCTACAATTTACTGAGACGTTTAGCCTCCATATATTTTCCAAATAAAATAATATTCTTAAAATCAATACCAAATCATATTACAACAGGCAGCTACTTCATGTTTGCCTTTAAGACTGATGTTTCGCTAAAGATTGAAGGCCAAAACCCATCGTCACATACGCTTTAATGACATTTTTAACTGACTTTTGGAATGGCAAAGGCAGGTTCAGGCCAAATCTACTCGACTTAAATAGGCAACTCTTTTGAACCATTGGACATGTAAACCATTAAATTAATTTACGCAAATAAACCGATGTAATGCTGATGCCTACTCTGCACAAGAAAATCATTTTCCGATAGTCACATGGAGCAATACTCCTCTTGTACAAAATATAATACAGTGGAACAATCCTCGAGTTTAAGTTCTCCCAAAATATATATTCCTTTTCAAAAGAAATTCGTAAAAAAATCTCAACTAAACAAATCTCCAGTGACTTATGATCTGAAAATGTGTCTCATGTTAAGGTCACATAACTGATTTCCGATTTCAGCCAAATCCTGTCGGCTGTCATTCAAATACCGAACGCCACCCAAACATTACACTCGCAAACTATCACCTTTCGCTGTGTTAGATTTCCAGTTTTTGCTTTCGCTCCACGTGAGTAATTTTGGGAGTTAATCACACACATTAGTGGGAAATAACTAAAGGTGTGAAATGACATTTATTGCGCAGTCCAGACCATCCGAAAAGCTTCTCAGAAACTATGTAAATAACAGAAGCAAAACCAAAAACCTAGCCACTGGAACTGGATGTGTATTTGTTCCCTCACTTGGCACTTATTTATCACGAGGCGTTGCGCACACGTGCTTTTTTCACCCCCCCTGAGAATATGACACAAAAGTGAGCGTAGATATGAGTCGCCGACTGGAGTGTGTAGGCTTTAATTACTCTTCTCGAAATAAGTCAACATTTTCCATGGCTCCTTCTCCCTGCCTGCACTCGGGCGCGGTCGTTTTCAGTTTTTTCATCAAGCCATTCATTCTTCTTATTTAATTTCACTGTCGCGGGGATAAAAAGCCTCATCAGTGGCGATGGCGGTACATGGAAGAGGTATATATTTTTCATCGTGTGCATCCTGTGTTTAAGTGTCACGTCGCGGTGAATTGATGGAGTAATTTACGAGGCAAGTGGGATGTATTCTTCTTTTTTTGTTTCCTCCATCTCAACTTGGAGACTTCTAGGTAACACTATAAAACGGCTAAAATTAGATTTAGAAAATGGTTTCACATATATCTACCTATAGTCGAAGAAAAAAAAAAAAAAAAAAAACAGAACCGTCCTTTTGTTGAATTCATCACAGAGCCAGTTGCGCACTAGTAGTTGCTGCGAAGAAAATAATTCAAATTGAATCCCAAAAAATACATAAACAAATAACTGAAAAAAAAAAAAACTAAATCTGAGTTCCAAGAAAATTTTGAGAGAAAAAGCGGCGCCGCAAAACCCGTCGCGCCGGATACTATTTTTACTCCGCCCGATCGGTGATATAGTTAAGACAATACGCTCTTGAAAGAAGAAGAGCATTTTCTTTCTTATTTAAAAAATAGGAATGGTTGGTTTTTGCATAATTATTAGGTATAACTTTTATTAAAAAACAACAAAAGGCAAAAAAATGTGGAATAGGTATTCATCTTGGTCGTGTGCGATTTTCTTAGACACAATAATAATCTTTTTTAACACCTAGGTAATTACATACTTTGAAGTATTCACACGCAACATACACAGGCGGCCAATTTTAGTGGTGCAATTATGCTTGGTAGTATTTGAGAAACTGTTTTTTTTTTCTGTTTTAGGGAGAAATGCGCACCTGTATGAGCAGGTTTACTTTTAGTTTATAATTTTGGTCACATGGCGGTTGAGTTGGGACCATTTGAAAGTAGGCGGTCGTTATGTCAATCAAAGTTTTTTCGACTGGATAGTTTGAGTGACTCAAGGTGAAATGGGATTTTTCGCGATTCGGCCAGCTGGCAAATATATTTTCATTTTCTCGAGTAAAAAAAAAATATAATAGATTGGTCATGGGTTAATGTCAAGGAATGTTCTCAGAATTTGTTTTAGTATACACCTCGAGAGAATATTAAGTCACAAGGCCTCTGGACGCCAAATGTCTTGAAATAGGAAATGGAAAATAAAAAATTGCATCATTTACTTAGAACAGGGAGCAAGCTAGCCACATGCGTGTGGAGGTTGCTTTTTTCAGTTTCACATTTTAAGTGAAATGGTAGAATAGGAGATTCTATATTTAGTACTTTTGAATTGCTGCTGCATGTGATACAGACGTGGCCAATGAACTGTGGCAGGGGAAGGTGTCAGTTAAATATGAAGACAGATGTTTTATTTAAATGGAAACCATATTTTATATAGGCATGTGAAATTCCATTCATCATGTGACGGTGCTTTTGCAGATCGAAACTTGGGCTGACATTTTGTAATAGACCAAGTCGATTATTTACTACCTCTATGTCTTATCGCGGAGCGGCTGATTTGCAACTAATGGACAGATATCACTGCTTGTTTTTAAATGTTTGGTAAGGCTGAAGAATGGCTTTGGAATGTGTCATTTATTGCCACACCTACTTTCTGGGGCTGTTTTTGACCAAATTGTATTTTTTTCTGGTTTCACAGCCTAAAACTTTCCATTAATCAAATAATTCTCAATGGATACGAACAAAAAATTATAATACTATGAAAGTGAAGCCGACCCTTCTTTAAATATGTTAAGCGGTCCAGCTTAGTGCTTCATCCAGAAGCTGACCTACAGATCAAAGGAGCGTGAGCTGTGTGTCGCTTTCTCTGTTGAAGCGGAACGACAATGCTTTTCTGTGGAATGTGCTGATTGTTAAACTTTAACAGTCCGACATTAAGATTTATTTTCGGTTCACAAACTATGGTCCTTTCCAGATGCAATACATTTCTCTCAAAAATAAAAACTTCACACAAACGAATGGTTGTGAACAACTCCAGTGAAGAAAAGGTTTTTCAATATTCAAAGCCTAGTTCTGGTTCTTTTTATATACGTCGTCGTATATCCCCCCTTTAAGATTTGTCACACGCATTTCGTCACAAGTTAACTAATACGAGCTTGTGCAACTAGAAACTTAAAAATTGCTTAGAGCTCAATTACCAAATTACTTTTTGTAGTTGTAGTAGTTGTGGAATCAACGTAATGTTGTTAAAATCTAACAAAAATCAGCGGACCTTACCAATAAACATTTTTAGTTTCGACATTAAATTTTAGTAGTTCACATTGGCTTTATTTTCCATACAAGCTTCCGTAAATTAAAAGTCGAGACTAAAATTGGTTTTTAGTACGATGCAGCATTAAACAATGGCTTATTTTCCTTTGGATTCCATTCTTCGGATGTCGGCCTAAAACTCAAAGTTCGCTTGCTAGTTCGTTGCGGTTTAACAAGGATTTGAGGCGCCTTCTCTGTGGAATATAGCAAGCAGGCGCAGTGGTTAATATTTTGTGTTTCTAAGCCAGAGGTTTTAGTCGAGTTTAAGCCCACAAAATTAGTAAGTCGCTTTTGCAGTTCCTCTACAAAAGTACGATTAAAACATTCCTGAGAAAGCTTCTCAATTTTGAAAAAATATCTCCGTTGAAAACCATTTTAGAAAAATAACATTGACAAGCAAACGTTGACACTGAAAAAGCTTGCAGTTGAAAATGCGTTTCCTTGTTTTGAGGAAACTCAAACTGATGTATTAATTCAATATTTTTTTTGACCTTCAACTTGCATGACATAAGTGGATACACACAAAGAATAACAAATATGAATAATTGTGCGACAGAACTCGATTTTTATGTAAGTCTTCTTTAAGTAATTTCTTAACTTGATAACTTGATTCCCTCTTGAAGGATGACGTAGTCGGTTTCGGCTTTCTGGTGGTGTATTAGGCTCATCGTGGTTTTCAGCCTCTTTCGGGGTTGACGCATTGAAGTGCATGCCATATGAATTTGTAATTTTTTAAAACATGCTTAATCTATATATATAAAAATTGAGCCTTAAAATTGTGTTCGTTTGTCGCCGATTCACGCCTTAACACATTTACCGATTTTAACCAAACTTTCATACATCTTTGCATGAAAGGGAACAAGTAAATTAGTTTGAAACTCGAGTTTAATTATATAAATATATTGGTTCATCGTAGGCGCAGTGGCTTAGGGGTTAGTGTGTTGGACTACTAATCGAGGGGTCCCAGGTTCGAATCCCGAAAAAACCCAAATTCCAACTTATGGTTTTTTCCGCTGCGTCACCTCTCGCGAACGTCTGACAAACATCCGAGAGTATAACTGTCATGAAGGAGCTTCTCATAAAAATAAAATTTTAGATCCCTTCCTTTATATTGGTTCATTCGAATATTCGAAACAGCAGATATTCAGAAAAGCCATTATATTCCCGTTACACAAAAAAGGTGATTATAATAATTCGAGCAACTACAGAGGCATATCATTCTCAAACTGCTATAAAACAAGCTAACTCAATGGGTCTCAAATAATAAAATCCTACACGAATTTCATGCCGGCTTTAGAGCAGAATACTCTACTGTGGACCAAGTTTTCACGCTTATTAATAAAGGGTCCGCCATCTAACTTTTTTTTTTCAACTAGTGCTTATTTCCCGAATGGTAACACTTAGCTCATGTCTGATTTGACAGATAATTAGTTTTATCCTTCCGCTGAACGAATATGGTTGTGTATACGCTTGAACAACGCTGGGAAATATTGCGACATTACTTTGAAAATCATGGTAATGTTGCAGAATGTGTGCGAAAATTGCGTACGGAATTTGGAAGAAGAGAAGCACCGTCAGCTCCGTATGTTCGTTATCTTGTGAAAAAAGTGAAAGAAACTGGCATCCTCATCGATAAACCAAAGCGTGAAAAGCCAAAAACAGTGCGTACACCCGAGAAAATTGTTGCTGTGGCAGAAAGTGTGCGTGAAGCGCCATCAACATCAATTCACCGTCGTTCTCAACAATTGAACATTTCGGAGACATGTTCGCTAAGTGGGCCTGCGATCGACTTAGAGAAGATGCCGATTTTGCCAAAAAAATCATATTTTCAGATGAAGCTCATTTTCATCTTGGCGGGTATGTAAACAAGCAAAATTGTCGGATTTGGGGCACAGAAAACCCGCACGCATACATTGAAAAGCCGATATACCCAAAACGAGTCACTGTTTGGTGCGGAATTCGGTCCAGAGGCATAATTGGGCCATTTTTCTTCGAAAATGAGCAAGGAGTGGCCGTTACAGTCAATGGCGATCGTTATCGGGCCATGTTGAACGAATTTTTGTTCACAAAAATTGAAGAGGAGGATATTGGCAACATTTGGTTTCAACAGGACGGCGCTACGTGGCACACAGCCGAAGCTACACTCGATGTTTTGCGCCCTGTTTTTGAAGATCGCATTATCAGCCGCAGAGCTCATGTCGTTTGTCCACCTCGGAGCTGCGATTTGACACCGTTGGACTATTATTTGTGGGGTGCCGTAAAAGATAAGTGTTACGCCGACAAGCAAGAGACAATTGACGCCTCAAAGGACAATATTCGTGAAGCCATTGGTGAAATACAGCTGCACACAATCGATAATGTGCTTAAAAGTTGGACCGAATCGCTGCATGGCCAGCCGAGGCAGCCATTTGAATGAAATTATTTTCCATTATTAACCGGAAGGATTGTACTTTCAAATAAAAAAAGAAATTTGAGAAAATATTCAGTAGTTTTTTTTTATAGCATTTTGAAAAAAAAAAAGAAGTTATTTGGCGGACCCTGTATATACAAGAGAAGAAAGAAGAAGCTTTATGCTTTATTTGTAGACTTTAAAGCAGCCTTTGACTCTATAGCACGCGAAGCACTATACTATAAACTCTACAGAATAGGAATTTCGAGCAAAATTATAAACACATTGAAAGCTATGTATGAAAACAATACGGCAATGGTTTGGGATGGGAGCAGCACGTCGGAGGAGTTCGCCACAACCATGGGAGTTAAGCAAGGATGTATCCTAAGTACACTCTTGTTCATTTTGTTTATCAACGATATAACAGACAATATTGGAGGCGGAGTTGAAATTAGTGTATGCAGATGATATTGTCTTTCTGGCAGAGACAGTAAGCAGTATGCAGCTTATGATAAACAGACTGAAAAGCTACTGTAATATATGGAATCTGTCTGTTAACCTAGGTAAAACAAAGATCATGATATTCAGAAATGGCGGCGGGCGATACTCAAGAAACGAAGTTTGGATGTATGGAGGAGAGCGCATAGAAGTAGTTAAATCCTATAAGTATCTAGGAGTGTTGATTTCAGCTAACACAAATATGAAAAAACATCTTGAAACCAAATTAAAAGAAGCTAAGCGCGCAATTTGTTCAGTTTGGGGAAAATGTATTCAAAATAAATACATCGAACACAATTCGAAACAAAAAATCATTCGTGCTACTGCAACAACTATAATGTTATATGGAGCTCAAATATGGGGACACAACAAATATACCGCGGTCGAAAAATTTCAAAGCTATAACATAAAAAGAGTTTTTAGGTTGCCAGGTAACTCCCCCAATTATATGCTTTACCTAGAAACAGGGATGCCCCCTCTGTTTTTGGAAACACTTAAATTACATTTCAATTATATTGTAAAGGTAATGGGAATGAGGCAAGAACGGTTACCAAGGGTAGTACTTTCCCACATAATCTCAATCAGAGGAGGTCTAGTCCAAGGGTGGGAAGAAATAGCACAAAACTGCGGACTTAACCTAATTTTTTCACGGAGCGACGATTGTACATCACTAAAACTTAAATTCGATACTATACTGGAAGCAACTGGTCATCACCTATACGATTCATATGTTAATGAAGCCCAGTCATCACAGCACAGAATGTTACACAGCAAATTGAGTTACAATCTGCAGGAGAAAACATATTTTTTGAATTCTAATTCAAGTGAAAAAATAATCACTATATTTAAAATAAGAGGAGAATTATTAAATTTAAACTACATACCACACCGACCTGAACTTCCGATTATTTGCGATTTATGTAATCTAAGAGAAACGGAAGATGTGACTCACTTTCTTGCTAGATGTCCTATTCTCAGAGAATTTCGTGTGAGGTTTTTTGGATCACAAGTACTAGCGATCGAAGACATGTTAAGTTTTTTAAATGGAGACCGTAGTTTCGAAGAACTATACAAGTATGCTGTAAATGCCCAACGCTACAGGAGACGCATCATGGAAGGCGATTTTTAAATAATAAATTTTTATTAAACCAAAATATCTATTCGTTATGTTATTCTAAAATAAATAATAATCAAAAATAAATATTAATTATATAAATGTCAAACTGGTGGACGGCTTTGGCCAAATCTAATAGACTTAAGATAATAACAAAATGTATGTAAATATATATATATTTTTTTTAATGAAATAAAGTCAATTAAAACTAAAAACTAAAACTATTGGTTCATTGTGAAACCAGTGTCCATTTCTGACGAGTGGAATTATTAACAATGACTAGAATTACACTGCTAATCCAAAGTCATCACTACACGAATCGTTTTATCTCATCAAAAATTCGGCAACAAAATAGATAATCACACAAGAAAAGTTCACCAATTAATTAGATAATCACAGAAGAAAAGTTCACCAATCTAATAATAATGTCTTCATCCAAAGAAGTTTCTGATAATATCGACGCGCCTACATGTCTCTGTAACGATAACGTTCTTCAAACGAATTCCCAATACATCAAGTCGGCTGTTTGTTATTTTATTTTTTAAAAGCAACAATACAAAAAGTTATTTTTTTTTTCTTTTTTTTTTTTTATAAGTGACTCAATTATTGCATAAGAGGCATCCACGGGCCGAAAACGATTCGTTGAAACCACACACATCACGGGGGTTATTTATTTTTTTATTTATTTTTTGAAAATTATAAAAATTGAATGTCACGGTCGAGGTGCCATCGTTCTTGGTTGTTTTTCTTTTTTTTTTTGTTCTGTCCCCTCCTTCTGCTTTCATCTCAATTTATTGCGTTTATTTATTTTTGTTGCTCTTATTGTAGCCGAGGCTAAATTAATAGAATGGAATTTAATTGAGCTGTGTGGCAAATTTTGTACTCAAACTGAATTGGGTTGGGTAGGGGGAGTTTTAATCTAAAGCGATACATTTTCAACCGTACTTTTGTGAAATTTTATCTACTCAGAATCTTACTAACTCTTTGAATTCATTCAGCCTCAAATCTAGATTGCTGGACGGTACAGGAATTACTTAACATCAATTCAAATGACTCAAGTGTCGCTGTTGATGATTTGCGACAAGCACATAAACAGCAGCAGCAACAACAACAGCAGAATCTAATCATAAATACGGCGACATTGCCAGCCACTACCCTGCACGTTCCCCTAATAACAATTCAAAACAATAAAAATCTTTCAATGAACCAGCAGCAACGTACGGCATCGCCACCATCAGGAACGGTACCAACAACGACAAACACATCATCGTCGTCATCTTTATCAACGCCGCCGTCCTTGTCCTCCTCCTCCGCATCGTCGTCGTCGTCTTCGCCAAATTGCCACAACAATTTAAACAGCAATAAACAATGTAGTGGCAGCTTAATACTAAGCGAAGAAATTATTCACAGCAATAGAAAGGTGGCAACAGGCAAAGTGCCCACTAGCAATACAGCGGCCACAATTCGAATTTCGAATGGCAACATCAACATTGGTCGCCATCAAACATCGCCCAAGGCGACCATTCTGCATACGACCAATTTGACAACCCTACAGGGCAATAGCCATAAACGTCACCTCAGCAACGGCGGCACCTCAACATTGGACTCTAAACGTTTGAAGAATTCCTCGACAGTGGAAATTCAAACGTCTCCGCATCTTCTGCAGCAACTGATGGCCCCGGCGCCTCAAAAGCAGAGGGTAGTGGTGAAAACGGCCGGGGGCTTTGATACGAAATCCCAAACAACATCACGGTGGTCGAATGAGAATGGAAGCGGTCTACAGCAGCAGTTGCTGCGCAATCAACAACAGGACTCCAATCTGAACCACCACCTCAATCAACCCCTGTTGTCCTCATCATCGAATTCTGTGCTAAAGAATCTTCTCATCAGTGGATGCGATGTAAGTGCCGGTTATTGTATAGTGCCTATGCGACCGAAAAAGCTCGCAAAGGCATAAACCACCAGAATAAAACTAAGAAACACTCATATACTCCCTAAGTCCCCGCCCCCAACTCCAGTCCCCCATGCGTTGTTGTAAATTATTTTATTTTATATTCATTTCACGATTGCTATTGTGAAATGGATCAATCCACGGATGATTTAGAGCGACATTCGCCACCATTATTAATTTGTTTGGTACCGTTTTCTACCAACAAACTAAAATACATACATGGAAGCGATAAAGAAAAATACTATTTTTAAGTAAAATTAATAATAACAACATTTTAGAGCATAGCAAGTGTAAATTTTTAACAAATTTTATTGTTATTTGTACAGTGCGTAGCAAAACATAAATTTTAACAAATTTTTACATTTTGTAAATGGATCGATTTTATTATTAACTTTTTGTTAGTTAAAAAAAGCAAAAAAAAAAAAAAAACTAAATTAATAATAATATTATAAATACTTTTATCATTTCTGTTAAGTTAGTTTGTAGCCATAAAAAACAACACAAAAAATCACATGAACTATTATTAGATATATAGCTGTTTACTTTTTTTTTAGTTTGTTTTGTAAATAATTATATACATAAATCGATAGCTAACTATGTGAACCAATAGTTGGCTAATTTTATTTTATTTCATGCATCACTGTTAAATTATATATACATATATAAAGCAAAACCACAAGAATGATAATTTAACAAAAAAAAAAGAAAAAAGATAATAAATAATAAAAAAAAATCATTGCGACTTTAATTTTTTACTGTGATAGATATTTCCTTTTGTTATGTTATTGTTAAATTTAAAATCATATTATAACTATAAAGTATCAACTTTTGCATATAAGTTATAAAAGAAAACACTGAACGAAACCAAAAGGAAAAGTATAAGAATAATTATAAATTACTATTACTAATCTAATCTATTGTTGTTTAAAAAAAAAAAAACAATCGAATAAATTTGTTTTTCTTTTCTCTTTTGTTTAAAAATAATTTCGTCGTTTGTTTTGACTAAAAACAAAATTATCCAAAATCAAATTTGACAAAAAGAAAAAGATTCAATTCGAGCGCTGACGGTACAAAGAAAAAGACACAATTAAAATTAAACAAAACAAATATTACAACTTTTATAAATGATATTAGAAAATTTTTTAAAAACTCTATATGAATAGCAAAATTTATACCCATTAAATTGCAACAACAAATCACAACTAGATGAATTGAATTTAATACAAAAAAAAAAAAATATATATACATTAAAATATTTATACATACTATCTCTAGAATCCTTTGGAAATATTTTACCGCCGTCGCTTCACGATTATGAACTACAAAAGAAACTCAATGCCTAAATAATACATCCAATGAAAAACGAAAAGTCGAACTATTGTTTTTTTTTTTTTATTTTTATTTTCAACCCAAAGTATAACTTCTTCTTTTTTGTTGCTGATTTAAGTTAGGTATATAATTTGTTTTATCTTTTTTTCGTATGAGTCAGGCAGCAACATTAAATTTATTTTTATTTAGAAAAAAAAAACGAACAAAAAGAACAACATACCTATATGTAGCAACAAAATTCAACTAATATACCTACTCTGTGTTTTTTATTTTTAACTTTTAAGTTTTTAAAACTATTTTATTCTCTTCACTTATATTCAAGACACAATCAACAAAAAATAAATATAAAATTATTTATAAAAAACAAAAACAGATTAGAAAAGAAGTAAAAATAAAAACTGATTGTTACAACAAAAACACCGCTTTTTCAAAATTTGTTTTATTTTTGCCTCTTTTATTTTGAATGTAATGAAATTTAATGTTTCTTCTTTTTTTTTTTTTTGATGTTCTTCTCGTTTGCGAACACACACATCCATATCAAATGTGAATTACAATCCCCATTTTGTTCTCTTTGCTCTTGTCTTCAATGAATTTTCGGTCTGCTCGAACTAATGCAAAAACGAAGTTGGAGAAGTTTTAGCGATTGCAGAAATGAAATTGGAGTGTAAAATCTTGAGTTTGCTCATTCGTTTTCGTGTTGATGTGCACACTCCCTTAAAATATATCTTATCAGTCAACTTAATGAAGTAAAAACGTAAGAAGAGAATATTATTTGTCCTTAAAATTTATTTAACAAATAGTCTGCAATATAATTTTCTTAATTGGTTAAACTTTTTTGCCAGCCGTCAAAACAGGAGGATAAATCTCTTATTTGACGGCTTCTTCAATCCTATGATATCTTATTCAATCACTTTTGGCGGCTAAAAACTGTTGCACAATAGCAAACTCAACCATTAATGAAACTTCAGTCCTTTAATCTTGGGAAATTGTCATCGTTCCATAAGCCTAACAAACCCATTATTCCGAAAATAAGCCTGATCCCTAAAGACTGGACTCACTCCATTCTGGACGAGTGGACGACTGACTTAAAGTAAATTCTTCAGGGTTGTTCCAACGTGGTCAATCTATATCTTGATTTACTATCGCGATCTTATGAACATGACAGCAAAAAAAAACTCTTTAAAAGCGCAAAACTTATAGAAATACCTATATAAAAACACATTTCTTGGATAAAGGCAATGTATCAACCGATTGCTGAACGATTCTGAAGGTTCATTATCTTGTGGAGCGTATATTGAATTGTCTTGTTTGTACTTCCAAAGCTGACAATCCTGCTATACTGATGAAAAGATAAAGGTTTATCGATTGCGATTTGGTTCGTAAGGCGACGACATTTGACACGCAAAGTTTGCTAAAACCATTCAACGGGAATGTTATAAATCAAGCAACCGATCGCATTTTTCAAGTTTAAGCTCCAGTTTGCCATCTATTTTCGATTTTTAATTTCCACTGATATCCCAACAAACCAGACTTTCTTTGTCTAGAAGAAGATTTTCGATCGCGGGTGATTTCGCCTGAGAATACTTAGCGACGAAATAATCGCCGGCGATTCGCCGATACTCACGCGGAAGAACAAAACACGAACATATTTCTATACAGCATAAGTATTTTTCTGTATAACCTTTCTTTGTTTTACTATGACGTTTTTTCATTATCAGAAGAGAGATGAGCGACAAGTCAGAGCTATCAGAAAAGCGGGTTCGAACTTTCGACTCACCTAACAAATTACTGATTACTGAGTAGAATTAAAATTATTAAAAAAATTAAAACTTAGCCGAAAGCCTTTGAAGCTAGTGCTGTAAATTGTTTGTATTAATATTGTAAATTAATTTTACTTATCTGTAAATCTTAACAATACATAATAATAAATTGATAAACTTTATTCGGTGAATTCATTCCCTGTAGAATGAGCAGTAAAGACCCCAATCACAAAAGACTGGAAACTATTCAAAAGAATAATTGGCTTCTGGTAGCCCGCTCATTTTGGATATAACGAAGATCTCAATTCTTATGAAAAATATGACTTGCAACACACGTAAAGGGAAATATCGTTGCTGTGTAAGCCTAAACCGTATACAAGCCATATAATATGCGTTAAATGCTCGCTACGTCATCGTAGGAACTCCGCAGTTGTCAGTCAGAAAAACCTTACTAGCAAAAGTGCTACGTCCTCTTCACTCGATATTACTTGATGTCGTGTTCAAAATCAATAGCGTATTTTCGATATATCGAGCCGCTCCTCCATCCTGACAGCCCACAAGCAAAGCAAGGAAGCTATGACAATTTGAGACCTACAGAAATATTGTCCGAATGGTTCCCTTGAACTACCGGAAGGTCTTTGAATTTCCTGAATTAATAAAACCCGCATCTAAACAGAAAGAAATGAAACCTCTACTTCCACCTATTTTTTTTTATTTTCATTTTGACTTTGCACTCTTTCGTTAACTCTTTGCATGCGTACTCGGCATTAAAATAATAGTCCCGGCAAATGCCTCTACACAATTATTTTCAACACTTCTCCTGCAAATGAAATGCAATTCATTTGAATAGGAATACCCTTAAGCTAATGTCAATATTCGCGGATTTACATAACAAAAAACACAGTCCTCGGGAAAATTGTCACCCACCAATCGAAAGGGGATCCCCACGCAGTACCATATTTTCTCGCAATACCAAGTTTTTGCGTTAGTCCATAATCGAAAGGGATATCTCCGATTCCTTGGGTTTGTATTGATTTTTTTTTATTTATTTATTTATTCTTTTGTTGTCACAATCAAACCGAGCCTATCTGGCATAATCAGGTGTACGAAATATTTCCTTGCGTTAGAATCGGAATTTAGATGTACCTACAACACGTGCTGAAGGGTTTTTCATCCCTTATGGGAATTTGTATTCCTCTTCGAATCTCCTAAGGGGAAGCTTTAATTTTATTTCTCAGAGAATAACAAGGGCTGGTGGTAAGTAGAAACACGTGATGAGTTTTAGAAATACTTTTTTGTTAGAAAATGTAAAATCCAACAAATTTGCAAACAAATTTTCGACTGAAATTTAAATGCGAGTAGTCGTCTTTGATGATGAAGAAGAGGGCAAAGAGTATGGCCTTCCTGTGCGTAATAACTGACCTAGTTGGTGGAAGCTTTGTTGACGAAACAAAGTTTGCTTGAAATTGGATAAAGTTTTGAAGTACTTTGGATTACAGGATTTACATAAGTTTTCGTTGGATAAGGGCCTTCAACTGTAAGGGGATAGCCTTTTAAGTTTGCGAGTCTCTAAAATGTTGTCCAGGTTTTTTGGTCTAAATAAGACGCAATGGTTGATCAATTGCTGCACTTAATCATATCAAATGACGAAAAAGCTTTCAATGCCACCCAACCGACTTAAGATCAGGCGTAGTTGACTGGTGATTTCATTCGTTGGCCAAATTCTTTCAAAATTATACTGCACAGTGAAAAGTTTTGTTTAATTTAACGTCTGCAAGCGTTTCATACCAAGAAGTCAAATGCGACGCATGGCTTGACCGGCACGAATGACATTTAAACCAATTGTTTCTCCGTATAAAACTCCAGTCAGGTAAACGTGTTAAAGAGTTTTATTTTTGGTACAGTTGGAAGGCGCCTATAATATCGTATCTAAGAGGCTCAACTGAGAAGTTATTCTCTGACTTTCGCAAGAGGTAGACTTTCAAATAAATCTTTGAGTTGCAATTTGGATATAATACTTAGGTCCATTATCAGGTAAATAAAATCAGGGCACTCATTCCGTAATTTTTCCGACGATTATCGCCGAAACGATAGACCACCAAAAGTAGCAACTAAGAGAAATACGAGTTTGAGACCTTAATCCAATTCATTTTGCACAAATGTAATGAAAGCTGACGATAGTGAAACAAATTCGGGCAGAATATAACTTCTTATGGTCATCAAAGTTTCAAAAGCGATATCATCCCGACGATTATTGTTATACGGAATCTGCCCCCAGGGCTCTTCAGAAAAAAAAAAAAAAATACCGGAGAGCCAAAAGTTTCAGACTCCTTAATTACAGCTAATAAAACAATGAAAGTCATAAACAGCCTTCCTTCTTCCACTCTACGCGTTCTTTTACGATTTGCAATAGATACGTATTCACTTCGAAGTGCTTCTTCATCTCATGGCAAGTTGATAATGATTCAGCTATGACACAGCATAAGAGAATTTTATGGTGGAAATTTATGCATTAACTTGGCTTGTAATAAAAACGGCAGTCTGAATTTCACAGTTTTGCATTGATTCTAAGACTGGTTCTGCACCTTTCTCTGATGAAGTTCTATTAAAAAAAATGTTTGTAATAAAAATAAGGTATGTGTCTACATTTTAAGGCATTTAGAGAAGATTGGGGTATATTCTACCTGAACAAGCTGCTTTTTAAGACTTTTTGGTACAAAAGAAATTTCGCAATTTTTTACAAAATCCCACCATTGGATTCCATTGTTAATAGGAGCCAGATACAAAGAGCTTCCATGCGTGGAACTCTTCTTGTGTTAGTCAAGTGCTACAGTCAAATCGTTCTTCATTTCAGTAGTTTATTTCCAAACAAACGCCTTGATTAAAATTCTATTTATTTCCAATATATTAGACACATTAAATTTAATATTCGTCTTTTATCACAAGTATCACAACATGTCAGATGTTATATTGTTTAAACCTGTTTAGGGCACCAAATTAAATACATCAGACATATTTGTTTTTGTTTAAATAATAATTGCTGCTTGGTTAAGAAAGACATTATCACTTTATTTTCCATAATATGTTTAATTTATTTATTTAATTTACATAAAAACGACAATAACAAGATTTTCTATAAAAACCAAACATCCGTAATAAAATAAAACAATCTACCTCAAAAATAATATCAAAGTTAATAAATCTACTACCTCATGAATGAAAAAAAAAAACAAATAATAAAACACATCATTAAAAAAACTCAATAGAAAAGATACAAATTCAATAAATTCATAAAACTAACGCTAAATAGTAAAAATATATTTAATTCATTTATTTAAGATTGTTGCATTCTTGTCGTGCATTAAATAATTACCCATTAAATAATTCTTCTTAAAAAGCTACAGAAAATAACTAACATCCGTTTTAAATTAAAATAAAAAAACCCGATGAAGCTCTTAGCAAATTTTTCCAGTAGTAACATATTAAGAGAAAGTTTTATTACCGAAGCTTTTTGTGGGAAGGGTTGAAAGGAGAGTGTGTGCGTTTTGTATATGCATTCACTCAGTGGGCTAGAAGTTTTTAATTACTTTTATACATTTATTTATCAGCATTCAAATTGCAATAAAAACTTTGGGCTCAAAGAGTTGCAGATTTATTTTGATTACTACAAACACAGCTGGTGGTGATCAATGGTGAAATATTATTATATTTTTTTTTTGTATAATTTTACTATAGAAAAAATTTTTACAGCGTTTTTAGTTTGCAACTAAAGTTAGCCTTCTCTTTTTGTGTAATTTTTTGTGCAACTTGTGGTTGGTAAAGCCACATGTAATTTGAGGTTAGACCTCTTAAAGCCCACTTAATTGGTTAAGAAACATATCCTCACTTTGCTCAAGGTTTTTAGTATTTATTTCATTACTCTCCTAATTCAATATCAAAATCCAAAATCTGTTATTGAATTGGTCGTTGGAATCAAATATATCCGTATACGATGTTCGTTAATTTTTGCAACAAGAAAATACTTGTGACTGTGATTAGTAAGGTTTTATTTTTGCAAATTGCGTTGGTAGAGACTTATCGCATCGGACGATGCGAGGCAAGAATTGTCTAAAAAATTGTCCAGACTTGGGTAGCACGAAACTTCCACGTTCATGATCTGATAAAGTTACCTTTCACATGTGAACATTTATTTTAGTGCTTCACCAAAAATGCAGCCCATTCAGAGGAATCAAACTGAACAGTCTTATCTTATGGCTTTTTCTCGTAAAAAAAGCCTAAGTCGCAGAAATGCCTAATTTTAATTAAAGTGATATTTTAACACGGAATGACAGCGAACTTCTAGTCATTTTTCAATATCCCATATTTTCCCTTGGATTGAACTATTGAAGTGCCTGGAAGGCCAACTTTCAAATTCATAAAAAAACTCTCAATACTCCTTATCCTTTCAACCCAAACTGCTCATCACAGCTTCGAAAAAAATATAATACGATAAATCTTAATAACCGATTTTAAAATATATATTTATATTTATAAATAAAAAAATAAAGAACTTTAAACCCCAGATAATAGTACTCCTATTGTCTGTGCTAAGACGAACTAAATTTTGTAAAATAATTATATACGAAAGACTGCGTGCATACACTCTAAAAATTTTATTTCAAATAAAATAAAAACCAATCCTTAGAATTAATAAAAACAAAAATTTATATAAACTTGTGTGTAGGCTTTTTAAAAATTAAAAGTAAAATGTAACATGATTTATAAAATATATGCGATTAACGAGATATAATACCACGACAATGTCATCGCACCTACCAAAAGAATGTACATCCTTTTGATGGACTTAATGCTCTTAATAATTAAGAAGAATTAAATAAATTTAGTATTATTAAAAATATTCGATTAAGTCAAACGTCCCTTATTATTAGTCAAATTAAAATTACGTGTGCTATTATGCAAAGCAAATTTTAGTTTTTAGCTCAAAAATACAACAGACCGTAAGGGTATGTTTGATATATATTGTTTGATTTTTGTGTACATTTTTCATATCCAGGAATATCCCCCACCGGAGTTGTGAAAGAAAATAAAATTATATTAAAAATAATAGCAATAATTTTTCTTAATGCAAAGAAAAGAATGTTGATTTGATTTTAACAAAAGAAAAACAAATTTGTAAACAAAAAGTACACTAAAGGATTACCTCCCGAATAGATGTCGTACATACATGTACTAACTACCTCTCATTGTAGCTAAATTAAAATAAAAACTAGAACTAGTAAATATTAACTTTATCAATAACTCGTATGGAATGCATTTATAGTTACCATACATGTATAGAAAAAATAATATGATAGCTTAATTATATTTACCAACACTCCAAATAGACAAAACGATATACCTACCTACCTCCTCTCCTTTGGCAAAAGAAAAACAAAAGTAGACGAATTACCTCGAGGATGTTAAACAATCCAAATGCAAACAAAAAGATACAAATCAATAAAACGAAAAAGATAATAGTAAGAAAAAAAAAACACATATCGTTTAGGTGAAAAATAGATAAATGTAATAGAAATTTGTTTAGTTTATAAATTTACTGTGTAAATAGGAATTTTGTTTTCGGAAGTTTTTTTTTACAGTTCGCAGTATTGCAATTTATCTGTGAAGTCATTCATAAGGCTCTCAAAAGATCATGGGTTTAGGTTTAGGGTCAAACAATTTGACTTTAAGAGACAGTCCGCGATACTAATAATCATTTTTAGTGTCCAGGCTAAATTTTTCGAACTCACAATGGCGACATTATTCATACAAAATTGCATATTGTGACCTACAAAATACTTAGTGTTCAGGTTAAAAATGATTATTAGTAAGGCCCAGTGATTTTTAAAGGTATTCAGTGTCATAATGTGGTCGACTGCGGGCTGTTATTTTACTTGCACAAGAAGATAGACCTCTCTTTTTGTCTTTTACATTTTGAAATGCATCTTCAAGCTCAATTCTTCAGTTCATTTCTGGGAAAAAACAAATCATGATTTTCCATAACGACCCTACAGCCAATTAAAAAAAATATTTTACAATATTATAATTAAAATAGAGAGCTGAGGAATATTAACATTCGAGAAACCCCAATTGATGGGGGCTCCAAGTGTCATCCTTATTTTAAAAAGTAAAAAAGGATACATACGTCAAAAGCGAACCCATTCAATAATATATGTATACAATCTAGCATGGCTTTTGTCGCAAATAGCTATTATTCCAACCAAAATCATTGATTGTATGGTTTTAAGAAGTTTAACAATCAAGACAAATATTTGTCCCGAGCAGCAATTGCACTAACTTCAGCTATCAAGAATCCTAGCCTCCACATTCCTGAATTGGAATGTTTATTTTTTTATCTTAATTTATCTTAACCACATGAATACGAAATCAATACCAACTCCATAAATCATTTATTATACGAAATTGACGCTTAAATTACTTACTTCCACCCTTTTCCGCATTTACTGTCAAATCTTTTATGATAAATTTCTTCCTTTCCACTTGATCCATGCTCAACAAGTTAGTCATCTCACTAATGCCGAGAAAATATCTACACAAAACTCTCAATTAATCAATTTGTCATCTTAAAATAACTCACACTCCTATTACCATCGAAACCACACCACGAAGGCAGGAAATCTATTGGTTTGTTTTTTGCTCCATTTAAGTTGTGTCCTTTAAATCGTCTCATATGAAAATAACACCCCCACCAAAATCGAGTGGGTTTCGCTTTAGGTTTTTGTGCTACAAGTATACTTTCAACAAAATATCCTGAAATCCATCTCGGAGTGGCACAACAATTAAAATCTACGTTCAACACGAAAATAAATTAGAAGGCGTTTGCTATCCTAAACCGCATTTAATCTACTACCCAAAGATATTAATACCACTAAATTGATATCGGTCCTGATTTTCAAATGATGTCATAGATAAATTGCTGCTGCGGCGAGACAACCCATTCACACTTTC
The DNA here is from genome assembly GCA_951230905.1 of Cheilosia variabilis. NCBI lineage: Eukaryota > Metazoa > Arthropoda > Insecta > Diptera > Syrphidae > Cheilosia > Cheilosia variabilis. The sequence goes on from OX579676.1 coordinate 47,647,581, forward strand.
ACCGTTGAATATAAATTATTGTTGTGTTTTTTTTTTCGTAGAGAAGGTTAGGAGAAACTTACATTTTTGGAGAGAAGATTGCTAATGTAATTTCAGTAGTTTAGAAATAAAATAAACGCTTACATTAAATTATGAAAATATTATACAAGCATAAACTTAGTATTAAAGCAATTTTAAGGATAAAAGGCAGAGACAAAAACTAATAAAGAAATTAAATGTTTACTTATAAAGTAAATTAAAATGTATTTTGAAAATCTAAGTGTCGGACTATTTTATATAAGTAAGAATAAACAGAACGTAGGGCATTGTTGGTTGGAAAGTAAATTAGAAACAGTAATCATAAGTTTAAACACGAAGAATAAACAGCAATTTATATGGTCTTATATTTATATATTTACATAAAAAAACCATATACAATATAAATTTATCTCTAGTCGTACGACTTGCTACTAGGTAAGATGAGATAATCGAAAGTTAAATTAAGCAGCATTTTATTATTTAAAAACAAAAAAAAAAAACAAATAAGAAATATTAATATACACAAAATATATGCAATAGTAAATAAAAATTAAGCATAAATGCTATTTGAAGAAACAACTTTTAACAACAGTTTGTTTTATTTCGGGAGGCGTTTCTCTTTAGTACGTAAACATTGTCTGCAGTGTGGAATCACCTGCGAGATATGCTGACTGGCCAAGATTTTTACACCACGAAATCTACCCTTTAAACCGCGATATTTTATGACAGTTTTACATTTGACATTTTAGCAATAATTTTGTAGATCAAGACTCAATTTTGAGGGGTTCATGAATAATCAGTCTCAACATAACCAACATAATCAGCCCAAACATTTTGTAGCTCACAATAGATAATTTTATTGGGAGGTTTTCGTCATTGTTAGTTGGTAAAACTTAACGTTTGTTAGTATATCACGCAATAACAAAATGTTCTATAGAGACGGGTACTCGAAATTGTTATTAAAACAACAATGCGCGATACTAATGATCTTTTTTTCGTGTCTAAACAAAATTTTTTTAAATTCCAATGGGTAAATTTTCCCTACAAAAATGCATATTGTGACCTATAAAGCATTTAGTGTGACGATTAAAAATGAGTATAAGTAAGGTCCATGGAGCTCACAATAGCTACGAGTATATTTTCTAAACAAAATCTCGCAATTGCGAGTTCTCATAAATTTAAAGTCGAAACTGAAAATTTAAGTTCTTTTACGAAGTCACAATATTTCAGGAATTGATACATAGAATTCAGTCTGCCTATAGGCTTTTTAACCAAACCAATATTTTATTTTCGACTTTAAATTTCCGGATGTTCACAATTGCGAAATTTGTTTGGAAAATGAAGGTAATGTGAACTCAGCAACAAAAAAAAGTGTCATTAAGGCTATGATGCTGATCGATTTATTTTCTTTGACGTTTTAGAATTTTATAGGAGGTCATTTTAGGGAGTTCACAATACAAGTATCTTCTAAATAAGTCTTGCAATTGTTAAGTTTGGTAGATCTAAACTCGGAGACTAGCATTTTAGAAATTTGCGATGAGTTTGACATTTAAACATTTTTGAACCGGTTTTTCATTTTTGCATTTGCATTTTTTTTATTTTTCTTATTTTTTTCTTATTAAGTGTTTTTTTTTTATCTATGTGTCCCTGGAATAAATATCATACAAATGTACCCATAATAATATTTTCAATAACTAAAGAAATATTTTTGTTTGCTCAGTCTGAGTCCGTCGCCAAACCAATCGTTGAAACAAATTTGTTTGGTTGTGATTCTGCTGAATTTGAAGAGCTTGTTCCCTGGTTTATTTTTTTCCTTAAAAAGTAATTTTTTTATTTAAACTTTTTTACTTCTCTGAACATTTCAGATATTTCTCTGTTTTAGTGTAATTAAATTGCAACCGTTTAATGTTCACCAGAAAAGCTTAGAAATTATTGAAAAGTCAACTTGAAATTTGCTTTTTTATTCTGAGCTACTCGTTCGCAAATAAAATATTTTTCTATTCATATTAAGTGCGTTTTGATCGATCATATTATACTTTACAGCCCATAGATGGCAACACTTGACAAGCGGCAGTTATACTGGATATTTGATGTTAGGAATGACGCCAATAAGCGTTTTTATACCCTCCACAGGAAGGTATATTCACTTTGTCATTACATTTGCGCGCTCTGAACCGAGCGTGCTCAAATCGTTCTGATGTATTTATGAAACACACTTGAGCACATAGCCGTCTTAAATGCATAAATTGAATATTTATTAAATTGGTTTACCTTCAGTGTCAGAACAACAAGTTTCGTCTGCCATTTCAATATATATAAGAAACAGAAATCTGAGCTCCGATGTGTCTGAGCTAAAAAAAGAAGCACGAACTTTTTGTATAACAGTTCACGTTCTGCTCTGAACTAAAAAAGAAAAACGCATAATGATTCGTATTAGAGAACACGGTTGACTATACGCATTTCCGAATATATCTATATGTTTTAGGCTCACGTGACTTTTTGAATAAAAGGGCAAGAATCGTATTTTATAAATTGGGAGGATGGAGTTATAAAATAATAAAGCACTTTGAAAACTGAATTCTTACGCCGATATAGCAAAGCAAAGTTTAAGACAAGTAGTTGGGTCCATTTTGTCCATTAACTGAACCATCTATGAAATACAACTATTGAAAGCAAAATGGCCCATTAAACGCAGGTCAGAGCAAAAGCTTTTTCTATTAGAATCGCCCAGATTATGCATATGTCCCAGGAGACCTCTGTTTCATCCAGACTCTCGAGTTTGTCATAATATTTAACTGAGGAAAAGGAGCTAGTGCCCTTATCTGTTAAGACGTAGTTGTTAACGTGCCGAAGTACTGAGCGAGGTGTTTCCTGTTCGATCCCCAGAAAGACGAAAGTTAGGCACTTCTTAAAGATTTTTTCCACTGCGACAGTATTATTTTCAATTCAGCCATTCGGCCTAAAATTGTAAGTCCCCTGCTGCTCGGCCTAGGACCTAATCCGTCAACCCATTTTTTTTTAAATGCATCCCCTTATGTCCTTGCCATAAGTTTGATGAATGATGCTACTATCGTTGTTATTCTGATTCTGAATGATGTTCAAAAGCCAGGGTCGGCATTCTGTTAAAAAGTTTTCGTGTGGACGAACATTCACTTAAAGCAAATCATCCGTGCACACGAAAACGTTTTCGCCTTTCAGAATCTGACCCCAGAGTTACGCATAATTGGCTGCCAGTGCAGCTTATCTCCACATTTCAATGGACAGAAAACTGTACTGTCAAACCGCATCAATTGATCATTCTACATTCTTGTCAAAGGACAAATTCTTCCCCTTAGATTAAAATTGCCGCCGTTAGTCTTTAACAGTACTGATTGGCTTAGGTAAAAGATCCACCAATGTATAAGTGTATCTCCGACACGTAGGCATGCACCTTAACTAACCGACTCTAAAAGTCGGAATGGTTTCATCATCTTCGAACCAACGCACTCAAATATACGTTTGGTTAACGCTCTCAATTCTTTCAGTTGGGCCAACCCAATCTAGACAAATCAATTTATTGCAACACAGGTTCATGGAGGTTCCTATAGACTCACTTCCAACAATCACAACTCGTGTGTGTGAGTATTTTTGATATAAATTATAAAGCGCATAGTTTAGGTTTCTTGTCATTTGACATGTCACAACTGTACCACTTGAACATAAAGCTGCTTAAAAAAAGCTTTCCTTTTGTACGAACTAGTCAGCAACTTCAAACAACCAGCTGAATAATTGAAATTCAGCAAAGGCTTCCTTTATTCCTTATATATATGCGTGCTAGGTTTCCAATTTCACTTAAAACAAAAAGCGGCACATAGCGATATTACTTCCCAAGGAAATCAAATTACGACCGTTTTGCGTAATGTTTGTGAGCTGCCAAGTCAACCAGGGTGGTGTAGGAGAAGATTTGGTTTAAAGTGTCGCTATGACGAAAGTTGCAAAGTATGTTAGGCGCTTCTTATGTCCTGGCACACATGGAAATCGATACATTCACACTCTTGGATTATCATTTCTTGTGACAGACGTCGGCACACCTATAATATCTCAAGATGCTAATGTGGTCCGATTTCCTTAATCTCATCCTGACACCAGTACACCATTGAGAAGGGTTACCGTTTTGAGATGCGTATGTATACGGAACCTAATTGAAAGAGTTCCAAAAAGTAAATTCGATTAATGCAGGGCTGAGCCTTCCGCTGAAGTGGAAGATCCATGTCGACAGCCATCCAATTGAGTGGAATAATATTAGACAAGTGGGTCAGCTCCCTAAGGATCGGAAATGAAGAAGCTCTCAGAACAGAAAATCGTAGGACAAAATCAATTAACTTCTTAGCAAACAGTCATTAATGAATCAATGAGCATATACAAATGGAACACCATCGCATTCTTGACCTAGGGTGAAAATTGATATACCCATTGTTCCATGGTGGACATTTCGCCTTCAATATGTATTTAATAGCATTTGGGTGGTAGTGACATGCTCATGCAAACATATCGATTGATTTGTTATTCTGTTTGGGACTAGGGGTTATTGATCTAATCCGCGGGGAGCGCGTACCTCTGGATATAAGACCGAATAGCTTTATTGTGTTTCCATAAGTGTAAGAGTATCGATTGAGAATTGTGAAGGAGATGTTATCTATGCTGATATGCAGGTGCTAATTTCCAGGATTCTCAGCAATGGCTGGATTCTCAATTTTGATGTATTTTAGAAGAAAAGAAATAAACGACTAACACATTAATAATTTACAGTAAGACAGGAAAGCGACAACTTGTCATTCGCTGTCGTTTCTATATTTAAAATGTTTCTGAGAACTCAACAAATGGCTTTATGATTCCTACAAAGAAAAGTTTACACTTTCATTCTGTAGCTAACGATTCACTCAAACCTTCAATACTTCGGTTTGAGTAAATCGTTTTACAAAAGATAAGGTTACCTTCAACCCAAGGAAACTTTTTGCCATGAACCGGAATATTTTAGCAAAATGCTTTAAAATAAATAATTCACCTAAGAGGGCCATTCACGTTGCGACTGACTGTAGGTTCGTATATACCCCACCCATTGGTCTCACGTTTCGATATGCGTCAAGCCCATTTACGATAGAACCTTACAGCCGTCGCAATGTAAATGACATAGGTACTTTGTGCATAGCACAGTCCGGAAGGTTTCTTATATACATAGAGATACATATCATTACAAAAGTTGCCTAAACGTAACGCAAGGCAAACTGTATAAAAATCTCAAAATTAATAAAGTATCGTTCGTTGAAGAACAGTGCTCAAAAATATAGTGCAGGTTGTCGGAGGGTCGTCACTCGTCGCAGTCGGATCCATTGTTTACCATGAAGTTAGGATCAGTAGCATACCTTTCAGACGCTTTTTGCATGAAAAAGGGGAAAACGGGGGACAATCACAAAAAAGGGAAAAATAAAAAATCTCTGTGAAACGTAAATTGTTAAAAAAAAATTCAACGTCATTTTATTATGAGAAGATGTCAAAGAAACATTTTTTTTAGAAGGTGAAAATCTTCCAAAGACACTATGAGAATAGCAAGCCAAGTCGAAAGGTTTCGTTCTTTGTAGTCGGCGCAATAAATTACTCTCATCCAAAATTTGTCGGACTGTATTGTTGATATGACCGATTAGTCGGTTTTTATGCTTTCGCGCGAAGCTTCTTGTTTCAGCTTCGATTGTAGGAATCCCGAGATCCCTGTGGATATCGTCGTTTCTAGTATACCACGGTGCTTGGACAATTTCTTTAAGCTAAAGTTTATAAAAAAGTTTATAAAAAATTGGCATTTGTTTTCTTGGTACAACCCAAAAGTTGTATACCGTAGGTCCACACCGGCTTTAGGACTTGCTTGTATAAAATCAGCTGGGAATGTTTTCCGAGTAACCAGTACATTTCTCTATATTTGATATCGAGTTCTTTACGTTTCATTTTCACCTGCGAATTCCATTTCAGCTTTGCGTCGAGTGTCATTCCCAGGTATTTGGCCTCGTTTGCAAAGGGTATTCGGGCCAAGTTTAGAAAAATTGGCAAGTCATTATTTTTCTTATATTATGTGAAATTCACGTGAACAGATTTAGTTTCGTTGAGGGCGATCCGCCAGTCCCTCGTCCATTCATTTACTTTATTCAGTACGGTTTGCAGTTTTGCATGAAACATGACAGAAAACAGCCCATCGAACGTCTACGTAAGAATTTTGATGTATCTGAAATTGAAAGCATTCATCGTTTTGATATTATGTCTAATGGAAAAAAAAATTATTGTATAATATGTATATTTTTGCGTTATATGCTTATTTCAAGCTTGTTCCTAAAAATGGTAACATTTTTTTTATTTTTTCATATGAAAACAAGAGAAAATGTCATTTTGCTGTGATTTTCTACAGCAGCTTTTGCTGATAAAAAAAAGGGAAAACAGTCTTCAAAATCTGGGAACACTGCATCAGGGATCGGAACGCAACATCTGAGAACGAGCTATACCTTTACGGAGCTATGCCGATTTGACACACGAAACAAAAACAAATTTCTGCAGATAGGTCTTGCTCGTTCACGGATTACGCGATTGACCCCAAATATTCCTGTTTTCAGTATAATAGGGTAAATTCAGAAACGTCAAACATTTGCGCAGTGATGCGGCATCACTGCTTATTTGCGATGCTGATTGAATATCACGCTTGAGTTTTAGAACGCATTGTTCACATCAAACATTTTAATGTCAAGATAAAAGTTTTGTAAAGCTTTACCTCCGCTGCGCTGAAATACTCAATGCAAAAAAAAATAAATGTTTGTGAGAAAAATAAAAATAGAGAATTCAACAAAAATTTATAAATTGTTCCGTCAAACGCCTATGTACCTATTGATAAAAATTTATTTACTTTCTTTTCTTTCTCTTCCAACATTTTTCTTACTTTTTTGCCGGCGAATCAACAGCGCATCAGGTATTTCTGTGATGCTTTGATCAGTTTGATCAAATTTGCAATAATGAACACTTGACGCTGAAAGTGATGCCAATAGTTGCATTAATGAACATTTTTCAAAGAATCATGAGCATCATGATGCCAGTGATGCGTTACTGAATTTACACATATTGTTAACTAGCTGAACCTTGTACCTGCAGACCACCGAAAATTACGTTTTGATGAAGCACTATACATTATATTCGAATACGCGCCATTTTCGATTGTCATACTCAGGAGTCAGCTTGAAGCAAGTTTTCTCAAAGTATAGCCTATTATTTCACTCTAGCCCACTTTAAACCTCGAACGGAAAAGACGCGGCACACGGCTACAACCAGTTATCAAGCTCATGCGCAAACATTTCCCAACGAAAGGCACCTGTGAGCTGACATCTGAAACTGTAAAAATGTAAGCTTACATCTCAGTCAGTACCGAAAATTTGTAAGTAGTTCCAAGTAGAAACTATATTTTCATTCATTTCTCTTCACGTTCAGTGGCGGTGTGTTGCTGTTTTCCCATGTGGCCGAAGTTGTGCCAAGTCACAAGTTAAGCCACTGCACCATGGCCACCGAACAAGGGATGGTTGGATGTTGTCTTAAAGTTTTTTGTTGATTGCTTCAGTCAGTCAAACCTTATTAGACTCAGTTCAGGGTAAAGGTATTTTGAGCAGGGTTAAAAACGGTTGAAACGTGTTTCCTCCAATAGAGAACCGTCTGAGTCTTTCAACGGGTGTTAGCTCAAAGGACGACATATCTCGATCCTATGATTCTGTTCTGCCGCCTGATCTACTGGAGCGAATGCAATGCGAGTTTTTACTGTCATCAGTTCGTGTTGGAATCATTAGGAATGACTTTTCCTCTACTAGCAAACGAATTCAAATACTGAATCAGTTCTAAAGGGTTCCGCCTTCCACTGTAGTAGCCTTACGATAAACGGTCCAGCTGTAAAATTAGAAATCGTAGGGAGTTTTTTTTTTCAAATTGGCAATCCTTTTTCCAACGACAAACAATTTGACGGCAGACAACTGATTTGTGGTCACTCTGGCCCGCATTTTCACCCTGAGTAGGCTTATTTTCTACATTCTTTATGAATGGTTTGCGGACTTAAGCTGCTGATGACTAAAAACTTATTGATTTTTAGCCAATTGATGTTTGTAAACACTTGTGCATTTTGGCAATAGTGCGGAGTATGCTGATCTTTTTCTTTTCCATTTTCTGAAAGTCAAGTTTTTAAACTCCGAACTGATCCTCAGACAATCAATTTGGTTGACTATATTTGGTGCAGCGAGGAGTAATCGATACCGATCGCTAACCATTTCTGTTTACAAATTGCAGTCCAATTTCGTTGAATTATTTATGTTTTTTTTTTTTTTTTGTAAACAAACAACGGTTGGAAATGTAGCAATTTCGAAAAACACCATTAATTCGTCATATTGATGGACTTAAAGGTTTCTTTAAACACTGAGGGTTGATTACCTGTCAATAGTATACAGCCTTGCTTCCGGATCACATGTATGAGTCTCATTTTGTTGCTAAGTTGCGCTATCACCATAAACATAACCGCTTTCAGAGGTGCATTGTATCTGTCGCGTCGGTTGTGGAATTAGCTTTTTATTATCTGTTCGAAATCTGTAATAGGTAATAATAGCAATTATTAGCATTTGGTAAGGCAACACACTCCTTAAAGTTAGATGTTTCGATTCCGAATTCTCCAAAATCAAACTTACTAAGGCCGATCCCTGATTCCTCCTTTAGGTTACTAGAGCTCTTATTTTTTTTATTCATTACCATCTGGGGCTATTTTTTTACAATGTTAACGACGTGCTTTGTGAAAAAAGACAAAGCCTCTGAATATAACTGCCACCAAACCAAAGCGCAGTGGTTCAGTGCAGTGTTGTTATATCGTGGTATTTATCCCTTTTTGTGGGAATTTCGATGTCCGAAAAGCCTTTCGTGGGATAAAGGGATAAAGCACCAAATCGTGGGAATTTCAGAAATCTGACAAAAAACATTCAGACTATAAATGTTGGGTAAAATTCTATCAAAAAACCTGTATTTCACCATGATTATCAACACACTGAATGTCCATAAAAAAAGCTCATGTAAATCGTCCTTTATCAAAATTCTCTAGTACCACAAAATAATCATAGCAGTGTTATAGCTGCGGTTTTTATACTAAAGGTTAATTTAACGTGATTTTCTCTCCGTGTAATAGAAATTTTATTTTTAAAAACTGGATTTTGGCGCAAAGAATTATCGTGGGATTTTAAAAGGGAATTTGAGTATGTTGAAAAGGGAAAAATGACCAAGCTTCGTGGGATAAATGAAGAGAGAGTGCTAAAAATACTGGTTCAGTGTGATGTGGCTACAAAGCGAGGGTTCGAAAACAGGAAAAACACAAATTACTGTTTTTTTTCCACTGCTCCACATCTTTTGAAGCTTGAACAAAATCTGAAATTATAAGAGTGGGATGATCAGCGGAAATCTGAGAGTATAAGAGCTACCCAATCCTCTCTGCGGAGACGGACTCAGCACTGCATGCAAATTGTAACCTCCTTCCTTTCGCCAGAAAATAACAAAAAATTACATAATGCGAATGGCTGACAGAAGCTAGGACCTGGGCACCTATATGGTCCTGTTACGCCACCTACTTATTTATCTAACCTAACCTTAGAGATGTTAAGAGACTTATTTGAATCGACTAGCCGCTCCAGTATTTTTGATCAGTCGGGGAAAAACGGCCACCATTCGCCACGATCTGGTGGGTACCTATTTGCAAAACAATAGGTTCGTTCGGGTACTTTTTTGCAAACGTAAAATTATTCAAAATTTGCTAAGAAACTGTGCGAATGTGACCACGTACTGAGAAAATAGAAAAATATGAGAGAGAAATCCATTTTCCCTCTTTTAATTTTTTTGTAATTTTCAACTCGCCGAATTTCGACTTCTGAAAAATGAAAAATAAAAACTGACAACTAAGTGACAGCTCAAACGTTTGACACGTGAAACTCTACTTTCGTCTTTAACGATATCGGAGGAAGAAGTTTTAATTGAATGTTCGCCTAGAACATATCAGCGCATTCAAAATGGTAAATTTAGTAGATATTTAGCTTATAAAAAATTCAATTCCAACTTATTTTGCAGATGCTGCATTTTACGATAATTTCAAAATGGCATTTCTCAAACATTTTGTAAGAAAACCGGTCACTTGAAACTGAGAGATTTCTCTCTCGATTTTTGATGTTTGACATTTTCCATTTTTCTATGCTGAAAGTACACGAACGCATCATTTTCATTTTCAAATACAATTTTGTGTTCCATTGAACTTCTCGAATGTCGTTTTCAGCCTAATTTTCAAAACCAACTTGTTCATCCTGTGATCCTTCCTGTATGCATTTCTTCATATAATTTATCTACGCAGAAGAAGCGAACAAAAAATTCCCTCTATAACAGTTATTCCTGTATTACAGTCAAAATCACTGTGACTTTTGCTTCACCTCATTAAAGAAAATCCTTCGACTCGTTTCTTTCCTTTAAAATTACAAAAAAAAAATACAAATTAAAATGGAAACGTCTCTTCCCCAGCTCCCGATCAAACACAATTACAAAGTACAAACTGGCAAATAAATGTTAAAAGACGACGCAAAATATAAAACCGAAACAAATGTCCCCAAATAGGAGAAATTATAAAAACAGCAAAATCAACAGAAAATTGTATTCTTGAGGATTTTGTTTTAAACCTGTTTCTGTTTTTCTTGAATGAGTTCCTTAGGCGGTTGACGTCGTATCCTTTACCCACTCTCGACTTCAAAAATTGCCTGGTAAATGCGCGTTGGGAAAAACCAACGTAAGGGAGGGAGAATCATTTTGCTGATGAAATTTCTTTAAATTCCATAAATTTGTCGTCTTCTCGTTTGGATTATATGTGCGGCGTTAAGGAGCTTCTGTTTTGCTGAAAATTTGTTTTCTTAAAGTTGTTGGAAACAGTTTAGCAAGTGCCTAAGTCTTATGTCACTTCAGCACTCGAGTTCATCAATAATGTGCTATAGCGTGAGGGCTATGTGCGGCTGTGATGAATACCTATTGTAAACAAAAATCGAAATAGAAAGTTGTACGAGTACACGAAATTGACTCATTTCTTGTGCTATCTGACGGATGGATGATGTATGGATTGTAATATGTAAATACAAGGTGGCGCAAAAGTAATCCTCCTATCAGAAAATGCTATAAATTTTGCGATTGGCCCCTAATGTCAGTTCTGTTTTGACATTTGTGTAGTAAACACATGCGAAATACACGTTAATAAACAATGTTACGCTACACTGCTCCAGAACGCGGAATATTGGTGACTATTTATTTGAGCAATAGTCGGTCTTTGTGACTTTGGCACAACGTGAATTTCGTCGCAGATTTCCTAGCCGTCCAACGCCTACTGGTGAAACACTGCGACGTTTAGCTTTTGGGGCACTGAAAATCCGCGTGTAACCCACGAAGAGCCATTACACCCGCTCAAAGTCACTGTATGGTGTGCTGTTTTCGCTGGAGGAGTCATAGGACCTTTTTTCTTCGAAGACGTCGCGGGCCAAACGGTTACTGTGAATGGTGAGCGCTAAAGAGCAATGATCAACGAGTTCTTTTTGCCGCAACTTGATGAATTGGGATTGGAAAACATGTGTTCCAACAGGACGGTGCAACGGCACACACTGCACGTGCCACATCCGATATGCTGAAGGATGCATTTCCCGGGCGCCTAATCTCCCGTTTTGGCGATTTGCACTGGCCAGCAAGATCGCCTGATTTGACCGCTCCAGACTACTTTTTGTAGGGCTTTTTGAAGTCGCGGGTTTATGTCAACAAGCCTCAGACTCTTGCAGCTCTTAAAGACAATATCCGTCAAGAATGTGAGGACCTATGGCCGGAAGTTTTGCCCAAAGTGATGGAAAATGACATAAAAAGGGCTCAAATGACAATCAACTGTGGCGGCGGCCATTTACATGACATCATATTCTCGACTTGATGTAAAAAAAATTAAAAGACCAAATAAAAATAATCCACAAGAAGAATCAAAGTTTTTAATTTTTTTTTTTAAATTACAGCCAAAAAACATCGGAAGGTTATTTTTGCGCCACGTTGTATTTGCAGACGGAACAACTGAGTAACCCTTTGTCGTGCTCTATTCTTTGTGAGGTGAATGAGCTGTTTTGATTTCATTTACCTTTTATTTTTTATTTTGTTCCAAAGTTAAGTGACGGAAATTTAAAGAGGAAACTCTTAGCTTAGAGTGGAATGCGAATGAAGAAGACTAAAGTGACAAATGAATGTCTACCAAACGACAAGAAAAAAAAAAGTGAAAGCTTTGGTAAACATATAGCTGCTTTTCCGCTCCAACAGAGAAGTCGGCACACAGTGCTTTGATAAGCGCCCACCACTCGATAATTTAAAACTAGTTTTAATATATAAAAACTAGATTTTGGTATTGTGCCTAGTTTTTGGGTGAAGCAGAAAGCTTATTGATAACTTTTGTGTTTCTAAGATTAGTTTTAGTAATGTTAAGTTAGAAGCAGTGAAGTCAGAAACAAAATACCTACATAAAAGGTCATCCAATAACTCCGTATATGATAAGTAAGAAAAAAACAAAATTTTGACATTCAACATAGTTGCCTTCGAGGGCGATACAACGAGTATAGCGATTTTCTAACTTTTCGATACCACGATATAGTATGATTTCTCTTTCTCGTCAAAATAGGCCTCAGTTTCAGCAATTACTTCATCATTGGACTTTTTTTTTTTCCAGGAAGCGTTCTGGTGTGTAATAGTGAATGTTTCATCAATTATCACATATCGGCGATAGAATTCGATTTCATTGCGGTTAAACAGCGCCGAACACTCCTCTGAAGCATCAATTCGTTGTTGTTTTTGGTCGACTGTTAGCTCACGCGGCACCCACTTTGCACAGAGCTTTCGCATACCCAAATGTTCTTGTAAAATGGTAAAAACACTACCGTCTCTGATATCTTTACAATGCCAGCTAGCTCGTGCACCTTCAATTTCTGACCGTTCATAACCAATTTGTGGATTTTCTTGATGTTTTCTGGAATAACAGCCTCATTTGGGCGTCCACTGCGCTCTGCATCATTTGTGCTGGTACGAGCACGTTTAAATTCAGCTATCCACTTCCCTACCATTTGTCTCGATGGAGCAGAGTCCAGATAATGTTTAATTGTTTAGTTTCCACTGAATTTTTTTCATCAAAAAGCAATGCTTTATCAAAACTCATAATTCACTTTTTTCCATTTTTTTTTTTCAATAACAAAAGTTGCTTCACACAAAATGCTATAACACACGAATCAATAGTCCGATTGCTGTCAAATTTATACACTTACAGCCTTATTTGTAAACGTATTATAAAGAGTGTATAAAGTTATGCACCCTTTATAATGCCTCTATACGCATAAACCTTATTTATAAAAAATTTTCGACGTTGTATAAAGCTTGTATAAGCTAAACGCACTTGGACGTTGTTTAGAGCTTGTATAGACGTAGAATAGTATCGAAATGCCATTTTGACTTAAAAAATCTGTCACATTTTATTTTAAATGAAATCAAAAATAAATTGGAGATTGTATCCACATTTTTATTTTCAATTTTCAATACTCTACAAGTGTCCTCGATAAGAAATATGTGCAGAAATGAGATATTACAAATTGTTTTAAAAAATCGTTTTAATTTGTATAAGACTACCGTTTCTTAGGAGTCCCAAACCATTCTTTTTCTTTTTACTTTTCAATTTTTTAATTCCTTTTCCTATTTGTATTTGAATTTTGCATTTCTCACAAGCTGCTGGGTTTTTTGTATATTTTCGGACAGATAAATGTAATAGGTTTCACATTTTCAGTACCTTTTTTGACGCAAGCCCTGTAGTATAACTAGTATGCATGGAAAAATGTTTTATAAATAAGAATTTGTGGAAGGGTGTATAAAGGCTGTATAAATACTTAGACACTGCATAGCTATACAGGAGTTTAGGCGTGTTTAGCAAATTCTAATAAATAAGGCTGTTATCGTTTGAAGGCTGGTACTAAATAAAAATCATACGGAAACAATTCTAGTAACGCCATCTATGTGTCATCCTATGGACTTTTTGAATGACGTTATATTTGGTAAAGAACGCTGTCAAAAAGTAAGGGTAGCAATGAACGACAATAGGCTGGGTATAAGTAGAATCTGCAACATGTCGAGCAACAAAAAAAATTTGACTGGATCTGAAACGCTCCAAACGTTTGATTTCTATCGACAGATTTTTTATTAGCGCCACAATGTATGTAGTTGTCACCACTGGAAATTGCCTTATAGGGGAGCATGCAACAAGGCTTGATATATTTTTAAGATCTTTTTAGAAGCTGTGTGGACGATGTGGAAGGGGAGACCATTCTTCCCTTTTTCTGAACTTATCTGGCTCTGTCCTAAAAATTAAAAGTCCATCTGGGAGCCATGTTCTACAAAGATCTGAAAAATGGAATAAACGCAGTCATTCGTAGACTCTAACGCTTGTTTAGGAGCTCGGATTCGTTCAACAAGTAAGGGGAATAACCTTCTAGATCTAGAGATTTAACCAACACTGTGTTAAATGCAAGCAATCCCCCCTATCAAACGGTCTTTTCTTCGATTTGTTGGAACGCGGAGAAATTCCATTCGAGATAACCGATACTACTTTCGGAAAAAAATGTCCGATGACATACAGTGAAAACTGCCGCATTGCGCTGAGCCGCGTTATGTCACTTACTTTTGAAGCTCTCCGAAAACCAATTGCTGTGATTTAAAATTAAAAAAAAATTGTGTCACTGCCTTCCTATACGAAGAAAGCGATATTTTGACTCATCGTATTCGAATAGACATCCCTTGCAAAGCAAGCACGAGTAGTACTTACAATAATTTGAATTGTGAACCAAACGGGACGAACAAGTACAAGCTGATTTTTTTACAGCTTTCTACATATCTACGTTTTCGGCCTTCACCGCTTCACCCTTTTCATATCTAAATCAGTCAGGAATTAATAATAAAGTGAATCGTTTACCTCAAAGCTGTAGGTACAACAAGACTGTTAATATGTCTCCAACTTAATTTAAAATCCACTTCCATTGTATCCCCTCGTCAATCCTTTAATAAACCCGAATGGATATATGGAACAAGAAGTTCGTAATCTGTCTGTTATATTTATTAAAATAAAACTTGCATTTCCCACAGGCAAATACAGTCATCTTCCCGCACCATCATCCGATATCTGTCAGTTAAATCCTTCACACAATTACTAATCGAATCATTTCCTTCTGATGGCATATTTCATTTGTTTGACGGGCAGAAAAAATATCGAAAAATGGGTAATTTACTTTTCAAATGAATATTTAAATATCTCCATCCAAATCGTAAGATTTATCATTCCTGTGTCTACAGGATAAACAGCCCACCATCACAATAATCGCATCTAATTTTCATCATCATTTATTTCAATCATATTTCTCAATTCAAATTTTCACTTTCATTTCCTTGGCAAGATGTGCTTTTATTGGGAAGGACAAATAAAAAAAACCGAACAAATTTAATAAACCCCCAAAATGAAGCGAAAAAAAACGATAATATGGATTTTCTTATGCTCACTTTGGAGGTGAGAGCGAGCCCCTAAAAACCATGTATACCATCGACTTATCAACTTCACTTTCACTTGCCTATGCAAGGGAGTGGGTTTTTTTATACTTCTCTATATACTAAATTCTGATCCGTTCTAGTTTTCCTTTCTGCACTCAAAAGGAATTGAGTTACTCACTTTCCCTTTATAGTGGAGTAAAAGCTCCACCAATACAAAATAAAGTTGAACTTTATTATTTTATAGGAAGTGAAAGTCCGCCATAAAAATATTTGACGTCATCGTCAGAGGTGTTCACGTTCTCCAGAACGTTTTCCTATTTTGTATGGGCCCCATTACACATGCACACCTACTAAGTACTGTCATATGTCATAGTTCAGGGATATTGTTTTGAAATTCGGCTTTTGTTTGCCAACAACTTGCGCAATCAAAAGTCCTTTCAATTATCTGACTCATAGAACATCCAGAGTTGCATATCCCTATTAGGGGGAGGGGGGAGGGGTGGGAGGTGAATATATTAACAAAAGCAACAAAGAGCGCATAAACTATTTCCGCTGAGATACAAATAGGATATTAAAAAGATACTAAAAGTGATTTATTGGTACCCCGATCTAAGGCCGCAGCATGTCGAGTGCTTCGTGCGGTGTAATAACTTTGTTTTTTCGTTATCTTATGGGATTTTCGCTTAATGTGCTTGGTTTTCTTTTTTGCGAAATATTCTTTCTATCATAAAATACGAGAGATTTCTGTTCAAAGCTACGCAGTTGATTGATAATCTTGAATTTTTTTTTTTTTTTTGTCTAATAATTGTGTGTTCGGATACGATGATGTTTGATTGCCTGCACTTGCAGGAAGATCTTTGGATAGCTATGTTATTAGTTATTATAGTTGGCTGACTTTGTAGATGATTTTTTTTGGCCTACGGAATGAGTCGTTTTGCTAATTTTTGTAACAGGTAGTTAGGTTTGACTACTTTGAACGAAACATCGAATATACTCGTAAGCTGTTAAGGATGTATAGGGCGGCTAACATTTCTTCTATCTCTGTCCAAAAGCTTGCAACAATCCTGGTACTGCTTCGCACGTTAAACAATATATTTGAGCGTTTTCATAAGCGCAGAAAATGAATGGGTAAAAAAAAGTATACAAGTGAATATGGAAAAGTATTTAATACAATTACTAACCCATTGAAGGTATTTGCTTTTTGTTTTTTTTTTATGTTATTTATAGTTAATTTTTCTCGTTTCTTAACTTAAAATGTTCAATTTTTTTTTTAAATGCAGTCAAACTTCAGTATAACGAATCTTCAAGGGAACAAAAACTTGCTTCGTTATTAAGAAGTCTTATACTTAGCACTGTAAGTGTTCCTTTATATTTTGAAATAAAATTGTCACAACTAAGAACACATTGTAAAGACATTTATATTTATTTTTATTTTTTTGTTAAAAACATATCAATTTTTCATTGCACATTCAGAGTTTTGTTCTTTGTTAGTTTTTTTGGCTTCTGTTTGAGCTTGCTTGGGCAGACTTTCCAATGTTTAACTCATTCTTTAAAATTGTGGACAATGTACTAAATGAAACACTTAACTTTTCTGCAACATCTTTTTTCCTTTCTCCCCTTTTACCTTTTTCAATAATCGATAATTTCTCTAAAAGTGAAAAAGCCTCGGGCTTCGACTTTCCATGAACCTAAAATGCAAACTCAAACGATTGACCTGTTGATATGCGTAAAATTTCTACTACACATACCTACACATGTACATTTGTTCAGAAATCCATTCATACCATTCACTTTAAGAAAATTCTTGCCAAAACGGGGAATTCTCTTTTAAAATTAGGAACAACAAATCATAAAGCTTTGTTTTCAAATTTGACATTTTTGCTTTTGGGCGAAAAAAATTAGTTCCTTATAAAGAGAATTAAGCTATAGAGAATTTCGTTATAAAAAACCTAGTTTCCGAAACCTCCATTCTGAAGGTGAATTTTGGATCACTTCTTACTACCTTGGAACCGGTATTTGGAAAATTACGCGAGTAATGCTGGCTTCCAAATCCTGGATCGTAACTGGCATATCGGCGAAGACTTTTGACTCTGCATCCCAAAGAAAAAAATCTAAAACGCGAAACTACCTGTCCACCAAAGATACTCGTCAATAAAGCCATTGTGTCGCTGATTTTCGTATAGTTTAAATAATTGCGATCTCTTAAGATGGTATAAACATTTGTATGGTGTAAAAAATATTTCCCAGCGGCCTTCAGAAAATCCTTCAACCCCTTTATTTAATTTTTTTTTATACCTGTACCTGCGCTGTGTCCTCTTAAAAGTCTGTTTCCCATCAGATATCGGAGTCGACTTGTTCGGAGTTGCCCGTTCACGTAGCAGGGGTCTTTGTACATATAATGATCTCCGCTTCTTATATATTGTAGCAGCTCTTCGGGAGTTGGCAGCTAGTTTTGTGGGCATTGCATCTATGGCCGGCTGATCTATCAGTTTACATCCACTAAGATACGTATTTGCCGTTTATTAATTTGTCAAAATCGTCGTCAAAACGTACCTAAACAGGTTTGATACAATGTGTTTGGTGCAATGTGGTCATCAGTGTCCGTTTTTGGCTCAGCTTTACCATGTCTGTACAAAAAATCGAACTCTCGATCACAAAATGATTCAACTCACGATGGACTCCATTTAGGTTCAACGGCTACAGGCGATTCATAAGAGACCAATATATGTATCTTAAAATATTTTTTTTTAAATTTACATGGAATTTTTTGGGCTGATTTTTATTGTTTTTTTATGATTTTTACTGCAGTCTTGGTTTAAATCTGTGGCAACAAGGAAACAAACAGCATAAGTCATTTTTAGCCACTTTTCAGGAGCGAAGGTTAAAAGTTTGAATTCAGATATGCCTTCCATATCTTATGCGTTTTTTCCTGATCCATAACACTGCAGGAGTAAAAGATATTTGAATGAAAAAAATATAACGTATAAAACAGGGTACGGTGCATCCGATAGTAACATTGACTCAATTTTGACATAAGTCGACTTATGCTGTTCTTCATTGTTGCCACAGAAATATATTTAGTAAAAAAATACCGAAGCAGCCAGTTCATCGTACTTTTCTGCTGCGGTTTTGGGAAATTCAAAAGAATATGTAGGTACATGCTTGGTTGTTAAAAAAGTCATAAAAGTATTTCGCGAAATAAATATTGAAAATTTCGTTTCAGTATTATATAAATATCTATTTCGCTGCTTCGATATTACTGAACTTTAGAATATTTATTACAATTGTTCTGATGTCAACACCTAGTGCAATAATGCAGGCACGATCGTGATAGAGCTTTCTTTCGGCTTTTATAATCTGAATTGCGTAAAAACATTTTTGTTGATGGTAACAAAAGGAAAGATAAATATGCATAAAACATATTTTTCGACAATTGCTCATTTTTTATTGAAATAACTATGAACTAGATTTAAAAAAAAATAAGAAATGAAAATTTAAATCTAAAAATTATTGTTATTGTTATTATTATTTTTAAGCTTACAATTAAAATGTATATGTTTACAAACAAAGCGAGTGCTAGCTGCGAAGGTTACCGCCTCTCACGAAAAATGTAATTTAAAAACTATTCAATAAGTATTTTAAAACGTTGTGTTGTATGTGAAATATTATTTTCAGTTTTAAAAATACAATAGTAATTTTTTATATATGTTAATTATTCAAATTGTTGTATTTTAAATATTTTTTATAATTGATCTAACTTAAGAACGGTTTTATGTATAATATTTTCATTTATTTGAATACTAAAGGTTATTTTAAAGTAGACAAACAAAAATCGATCTATTTAAAAATGTGAAATTGTAAACTTTATTGTTTTCAGAAACCAACAGCAACGCACTCCTTACTTCACAAATCCCAATTCCTTAACCTTTGCCTTATTCAATATTCATATGAGAATTGTTTCAGAATGTTCCCAACTGCGTGACGTATCTAAAAAAAACTAAATATTTAAATTAATAATAGCAAACTATTCAACACAAACATGATTGATAGTAACATAAATCAAGTAGGCAATCTAATCTTTTAAAAAGAAGAAGATACCGTTTAAACTTTATTCAAAATA
Source organism: Cheilosia variabilis (assembly GCA_951230905.1). NCBI lineage: Eukaryota > Metazoa > Arthropoda > Insecta > Diptera > Syrphidae > Cheilosia > Cheilosia variabilis. Next base: position 47,667,361 of record OX579676.1, read on the forward strand.
GAATAGAAATGCACATCTACTTGATACACTTGTAGCGTGAAAACCACCTAGCAGTATCATTATGCTCAGCATGAATAAATCTAATACCCCACAGCAGGAGGAACTCATTCTGAAACATTTCCTCACATAAACTCGACATCGAAACAGCATTAACAGGAATAGATTTGATTTGAATGTCTTTTAGGCGATTTTTGTTTTGGAAACAGTTTCGAAAATACTACAGAGGAAACAAAAAATGTATTTTGAAATATATAATTACCCATTCGAAGTCAGTTGTCATTATGCGACTTGTGACAGTTTAAAATCGTTATCGGAGTACCTGTACTTATTTGAAAGAAGAGCGATTTAATAGCGAAATAAAAAGGGGAATCGATAGCTAATAATATAACAATCTTTTGATTTTTATATGTCACACAAACCACGGGAATGGAGCAAAATGTCCTAACACATTCGCGCAAGTGACTTTTACAAAAGTCTCCAAGATTCAAGTTTCTCGTTTTGTCCATTTTGGTAGAAGTTCGATATCTGCACGAATTTTCATGACTTCTTCATAATCGCACAAATATTCTCGATCACAGAGCCCTTGAGAAACTTTACACATTTGGGCCGTTTTCGAAAACGCCTTTCGGATCGAATTGAATTGCTTTGGCAGCACACAATGCGGCGGTTCTATGTAGATCCGTCAAGACTTAAGGCATGATATTCATTAAAACTAGGCCCTTCGGTTTTATAATGTAGAAGTGCAACCAAATTTAAATTTCAATATTAAAGTTAACAAACAAATATGCGAGTAAAAAATGGTCTAATATGCTTTTTATTTAAATCATAATAGTTGTCCGCAGTTATTACTATAAAAACTTAAGTTTGACAGCGGTATTTCTTGACTTACGTCTGCTTAGCAATAGCGAAATGTTTTGCAACATGTTTAAAGTTTTTCCCTGGCAGTCCACGAGTACACAATTTCAATGTCATTACTTGCAATTCTACGATTTTTCTGCCTCAAATCTTCACATTTTTTAGTCGCCCACCAACTTCAAAAGAACTGTCATTCACCGATAACGAATAAGAATCACTTTTGATTGGATATTTTCGAAACTCTTTCCCTGGAAAATTCAACCAAAGAACTCCCGTTAATGCTGTTGGATTTCCATATTTTTTAAGGTACATTTTCCAATTTACTAATTTTTTTCTTTGTATCTCCCCTCTCATACAGACGTTGATTGTTAAAGCCGGTCCAGAGGCAATGATCACTGATGAAATATGTGAAATAAGCAACGATTCCATTGCTCAACTCTCACCATGCGACAGTTTCACATCGATGCGCTGTCAGACTTCCACGGAGAAAGTGATGCGCAGCTATCGTTCGAATCCGATGATAGGTGGACCGGGTGTTTTACCCTCACCGCCATTCCCATGGGACGACTCAAGTCCGCCAGACTTACTGACAATGAGTGACACCGAGGCGAGCAGTGACAGTGGCATCGATGAAATCTGCACCCCGAAGAAGACTCTAATAAAAGACATCCACATCCACACCATACCCGATTCAGCTGGTGAGAAACTTTATCCAAAATTCAGCGTCATCGGTGACTCGGGCAAATCCGGAGACCTTCTTATCTCCAATGTCGACCAATGCACCATGAACACGGCAACAATGCAAATACAAGACACCCCACCAATGTCACCGCAACTTCCGACTAACTCCTTGCGAAACAACAATCGCAAGGCTTCCATATCCTATATAGATAGTGGAAATCCCCTGATGACGACATTTTTCATGGACCTTTGCGACAATGAGTACAACATGAACGAGAGTGACTACCTTGAGGATAATGATCTAGTGCAGGTGTTACATGAATTGAACAACGACATGGCTCTGTCTGAAAATAAGGTTTAGCGTAAATAAATTTTTCTTTTCCAATTTTCTTTGATTAAATTGACAAGTAAAAAAATATCTATATCCACATTTTATTTTATATATACTAAAACTTTCTATAATTTACACTCAAACTAAATTTTATTTTTTCGGTTTTCTTTATAAAAACAAAAATAAATAAAACCCAAAATCAGCATTTATTTATAGTACCTACCTTCGATTTAAAAACTGTACTTTTGTTTGCATTTAAATTGTTTTCTATTGTGTTTTGATTTCAATGTTTAACTTAAAAGCTGAAATATAAATAAGTGCTGATCGTGAATAGATTTGAGTAAGTACACAATGATTGTTTGGAGTTTATATACGAAAGAAAAACATAAACAAAAAAAAAATATATTGTTTACTAGTTTAAGATACATTTTTACTGCCTAAAAAAATATAAACAACAAAAAAAGAAAAAAAAAATGTTATAAGAAAAAAATTTTAATCAAAAATAAGCTTTCGGTTTTATTATTTTTCAAATTTAATTTTAATTAATTTCTGTAATCGATAAAGAAATTTTGGTGTGTGGGCTTAACAAAAAATTGTGTTTCCCTTCATTTCTAATTAGTTTGTTACAATCTCTTTGAATCTTAAAAAAAGTAAAGTAAAAACAAACCGACATTTTTTTTTTTTAATTCTCCTTTTTTAAGTTGCAATGTTAATTAAGCTTGTTTTGATTGAAAAGATTTATACAAGAATTTGAGTGGAACATAACAACAACTATATAAAGTTATGATCCGTAAAATATTAACTTGAAGAACATAAAGTGCACAAAGTGGTTAAAGTAAAAACAAAATAGTGACCTTTTTTACGCGTGCCGTATACTTTTATACACAAATATATACGTATCTGTTTTTAAGCGGGGTGCGAAAAGAGACAAAAGAGAAAATAAATGTTTAGAATTTAACTGAAACTGTAATAACATTAAGTTCGATTGGTAGTATCAAATAAAAATTATAGAAAATATTATGCAAGTGTATAGTCGTTTTTATTTCACCCTAAACAATGTTGGTTATGTTTTGTTTGTGTATCTTGTTATGGGAAGATTAATTAAGATTTTGTAGCTGGCAAAAGCAATGGTAAGCATAAAAGTTACGGTGCAACAGTGAGATGGATGAACGCAGCTGGAGAAGTTTTATTTGTTGGTTTGTATAAGATGTACATCTTTTCATCTAAACTTAAATAGGAGTAGGGCTGCCAAAGTAGAGGGTGACCAGATGTGAACGATAGGAACAAAAAAAATAATGAAATAAAACAGCAACGGTGTGAGATATAAAATCGATTCTTGCTCTTATGTCAAGCTACATTCATGTAGTTATGTGTTATGTGCTTAAATGCCCGTCTTGGCTTCGCTGGCAGTGCTTCAAGCGGTCGGTCCAATATGAATTCGGCCTATAAGCCGATCCAAACAGTCAATCTTAGGAATGATTCGCCCGAGAAGATGATATTTTAGCTAAAATGCGGATATCCGGCTAGCGCCCAACTCACGGAGCTGTCTATGGTTGTCTCTCGTCTCGTCCGGCTTCATTCTTGCTTCAGTATAATTTTATATGGATGTGGGCACAGATCCAACCGGAAAATAAGAAGAGTTGACTCTTTGGCGATGCTAAGTTCAGCTGAATCCACCTTTTTGGGTCTTCTTTGATACTATGTTTTCCCCATTCTGCACCAATCTCTGTCTGGTTGGTGGCTTAGGGTCTAAAAAAGTTTATACTCACGCTCAAAGTTTTCCACTGAAACCACAATGACAACCGACCTCCGCAATTGAGTCGGAATTCCAAAATTTTTTTCTTAATAATTTCCGCACGTTCGGCAAGCGTGAATGCAGGATGAAATGGCAAACCTTACTGAATATTTTCACAGCTGAATGCTAATCTTAACTTTGGCATCTGCTGAAATATAATAAATGGAAACAGTATCTTTGGTATCATATTTTCTGGTCTAAAGCTTAAAAAAAAAGGTACGGAAAGTTCCCGATAAAAGAAGAAAGCGTATATAAATACAAAAGAAATTGAGGGAACAGCGCTGGTTAATAATTGATAGGTACGCCAAAAAGAGGATTTTGCAATACAAATCATGGAAATGCTTAACGATTTATAAAAAATTCGGCAGTAACGTCAGCTATAACCGAGAGGACAAAGACCTTTTCAAGAATACGCGAGTGATTTTAAATGCTCTGTAGTCTAAGGCGTCAATGTGGATAAATTCGACGATGCGAATAATTCGGATCTAAAAGACTAGTGCAGTATCATAAACCTGATACCAAATATCAACAAAACTCTGGTCCCTGGTGAAGAACTTTTTAGGCATCAACTGCTACCAACAGTGGAACGTTAAAAAGAAGCACAGGAATCAAGGTATGTATATACTACAAGGGATATAATTTTCAAATTCTTCCAAGACTTACGAATACGACAAAATGAAGATTTGTTGAAAATGATAGCTATCGTCAGACCCAATTATATTAATTTTAATCTGTACAAATACTCATTAAAAAAGAAATATGCAAGCGCAATTCGAGTCCATATCCTCACATCACAACCATTCGATGTCGGGTGAGCTTGAATATTGGCTTTGTGAATAACAAATTGAACCTACAACCCTATACCGTTTCGACTCGATTAGATTGCAAAGCTTTTTTGCCATGACAGCAATACGTTTTTAGTTTTCAAAGTTATAATCCAACAGTTAAAGTGGTTTACAAAAATCGTAAACGCTAGGACGCAATCTCCCTCGCAATCTTTTTGCCAGTCATCAAAAACCAGCCAGCCTTTTTTACAAAATGTGAACATTTATATTCTTAACTAATCTATCAGGCCTAAGGTGTCATGACACCGTCCAACTACCCTTATCATCTGTAGACGCAAAAAAAATACAGCACATTGAAGCCAATGGTAGAGCTTAGTGCAACAAAGATGATCGAAATTTCGAATTTGAAGGATTAAGCGTAGTACGCTGCTCGAGCTAAACTAAATTTTATCTGGTCTCCAACTTTTCTATGTCATAGGTATGTGTCACAGAAAACAGCTGTTCTGTGAAAAAACATCCTTCAAAAATTGATGTGTTAATGAAAACGATGGTTAATGCTGTGTACTATTTGTAATGGGCCTTACCAATAAACATTTTCGACTAGTTTCGACTCTAAATTTCAGTGGTTCACGGTGGATATATTTTCTGTACAAATTTCGCTATTGTGAGCTTCCGCAAATTTTAAAGTCAAGACTAATGTCGTTTTCGATTTGGTTAAAAGGTTAAAAGGTCAATTTATTTGAGAAAAAATCCATTTTTTTTTTTGATCGACTCCCTTTAGAGAAATCGGGATTTTTCCTCAGATTTCACACACACTTTCACTAAACCAATGTGTATGACACACAACTGGCGGTTACGAATTGTTTATCGTTGGAAGGATTGTTTTTTGAACTGAATTAATAATTTTTCGAGTATGGAACCAAATTTTTTTCATTCAAATATCTCTGACGGTTACTGTGTTATCAATCAGGAAATAACGCATTAGTCGTCTCCCCACATCTGAAGTCAAATCTTTAGCCCGAGCTAAAAATTACTATGCTGTTTTTCCTTGTAGCCACAGTATGTCAATAGCATAGACAAACCATACTATTGCATTGTCTCTGGTCAATAGGAACTACCTGTAAAAAGATCTCTCTACAAAAATTACGGAAGTGAAGTACTAACTTCTCTTGAATATTTACTTCATGCTCGCAGTTTAATTTATTTATCAATGCCAAAAGCTTGTATACCAAAAATATTAGCAAAGGTTGTATTATTTCTTGTTTTCGATAGAGGATAGAGGATTGATTATTTTTAGTTAAACAAATTCAAAGTGTAGTCACACCTTTAGCTAGGAATACCGTACCCAACCATTAGCGGGTAGGTGGCGGCTCGAACCCGGCATGGTTATAGTCCATGCATTTACACGGACACGAACCATTGGAAGTTGAGCGTTCCACAGAAAGAGGCGCAACATTCGTTTAGAAGGGTAGTTTGACATCTGTCACTTTAATTTGGCTTATTTTGCATGGAAAATAATTTGTTTACTTCATCTTACGTGTCGCTATTGTTATTTGTGTTGCATTTTTATCGTTAGAATAGTAACATAATGTAATTAAATACATGTTACCCCAATGGAATCAAAATTAGAAGAATATAGATTACAAAAACGCCGCCAACAAAGATACGAAGATTTCAAAGGAGTACTGCGGAGAATGCTTACTCTTGGATCCGGTGCCCGGACAGAAAAAGATAAAGATGAGCAGCATGTCGTCGATGTGCAAGTGAGATCAATGTTTATGTTTTCGACACTAAAAAATAAATGCAAATTTATTATTCTCAAAGGAACAGGAGAAATCAATATCCGATAAGGAACCTCTTCTGTCGGATATACCTTCAACGTCTGAAGATGAAGAAGTTTCGCCAGCACCCGCAATTGAAGGATCGGATCTTGTTGACCATCACAGAGAATTCATTAAGTATACACTAAGAACGGTTTATTTCTTGTTCTGGGCTACTTGCTATGTCATTGCAATTGAGCTGCAATTTGGAATCGTTTTTCTTATGTTTTCCGCTTTGCTTGGGATATACTTCAACACAAGAACTGGACGAAAATCTAAACATGAAATCAGTGCGTATAGTGTGTTTAATAAAGATTTCGAGAGCATTGATGGCACTTTGAAAGCTGAGCAGTTCGAAAGGGAGATACGATATGGTTCTAATAGTGTACGCTAAATAAGATGTATTTTGAGCACAATAATAGCGGGTGTTTGCATTTTGTAATCCATGTATGACTGTCTTAGAAATCACAGAAACTGTGTAAAGATGTTTTTTGTTTTCTGAATAAATATACCTACTCAAACTATCTGCGTCATAAGGATTTATTGAATGAGTAATTTTTTGTTCATAACATCAACTTTACGCAGTTTTAGGTGTATATTTTTCGCCGGTTAATGAAACCAGCAACTAGCAGTATCTGCATCTTGAAAACTAAAGTCGAATTACAGCAGCCGTGGGCGAGCAATACGTCACTAAATTACATACATGTATCTGGATGTATGAAAAAATATATACATACATAGGTATTTTCCTTTGCCTAACATTCCGTTAGTGCTCAGTATTCCAGAGAATGCCTTTAAAGATATCTCAATCGATGGGGCTACTCTATTTTTTAATCGATTGCCAAAGATTTTCACCAAAATGCAGTCTGTGGTCAGATTCTGTAAGGCGAAACGATCAAACGTTTTCGTGGGCGCGAATGATTTGCCCTATGTTACACAAGCAAATTTATTCGTGCACACGAAAACGTTTGAACGTTTAGCCTTACAGAATGCCGATCGTATTTGATTTTAGAATGCAACAAAATGGATCGCGGTACTTCTGCAAGCTCTGAAGGAAGGAATACACAAAACCAACCCAAACATTAATGTGTTGCTACTCTTTGTATACATACAATTGGGAGCAGTAGAGGCGAATACGCACTTTACTGTAAGAAGCGATTCGCCTAAGGTGCACTTGCGTACAATGCAAAAAGCTTGTCAGGCAAAAACGACAATGGTTTCCTCTTCGTTTCTATAGAGAGCAGCGGTGTCATGTCAGCATGTAACTTGATACAATCGAGTCCAGTCGATACAATCGAGCTCTGGCGGCACCTAATATGTCTCAATCGAGGATAATCGATGGAGGAAAATCGATTGAAACAAATTTTATCGACTGAACTCGATTGTATCAAGTTACGTGCTGACACCACCCGAGATCACAGAAATGCAATTATAAGGAGCTCCTACTCTAGCCTGTCTACCAGATGGTGACCAGTTTTCACTATCACAAAGGAGATGATTAAATTCCTCTTTACATAAATAATTGTTGTTCTTTCGGCAACAAATTCCGGTTTCAACATGCCGTATATGCATTAATACTGATCCGCCTCCTGTAGGCGGTTTTCTTTTAATGCATCGTCCGGGATAAAGAATTTAAGCGTCAAGTGAAGTGATGAGTCCTCACTGATGTCAGTTAGGCTGCTGTCTTTTAGGTCCATTTGGGTGTATTTTATTTCGCATATTCCGTAGCGATTCGTCGACGTTGGGTTGTGGTATGGACAACTACGGTGCAAGTAAATGTAACCTTTGGGTTCGGACAACAAATACCTTGTTGATATATTGTTATTTCGACGCGTTCACATGACTTATCAAATTGAATTTTCAACTACTAGATCCCCTTTCTAAGTTCTTAATTTTTAACTAAAAGAACGATGGCAGTTATTAAAGTAGTTAGTTGCTTTCGGGACTTGGACACGTTGCTGTTTTTAATGCCACAGTTTTTGTGCACGAATACGAGATTTTCGAAGTGGGTGCGCTGTGTTATATATGAGCACGGTTACATGTAGGTATCAACAGAGAAAAGTAACACAATAGACTAGCGTTGTTAGGTATAGAAACATGTTCCCCTGCTGCATCTGTGAAGTAGTAGCAAGGAAGACCTTTTGGACATTGGAGCGCCATGTTGGAGATTCCAAATGTTAAATAAGTATTCAGGTAGGGTTTTCTTGGATATATTGGTTCGCAACATCAATTGAAGAATTGACTATATGATGAATCGGGACCAAACAAAATGCTATCAGGCAAGCTAAAAATTGGTTCTCTTCCAAATACAGTAGATACTCGATATAGTGAACTAATAAAAACCACGCCCCTTCATTATATCGAAAACGTTCATTATTCCAAGCGGGAGTTTTTAAACGTTTACTAAAGCTTTATTTGATATAAATAAAATCCTTTTTTTTTCATTTAGATTTTTTTATTAATTCAACAGCTCAAACTTAAAAAAAAACAACAAAAAACTAATAAATGTTTATTTGAAAACACTAAAATAACAAAAAAATAAATAAATTGTATCAATCATTAAAAAACGCACACATAAAGTTTTTTTCTGAGGAAAGAAAGAGAAAAGACAGAGATAAATGCATTCCTATAATAAAAGAATTACATTTTCCAAAAATAATTTGCAGAACTAAAACATTTTTCATTGAATTTTGCGAAAAAATAAAATAAAAAATTAAAATAGTAAAATTTTTACTATATTGGATAGTTAACTATACAGAGGTTCACTGTACCGAGCGTCTACTGTATAATTTTTTTTTTAAATTATTTGATAATCTAATAGTTTCCCTATGGAGTTTGGCATCAAGTGTAATGAACGGCTTATAAAGGGTGATTTTTTAAGAGGTTTAGAACTTTTTTTAAAAAAAAAACACAAAAAATTCGAAAAAATGAATGAAATATTTATTTGAGTCGATAGTTTGAACCATGCAATTTAATGTTTAAAGATAATTTCATGCAAATGTTGACCGCGGCTGCGTCTCAGGTAGCCCATCCGCTGAGTCCAATTTTGACATACTCTTTCACACATATCGGCCGGTATCTCACGAATGAATGCATGGATGTTGGCTTCCAGTGCGTCAATCGAAGCGGGCTTGTCCCTATACACATTAGCCTTGGCATACCCCCACAAAAAATAATCTAATGGTGTCAAATCGCACGATCTAGGCGGCCAATTGACCGGCCCGAAACGTGAAATTAACTGTTCACCAAACTCGCCTCGCAATTGCGCCATTGTTTCGCGTGCTGTGTGGCATGTGGCACCGTCTTGTTGAAACCACATATCATGCAAGTCAAGAACTTCCATTTCGGGCAAAAAAAAGTTTGTTATCATCGCTCGGTAGCGTTCACCATTGACAGTAACGCTGCGATTCGCATCATCTTTGAAGAAATATGGCCCAATAATGCCGCCGGCCCATAAACCGCACCAAACAGTGGCTTTTTCGGGATGCATCGGTAGCTGTTGCAATGCTTCTGGCTGATCTTCACTCCAAATGCGGCAATTTTGCTTATTTACGTACCCATTCAACCAAAAATGAGCCTCATCGCTGAACACAATTTTTCGATAAAAAAGCGGATCCTCGGCCAGCTTTCCAAGAGCCCATTCACCAAAAATTCGGCGTTGTGGTAGGTCGGCTGGCTTTAGTTCTTGCACCAGCTGTATCTTAAAAGGCTTTACGCCCAAATCCTTCCGCAAAATTTTCCACGTAGTGCTGTAACAAAGGCCTAACTGCTGGGAACGGCGCCGAATCGACATTTCGCGGTCTTCTGTCACACTAGCTGATACGGCCGCAATATTTTCTTCACTACGCACAGTACGTAAACATGTTGGTGGTTTAATGTCCAACAAAGTAAATTTGGTGCGAAATTTGGTCACAATCTTCCGAATAGACTGCTCAGAAGGTCGAGAATGCCGATCATAAAATGGAAGCAGCGCGCGATGAACATTTCGAACCGAGCACGAATTTTGATAGTAAAATTCAATAACTTGTTCATTTGTAAGACGATCCATGGTTAAATTGCAAACCAAACTGAAGCTGTTTGACAGTGACACAAGGTACTAAACACACGTCAGCTGTCAAAACCAGTGTTGCCAAAACCAAACCAGCTAAAAAATCACCCTTTACTTACTACGGATTTCAAACCCTAGAGGAGAAAATGCAACCAACGACTCATGACAGCTGTAAACGTAGCTGTGAATGTAGTCGTAGTGTAGTCCTAAAAGCCAAAACGTTTCGACTGCATTGGCTCGACCCGATTAAGCGCGCCAGTCCGGAGTCAGTTCAATACGTATATGCACTTACCACAATATTAAAGAAGGTTCTTGTCCTTCTCGACTTCAAAAACCAGCCCCGAAATAAAAGTCGAAATATTTAGTGTACGAAATAACAATATAATGTATTTGTTTTGTCATTTTCTTATTTTTTTTTTATTACATCAAAAGTGCAGATTATACATATTAATTACGGTTGCTTATACTAATTTTACAGTAATTTGTGATTCATCGTAGTCCTCTAAAGTATTAGAAACAAAACAAAGCAACAGACTTAGAACGAATAGGTGTATATTATGTATATTTATTTATTATTTAACACAGCTTTGCTGACATGACAACTTAACAGATCTTTTTAACACAATCATAATAGGTACTTCAAAAAATGCAGATTAATTCTCATTAAAATAAAAACAAACTCATTTGTTTAAATCATAACATCTCTGTCCTAGGAAACTTCATACCATTGCGCTTATTTAGTATAGCAGCGTCTTTCACTATCATTTTTTATACATAAAATACATTTCATAAAACAGCTTGGCTGTGTATGTGTATGTGTAATTGTGTATATAGTACATTTTAACATTTTAACCAGAGACAATACTGAGACCACCAACTCCGGCCGATTTCCCGTTACTTAGCCTACAAGCTATATTTTTTATGGAGTGTACACATCTGGTGCGCTAGTATTGTTACATAGAAAATCGTATTGACAAATGTCACGAAACTTCAAAAATTCCTGCTCACCAACACACTCCCAGCAGATATGAGACACTTCCGCTGTGGGCAAAGTTGCTGGCAGAGTTCATAGAATTTTATCCGTTTAATTTGAAATTGTTCGTTACATGTGGATAATATTTTTTTTTAGGAATAAGTGCACATTTGCTTATAATGTTCATGAAAAATTAACAATGTAGATTGGTTGAGGGAAAATGAAAACATTTTGAGCAAATTTTCTTCATTATTTAAGAAAAATTTACACACGAAATCGAAGTTAATGATATCCAAAAGCGGAAAATACACAACCATGTTTGTTCTAATATGTTTCTAGTATATAGAACATCAACTTTAGATAGTTTTACTAACCAAACAAATCAAATTATTCGCCTTTTAACAATTTCTAATAACTAACCAATGGCATTCAGTAATAAAAAAATGTGGAATTCCCGAACTCTTTCACATTTCCCCACGGTTGCCGAGGTTGGCAGCATTTATTTTAGCATTTTTTGTATGTTTTTGCATGTCACACGGATTTTTTTTGACATAACACCGATAGGAAAACAAAATGGCGAATTTGAAAAAAAATTGAGGGGGCCAGCGGCAAAAGGATTGTGAGTTGGGGGTCTCAGTATGGTTTGTCTATGATTTTAACAAAACTCAAAGACTACTACAGTCGAACCCGGATAATGTCACATCGCTTAATAGCACAACTCGTTTAATATCACACTAATGCGAAGCCAGTTGTCTTTTTTGTAATATGTATGGAAGTCGTCTTCAATGCAAAAATGGGGTGTGTATGTACATTTTCTTTTGTCGATTGTCTTAATATATGTGACTTTTACTGTTTGTGACTTTCTCACAGTGAGATTGATACATACATATGCATATGCTGGACTTCCGTGTTTATTATAAATGCCTGAATGTATAAAAGTCACAGCCCGCTTAAAGTCACATTATTTTGTTGCCCGTTTGATGTGATATTATGCGGGTTCGACTGTACTTAATTATTGATCAATAACATTGGTTGAAATGGGGATGGGGATGGGGATGGGGATGTGGCTATGTAATAGTAGTTGATGCCAGAGCCATCTCCGCGTTGAACATTAAAAAAACAGAGAAACGTCAAAGTAATGTCAAAGTAATGTCAAAGTTTATAGTGAACGAAATCTCTATTTAATGTCGTTTTCCGTTGGGACCACAAGGGGCCTGTACCAGAAAACTACAAGTAGTTTTATACAGCAGGCGAATTTTAACAACTAACAATGGTTTTTGTACCTCAAAACTACAAGTGAATTTAACATTTAACAATTGTAACAAGTGGGACATTTTAAATTTCCCCACTTTCTGTACCACAAAGCTACAAGTGTAGACAACATTTAACAAATGATTCTTATAAGGATAGATAACTAAACGTGGGAATTGAAAATCGCTAAGTGGTTACAAGTCAGATTTTATGTGGTTTCAAATTGGAATTTGAATCGTTGAATTTTCAGAAAATATTAACTAAATTACTCTATTATCATAGAAGCACCAATTGTGTAGGTAAATCTTTATTTCCACCAGCAAATCAACGAGAGCGAGAGCGGAATGTACTGTAAAAATACTGTTAACATTTTGTTTTAACTTATATGTCAGTACATATATATGCAGACTATTTAAAAAAAAATGTTTTTCTTCGATTCAGATGAAAGTGATAATGATGATGAGCAACAACATCGTGTTTTGAAAGTTTATAGTCCCCGTATTAATTTTGAACCTGACGAAAATATATTTCTCGAAAAATTCCGCGTTTCAATTAGTGTGCTGTATAATCTTGTTGAAAGACTTACATATAAATAAATGTCACCAACAAACCGAAACAAAGCTCTTAGTGTTCGACAACAAATTTTAATAGCTCTGTATTGGTTTGGTTCTGGAGCTCAATACCGCACTATAGCTGATATGCGTTGGTAAGAACACTGTTTTTCGTTGTGTAGCTGAATTGATTTTCGACAGTTCTGCCAAAACACATCTCTCATGTACGTCCAACTATTATTGATTGGAATTTTATTTAGGGTTATAGCCAGACTATGACACCTCTTCCAAGCGTCCATTTTTTTTTTTTGTTATGCTTTCATTAAAAGCTGCAAAACGCACCGTTTTATTTTCGCGGATTTTCATTAGCACGCTTTGCTTGCCAGCTAAGCTAATTTGCCTGCGCATCGTCTAGCCGTCACGGAAGCACTTGTACAAAGAAGGGCAATTTGCATAACAGCGGTTTTATGTTACTTGTTAAATCGGCATATTTAACAAGTGCCTGTAGAATTGTTAAATTGTAGTTGTGTGGTACAGACCCCGATATTTTTTTCAGATTTTACGCGGCTCGTTATTGATCTGCTTTTGTCAATGGATTAGTGCGTTATTTGACAGCAATAATCAATATCAACAATTCAAATTCCATTCGTTTTTGGAAAAATCAGAAATAAGTATGTCGACTTGAAAAATGTTGTTAAATGTTGTCTTAAATTCCGTTGCCTTTAACCTTTGACATTACCTAGTAATACAACCTTTGGCCAGACTCGATTAAACGATTACAGCTAGTTACATAAGTTAAGCCTAGAATCAGAATGCTGCCCTAATAAATGGAGTTTGACATAAGTGTGAAGAGACACTAGTCATTTAACCGTCAATGAGACATTATGTCATTATTGTATTTTTTTGTATAAAACGTAAACTATTAACTTTATTCTATCACTGAAAATCCTTCATTCCACTCATATTTATATAGATCGGAAATAAAAACAACTACGAAGTGTTTACCAACAAAATATAAATCCGGCACAAAAGTGGATTGCCCTATTTAATGAGTTTATGTTGCAAGGTCCTACAGTAATGAAGTTTGTGTTATTAGTAATTACTTCCCGATGCATCTTGGTATACAATTTCCAAGTGTAGTAAGAGGTAAGACCCATTCTTGTGTTATGCATTATACGGAGAAATACTCCGGGACTGGTTGGTAGCTGATAGAAAGAGCGAGATGGTTATTTCCCTGCACGACCCCTAATTGCTTTTGAGTTCATAGTAAATATTGAATGAAAGCATAGTTTAGTAAAGATAAGCCAAGACAAGATTCAATTCAATTCGGGTGTAAAAGCCTTTGTTAAGTTTGAGTGGCAAAAACATTTTACAACACACACTAGACGACACTTTTTGTAATCGCTATCAATGCAGTCGCAAAGTGGTTGAGCTCCCATGAGTGTCGATAAATGGCTTTTGCAATCTTTTTTTTTCTATGACACTTACCATACCCCTTTCTCCAGTTTTGGCCAAACTTGACAGAAACACTTTTGGCTGAAGAAAATACGATGAGTACTAAACAAATGTTTAGTACTCATTTTTAAATCGCAACGCCATCTCATTTAACGTTGACCCTTCAACATTCCGCTTTCAAACAGTTAATGAACTCATTCAAAAGTCTTAAGCGCACTGGATTGCCTACAAACAGGATCGACTGCCATTTTTGACATTTAATATCCGCCTAATTTTTTATATTTTGACCAATCTGAAATAAATCACCACCTTTTTGCGATTTCTTAGAAAAAAAAACTTTTCCTATAATAGAACAATTTAAAAATTCGACAAATTGTTTTGTATTTCAAATGACAGTCAACTAATTTGAACTAAATTGACAGAGATAAATGTCAAGTGAGTTCTTGACTACAGTTACTCTTTACACCTT
Organism: Cheilosia variabilis; assembly: GCA_951230905.1. Lineage (NCBI taxonomy): Eukaryota > Metazoa > Arthropoda > Insecta > Diptera > Syrphidae > Cheilosia > Cheilosia variabilis. Next base: position 47,682,375 of record OX579676.1, read on the forward strand.
CGTATACGTCAATTAGAAAATACCTCCACGTCATCATTTCAGGACAAACGCAGACAAGTTGCGCCAGTCTGCTATCAGAATTAAGGGGAAACATAAATAATAACACTGATTGGGGTTAATCCAGCTTAAGGCGAATACATTAAAATATGCAGCTCGTCGCAGTCGCAACTTCGTTCAACTTCAATGTATTTTCATTATTTTTTTTTTCACAAACGTTTGAGCCCACATAATTCTATTCTGGTTGACAATGTCTTAAAGCCAGCACAAGACACCGCCGAGATGGACAGCGCGAAATTTGCACTTATAAATAAGTCGCTCGATATGAGCAAGAAAAAAGATACTGCCTATAGGTGTTTCATAGTTGCTTAGTGTAAACATATAGGTAAGCTAATACTTGCACATAGTAATTTTCACAGTAGATGTGAAAATGACGGCTGTTTTTGTATAGGTATCCAGATTGTACACATGGAAAAAAGGAGACGCAACCTAGCGATATTCTGAATCTAAAATATGAGACGAATTGGCGGCGAACATTTTTTAGTTTTCAAGCACAATATCGGAGGACTGTTTGACGTTTGACGGTTATGGTTCAGCAAAGAATGATTCTCTGAAAACAAAAGTACTTGGCCAAAGTTTCGAACTACATACGTGGCATTGTTGCCACGCCGAAGGGGAGCGACAAACAAAATCCACAAATCGGTGGGTATGCCAAATCGGTCTTCTATTGCATGGGCGGGTTGGTAAAATTTATTTGATTTAATTAGCGCGGGGATGTGATATATTATGAAGAGTTAAGAGGGAATCGATTCGCTTAGGGATTTTGCGAGGTCTTTAGCTAGGCTATCACTAGAGGCGTGATTACTTTTCCCATCCGAATGTTGCCAGAGGCTGTCAGAACCTCAAAAATATTGGTCCAATGGATTACTACAAGATATCAAATTTCTGATATGCCAGCGGTCCAGCGGAGACAATCTAATCATGGATCCCTTTATCTCGTGAAGAGTACAGGCTCAGTTTTTAAGAGGGTTGACCGACACTCCATTTCTGGTACATCTAGTCATTGATATGGACATAAGACATAAGCAAATATTTCGAAGAGAAACATCACCAGATAGGGTCGACATCTGGAGATCACAAGCGTTGATTATACTTGCAAAAGATACTTCTACTGTGTTGTTGGCAAGCTTTATCATCTACTACTTGTTGTTTAGAAAAATTACCGTCGGATTGTCAAAATTACCCTCGACTCGATATCAATGGAAATACCTTCATCGATCACACTCTTGACCTTTTCAGCAAGATCCCAGGACGTATACGTCTACGAATTTTGGATTTAAGAAAGAGGCCGGGGTCGCAATGCTACTTAACGTGCGTCGTAAGCTTTTTTAATGGCCTATGTATTTTAAAGCTCCAGCAATTAAATCCGACAACGAGCCGAGTCAGTGGAAAAGTGAATATCTGAAAAAGGAGTCTGACGCAGAAGACTGAAAGTATTCGTATTGCTTCAGCGAAGGGGCCAACACATTTCTAGAGTTCTGTACTGAAATTGACTGTTTTATAGAATTTTTACTTCGACCCCAGTTCTGCTTCATATTTGCCTTAAAAAATAAATAATTGGCTTCTCAGAACCAGTCGCTTGTGGGAGTCACAGCTTTAATCTTTGAGACCATAAGTAGGGACTTATAATGTTATTCCGATTTGGAACGGCTGAGTTTTAGGGAGCATTATTCTTACTGCTCTTACTGCTTACTGCTATAAATAGGTGAAAAATAAGATGATTTCAATCTTATTTTGCTCACACATTTTCATTGCGTTATGTCTAAGAATACATAAGCTTAATTAAAGTTAGGTGTTTCATAGTTGCTTAGTGTAAACATATAGGTAAGCTTATACTTGCACATAGTAATTTTCACAGTAGATGTGAAAATGACGGCTGTTTTTTTACTGGTATAGGTATCCAGATTGCACACATGGAAAAAAGGAGACGCAACCTAGCGATATTCTGAATCTAAAATATGAGACGAATTGGCGGCGAACATTTTTTAGTTTTCAAGCACAATATCGGAGGACTGTTTGACGTACACCGCTTGACGGTTATGGTTCAGCAAAGAATGATTCTCTGAAAACAAAGTACTTGGCCAAATTCATTCCGTCATTATCATCAGCTCCTGAAACCTGGGCCACTATATTCTTTTCCTATCCCACCCACACAAATCTCACTCAGCGAGACACAACGTTTAAGCGTTAAGCCTAGAATCCTGCTCGCGCTAAATTTTATCTCCCATACAAAATGTCTATTTAGCGAGGCAGTTTAGCAAAGCGGTATCCTGTTCGCTCGCTAAATTCTTAGCTTCATATAGATGGGCCGATGACAAGTCTCCACTCATTTAGCTCTCGAAGAAACATTTTGTCAGAAGACAAAGGACAAAATGTTTGTGCTGTGATTTTTATGGATTTTTTGGGGGAAACCGCAGAAAACACTTGCCTGATAAATAAAAGAAAGCGCAAGAACAAAAATTCCTTTTCATGCCATGAATTTCATAAAAAAAATGCGACCTTGTGGAGGAACGATCAGCAATATGGAAATTGCAGAAAAATTCTACTGAAAATAGGGATTTACCCGACACTAAGGAACGTGTCGTCTTCTACTTGCTACTACAGAAATTATTTAAGCTGCTGCAGCATTGGTAATACTTTTCTTTTATCCATTGTTTTGGAGATATTCAAATATTGCGATGTATTTGCAGTCTGACTTTCGAAATTCTAATTACGTTTACTGACATCCGCCATTGTTCACATGGTTTTTATGTGGTCTGGACGAGATGTAGACCGTTAACGTAACTTTTACTGCGTCAGCCACATAATGCGAACTGCGAATTTAGCACTCAGTCACGAATTGGTTGACTAGATTTGTCGGCTACCCCTCCATAAACGTCAACTGAAGAAGCTGTTCACGTGACCGATTTAGGCTAGTCAAAACGGAGACATGTCATGTCAGCTGTCAAATTAACTATACTAGATGCTTGAACGTCTCCATTACAGGTCTGGTGGGGATAGATTCTCTCACAGAGAGACACTTATGAAAAAGTTAGGGAACGCTTTTGCAGTTATCTTTGAAAAACGGCATAAAAAAAAAAAAAAAAATAGTTGGCGCAACAGGTCTGTAGAGACCCAAGGCCTAGCTTCTCACAACCATTCGTTTGTGTGCGTTTTTCATTTTTGGGACGAATGGAAGGGATCTACAATTTTTATGCCGGGTCCCAACGGCTAATTGAGAAGCTCCTTCATGACAGTTATACTCTCGGATGTTTGTCAGACGTTCGCGAGAGGTGGCGCAGTGGAAAAAACCATTAGTTGGAATTTGGGTTTTTTCGGGATTCGAACCTGGCACCCCTCGCTTAGTAGTCCAACACACTAACCACTAAGCCACTGCGCCTACGACATATATATAATTCAAAAATTCCAAAAAAAGTCACGAAAAGTCGTTAAACTATCTGATAAACTCGAAGAATTTGCTAATTTACAGACAAAATTAGTTGATTCATCTACCTAGCGATGAAAGTGATTCGGAATTAATCGAATTCATGAATCCGACAAGCATTCGAGAAGAGGAAAAAGCGGCACGATATTCAAATTTACGTGGAGGAGATTGTCCTTTCTTACTCCTTACAGCGAGGAAGAATCTCGTCGCCACCAAAAGAATCTAAGGAGAACATTCAATTTTATTTTTCCGCCTGTTGATACCATTTTAATATACAAGAAATCAAAACAAATGTCAAATAGGACAACAAATTTCGAATCAGCTGTTAATTGACAGCTTTTTCAATTCTTACACCAAGAAATTTGTTGAGTAAATATTCGTAAGATTCTCAGTGGAGGGGTAATTTCTTGCTCTCTCGATGACGCTCTCTTTTACGAATTTTTCGAGTTAAGGAACGGCATTGAGTAAAAATTCGTAAGAATTAGTAAAAATTCGTAATATTTAAAAGCAAAGGACCTTATATTTGAAAGTGTCACAGGTCACACCCAGAGCAGTTGGCTTCTTTCCGGTAAAAATAATCTTGCTAAATAGTAGGTAATCACTTTCCTTTTGTCTACATTAAAAATAAATCGCCTGAAGTAGATTCTGGCATAAGTAACGTGAAATAAATAAGATAGATACTCGAATAACTAGGTAAAGAAGTGTCAAATACACTGAGTGTGTTCCGAAAACGATTCTCGTAGAGCACTATCTACAACAACTCTAAGTCAACGCCATATATCAACCTGGGTCACTTTGGATTTCTTTCTTAATTCTGATACAAATAATATGTATTAAGAAAATACAATATAAAACAAGTTACAATAAAAATGTAAACCGAATTTATTAACAAAAAAATAAAAACTAATTTTTTTTCAACTAACTACAGACGGACTTAAGCCTTCGGTATTTATGTGCCGTCTATAGGAAACAACACTGAATCGTCCTGTGGAATAACCGCACTTACCCTAAAAGTTTACTCTCACAAAAGCAGTAATTTGTTTTCTATAATTTAATAAGCGCCCACAATTAATCTTACAATTTAGCAATATCCTCGTATAAAATAGAGCACACTATACAATACATAGATACATTATTTTTTCATTTTGTCATCCAGTTACAAAATTTACATACACGACTTAGGGTTAGCTCGCTCTAGACTTCGTGTTTGTGTTCCTATACTCTTGAGCTCATTATTTAAAATATACATTACAATTTTACATTACCAATATACATATCTAATATTTATAATTTTGTGTTTACTATAATATTTACTATTACATTTTGTAATTTGTTTATAATGTTTTTTTGTCATTTCTAGTAAGGCTCTGTGATTTGGTTTCTTTTGTTTTCAAAAAAATATTTGTTTTCTCTTTTTCCTTGTTCTCCCGCTAAAAAAATAAGGTTTTAGGTCATGTCTTCACTTCCACTAGACACTAGAGGATGTATCTCCAACACGTGTGTAGTCGGATCTGTAGTTATAGTAGTATCGACGAAAGAAGCTTTTCTTGGTTTTCTCTTTTTTTTAGTTCGCATAGTAGGTTGTAGCTTGCGTGGCAATAGTGGCATATAAGAGGCGGAACTGCTGTGGCGACGACGGCCGTTGTACCGGAATTCACATGTAGAACTCCTGTTCGATGAGTAGAAATTCCCGAGTATAAGCCGAATGCTAGCACTTCGGGATGAATGACTTGCGGCTGGGCAGAAGGCAGAGAATGCTGAGCGCCATCACGATGTGCCATATTGAGTGGACGATGTGATAGTTTTGTTTCGTTTGCAGAAAAGCGTAGCACACTAGGCCCACCATGACGAGGACCGCTCCGAGGGGCATGTACACGCTAAGGTACCTCCTGGCGGGGAATAGCTTGCGCGATTTGTGACAGCGGAGTCCCCAGCTGGCGGAGATGATGCAGATGCCGGTGAGCGCAGGAGCGAGGAACACCCAGAGGCTCTGTTTGTTGAGTTCCGTGCCGAAGGCGAGCAGGATGGCGCCGAGCATGTGCAGTAGTGAGACGAATTGCGGTCGGATGTGCGCCATGGCGACCAGTGTCACCCAGATGGCTAGCAGGCCGCAGTAGAAGTCACAGAACTGAAGGACACCGATCTTCACCAGACAGAAGCTGTACTCGTCCTCTCCCGAATCGCAGGCATGGTAGAACGTCGAGAAGAACATCGCGAAAAAGTATATCACAGACTCGGTGTAGTACTTGCGCCGTACTCCCATGTAGATACTGGGTATGAAGAGGAGGTTGCTGAGAGTAAGGAGCAGCGATGCCACGAGGATGGATATGCTCGACGGGACTTGAGTGTCCTCGGTGCAGTCCCAGCCGCGATAGCCCTTCATACAGACGCAGGTGGAGAAGACAAATCCACCGGACATGTAGTGATAGCATCGTCCGAATCGGCCACAGCGACCTGCCACGCAGGGACTCGAAGAGATCGTAAAAACCACCGAGGTGTTGCAGTTGTCCAACGCGAAGTGCTGTTCGGTGGCAAACCTGTGATGGCTCTCGAACTTCTTGGTCATGTCGACAGAGTCGTCCGAGCATTTGGAGTCCATCATGCATTCCTTGATCTTGAGGGTCTCGGTTTCGTTCATTTGCGCCAGACACTTCCTGTCGTTCACACAGATTTGGTAGAACTTTGCCGCATTGGCACAGGCGCATGGCGCGCGCATTGTCTCCAGCATGCCCGAGTACTTCTTCACAAACTCCTTGACACTGTCTATGATGGTGACGCGCGCGGCGGTCTCGGCGCCGTGGCAGTACAGGCCCATCGTCACATACCACTGGCCACTCTCTGGGAAGGGCACGTGAATCAATCCTGTACTGGTGTTCGAGTCGGTGTTGTTCACAATGCTTGAGGCAGGTAGCACTTTCCTCCCGTAGCGACATTTATCCGGCCAAGTGGGCTCGCCAGGCTCGCCCATACGCATGCAAACGATTATGGTCTGATTACTCCGTGGCAACGCCTGATCGTCCTCATCCTTTTCACTGGCGCTGGAATCCTTGCCCACCGGAGGCCTACCAATTAGTTTCTCTGCCAAAATACCACTGCGCTCGGTCGACGGCAGTGGAGTGCCCTTCAGATCCAAGCCTTTGAGGCCGTGCTTCATGGAAACGGCAAAACTCAGCGTTCCACCGATGTCGTAAACATCGCCAACCCCAAAACTAAGCCCGGCTGGGGTGCCTGCGGTCAGATTCAGCACAAGTGGTACGGTCCCATTGGAGTCCGGTATCAGATCGTAGTCGAACATGAAGAACTCCCTGTAGGTCTGCCGCAGCACTGGATAAAACTCCATGTCACGGTAGGTTATTGGTTTCCAGGACCCACCTTCGGCGCCGGACTCCTCGTCGTCGTCATGGGGATTATGAAAATCAATTTGCAGCGAGTACTCCAACTCGAACCATGTGCTGTTGGGGGCGTCCTCTTCAGTGGATTCGGGAGGGACGGTGGTTGCCACTCCACTGCCACTGTCCACCCACCGCAGGTACTCATCACCGGCATATAGATGTCGAATCCTCAAACCCTCAAGATTCATTTGTGCTGATGCTCTTGACGACCTGCTAACCGATGATGCGGCAGCAGTATATGCAGAAGCAGTTGACATTGTTCCCTCTCCACCTGGTGCAGCTCTTGCTCCGCCGGACGTTGACGTCGACAATTCCGGGTACTGTTCGAATCTCAGCCGGATAAAGTGCCATGCACTCGAATGCACATAGAACTCGATGGATATCTCGCCGGTTTGGTTGGGTTTTATGATTGTACTCTGGATGTAATTGGTGTCAGTGGGCAGTGCATTTGCCTGGGCATAGAAACCGACATCCGGACATGTCAGGCAGCCATTGCCAATTGTTATTCTTGCGGTGGCAACACCAACATTTTCGGGCACATAGAATTTATAAATGATTTCACTGTTTGTGGCGAGTGTGGCATTCGTTGTCGTTGTCGGCGCTGTCGTCGTTGTCGACGTTGATGTAGAAGCGGACGATGTCGGTGGCTCTGTTGATGATGATGCTGATGCTGATGCTGATGATAATGTTGGTGGTGGTGGCTCTGTGCTTGATGATGTTGCATTCGGTCGGTTGGGAGCCGCCGCTGAGCTTGTGGCAGGGCCACTGCCATTGGCCGATGTTCCATTGTTATTGTTTTGATCGGTACTCGTTAGGGTACCATTATGCACTTGTCCACTATTTAAAATGATTGGATGAAAACGTGACACGGACATTTCGGCCAACAGGAGGGTATCACATGAAGCAGCCAAACCTGGGAATGACATTAAAAACGTTTCGGGTTAAAAGGACGCACATAAACAAATACATTTGAATGCAAAGCTTAGATGGGGAAGCGATAAGGTCGGGCCGGAGAACTGCTGTCCTGGTGATAGGTGTTGGGATGCATTTGGCAGGATTTATTTGCGGATATTCAAACAGTCAGGGATAATACTGTGTGCTCAAATTGTAGTTGAGTTTCGAACTACATACGTGGCATTGTTGCCACGCCGAAGGGGAGCGATAAACAAAATCCACAAATCGGTGGTTATGCCAAATCGGTCTTCTATTGCATGGGCGGGTTGGTAAAATTTATTTGATTTAATTAGCGCGGGGATGTGATATATTATGAAGAGTTAAGAGGGAATCGATTCGCTTAGGGATTTTGCGAGGTCTTTAGCTAGGCTATCACTAGAGGCGTGATTACTTTTCCCATCCGAATGTTGCCAGAGGCTGTCAGAACCTCAAAAATATTGGTCCAATGGATTACTACAAGATATCAAATTTCTGATATGCCAGCGGTCCAGCGGAGACAATCTAATCATGGATCCCTTTATCTCGTGAAGAGTACAGGCTCAGTTTTTAAGAGGGTTGACCGACACTCCATTTCTGGTACATCTAGTCATTGATATGGACATAAGACATAAGCAAATATTTCGAAGAGAAACATCACCAGATAGGGTCGACATCTGGAGATCACAAGCGTTGATTATACTTGCAAAAGATACTTCTACTGTGTTGTTGGCAAGCTTTATCATCTACTACTTGTTGTTTAGAAAAATTACCGTCGGATTGTCAAAATTACCCTCGACTCGATATCAATGGAAATACCTAGCGCATACTTTTCGCATCGATCACACTCTTGACCTTTTCAGCAAGATCCCAGGACGTATACGTCTACGAATTTTGGATTTAAGAAAGAGGCCGGGGTCGCAATGCTACTTAACGTGCGTCGTAAGCTTTTTTAATGGCCTATGTATTTTAAAGCTCCAGCAATTAAATCCGACAACGAGCCGAGTCAGTGGAAAAGTGAATATCTGAAAAAGGAGTCTGACGCAGAAGACTGAAAGTATTCGTATTGCTTCAGCGAAGGGGCCAACACATTTCTAGAGTTCTGTACTGAAATTGACTGTTTTATAGAATTTTTACTTCGACCCCAGTTCTGCTTCATATTTGCCTTAAAAAATAAATAATTGGCTTCTCAGAACCAGTCGCTTGTGGGAGTCACAGCTTTAATCTTTGAGACCATAAGTAGGGACTTATAATGTTATTCCGATTTGGAACGGCTGAGTTTTAGGGAGCATTATTCTTACTGCTCTTACTGCTTACTGCTATAAATAGGTGAAAAATAAGATGATTTCAATCTTATTTTGCTCACACATTCTCATTGCGTTATGTCTAAGAATACATAAGCTTAATTAAAGTTTACAACGATTTAAAATCAAGTTGTTGCATTCTTCGAATGAAATGACTTTGGGCTTAATTTAAGCTTACACGTTCTTAATACTGTTATAGAACAATCTCAAAATAAGGTTAATACATATACTCAAAGTAAGATTTTTGTATTTGGATTAAGAATTTCCGAGCTTCACAGACTTTCGTCAACGGATAGACTTAATCTGACACTGATTATCTTAATTTTATCTCGTTTTTTCATTGAGTGTACGGTTAAAAACTAAACCAAATCGCCCAAACACTTAATTTCCCTACAGATTTTAAGTACGGTCCCAATTGTTTGAGGAACCAACCTCCTCAAAGTTATTAGAGAAATACCTGCCGATGTGATTCTTTCTACTCCGAGCAATTGCTTGTGCTCTGAGAGGTTCCAATCGAATACCACATATGTCTATCAGCTGTCTGACCAGCGTTACCACTTCAAAAAAATAAAGCGAAGTAGATTTGACCCAAAAAGCGAAGTAGATACAAGAAAAGGGAAGTAGATTTCAAAGTCATAGTTTAAACCATAGACAAACCATACTGATACCCCCAATTCGCAATCCTCTTGCCGCTGGCCCCCTCAGTTTTTTTTTCAAATTCGCCATTTTGTTTTCCAATCGGTGTTATGTCAAAAAAGAATCCGTGTGACACGCAAAAACATACAAAAAATGCAAAAATAAATGCTGCCAACCTCGGCAACCGTGGGGAAATGTGAAAGAGTTCGGGAATACCATATTTTAACATTACTGAATGCCATTGGTTATTATAAATTGTTAAAAGGCGAATAGTTTGATTTGTTTGTTTAGTAAAACTATCTAAAGTTGATGTTCTATATACTAGAAACATATTACGACAAACATGGTTGTGTATTTTCCGCTTTTGGATATCATTAATTTCGATTTCGTGTGTAAATTTTTCTTAAATAATGAAGAAAATTTGCTCAAAATGTTTTCATTTTCCCTCAACCAATCTACATTGTTAATTTTTCATGAACATTTTAAGCAAATGTGCACGTATTCCTAAAAAAAAATATTATCCACACGTAACGAACAATTTCAAATTAAACGGATAAAATTCTATGAACTCTGCCAGCAACTTTGCCCACAGCGGAAGTGTCTCATATTTCCTGAGAGTTTCTTGGTGAGCCGGAATTTTTGAAGTTTCGTGAAATTTGTCAATACGATTTTCTATGTAACAATACTAGCGCACCAAATCGTGACCACTCCGTAAAAATACAGCTTGTAGGCTAAGTAACGAGAAATCGGCCGGAGTTGGTGGTCTCAGTATTATTGTCTCTGGTTTAAACGATATATTTAATTCCATTTTTTCAAAATCTACAAATTTTTTTTTTATTAAAATGAAGTCTTAATTTTTTCCATGTTTTTTAGAAAAAAATATTATGAATGGTGCACAGCGATATGTTTACTAAATTATAATTTTGCGCACCAATCTTTATTCACATTCTTGATTACTTCAAAATATCTTTTCGTCGCGTTTGTAATAATTCTTTCGCGTATTTGGCTAAACTTTTCGGAACAGACAGGGACCAAAACCTAACCAAACGTATAACATCTTTGACAAAAAATTAAAAGTAAAATAATATAAACGTCAGAAAATATAAATACATTTTGTGTTTAAAGTGAAGTTTGCAGCAATTTATTCTTTTGAAATGGGAATCGGTGCTTAAATAAAATGGTTTAAAGCAATTCTTAAATAATTTTATTTTTGAAAGTAGATTTATTTTCTTATTAAAATTGCAGCGGATTAAATAATGGATTTCTAAAGTGAAGTAGATATAAAAAAATTAACGACAGTGTGAAGTAGGGAGCAGATTTTATTTTTTTTCCAAAATTAAAGTAAATCTATGAATCTAGTCAAAAAGTTCGTGACTGAGTACTAAGTTGACAATTCGCATATGTGGCAATGTGGCTGACGTAGGAGAAGTGACGCTCTCGACCAATCTAGTGTTTGCGTTCAGATTACATCCAGTCCAGAACAATCTAGTCGACTTAAGATAACTAGATTTTTGAATGTTCCCAATCAATCACAAAGTCTCTACACGTTCTCATCAAAAATGACAGAAAAAGAGAATATAAAAATAACGAAAAACGAGGTGTTCCTCTCTTGGCTCGAAGCAAATCCGAGAATTTTAACCGGCAAGTACTGATAAAAATTTGCCAAATGCACAAAGTTGACAGGAAACACATTCGAAGTCCGTTTTAAAAATCAATTGCACTCAATTAAACTGGTAAGTTATATACTTATTTGTGACATGGATGTCAAAGATGTAAGTGTCGCAAAGTAGATCCAACTCCATCCTCGTATAAATGTTCGGCTCTCTGAGCAAGTTTCGCTCAATTTTTTGAGTTTGACAGATTTTAAGCAGGACCTCTAGTTTTGTACGCAAAAAGACCTATAGTTTTGTAGAATGTCAACTAAATATACTCAGTCAAGAAGTTCTTCCATAAACGACAACTGAACATAACTGTTGAAGTGACCAAAACAAAAACTGAAACACATCAAGTCAGATAGCTGTCAAACCAGCTTGAACGTCCCCATTGATCTCGTGAAGCCCGTATGACACTACATTTTTTCTTCATTTTTATAATGTTGAAAAGTCAGCGGTGTGTAAAAGAGACTAAAAGTGTATTACGAAAGGGGAAGCAATTGTTTCCAAAGCAACCGCAAATTTTCTATAGAACTTATTTTCAAATAATCTTGAAATATCAAAAAAAAAAGCTGCCAGAAGCTGAAAAATGTGATTTCAATCAGTGATGCCAGACTTTTCGGAGTGAATTGCCCACGATACACGTCAAAAACACCCATTTGCCCTTTTCACCCATGCTGATGTTAAAAAACAACAAAATACACTATTTTTTCTTATTCTGAGAGATAAAAAATGCCCTCTTTCGAACTTTTAGCTCATTTTGAAAGGCAAAACGACCACGAAATCGGCAATTAACCACGATCTGGTATCACTGATTTCAATACATTTTTAATGCATTTTTTTGACGTGTCTACATTACGCACTCACTCCTATCGGGAATTTTCGTTCTAATTTTTCGAACTGCTCTAGTTTCATTTTCAAAAGCAGAAAAACTACAAAAATGTAGTGTCATACAGGCTTAAACATCTTTTTTTCATTTAACGTTTATAAGTAGGTGTAGTCGACAAATTTAGTCAAGACTTTCGTGATTGAGTACTAAGCTGACATTTCGATTGTAGGGCTGACGTAGTAAATGTGACATTACCAACCAATATAGTTTTTAGGTCTACCTATAGTTACGGTGACCATTTTTTAAATGTCATAAAAGAGGACTTGTTTTTTTTAAGTTAAAATGCAGTCGAAAATGTTAAAAATATTAACAAAGTTAGACAAAAGGAATTGACAGAGTGTTCCCAAATCAGTACATAAATATTTCCACCTGATTCCAGTTTAATAAAAATTGAGAATGTATCTAGATACCTGCATATTTCTTATCGTAGAAAAAAGGTTTTTAGAAAATAAGAGAACATTTGGAGGTCAGTTTCGTAAAAAGAGGACAATGTTTTGTTTTTTTTTAGTAAAAAATCAGAGGGGACATACGACAAGTAGCGAAAGAGAGAACTGTCCTCTCAAAAAGAGGACGAATGGTCACCTTACCTATAGTCCACATTAATCTAGCCGACTTAATATGACTGCCTACGAGTGCAGTTATGTAATCTCCTCTGTTACTGCATGTGTGCGAAATACGAAACCTCAAACAAATCGTGCCTCACATCCATTTCGAATCACTGTGACTTTATATTTAGATCGAGAAATGTTAATTTTGAGGGAATTTCAATCTTACTCTAGAGTTCTTTGAATTTTGTATCCCCATCATCCTGCCGATTGACTGTTGCCGGTATCATATATATGGAAACAAATTTGTAAACTTTTCTTGCATGGAAACCAAATCAAACACCTCCGGTTGCACAAATGCAGTCGAACACCTGAACACCCAACAGTACAACTGCAACTGCAGAGATTACCCAGACACGAAAGACCTCCGTCTCGGTGTCAGGATATCCCCTTACGTTTGGATTTAAAATTCAATTTGCTTGCAAATTAACACCTTCACAGGATGCATTAAATGCGAATTGCAATTTCAATTTAGAATAAATGAATTCCTCTCCTGAAATGGGATCTTGCAGCTTGTCATACAGTTCCAGTATTCAGTGTCTCCTGGACTTTAGACATCCGAATACCTCATCTCAAAGGAGAGTGTGCAAAGCACCAAAACAAATCCAATTTGAATCGGCACAAGCACAAGACGATACACACTCCCTTTCGGTGCGAATGTGTGATATACAAACCTTAGAGATCCAATTCTATTTCATGATTTGCATCCGAAAACGAAATCACTGCATATACGACTACACATACGACCGGATGCATGAAAGAAATATTATATCCTTGCATTGGATTGAGTATATCTAAGAGTGGGTGCTGGTGGGGAGCATCTGCAATAACTCTTAATAATATAAGTAGTAATCCCAGGGCGGGTATGGGGCACGGGGACAAGCAGTCATCCCCGCATAGTTCTTGCCAAGGGTCCTTTTTTGTGTTGGCAGTGCAGAGGCGGCCGGCACACATCGCCGTTTCGAGTGGTTGCTTAGTCCCTGAAACCGCATGAGGAGTGTGTATATGTTTGGCTGAATGGATGGTCTGTTGGGTGGTAACTTGCTTGACTAAGTGCAACTACTAGACAAAGTACAAGTGTGTAATTTGCATTTCCCCCTTCTCTAGTGCATACACACTGAGATGACACTTATGCCTGTATTGATTCTTTTCAGTGCACTAGTGTACGGATCTACACACCCTTCAGAGGTCATCCTTATGGCCATGGGTGCTACTTCATTTGTAGCTGAGGACATCGATGCGGCGGCTTGCTGCGGCATGGTCAGGTGCTTGATATGCAAATTGAGTAATATTGTTGACTTGTGTGCCTGATGGGACTGGGGGTGCGTGCATGGGTGATGTAGCATGTCTGTTGAAGGGACTCTTTTGTCGGAGCGAAATTTGCAATTCTACAAAGGCAAGATGTGGCTCCCCTTACGCATTGAAATTTAATGAGATATTCAATGGAATTTAAATTTTCACTGTGATACACTAAAACATGCAGGCGATATGCTGTATCGGGGTTACCTGCCTACTTTCGAAAGGGAAATATTTGGCATTCTAACAAATGCCAAGAGTAACGAAAGCAGCTCATCACAATTGAAGTGGTTCACTCTCATAATTGTATTGAGTTTATATGCATATATAGTGCATATTGAGGAGGCGAATATTATTTAAGGAAATGTCCCTTCCTTTGTTATTGTACAAAGGAAAAATATTCACAAACGTCTGCCTTTGATACAGACTTAGGCCGTCCCAATCGAAGCAAACTGTTGATACGATTGCCTGTGCTTTTGTGAGCGGCTACCTTCAGGCTAGCGAGACGTGGCTTAAAAAAAAAGGACGGCTCAAAGGACGTCTCTGCAATGGAGCAGAAATAGACCCATAGCCTTGGCATGCTAAGAGAGAAGGCCCTATAAATATCCTGCCGACATTGCCAATGTTAAAAGTAGCATATATGCCATTCACATCGTACTGGAGGAATTATTGGAAGTAGGCGACAGTAAGACTCTCCAGCTTGATAGCTCTTTACCTTGAGTTTGCTTAACAAATACCAAATGAAAGATGCCACCCGAAGAACCATCTTTGTATCGGCCTAGATATACGTTTGCTAGATGAAATGGGAAACATCCTAGAACGATAAAGGAGCAGAATGATCGGTAGAAGATACTGAAGGAGACACTAGAGAAAATGTGGCGATGGAGGACAACTGCGCAGAAGCAACAATCGATGTTAAAAATGCCGAATTATTGAGACAACACCCGTACAAGATCCAACTGAACCCGGAGCCCAAAGTTAACAGGCATTGACTTTGTTCGCTGACTGGGCGTCCGAGGGTTTGGAATAAAGAGAACCCCAATTTTCGATGTGTAAAAATCTTAAGCGACGAGGCACATTTTTTTTTTTAAAACAGCTACGCTATTAAGAAATATTGCCGTATATGGGACGACGCCAAAACACACCCAAATCGAAAATGGGGTTTTCGAGACACGAGCAGTTTCTAAAATTAGCGGTTTTGGTAATTCGAATTGAAAATTAAGGGCGCAATAATTTTGAAAACATAAGAAATATTGCCGTATATGGGTCGACGCCAAAACACACCCAGGTGTCAGGTTTACCAGGGGGCAATTTTTAGTGCTGATTTTGGCCTTGCAGCGTCGTTGGACCGTTGATCCGTACTGTTTTTGAAAATGGAGTTGGTGAGGCGATCACTACAAAACGACGCTAACCGATTTCTGTTAATCCAAGTTAAAACAGTACGGAGGTAGACGACATGTGGTTGCAGCAGGACGGGGTTACGTGACACAGTAGAAGTCACGATGGACATTCTGCATGATCTGCTTTGAGGGTATGGTTTTCTCTGGCAGAGACGACGTCAATTTGGCACCAAGATAAAGCGATTTGAGACCGGTAAACTTTTTCTTGTGGGGTTCTCTGAAGTTGCAGGTCTATAGAAATAAGACGGAGCGGAGCTATGCCCTTAAAGCCAATATAACCAATGACATTGCTCAAATTCAGCAGGATCTCGTTAAAAATTGGACCACTAGGATTCGTGCAACCATAAAAAGCCGCGGCGGACATATTTGAGAGCGCCTTCCTCACGCTTAGCTTGTTTCATTCCGTTTCAAGATCCACCCGTCCTTATTGAAAGCCCCTCTATGTAGTTGCTGCAGAGAATATTTCATAAAAATCGGAAACTATACCGGGAAGGAGACAGCTAGGGCCTTAAACGAGAAAAGTCAAGTCAAGGAAGGTGTGTGAGCGGGGAGCAATCCGTGCCACTACCTATCGCTTGGAAGATGCTGCTGTGGCCGGCACAGACCTTCTCTGATTTGCGATTCAGAGAAGAAACCGGACCCTTCTTCTCCGGTACCGATGTTTGTTTCATCAGTGTATAGGAGTGATTCAAAAATCGGTTTCCGCGAAATAAAGCCCCAGGAAATTATACCACAAAAATGCGCACACAAAACAACAATAAAAATTGTCTAAATTTGGGGCTTTATTTCTTGTTTTTTTTAGAAAACAACACACGGCTGAAAATATTGCGTAACAGAAAAGCTCAAAAACGCTATTTTTCAGCGCTGATGGCTTTCAAAGTGGGGCTTACACTTTACGTTTATGTAAGCGACTGATATAGAATAGCCGAACAAATCAAGCGATTTATTTAAATTGTAAGCGTTGCGTTGAAAACCATCAGCGAGTAACCAATGGATAAACAAATTGTGTTTTTTTCAACGCGAGGCTCGCATTTTACATAAATCTAAACAAGTACTAGAAAAACTGGCAATAAAGTGCACAACTTGGTCGCACGAAACTTTCTCGTTCATCAAAAGTTTGCTTCAAGTGGTTGAAATTATTTTAAGGTGCATAGCATATTCAATTAGGTTGGAAAAGAAGAAGAAGTGGAAAATATTATTTGCTAAAAAAAACTTTTCGTGGCAATAATCGTTTTTTTTTACTGGCAGTACGGTATTGAGTTTAACAAAAATATTAGAAGACAGATCCCAGATGTGAGTAGTTATTTTTGAGAAAAAAATTAAAAACGGATTTGTTGTAATTTTTTTGAAAATACAAAGTAGGTACGGGAATACTTTCATTATCTTTAATAAGTGTTTTAATCAAAATCGTAAAATTATGCATTCAAAACAGTAACAAGTATTTCAATGTTTAGTGTAAAAAGTACTATTGTTTAACCATTTAGCTGAAAAGTGAGCATAAGATATTGATATTACTTGGTTTTTTAAGTTGTATCCCAATCGAAAATGGGGTTTTCGAGATATGAGCAGTTTACAAAAATTTGCGTTTTTGGTGATTCAAATTGAAAATGAATGACACAATAATTTTGAAGATATCAATTTTGCGCTAACTATTTTGGTCAAAATTGTTAGTGCCGTTTTCGGGTAAACTAAAGAAAACCAGATTTACAAAAAATGTTTTTTTTTTCCAAAAAAAAAAAAAAAATTGTACGATAATGTAGAGGAAAATTGAGTTTGCTATTAAGTTAGAAATTACCATATTACCTCAGGAATGAATTTTTGTTGCAATCGTATGGACCGTTTTCGAGATATGTCTAAATTTCAAAAGTACCGTTATTCGATTTTTCAGCGGAAACTGAGTAAGCAGTCATGTTAACCTCACCTACTTAGGCTTAAATATCAATTTTGGTTGAAATCGTTAGAGCCGTTTTTGAACAAATCAAACTGGTATAATTTTATAAAGGTACCGCATTAATATTTAGGTTACCGTGAAAAATAAGGCCCCAACTGTAAGCCCCCAAATTCGAAATCCGAAATTTGAGCCAAATCTTGGCAGCCGTTTACACTGTAGGCCTCAGAAGCATACAGACATACAGACAGACGGACAGAATTTTGCGACCCACTTTTTTGAGTTCCTCTATCATCGTAATGTCAGAATTGATTAACATCTCGAGTTCGAAATTTTGTAGGAACACAATTCTTGCGTCCTTATAAACTTATTATAAAGAGTCTAGGTATAAAGTTATGCACCCTTTAAAATGCCTCTAAGCGCATAAACCTTATTTATACAAATTTTTCGACGTTGTATAGAGCATAGACACACCATACTGAGACCCCCAACTCACAATCCTCTTGCCGCTGGCCCCCTCAGTTTTTTTTCAAATTCGCCATTTTGTTTTCCTATCGGTGTTATGTCAAAAAAGAATCCGTGTGACATGCAAAAACATACAAAAACCACAAAAATAAATGCTGCCAACCTCGGCAACCGTGGGGAAATGTGAAAGAGTTCGGGAATTCCACATTTTTATATTACTGAATGCCATTGGTTAGTTATTATAAATTGTTAAAAGGCGAATAATTTGAAATGGTTGGTTAGTAAAATAATTTAAAATATATGTTTTATATACTAGAACATATTAGGACAAACATGGTTGTGTATTTACCTCTTGTCGATATCATTAAGATCGATTTATTGTGTGAATTTTTCTTTAATAACTGAAGAAAACTTGTTAAAAATGTTTTTATTTTCATGCAACCATTCTGCATTGACAATTTTTCATAAATATTTAAAGCAAATGTATACACTTATTCCCAAAAAAAATACTATCCACACGTATATAAATAATTTCAAACTTAACGGACAAAATTTTATGAACGCTGTCAGCAGCTTTGTCCACAGCGGAAGTGGCATATGCAAGGTGCGAGCGTGCAATACTAACGCACTTAGCGTTTGCCACCCCATGAAAATATAGCTTGTAGGCAAGTAACGGGAAATCGGCCGAAGTTGGTGGTCTCAGTATTGTCTCTGGTCTCTGGTATAGAGCTTGTATAAGCAAAACGCGCTTGGACGTTGTTTAGAGCTTGTACAGAGGTGGAATAGTATCGAAATGTAATTTTGACTTAAAAAATCTGTCACATTTTATTTAAAATTTTTACATTTTTACTTTCAATTTTAAAGATTCTACAAGTTTCCTCGATAAGAAATATGTGCAGATATGAGATATTTTAAATTGTTTTAAAAATTGGTTTTAATTTGCATAAGAAAAAAAAATTAGGCTTTGAAAACTATTAATTAAAAATACGAGCCTTATTTCACTGGGGTCTAGTTTCCATTTTAATTTTTAGCCCTAATTTCACGTTTACTTTGGTGGTCTTATTTCCTGAGGTCTTATTTTGCGGAGCCCAAAAATCGAAGCGCCACATTTGCTTTCCAAAATCGTAAGAATATCTTGAACACTTCACAACGCTGACAGTTCGCTTGGCTGAAAAGTAGAACGTATACTCGGCCTGGGCCCAAGTTTTACCTTAACACAACTCTTTGCGGGTTAGGTATAGATAAATGTGCCTGCCGCATGTAAATTTTGCCTTTGGCCTAATTAATCAGTCCCGTATACCCAGAAACAAATTTGCATTCTTATTAACACAGCTAATGACTTGCCATTAAACATGGCCATGGAAAGTAGTGCCGCCACGAAAATAAACCGAAAATACGCCCGCAGAGATAGCAGGTACAATATTATTTATTAAATGCACTTAGCTAATAACTTTTAGGGATGAAGTAAAAACAAAAACTCATCATCGCTAAAAGCTGCACAAGGCCTGTGCTGCCTATATATACCATCTTCACTCTTCCTAGCTAAATATTCATAAAACGTCGACTAATTTTTTGCGACAGTCACAATTTTGTGTGTGTCTGTGTTTGCTTTTTTTTGCCTCCTCCCCGCTGAAGGACACATTTCATTGTAACATAAAAACAAATATGCACCACAAATGCCAAAAGCGATTTTCGTCCTTGGTGTATAATCCGGCATCAGGCAGCACCGACGACAGCCACCAACCCCCCCATCTGGCAAATGAGCCCTATGTATGGCCC
Source organism: Cheilosia variabilis (assembly GCA_951230905.1). Lineage (NCBI taxonomy): Eukaryota > Metazoa > Arthropoda > Insecta > Diptera > Syrphidae > Cheilosia > Cheilosia variabilis. Next base: position 47,702,092 of record OX579676.1, read on the forward strand.
AAGAACTGGAATCAGCAGAATGCAGCTTGCAGCTTGACTGTGTGCATGGATGTGGTGTATGCAACGAAATTCTACTTATTTTCCGCTCATGAGTAAATGTGGAGACTCTAGAACATAACGATACTGACGTTTGCAATAACCGCCGCCAGTGCCTACCTCGCTTTGGTCCATTTGTATCCTGGCTTGGTGTTCCACATTTCGCACACTTGGCTCACTACCAATAATAATGCCTTCTCCATATTTACTCAGGGCTTCGGTGCGGCATTATGTTTTAAGATTATTATTCTGAAATGACATTTGTAGAATGTACACAGAGAGAGAGAGAGAGAGAGAGAGAGGACGACACGACGAAGCTTCATGAATTACATCATACACACGTGCTATTATGATGCTGATGCACTGTCGCCAATTGCAGTTGCATTAGCATTATCCTCTGCAAAAGGACATCATGAACGCAATTTGAAGACAAAGTGCTGTGGCTTTCCTGTTTTGCATAATTGTATTTATGATGCAGTGTGTCAATGGCTGGGGCATTGAATACATGAATGCGATTGCGAATGGGCAAGAGGCACGGTACGGCACGGAATGTTGGAAAATCAACACCGAACGTGGCCGAAGGCAGCACCAGTATGGGTTAATATTGAGTGACCTCGGTTGGTCGGCAAAGATGGGAGCTGTATTAAGGAATACCAACAAGGATCTTGATGATTACCGAGCACTAATGAGCTTATTTCAATTAAATATGGTTGTCCATCTCTCAGTACTGATTTATGTGGTCGGATGCGAAATTGAAGAGGACATATGTGTGATAACAAAGTCGAGGACAAAGGATATGCATATTAGAATAATAGGTCGGTCTGTGGTCATCTATAATGAATCTTTGTTTGTGCTAGACATTGAACTAGGGGGAGAAAAGTGTCATATGGTTTGCAGCCGAATACAATATTGAGGTGATGAAGGACATCTTTCAATAGGTTTCGCATTAAGGGAACTCATAAAGGCACCTGACATGTGCTATCGCCTCACTGTTACCGGTAAATATTTCGAGCCAGTGGTAGATGCATAAATATACCATTGTGACGTCACACACGGCACATGTAATCTCACTTGCAATGTCGGGGGTGTTACCATATTTGAATCAAATTTGCATAATTTTTCCTTTGAAATATATTTTTGTGAAACAGTATTTTATGTTCAAATATGCAACACATGAACAATATTTTGTTGCTATCACTTGAGTTTGTCTTGGCATATTAAGGTGTGTCCAGACCAGCGAACCATTTCAGAAATGTTTCTGAAGCAAATCGGACACATTTCATAAGCACTTATAAAAAATTTCTGAAATTTATTTGTTAAATGTTTATGAAAAGTTTCAATTTTATCCTGTTTTGGAATAGAAGAAAATAATGTTGCAGGATTATAAGCAGCGAGTAAAGTTTTTATTTTTGTGATTTTTGTCTCGGGAATCACGTGACACGCGATTTAATTCGAAAAATCGTATGAAATTAATCACTTTCTCATTAGACATTCCAAGCTTTAATGGACATTTTTATTTTATTTAAAAACAAAACAATAATAATCGAAAAACAGCTCTCACTTTCTGCAGGGAAACTAGTAAAACAAATATTATTTCCCATCACGATTGGGAAACTGTGAAACATTTCATAAATGGTTTTTTGGTGTCCAAATCCAAACCAGCAAAACATTTCATAAAAATTGTTTTGTTTAATAAATGTTTTAGAAATATTTATGAAACATGTAGGTATTTAATTGTTTATCAAATGTTTGGCTGGTTTGGACATACCTTTATAGAACCAGAAAAAAATAAAATAACTCGGAATACGGAAGGGGAGTTCATTCGAATGCGAAAAATCAAATTTTCTTTTTGTGTTCCATTTCTTAGTCTGGCAACGTGATTATGTGGCTATCGTTTACAGGCACACCAACACGTAAAAATAAAACAAGCCACCTAGAGGGAAACAGTGGAAAAAATGTTCAGATCATTATTCGTGATCTCGATGAGAAGCAGGATCATGGGCTGTTGTTGTAGGTGCATGTACATCGATGATCTATATGGATCATAGCTGATAATAAAAAACAGCTAATATGGCTGGTGGGAATATGAAGTTTGTAATACCCTGTATTATCTGTTTTGTTTTTGAAAGCAACTGTTGCCACAATTCAAATATTAAACTTTTCAATGATCCGTCTTGTTTTATTTTCGTGATCTGATCCGGATCCGGCAGACTGTATGAGGAGAGCTTCGATGCCGTGATCAAGTGAAGAGGCGACAAGAAAATTAAAGTCGTGTTGGTTAAAGCTACGATGTGTCTCCGGTGTCAAATGCATTAATGGTTCGAGTCAATAACTCAAACGGACAGAATAAGGTGTTTTCAACTCTTAAACATAAAATCACCATAGAAGTGAGACATCGAGTAGAAGACCAAAGTTGTAAAGGACCATCAATGGGAATAAATTTGTTTTGCTTTTTAGGGTATACAAGGTAACAAAGAAACCCGCAGTTTTTGACGTGAAACGTTAAGAAAAAATTGACTCTCTTTTCCGAACTTATCGATAGAAGAAAAAAGCGAGTCTCTACGTAAGGGATAACAGTTCGAAACCCAGCAACAACAGGAAAGACCCAATATGCTGGTATTAAAAAGCTCCAATGTCTGTCGTCGCCCAAACCTGCCCCCGACTACCTGTACTATATGTAACATTTTTAGCTGTTGATTAATCTATGATATTTCCTAGAAAGCCTGAAAGTCCTTAATTCCGATATTCATTAGTAGGAAGGAAGAAATGTCAAAATTCCACGGAGTTAGAAATTAATGAGCCTTCGTAAAAATTACGGCTTCCGTAGCTCTAGGGCAGAATGGGTATGTATGGGACACAGGAGGAATGGGACACCAGCATTTTCCTTAAAGTCGTATACTTCTTCTCGTTCCTGTTGATCACAAATTTGCTCTTTAGTCTGTATCCACCGCTCAACGAAGCAGATCTTGTGTGCAGTTGAATTTACGCAGTGGAGAGCAAAAAAAGGTAATCTGTGCATAAAAAGTAAAATCATGGGTTAGAATTTGAGTGAAAAACTTATCGTCCAAAAAGTGAATTAAATAGATATAAACATATATTATGAAGAGAATTAACTATAACTTTCTTGTCTGTGCCGTATTTTAAGAGATATTATGTTTTGTCTATTCGATGTGCCCTACTGGATGATTGGGACATTCTATGCAGGAGGAAGGGGACACTGTCCCATAAGAGGAATCCAAGATATATTTATTCCTTTAGTGTGGATTTAAAATCCAAATTTGTTTCATTGTCCTGAAATACCTACTTTTCTGAATTGTTCCTTTTATTCTTTTTTAGTTATGTTGCTCTTTTATATTTTTAATACAAGTGAAGTCGTTTTTTTTTAATGTCTTTTTTGTTATAGGTAACTGAATAATATACAGTCAAACTTCCATAACTCGAACTTCTACAACTCGAATTTTCTATAACTCGAACTAAATCGAGTGTCAACAGCATTTAGGTGGCTAATTGCATACAATTCTGCTTGCGTAACTCGAACTTCTATAACTCGAATAAAAATGTTCTCCTTTTGTTTTTCATTCTTTTGTGTCAGTCGCGCATAATCAATGTAAAGCCAAGTAAGTTTATATGGTGTACAGTGAGGTTTCCACATCACAGTTTCCGACAGATAACGACATTATTGAGTATTATAGCTCTGAAATAGTTGAACCGATTTTAAGCGCAACAGAAAGTGATGAAGAGGGTTAGGTAGAAGGAATTATTCATCATCCTTCCAAGAACGATGTAGAAAACGCTTTCAAAACGTTGAATGCATATTTACAAACGAGTGACACTACCACTGATGACGAAAACTGGACCATTGTAAGTAACGTGGCGGTGCGTATACTCAGCGACCTTAGACGCTTAGAACGCCAACGGAAAGCTAATAGTAGTTCCAACAATTGAGCAACAAGCTAAGTCTTTATACCGACCCCCGCGAAGTAATACCTTACGGCGGTTCCGCGGGGGAAACAAATCGGCCTGTTCGAGAAGGGAGGTGGTTTTAGCCGGTAGGAATCCGGCACTATCAATGGACGTCGGACCATTGGTGTCTCATGCAAGATTTCCACCTTCCTACTATCCTTAAAAAAAAAAAAAAAAAAAAAAAAAAAAAAAACCACTGATGACCACTATAAGGCTTGGAACAAACTTGAATCTCTTTTTGTTGAAAATAACAAGATAAAGGGAAATTTTCAGTCACTAATTTCTGATTTCTTTAATACTCTGTAACTTGTGAAAAGTTTTCGTATTATATATTATATACACAATTGCAGTTTCATTTAACAACCATAAAAAAATATAATTTCTGTAAGTCGAAGAGTCTATAAGTCGAACTTTTACCTTGGATAGTGGTGATTCGAGTTAGGAAAGTTTGACTGTATTTGTTTGTATCGTTAAATAAGCACAAAATGAATATTCTTTTATCGTTTTTTTGTTTTGGGAACAAAGTTTTAAGATAAAAAAAAAAATATTTCATAAGCTGAATACAAGTGTCCCATTCTACCACCTAGCTGTCCCATTCCTCCTGAAAGGAATGGGACAAAGTTTGGTGGTGCATGGAATGAATTTTCACTTTTATTTTGGATATCTTGCCACAATGTTATCTTATCTTAAGAAAACTGTTTTGTGCAGATATGATTTATAAGTTGCCAACAGTCGAAATTTTACTGAAAAGTGTCCCATACATACCCACTCTCCCCTACAGTTTTCTGAGCAGACTCGATTTTAAGATTGCGATCATCTATATCTACCAAAATAGATATGGGGCGGTCTTTGATTTTACTCCTTATAATCTGTAAGTCTAGTGGATTATAGTCTCAAAAGGTCGAAACCAGCCACATAAGACAACCAACCAACAAATCACCCATAGCCTTGGTTTTTGAAAAGAACACAACGAAAAACGGGCCCTACTTTTTAGGATGAGGATTCTTTCCTGGCAGGCGACCATACATTGTTATCATAAAAAAGATATCAGGTTGTTATCCACCGTTATAAAGCATTATTTTAACCTGAAAGCCCCATTCGGAAATTCATTATAGGTCTCAAATATATTCGGAGCTGTCAACAAACTGAATTAGAATTAACCTAAAATCGTTTTTGCTCACACGGATGTTTTATTTTACGTAACTATTAAAACGTAAGAAATTTTCGTTTTCGAAAAAAAAGCGAAAGCTTTCCTATTGACGTCTTGATTTTTTTAATGTTCTTTCGTGCGAAAGGAAAAAAACCACACGGCAGGCGTTGGTATTCTGTTAAAAAAAACGACAACTGCTTTCGCATTTCCAAAAACGAAAGTAATCTTGGGACACCGAAAATATACCCCCCGCAAAACTCCTTCTAGTCTAATAAACGCCTGCGTGATATCTTTAGGCATAAAAAGGAAGAATGATTGTATCTATAAAAAATGGAAGATTAGCTGAGGCTTTTGCCCAGAAACGATAAGTTATATTTTTAAAAGGCTACTGCCGAAGGTAGACTTTACACATTCTCTGCGTAAGATGACTGGTGGTGCGCCGCATATGTTTCGTCAGTGAAATCTATGGAGGGTGGTATTCGATTAATAATTCCTCATTTAAAAGGGACCTTTGGTTCAACCTATAATTGAGTAAATATCAGTTTGGCTTAGAATGCCCTTTTGATGAAAGGCATAGCGTGCCCCCGAATGATAGTTAGCAACTGATGATGGTGCCCATGATATGGAGTTCGGTTGTAAATATTCTCAAGATTGTTAGACAGGAAGGATAGCAGACCGATTGCTTTGAAGTCCTCGGAGAGCATGTATCAAGCCAACATTGATCCCTACCCAAGACGAGGAGGCTTTTCATGATATCACCCTCCTGTCGGATGCTGGAAAAAATTACTGTCAGAATTTTACGAGTTCACATCAGAAGCGAACATCATAATAGGTTACCTTTGACCTGTAAAGAAACATATACCCAAGGCCAGCGCAACTCACAGACTATCGAAGACTATCGACCATTGCAAGAATGAAAAAAATCACCAGGAAAAAGCACATCAACATATACCTGTGTAAACTGGACAAATAATGAACCTGTGCCCACTCATTCATTCCCTAATCGCATTCCACACCTACACGCCCAGATACGAATTAACTGATTCAATTGGGGCTCGGAAATTCTACGCTAAGAGCAAAAGGAAAGGGCCGCCTGTATTGCAAAAGTCTATCCTTACCTTGCTGTTCGATGCGATCGTTATTCGGATCAGTCCAACTGAGAAACGCCACCGCAAACCAATTGCCCATTTGTGGTCCGTCGACAGTAATACGCTGCTGTTTGCCATCCGATTTGAATTGCAGATCGTATATCTTGAATCTGAAAATAAAAAAAAAGAAGAACAATAAGAAAATGGCAGAGACCGAGAATCTAAAGCAAATAAGATTGAATATAAATTACTTTCGTTGAGGAAACTGTGGCGGGAGGAGGGAGAAGAAATAACAAAATCGGCTTAAAGGCAAATAAGGACTTAAAACACACCCAAACCCAACCGCTTTCATGCGGACATTCCTTACCGATTTTGCATTTTTCTCATTCTTTTCAACTTCCTGTGTTCATTTTGCGCCATTGGCCACTCTGCCGAGCTATATTGTGGGTCTGGGGTATGCCAATCCTGTAGTATATCGGGCCCCCATCGAAAGGACAAACTTTTCCAAAGGTAATTTCAATTTTCTCGAATTAAAAATGCATTTGTAGTCCTTCGTTTGTTGTTCGAAGGATATTTCCCTTAAACGGATTTATTTATATTTGATCGTTGCGCCTTGGCAAGGCGGACAGCACACGGAGTAGCTGGGGCAAGGCACGCGCGCCACCAATGCACAGGCTCTCATGCTGCCTCCATGAGCAGGACGAAAATATTGAAAAGTTTTTTAAGTCTTTCGAATTGTTAGAACTTTTATGCTGTTGCTTCGTCGTCGTTGGGGTAGGGAACAGGGGCAGGGGTGTGTTGCGCGCGTTTAGAGTTTATTTTTATTTTTTATTCTTTGTATTCATACACACTTTTGACCTTGTGTATACACTCTGCTTAAGGATACTTTGTGCCTGTTGGTGTGTAGTAGAATGTTGCTGCTGCTAAGTGACTGTGAAGCTGAAGAAATCGGAATCGGGATATATATGTTTTGTGTTGTGGAAAAAGTTGGCGGGGTGTTCGAGCTTCGAGGCGAAAAATGGTTTCAGGCGGAAGTGTATGTTAATGGGAAATACATTTCCTGCACTTTTGCTCGAGGATATGTTGGTGTCGCACGAGAGAGAGAGAGCAGAATGGGGTGAGGGTGGAAATTCGTCGAGTGCAATTGTGTTTGGGTGTTGTAAAAAGGATGCTATCGAGTTAGACACCTGAGGCGTTAAGTAGATTGCGCGGTGCACGGGGGGTTCACGTGAGGACTTTTATACAAGGCTCTGTGGTGTCAAAGTAAAGTGGAAAGTTTTTCGTTTTTCGCTAATGGCAATAAGAGGGGTGCACGGTACTTTCGAGTTGAAGCTAAGCAATTACGAGAATGGGTAGCAGATTAGACAAAATTTCAGGGGGTTCGTTTGCGCAGAAAAGGGGCACAGTAAGTAAAGTAAAATTTGTATTACACGGAAAGAAAATCACGCTAAATTAACCTTTAGTATAAAAACCGCAGTTTGTAACACTGCTATGATTATTTTTTGGTACTAGAAAATTTTGATAAAAGACGATTTACATGAACTGTTTTTTATGGACATTCAGTGTGTTGATAATCATGGTGAAATACAGGTGTTTTTATAGAATCTTACCAAAAATTCGTAGTTTGAATGTTTTTTGTCAGATTTCCGAAATTCCCACGATTTTGTGCTTTATGCCTTCATCCCACGGAAGGCTTTTTCGGACATCGAAATTCCGACAAAAAGGAATACATCCCACGATATAATAACACTCCTGGATATAGCCAGCCGAATAGACAAAGCAAAGTCTGCGTTTGGGATGCTTTCTAAAATTTGGCGAAGTATGCAATTAAGCTTAAACATCACAAGACGTAGCTAACCACGCGATGCGACGGAACCCGCTTACTCAGGATGACAGGATACGCGGCGGTCCTAGGAGTACATGGCGCAGAACAGTCGAGAAGGAGGCACGGCAACTGGGAAAGAGTTGGGGAGAGCTGAGACACATTGCCAGCAACCGTACGCGATGGCGCGTAGGCGTTGTAGAGGCCGTAGGACCCACAAGGGGATACAAGACATAAGTAAGTAAGTTAAGCCCTCTACTACTGGACGACAACTGAAAGTTAGAAACGGTTTACCAAAGGAAGAAAACAACTTCCAGTTGTCACCTCCAACGACCGCATTTTCACTCATGGCCGACTGCGCTATAAAGGTGAAGATACAGCGGTTTATATCCTTTGCCACTGTAATCCCTAACTGACATGTTATCAGAAGATGCTTCGATGAAACGACTCATTGGGTCTACACTGATAAGACTCTACATGTCCTTACAAACACTTTGGTCCGGAGGAAATGTATGCACAAAGAAAAAGTGACACACTGAAACCCCCTTTCATGCTGGCGTGGGTCTGCCACTGCTTATTGTAGAAACTAACAGGACCTGTTCAAATTATGCGTTTATGAGCAAATTGTATGTCGCTATACTACTCGTAGTCTATTTATCTGTGCATAGTCGATTGTACCTGGCATAACCCGTTCCAGCTATTATCTATCGTCCCCTTTTCTTCCCAAATAAACAATAGAAAGCCTTCGGATTTGAGCTATCGACAAATGCACACTCAAACTTAGGCCCTCTTCTGTTAATATTTTCCCTTCACTAAGCTTATCCGCCTTATAAACAGACAAAAGGTCTCAATTACCCCCACTCTTACCTGTGCGTACATTTTGCTATCAATTAGGTCCAATTCAAGCTTAAGGGCAAACAATGGTCCTCATCTGATAGTCGATATGAAATACCCAGTAAGGCCCAGATGTACAACAAATAGAATCCAAACTCAGCTACGAGTCAAGAGTTAATCTAATCCCACCCAACAGCGTCACACTATTATCTGCCGAGTATGTATCGTTCCAACAACCCTTTTATGTGAAGCAAATTGATTTTGATTACATTCCTTGCAAACGAAATCACCGCTCACTAAGCTTCTTCCTTCATCTTCATCATCATCGCCTACATCATCCGCAACAGATTGATGTGTACCTATGGCGGACTCTTCTTTTTGGGGGCATTACAGCCACACACTCATCTCCCCCGTCCATCTGCTCTTCCATTACGAGTTATAATTAAAATCCTTTAGATAAACATTTTCGCTTCGTAACATCTCGATGAATTTTTGCCATAGCTACCCAGCTTGTTGATGATCGTTCGTCCGACCATCTTATCCTTGAGGGGAAACATAAACAACTCGACTATACCTTCTGACTCAACATCTAATGCAAGGGCAGACAAATGTTTTCCATCATCCGCATCCCTGCTTGTTTGTTGTTTTGAGTGCGGCGGAAGAAGGATAAGGAAATATTTATAATTACTAAAAGTTCACGTCAGTGTTGAAATATTTAATTCATCAAGGATAAAGTGTGTGTGTGTGCATGAGGAGACACGAACCCTAGCAATATGGACATACATATAGCTGAGGGGCAAGACAATAGGCGTACTAATCAAGCAGAACCAGGAAGGGCACACTGTCACTCAAAAGTTTTCCATCACTTTGAGATTAATCTACTGCGTGTCCTGGGAGACTCGGTTGAATTTGAGTGCATATCAAGAGCAGCTGTTATTAGGGTACTATTCTATCTGTACAAACAATAGAATTTTTTGTTTGTTTGTGTATCGGTTTGTGCATCTATTACGGTAACCAATCCAAATGTTTTTTTTTTAGAACAACACATTATTTTCACTTAATTGCAATCGGCCGACTCATTCATTGAGATATAAGAATTTGCCCGAGAAACAATTTGTCCCCACATAAAATACCTATATAGCAAAGAACAAAAAACTTTCGGCCTTACTAATAATCAAACACTAATGTCGACGATTAGCTGGTTGCCAGCTTTTGTAAAAAGTACAGCATTAGTGAAACGGTACCAATAAACAATTAGACCTTCACATTTGCTAGTGCGACAACTTTCTTCGAATCTATTACATTTTTTGTCACCGCAGAATTCAAATTTCATAATTTATTTTCGTGAAAAACAAGGTCGATGGTTTATTTCACAACGAGGATTTTATTCTAAAAAAAGGAATACAAAATTGCAAGTTAGTTTGCCCAACAGAAAACTTTCAAAGGCTTTTTGAAGCTTATTATAAGCAAAAAACAAAACACGAAATAGGAAATGCACAAAATATCAGCTGATCTGTCAAATATCATATGCAAATCAGTAATGCCCTATCGTTCGATCGGACACAATTTTCGGTACTTTTTATAGTACGCTTTCCTTTTTAGGCAATACTACTTCACGATTTACATATGGGTGCATTTGCGTCGTTGATTATTAGAATGCCTTAATTTATTAGTAGGCTAATGATGCAAATCTTGTTGGTAGTCTAAAGATCACATTTGAAATTTTCGCTCATAACACCAATTTTCAAATCGTGTTAAAAGAGATGTATTGAGAATTATAGACCTATAGCAAAGCTGCAACTGTTTCCTAAAGTATTCGAGGCGGCTGTTAAAAAAAGGTTGTACTCAGTTGTTCGCAACTGAACTTCAGCACGGGTTTGTAAGTGGTAGGTCAACCGCTACAAACTTGGTTATTCTTACCAAGTCTTGAAAATATTGAAAAACGTTTCCAAGTAGATTGCGTATATACTGATTTTTCAAAAGCCTTTGATCGTGTGCAGCACAATGTTCTCTTAAATAAACTTAAACTTTTTGGAATTCATTCTAGTATTTTAAAATGCATTGGCTATTATTTGACCAATCGCAAACAATTTGTTAAAATTGGTTCCGCGTTTTCGAATGAAATTCGAAATTTTTCGGGTATTCCCCAAGGAAGTCGTATTGATCCTCTTCTATTTCTGCTTTTTATCAATGCCTTACCCTCTTTCGTATCAAGCTCAAAATGTCTTTTGTACGCAGATGATCAACAAGACAATAAACTGTATGTCAGATGTCTTAGCGTTACAAAATGATTTAAACCGTTTAAATAATTGGTGTGTTCTTAATGGCCTTTATTTTAATGTTAAGAAATGTTTGGTTCATACTTTTAGTAGAAAAAAGTTCCCTATATTTTTTAATTATAAAATACAAGGTGGCGCAAAAATAACCTTCCGATGTTTTTTGGCTGTAATTTTGAAAAAAAATGAAAAACTTTGATTCTTCTTGTGGATTATTTTTATTTGGTCTTTTAATTTTTTTTACATCAAGTCGAGAATAGGATGTCATGTAAATGGCCGCCGCCACAGTTGATTGTCATTTGAGCCCTTTTTATGGCATTTTCCATCACTTTGGCCAAAACTTCCGGCGATAGGTCCTCACATTCTTGACGGATATTGTCTTTAAGAGCTGCAAGAGTCTGAGGCTTGTTGACATAAACCCGCGACTTCAAAAAGCCCCACAAAAATAAGTCTGGAGCGGTCAAATCAGGCGATCTTGCTGGCCAGTGCAAATCGCCAAAACGGGAGATTAGGCGCCCGGGAAATGCATCCTTCAGCATATCGGTTGTGGCACGTGCAGTGTGTGCCGTTGCACCGTCCTGTTGGAACCACATGTTTTCCAATCCCAATTCATCAAGTTGCGGCAAAAAGAACTCGTTGATCATTGCTCTGTAGCGCTCACCATTCACAGTAACCGTTTGGCCCGCAACGTCTTCGAAGAAAAAAGTTCGGATGACTCCTCCAGCGAAAACAGCACACCATACATACTCCGGGGTCTGCCACGCCTGGCAGCATCTCGTGTTGTGCCAGTCTCTTCGAGGCGAGCGGCTAAACGTCGCAGTGTTTCACCAGTAGGCGTTGGACGGCTTGGAAATCTGCGACGAAATTCACGTTGTGCCAAAGTCACCGACCGATTATTGCTCAAATAAATAGTCACCAATATTCCGCGTTCTGGAGCAGTGTAGCGTAACATTGTTTATTAACGTGTATTTTGCATGTGTTTACTATACAAACGTCAAAACAGAACTGACATTAGGGGCCAATCGCAAAATTTATAGCATTTTCTGATAGGAGGATTACTTTTGCGCCACCTTGTACAAAACACAGCACTGTCTAGAGTTTCAGACCAAAAAGACTTGGGGGTCATTTTTGACACTGAATTAAACTTTTCTTTGCATATTGCTAGGTTTAATTTTTCGAAACTCTAATGATTTTAATGATCCATATACTCTTAAAACTCTCTATAATAATTTGATTCGTTCGATATTGGAATACTGCTGTGTTGTTTGGAATCCTTTTACCGCAATGCTGAATCTCGCATAGAGAAAATTCAAAGACGGTTTACTAGGTATGCTCTAAGAAAGTTCGACTGGAATAATAATCTTCCAACCTACGACGATAGATGTTCCTTATTAAATTTTAAACCTCTTTCTAAAAGAAGGATATATTATTCCGCAATGTTTGCCAATGACGTCTTAACTGGCCACATTGATTGTTTGTTTTTACTGTCATTATTATTTAATAAATATATATGCTCCTTCTCGTGTTCTTCGACCTAGGGAACATTTTTTCTTTATGCCACCTAGACACACAACTAATTATGGTCTGAATGATCCTATCACTATGGCTTGCGTAAATTACAATAAATAAAAAACCTAATTGATTTCAATATGAGTACATTCTTTTATAAATTATTGCAAAGTAATCTAAAATAAGATAAAATAAATAAATAAATACATTTGAATCATTAGCAGGTGAATATTTATGAAAAAAATAATGCTAGTCCAGTTGGATATTGGTAAGGCCGTGTTTGTTTTAGGTTTTTTTTGCATTCTTCTTAAAATAAGTTTTTGTGTTTAAAAAAGTTGCATCCGTAAGACCGCCCATAACTCAAGAACTAGTCCGATTTGAGCTTACTTTTTAAGCTTTTAGTAAGAGAAAGATATTGTATTCGTACAAAATTTCGAGGTCGACATTTTAATCAATTCTGACACTACGATGATAGAGAAACTTAAAGAAGTGGGTATCGCAATTCTGTTCGTCGGCTTCTGAGGTCTACAGCCTAAGCCGCTGGACGGATTCGTTTCAAACTTCGGATTTGGAGTTTGTGGGCTTACAGTTCGGAGCCACTTTTTTTTGTTATCCCCACTACTTCCTATATAACGGTTTAAAACAAGTTTGATTTTGAAAACTAAAATTGATATTTGAGCTTAAGTGGGTGGGGTTTAAATCCCTGCATAACCAATTTTTCGCCAATCGAAAAATGGTACTTTTGAAAATCGGCCTTATCTCAAAAACGGTCCAAGCGATTGTAACAAAAATGCATTCCTAAGGTAAGACGGTCTATCCTAACTTGATAGGGAACTCAGTTTTTCTCTAAATTATCGTACAATAACTTTTTGGAAAAAGGCACACACCCTTAAAGAAGAATAAAGGACACTAGAGAAAGAATACAGGACGAAAACGTAGCTTAGGGCATGAGGCAGACCAATAAACGTCTGGGGCAATACAACCGTAAAAGCTTCCAAGCTTGCATCAGCTTGAGCAAAAATAGCACTCGCATCTAACATGCTTCTTAAGGGGACAATATAGACTCAAGGAACACATCAGGACTCTGAGTCGATCTTAAGAAGGTCTCTGCAGATTCAACGATGATTCTAGTGAAATCCCAGAACATGCTGTACGGATTTTAGTCCTCTAAACGTTTTACACAGATGACTTTGCCAACGAAATTGGCGGGAAAAATGGATGTATACAATTGCTGATCATAGGTACAAAGGGTTTTTGACTTTGAGGGATAAAGGGATAAGATAAAGTCAGCACTTATTTCGCATCGTTTTTGACGACCTCTCTTTCAGAGAAAGTCCGCAGTGGTCCGCCGTGATACGGGTAATATGTTTATTGGCAATCGTCACAATGGTCCATCCTTAACAAATGCGCAGTGAATTCTCAGTATCATGTGTTTTGTCACCTCGACTCTCTCACTCGAGTGCCCGTTTAAAACTCGGACTTGTCAATAGTGCAGCTATTTTTTTAAAAAATTAATTCAAATTTTTTAAAGTGCAGACCACTGGAATTCCCGTTCCAAATGATGATTACAATGACGGATGGGCTGCAGCCGTATTGAAATTTAACAAACCCGCATTCATTCAAAGAAAAGCCGTCCATCATGGTTTTTCTAACACATAGTGTGTCAAGTCAATCCGACCAGCACACCTATGACTCACACACCCACTCATTGAAGAGACCTTTAGCCGCTGCCGCTATACCACCCCTTTTCCACTCGCATTCTTCTACAACAATTAACAAAGTACCCCCCGATTCCAATACTGGAAACATTCGTAACGTGCCAGCCTATCCGGCCATCCACAACTGTACAGAGAAAGTCATGATATTTTTGGCACACACTTCAACATGATACAACAACAAGGAAGCAGCAGCAGCACCACCACCTGACTGGTGTGTTTAAAAGGGGATACAATATTCGACAGGGAGCTTTCATGTTACATGCTCGTAAAACAATGAAACATTTGCACTGCCAGCAGGACATGCTAATAAATTATGAACTCTCCACTGCCGTTGGAAACTCGGACAAAACAAAACAACTGCCAGGAGTTACCAAAAATTCTATTAACATTAGACAAACTTTGTGTCTTGTGTGTGTTTGTTAGTTTGTTTGTTTATGCGAAGGATTTTCCTTGCTGCTGTTGTTTGTGCAAAAGACGAGGATTGTCCGGTCAAGGTAACTGGCAAGGTAGAGTATTATTAACTGACTCTTAGGACAACTGTTTTTTTTTGTCTGATTGTCCTGTCTTTTAATGTGAATATTAGCCAAGTTGGACAGAGGGAGAACAACATGACCAAACTGAAGGAGATCTGTGTGTGTAGGAAAAGTTGTAAAGCTTCACTGACGTGTCGTGCTATTAATTTGGCCAACAGGACCAAATGAATTGTTAAATTAAACTCAATTGCTATTAAACATGTACAACGCACGCACATGTAGACATGGTATGCTGCGTATGTGTGTCTTCATCACAAGCAAATGTTTATCCTCTAAATTGTTGTTGGATAATGGGGTATTGCACAATTGCGTCATTTATATTGAAATGCAGGACATTTAGAGGCTGCGCATGTTGCCTGTGTACGTACTTGGGATGTGGGTTTAACCGGCACAGCACCCAAGACGGGGTATTCGAATAAATTAGACTACACTGCGAAAAATAAAAGTGCAGTTTTCAAAGACAACCGCTATTTCCGTGAATGAGATATGTAAGCTCACGTTCCCTTAATTATAAATAATTTATAAATTGATTTTTGTAAATTATCTTCTAAATATTTATATAAAAGAGAGTGACGTTAGTTATAACTCAAGAACGCCTGGACCGATTTCGATGACTCGCACCAACTTGGACTGGTTTCCGGCCAAACAACAATAATACCCAAGAAAATTCCCGAAAAATCCCCGAAAAAAAAAATTATAAAGAAAATTGATTCCCCCATACATTTTGTATGGAGCAATTTTACGACGCCATCTTCATGATAGATGCCGTTTATGTTTACGTTACGTTGTGGCAATTTTTTGCGCCAAATTTGTTTGACAATTGTTTTTGTAGCAATTTTTTTTTGTCACACATTAAAAACGAAAATGCCGCTCATTCGGCATTGAAATTGCGATTGAAGACCCAACATGTAACATAGCCAAACATTCAGCAATGTCCAACGTTTTGGTAGCAAGTAAAATCATTATCTGGGACGAATGCCCAATGTCGCATAAACGTGCGATAGAAGCCCTAAATCGCAATATGAAAGATCTGCGTTATGACGCAAGACGTTTTAGGCGTGCATTGATTTTACTCTCAGGCGATTTCCGGCAAAAACTACCAGCAATACCACAATCGACCGCTGCCGATGAGATCAATGCCTGCCTCAAAAACTTCAGATGACGACAAACATGCGAGTTGCATTGCTAAACGATCCATCTGCCGAAGTGTTCTCCAATCAACTGCTAACTATCGGTAATGGTCGTGTTCCTGTCGACGCATCGAATGGATTGATTCCGTTTCCGCCGAATTTTTGCAATTTCGTCTGAACGAAAAAGGAGCTCATCAACAAAGTGTTTCCGAACATCATTGCTAACCACAAAAACTACGATTGGTTGAGTGAAAGAGCAATTTTAGTGGCAAAGAACAATGATGTGGATCACTTAAAATGCACAATTCAAAATCAAATCGTTGATTCCCTGCATTCCTTCAAATCTATCGACTGTGTAACAAACGAAGACGAAGCAACCAACTATCCAATTCATTGAATTCATTGGACTTGCCACCGCACAATTTACAATTGAAGGTTGGTTCCGTCGTCATAATGCTTCGCAATCTCAATCAACCAAAATTATGCAACGGAACGCGTTTAGCGGTCACAAAACTCATGAGCAATGTGATTCACGCGAGATTACTAAAAGGAAAGTTCAAAGGTAAGGAAGTTCTCATTCTGAGAATTCCAATGATCCCAACCGATATTCCATTCGAGTCTAAGCGAATCCAATCAAGAAATCACAAGGACAAGCTTTTCAAATAATAGATTTATTACTTCAGAGCAGGTTGTCTATATTTGTCCATAAAATTTTCTATAGCTAACAAGTCGTTTCCACGTAACCCCTGAGGTAAATTTTAACGCGTTTAACATGTAGTACGCTGTTTTATCACGTTTGACTAATCTAACTTAAATATGAAATTTAAACAAAATCGTTACAGACAGACAGGATTGGCAGAATTATTTCGAAGCTTTGTTTTCGACGAATGCAATACTTACCCTACATACATATGTGCAAGTGAAAATGTTGTGTATCATGCAGAATACAATCATTGTTCTATTTTTTTTTTCTAGATTTCAAACGAAACAATTGCCGCTTTTTTCTACAAAGTCATAACTATTTTGAAAATAAGAAAACCAACAAAATAGTAGAAACAAGTGTCAATTGTTCGGATTCACGCGAAGTGTGGGCTGTGGCTTAAACTAGTTGGCTAATATTTCTTTTAGATGTTGAGATTGCTTAATGTTAAAAATGTGCGTACATTGTATTCGGAAAAAGGTCTGAGTCAACAAAATATCTGACTTGGTTTTTCCTGGCAATTGCTACGTTTTATTCATAAGTGGCGCTGCTTTTCGAACATGCGAAAAGTTGGTGTTAACTCAAAACAGTTTCAAACGTAGCAAATGCTTCGATCTTGAGTGGGTGTTAAAGAGACGCCCAGTCTGACTGGACAACTAGGGTCAGAAGGGATGTCCCTGGTCATCTAGTATCACCAGTGGGTACTGGCCAATTTATTGCAGGCGGTATCCTTTTGCGTTTTTTTTAGTAAGTAATTATTTTCGTAGCCTTCCCATTATGGAACAATAACCGACAACAGAGTGGTTTGAAACGACAACTGGTGGTCCGCAGGGCTGTATCCTTAGTCTAATACTTTTTTGCACTCGTCACAGATGGAATTTATGAAGTTCTATTTACCTGGAAGCGTGCTTATAGCAGTATACAAGGTGTCGCAAAATTAATTAGCCTATTGAAAGATGTTATAATTTTTGCAAATAGCGTTGAACGTCAATCATATTTGACATTTGTGAACTGGACAGCTGCAGTATAAAACAGACAAGCAATGGAGCGCTATACTCCGCAAAAGCGTCGAATAATTGTGTCGACTTTATTGACCAACAATTATTGGTGGGTGCTGTTAGCGCTGCGTGAATTTCGAATCATCATGAGCGACGAGGCGCATTTCCACTTGAGCGGTTCCGTCAATAAGCAAAATCTTTTTTTCTGGGGCACTAGAAATCCGCGTGATGCACAAAGAGGTATAACATCCACTTAAAGCCGCTGTGTAGTGTGGCGTACAGGCGGGAGGAGTGATTGGGCCGTATTTTTTGGAGGACTCCATCGGCAATACGGTCACTGTTACTGGCAAACGCTTCAGGGCCATTATAAACGCTTGGTGAACATGTGGTTTCAAGAAGATGGTGTACGAGCCGCATTGGATATTGTGAAGGAAGCGTTTCCTGGTAGATTACGCTTGGGCAATTTGGCATGGCCAGCAAGATCGGACAATTTAACCATCCTAGACTTCTTTCTTCGGGGCTACTTGAAGTCGCAGGCTTATGCCCAAAAAGCCTCAGACAAGCGCAGCCCTCAAGGAGAAAATTCAACAGGAATGGGAACGGTTATCACAGGAAACCTTGCGGAATGTCATGGAAAGCGCGATAAAACGGGCACAAATGGCGGCTGCAACTCGACAAATATCATCTTTTCCAGTTAACAGAAAAATTGTAAAGATTTCCATCTCTCAAATCATTTTTTTTTTTATTTAGTAAAAAAGTAATTCAAAAATAAAATTGGATGGTTAATTTTGCGCCACCCTATATTTATTAAGGTTCTGATATACTCTGACGACTTGATGAAACTTGTTGACAAGGACAACCTGCTTGCTCTTGGGCTTGCAAACATACTGCACAATCTGGGGTCCAAGGATTAATGCTAACAAAACCAGAGATATGATTTTTAATGCCATACGCAGGAGACTCATTCAAAAGTTGGCACCACGAAAGCAAACTTAGATATAGAGAGTGCATGAGGATCTCGAGGTGTTACTTGTATTCTGGTAAGCACAATAAGGAAAAAAGCACTGAAGACAAGTTTGCATTAAATATAATGTGGCAGAAATTTTTTCCAATCGGCATATTGAAGTCTCTTTAAAATACCCAGTCTTCAACTACGATGTATGTATAAGCTTTGGAAAATGCTCATTTTTCAACCGTCGTTTCGACTCCCGACTACGACTACAAACTATATTTAGTTCTGAAAAGGCCCGGAGATAATCTGCACAAGTCCTTACTGCTTGCTTGCAATCAAATACTCGCCCTCTTGAGGTAATGTGTTGAACGGATCACTGAGAAATTTCGCAATCCGGGCAAGACTTACCGTAATAGTGGAGTAATTACCAAACCTTGCAAATTGTTTTATTTATGTTTACGTTTTAAAATCAAAACTTGTAAATTTTTAAAGAGTAAGAAATCAGTATGAAGCTTGGATTCTATCTAAAGCGGATGAAGATATCCCTGGCTGCCTCGAGAGACAATTTTCGGTTCCGTTTTCGTTGACGCGCTCTTGAGAAGGAGTAGATTCAATGACGAACTATACGAGCTATATAGCGACATATAAAAAGTCAAAAAATTGCCCATCAGTAGCCCAAGATGAATATAGGACATGTAGAGCGAATGGATAACAGTGCTCTGGCCGGAAGCTTTTTCGACTCCAACCCAGAGGGATAACGCAGTAGGGTAAGACCTCGACTTAGGTGGCATGCACAGGTTGAAGACGACCTGAACTGACTTAGGGTGAGCAACTGAAGGCAGCTAGATAAGGACCTTGCTAATTGGAGGGCCTTTGTTAGTGGAGGCCCATCAGGTTCACCCCGAAGTAAGTAAGTAAGAAATCAGTATAGACAACATTTTTAAAAATCAATCAATCAATTATTAAAAAAAATATATTTAAATGTCCAATCTGGCAGACGGCAGAGTTGCCATTGTTCATTTTTTAAATACTTTTTTCTACTGTTAAAACGACAGATGATATAAGGAGTTTTAATAATAAAAACAGTTGCGTTTCAACATTTTTTATTGTGTAAATTCGTATTCACAATAATGGACAACAGTTTATCATAATTAAAACACTAATGTTATTGCTACTGGATGCGTCTCCAGAATGAGTTACTTTGGACATGCCCACATGCCACAAGCTAATGAAGTACATACTCAACTCACAGTTCACAGAAGCACACTACGGCTGTGAAGCTAGGTGGAAATTTGCATTTCGAGTAGGTGTATGTGTGTGTGAGCGCTTCCCGTTTTAGCAACTGATTGGAGGTTAGGAATTGGGTAAAGGGAGGGTTGCCTGCGAAGACTGTCGTTCAATTGGGAGTATAGTGTGCGAAAGTGTCTACAGCCGCATGACGTGTTGGTGATTGCCATATTAATTATGTGGCTTGGGGAATCCTTGTAAAATAGTTGCTCTAATAATTATCGTCGATGCAAACCGGCTGTGGGAATATATACAGCAACTCCTTGGTGGAGTTGTCACTTAATTCCACCCTGGGAATTATGTGTGCAGTGTCGGTGAAAGTATTCCTCGAGTTTCGGTAGGGGTGTAGAATGACTCGTGCTGGGAGGGCGCTATGGTGCAGGGCGAATTAATGTGAATTGAATTTCGGAATAAATTAGGTTATTACCGAGGTGGCAAAGGGAGTGACAGAGCGTTTTCAACTGAATTGAATGGCGACGAGGTGATTTCTTATTTTCATTACTTCTTGTGATTATGTAAAGGATTTGCGAATCGATTGGAGTGAAGCAGGAATCGACACTGAATGCATTTGGAATGTAGTCTTTTGTAATTAAAGTTAGTTGAGCGAAGAGACATCCGAGGTTGAGTGGAAATTTAATTAAGCCGGTACATATCTATTCCTTCGCCGTTTCTTCGTGTACATTTACAACGCGCGTTTGGTTATACACACGTGTGATCCACGTAACGTCCCTAAAGAACCGGCTAGAGATCGAATTTGTATAGCACGTAAGCTTATTTGAACGATCACGAAAGTGGAAACAAGCAGGAAACTTATGAATCTCCAAATCCATTAATTTAACTCAACTCACAATTGCATATATTGACAGGACCAAGAGTAGATTTAAAATCTTCCCCTGGATGTCATTGTGACCTTGTATCCAAAGTAGACCAAAAGTATTGAATCTTGCTACCAAATTTAGGGAATGTATGCAATAAAAACCTCCCGCCATTTAGTTTTTTCTGTGTATTCACAGATAGGAAATTTAAGAGAATTACATTTTCACAATCATAAACTAAGTATTAACATAACTAAACTAAGTTATGTTCAAAATGTTGCGGGGGAATCGGGTAGCTGTGTGGGAACCGACGACAGTCTATTTAAAGCTTAGTTTATGGTCAAAACTTGAATGCCACCGAGTAGACCTGTGAACGCTTTCCTACTAAATCAATCAATATATAATTCTATTTTAACCATATTATCCGATATTCGCTTCTCGCCTGCTCTTTTTCCTTTTGCCTCTCTTTTTTTATGAAAGAATAGTTTCTTTGTGAGAACTGAGAAAGGTATAATTTTGTGACATTTTGTCATGGGAGGCAGGTTTACCAGGTCTTGAACTAGTTCGATAGAACAATTTCAAAATTTTTGCTGCCCAAAATCGGAGCCAAAAAGGTATCCCAAAAAGTAGCCTAATCAGAAAAAAAAAATTGTATAACTTAAAAATTTATTTTGATATTAAAATTAACAGAAAATAGAGCTGTAGTTTATTTAAAACGTCAAATCAATAAGTGAAATCAGTGAACAAAAAGTAGCGGCATATAAGTAGAATTCCTTAAGAGTACGTTTGCGGGGCAAAAAGCGCTATAGAAAAATAGTCGCCAAAGATAAAAAAGTGCTCAAATTTATAGCCCAATTAGGATTAGGCTATACTAAATTTTTTGTCTGAAACTTAGGAAAAAGATAGCCCAATTTTTGATAAATAGCACAATCTGCCAAGCCTGATGGGTCGATTGGTAATTAAACCTTTTTTTGACCTAATCCAAGATCTGGGCTTGGTGAGAAAGTAAAGTAGAGAATTGGCACAGTTATAATTGAAAATTGATCAAAGAATGTACCAGATTAACCAAATTCAAAATGCATTTGTAAGGATTGATTGTAAAAAAAACAATTCACAATTATGCCTTTTTTGTAAAAAAATAAAGGTAATTATGGGCCTGTTGGCATCACTGGTGCTGTGTGCAAAGCAGAGTTGCTGGAGAGAAATATTATAAGGTAGTACTGCAGCCAAAAAAAGGGGAGTATTTAAAAAAAAATAAGAGAACAGACATTTTTTAGTCTTCAAAAATAAATGTGGGAACCATTTTTTTTTATTTTTATTAAAATAAAAATCATAAAAAAATGTTGTTAGAAAAAAAACAAAACATAAACAAATAATTTATTAATTCTTACAACAAAAGTAAGTTAATATCTCAAAATCTGTCTTATAACAGATAGCTTTAATGCATATTATTAATATAAAAATTAGGAACTTATTGAATCACAAGATGTGTATTATTTTACATTAAATACAAGTGGCTTTGCAAAAAGCAAGGTATTTTGATTCATTTTATATGGTAAAAGTGTAACAAAAATATGCAAAAAGAAACAAACATTATTTTTTATACGAATTCAAAAGATTTTTTGAAGGATTCCATTTACTAAAATCAACTCCACTTTATAATTCCTTGCAACTCATAATTGCACTCAATGTATTTACCTCCAATCTGTTCCGTTTTTTATCTTTAATGAGAAACAGCTGGGAAAAACGGAACGGAACGGAATCAGGAATGGAAGAAATTATTTCAGTCACGCTTTCGTCTTTTAATATTCTCGGCAAACACCTTTAAAATTATTACTTGATTTATTTCATTTTTTTTTATTTCAATAAAAATTTCAGCCTAAATGCAAGTGACAAAGAACAGAAACAGAAACATAATCCCATACATTTGCAACAGAAACAGAATTAGGAACAGAACATAATTTTTTCAGCAACAGAATTTAGCGACAGAAAAACGGCTGTTTGACGACAGAACGTAGACAAGTCTCCATTGATTGTTTCTGTTGCTGCCAGTAACCACTATTTCGCGATAGCGAAAGAAAAAATCGACTGTGGCTTCAATTGGCAACAGAACTTAAACGAAATGGCAAGTTTTATCATTTATTTTCGCTAGTAGCTACATATTGTTTAAGAACTGCCGCTCTGCTTGATTATACGCCGCGATTCGACAATTAGCTTCATGTAAATCGTCTTCACTGAACATTTCTAAAAATCTGTTCCAATTTTTCGTCAGAAGTCAAAGCTAAATATTCAAACGAAACACAATTTGGCATAGGCGGCAGCCATGTTTTTATGGATCTGTTTCTGTTTCTGTTTCAGTTTTGTGTAACTGAGCGAGCAACGTAAACAGAACCAGAATTTACTACAGAACGAAAAAACTTTCTGTTCTGTTTCAGTTTCTGTTCTTTGTCACTTGGTGCCACTAGCCCCAACATGCAGCGAGTCAATATTTTTTAAATAGTTATCAGAAAAATTCGGATCAGAGAGAAACTCGTCACGTAAGAACTCCGATTTGATAAAATTCTGTAAAATTGTTTTGTAGAAGGCAAAAACTTATTAATCCGGACGGACTAAGTTATTTAGTTAACTGAAGAACATAGGCTAGAAATAATAAAACAATTTTGTGGTATCATTTAGCTCTTCTTGAATCATGTGAACAAGATCTAGGTTGCTGTCAGAAGATTCAAACGAATTCTCCAAAAAATAATGTTATAATACAGGCCACTGTTCCAAGGTTCTTGCCACAACCTGTTCAAGAGCTAGCCACCTAGTAAAAGACGTTTTTAAAATCTTATATTTTTCGACGTTAAAATATTCCTGAAACTCTCTAAATTGGATTTGCTTCTTTGAGCTATGTGAAAAGCAAACAGATGTTTCTTAGAAAAACCTCAATATTCTGTGACATTATTTTTAGCTGCGGCTGAGGAACAGATATGTAATGAATGGCACATACACCCTAAATTAAACATATTTGGATTTTCCTTTCAAAAAGGAGATCGAACTCCACTTTTTTTGCCACCCATCACAGCAGCATTGTCTGAGGCAAAGACAACACAATTTTTTAAAGATTAATATTCCTTTAAAAATAGATTTAGCATCAAACTCAAACAGCTCAATTAAGGAAAGAAATCGATTTCTAACTTTACCATATTTGAAATCAAAATACTTTAGCACGACACATAAACATAAGCACTTTGAGGAACTGACATCCGTTGTCTCATCAATTATCACAGGAAACTTTAGATTTTTTCAAACATCCACTAGGTATATCACGATAGCCTCTTCTAACAAACTTGACGTTATTGTTTCTTTGAGTTTTGTTCTCTCAAGCTTTATATCTTTTATAGTTTCACCATCAACACTTTTTATAAATGCAATAAAAGGTTCATTTAAGGACATGGCTAGGTTATACTGCGAAATGAACATTATTATTTTTAGTTCTGAGGTTTCATGCTTTTAATTTTTTTTTAGTTGGTCAGAATCAACTTTATTTAAATTTAATAAATTTACTATATTTATTTTTGGTTGTTGTTTATGCGATGTGGGTTGATTTTTGATGGCTTTCTTTCTATATGCTGTTAGTGTATATATAGAACAGAATGGATTTTGTTGATTTCCTTAAGAAAGGCAAAATCACTCGACCATCCTTGACACTACTTTTGCGAGCGATATTTGCTCTTTTTGAAGATGTGGTAGGTATATTCTTCACCAGCATCAGAAAACTCATCTTCCTTGGTTCTTTCGGCAGGGGATTCAGGTGATTCTTCCACCAAATCTGCAGGAACACCAGCAGACTCATTTGTTTAAGAACCTCCAGCAGCACAAGACACATTTACAGCTTTTTTTGCCTTTACCGCCTACAAAGAATACCATTTTACTAAATATCTATTGTACAAGTTTACTTTGATTTATTGTAATAGGAATAACAATATTTCAAGCCTGAATCTAACAAACCTTTTCATTTTATTGCACTATGCACAAACAAATTCACGGAGTTCAAACAAAAAAACAGAACCACCAAACCACAATCCCCGTGTGGAGTTTAGTCAGTTCTCCCATCGGGCGCGTCCCCAGGTGGCGGATAGGGGGGCCCTGTGCGTGTGTATGCCAGACAGTGTGCACACTCGCAGGGTTGGTGGAAATAACCAATACCACCCGCGGACCAAAAAACTGACAGGAGGTGGATACTCTTTAAAAATCTAATATGGAGGTGAAGAAGAAAAATAACGAAGTTACGGTGCAGGGAGTCGGATCCCCAGTACCGGCGGCTGAGAGTGCGAAAGCAGGCTCAAAGTCGTCGAGATACAATGACTGCATAATAATGGAAAAGAATAGTGCGAATGCACCAGCTACAGTATTGGCAAACTTGGATGCTGTAGCCATGAATGTTACAAGGAACGAGAACAAGGAAGCGGATACGGCTGCCGATCCGTTTAGAAGGAGCACTCGGGTTGCGCGTTCACCAACTAAAGCGACTTCCTTGCGGGACAATATGCGTTCGCATTCTGAATCGACGTCATCGGAAAAAACTGATGCGACAAAAGCGAATGTTATTGCTCACCGCGCACTGAATAGCAGTGACAAACATGAGAGAAATAAAATGCTACAACTTGGAATGAAAATTGACGGTCTAATTGATTTCTACAGGGACAAGCATAACGTTCATGGAGAAATTAAGAAAATGGGCACTCTCATAAAGTCAGTTTTCCGGGAGGCGGAATCCGAAGTCGCTGATTTACGGAATGAGATATCTGTTCTCCGTGAGCAGATAAAGATCCTTAGCCGTAATGCGGAAAAATCTCAAGTGACAGCATCCTCGCAAACGGATATAGTCCCGACCGGAAAAAACACGAGCCGAAATAAGGAAATACCAGCGATCAATAAGAACAGATCGCCTCTCCGACCTGTTAAGAGAAACAGGGAGGTGGATGTAAACGGTAACCGGTCAGAGGAGCAAACATCTAAGGCCCCTGCTTCGAAAAAGACTAAGGTGAATTCGCCAAAAAAAACAAGCGGTAACAATATATTAGTTCCGTCTAAACAAGTTTTAGAACAGCAGAAACAAACAGGCAAGAAGAGTACACCGCAACCGACACCAAATCTAGACACTAAGTCGGCGCAAGAATGGGTGAGGGTTGTCAACAAGAAGCATATCAAAGATGCAAAAAAACCACAGCGTCCGGATGCTATAGTCATTAAAAAGACCGGCGAACTATCATACGCGGACCTACTCAGGAAATTGAAGGCTGATCCTACACTTAAGGAAGTAGGAACGAATGTGAGTCGAATCCGGAAAACTGCAAGCGGGGACCTCTTACTGTCGCTAAATAAAGCCGCAAATCCCACAACCGCAGTCTATAAGGAAAAAATCAAAGACGCCCTGGGAGAAAACGGTGAAGTTTGGTCACTCACTCAAGAGGCCTTGCTAGAATGCAAGGATATAGACGAAGTGACGTCAAAAGAGGAGATCTGTTCCGCTCTAACAGATCAAATGGATTTCGAATTCAAGGCCGCAATGATTAAGAACGTGAGGAAAGCATATGGTGGAACGCAAACAGCCACCATAAGCGTACCAGCGGAAATTGCGAAGAGGATGCTGAGAATAGGGAAAGTGCGAATCGGTTGGGTCTACTGCCGAATACGAGAAAAAACTGTACTTAAGCGTTGCTTTAGATGCCTTGAGTTCGGACACTTCGCGAGAGCGTGCAAAAGTTCTAACGACCGATCGGGTCTGTGTATCAGGTGCGGAGCAAATGGCCACAAGTTGAAGGACTGCAAAGCCAGACCAAAATGTCTACTTTGTGAAGTTAAAAATGTCGAGTCTGGACATATTACTGGTAGTAGGAGATGTCCAGAATACAAGAAAGCGATAGAAACTTCTTCGAAAAAAATATGAATATACTACAGCTCAATCTAAATCATTGTGAAGCGGCCCAGGACCTCCTGCAGCAAACTATTCGTGAACGGAAAATTGATGTAGCGATTATCTGTGAGCAATATAGGAACCTATCTGGAAACAACTGGGTTACCGACACGACAAAAACGTCTGCAATTTGGGTTTGTGGAGACGCCTCCATTCAGGAATACACAGAGGTGCCCGAGGACTTCTTTATATGGGTTAAGATAAACGGCATTTATATATACAGCTGCTATATACCACCTAGCGCTACTATCGACATTTTCGAGAGAGTTTTAGATAGACTAGTTGCTGATGCTACCGGTAAGAGTCCCGTCATAATAGCAGGGGATTTTAACGCATGGGCATCGGAATGGGGCAGTTCGTATACGAATCGTAGAGGGACTGTTCTATTAGAAGCTTTCTCTTGTTTGGACATCATTTTAGCTAACAGCGGAAGTATTAACACTTTTAGCACAGCTAGATCGGGATCTATCATCGATCTTACATTCGCAAGTAGCATCCTGCTACGAAATGCTAACTGGCGTGTGAGCGACCATTACACGCATAGCGACCACAACGCCATTTTATTCAGAGCCAACACTGTACTAGTAAACCGTCATAACCTAATGACGCTGAAGCGATCTAAATGGAATGTGAGCACGCTAGATGAGGATCTCCTAAGCTTCGTCGTCAGTGAGGCGATAGTTGAAGCCAGAAATGCAGGGGAATTTGTAACACAGGTATCACGGCTGGTAGTCAACGCGTGTAATACATCAATGTCCAGGTTGGGAACAGGAAAGCATCGACCTCCAGTATATTGGTGGACCCCTGAGATTGCAGAACTCAGATCGTTGTGTCATCGAACGCGACGAACTTACCAGCGTTCCAGGATACGATACACCGATAACCATCAAATTCAACTTGCACGAAACGCACACCGAGAAGCGAGAACCCGTTTTAAAAAAGCTATCAAGTCTAGCAAGCGCCTCTGTTTTAGGAATCTCTGCGAAGAACTCAACAACGACGTCTGGGGTAAAGCCTATCAAATCGTATCGATGAGGCTAAAAGGTCCTCGTATGCAATCACCGACGTGCCCAGCTTTGTTACAACAAATAGTCGAGACTCTATTTCCTCGGCAAGAAGGCACAGAGCTCGGCAGTCAAAGTATACACGAAATTGCGCCCATACCCGTCGTAACACGCGAAGAATTATCCGAAGCTTGTAAGAAGGTACGCGATAGAAAGGCACCGGGACTGGACGGTATACCAAATAGAGCCCTAAAAATAGCAATTAAAACACGACCGGATTTATTTACCCAAATGTTCAACGCGTGTCTTCAGGAGGGCATTTTTCCTGAACCTTGGAAGCGCCAAAGACTTGTCCTACTGCCGAAAGGAAATTGTAACCCAAACGAACCATCCTCCTATCGTCCTATTTGTTTACTAGACACGATTGGTAAAATTCTCGAGCGAATTATTTACAACAGGCTCCAGCCAGCAATTGAAACGGCGGGAGGCCTCTCGGAACATCAATACGGCTTTCGTAGATCAAGATCTACGGTAGATGCAATCAATGCGGTAATAACGAGAGCCCGAGCCGCTATAGAAGGAAAGCGTTGGAAAGGAGGATCCAAAAAATACTGCGCCGTTATAACGCTTGATGTAAAAAACGCGTTCAATTCGGCGAATTGGGAACGTATCATGCTCTGTCTATACCGGATTGGAATACCGAACTATCTTCGTAGGATTATAATTAGTTACTTTTCGAATAGAGTTCTTCTCTACGACTCTGATGAGGGAATAAAAGAGTATGAAGTAACGGGCGGTGTACCACAAGGTTCAGTTCTAGGCCCCTTGCTGTGGAACGTTATGTATGACGAAATTCTGCGTCTACCGATTCCAAGAGAAGCGTCAATTATCGGCTTCGCAGACGACATAGCCGTGGTAGTTGTGGCCAAAACAATAGAAGAAGTGGAACTTCTCTGTAATGAGACAGTTGCAAATGTACGTAGATGGCTATCTAGTGCAGGTTTGAAACTCGCCGACCACAAAACGGAAGCAGTACTTATTACGAGTAGGAAAGTTCGGGAAACGATAACGCTTAGAGTAGGAGAGCATGAAGTAGTTTCTCAACCGTTTATTAAGTACCTCGGAGTAATTATAGACGCTCGCCTGAGCTTTAAACACCATCTTGAATATGTATGCAAAAAGTCATCAAAAACTGTTAGCGCGCTTTCTAGGCTGATGAGTAACATCGGGGGCCCGAAACAAACAAAGAGACTACTGCTTGCAGAAACTGCCAGTTCTATTCTCATGTATGCGGTAGAATTATGGTCAAGTGCAACGAAAGTTAAGTCTTACGTGAGGGGAGCCAAATCCGTCCACCGTCTTGGAGCATTAAGAGTCGCCTGCGCGTTTCGAACAGTTTCGAACGATGCCATACTTGTCGTATCTTCAATGTTACCTATCGATATACTTGCTGAAGAAATGGTAAAATTAAAAATCGAGCGAGTCCGAAATGGTCGGGTAGATAACGACAAAAGAAAATACGAAAGGAGTCTGAGTATAGCAACCTGGCAACAACAATGGAATGAAGCGTTGAAGGGAAGATGGACGCACAGGCTGATACCAGTAATTGACGTATGGATTAAACGGAAACATGGTGAAACAAACTTCTATCTGACTCAGTTCTTGACGGGTCATGGCTGTTACAGAGAATATCTTTTTAAACGCGGACATGAAACCAGCCCAAATTGTCCGCATTGCGGAAATGTTTCTGAAAACGCGGAACACGTGTTTTTTTATTGCCAACGGTACGAAACCGAGAGGATCTGTCTACGGGACCAATTTGGGGAGTGGCCCACTCCCGATAACATCGTAAACTATATGCTTCAGAATGACGAAAACTGGACCATTGTAAGTAACGTGGCGGTGCGTATACTCAGCGACCTTAGACGCTTAGAACGCCAACGGAAAGCTAATAGTAGTTCCAACAATTGAGCAACAAGCTAAGTCTTTATACCGACCCCCGCGAAGTAATACCTTACGGCGGTTCCGCGGGGGAAACAAATCGGCCTGTTCGAGAAGGGAGGTGGTTTTAGCCGGTAGGAATCCGGCACTATCAATGGACGTCGGACCATTGGTGTCTCATGCAAGATTTCCACCTTCCTACTACAAAAAAAAAAAAAAAAAAAAAAAAAAAAAACCAAACCACAATCAGAGACAATACTGAGACCACCAACTCCGGCCGATTTCTCGTTACTTAGCCTACAAGCTATATTTTTATGGAGTGTTCACGTTTGGTGCGCTAGTATTCTTACATAGAAAATCGTATTGACAAATGTCACGAAACTTCAAAAATTCTGCTCACCAACACAATCCCAGGAGATATGAGACACTTCCGCTGTGGGCAAAGTTGCTGGCGGAGTTCATAGAATTTTATCCGTTTAATTTGAAATTGTTCGTTACGTGTGGATAATATTTTTTTTTAGGAATACGTGCACATTTGCTTAAAATGTTCATGAAAAATTAACAATGTAGATTGGTTGAGGGAAAATGAAAACATTTTGAGCAAATTTTCTTCATTATTTAAGAAAAATTTACACACGAAATCGAAGTTAATGATATCCAAAAGCGGAAAATACACAACCATGTTTGTCCTAATATGTTTCTAGTATATAAAACATATATTTTAGATAGTTTTATTAACCAAACAAATCAAATTATTGGCCTTTTAACAATTTATTATAATAACTAACCAATGGCATTCAGTTATGTAAAAATGTGGTATTCCCGAACTCTTTCACATTTCCCCACGGTTTTCGCGGCTGGCGGCATTTATTTTTGTATTTTTTGTTTGTTTTTGCATGTCACACGGATAATTGGCAACACCGATAGGAATACAAAATGGTGAATTTGAAAAAAAAATTGAGGGGTCCCGCGGCAAGAGGATTGTGGGGTTCTCGGTATGGGTTGTCTATGGTCCCCGTGATGACCTCATCATGGCAAGTAAATGTTTTTTTTTCATCATCGCAAAAGCCTCTACTACAGTGTTCTTAGAGCACTGTATGATGTAAATTTGAATAGCATCCACAAGCCTTTCATAATGACAACTCTGGTCCACGCAGTGGTGAACATAAAACAAAAAAAAATCCCTACAGTACACAAAGAAAATCCCTACCCTTTCCCCACACCATCGAATATTTTCACTACAATCTCTCTACATAGCTATTTTATCCATACCTCCACGAATAAAATCGTATCAAACTTCTCATACGCAATTTCAACCACAAATGATTTTTTCCTTTTTGTTGACTCTTCAAACTTTATCATCGCATTTCATTCCTTAGCGAATATCGGCGAACGTAAGAGCAAAATAAAATAGTTAAACAAAACTAATAAATATTTTTTGACTGAGCAAATCAATTTACTTACAAATCCATAAAATGAAAATGTTTCGTCCGAAAATATGTCACGAGTCGGTTGTAGCAAATTAAATATGTACGTATTTTGAATTCTGATTGCTAAAAACTAACGTACCTATCACAAGAACAAAACAAATCGAAGTACAAGACAAAAGACAAGGAACGCAAAAGATAAAGAAAACAATACAAGAAAAAGAGATCAATTTATTTTCGCCGCCGCCGTCGCGTCGTGTAGGTATATCGAGCGCAGGCGAAAAGAGAAAGACTTATTAGGTCCATTCGCGTACTTTCACGAGCCAAGCACTAAAAATCTGTCAAACTCGAAAAATTGAGCGAAACTCTCTCAGAAAGCTGAAATATACTCCAAAGTACGTGGATACACTCGAGCTACTTTGAGCCACTTACATCTTTGAAATCTAATCCATATCACGAATAAATTTATAACTTACCTTTTTGCAACATATGAAACGTTCTAGGAGAACATTCGACCACTACCGAATTTTTTTTATTTTCAGATATTTTATTTTTGTGAACAATTGACTTTTACAACGGATTTTGAATTTGTTTCCTGTCAACTTTGCGAATTTGACATTTTTATCAGTACTTGCCGGTTGAAATTCTCTGAGCTGTTTTGAGCCAAGAGAGGAACTGCTCGTTACTCGTTATTTTGCTAATTTTATCTTTTTCTGTAATTTTTGATGAGTGCGTGTATAGACTTTGTACGTTCGATTCAAACCGCGTACGCGAACGAACCTATTGACACCGAATTTCAGTTTCAGACACGATTTTTCAGAAAAATCAACTGAATTGTTTTTTTTTTTTTATAAAAATCCCTTCGTTATACAAATCTGTCCTTTTTGTTTTAGGGTAGGGATTTTTCCCTACATGTGCAAACACTGGGTCCACGAACTATCTGCTTTAATATGATATCCAAAAAGTCATATGCTGAGGGAAATATTTTTCAAATGTCACAATCCGTGTCAGTTGAAGTGCAACAACCGATTTTCGCCGAGTACCTATATTATTGACCTTTTATTTTTTAGCTGAGTCAGCTGTCAGCCTCATTACAAAAAAAAGCAAATGATATGCATAGCAGGACACATTGTATACTTTTAATATGAATGCTGACGCAGTTTTTGGCATCACTTTCCCTCGATGAATAATTCAAGCAATTGCCCTTTTCATCGTATGGAAGAGGCTATCCCTCTGAAAATACTGATATTTCATTTATTACGCACGAAAAAGATTCCACTGAATATTTGAAAAACTTCAAGGCGATACGAATATGTGAGCTTCGATCTATTTGTCTCACGACCTGAAGGAGAATGCAAAAGGATAGTTTTCAGGCAAATACTTCGATTGAGTTAAAAACAAACACTCAACGTTCGTTAGCCGAGAGCTGATCAGCAAATTTTTAAGGAAGTAATTTTGGCCTCTAAAAAAGTAAAAACAAAAAAATCAACCGCAAAAACCCAGCCCCTATTTGGCAAACGCTCCCAAATACCAATTATCCTATGTACTGTATTCAATTTGCACTCTCTCAGTACAGATTCCAATTCATTATAGCAAAGGCCGTTCATTAGTCATTTCTAGTCTTATGACGAATGTGAGTAACTACCTCGGAAAGTAGGAAATAAAAGCCCAAAGTTATCTGCCGAAATGACACTTGCTGAGTTCGAAGAACATAGACCATCTGAAGTGCGAACATGTGCCACTAGATATGTTACAACAATCACTCATGTCTCTGGCGTGATAATTAATTGATGATACCATTCCATACTATACACACAATACGACTCTCGATGCTCACATAGAACGCGAGGGTGGGAAGCTAATAAATTCCCTGCAGCCACTGTAAGCTCCGAATATCCGCCCCGACACACTTCCTAACCCATGTCACAAAAAAGAAACGGGCCAAAGGGCCAACCGGGATATGTGTCATCTATCGACTTTCATTAAAATCAAACACATACACATTCAGATAATATACGAACATACACATCCCATACCGAAGATAAAAAGCATTCTGCTGCTTGAACACACACACACACTAATTTTTCGATGACAAATTGTCGAACTAGACGAAAGCGATTCCATGTTTCTTCTCTTCCCGGCTGTCATATCGTATTAGAGTAAACTTTCAAAGTCCCCGCCGTTCCAGTTACATCCTCCAGCTCATCGAGGACATTTACTATAACCCATTTGTGTTCATTAGAACCATTGAGGAAATTTTATTACCCCATAAGACTGAAGCATCCTTCCAATAGTCGACAAAAAAAAATCATCTCCTTACAAAATCAGGATGTTCTTCGTTGTGAAGCGAAAAATGTTATTTACTCAATACGGCTGTGGTTTTTTTCCCCTCAATAACTAAACATCCTTTTGGTTGTGGTTCTTGTACGGTAGACTGTGTTTAGCTTAGAGCATCCAAGCTTCCCGTTATTATTATAGAATAATATTTGGCCAATTTATTTCATCATGCAACATACATAGTATACGTGCCAAGCCATATATGAACGGCTATTACAACAACGATGTAATAATATGTTTTCGTCCTGTCAAAAAAGAACAGAACAAGGAAACAGAGAAGCAAAAGGACCAACAGAAAACATAAGACTAAGTGGATTATTATACAAAATATAACCGTTTCAGGTTTATTTTTTCGTCCTTATATGACCTGTACCTATCCTATACCCTACCCATCGCTCTGCAGTTCCTTTTCACATCGTTATTGCTGTCAATTTACGAGGAAAAATGTTTTCAGTTTCCAGCTATAACGAAGCCAGTTGGGTCAGTTTATCTTGATGCACTGCTTTAAGGCGGAAAGCAGTGCAAAATGAAACGTAGCCCTGGGAATGAGATACTCTTGTTGCTGCTGCTGCTAATGGCGAATGTGTGTTGGACGTTGGTGTAGCTACACAGAGTCCACTTTTTTGACTTACGAAATTGGAATATCCCTGCAGAGCAGCTCTGCACTTAGCAGGAATACCCATACATTCATAATCAACGATACGAACAAGTAGAACAAGACAGAGACAGAGACAGAGACAGAGACAGAGAGAGGAGGACTGCAAGCATGCATGAGTGTAGTAAATTTAAATAATTTATTAGCCAAGATGCACTTAGCAGACCCGGTACAGGAACATACAAAAATATACAAAAAATGTAGGTTTAGGTTAAGAAAACCAAACCGGTTGTATGCACAGGACCTAGTAATCATGCACTTGTTTGACAGTTTACCCCTTTGCTCGGGGTAATGTCAATATTTGATATGGCAAATTTAGAAAGGCACATATCAGCAGTTGGGTATCTTATTTGTTTGTATATGCACAAGGATTTGTTTGTCGTTAGCATACGAAGGGAATGGCGGGGAGGAATGAGGTGCTGCAGGGATTTGATCTATAGCTAAAAATACTTACCTTTGGTCGGCGTTCAGGAAATTTCTGGGGAATGTTATGTTCTCCGGGCTTATCACAGGATAGCTGCCAGCTTTTAGGTGAAGTGTTACATCACGAGGTTTACATACTCTATCTGTAAAGAAATAGAAATGAGAAAAATCAGTATGACGAAACATAGGGCTTTTTTATTTAAACTCGTTTGTGGCGGAAAATCGACCCACCCTTACAATTACCGTCAACTGCCCTAACAATTATGGGGTACCTAACATTGACCAAAAACAGGAAAATATTTCTAAACACCGTGGTGGGTAGTTTATTTATAATTTCTATATAATTTTTAGTTTTTTGTATTAACCTATTTGTCACTAGATGCCATATTATATGTTGAAGGGAAAAATAAAATGTATGTGAGTTTTAACGGGAACTTTTCAAGTGGTCCTATAATGGTGTGATTTTCATTGGTGCAACCTTTGCCTGTTGTTCCGAGACCACCGTTTGTGAAGCAAAATAATAGTTAAGGTGAGTAGCTCAACATTTTTTATAAAGAAAAAAATGTTGTTTGTCTATAAAAATACTATACAATTATAAATAATCAGATTTTTGAAAAAAACTATTCGAAAATTAATCAAATTTTCTAACATGGACCGACTGGATCCTAACATTGACCACTGCTTCTTTTTAAATTTTTCTAAGAATTATCAATATTTTATTGAAAATATTACCCTAAATACTTCACAAAATTATTTTAATCATTATTTAATTTTATTTTAATTTAATATTCTTGCAATTAAAAGGTAAAAATTAGGTTTCTTTTAATTTAACTTATTTTTAGTATTAAAAAATGTACATTTAAAAAAAAAATATATTAAATAATCACTAAAAGGAAATCGAGCTAAAGTTTAACTTTTGAACTTTTACTCGAAAAGTATTTATTCCTGGAACATTTTCATCGCTGGTCAATGCTAGAAATTCGATGCCCTAACATTGACCACTCACTTTTTCCTATATAAATCAAAAATGAATCGACAAAATTTGGTAAATCCACGATTTTATGATACACAACGATAGTCCCCATAATCTAATAGTCGAAAGTTATGCATATAAATAAACAGAGCTGTGAAATTCAACGTCAAAGCTCAAAACTGGTCAATGTTAGGGTAGTTGACGGTACGCCTCTTTCATAAGTTTTACTCATGATTTACATTTTAAAACGTCAATATTAAAATTAAGAGCAAAAAATTCATGTCAAAAAATTTTCATTTCCATAAGGAGTGTTTTTGAGCATCCATCTCAGCAAAGCAAAGTAAAGTAAGATTTTCAGTACGCAATTAAAACAATTACTGTGAGCAGGGTTCGGACTTTTGAAATCGTTTTTCGAAGTAGATAAAAAGAAAAAACGAAGTAAAACTACATTTTTTGAAGTAGATTTATTAAAAACAATGAACACTTTTTTTATTTTTTGAAAAAAAAGGACTTCTAAAGAGAACAAAAAATTGAGAGGAACAAAAATTGCATAAGACAAAATATAAATGTAGATATATGTACATTTACATTGCGTTTTTTAATATTTTAGACTCCTTAAATTCCTTAAATATTTTTTTTTTTTATATCAAAAACTTGTAAATAAACGTTTAAGGTTATGTATTTAAAACAAATTTACCATCAACAAATTTATACTGCTTTAAAATTTGTATTAAATTAAGCGGAACATAAACATCTTTCCGATTTTCCAGTAAACATCTTGAGAACATTCGTTTTTCCACTGATTTTACATTTAATCTATTTCGGAATTTGTTTTTTAACAAATTCATTTCGGAGAAATTTCTTTCAGCCGCTGCAAGACTGTGCGGTAAAATAGCTAAGGTTAACATGTGCTCTATTAAATCCTTAAACATGAATTATTATTCGACAGATAACCTGCGAGTTTTAAGTTTATTTCAAAAATCAAATCCTCGATAATCAGTGCTGCCACATAATTATTCTCTGAATGATCTATAGGAAAAAAATCGAAGTAGCTCGTTTACCAAGCGGATTGACGAAGTAGATTTAGAGAAGTTGCGAAAAGCGAAGTAGATCTACTCCGATAGGAGTAAAGGTCGAACCCTGGCGCAGTGCTAGCAAATTCTCTTATTTTGGCGTTAAAGTAAAGTAGGATTTTCAGTACGTAATTAAAACAACTACTGTGAGTCCTCGAAGTGTCAAGTAGAGCGTGGTTGTTGCAATAGCGTGCTGAAAATTCTACTTTACTTTGCTTTGCTGAGATCGAAGCTTAAAAAAGCCTGTAGTAACATCGTTGAAGCGGAAATGGTTGGTCAACAAGTCGCGGAAAAATATATGCCCCTGAATTAAAATTATTCTGTTGCTTACATTTAGGCGTAGGTTAATTGTATTCCTTCAAAAATTGGTTCTAATCTAAGATGAGGATTGAATACGTTACTATGGTAATATGGCGGCGACAAATTGAATGTCACAAAGATGCTTTCAATTAGCTGATAAGCATTTTGTAAGGTGAATGCTTAACTTAATTTTACAAGCATAATGGCGACATAGAGCCACACTTTTTAGTTTGTGCACATCTGTTGCAGTCCACCACGGATGTAAGTAACACTCATTTATAACAACAAATCGCTTATAAGAAACGCATGTGGAAACACCGGTGTCTTTTCTCTTTATGTCCATATTAAAAGCAGCTGACATAAGAAATACACTTACATAAGAATCATTCCGATATAAGAAACGAACTTTCATTCACAAAATCTATAGAGGTATTCACTTGTATGATTGCGAAAGTGCAACTTTTTTTTGCACTACAACAACGAAATAAATACTGACTAAAATTTCGCTACACTTTTGCAGTTTATCTATATCTACCCTGACCCTATTGCAACCGAAAAATACAACAAAGTAAAGTGTCGCCTTGTCAAGTTGATAGTTCGGTAAATTGTTAATTCTTGTGTGTAACTATCGCAAAAAAGTTAAGAGAACGGAAAACAAAATGGACAGAAAAAAAGGTATGCATGATATTTATTAGACTATTCTAGAAGAAGGAAAATTCGAGGTTTTTTTTTTTTACCCAGGTTCAGAAAAGTTTAAAAAGTTTTTTTTCCAGAACATAATGTCAATTGACAAACTGTCATTTGTTTCGCAATTTTCCTAGGTCTGTTACACCGAATCGTGAATACCACTTATTATTCGAAAGAAAATCCCCCCTTTTTTTGATTATAGAGGTTTCTTATATCCGTCCGCGGTGGACTTTATAAGTTTCATCCTACTCATTTCATAATAAATACAGTGGAAGTCGCTTATAACGACCTCGCTTATTGCGACCAGTCGCTTACAACATCTATTTTCCTTCCTTTCACTTGGTTGGTCTCTTTACATTTTTAGCTATTCTACCGTCGGATAAAACGTCATCGTATATATATGTAATGTCATACATGAATGAAACTTCAAAAATTTATAATAACTAACCAATGGCATTCAGTAATGAACAAATGTGGTATTCCGAACTCTTTCACATTTCCCCACGGTTGCCGAGGTTGGCAGCATTTATTTTTGCATTTTTTGTACGTTTTTGCATGTCAACAACACCGATAGGAAAACAAAATAGCGAATTTGAAAAAAAAAACTGAGGGGGCCAGTGGCAAGAGGATTGTGAGTTGAGGGTCTCAGTATGATTTGTCTATGATGAACAGTCCACTAC
This sequence comes from Cheilosia variabilis, assembly GCA_951230905.1. Classification (NCBI taxonomy): domain Eukaryota; kingdom Metazoa; phylum Arthropoda; class Insecta; order Diptera; family Syrphidae; genus Cheilosia; species Cheilosia variabilis. The sequence continues at coordinate 47,740,365 of OX579676.1, forward strand.
GTTGTGCATCTGTTCACTTCACACATTTGTTGAATATTATTGCTATTTGATCTGTCGCTGGGACCGCGTCTGCGAAATCGACTGCGGAAAGTTACGCAAATTCACAAATGTCAAACTGTGACAACCGGTCTTGTGAATTGCTTTTCATGTTTTAAGAGTTGCAGCAATGACGGTAAGAATTTAATTAAGTAGATAGTTATTCTATTGCTTCATAATTATTTGCAGCGAATAACGCAATGACATTTCCGACGGTAGTTCACTTAAAGCACCGCAGAAATATATGAATTTACGAGTTGCATAAAATTATGAGATAAAGTGAATACCCTTAATGATTTCAGTTTTTCAAGTTATTTATGGACACATATTTTAGTTTCCCTTAACTGACAGAAAAAGCTTTATAAGGATTACAAAAAATTAACGCAGCAGAGTAGTAAATGTTTGCTTCTTAGCATGAGTATTTGGTATGCCATCAAATTAGACATTTTTAGCTAAATCTAAGATAGGGGATGATGGGGCAGATTCGACCGTTTTTTCCGTACTAAACATTTTTTGCTGAATATTATATTTGTGACAATTTTGTTTCACTTCATACTGCTACTCTATAGCTGGCGTAGTTGTTATTGTGCAGGACTATGATGCAAGGAGTCTCAGATTTGATCCCCAGAAAATCACAAATAACATTTTACAGTTTTTCCACAGCGTCACTTTGTAGTGTCTCCTGGGAAAGCTTCTTAATTGAGTTTCTTTCACTAAAGCGTTTTGTACGGGAATTTTATATGAGAACAACATGATGAAGAAATGGAGCAATAATTGTTGGACTTTGGAAATCGGAAGATCGTAGTAGACTAATTGAGTTGCCTACAAATGTTTGCAGCGTCAAAAGAATGATTTATTTAAAGGGTCTTCAAACCTTTTACAACACTACAATAACAACGTTTGGCAGAGCGAACATTCTGTACTGGCTGCACGAACTCAAAAAACTACTACAAAAATGGTTTCGCAATATACTTTTGTTCTGTTTCTTACAAAAAAATATATTTTCAGACCGAATATTGTTAAATTTGTTATCTTACTTACATCTTTGTCCCGTTGGTGTTTTCTCCGTTCCAGTCTTTCGGTATATTTGTCCGAAGTTATATTACAACCGTAGTTTTATAACAAAAAATGTTAAGCAATCTGACACGAAACCGAATAATAAGAACGTTTTAACAATTTTGTGGACATTCTTTTAAAGCAAAATTTCTCTGGTGGAAGTCAAATTCACTCCTGATCCTGACCACATCATTCGATGTCGAAATTTATTAGCTATAAAAGAACTGGCACATCAAGTTTCTCTATCGATCAGCGAATACCTCTTTTCAATTAATATTCCTTTGGCGTTTGGCTGTCCTGAATTTGATTAACTAAATGAACAAAGAGCAGTATGCATAGATATATAGCTCGTCGCTCCTGTTTCATTTGCTCTGGCAGTAAATTAAATTATAATGCAAAGGGCTTCCATCTCAGTTTTATAATACAGGATTCTACCGCTGACTCAATATTCGCCTTATAATTTCATTTTATGGGTATGCACAGTAAATAAAAGGATACATAATGTATCTGTCGGTGTAAATCATGTTTGCTGGGTGGCTATGGCGATGGTAATAAAAGTAACGAAAAGGGTGCAAACGGCACCGAGCGACATGAGTCTTATCAAATATTCTGAAATTGAGGACACCACCATCGTCTACAATATCGAGACAGACCACCTGAGAGGACCTTGTGCGGAATAAAATGAACGATGATGGGCTTCCCTGCGCCCACTGTCTGCAATGCAATGAAGTTTATAACCGAACAGAAATATGATTTTATCAGGACTGCCGTCAGCGAGTGAGGAGGAAAGGGCGGTTTTAAAAGTGAACGGCTTCTGTTGTTTGCAACTGAAAGAAGTGACGTGGTAAAAGCAGTTGAATTCTTAGAGGCCGGATCAGGTATTTGATCCACCTATGGTGGTCATATAGCAAAACTCTGGTGAAAGGCATCGAGTACATGTCAGCGTCAGCGATTGTTTTTGTCGATGGTGCTGATAACCATCTTTTAGAAAGGTTTCTTATTTCGATGGATTTATGTGGAGTGCTGATAGGACAGTAACATTGCATGGACTCTAAATAAAGAAGTGATGCGATATCAATGGGGGTCCTTAGAAAGTACAAACTCAGGAAATGTCAACGAACTTTATATGTTTAATGTAGAATAGTTTTTTTTGTGTATACGTATTTATAAAGTGTAAAAATTATTTATGACGAACGATGGGATATATCAGCGTTGCCAGACAGTCAACATTCCCTCTCGAAAAAAAAAAAACTGAAAAATCCCCAGATTTGTCTAATTTTTCCATAAAACAAACCCCAACTTTTTGCATTATTTTTTAACATGTTTTGTGTACGACTTAAAAGTAGGAATTACGAATTTTAAACACTAACATGCAAGGGTGGGTCTTCCGAATGCAAAGTGTGCGTCAAATAAAATACAACCGATGAAAATGTTAAAGTATGTTGGTTTTTTAAACCATCTTGTAGGAATTTAATTTTTTTAAACACGGAAAAATATTTAAGTTACTGTTTGAAAAAAGAAAAATCCAAAAAATATTTTCCTACTAAAATTGAAAGACTTTTTTTGCTACCGAAAACAATCCAAAGATATTACAAGAAACAAGTTTTACTTCTATTGTCATGTCCAATTTTGAATCATTTGGTAGTGGACAGCACAGAACGACGAATCTCTACGCTACCTCATTCTAAAGATTAATTTACTTGGTGTTTCTTACGTTCGCAAAATGCCTTTAAATTAAATTTTTCAGCGGAGCCCATTTTAAGGATATTACAACGAAATACAAATAATATTGATTTTTAAAATCACAGGGCACTCATTCCGTAATTTTTCAGACGATTATCGTCGAAACGATAAACCTCCAAAAGTAGCAACTAAGTGCCGAAATTACGAGTTTGAGACCTGAATCCGGTTCATTTTCCAAAAATGTAATGAAAGCTGACGATAGTGAAACAAATTCGGGCAGAATATAACTTCTTATGGTCATCAAAGTTTCAAAAACGATATCGTCCCAACGATTACTGTTATACGGAATCTGCCCCCACTAAACAATTTCTCCTCCCAGGTTGCCCCCCGTCGACCCAAAAAAAAACCCTAAATCTGTGGGAAAAACCTCTAACCTTGCAGCCCTGTATTTTAGAGGTGCCAGAGAACTGGGCGGTGTACTGAGACTGAATTACTACTTAATAGCAAGTATTTAACTTTAAGCTATGTTCAGACGATTGCCAGATCTGCAAATATTGTCAGGTCTACCAATGAAAAAATTGCCCCAAACGTTTGACAACCGTGTGAGCTTACAATTTTATCTACAAATATTTGCAGAAAAGTCACTGTCAGATCATTGTCAGAGCACCATCTGACAATGAAATTGTAAGGTATCTGCCAATCGTCTGAGCACACAATTTTATCATTGTCAGACCATTGCCAGATGTTTAGGACATTTGCAGACTTATTTGCTATTGTCAGATGTGCTGTGTTTATTACATCTGACAATTTTTCATTTCCAGACAAATATTTTTCATATTTGAACAAACAAAACGAAGTTCTTGCTATTTTCTTTGGATTTTCTGGAGATTGGTGCAAAATGAGGGAATTAAATAATTTCAAATACGCGGACGAGGAAGACGATCCAACAACGAAAAGGATCTAGGAAAGTTCATAACCATTTATTTTTTCACGGATGCTTGTTAAAGGATTTAAAAATATTTATAATCCCTTTAATTACTTTTTGTCTTTTATATTTTTCCTTTTATGATCCTTGCTAAAGGATAAGAAATGTTTATGATCCTCTTTAATCACTTTTTGCTAGGAGATCATCGAATCGTTTGTATAGTCCATAATAATTACGATACAATGGTTCGTCTAAACACGCCGACGTTTGTGTGGCAATCAGCGTTACCACTTCAAAAAAATAAAGCGAAGTAAATTTGACCCAAAAAGTGAAGTATATTCAAGAGAAGGGAAGTAGAAAAACTAGTCATAGTTTTAATGATACATTTAATTCCATATTAGTTGTATATATAAAACAAGGTATAAAGTCTTCATAAAAACTATTCCCACTTAATTTTTACTATTTTTTGCAAGTTTTTTAGAAAAAAATATATTATAAGTGGTGCACCACGATATGTTCATTAAATTATAATTTTGCGTACCAATCCTTATTCACATTCTTGATTACTTCAAAATATCTATTCATCGCGCTTGTAAAAATTTTTTCACGTATTTCGCCCCACTTTTCGGAACAGACAGGAACCAAAACCAAACCAAACGTATCACCGCTTTGGCAGAAAAAGGAAAACAATAATAAACGTCAGAAAGTTTTGTGTTTCAAGTGAAGTTTGATGCAATTTGTTTTTTTTTTTAATCTGGGCTTAAGTGAAAGAGTGTAAAACATTTTTTTAATAATTTTTTTTTGAAGTACATTTAAGGTTTTTTATTAAAATTGAAGCGGACTAAATAAGATAAAGTGAAGTAGATATAAAGAATTTAACAATCTTGCAAAATAGGGTAGCAGATTTTATTTTTTTTTGCAAAATTGAAGTAAATCAACTTCAATTGAAGTAATGTGGTATCGCTAGTGGCAATTCATTCGCAAATGCATCTTTTTGTTCCATTTTAATTTTTTTTTTATTTCTATTTCGTGTTTCTCAATCAAAACTTCACCACCAAATGAAAAAAACTATTTTTAATTTGTCGGGCAACCGGAGCTGCAAATATTTTGTAAACAACTGTGAACTGTCAATTTTCTACCTGACAACGTTTTCAAACAAATTATTTGCACGCAAACCATTTGCAAATGAAATTGTCAGAGTTTGGGACAAAACCTGGCAGCCGTGTGAACTGGCAATTTTGTATCGTCAGGTACTCGTAGTTCGCTACTGTCAGATATCATTGGTAGACTTGACAGTATTGTAAATATTAAGTGCGAAGGCTTATAGTGTTTACAAGCCAACATTAACCCCTGCAGCAGGAGATTCTACGCTGCGAATATAAGCCATTTATGCAAAATGGTAATGGAAAATTTCGACGAAAAGTGAAAATGGAAAGAGAAACAGGAAAGCCGTGGAGGTCATTTGCCGGATGTGTCATTCCATACATACCCGCATGGCATCTTCTTTATGTTTACAAAAAAAAAAAAAAAACGATTGGTTTTATTAATTTTAAATCTTGCGGGAATTTTGGGATACCCTTTACATAGGTTCTTCTGAATGAAATTCTGGGATCAATGCCCTTTTCTGGTGCTTTAGGGAACTCAAAGCAAATTATACATGCAAATCAAAGGAAACCGTTTATTAAAGGACACTTTGTCAAAATGTCCTTTCTAATGATTTCCAGGACATTTCGATAAATATCAAATTTAGAAGCCCTCTCTTTTGCTTTGAAGAACATTTTAGGAACAATTTTGCTTCATCTAAATTAAAAATCTGAATTAAATTAATATTTGATTGCCACCCCACATCAAATAACAAATGAAATATTAATCTTGATGTGTCATTCACCACTAACTTCAAGTTAAAGAATGAACACGAATATTCAATAATCATTGTTTAATAGTTCTAAGTTTATGATACATATATGATATGAATAAAATAAAAATACAAAATACAAAATACAAAATACAAATGTCCTTTTTTGGGCTTTGAAGGACCTCGGAGTAAAACGTGCATGGGAATCAAATTATACCGTTTATTTAAGAACACTTTGCTATAATTACCCTTTTGAGCATTCCAAAGACCTGTTGTTAAAAATCTTTTTTTTTTTTAAAACTCTTATAACAAAATCCTTAAAAAAAGTTTGTGACATTTTAAGAAGATGTCCTTTTAGAGGATTTCAATTATGTTCTACTAGATATCAACGACATACTCATATCCAACACGCATGACAACTCATCATACTCATACATATAAGGACAGCCATACGACACTCTGTGCCTGGCCTATATGCAGATGCACCTCACCCTGTCGTTTCATCATTAGTTCGAAATTTCTGCCCAACGAGCCACAAGAAGCACTCACTTCAAAAATATATTCAAGTTAGCTTTGCCCCTCAAATTGTATTCAAATTGTAAGCAAACCACTCAAACTACGATGAGGGTAGCATGGATCAAAAGGGAATGTTTCCAATCAAAGACAGGTATAGAGCATTTTAAATTTAGGAAGAAACTACCACATACATTTGTCTAAGTAATAATAACATAACAACAGTACTTACTAAAGGCACTCTTGGACTCCTCCAACGCTTTGAATGTAAAGTACGCTGTGCGTGAATCTGGCGGTATACGAAAATGCAAAATCGACACGTCCTTGTAGGCGGTATACTTGAGCAGCGTATTCGACGGCAGTCGCACTATCAGCGTCTGGTCCTTGGGCAACGGTGTTTCATCCATTTTATCCACGGGAATGTCATTCGTCAGGTGCTGCGACTGATGGCTCACCTGAACGCTGGCATAGCTGTCGCTGGTGATTATTACTAAGAGTATTCCAAAAGTGACTACAACTTGTCTGTACATAGTGGTAGTGATTTAATGTGCAAGCGAAAACAAAGGACAAAAACCGCTTCCTTTTACTAATGCAGTTGGTCGTCTAATATCCTCCCAGAGTTGAGCGGCTCGAAACACCCGATGTTGGTTATATCATTATTTTGTACGTTACGCTGTCCATAAATTTCGGTCACGGCGTCATATATCTGAAAAGAGACAGGCGAAAAGGACGACAATTAGTTTGTGGATAATATTTCATACTATTGCGTGATAATGTTCTATAAGTCAACTTCAGCACAAAATACAAAACATGAACTGCACCATCAACTTCATATGACGTGTATAACAAATCACCCATCGAGACGAGCTAATTTACCGCCGCAGGAGCTTTATAAACGTGCAGGGTAAGCGGAACCAAATTGATTTTGATAAATTCAGCAGCCAATCACGTTACGTGCATTTCAATCGACTTAATGAGATAGAAATTGGTTTTTCACATCAGTCGCAAAAAATAGAAATAAAAATCAAAATGAATACAAACCACTACTGTCGATTGTGGGTAATATTGCCCTAGTTCCCGTGCAGTTATGATGTGAGCTACTAATTTCAGATGTGAGAATGTGCAAACGGATGAGGTGAGTCATTTCATTTTACTTGATTTGATGATGATGTTTAGGTTGGGTGCACATTTTCACGCAATTGGTAATTGGCATTGAAATCAAATTATTTTGCTGACTTTGTATAGCCGGAGTGCAATCGTTTATGATTTACCCTCATGTGGGATATGAATTGAAAACTAATTGCGTTGAGTTGAGTTGCTAATTGGATTCTATTTGGGAATTATGGTAAATTGATTGTGGTGACGGCTTTCCATGCACCCAGGGGGTTGAGGTTGGGCGTGCGTGAATATGTAAGCCTTTCGCTTTTGAACTACGAGCACATCCGCAATCGATTGACACCGACATTGTTGTTCTTGCAGGAATGGCAGTGTAGATTGAACTGGTGTAAGAATTGCAGAAGCATAGTTCAATTGCAGTGATGGGCGTTATCGAATGAATGCGACTATCGATAGTTAGTACCTGGCTCATGACGTATACAAAATTCCCTTTTAAAAAGGTCAGTGGGTCTTCTTCTGTGCTTTTACATATTTAATGGAATATATGATAAGAGTTTCAATGTGGTTTGGCCTGTGTATTGTCTGTCTGTCTTTTTAGTGTATAAAGGTAACACCAAAACCAAAGTAAAACCTACAACGAAGCAAATAAAAATTAGCTGCACATGCACAGTTCAAAAAGTAAAGCGCCCAAATACTGAAATCAGACAAAAAAATACTCATCTTTTATAAATAGCTATATATGTAGGTATATAAAAGAGACTTACGTCCGAGCGTGCACGCAAAACTTGAGGATACGCACAGGACTGCACTACGATCCAATCCGGATGAAAAACAATAGAAGTACAAGACTACGAAGAAGCCAAAATCATACCGCTGGAAAATTATATGGTCACACTCAGTGACGCCATACTTTTCGGACTGAATTGTCCACGACGACTATCAAAAATACCCAAAAATGCCTTTTTCGCCCATTCCGACGTTAGAAAACAACAAAATACACTTTTTTTATTGTTCTGAGAGATAAAAAATGTCCTTTTTCGCCCTTTTAGCTTATTTTGAAAGACATAATGCCCACGAATAGGTAATGACCCACGATCTGGCATCACTGGTCACACTTTTCCAGAAATTACTCAGAAATACCTCCAGTCATCCAAACCCACTGTTAAACGAGGAGATGCTCCCAAGAGACACAGACAGGGCAAACCTACCCTTCTACGAATCGACCGAGACAACCCACCATCGACGATAATACCAAGATGACCAACCATCTCCAAAAAAACATCAAAACCCGGACTTGAACACCCTGAACTCAACCCAAACAGCTAAAATTAATGTAAAATATATTTAAGAAAACAAACATTGTATATAACGTTAGGCCCCTGTTGTTGAGCCACACACACATTTAAATATTAATTATTCACCACTATTTTTGTTACCTAGTCTTAAATCAAATTGTATACAAAAAATCAATAAAAACTAATTTAAATGTCACTTCAAATACGACAAAAATTATTTAAATTGTTATTATATTATTGATCGAATTTGTGGGGTCAGCTAGTAAAATAATAAAACGTACAATTTAAAATTGAAAGAAGTCGAAAGATTTGTGAAAGTTGACGGTCTTAAGTCAAAAAAGGCTACGTATTATTAAATGCTCTCCTTTCCTTGCATAGCAAACGTTTCAAATTAAATAATCACATCGTACATTTTTTTCAAACAAACGACTTAAGAAAGTAAGTGCAGTATTACAGTAAAAATCACGATTCGATTGGAGCTACCCAAGAATACTTTAATGAAAACCAAGCAGGAAGCAGCCCATTTCAGCTACGGCCATCTAAAGACACAAGTCTTTAATTGAAATGAACCAATGAATCTTCCCGGGTTTCACTTTAAACCGTATCATCCGATGGAAAACAAGTTTCGAAATGATTTCTCAATTTATAGTGACTGCATTTCGCTACTAACAACAGCTCAAATCCACTGTCCTGCAAACAAATTATGTAATCACCACGTGCCACGGTCTCTAGTTTAATAGCGAATCTTTATCCACTAAAGGAAATAGCTCTAGAGGAAGACACCATGCCATGTCGTTCGAGGCTATAACAATGCTAAAAAGTGTTTCTTTATCTTTCTTCGGTGGCCGTTGCCGCCATCGCTCATTTACTATTCGCCAAAAGTTTTCATTTATTTTTCCTCAAGTCAAAAAGTACATTATGACTTGGCCCTCGCAAACACGCCTTACAACTCTCCAAAATGGTCAGAAACTATGATAAGTATTCTTTTAAAGATAACAACTGAACAAAAAATTAAAAGCTGTGCTTGTATCTGGGTTGGGGGCTCACTGACTTCTTTTGTTTTCTTTCATAATTGCGGTTGCATTGCTGGGGAAAATTGTTTTACATTTTCCATCCTACATATCATTTTGTTTGTGGAAACTACACGGTAAAAAAAAATGTCGCCACCAAATTTGGGATTATAGATGCTAAAACTCGTGTTTTTTTCGGTGGTCCTGTTTGAAGACAAGCGGCTGTTTTTTTTAACTAAGTTAAACGCTCACAATTTCAGTGGAGAATCGTATGACACCACAAACTAAACTAAACTCTAAACTCTGAGTGCAAAATATTTCATTTCGACGAAAGCTTAAAAATGCTATAGGAAATATAATTTTGTGTGGTCAAATTATACGTTCTTAGCTTAAAGAAGTTGGCTAGGGTCTAGAAACGAGTTGGGGTAGATATTTGATCATATTAAGTCTATTGCAGAATTCGTTAGTTGGAGTTTTAAAAGTAAAACCAGAAGTACTTGGCTATTTGGAAGAGGCATTCTATCAAGGCCCTCGAACAAAATTCTGGAGAGTGAGCAAATTAAATTTTTAGCTGGAAGATGGACTTAAATTGGTTCCAGAACAACAAGGTTCGTCCGCCATTTCAACTATTTTGCTTATCCTGTTTTCTTTTTCTGTCAAATACGACTGGAAGTGTATAATCAGCTTTTCACTCAGCCTGCTCAGTCAATTTATTCTGAGCTCATAGAGCGTGCTCTGATCATGCTTTGAACGAAAAACGAAACACAAATTCTGAGCTCTGATGTATCTGAGCTGAAAAAGAAAAACCACCTTTTTGTATAACAGTTCAGGTTGTGCTCTGAACTCAAAAAGAAAAACGCCTTTTGTCGATATTATAAAGTTTTATTTCCAACAATATGACAAGCCCCTTCATATTTTGGTCGAAAACGCCTATAAAAAGTGGGCGGGTCAAAAAACGCTGTCAATGGTTGAAAAAAATGTTGTCTATATGTAGGTACGTAGGCAATTCAATTTTTTTATTTTCCAAGGAATTTGATTTAATAGTTCTCCTTGTACCCGCTAACTAAAAGTGGATGGCACCGAGAGCAACTTACTGCCAGGGTCACGTATGGTATCTACCTACACATCTTCTGGAAGGTGTCAACATGAGCTATACTTCGAAGGCACTTTTATTTGGGATAAATATGTCCAAGTACCCGATGGGCATCTTAGAAGTGTCAAGTCGATGTAGAGTGTAGTTGTTGGTGGATATACACAACTAACTTAAGTTGACTTTTAAAAATGTTCATTAAAACTGGACGTGGTAAGAATTTAATGAACATCGGCCAAGCTGTTCTGAAAGCAACTTCTATAAGAAAAGAGTTTCACTTATTCTTTCTGTCTTTAGTAGATATTAAGAAATGATCCTGCTACTTTGGTGGTGTATAAGTACTGAATAAACGTTCATTATCGTCACCAACCACCCAAGCTATCATGACGGTTGTTTGTAGGTCAATGCAATCGTTCCAAGCAATTACTTTGCACGTATAAAGAACTGCGCCAGAGGTCTTACAAATCCTGCAGACGGAAGCATTCAAAGCTGAAAAATTGTCTTTTTTTATGGACGAATTCATTGTTCACTTATAATAAAACAGGGAGTTTTAAACCAGTTTGAATATTTATTTAGTTTACGTTGATCCTATTCACAATAGATGTCCCTGTGCTCTATGAAAAAAATCTGCCTATGGCTGCATTTATGCTTAAAATCGTTATCACAACTTATTGGAAATAAGATTTGACAGGCAGTTTATATAGGCGCAGTGGCCTAATTATAAGCGGGGGGTCACATAGGTTCGATTCCCGAAAAAACCCAAATTCTGTTCGGAAAATTGCAGATCCTTCCCAAAAATGAAAAACTCTTACAAAAAAAAATGGTTGTGAGAATAGACCTGCGGTTCTTACGGACCTTTTGCGCAACTATTTTTAGGCAGTTCATATAATATAAATGCCAGTGGATTAAACAGTATATCAGTTGATATGCTGCAGCGCCATCTAGTGGCGGGTAAAGGCAAAGTGTAGATAAAAAACCTTCTGCATACAAAATAAACATGAATATGTGGAAACTTTCAGGGTGATCCGGCAACATATTTCGAAGTCTATTTATCTCAAACAGATATACAAACATTTGTTTTGAAATATTTTGTTTATATGATATATGAGTAGAGCAGTGGCGCTTCGAGTAACAATGTAAAAGGCCGTTTTCAAATATGCCGAAGCACCTCTTATCAACACAAAAACTTACAAATTAATCGAGTTCTTGAACTTTGTTAGTTCCACCTTCAACGACAGGGGTGCTCTTGCACCCCTTACAGTTCCCTTAGGAAATGCTGATCTACAGTTTTCGGCATCTGTTTCAACTGCTAAGTTCAATGGAACGTAACCAACATAATAGCTTACCATGCACATGTGGAACCTCCTTTGCGATTGCCCCCCCTAATAGGGTCTTTTGGGTATTATAATCAAAATCTCTTGAAATATTTGTCCAAGTATCTTCTACTAGAGTTCGGCAAGTGGTAGACTTACTTACACACAACATTTTGGAAAACAAACTACACAAACTCATAATCTTCCCCAAAAAAGTCAAGCGAAAATGCTGAGTTTAAGGCAGTGAGAGTTTTTTGTTAGCTATTTGGCTTTGACTATTAATATTTATAAGATTCCCAATCATCAGCTAAAATCGCACAACTCTCTAACCCAGCGGCTTATAAGCTAGATCGCTTAAGAAAAATGTTTAGTTTTAATATTTCAACCCCCAAAAGAAGGGGCCACCCGTCTAACAAGTCTTTACTCAAAAGGTAAAGTGGCTTAAGTCGATTTAAGCCAAAAACAGTATTTTTAAATATTTGAAATGAGAACAAATTTAGCTACATTTTGGTGTAATCACCTTGTTTCTACCCACCCTGGAAAACAGATTTTTCTTCTGTAACAAAGACTTAACTCAGTGAAAGTAAAAACATTGCATTTGGAATAACGTCTTAATTCTGAAGTAAATTGCATGCTTCTCCTCAAAGTAGTTTTTTTTTACGAATTTTTTCAAGTTTAAAATTGCTCTCTTGAAAAATGTGAAAAATCGACTTAAGCCATTTTACCTTTTGAGTAAAGAAGTAACAACACTTAGTTCTTCACCGATACACAAAAATTGAATAATCCAACTCACGTTTGGTGGGTTATCGTGCTTAAAAAAAAACTGGAAGGGAGTATATGTATTACATCAAAAAACCCTTTTTCATCGCCTACAAAGCTTGCGGAATATTCTCCTAAAGTAACACGGCACTACGATTAGCAGTTTCGCTTGTGGCTGTGCATTGTCTCAAACAAATTTTTCTTTCAATTACGGAACTTGATTTACAATACAGGAAGTAGAAACGGCTACAAATCTTTGGCGAATAGTAAGACAAGTGTGTCTTTCTCTCTCTTTTGCTTTCGTCTGTTCTTACAATCCCTGGAAATATAGCTCAGTGTAGCCAATGATCCGTTTGATCTCTCACTCAAAATCAGTAAAAAATAGGTATTTTGTATATACCTACGTTCAGGGTTACACTTTAGTGTCAATTGGACATCTTTTCGATCACTCGGACACCAGTATACCTCTTTTTTAAAATCATTGATTTTGGACACTGTTTGAAATTAACGAACATTTTTTTCGAAAAATTATCTCAATTAATCAAAATAAACATACCTAATAACTCTATTATTCATACACGAATTGACACGATTTGTATCTTTCTGTTTGAATACTATGCTAGTCTCCAAACTCCATAATTACTCCCTTATCGGCTTGTTGGATGGCTGTGTTTGTTCACTTGTGTGTTGTGTCCATTCTTTTCATGTGTTGCTTTCTGTACTGTGTTTGTTTTGCTTTCTGTACGTGTTTGAAGTTTTGTTTTGGTTTTGTAATAAAAATATAAATTAATAATGGACGCATAACTATAATCTAATGTGGTGAACTAGTAATACATTTATTATTAAGGATCTAATTTGCAGCTTTATTATAAGAACTGCCAAAAATGTGCCATCAACTTCAAAAAATATATCTCAGGCAGCAAATTTGGAAAATTATATTTATCCACTGTTTGCCAATGCTACCTGAACTGAATTTATGTATTTGAAGCAATTTTTTATTTAAATTATATCTGACCTCTCGGACACCTTTTTGGACACTCTGTAAAAATTTTCAGAGGTTACACTGCCTACGTTATTTTTACTACTATTTATTATAGTAAGAACAACATTATTTTTTACAGTGCACAAGTCAAACACAAACACACACACACACAGCTAAGGCCATTATAAAGCCAAAAGTTTTCCGTAAAAGTTGACAATTTATTATGTGGGCACACCATATTCGTCCACTTGGTCGTTGTCATCTTTTCCTTCTCCACCTTTGTGTAGTAGTTGTCCTGAATTGGAGGACACCCATTATTATGTATATGTGTGTGTGTTGACTTGGTAGTGTTTTTTTGCGTTCTTCTTTGTTTGTTCTCTTATCACGCTTGGGGAGCGATTGCTTTGGCCTCAGCCATGCAGCCAGAATGGCTTTGCTGGTTCAGTGGAGATTTGGAGCTTCACATCATTCCGCCCGTTGTGTAGTGTATAAGAAGGACTAGACAAGACCCAAAGAGAGACGCCAGCATGAAAACTATGGCCTGCTGGTGCTCCCTTTGTGCGATTGTTTACAAACGTTGAGGGTATAATTAGTTCAGTCAGGAGTTGGGCATGATGGTGTTGGTGTCTAGATGGCTAGATAGCTATTTGGTTGTTGGTATGTCTCGCGCTCCTTTGAAGCGTATGCACCGCTAAGCGAGTTAACTTGCTCGGACGAAATTCAATTAATTGCACTTGCCTTGGAAGTTGCTAAGTACTTTGGCTGAGGGGGGATGCGAGGAGAATACTTTTCTTTTCAGATACTTATCGGTTTTTTTTTGCATTTTAAGGAAATGACGATATAAATGGTTTTTCTGGACGGGACAATTAAATATTCCGGCGCTGAAAGGGATACTATAGGTTTGCGACTGGCTGTATTCAAATAGCTTTTGTATGGTAAAAACTTGATAAGTGAAGAGAGGGATGAGTCGCTAATTGCTACGAAGTTTGTCCAATTGTGACAACTTGACGTTTGTGACTTGAACGTTTTTAAATTTACTAGTAGATACTTTAATAAGTCGTCTGTAAGGAAACTGTTTTGAAGCTTTTGTGTCGCTTTGATAGAACAACAACTTCTTGTTAAACACTTGTTGGAAATTGAGCTATTTTGAACTTATCCACAGTCCATTTTGAAACAGTTCCAGTCTTGCAGTCAATTCTTAGTTCGTATTGGAGGGGTTGTAGCTTTTTGCTTGTCAGGAAGCGAACCTGCACTTTGCTTCGTCGTAAATTCATATACACTAGTCAAATAGTTGCTGTGTACAACAGAGAGGTCGACAACCGTAATGCGCAAAATTTATGCTGGCGCTCTTACCTCAGAAACGCAGCCGCTGCATTCATCATTTTGCATCAGAAGGTCAGCTTATTCTGCATAATGTCCTCATTATTCTCGGTGGAGTATGCAGTCCCGTTTTCTCGAAACGGTAAGAAAGCCACAGGTCTTCTTTGTTGAGCTTGAGCAAACTTTCAGAGCTGCGACGAACTGGTCTTATAAATAGTTTAGCCTGCATCCGAAATTTCCAACTGAACCAATATTTAGCAAGATTTATGATCTCTCATTCCCTTGGGTCTACGTGACTCAAAGGTACACCAAAACACAGCTCAGGACCGGTGAGCAGGAGGAACCCATTAAAAACAAAGATCAAGATTCGTTGCACCAGTTTTCTTCAAGTCTACGTGGTTACAGTTGAGGTCAAAGCCGGAAAAATCAGACTCATAGATTTGAATGTTCAGAGGATTGAATAGAAATGGCTGCACCTCTAGATTTAAGTAACATTTATTATGAAAGGAAGATCGTAACATATACAAATCGTTCCACGACGTAGACGGCATAAATCCGCTGTCTGTCGAAAAAAAGTCATTAAAACTGGACCATGAAAGCCAAACTGGTTCGTCCATATAACCAAAATCAAGCCGGCGCAGCCCTAGGCCTGTTTTATTGATCATCTTTCTCAACAAAGGTAAGTGACGAATGAGCAGTTAAATAGTTCTATTCGCAGAAAAATTGGCGCAGGGTCATAAGTCCACAGGCCAAAAGTTCACAATGGACTTCTGATCACCTAGGTGGGTTATAAGTCCACAAATCAATTGTGGACTTCTAACCCACTCAGGTGAGCCAAAAGTTCATACAAAATTCTTGTGGACTTTTGACTCACTGACACGGTTGCTACTTGCATAAAAAATTAGCTATCAAAATTGGAAAAAAAAGTTACCAAACCCAGATAAAATTTACCAAAAATCTGGAGACTTCTAAAACATAAAACAAAACATATGTTTTTTAAAATATTCAATTTGGTACATTAGGTTTGTAGGAACTTAGTCAGTCTTTAAGTATCTACTTAAACAACGACTACTTTATAAAATAAAAAAAATAAGACTTAACTTACTAATGTAATAGTAATATCTATTTTAAATACTTTTGCTGAACAAAAGCATGATTTCCTAAACTCAAATTATTTTATTTGATTTTTAAAATTGCTTGTGTAAAACATAAGACTCAAGGAACAAAACACGTTTACATGGGTGGTGCTGACGCATATGCCAAAGGAATGCTTTCACTCAGAAACAGCAAGGCAGCATTTAAATGAATTGATATCGAGTTTGTATTTTTGGTGCTCCTGCTCAAAAAGTTACCAAAACCAGATAAAAATGACCAAATTACCAAAATTCAGAAAGCAAAAAAAAAATTACCAAAGTGTCAACCATGCTCACTGATTGTGGTCTTCTGGCTCACTATGGTTCTCATAATTTAAAATAAAGCAAAAGTAAACGGTTTCCCTTGATTCTCTCTTAGACTATAATGTGTATCTTGAACAATATTTCAGGAGCGGATTGCCACAAAATGTAAAAAAATTCCACAAGCATACAAGGGTTATAATTAAACACGAAAAGTTTTTCAAAATAAATTGTAAATTGTTCCAAAAATTTATAAAGTTACTAGCTTACCCGGCGAACTTCGTACCGCCTAGGATTGATTAAATTATTAACATCTCTATTGAACGACTTCATAGATTTTTGGGGCGTCTTCTTGATCGTTATTTTCCGCGCTAATGATTGAATCGAGTTGGTCCGGTCAGATTTTCTCAATCAACCAAATCAACCAAAGCAGAATGTGAGCAGTTTGAGAAGTTTGCCCGGGAAGTAAGAATCACCGTTCGGATATTTTTTTTCCACTTCACATTCGATATAGGTGCTATAGAACATTAAATATCGGTAGTTGAGACTTGTGAACACGGTGGCTCAGTGGCTAGTATGCTGGACTACTTGGGCGAGTGGTCAATTTGTAAAAGTGATAGTATACGAATAACCAACACAATATACCTCCCCTTCTTTGTACCAAGCGATATGCGCCGTACGGCCTACGCACGCATAGGCCACATGCCACATCACATAATTCTTTAATGCTTCCGATTTGCGCCCACCACCCCAAAGCAGAGCAAGACCAGAACTATCGGGTCAACCATAACCATCCACAAAATTTCATTGAAATCAGTAGAGGTGAGATAATACACATACAAAGACCGTATTGACGTCACCTTCCTTTTGAATTTTCCAGATACAATGCGACTTATTTTGATATATAAATATATAGAAGGAGATAGATGAAAAACGAAATGTGCCTACAGCGCTGTTGAGAATTTTCCGAATTTTCATTTTTAACCATCCCTTATTCAAGCAAATAAAATAAAGAAAAAATCATTCAAATCCGTCGAGCAAAATGTATAGAAATTCATGTGCTTTTTCACGCACAACATACACATACGTTTTCCGATTTCAGCCAAACTTCACGAAAACCACATATAGACCAACACCGAAGATTTGTGAAAGTTTGGCTGAAATCGGTAAATGCGTTATGGCTTGAATCGGCGACAAACGAACAGAATTTTTAGGCTCAATTTATATATATATAGATTTTGAACAATCCGCGCGAACTCTTTAAAAAACTTTTCGTTTTTAAATGAAATACTATAATTGCTACTTTATAGTTTATAAATTATAGGTTTATCCTTTTCTCTTCATACTCATGAGTAAGAAGTCTGAAGATTGCAGCAAATTTATTTAAATTTTGTGGTGCTTCATTTACTTTGGATTTTGAGCAAGGTTTAAGAAAGGGGTTGAGGAAAGTTTTTCCAGCTGCTGAAATACGAGGTTGCTGGTTTACTACTGCCGTGCTATAAAGAGAGAGGCTCCGAAAATTCTTAACTTTTTACAAATTTTGCGGAAAGAGAAAAAGTTTTACAACATTTTCTATACGTTTTTATGGTTAATTGTGGAATTATGGTCTACTTCCATTTTAAAATTGTGAACCTATGGCCCAAATTATTGTGAACTTTTGGCTCACCTGGGTGGGTTATAAGTCCACATACTGTGCCATACTGTGTAGAAGTCGTCTGAAACTGGTGACCAATCGACCTGGTTTGCCAAGGTTTGCACCGTAAACACAATACGGCATGTATGATGAGTTCAGTGCTGCCGAGCTGGATACCATCATCAACATCATCAGCTCCATGCTATACAGTAACAGATCGTTGAGTTCAAAACCACCTCCAACATGCTAAAGCTGTCAAAATGAGGGCACCAACTATAAATTACTTCTCAATTTGTGGCTCGTTTTCACATTTCACTTTCAATTATATCGCCCAGCTATATCCCACTTACTCTAAGCCGAAAACATTTTTCCAGTTCATTGAGGCGTGTGCACATTTAGGTCAAAGAATTTCAAAAAATTCATCACCCTCCCACAGTCACACGCAACCCGAAAGGACATCAATTAAAAACAACAACATGAAAAGAATAGAAGAAACAAAAAAACACCCTGCGGCCAAGGAAGACCACTTTCGGCTTTGAATAAAACAACAATAAACAGAAACCACGAGTCTATAATAAACAAATACAATTTCGAAGTCCCGAATCCTTCTCTACATCAATCGCCAGTTGAAAGTCAAAACACCTACCTAAGTTATTCAAAAGCAAAAAAAACACCTCCCCAACCAACGACAAATTGAAATTACTACCCACTAACAACAACCAACTAGATCAACAGTGTTATTTCCAGCCCCAAGGACACATTCAACAGAATCGAATCCTGCGTGGATTTAGCTGGTTTGAGTTTTTATTTATGTTTCACAAAAGCCCGCAGCAATAACTAAGGGGAGGCAAAGTAGAAAGGACAAACAAAAAAATTAAGTGACTTGCCGGGTCCGGGAAAACCTCGAAGAGCCTTCGGCCATTTCAATTTAAAGCGGAGACGAAAACAAAATCAAAATCAACTGCCGTTCAACCAAACAAGCTACCGAACAATCCGACCGGCAATAAATTGTAATTTTCTCCATTTTCCAAACCGATGAACTTATGGCAAACACACCCGCACTTCATCCCTTTTGCCACAGTATAGGTATATACATTATACAGAGTGTAGACAAGGCCCGGCAAATGGAGGCTGATGTCCTTGCCAATGAAATTGGAACCACCTATCATCAACATTTTCCACAATGAGTTAACGATGTAGCGCGCGCACAACAAGCACACTGACTATCATTTCAATTTATTTTTCACACAGGACACTGTTAAGCTGCGTTCGTTTATATATAACATTTTTCTGTTGTCCTTTGGGGGCTGCTCGAGGGGTTTCCATTTAAATTTATTCCATTCCATCACCACCCCCGGTTGAGAGAAAAACAAAAAAGGAACAAATAAAAAAGGGCACAAGTGGCAAGGAAATGAT
Organism: Cheilosia variabilis; assembly: GCA_951230905.1. Lineage (NCBI taxonomy): Eukaryota > Metazoa > Arthropoda > Insecta > Diptera > Syrphidae > Cheilosia > Cheilosia variabilis. The sequence continues at coordinate 47,759,761 of OX579676.1, forward strand.
TTGGTTTTCTCCAGAAACAATGATGATGACCTCCTGGTGACGGTGATTGTGTCGGGGCTAAATGACTAAAAGAGTGTACACAGTGTACACTGTACACTGATGAAAAATTGTTGCAAAAACTGAAATTCAAACAGCAAAACTCCTTAAGTATTCATGGTGGAGGGAGTTTCCCTGTAAACAATGTGCACTGTGTGTGTACCTCCTGTTTTTTGTTTCTTTTTTGGTAAACTTTGTTGTAAACGCCGGACCTGACTTGGAGCTTCTTCACCGAACGACACTAAGACGGATGGCGGCAAATGATGCGCAGCGTAAAAGCCTCTTTGGACAAGAAAAAATTCACCCGGCACCGGGCTTAATGGGCATCTGTCGTATATTTCATATTTCCACCGGAACACTATAAAAAGAGTGAGACACAAAGCATGGTAGCACGACTATACAGTTAGATCAGTTTTTTTGTCTATACCCTTGCTCGGCCATTTCCTTAAGTAGCTGAAAAGTTAAAGACTTTGTTCCTTGGCGCATTCTGTTGTTCTTTCTAAAAAAAAATATCCTGCAGTCGTTCATTTGGCTTTCTTTTATTTTGTTTCGCCATGGCGTAGCCATTAAGGACACAAATGGACGGAACTGAGAGTGAGCGGAAAAAAACGGACGCCCAGACAAAAGGGTTAGGAAATTGTAATTAATGCCTCAAATGAAGGATGAGACTTAAAAGTATCCCTGCGGAGAGTGGAAAAGGATGGCACTTTCAAGATCGCACTCTAATTTGGTCCGCTTTATTTTTTATAAGACCATTTTCAGTAAATTGTTGGGTTTGAGTGGTGAGCGCAAGATTTCTTATGGTTTCTGTTGATAATACTTTTTCGTTGGCCTTTGCTGTTCTACCACTAGGACGTGTTCCAGCTGGTCCATTACATTATTAGATGGGTGGTGAATAAATAATTTAGCTGTAAAAGGATTTCATTCTCATTTAGCAGCCCATTGTGGGTTGTTATTATACTCTCCTCTTCGTCTACTCAAAACTTTTTTTTCCATTTTTCGTTTGTTATTCATACGTGGTCAGCCAGATGACAGATGCAGAAAAATGCTAACAAAAAAAACCTCTCACCCACTATAAATTGGCATTTCTGTTGTTGGCAGCAACAGAAACAATCAATGTAGACTTGTTTACGTTCTGTCGTCAAACAGCCATTTTTCTGTCGCTAAATTCTCTTGCTGAAAAAATTATGTTCTGCTCCCAATTCTGTTTCTGTTGCAAATGTATGGGATTCTGTTTCTGTTCTTTGTCACTTGGTGCCTTAAGAAGTCATCTATATATATAAAAATGAATGTTTGCCTGTATGTCCTTTATAGAATCGTAAACTATAGCAAAGTTGTTGTGCATGATCCCACGAAGGTTTCTGAGTTGGTACGACCAATTTTCGACAGATGGCGCCACTGTCATTCCAATGAATTTCATATATTGCCGTGATAGTTCATGCTGATTTGAATTGAAACGAAAACAGCGAACGAATGATGACGTTTCAAGTTGTGGGTGACATAAGAATTTATGTAAATTGTGAAATTCATATTGAACAGACAATATTGTCGTTTTTCGAATAGTTTTGTGCATTTATTTGTGAGTTTAATTAAACTAAATTGTTATTTAAAAATCAATTGCGGTGCGTTAGTCGGGTAAGAACTCAAGAGCGACTCGACGGATTTGAATGATTTTTTTTATTTTGTTTGGCTTGAATCAGGGATGGTTTAGGAAAAATGAGAATTCGGAAAGTTCTCAACAGGTTGCGCTGTAGGCACATTTCGTGTTTCATCTATCTCCTTCTATATATATATACAAAACATGTCAGATTGTATTTGAATTGATGTTCTCTTAATGCGTGAACCGATCTGGAAACTTCAAATGAAAGGTGACGTCAATGCCAAGGTTTGTGTTTAATATTAAATACTCTTTGTATCAATTTCGAAGTTCCACTTTGGAAGTAGAATATGAACTCGTTTTATTAATTGAAAAACCCGACTATTTATACACACAGTATTGTTTAGACATCAATATTTGATATTGGGTAATTAAAAATTGCTTATGCTAAACGCAAGTAAAGAAAAGAAAACTTGCTGATGGCAAATTTAGGTCACCGGTCGCATTGGTGGTTTTAGCTGAGGCAGCTTTTCCGACGGCCCAGAGGTTTTGTGCGAGGTTGCGTATTTCTTGTCTTTTACTTGCGGAAGTGTATTTTGTCGAAGTGACGTATTTATTGTAAACAAAATTCCCGCCGAGGAAGGTGATTAAGCTGTGATATTGGAGTTGGGATGAAATGGTTAATCTGTTTCGGTGACTTTGAGGGATATTGAGTCGCAAGTTGTGATATGTGCACGGACCCAGCTTCCAGGTATTTTATCTTCTTCGCTGAGGTAACTATCATTGTTAGTTCGTAATCGGATCTTTAGGAGCTGTCGTCGTATGACAATAGTTGAAATGAGCGCGATTAGAACTATGGTACATAATGCTCCGCCAAAATACCAGTACTGATGTTCCTGCAGGATCCAGTCATTATGGTCAAGCTCACTGGAAAGTTGTGTTTTGAGAAGGGCGATGCGTGGATCAGCAGGCTGCTTCGTGTTTATTGCGATGCTAGGTGGGACCATGCGGTCTCTCATTGGAAACGCCTTGATTTCTGTGCTTATTTTTTCGATTTCCTCGATTGGAGAGATTGCTTTAAACCGTTCGCTGGAGATTTTGCAACCTGGGAATTTTACCAGATTTACACTAGTCAGGAGCGGTGTAAGGGAATCGTTACACACCAAATTAACTTCATTGGCGCTTGTTCTAAAGATAACTGCAAGGTCTCTCTGAACATGATAAATCTTATCAAATTCTGCGTCTACCGTAGTTAAGTTGCAGGCTCCCAAGAGTGAGTCGGATGTTGAGATTTGAAGTAGTTCTTTCCAGCATTCGTTCAAATGGTTTTCTTCAACCTTTTCGTAGATCCCGTTGCCAAGAGCAATGGCCTGATCTGGCTCAAAAAATGTCTCATTATCCGAACTAATTACAATTTGTTGCACAAAGTCGTCATTGTTTAGCAGAATAGCTTGGGATTCAATTGTTGGGACACTGATAAAGACATATTTGGAGAACATCTTTGGTTGAACTAGGGGGATGCTAAATGTCACAACAACCATTTCTTGACGGATAGACTTCACTATTTTGTTGAAAGAAAATACTGAGGAGTCATCGGTAACAGGTGGCAATCTACAAAAGTCCAAGCCTTCGTTCATCCGTTTCACATGTTCTGTTAATGCTTTAATAGGGCGAATGTTGATGATGTTTTGGTGATTCATTTGAATAGCGCTCATAAGTAACTGGATGCTTGCAGAGTAGGAATTGATCTGTTCTAGAATACGAAGCTGCTGCTGTTGCTCAATCAGTTCATCCAGTTGCGTGTCCACAGCTTTGAATTCTAAGTCGGTGATGTTAGTCATGAGGTAGGACACCTTACGTATTTTACCTTTCAGCTGAACGATTTGCTGCTCTAAACGGTTATTCTCCACGGCTTGATAGGCTATGCCAGCGGTCATCAGAACTTGGGGGCCGTATTTAATAATTCCTTTCGCAAGGGCGGGTAGGATTGAGCGTTTCGATAGTCCCTGGGAATAGCTAGCGGTGATACCATCTTTAAAGCTCTTGGCCTCCAGGTAAAGGGCTTCTTTTACTGCTTGGCAGTGCAGGTTGAGCTTACTATGCACATTGTTCTGATACTGATTACAAAATTCAGAGAAGTCTTCGAGAAGGGTGTCAATAGAACGTAGATCGGAGGTGATATTCAGAGAAGTTTCAACGGAAAACTCCAAGTTGAATAGTTTAACCGAAGCTTCTTCTAATCGTTGAATGTGGATGCCTGGTGAAAGAGCTTGGATAGTTAAGCCACTGGATGATGGGTAAGTGAGAGAAAGCCAACATAAGAGAACTCTAGTAAGCAGAGTGACGGTGCGACTTTGCTTTCGATTATTTCTGCGTAAAGCTGGCTCGTCTTGGGCTCCATCTGGGAAGAGTGGAACCAAACGATTTGTGGCGCGATGCACGACTTCCCGCTTTGTTGTTTTCACATCGACCCTGCGAACATTCCCCGAATCATCCGGATAACATTCAATGATCCGACCCATTTTCCAGTCTGCAGGAGTAATGCTTGGTTCTTGGAGTAATACTAAATCTCCTATAACGAGCGTTCGGGTGGGAAACTTCCATTTGTTTCTTTTCTGTAGATGGTGAAGGTACTCCTGGTGAAACCGCATCCAAAATTGCTGCTGCAGTTGTTGTACTTGCAACCAGCGTTTTGTAATTGGAACAGCAGTTGGAGGACCAGCGTCGATTACGGAATTCTTGAAGCTGCGTTGTGTGATGAAATGAAATGGTGTAAGCGCTGGTGCATCTTCGGCTTCTGACGAGTCCGGGTGCAAGGGTCTGCTATTTAGGATACCTTCAATGCGGCATAAGAGGGTGTTAAATTCCTCATAGGTTAGGTTAGTGGCACCGGACATTTTCTTCATAAAATGTTTCATGGACTTGACGGCAGCTTCCCATAGTCCACCGAAGTTGGGGCTTAATGGTGGGTTAAGTTTCCAAACTATTTCTTGGATCGCCAATCGCTCCTTGCTGTGATTAGTGATCTTGATCCATTCTTCGTTGATCTTTCTTTTAGCTCCGATAAAATTTGTACCGTTATCGGAGAGGACCAACGAAGGCCAGCACCGTCTATTCGCGAAACGTGTGAATGCTACTAGGAACATGTCGGTGCTTAGATCCGAACAGATTTCTAAATGTACAGCTTTTGTTACTAAACAAACAAAGACTGCCACCCAGACTTTGATAGTTTTTTCGAACCTGAGTGCGCTGGCTTTTATAAGGAATGGACCGCACAAATCGACTCCGATTTTGCTAAATGCGGGTGCTGGATTAATGCGCTCCGACGGCAGATCCCCCATGATTGGCTGAATAGTTTTAGCTCTCCATCGGATACATACTGGACAGCTCCGGATACATTTCTTCACTCGTGCTTTCACTGCAGGGATCCAGAATTCTTCTTTTATCAGATGCTCTGTCAGAGAGTTTCCACTATGATGGTGGTCGAGGTGAGTCTGGCGGATAATCAAATCGACTAAGTGGCATTTGGTTAATATGATTGGATGCCGTTGGCTCTCTGGTAAGTTGGCAAGGGAGATCCTTCCCCCTGCGCGAAGAATTTCATCGGGACCAAAAATTGGCATTAAACCGCTTAGCCAGCTTCTTTTTGGAACAGATCTCGATTTTTTGAGGTGTGCTATTTCGGTTCCAAAGATTTGGTGCTGCTGAAATCGGAAGATTCTCGCTTTAGCGTTAGATATTTCTTCCGAGGTTAGTGGGCCGGTTGACCGTGTCTCCTTTTTACTAGCCCATCGAAGGCAATGGGCGATGACTCGCAGTAAACGGCTAAGGCCGGAAAACCTTTCGATGAAATTGTCTTCCTCTGGCTCGTTTCTGGTGGCATGATTTATGGTGGACCCTGTTCCCTTGACAGGGGTTAGCGGTAACTGATCGTGTATTAACCAAGCTGGGCCTGTGAACCAGAGCTGGCAGTTGGCTAAGTTGTATGGTGTAAGCCCGCGTGACGCTGGATCTGCCGGATTTTCAGCAGATTTGATGTAGTGGAGATCCACCGGATTGATGATTTTTCGAATTTTGTTGACTCTTGTTTTTACAAATTTGCTGTTGATTTCGTTATTATTTCGCACCCAGCCGAGGGCAACTTCACTGTCGGTATACGCGATGATAGTGATATTGGGAGAGTGAAGCTGACTTCTGACCTGACTGTAAAGTTCCGTGAGGAGCACGATTCCTTCAAGTTCCATCTTAGGGATCGTGCATAATTTGCTTTCTTTGTTTGCTCTAGTCTTAAGTGGAGTGACACGACCTCTGGCGGCAAGGAGGCGGATGGTGTAGGTTGATCCGTTCCCGGTTTTTACACTCGTTTTTATTCGGCTGTAAATTACTGCTGCGTATCCGTCTCCCGAGGCGTCGCAAAATCCGATAAGCTGGATGGAAGTGTTTTTATTTCCCCCGATCCAGCGCGGTATTTTGATGTCACTGAGATATGAAAATGTTCCCAATATCTTGCGGAACTTCATTTGCAGTTTTTCATCTATCAGATCATCCCAGTCGTACTTAAGCATCCACAATTCCTGGATCATTATTCGGAGAAGCATAATTACTGGGAGGATCCAACCCATAGGATCGTAAAGCGATGCGGCTACGGATAACAAGCCTCTCTTGGTGAACTCGATTTTGTCTGGATTGGAGGTTTGGAAGAAGTACACGTCCTCTATTTGGTTGTAATTTAACCCCAGAATCTTCATTGTTGGATCGGAGTCCACTTTGTAGGCGCTGAGTTTTTTGGTATCGTCCACGTTATTAAGGACTTCTAGCTTATTTGATGACCACTTTGTCAAAGACAGCTTCCCGGCCTCCAATGTTGCGGCTATCTTATCGATTTGCTTTTGGCATTGTTCAACGCTATCGGCTCCGTGAACCAAATCATCCATGTAGATAGAGTTTTTTATGATGTCTATAGTCTCCTCATCTGGAGCGTTATCTTCGGCGATCTGGCGGACCGTTCGTATGGCTTGCCATGGTGCACAGTCGACCCCGTATGTCACGGTATGTAAATAGTATTCCCCTAGAGGCTCGCTTTTGTTCCGGCGCCAGATGATTCTGAATTTTTCACGATCAGGCTCAGGAATAAGGAACTGGCGGAACATCTGTTTCATATCGCTGGTGAATATGATTTCATATTGTCGATTTTGATGAATAATATCGAAAATGTGGGCTTGTAATTTAGGCCCTGGGTGGATAAGCTGATTTAGAGAGACTCCGTTGCTTGAGGGTGCGCTGGCGTTAAAGACGTTCCTTAACTTTGTTGTAATTGCGTCCTTCCGAATAATGCTCATATAAGGAATGTAGTAAGCGTTTCCGGTTTCGTCTCGCTGTCGTTCAGCTGGAACCGGGGACATATGATGAGATGCTAAATACTCTTCCATGAAATCATTTGACATCTTCTTGTGGGTTTCATTTTTCTCCCAGCGATTTTCTTGACCCATGTAGAATTTTACAGCCATTCTAAACGAGTTTCCTAGTGCAGGAGCGTCCACTTTCCAAGGGATGGGGACGATATACCGACCGTCTTTGGTTCGGGAGTGTTTCTCCATGAATAGTTTTTCACAATACAAATTATCGTCATCGTCCATGTTTGCTTTGTTGGCGGGCATATCCCAAAAATCCATTAAATTGGCTTCGAACTCTGAAAGCGTTGTGTAGACTGAAGTTTGGTTTCCAATACCGCTTCCCGGGTCTCCAGATACAATCCATCCGCCGAGATAAGTATTTTGTAGCAACAGTCCATCCTTCTTTTCCAGTCCAGGACGTAATACTGTAGAGTATACCGGTCCACCTAGTAATAGGGGTATGTGAGCAGGTCTATTAAAATGTGGGTCGGCAAGCGGCTTGTCAAGGGTGGTCATCCAAGGGATGTGACTGGCCATGCTGGGAAGTGATCCTGTAACCCGTTTGACAACGAGTGCTTTTATATTTATAAATGCCAGTTCGGGATGATCGAGCTTTAGTTTGAGGCTAGCAATGGAATGGACTGTTCCTATCTCTCCACCTACTCCGATGACTTTGACGAGTGTTCGTTTTTTTTGTAACCGTAATTTCTGGACCAAATCTTCGGATATATAATTGGCTTGGCTGCTCTGATCTAGTAAGCAGCGAATAGGAACGGTTTCATTGTTTACCAAGAGTGTTGCGATGGCTGTAGGCAGGATCACATTAGATGATGCTTCCGATTGATTTTGGCATAGGTAAGTGCCGCTTGATGCTTGCGGTTCAGCCAGACTCGTAGTGGGTAGAGGGTGCATTGCCGTAATGTGAGATTCGTGACAGATTTCACATTTTAAAAACTGCCGTGATCTGCAAGGAGAATGATAGTTGAAGCGGTGCCTCGCGCAATATATGCAGATTTTGTGCACCCGTAATAAAGTTTCCCGTTTTTGGGAGGCCAGGAACTTTGGACAATCCATAACTTGATGTTGTTCAGTACAGATAAAACACTTTTTTGGTTGGTGTGGTTGGACGGTGGCATGTGTTTTGGTGTACGGGATACGGGATTCCTTCTTGTGCGGCCTATGGCGATCATCTTGGCTTAAATGGTGCTGGTATTCTCTGAATAGGAAGTCCTCAATTTCGTTCAATGTCGGGAGTTTAGTGTTGGAGTTGACGCTATCTTCTAGCCTTCCACGGGTGATGGGGTCCAAACCTCGTAGGATGAGGTAAGCCATGATTTGTTCTCCATTTACTTCATTCTTTCTCAGATTGGCGACTCGCCCTTTGGTGTGGTGTAAGTAAGCAATGATCGATTCGGGATCACCTGGGACCGTAGGCCGTTGTGGTAGAACTAACAAAGCCTCTAATTCTACTTTTGCCAGGTGCCTCGGGTTATCAAACGTTCGATCCAAAAGTGACCAGGCTATAGGATAGTTGTCCCCCGTCATGTTTAGATCGTTAATCGCCTCCAGTGCTTTCCCCGTTAGCTTTGATTTGAGCAAAGAAAAGCTATCGATGTTTGACGCCCGACTTCTTATGACCAGTGAATTAAATTGTTCCTTGAATTCACGGTATTTTGTTATGTCGCCACTATACTCACGGAGACAAACTTCCGGGATTTTGATACCCATCCGGTCGGTATTTGATCCTTCGGCCTGCGACCTTTGCTCGCGATTAAGCGTTAGTTGTGCTAAAGCATGTAGTAACGCTTCGGATGGCTGCTGTTGTGGCTGTGGTTGTGGGCTGAGGGAGGTATTTAGGACGAACCCAACCCCCTGCACAAATGTATACGTGGGGTGGTCTGGGGTCGCAAAAGTCTGGGTAGTTTGTTCCTCGGGGTTTGCTTGTTTCTGCGATGTCCGTGTACAATTACTGGTGTTCTCTTGCTGTGGGGTGTGCTGACGACTAGGCTGTGGATCTTCATCGGGAGTCTGACTGGTTTCAGGACGGTCTGGATTTTCTTTATAGTCTGCTTCTTCTGCTTTTTTCTCCTCCTCTATTACCTCGGGGCAATTCTTTATTAAGAATTCCTGAATTTTTATGTAGATGGCTTTAGCTGCCTCGAATTTTGGCAGAAAGGCGGCAGCGGTTGATCCGCTTAGGTCCATCATTGTGGCGTAGTTTGCCGCGATAGAAGTCCAAAGGCTCTTTGCCTTGCCGTACTGCCTTGCAAGCGTTTCCGGGGTACGCTTATCCAATCCCAGCTTGGAGAGATTAACCCTAATCTCCTCTAGCTGGACGATAACATCTTGAAAGTTATCAATAACTCTTTCAAGATTATTCATGTTGTTAATGTATATTAATATTCACGAACTTTCGAACTTTAGCTTCAATATGTTTGTTTTTGTTAAAGTAAACTTTTACTTTGGTACGCGAAGGTAAACTTTTACCTATATTGTGTTTAAAATATTAACTATACTCGAAGGACCACTTGTTTAATATTAAATACTCTTTGTATCAATTTCGAAGTTCCACTTTGGAAGTAGAATATGAACTCGTTTTATTAATTGAAAAACCCGACTATTTATACACACAGTATTGTTTAGACATCAATATTTGATATTGGGTAATTAAAAATTGCTTATGCTAAACGCAAGTAAAGAAAAGAAAACTTGCTGATGGCAAATTTAGGTCACCGGTCGCATTGGTGGTTTTAGCTGAGGCAGCTTTTCCGACGGCCCAGAGGTTTTGTGCGAGGTTGCGTATTTCTTGTCTTTTACTTGCGGAAGTGTATTTTGTCGAAGTGACGTATTTATTGTAAACAGTTTGTATGTGTATACGGTCTTTGTATGTGTATTGGCTAGCTAGAAAAGCCCCCAACAACTTTAAATGAAATTTCGTGGATTATATTGTTGGTTGCAGCTTAAAGGACAAGATAGTTTTAGACAGGATAGGTGGCGCTGTTGTCCATCACTGAAGCCACTAAACTGATTTCAATGAAATTTTGCGGCTTGACAGATACGATAGATTTGGAACTGACTCCGATTGTCGATCTGCAAAACCGCTCAACCAATTTCCGTGAAATTTTGTGGATGGGTATGGTTAATCCGATAGTTCCGTTCTTGCTCTGCTTTGGGGTGGAGGGCGCAAATAGCAAGCATTTAAGAATATGTGATGTGACATGTGGCATATGTGGGCGTAGGCGGTACACTCAAGTAGTCCAGGATACTAACCACTGAAACACCTTGTTCACAAGTCACAACTACTGATATTTATTGTTCTATATCACCTATATCGAAAGTGAAGTGAAAGAAAATTATCCGAACGGTGATACTTACTTGCCGGGCTTCTTCGAGCGACCAACATGACATCAGCAATCATGGCCTTCATCGTTAAGCACAATGTTTTTGGACAATCGCGTTTCTGGATGTACTCGGTCGAATGGCAGAAGCGGGGATTACCGATTGCCAACATTCTTCTTTGGTTGTTTAAGAGAATCTGACCGGACCAACTCTATTCAATCATTAGCGCGGAAAAAACGATCAAGAAGCCGACCCGTAAATCTATGAAGTCGTTTCTATGCATTGAACTCAATTTAATTCCAAGCGTTTCATTCGTTCAATAGAGAGGTCAGCTTTCAAGAGGTATGTTAATAAATTAATCAATTTTAGGCGGTACGAATTTCGCCGGATCAACTACATAGTTCGAAATAAAAATTTTACTATTTCAATATATAAAGTCAATCATCGCCTGTTGACAACCGTCACGGAAAGATTTTAGCTCAAATTAAGGAGAATGTTATTGCTTGTATTTTGTTCTTTCATATCGCCGGCGATTCTTCGACATTCGACGTCAACTATTCAGCACGATACCCGTGTCGCCTGAGATTCTCAGATGAACTCGTCGGCGAACAAAATATCTTCCGTGTGACTCAAAGGTAAAGAAATGCAAATCGCTTAGCTAGCTGGGATCGTATATATCTAACTAACACCAGGCCACAATATCCAGATGCTGTTGACTAAAGTCTGCATCCACTTAATAGCATTACAAGACACCCTCTCAGCCAAACAGGTGAAAACTCGTTCAACTTAATACGGCGTCCCGCCTTTCATTACGCTAATGCATTCGGAACAAGTAATCAACAAATTTTTGCAATCACCATAACAACTTCCTTTGTACCAATCCATCGTACGACCTCATTTCTCAGCAGAAAAACAAAGGAAATCCTTGCAGAGTAATACACCTAAACAATGCGGCTATACCTATCTTCTGCTGGATGGAGTTGGTAACGCGAATGTGTGTGCTCCTTGTCACCTGCTGCCTTACCACCTCCATCAACAAGGCAAAAAAAATAAATATATGTTATGAAGTGTGTTTAGAATCAAAGCTCATGCAGATAGCAATAGGTAGGTATAAATATTCATGCAGGAATGCATAAATTAACTTGCACGCCGCACACATTGTCTCCCAATTCCAACTGAAACTATTATCCTTCAGTTGTTAGATCCTCGTTGAGTTGTGTAGTGTATCTACACAGCACCTCTCCGGCTCTCGAGTATTTTCCTTCACAATAGCGGTAATCGGAAAATTATACAAAACAATTCCAATGCATACGAATGTCGTCTTATGTATAAAACATTGAATGCACAGGATGAGCTCCTGCTGTACGGAGGTGTCACGCCATTTCGATATTGTTTTATGGCAGCACAATCACACAAATTATCACTTATGACGAGCGTCCTGTCTCCTGTCTATATGCAATCACTTTCCCGAACTGTAAACAAGGTGTATCGAAGCAGTCTTTGTTTCGTTTCTTTTTATTTAATCAGGATAATGGCCCCCAGATACACGACGCCTAAACACAGGCCTGTGAGAAAGTTTTTACGATCCCAGCGGGCTGCCATTGATACGCCCCACTGCATGCGGCTATATAACTATATACAGTTTGGTTTACTTTTGCAATGAAAATTTCATGAGTATAGACAGTCGTAAGGACTTTAAGCAGACGGAATGGCATAAAAACAAACCGACAAACAACGACAGCCCGTATAATATTTGAATATATTCGAAACGGTCGTGAAGCATTCATAAAGTCTACGGAGACCGTTCGCATTCGCCTATCCGACTAACAACATCGTCATACGCAGGGCATAACTGCTGTTATATGGTATTTATAAAGCTTCGTCCTTATTGTTGTTTTATACCTATGAAACATGCGAGAACTATTTTTTGTTTGCCTGCTCCTCCTGCTGCTTCTGGAATGTTGTCCCCGAAACGGTTCTATGAGCAGAATAGCTAATGGAGGGAGGGGTGCGCCGCTGCCGCTGTGTTGACTGAATATGAATACATACTCTCGAAACTGGGCTGGACTTTTTCGACGGCGCACTGCATAAATTATTCACGTTTAGAGCTGGTATGGGAATTGTGAACGAACACATTACTGTGGTACAGGGATATTTGCACTTAATTTGCAGAAAGAAAACAAAAATATTCACGCTGGAGAGGTTTTTAACTGTACTAAGTTGCAGGCTTGAGAACTGAAGCAAATTATGCTGCCACTGCCCGACAGAGGAGGTCCACTGACCACAACAAATGTGATGACTGCGGCTTCAAACAAACTTTTGGTATATTATGCGGCTAATCGAAATGGTAGTCAACTTAAAACTATAAACCTTTATTGGGGCATCTGTATTGCAGGATGAATGGTGTATTGCTTTCCAAAGGTATAATTTCATGAAACCCAAAGAGCTTTTAAGTAGTCTATAGGGATGGTAATTGTGCCATGAATGGTACTCTGTGAAGGCGAAAGATGCAGTCGGTAAATGGCTTTCTCGTGTGTCGTACCCTGAGAAAGCTAAAATCAAAAATAAACAAGTTAACACAAACAAACTAACTAAGCAAAAACGATTGGTTTTAGTAACACTCAACTGATAACTTCGTTCATCTACAATAGGCGTTTTTCTTGTTTAGCTCAGAGCACAACCAGAACTGTTATACAAAAAGTTCGTGTTTCTTTTTTAGCTCAGATACATCAGAGCTCAGAACTTGTGTTTCTTTTTTCGTTCAGAGCACTATCAGAGCGCGCTCTATGAGCTCAGAATAAATTGACTGAGCATGCTGAGTGAAAAGCTGTTCTCACACTTTCAGTCACATTTGACAGAAAAAAAAACAGGATAAGCAAAAAAGTTGAAATGGCGGACGAACCGTGTTGTTCTGGAACTGAATATTAACCAATATAATAAATAACAATTAATAAATATTCAATTTATACATATATTTACAACAAATGATAGCTATGTGCTCAAGTGTGTTTCATAAATACCTCAGAACAATCTGAGCACGCTCGCTTCAGAGCGCGCTAATAATGCTCGAGCTCAGTTCAGAGCTCAGCCTAATGCCTCGCAACTCGATCATTCGTTGTAATGGCAGTTCGCAGTCGCTGTCTTCCGGTTTCGTTTTCAAAAAATATGACAGCACGAATTACGTTATTTGGATATTCAATATAAAATTACATAATTACAAAACTACGTTTTCCTTATTTTTGTTTTATCAACAGTTTTTAAATTGTCTGTAGGGACCCTAGGCCTAGCTTGTCACAACCATTCGTTTTGTGTGAGTTTTTCATTTTTGGGACGAATGGAAGGGATCTACAATTTTATGCCGAGTCCAAGCCTGGGTTAACAAATGTGTTACAATCGTAACTTAGAAGTTACAATGGTCTTTGAAAAAATACACAATGCAATCGCCCCGAAAAAGTTACACTCAAAGAGTATTTTATTTATACACATTGGCCGTTAGCAATAAAATATTTAAAATAGGACTTTTGGACATGAAAATCAACTCAAAGTCTAAATTATAAGAAAAAAAGCATTCAATTTGGCATTAAGTTAGGAAATCCTTAGATTGGAGTCAACGTTTCGGGGCAATTTTCAGAAATCACAGCATTTTTCCAGATTTGCATGTTACATGATTTACTTTCACTAATAGCAATAAGGAAAAGTGTTTCAATTACAATGGATTTATACTAGTGCAAGTAAACAAATAGTGTTTTTTGCAGCCAACACAATACACACAAGGACCAATAAATGGCGGATTTAATGTTTGATTTGGCAGCAGAAATCTGAAATACCAAATCGAAAACCACGTTGGTCAAATCGAAAGTGGCATCTGTCAAATCCAATTAGTTGAAATTCATACTGTGGCGAGTTCCAAGTTCAAAATTAGTAAAGTAAAGTAATATTTATTTTGGGAACTTATGGGATGGCTTTACTCTCTTTATGTGCATGCATATGCATTTTTCCGAATGTCTAAAGTGTTGTGCGTTCATTTATTATAGCAGTCGAAAAGCTATAGAGTTGCAACCTACTAACAACTAAAAGTCACACAAATCAGTTTTCAAGTTTGTAATTGCTTTATTTTGTCAAATCATATATTGTTCACATCAACGAAAATTTGAAGGTTGAAGCTCGCCTCTGGTGGAACAACAAAATTGAGTCAAAATAGAGTTAGTGTTAAATTGGTGTGGAAAACGAAAGACGGAATCATTTTAAAAAATTGAATTGCTCATGCATTTTGGATACAATTGTTGTGCCCGTTTTTATGTAGATAATCTTTAGAAAACCAATGTATAAAATTGAATTGAATTAATTTGGCCATCTTTCCTTTAAAATACATTTTTGTTAACATAGGTAGGTATCGCACATAATGGTAGAAAAATCCAAATTTTGAAACTGCCGTGCATAATAAAAAATGGTTCAGAACTTTAAACAAACAAACTCTCAAAACGAAGTTTGAAATAAATCCGCCCAGCTGCAGGCCTCAGAAGCTGACTCATAAAATTGAACCCGAAAAAAATACAATCGGAACCAAGATTTTTTGCTTACCAATTACATTGCTACACAATTAATTCATCATCCCTGGTATAAACGGCTAATTGAGGAGCTCTTCACGACAGTTATACTCTCGGATGTTTTTCAAACGTTTGCGACAGGTGGCGCAGTGGGAAAAAAAAACCTTATGTTGGAATTTGGGTTTTTACGGGAATCGAAGCTGAGACCCCGCACTTAGTAGTCCAACACACTAACCACTAAGCCCAAAAATTTGTATTTGCCAGACTGAAAAACAATTACTATTGTTGTATTCAAACGAATAAAATAAGGAAATGTTTAAAATTCCACTAAAATTATTTCATATAGACGTTCAGGTTAAATAATAATCACATTTTACCCTACAGTCAGGGCTGCCAAAATTTGGTTTGCTTTAAGCGCCCAAACCTTAACAAAAATTAAGCCCAAAATTGTTGCCCAGAAAGAAGCCCAAAACTCGTCGAAAATGTTCCCCATTCTTTAAGTACTTTTTGTTTGTATTTTTCACACTTACCCATCTAACTTATGAGCGCCGCGAATTTTACTTGACTTCTAGCTTCTGCAATTGGCTTTTGTGGCTTGTTGTCAAATCCAAAGGCTAAACTAAATTGGTGTGCGTGCAAGTGGAACCACTGTTCAATGTCACTGCTGTCAGGTTTTAAAAGTGCGGGTTTGTTCGAAAATATTTCTTTTTTTTAGTTTTGTTAAGGAATAAAACAAAATAAAATTAACACAAAATTTGTAAAACAATATATAGCCCGAAATTGTGTTGGGCGCTCATGGAAGAAATTTCTATCGCTTTTTTAAGAAAAAAGATAACCCGAAATACGACAAAGCGCCCAATCTGGCAACACTGCCTACAGTTAGCAGGTGTTTTTTTTAGAGGTATGGAACTTTAAGTTGGCAGCACTATTTTAGCCTTTTTGTCAGCTGTCAAGTTATTTATTTTTAGTTTGGTTTGGCATTTCAACATGAATAGAATGACGCCTGAAAAACGCTTCCAAATTATGCAAATTTATTTGGAAAATCATGGTTCTGTTCGAAATACGTATCGCGCACTACGTCCATTTTAGGTCAACATAATGAAGCTCACTTTTGGTTGAATGGATACGTCAATTAACAAAACTGCCGTATTTGGAGTGATGATAATCCTCGAGTGTATGTTGAGACACCGTTACATCCACAAAAACTGGCTGTTTGGTGTACTTTTTGGGTTGGTGGAATAATTGGTCCGTACCAGAACGTTACAGTCAATTGTGACCGCTATAGAGCCATGATTACTGACTTTTTCGTACATCAATTGAACAACCATTATGTGTAGGAGCTGTGGTTTCAACAAGACGGTGCAACATGTCACACAGCTCGTGCCACAATTGATTTATTGATGGAAACGTTTGGTAACCGCATAGTTTCACGTTGCGGACCCGTGAATTGGCCTCCAAGATCGTGCGATTTAACGCCGCTTGACTATATTCTGTGGGGATATGTGAAGTCGCTAGTCTACGCCGATAAGCCCGAAACGATTGATCACTTAGCGGACAACATTCGCCGCGTTGTTACCGATAAACGGCCGCAAATGTTGGAAAAAGTCATCGAAAACTGGACCTCCAGATTAGACTACAGTCCGAGCCAGCCGTGGCGGTCATATCATATGCCAGAAATCATATTTAAGTTATAATGCCAGAAGATTATCTATCGAATAAAGTAAATTTCATGTCAATATAAAAAAATTATCTTTGTTTTATTTCAAATTTCTGAACCTCTAAAAAAAACACCCTTTATATTAGTTCATTTGTACAGCGATTTAGGAAAATGTGTGTGATTATTGGCAAGGCCGATCAAGTGCAAGTGCTGTTAGCTAATCCTGTATATCAATGAAAAAAATAGTACCGCAACATTTGAAGCGATTCCCTGTTGTACAGCTCCACCAAGTTATCTTACGAGTATAATCTCATCGCATGAATACAGACAGACAGAGGAAGCTACTCATTGAAGAGTTGAAATAAAATAAAATAAACCAGCTTAACATCTTCCTGCAAAAAAAATTAGACTTTAACTAATTTGTTAACGCCCCCATTTGCTAACCATTTCATTAGCTCATTACCTCATGAACAAACGTTCTAAATGTACCAACTACCCCACTCATAAACATTGCCCGGCACTCAATAAAACCCACCGTAAAAATAGATAGTGTTTGCCGTCCGTGCTCGAACAGCGTTCCACCTCCAACACCAGTACGGACATAATTTGTTTTGCACTTTCTTCTCACTAATAACAACAATTTATTCACCCCTCCTACATAAGGACACTCATTTATCGCTGCAAAAGATTTCAGTCTACCTACAGCGAATTGCCCTGATCGCACTTATGTATACAATACCGCTCGAAGCCAAAGTGGGACGAAGAAAACCCGCTAAAAAAAACATAACGAAATTAAATAGCTCCTTGATTAATGACTGCAATTTGTTATCACAGGATACTTTGCCATTCTGAAGAGTACAACACAGATCCCTCTCTATATACACGCTGTTTGTTCTGTTCTTCTGTCTGCTTGCGCGCTGTCAACTCGTCCTTCTCAGGCACGCCGGCCAGGGCTATCAGGATAACAAGCTCTCCTTGATCGAATGTAGGGTCATGGCGAAAACAAAAACTCAAAAACTCCCAACGAAATCATTTGAATACGGCGAACGTAAGAAAAAAAAAAAACGGAAATGCAATTTGGGACGTCACTTGGAGAAACATTAAAACGAAATTACGCTTGTTCTGACTGTTTCTCGTCCATTCGCTTATGGGGACGATGAAAAATTACCGCTAACTTGGTCCAACACAAAAAATAAATCGAGACCTAAAAAAATGCCGAAAGACCTCAATTCAGTGCTGCTTTTATTTTTCTTGTACGCCAACACGATTACGGTCCTTTAACTGCTTGGTGTCGTGGATAAATGGGCGCTTAAAATGAAAGTTATGACAGTTTCCCCAATGGCAAGGGAAAAAATTGTTTAAATCCACAAAATAGCTTTATAAGTTTTCAATTAATTAGAAAATTCACTTTTTTGAACCGCGATTCACTCATGCCACGGCTGAGGGGTTTCACTTTGATTAATTATACGTAAGTGTAACTCTTTTCATATCAGAACCACGCAAAACCTTGAAACACATACCTCAAAGGGAAGCCGTCGTAGAAATAATGAAACGAGCATTTTATGCAAATGTAAATTATATTGCATTTTAAAGAACATGCTGCTGTAGTGTACAACCAGAGCACACATGTCGGAGTACTCCCGCAGGAGCACACTATCACCACTTGGCTGTATTTCCTAAATTAGACCCATTCATACAGAAAAAAGTCGAGTAGTTCAGTTATCCTTCGGAGGATGGAGCAGAAAGAAAATAAAATACACCAGTAAATGCATGTGTACTACAAGTTTCAAAAGAGCAGAAACAGGAACAAGCACTCGGCTCACCCATCAAGAATATAATAATATCGCACCATATGTCCTTGAGAAAGTAGTGGAGTCGAGTAGTGCACAGAAATCTCTCGACATATACACCAAAGTTGTGAATTAGCAAAACGCTCTTCTCACCTCATTCGTCGTCCGTCATAGCCTGGGCTTATCCCCCACGAACTCAAAATGCTATTCTGCTGTGTCCCTATTCATAAAGCAAACATTATACGAATACGATACGTGGCATGGGGCGTAACAATTTCGAAAATGTAACCCTTACCAGTATAGAAGGGAAAGTTCTGTGCCTGCTTGCGGTCGGTGTAAGTGAACCTAAAGTACCCTGTGCTCTTAAGTTGTTAAGAAACGACTTCCATCGTTGTTAAGTGTTCGCGGAATGTACAGGTGGGTATTTGGAAACTCGGGGTAATGGACGGCAGTAACAGAAAAGGGCGGCCGTACCAGGAATTGGAGCAATGAAGCTTTTTTTAAGCAGAGACTTAAGGGTGAGTGCTACATTTTTCGAGACTTGTCATGGCTTCGGATTCAACAATTTCACCTTCCTTGACATTTCTCTGTGTAGTAAATTGCTAAGCAAATTGTATTTTCCAGATGTTTCAATAATTTTGTTCGATTGTAACAAATTCGCGTGAAACAAACTCTTGCGGATCCTTTTAATACCCTTTTTACTGCCACTATTTAAAGGCTTTTTCAATAAGGACGGGTTGATGTTAAATGAAAAAAAGCAGGCTGTGTGTGAGCCATTTAGCTTAAAATGAATTTCTGGATTTTTGTTCTGTACTCCTAAAAAAATCCTATTACATTCCCCAACGAAGCTATAAAACGGCAGAGGCCAAAGGCGGGTAGAATAAAGTCCGGTTTGGATTTTTTTGGCCGCACTCATGTCATGTGCTTGTTCCTGTTTCTGCTCTTTCAAAACAGCGGCCTTACCCAACCTATCCTATCACAGACAGAGCGCTTCTTGTGTAGCACAGAAAAGGTTGTGTTAGAAGTGAGAGAAAATGTCCACCTATAGGTAGCAAGTAGTTTGTCCTTTTATACTTAAACTAGCGGACCCGGCGAACTTCGTCTCGCCCCAATTTAACTCCTTCAGATAAACTCCACGCGAACAGGCAACGTACAGCTGACTGTGCGAAAAACAGTGAAATTCGAGATTAATCCCACAGACTTCCAACGATTTATTGATTGTCATCGCAAAAGCTAATCGAACGTTTATCTGAATCCGTTTGAATTGGAATGGAAGATCAGGTGCAATAATCGGAATTCGTGGGATAAGGACTTCCTCTCTGAATATGATCGATCCCACCTTCAGTTGTAAATTATGCGGCAGAGTTCCTGGAACATCAAGCGAGTTCAAGAACACCGTCGAATAGTTGGTAGCTTCATCCTCGTCGGTCACGCTTTCAACGGATTTCTACGAATGCTGTTACCCAGCGACTTGACTTTGAATAATGAAATTCAAGCTATATCGACGTCCTTATTCTTCGCTGCTAGTTTTGCCCGTTCACTAATCTGTATACTATAATTTTGTGCAATGCCGGGGAACACTTTGTTGATGAGCTCCTCCTTCGACGATGTGAACTCGGGAAAATTTGACCTGGCAATATCAATCCAGTCGAAACATCAACAGGAATTTGGCCATTGCCACGCGCCAGTAGTTGTCTCGAGAATTCAGCAGCTGATAGGTCGTTCTGCATGTTCGTGGTCAATTTCAATTTCAATTGCCACAAAGACGACGATTTCATCGGCAGCAGTAGATTTCTGGATGACAAAAATCTGACGAAAATCTCCGGAGAGCAATATCATAGCCCCACTAAATCGTATCGAAGCACCTCGTATATCCTTGATCGTTCGGTCAACCAAAGCTCGTTTATGCGCCATCGTGCATTCATCCCAAATGATGATTGCATCAATTTCCTTGCCGCCGAGTTCTTGGTCTTTGTGCACGTTGGCTTGTCAATCGTGAGGAGATTCATCGGCAGCTTCAAAGCGGAATGTGCAGTTCGACCGCCTTCCAACAATGTGGCAGCAATGCCAGAGGATGCAACAGCCAACGCAATTTGAGATCTTGACTGAATTGTTGCCAGAATCAACGAAATGACGAGTGTCTTGCCTGTCCCACCGGGTGCATCGAGAAAGTAAATGCCTCCTGCTCCTTCTAAGAATTTTCTATTTTTCCATTCGAAGTCCGAATTGCACACAAAATTCCATACAAATAATCGATTTCCGGAGGGTTTCCCCAAAATTTGGTGAACTGAAAAAAAATTTGAGCTCAATCGGAAAAGCTGTGCTCACTGCTCAGTCGATGAATTACCATACATTTTTCAAACCATTTTTATATATATAGACTAGCGGACCCCCGCCTGCCTAGCGAGGCGTTGAGATTTAAATTTAATTCACTAAAATATAACTCATGAACCAACACTCATACAAAGACCGTAAGTACATACAAATTTTGTTATTGACTTCAACTTTCATTGAAAATTGAAATCAGAAACAAAATCGGTTCACACGTTACAGAGAACATCAATTTCTACACAATACTACTTATTTTTATATATATAGATAGATGAAAACCGAAATGTGCGTCGACGTGGGAATTTTTAGACTTCTATTTTTCCTAAACCTTCACGTAGCAATTACGAACAAACCCGCAGAAGGAAGGATCAAATTTGGTCTTGTCGTTTACAAGGTTAAAGCACAGACAATAAATATACAGATGTCTTATCCATATGGGAAAAAGTGGGATATGAAAACGAAATTTACTTCAAGAAAAAGCTTTTTAAAAAGCTTCATAATTTTACAAGAGATATAAATGAATCCCCTATTTTTTTTTCTCTCTTTTGCTCCATCAACACAACATGAAAAAACAGGAACCTTGAAATCGTTTTTTTTGCCTTTATTACCTACTTTTCACACAACGTTGGTAGTTGCTACGTGTGGTGCAAAACAAGGAAATCGTTTTGTTGTTGTTCTGTTTGTGGGTGCATAGCTGTGCCCTGTGCGTCTGTGCCGGTGGCTGGCTCGTTATTTAGGGGTGGATTTGTCACCGTTGTTTCAGCACAGATCTTATCGTACCCGAAAAGGTTAGTGGATGTGTGCTTGTCATCTTGTTTCGAGTTTTTACTTTGATGCTCAGATAATATACATAATTTATTATGTTCATGGATTGATGGGCAGTGCGTATTTTAGGTTTAGGTAGGTTATTTGAACTAGGATTAGGATCACCAACATCCTGTAGAATGTTATTCAATTAACAGCCACAGGTTTGAATTATACGAGATTGAATGTAGGAATATTCATTATTCCAATATTTTTTCTAAAATAATATTTATTTGATAAATAATCAAATAAATTTATTCCCTAATAACAACTTATCTGCTCTTAGCCAGCTTAAGTGAAGGTGTCGAATGTTCGGAGTGATAAAACTATTTCAATTGAGTTTTTAACGTTAAAAAAATAATCATTATCTTTTTTTTAAATATTTTTTTCCAATGAAGCTATTCTTAAAATGATTGCTGCATATATAGGGTGTCTTAAGAATTTTTATGTGTTCCCGAGACTCCTCTGCTAAGGCTAGCCATTCTTCGTATTTAGCTGTTCCTCTTTTAGGGAAGTAAAATAATTTTCTATCTGGAAATTCATTTTTTGTGGCACAGCAATGTACAATTGCACACCTGGTTCTATTCCAGGACATTTTGTTTTTTCTTTATTTACCTATTTATTCTAAGTATAATCAACCTGCAAATCGAGATACCTATTTGAACAAAATAGTTCAAACAGCTCTCGAAAAATTAAACCAATTAAAAAAACAAAAGAATAACTAAACTGTAGTAGATACCTTTGAATTAAAAATGTATAATAAATGATATAAGAAAAACTAAAATAAATAATAAAAGAATAGCTATAAAATACTAACTACAAACACAAAATATTAGTAATATTAAAGTATGTAGATACATATGAATTCAAAAATGTATTTGATTAATGAAACGAATAGATAAAAACTAAACTACAAAAACAAAAAGTTATAAAATAGGTTTCTGTGTCTCTTAAGGATGAAACACCTCAGCACCAGTCACCCAATATTTTTTACCAAACAACAGAAAAAAACTTCGGTTAAATAGATAGGTACGCACAAAACACAGTAAATCCCGCACTTTTATATATTTTACTCTCGAATAAGAAGTATGCACTTTCAATTTCAATCACAGAATGCAGTGAAGTGATAAAGTTTACCCATTATTTCTTTGTCGCCTTCGCATTACGCACATACATTTTCAAATTGCCTGATCATCGAAAATGCACATATAGGCCGTTTCACATCACTTGAAACCAAATTACCTACATGAAAAAAACTGATTTCTTATGAAGTCTGGCATCAAGTGATTCGAAACGGATTATGCCTGCTGCTGCTACAGCAAGAGGATCGTATATCTCTATACTCCTTCCCACTCTGCCGTCCGGCGATGAGCTCACTTGTTGTATTATTTTTTTCTTTCTTTTTTCATTAACCGGCAATTATATAATTCCATTGCTCTTGCTGTGTCATAAACTCACAAATTAACCATAATCCATAGGGCATAAGGGAAGCTCTTTTACACAAATGAATGGGGCGAAGAGAAAGATGCTAGGAAAAAGAAAGAGCTTCATTCTCAACGCTTATTTTGAAAGCTCTTGTCTGGTAAGGACATGAAAAACGTTGTCTGGTAAGGAAAAAATGTGCACCAAAATTTTATACAGGCATGAGACATCTGTATATTTATTGTCTGTGGTTAAAGTATCCGAACAAACCACGATCCATTTTTATAGATATATACAGAATAGTTAAGTAGCTGTTATTTTAGGAACTACAAAGTAAAACTTCTAGAAGTACTCGTAATATAAACCTGAGGTAGTCAGAAACAATGTTTAATGCAGTTCCGCTCAGTTACGCTACGCATACACAAGAGCTTAACGCTAACACAACAATTTTTTTTTAATCATCCGAATAGGAGATATGTAGAATTTTGGAGCTAGCTTGCGTCTTTACGGACGGTTCAAAAATGGAAACCGGGGTGGGGTCTGGCGTCTTCTCCGAGTCGCTGAGCATATCAAAATCGATTCGCCTAACCGACCACAGCAGTGTCTTCCAAGCAGAGGTCATGGCAGTGACAACAGCAGCCCGTGAGTCTGTGGTAAGGGCAATACCACCTGAAGGTATTACCTTTTTTATCGACAGCCAGGCAGCAATAAAAGCATTAACTGTGATAGAAATAAAATCAAAACTTGTGAAATGCTGTCGCGAAGAACTCAGGGTTCTTGGCACTCAGCATAAGATATTGCTATGCTGGGTTCCGGGACATGAAGGCATTCCAGGCAACGAGAAAGCTGACGAATTAGCAAGACTATGTTCGGCAGCTGTATCATAACAAGCTGACCCCTCTGTGAAAATCCCGCCTTGCGCACTCAAGCTTGAAGCAAGAAGAAAAGCCACAAGAGAGGCGAACGCTAGATGGACTGCACTAGAAACTTGTCATACCACAAAAATGCTATGGCCAACTTTCAATGAAGCCAAAACCGACAGTCTCATGCGAAAGGATAGAAAATCTCTTTCCACCCTCGTAGGAATTATAACGGGGCACAATACTCTACGGTATCACATGAATAAACTTCGCTTGACTGAAGAAGAACTTTGTAGGGGCTGCGGTGATGAGGAAGCTCTTGAGGATACAACCCACTTCCTATGTCACTGCCCAGGTCTCCAACACTACAGGCACAGATTCCTAGGGAGACGCTTCTTCCACGACCTAGAAGAGCTTTCCAGCACACATATAGACAAGCCCCCCAATGGGCTTCACAATGGGTCAGTATTGACCTGAGTGTGGCACGGAGCACTCCACGCCAACCCACGTACCTAACCTAACCTAACCATACTCTGTGGACACAACCGACTCAGAAGATGAGGTTTTAAAAACCAAATTTCATCAACAGAAGTGAAGCAATGTTGCCAGGTGAGTCCTCGTTATTTTTGTTTTGTTTTGTTGTAACTGGATAATCTGGGGCCGCACCTAGAATGTAAATTAATAGTTGGGACAACAGATCGATGGGACCCTGGACCTAGCTTCTCTTCCCAGCTTCGGTTTGTGTGAGTTTTTGTTTTTGGGACCTACTACCTAGCTCAATTAAAAAGCTCTTTCATGTCAGTTATACTCTTGGTCGAGGCACTTAATGGCAAAAGCCATTTCAGAGCCTGTATCCAGAATATACTTCTTTAAGTTTGAAATTAATTTCCCCACCATCCGCTGACAAATGAAAATTAAAATCACTCAGAACACCCGGAAGCAGGAACAGCGAACGAAACCGAATCGCATTGCCTCACAATTTTCAATCATAAATAACACTCCATAGAGATTGACTTTACTTGGTATCCTTGGTGCAGATTTCTCAATCATTTCCAGCCACCTTCCGAATGATAATGGGAAAAAAAAAATGATAAATCAGTTCTGCGCGCCAGCAGTGGCCCGTACCAGTTAACAATTGCATCATCTCACATTTCATCGTCATCAATCGTTCACATTCGCGTTGGTTATCCTT
The DNA here is from genome assembly GCA_951230905.1 of Cheilosia variabilis. Taxonomy (NCBI): domain Eukaryota; kingdom Metazoa; phylum Arthropoda; class Insecta; order Diptera; family Syrphidae; genus Cheilosia; species Cheilosia variabilis. Next base: position 47,784,729 of record OX579676.1, read on the forward strand.
AAATCGAACATGTTTTCGTGCAGCGAATGCATATACTCGTACACATGCACCATGGCCTCATGAACTTCGCTAATCAGGACATTTGTTTGCACTGCGGAACACTCTCCACATTTATCTTCCATTAAGTGAGCGCTCGCACTCAAGTTAACGCAGACGACTGCTTGGCTCCAAGCCTGGTGGTGGCAACCCACTCGCTGGGGTGTTTGTGTGGGGGATGCATAGTTGGCGGCATCAGTGGTTTCAGGCGGCTGCGGCGCGGCGGGCGTCGGCAGTGCACCATAAATTCTCGCCATTATCTTTTCCTGATTTTCCAACTCCCTCATGAGCGGCTGTGCTGTTTCTATATCGACACACAAACACATATACAGTAGATCTTCTTCTGCCCGAGAACTATTATTCCTCATTCAAGTTAAATGTTATCCTGAAATTCTTTCTCGCTTCCATAATTCATTCATCCTTGCTAGCGTCGTTGTCGGCGTCGTCGGTCTGGCTGCCTTCCGCCCTTTGCCGTCACTCTACTGAATAGTTAGCTAAAACTACTTGTGCATTTTTGTTTGATACCCCCAAAGTGAATCGTGTGAGTGTTTTTCTTGCTCTGCGAACGCCAGCGGTAAATCCTAGTGCAGTTGGTGCTGAAAAAATCTAAATCATGGGGTTGAATGTCGAAATTAAAAAAAAAAATACGAAAGAGACTGGGAATGGCGAAAAAATTTACCAAACATATGTTCGCTCCTTTAAATCCTGTGTACATTTTTCTTTCAACTGGAATACGTGGCCCACATAGCCGGATACTTACAAGCAAGCAATTTCGCGATACCGACCGACTGCGGTGGTGGGGTCGTAGTCTCAATGAAAATGCTTCGGCTGTGTGTTCCGGGTGCTCTCATGTGGATTATTTATGCCAAATAGTCGTTTTTCGCCTCGTTTTCCAGCGGGGGGCGATATGGATTACAGGGCTGGAGTTAGTATTAGTTAATAAGCTGGTTTAGGGCCTGAAGAAGCAATAGTGTTGCACTTAGTCGTACAAATTACAGCGATTCAGGGTGGAATCGCCAGTTATCTGTTTATGGCTGTGCACGCGTTACTGAATAGGTACAGAACGAAAGGGCTAGAACCACCCTTTTAAAAAAAAAAATCATATGTGTGACAAAATAACCTGCATCTGTTTATCATAGTTGAGTTGCAACTTTGCAGTCCCTCAATTCGATGCACAATTGTGACCAACAAACAACACGACCAGCGACTGATTACTTCGATTTCAGGATGCCACTTATGAGCATTGTAGCACGAAAAAATAAATCAGCTTAAAAATGTGACCGATATACTCGTAGTTTCATCCGGATCAAGTCTATAAACGACTTTTAAAGATGCCTTGCGAGAAAATTTAGCGCACAAATGAGCTATAAGTCCAAACTAGTGTTGCCAGTTTTTTTTTTTATCCTGTAAGGGAGAAATGCTCGGGATTAAATGTTTTTACCCGGGACAAGTAACAAAAAGTGCACGACTGGGTCGAACGAAACTTTCTCGTTGATTGAAGGTTTGGTTGGTTGTTTTCTCATTTTATTAGGTTGGTAGGTCAAGAAGATCTGAGAAGCAATGCTAGATAAAGGAAACGGTTCATAAAATACAGGAATAGTGTTAAATAAAATCCACTTTTGGGTTATTAATGTCAGATATGGCAGTAAATATTAAATAAGAATGTGAGTTATTATTTAAGCGTAACACTTTATGTTAAGTTTTTATAGACTAATAGCTATAATTGAAGTGTTACACTTAAAGTGCGTTAATTTTGTATATTTCTTCTTTTTGTTTTAATCGTTGTGCAAAATTTCCTATTATTGTTAGGGTATCCAGATTAAAAAATACGAAAAGGGGGACATCGTGAGTTTTCTAGGGGGGACAAGTGTTCAAAAAGGGGGACAACATATTATTTTTGTTTTTTAACACCAGAGTCAAAAAAATGTGAAATAAAAATAAGTTTCATTAGATACACATATTTAGGTACATATTTTATTTCATTTCTACATATTATATATACAAACTTAATTTAAAAGAAACAAAAAAAAATAAAAAGTAAATAAATAAGTATTCAACTAAAAAAAATTAAGTAGGTATAAAAAAATAAATAAAATAAAAATAAAGTATTTTCAAAATTTTCAATTGATTGATTTCTTTTATTGAATTTTGACTTAATAAGGGGGAGAGTGGTTTGTATTAGGGGGGACAAACAGCATTTTTGTATGAAAAAGGAGGACTGTCCCCCCTAAAGGGCGACGTATGGCATCCCTAATTATTGTGCAGTTTGATTTTTTTAAATATTAAACCCTGAAGAAGGCAACAATCCCTGCCGAAACGTCGGGAAAAGCACTGCACTAATCCAGTTTCATTCAAACACATATGACCAAAAAGCCGACGGAAAAACCATTTCAAACAAATTAGATAAAAGTGAGTTTTTATAAGTTGAAGCTCCCAGTGACAGACAATTGTCGCATGTTCTAGTCAGCGTTGCCACTAGATCATTAAAAAGTGCAGTAGATTCGATCTTTCCGCAGTAGATTTTTTGTTATGCAAAAACAACAAAGGTCAATTGCTTAAAACTATATTAATCATCACTTTAATGCTTTTTTTTTATACAATAAGTTCACAATAAGTTGAGCTTATTTACAGGGGCTATTTTTATGTATGGTTTTTGTACAGCTGTTTAAGAGAATGTTTATCAAACAAAAAAAGTGCAGTAGATTGGATTTAGTGGCAGTATTTTTATTTTTTGCAAAAACTGCAGTAGATCTACTGCTATTGCAGCAAAGTGGCAACGCTGGCTCTGGTTAGAGAGTTATAAGCGCCTACTGATACTACTTAATAAGCTCTTACACTCTACAAGACCTTTGAGTACAGGGACAGGCGAAGTAGGAGTTTCTGTTTTCCTTTTCTGAACTGTAGGCACTGTAGACAAATTGTAATTCTAAAGTTTAAAACAAATCAGGGTAGCCGTTTAGGGCTTGTAGCCTGTAGGCCTCAGGAGCAGTGTTGCCAGAAATTTTCTAACGGAATATGATTAATTAAGAAATAAATATGCTAAATAATATGGAGGAATAAAACAATATATGCTAAAGTTTAAAACAACGACTTTATCAAAAATGATTTACCTGTCCATTTAGAAAGAGACCTAAATTTAATGGAGCAGCAATTCACGGCTCACGGGCAGTTGACTTTTGATTTATTTTTCTTTTTAAGGTTTAACACTATAAACGATGATACTTCAAATTGACAAATTGTCATACAAATCTTCAGTAATGCCAAATTTAGAAAATATTGATGGATGCGTTCGTTGTTTGTATAGCAAAATATACCACACATTTTTTTTGTTATGATGGGTTTTTATGTTAAAAGTTTAAGATATATGCTATATTGCATATAGCATATTTAATTTATACTTATATGCAATTTAAGGTTAAAATATGCTAGATTTAGCATACAAAATGACAAAATGGCACCACTGCTCAGGAGCATACGGACAGACGGAGAGAATTTCGCGGCCTAATGTTTTGAGTGACTCTATCATCGAAATGTCAGAATTGACTAACATCTCGCGCTCGAAATTTTGTACCAATACAATAAGTTCGTTCGTGTACCTTCAGCATAGAAAAATGAAAAACGTCAAATATCAAAAATCGATAGAGAAATCTTACAATTTTTGATCGGTTTTCTTAAAAAAAGGTTAAGGAATGTAATTTTGACATTATCGAAAAATGCAGCATCTACAAAATAAGTTGGTATTGTATTTTTTATAAGCTAAATACCTATTAAACTTACTATTTTGAATGCGCTGATATGTTCTAGGAGAATATTTGATCACAACTTCTTCCTCCGACATCGTTGAAGACGGAAATAAATAGAGTTTTACTTAGTTGTCAGTTTTCATTTTTCATTTTTCAGTAAGTCGAAACTCGGCGAGTAGAAAATTACGAAAAAATTAAAAGAGGGGAAACGGATTTCTCTCCGAACGAACCTAATATCTTTCTCTTACTAAGTATTCGAAAAAGTAAAAACTAATAAACTTTGTAAAGCATATGCGTCGGTGGACAATTTAGTATAACATTTTGTCTACGTTATGTTAGTTTTGTGAGTGATATAAAATCCTTTGTCAAAGATTTTGCCAAACACGGAATAATACTACTACAATCCTTGAATAAGCCTGCAAAATGAACTGCGGCGGGAAATAAAGGGTGTCCCATAATTCACGCAAAATGTAATTGTTTGAAAGAAAATACAGTTTTTTAATTAGAAAGCCTACATTTTTTATTGAATCATAGAGTATACAGATTGCGGTTATGTTTGGAATAGCACATCGGATAAATGGCCGCCACCCGCCACGGCTTTGCTGGCCAGTACGTATAATCTTTTATTTGAAATTTTCTATAGCCGTTTCGCATAAATGTGGCTGAGTTTCATTAATACACCTCCCAATTTCCTCGTTCAAGGTGGTGGTGGTCGTGGGATTGTTTGCATACACTTTTGACTTAAAAAAACCCCAAAGAAAAAAGTCCAATGTCGTTAAATCGCAAGATCTGTATGGCCAATTTTAATCGCAAAAACGGCCGATTACACGATAAGGGAATGACGCATGCAGTAATTGAACTACATCTCTGGCTGTATGGCATGTGGCACCGTCGTGTTGAAACCACATGTTGGTCACAGCCATATCTTGGCACTAAAAAATGGGTTATCATGTCACGATAACGAGCACTTTCGAATAAGAATGGTCCGACAATGTCTTCAGCCCGAAATCCGCACCAAACAGTCACTCGTTGTGGCTTTGTTTCTGAACTTATTGGTTTTATGAACCCCACGTACGGCAATTTTGACGACTAACGAGGTCATCGAGATGAAAATAAGCTTCACCACTGAAGATTATTTTGTACGAAAATTGCGGACTGTAGCTGACAAACCTTCATTATTTTAAAAATATTGGTCAAAAATGATAAAAGCGTTATTCTTTCGCATAGCGCTTCATATTTACTAACCCCGAACTGTCAGCTGTCAAATTGTTATTTGTTTTTCCTTTGGCACTGCACTATTAAATGTCGCAAAATTAAAATTTTGCGTGAATTATGGGAAATCGAATTTGAGAGTTATGTCTCCCTTAAGTGTGACATAACGCCCAAAAGTAAAAGTTGGGACTTATGTCCCTGCCCCATTTTTTAGGCACAGTGTTTTCAGACAACTATAACTTTAAAACTGACTGCGAATGGGAATGTTTCCTCGAGTATCGATTGGAGAAGGATTTATTTGCCGAAATCCGCGAGTAAGGATACCAAATAATTGTGGTTCTCTCAACTAAGCATGCAGCACAATTAACCTATTTGGGTCTAAGTGCATCTTATCGAGGAACATCTCTACTAAAGATCTTCTAGCGTCTGTGAGCCTGCAAACAGAATCACACTGTATGTAGACCAACCAACAGAAAAGAAACCGACGGAACTCACAAGCCAAGCCAAACCGCTCACACTCATAACGAGGTCTCCATTCGAAACAAATTCTGCTGCGTGTGTATAACCTCACTCCTATATTGACTGCAGCTCAAGTGTCTGCTGTCGACCCGATTTTGCCGCACAAAAGCCAATTGCCATTCGGGCTATAGGATGGGAATAGAAATGGCAAAAAAAGGATACGGTTCGTGTCGTATTCGAAATTGATTTTATTGCAATAAATTTGTTTCTCGTTTTCTCGTTTCTCCCGCACCCGCTGTGATTTTTCCAAAACGAATGGGCGGATATAAGGCACCCCACATCATCTCTAATACAGATTTGGCTCCATTTGTTCCACTTCCACCGCTTCCTTGCATTACGCGCAGTGTTCTTGTATGGTGGTGATTTACTTTCCCTCATACGGAAGCCAATGTGAACAATGATTCCAGTTCTCCCTCGTAGTGTATGAATTTCAATTGAATTCTTTTCCCACTAATCCAATATTTTTGCCGGGGTTAAAACAATAAATCTACACCCCACTACAAGTTCGAGCTTGTAACTTGAAGTGTTTTTTCCAAGCCATTTCCATTTTTGCCGAATCCAGGATGTAGCACACAGCCATTTGTGTGTGTGTTGCTTTGGTAGTAAACTCCTACCACTTGAAAGCTTATAAAGTTAACTTTCGAATAGTTTCTCTATAGATACGTGAAAGTCTATATAACGATGCAGGGCGGTTGGTAAATTTGTAGGGTGGGTTAACCCAGGCAGACATTAAACTGCAGTCAGTGGATTTTATCGCTGTGTATAGGAATCTGTTTGAGGCAAAAAAAAAAATGTGCCACTCGATGGCCCAAAAAATTGTTGTTTGCCTGTATGCTGTATCCGACCCACTGCCACCCGGCGGATAAGACTGATTGCCATTGAAGTTGAAACATCAATTTCGAACTCGATTCGTCTTCCGAATGCGAAAGGGAGATACTGCACCGGCATATGATATTCATCCGACATGGTGACGAATTGGGTCAAGAAGTGCAATAAAAACCCAACGATGATTCGGGCTTAATAGAAAGGATTTCTTATTTATGGCCGCAAACGGAAATGCTGTGTTTGCTTGACTACAAATTCCCATACACTGTGATTGAGGGGGTCGAGGTTCACTCGATTTGAGGAGGTTTCTGATGAAAGGCAAATAATGGACGATGCAATCGCAATTAGTGTTCGATATAAGGGACGATGTGGCTGGGTCAGATAAATAATCTCTGATGCAAGCTGTTTTGTGTTATCCTAACAAAGACTGTGCATCAGGGAAATAAATAAATTTACTGACGTATAAGCACTCAAGTGGTGTACACTGATGCCAAACCACAAAGGCAAGTTACACGATTGAGCAGCATGTCCAAATGATAAAATTTTATTATCAGAATGAGTGTCCGTCAGTAGGTACAAAGGCTGCGCGCATTGAACCCATTTACGGCATGCGCGGTGGACTTTAAAATTCGACTCTCCAGCGTTTGGTGGCCAAATTCGAGACAATCGTTTCGGTGAACAATCAGCCACCACCCGTGCGTCAAAGGAACGACGCAAGATTGGAAGAGATCCTGTATCACCGTGAAATTGTATACAGGATAAGCTGAGGCAGTCAATGCCTCGCCAAGAAGTCGGCCTTTCGCAGACCTCAACTTGGCAAATTTTGCATCGTGACTTGAGCCTACACCCGTACTGGAACCAACTGACCCAGGAGCTCAAAATGAATGATCATATAGACAACGCCGTTTATTCCCTGATTGAGATATGGAGCGCTTGGAAGAGGACCCCAATTTCGGCCGGAAAATCATCTTTACCGACGAGGCTCATTTTGGGATGAATGGTTATTGTGACAAGCAAAACTGCCGTATAGGGGACGACGTTAAATCGCACTACGTAATTGTAAGCAGAAAAACTTAAATTCGTGAGAACTCGTGAGACATATCAGGGTACAATATAAATCAGTAAACATGTTTCCTCGGTTTTGATTGGGGGAAATCGGTCATGAGAGCAGCTGTTTCAGTTGACGTTTATGGAGGGGTAGCCGACGAATCTAGTCGAGAAATTCGTGACTGAGTACTAAGTTGACAGTTCTAATATGTGGCTGTCGTAGAAAAAGTGACGTTCCCGACCAATCTAGTTTTTGCGTTCAGGCTACATCTCATCCAGACCAATCTAGTCGACTTAAGATAACTAGATTCTTGAATGTGCCCAATAAATTTTCCTTGATTGTGTCTATTAGACTTTTTCTTTTATTATAAATGAGCATTATTCATAATGATTGCAAATGTAATTTCATTAATTGTGTCAATTGTTTCAATTTTTCTAATAAACTAAATTTTTTTTGTCTTCCATTAATAAACGGAGCCTTTATGAAAAGATTGGGCCTTACCAATAAACATTTTTATTTTCGACTCTAAATTTAAGTACGAGTAGTTCACAGTGGTTATATTTTCCATACAAATTTCGCAATTGGTGAGCTTCCGTAACTTTAAAGTTGAATTTAAATTTAAATTTGTTATTAGTACGCGCATTATAGCTCAAAAATCATATCCACACAGAAATGTTTATATCTTCCCCTGAAGCATATTTTAAATTTTAATATTCTCAATCAATTCTTCTCTTTATATTGATTTTTCGTCAAGAACAACAGACGAAAACAGGAACAATAATTGTGGGAAAAAAAATGTCTTGTTTTATTTCCACCAATGAATATTTCACAGTTTATTATGTTTAGTTATTAAACATTTAGAAACATACATGTTTTCGTGGTGAAAACAACTTATTTAAACATTTGGGAACACGCTGAGAGAAACTCACAAACAAAAAATACTCTCAGTCAGTGCTTTTAGCACTCTCCCTTTATTTTTGCCACGAATCGTGTTAATATTTCTCTTTTCCAACCGAACTCAAATTCCCTCTATCTTTTTACGAAAAAATCTTACTTTTAAAATAAAATTTTTAATATTCGGAAACATAATCGAATTCAATTAACCTTCAGTATTAAAATCGCAGTTTGTTAAAATTATAATAATTATTTGTTCCTACTAGAAAATTTTGCTAAAAGGCTATTAAAATGTGTGTTTATAATCATGGTAAAACGTAGATGTTTTGATGAAATTTCACCAAAAATTGATGGTTTGAATTTTTATTTGTCCGATTCCTGATTTTTCCACGAAAGGGTTTTCGGTCATCGGAATTCCCACAAAAAGGTAGAAATACCACGATGTAGGAACACTGCTGAGTGTCAGTATTTTATTTCACCTCCCGCCATTTCTTTTTTTGCTGCGTTTTTCACGCGTATTCAGGCTTGCCAGATTTTTATAAGCCTATATCGCAATTTGTACAGGGTCCGCCAAATAACTTTTTTTTTTGAAAATGCTATAAAAAAAAACTACTGAATATTTTCTCAAATTTCTTTTTTTATTTGAAAGTACAATCCTTCCGGTTAATAATGGAAAATAATTTCATTCAAATGGCTGCCTCGGCTGGCCATGCAGTAGCCTACACGATCGGTCCAATTTTTAAGCACATTATCGATTGTGTGCAGCTGTATTTCACCAATGGCTTCACGAATATTGTCCTTTAAAGTGTCAATTGTCTCTGGCTTGTCGGCGTAACACTTATCTTTTACGGCACCCTACAAATAATAGTCCACCGGTGTCAAATCGCAGCTCCGAGGTGGCCAAACGACATCAGCTCTGCGGCTGATAATGCGATCTTCAAAAATAGGGCGCAAAACATCGAGTGTAGCTTCGGCTGTGTGGCACGTAGCGCCGTCCTGTTGAAACCAAATGTTCCCAATATCCTCCTCTTCAATTTTTGTGAACAAAAATTCGTTCAACATGGCCCGATAACGATCGCCATTGACTGTAACGGCCACTCTTTGCTCATTTTCGAAGAAAAATGGCCCAATTATGCCTCTGGACCAAATTCCGCACCAAACAGTGACTCGTTTTGGGTATATCGGCTTTTCAATGTATGCGTGCGGGTTTTCTGTGCCCCCAATGTGACAATTTTGCTTGTTTACATACCCGCCAAGATGAAAATGAGCTTCATCTGAAAAGATCATATGCTGATCGCACACATTCTGCAACATTACCATGATTTTCAAAGTAATGTCGCAATATTTCCCAGCGTTGTTCAAGCGTATACACAACCATATTCGTTCAGCGGAAGGATAAAACTAATTATCTGTCAAATCAGACATGAGCTAAGTGTTACCATTCGCGAAATAAGCACTATGTAGTTGAAAAAAAAAAAGAAGTTAGATGGCGGACCCTTTAGTTATTTTTCCGCAAAATTACAAAAAAGTTATCGCAAAACTAACTAACAGAAAACAATAACGAAGAAAAAGGAACAAATTAGTATTATGCGTTTTCGATTTGGCTTTTCAGATTTTGATATGAGATTTCAGATTTCTGCTGCCAAATCGAACATAAAATCCGAATTTTATTGGTTCTTGTGTGTATTTAGTTGGCCGCAAAAAAATATTTTTTTCCACTTGCAATGGAAACCCATTTAAATTGATGATTTTTGCACATTTATAACAACGCATTTCGAAAAATTAATAATTCAGTTAAAAAAGCAAACCTTCCAACGATAAACTATTCGTAACCGCCAGCTGTATGTCATACACATCGGGATTAGTGAAAGTATGTGTAAATATGAGAAAAAATCGAGATTTCTCAAAAGAGTATAACTCAGTTATTTTAAAAGCTGTCGATGTACGCGTTCACGTCTTCTTTATCTTCAATGGAATATTGTTCATACATACTCAAGCATTGAAGCATTTCTAGGGTTGGCTCAAAATTGTTGCAGCAATTTTTTTTACATTTGAATGAATTCTAATGCGCATCAATGGATCTACAAATTTTACTTGGATCTTAGAACGGCTTTTTGTTTTAATTGCGTAAAAATATAGAGATCCTCCCATTCTTTTTGATACTTACAAAACTTAAACTTATTTGCACTCATATTTCAAAATGCAAATAGAAAACACCGTAAGAAATCGTTAGAACAATGAACAAACAACAAACATAAACAGTTATATTTTGCGAATGAACTAAATTGAACGGCAACGTCAAGATAGAAGAAATATGAAAATGAGTGCGTTTAGCATATATTTTTGATAAAGCAATAATGGTTGTATTCAGTTTTTTTCAAATGGGAAGAATTTTATTGAATTAGTATTTTATTTTAAATAAGAGATACCGCGCGTTTTACGATATATCGCACAATCTGGCAAGCCTGCGGCGTATTCACAGATAGGAAATTTAAGAGTGAATTTTCTTTTCAAAATTTGTGTGGGGAATCGGGTAGGTGCGCGGGAGCTGATGGTCTATTTAATACTTAGTTTATGATAGCTTCGGCTTCGGACACTTGAAAGGTTTTTTATTTCATACATAATTGCATACATGGGCCCTTTAAATAAAAAAGAATAACGTTAATACCTCACCCTTAGCTTTTCTTATCCCATTTCAGCATCGACCCGTCCCTATTAAAAAAAACCTTTATTAAGGTAAAAATTGGAATGTTTGGCCATAATTCTAGCGCCGTATTCATTGAATAGAGTTAAATCATCCCACGCAGTGCGATGATAGTACACGTTTAACGAATGACTGTGATATCAGCATCATGGCAGAAATCCCGAGGTATATTCTTATTATATAACACACCCGCGGCTCTACCCAGAATTCGCGACTAAATTTTCGAACATCGAAACACAGGATTTTGGAATCAAATTACAATAACGCCCCACTTACCCTTCCTCGTTCAACAAACATGCGTCTGTGTGTACCCAAACTGATTTGCATAAGCATCCATGACTTGAATGCCTCTACATATTCAAAAGGATTATACCCACAGACTCAATGCCCAGGGCCGATAATTGCATTCTAACTCTATGTTGCTACAGAATATTCAATTTCCATTTGCAAAACATTTCAAAAACACTTTGAAAATCAAGCCTCAAAGGATGCATATCAAAATATTTCGAATACAACCCCACCACCCGTTCTCTAAAGCATCCGAACTTCACCCAACACTGATGGATGAAAATGTTTATGATTTTTTTACTCTACCATATGCAAAGCAGGTCGATTTAAAAATTTCCAAATCTCACGTAATTGAATGTTTTAATTGAAATTCCCAAATATCCATAGATTTCCACTTCGGATTTCATACTCACATCCGCACCCAATCGGAAAGTCCAACTCATTTTTCAACTGCCAGCCAAAACACGGAGAAGATTCAAATCAAAATCCCATAGCCACCATATGATGCCAGTCCATATCCATGCCCAGGATGACCACGTGCAAAAATCCGAAAAAAAGAAAAATGTCATGAGATTTGCTAAATCTCTCTCATCCATCAAATCGTCCATTCAGGTGGGATATACCATTTTTGAACATCATTGTTTGTGTGTCACTCTCCCGTTCGGGAAGTCCCAAATTGCTGTGCAGACACTCGTCGGAAGGGCAGAGGAAACATCAAAATCGTTGAACCCGACGTTGTACTTTATAAGTACTCTAAATGCCATATGCATGCACATTATAGTACCACCAAAAAGGGACTTTTATCTCGCTCATCCCTTATCCCTGGTTGGCTTACAACTCTGGTCCTGCAGTGTGGAAAATTTGCATACAAAGCACCGTTGGAAAAATTCTTAAAAAATAAGCGGAATATAAACCAAAAGGGGGGGAATATGGAAGCTGTGGGGAAAATTTCTCAGCTCTACGGTTCTACCATTAAATTGGAATTTCTGCCATGATTTATGATGCAAGGACATTGGCTTTGTCCTCGTATTCATATTAGAAAATGCCAGCAATTTCTTTGATTTGTGGACCACAAACCAGTGGTTCGGCTATATCCACTGTGGAGTGATCTTTTGGCCGGAATCACGCAGGAAGTGTTCGTTGAGGTGCGCTTCTACTTCAGTTCAAGCCTGGCATATAAATCAACTTCCGCTCTGGTCCGTCTGTCGTAAATTGCAGTTGTCTGTCATTTAAGCAGGAATTCATCGAAATTGGTTTTCCTTAAAAGAGATGCCATAACTTATCCTCGGTTCACCATAATGTAAATCATATACTCCCCACCCTGAGTGACCAAATTCTGTTTACATAGGGTTTTTTAAAAGAAACTTGGCTTTGATAAGCTGGTTCGTGGTCTAGTAGTGAGTTGGTCATGGTAGTTTATAATGGGCTATACTATCAAAGTAATCTACAGTCTAATATGGGGTGGCTTTTGGTAGCATCCCCACAGCGAAAGTCCGACTGCGCTTAAGGCCTGGCGAAACAATGTTATCCGTTCAAAATAGTTCTGTGAGAAATCATCTGTCAGCTGAAAAGACTGCAGGCAACTTATTGCCGTTCTTACGGGACACCCTTTTGCAAGCATCAAATCGTGTATAGCAAAACCGAAGCTAACCTACAAACACTTCACCTGATATGGGAAGAGAGGAGCAACACCGATTCTCATTTATTGGGGTATTTCCTGTTAATTTCCGTTAAAAATTATTGTCGAATTGTCTGTGAACTATTATTAAGAGAATTACAATAACAAGAAGTCTTGTCACTTTAGTAGGAATTACAGCTATTTCGAATTACACCTATAATCCACTTGGGAAGACATTTCTGTTTTCACCCATCAGGAAAGGAACCTTGCATTCAAAACTCCTTCTGGAAGAATAAATCTGTACTTAAATGGATTTATGGAGAATGTGACAGCTGACCGTGTTTTTTACACGTGCTTCCCATAAGAATTGCAGACAAATTGCGAGTTTTCGATAAAAGTTGCTTAAGTGAAAATTATGTCATATGAGTTAGTACATGATGTTATAGATTTTAGTAGATTATTTTCTTTCTATAAATGTTTCTACATTAGGCGTTTTTCTTATTCAGTTCAGAGCTGAGTACTGAACTGAGCTAGAGCAGTAAAGCGCGCTCTGAACCGAGCGTGCTCAGATTGTTCTGAGGTATTTATGAAACACACTTGAGCACATAGTTGTCATAAATGCATAAATTGAATATTTATTATTTGTTATTTATTAAATTGGTTCCAGAACAACAAGCTTCATCCGCCACTTCCACTATTTTGCTTATCCGGCTTTTTTTTCTGTCAAATGTGACTGGAAGTGTGTAATCAGCTTTTCACTCAGTCTGCTCAGTCAATTCATTCTGAGCTCATAGAGCGCGCTCTGGTCATGCTCTGAACGAAAAAAAGAAACACAAATTCTGAGCTCTGATGTATCTGAGCTAAAAAAGCTCAGTTCAGGTTGTGCTTTGAACTTTTATACAAAAAGAGATCTGTTTGTTCGCAGTCAATGCTCATAAATGTGTAGGAAAGAGATAACAAATCAGACGCCTAAAGTGACATCGATTTTCTACCCATAATTATAGATACGTAAAGTGGAAATAAACACAATTTCCGGCGACCAACATTTCTGCAATCACTTGAAAACATTTCTATTTCTGATTTAAGAAATGAGAAATGAGAGTGGTTATTTGTTTGAGTAAATTAAACCAACAAATCATCAATCAGTTATACAAAATAAATAAAGAATTGTTCGTTTATCACTTCCGGACGCCATTTTGTTTTATAGGAAAGCGAAATTTCGTAAGCCGTCGCTATAAAAATATCAACAGGCTGAACTTTCCCATAATTCCTACCACTTAAATAAGATGGCCGACTGCTGTCCGCCCCTTTCAGTCACACGGCTATTTAGTATTGGGCATTGGGCAACCCTTTAATCTTCCGAATTAGGAATGTGAGATGGTGTAATGCAGCATTATTCACCAAAAGGTAAATTTTGTTGTGAAAAAATCCAACTTTTATAGTAAAATTTATATTGGGTCGTATGAATAAAACGTAGCAATTGCTTTTACTCAAGAGAAATGTCAAAATCGAAGCATCTGCTACATTTCCAATGAATAAAAACCAATTTGAGTTAGTTCCAACTTTTGACATGTTCGAAAAGCGGCGACACTGACCTTTTACTCAGATCGGTATGAATAAAACTTATCAGACAAAGCAAATTGAATGCAAATTCTGAGTTTGCTATTTAGTTGACTCAACCCTTTTGCTAAATATTTTGTACGCACCTTTTTGAAGTAAAACAATCTAAGCATTGTGAATTTTCGATGTTTTGTTTATAAATATGTAGTTAAATTAGGTTTTGTTCGTGCAGGAAAACCAAACAAAACATGGATGCGATACGTTTTCATACCTGTTTTACCTTTTACAGTATAAACAAAGAAGAATTGGTGACGATAATAACTTCTAACAATTGTTTCGTTTCACACGTGAAAATGTGGACATTTTGGCTAATACTTTTTTAAATTATAATTTTGAGACGCGTGCTGCTGCTCTTTCAAATACCCAGAAAATTAAGTCTTTCCTAAGGTATTTAGGAGATCCGGGCTTTCAGGTAAACATTTCAAAATGCGTGGCTTAAGAAATAAAAAAATTATGTGTTTAGGTTGGTGTTGCAGAAGATCTTGGTGTTCATCAGTCAACCGTTTCGTTAACTAATTGGTATGTGTGCCAAAAAATAGTTCAACAAGCCGATGATTGGATACATTTTCCGACAACTGAGGAAGAAATCATACATCACCAAGCGATTTGGCAAATAAAATTTATGTTTCCAGGTGCAATTGGAGCTATAGATTGCTTTTGATCATTTTCCCACAAAAATTTGAAAATAAATTCAAAATAAACAAACCACCGGACAGTTGTCACTTGTCAAGTTTGATAGAAAGTGCAAGGCAAGGACATATACAGCGAAGTAAATTCTATGTTCGAATTTGCGAACTTACTTTAGCAAACTAGGTTTTTATTCATACCGATTGAAAGCATTTGCTAAGGGCTTTTACTTTGCTAGAACCTTTTAATCAAAGCAAATGCTAGTTTTTATTCATACGGCCCATTATACGGAAATAAAATCGCAGTGTTTGTTAATATTATTATGACTGCCCTTTGGAACTAGAAAATGTTGGTACCTACTAGAAAATCTCGCTAATATGCGATTTACATGAGATCTTTTTTATGGTGAAAACATATTGAGATAAAATTTCAGCAAAAATTTATAGTTTGAATATTTTTTGCAACTTGTTCCTTTTTCCCACGGAAGGCTTTTGGGACATCGAAAAAGCAAGAAATATATATAAATATAAGAAAACTGGTGACAGTTTCCCTAATGCTCCCAATAAAAATGATTTCTCTCTCGCTGTGACAAAAACTGTCAACGGGTGCAAGGTGCAACTGACAGGAAAGTAGAATGTAAACCCCACTTTTTCCATCGCATCCGGCAAGTTCGCTGCTTTTGGGTCACCTCCCATAAAGTGCTGTGTATTCTATCAATCTGTCAGTCGAATACGTTGCCGCAACGGATGCGACAGATTCTATGGTTTGGGCCCTTCATTTCAAAAAGAACATAATGGGCACATTCAAGAATCTAGTTATCTTAAGTCGACTAGATCTGTCTGGATTAGATGTAGCCTGAACGCAAATACTAGATTGGTCGGGAACGTTACTTTTTCTACGTCAGTCACATATACGAACTGTCAACTTAGTACTGAGTCATGAATTTCTTGACTAGATTCGTCGGCTACCCCTCCATAAACGTCAACTAAAACAGCTGCTCATATGACCGATTTCCGTCAATCAAAACCAAAATAAATCGAGTTTGTGGATCGTGACTGTATCGTAAATAAAGTGGTACAATTCGCAGCAAGAACTTGCAATACGTGGGAAAATTGCGATTGTAAATTTCGCTACATTACATGAATTGAGACTCAGTTTTTTTTTTTTTAGATTAGATGTTACATAAATTAAATATAATGTTTTTGTGGTAGATCAAATACCAATTCTTAATTCATAAATACAACTAAATTGATTTTTTTCGAAATTCGCCTGTTCGCAATAAGCGCACATGTGAATAGTCCTTTAAGCAATGTACAAACAGCTTAAAAAGAAATGGATACCCATGTAACAATTTGACTTCGGTAAGGTTCAAATTTGTAATTTCTGTGGGCAACAGATTCGATAAAGCTTCTATAGTCTTACTTAACCGAAGTTGATCGATTTCGAAGCAATTGTTTCGATAATAACTTCAGTGAGTCCTTTACGAAGCATAAACACAGGCTTTATAGAGGGATATGAAATTAAGTTTCGATAAGACCTCTATTAGACTTCTGAAAATGTGTCTGGAGATTTGTGGAAAGTAAATTATTTCGATAAAGCTTGTGGTTGGAAGCACTTTCTAGAAGCTTCTTTAGAGCTTCTGACCGAAGGCATTATAGAAGCAATGAACTGTCATGCAGTCAACCGCTTGCGCTTGGAAGCTGTACAGAAGCACTTACTCGTACTTCCTCCTAACTTACATATGGAGGCATTATAGAGGGGGTAGTGTATTGGACTACTACGCAGTAGGACCCATGTTCGATTCTCAGTGCGACGCATCTAAGTAAAATGTAAATTATAACAAGTACGTAAATGTAAACTCCTTGAAAATTGCAAAAAGTCATAGGATAATATTTATTAATAGGATAAAAAAAATAAAAAAATAAGTAGGTAAATGTAAAATTGAAAAATATAATAAAAAAAAATAATTATTTTTCTTGTTCATTTTTGAGCCTCTATAAAGCTTCCATAAAGTTTCGGTAAGGCCCTAACAAAATAATAACCTACTGCTGATAAATGTGAGATGCTTCTTTTGCGAAGCAATTGCCTACCGTGGATGTTAATTGCCTTTTAGACGAAGAAGTTGTGTTTTCAGTAAGGTCTTACCACGCTGTTCAGAAAGTCTTAAACAAGTAAATACCTGCATTAAAGTCCGCCAAATGTGTTTCCATTAGACCTTATGCAGTTAATATTGCCGAAGGTGAAATAGCTTCGATAGCACCTTACCGAAGTAAAATTGTAACTTGGGTAGGGTGGTAAGGCACTGTATTACCCAGAGAAAAACTTAGGTTTTTTTTTTTTTTTTGTGATGTTTTGTCACAAAATTATTACTTATTTTAATAAATAAAATGAGTTTGCAGTGGATATCTTTTGATAACGTTGAGCTGAATTGTTAAATAAATGTGACGGGCTGAATGCGATTCCAACAAAGTGGTAACATTTATTGCTTCACAAAGTTGCAGTTGGCAATCCGAAGTTTGTCATGAACTGTGTGTTATTGTTTGTTGAAACTTTTTTTGTGAAACGCATTGTTGCCACACTTCAAATGATCGTGCTGATAATAAAAGATGGCTACTGCCGTAAGCAATTTCCTAACCCACGGATCTACCCACCAGTAGACACTTATTTACCTGAAACACTATATAAATCGGAGTGTGTTCCACTGGCTTATCGCGGATTATATACTTGTGTATAAAACCAGCAGTAGTTTTTAAACCCATGTTCAAATATTTGTCGCCATAAATTTCGGATGCGTATCTTCTTAGTAGGCTATCTTGACGTTGCGAGCACTTGCAAGCGAAAGATAATTAAATAGACGTTGGAAACATGCGCTTCCCTTAAGAGACTTATCTGAGAGTGAGATATATAATGCAACTATCTCAGCGATTTAGGTCAATTGGACTTTACTTTGCGAAAGTTTAAGGGCCCAAACCGAACTACAGTACTTGCTTACACTTCTCTTAGTACTTACACTTCTCTTAGTACTTCTCTTTGTAAAGCTTCACCTTTGTAAACGGTTTAGAGGGTTTTCCCAAAAAATACCAACAAAACTGCCATGACCCCATTTTCATTCGGAAATCCCAATCGAAAAAAAATAATCCTATGGAAAAATACTTTGTTAGAAGACACCACAACCACCTCCGGTCCTGTGGGAAACATAAATATTTGACTAGCTGTACATCGCTCTCTCTCTATCTGGTTCACTCTCATGAATTAAGAATTTCCATAGATAACAGCTTCCAGTTAAGCATTTACTTTGCATTAATTACACAGCTCAAGTACTCGTTGACATGGTCTTGCGTTCGGGTCCTCATTCTTCAATGGCGGCGGCGGCTACGATGATGCCTCCAGCCTCTGATCCTCTTGCACTTCAACATCGCTGTGTGCATTAATTAAGATTAAATATCCGCAAATTCTTGTGAAATACTTTATTATTCTGTCGAATGACTAGAATTCAGAAGACGGGGGGATCAAACTGCTGGCGCTTCGCTCTTGTCTTACCCAAGCGAATTTTGATTTAGGGGTAAATAAAGGGCTGATATCAAGCTCTTAGTACACCATGCAGAGATTCGTGCAGAGATGAAAGTTTCCACGCAAGGTGATTTATTATTTAAATTTGGCGCGCTGAATTTCCCCAGGAAACAGAACGAAACACGAGGCAAGAAGTTGCCATCATTATTCCGCAAGCCACGTTAGAAGTTAGCACTTCTTTTTGGCTTCGGGGGGAGGTGAACTTTCCCAGGCAAAGTACAGAATTTTCGCTTAAAACTTAAATCCGTTAAAATTCGTCGAGGTGGTGGAAATTTATGGTAAATGAAGCACCGGGATGTCAGGTTGGGGTAAGGGTGTCTATGAGTGTATAGGCTGAAGGGTGCTTGGAACCCTCTTTTCAGTTATGCTGTTTCTTTTTTCTGCTCATCTTTACTGTGAGTTTTCACATAAAATGTGGGGTACATTTCGGGAGGCTGTGCTAGTGTATACATTACCACCACTGAAAGCGACCGTAAGTCAAATAGCTCCCAAGTTGGTACACATAACACGGATTGGTATGTAGTATACCCACATGCATGGGGTTTATCCCCCAGGAGTGGATTCTGAACTGTTCCGTTTGCAGGGAATTCGCACTGAATGTGGGATAGCTAAGGCATTGAAAATCGTTCAAGGCTTACGTTTATGCTAACTTTGTGCTGCACATAACTACCCAGTGCAAAGAGTAGCTACAGTTGCAGGTTGGCATTTAAGCTGAGCTGGGTTGACTGATATAGAAAGGACGCTAAATTGTCAGCCATATAGTTCCTCTTGTAGACCAGTGGATTCTCCTCATCATTACAGCTTTACTCACGAACACAGAAGTAGCTTCTACCACTACCATCAATTTACGGAGTCTATCGAATTGACTACTACGTAGAGTTATTATTCGATAGTAGCTGCGAACTTTTTGTCTACGCACCTGAATTTAAAATATCCTTACATCTCCCTGCCAGCTGTAGCATTTTTCGAACCTGGGGAAGTCTGCAAAATTGACTTGTACTCAAAAGACTAACTCTTTAACAGGCTTTGTTAACAAATGTAAATAGTGAACCTCGTATTTAACTAAAATCAGTTATGAACCGTCGTCTTCTAACTGAAGGTTTAAAAGCCACAAACCGCATCTGCAATCGGCATCATTTTTTACAAAATTTGATACCAAAAGATTGAGTGGATTTCATTTAATATAAAATGCTCTCCGAAGTAGCTGTGGTGAAACGGCTTATGATGAAATGGTTGTCTTTTTTCACCTGTCCAGGCCTTTCCATGTTGTGCAATGTGATCTTAGGTAGCTTGTCACAAACTGACTGCTGTATCGGGGCACAATAGACCAAAAGGTCGCAGTAAAGCAACCCCTTTCACATAATCGGCTAGAATTCTCTTTTGCATAGGCGCTCAATGTTTATTTCGCTTCAGTCACCCGGTTGCGGTCGTGCGACCTTTTCAATATCATGCTTGAGAAAGCGTGTGCAACTTTCACATACTGACGACATTGACAAGATTGACAGACCACAGGGAGCTGTCACTGGTCCGTTTAAAAGTATTAGCGTAGGGACAAGAATTGGTTTTTAGTGGCAAACAAAAATATATATGCTTTTGACGAGAAGGAACATACAACACCAACACCGACGTATCGGACGCAACGTCACGATAGACAGGTATAGCTTTGAGGGACCTTGTCAACCTTGGCTTGGCTATTAGCCTTAAAAATGACACCACCACAGATATAAACAGACCAATTGCTCACAAAAGCAATTGATAAGTAAGGACTTGCCAAACAAAATTAGGCAGACTCTTTATGAGACCGTAATCATCTCTATGGCGCAGAAGCAGGGACGTTAGCAAAGGCGGATGACCGCTTCGAATGCAAAACTCCTTCGGAGGAGATTCTACGGGCTTTAAAAAAAATAAGGAAAGGAAAGTACGTATATCGCTTGTCTAAGATGTTTACCATTATGTATAGCAAGAAGACGCCAACGCTCCGGTCCGAACAGTCCTCGATTTAAGCCCGGAGGGACAACACAAAAGAGCAAGACCATACCTCAAGCGAAAGAGTTGTTGAAATTTGTGAAAGTATTATGTAAAATTACTTTAGCTCTAAAAAATGGAATCTTTCAAACTCTGCGCAAAGTCAAACATGATTATCAATGAATGACTAGAATTTGTTACAGAAACACGTTAAAGCCGCTCACCCAATCCGTATGGATTTATCAGACATAATTCTATGGAGCAACACATAGCGCCGCAGTAATAAACAAATTTTAGTCTCGACTTTTAATTTGCGGAAGCTCATAATTGCGAAATTTGTATGGAAAATATAGCCACTGTGAACTACTAATATTTAGAGTCGGAACTAAAAATCTTTATTGGTGCCCATAGTTTCTATTTCATCGCAGTCGGTCAACCTATGCAGAAAATTTGAAATTGTCCAAAGGTGGACAATTTTGTGCGACCTGAGACCAGTGAATCAAAGCCCGAAAAAAATTGTGCATTTTTGGTAAAAGAGCTAAAAATTGCATATTTTACAAAGGCACAGCACAGCACAGAGTAAGTCACGTAGAGAATTGATAAATAAGCATGGCGCACAGTTGTACATCAAAATAAGTGATGCGACTTTGAACACAGAATGTACCAGATTTACCAAATTCAAAATGAATTTGTATGAATTGATTGTAAAGCCTAGTATCCTGCTCGCGCTAAATTGTAGCGTCCCTAGACTCCACTTTGTTTCTCCACACCAAAGAGAAATGCTCGGTAAATTATTAAACATCATTAGGACAAAAACCATTTATTCATTCAGTAAAAGTATTTTTACAGTTTTCGAATTTTAAACTTAAAAAGAAATCGCAGTATTTGAATCGTTCCACCACAATGGATATAAGAAAAGTTGAAGAAGTATTATCATTTTTGCAGCAGCTCAAATAATTTTTATAGTACCAAGCAGAAGAAGACACTTTTCTTCGTGTCCCATGAATTCCTATTTGCAAAAAAGGCAAACAAACTGTAGACGTATGATTATTTGAAGCTTAAAAAAACGAATTTTACATTAACATTATAACACTGTTTTTTAGCTTTTCGTTTTCTTTTGTTTCTCGATTAATCGAGGAAACCGCAGAGGTTTCCTCAAAAAAAAAAATACATAGTAAACGCAACAAAAACTTCTTCCTCTGTTTTTTACGTCAAAATTTATCTTCGATTAAATGTATAGGACATTTAGTTCGCGAGCTAAATGAGTGGATCCTTTTCATCGGCCCATCTGTATGAAGTTAAGAATTTAGCGTGCAAACAGAATACTACTACCTTGCTAAATTTTATCTTTGTAGACATTTTTGTATGGGAGATAAAATTTAGCGCGAGGCTCAAAAAATAATTCACAAAAAATTATGCCTTTTTTCTAAAAGTTATTCCTCAATGCCTGAAGTATCGGAATTATGCCTCAGTTGGCATCACTGTCCGCACATCTTCAGAGGGGTGCGAAATTTGAAACCACCATTATTTAGACTGGATAGTTGTACTGAAAAAAGTTCGTCCTAATAATTCGGCTAAGAATATGACTCTCAAAAGAGTGACAGCCACAGAAAGGCCCCGTGGCTCGGTGTGGCACGGTGGCTCAAAATTAATCACCCTATCGGAAGATGTTATAATTTTTGCAAATGGCGCCGTACGTCAATCATATTTGACATTTGTGTATTAGACAGCTGTAGTATACAACAGACAAGCAATGGAGCGCTATACTCTGCAAGAGCGTAGAATAATTGTGTCTATTTTTTTGACCAATATAATTGGTCGGTGGTATTAGTGCAGCGTGCATTTCGAATCATCATGAGCGACTAGGCGCATTTTCACCTAAGCGGTTACGTAAATAAGCCAACTCTTCCTTTCTGGGGCACTGAAAATCCGCGTGTGATGCACGAAGAGCCATTACATCCACTCAAAGCCACTGCCACTGTGCGGCGTTCAGGTGGGAGGAGTGATTAGGCCGAATTTTTTGGAGGACGCCATTGCCAATACGGTCACTGTTACTGGCGAACGCTACACGGCCATGATAAACGACTTTTTAATGCTGGAATTTGATGAGCGGAGCTTGGTGAACATGTGGTTTCAAGAAGACGGCGCACGAGCCGCAATGGATATTTGGAAGGAAGCGTTTCCTGGTCGCGTAATCTCCCGTTTTGGAGGTTTGGCATTGTCAGCAAGATCGCCCGATTGAAGCATGTCAGACTTCTTTCTTTGTGGCTACTTGAAGTTGTGGGTTTATGCCAACAAGCCTCAGACAATCGCAGCCCTTAAGGAGAATATTTAACAGGAATGCGATCACCGAAAGTCTTGCGTCCAAATAAAGATTTGCATCACTCAAAATCATATTTTGTTTACTTAGGAAAAAAGTAATTCAAAACTAAATTGTATGGTTATTTTGCACCACCCTATACAAAACCACTTTCAACCAGCACCATTCCAGAGCCGGTACAACTAGTGACAAGAAAAACTCCTACCCTACGAAAAGAATCGGGACAGAGACCATAGAGCAATCCATCACATAAAATCACTCTAGGAATTACGAAAAGGACAATTGATATTATTTAAAATTGCCTACAGATTTTAAGCGAAAATCCGAAATTGTGTTCTTACAGAAATTGTTATCATTGGTGTGTTTAAAAAAGGAGATACATTTTTTTCAAAAAGCATTGTCACCGGCTAAGAAATCGACACAGTTTGATATCCTTCCATCAGGAAGTGTTCACAGCAACAAAGCAAAATGAGAAATCGACTTTGACGCAAATTAAATCCCCACTTTCCGCAAAAGGCTCCATCAACACTTCGTCCCTATGGCAACACGTACATACATATATCACTCTACAGGCTACAGGCTGCGCACCATCAGTATATCCACTATATTGTAAAGGGTGATTTTTTAGCTGGTTTGGTTTTGGCAACACTGGTTTTGACAGCTGACGTGTGTTTAGTACCTTGTGTCACTGTCAAACAGCTTCAGTTTGGTTTGCAATTTAACCATGGATCGTCTTACAAATGAACAACGCTTGCAAATTATTGAATTTTACTATCAAAATTCGTGCTCGGTTCGAAATGTTCATCGCGCGCTGCTTCCATTTTATGATCGGCATTCTCGACCTTCTGAGCAGTCTATTCGGAAGATTGTGACCAAATTTCGCACCAAATTTACTTTGTTGGACATTAAACCACCAACACGTTTACGTACTGTGCGTAGTGAAGAAAATATTGCGGCCGTATCAGCTAGTGTGACAGAAGACCGCGAAATGTCGATTCGGCGCCGTTCCCAGCAGTTAGGCCTTTGTTACAGCACTACGTGGAAAATTTTGCGGAAGGATTTGGGCGTAAAGCCTTTTAAGATACAGCTGGTGCAAGAACTAAAGCCAGCCGACCTACCACAACGCCGAATTTTTGGTGAATGGGCTCTTGGAAAGCTGGCCGAGGATCCGCTTTTTTATCGAAAAATTGTGTTCAGCGATAAGGCTCATTTTTGGTTGAATGGGTACGTAAATAAGCAAAATTGCCGCATTTGGAGTGAAGATCAGCCAGAAGCATTGCAACAGCTACCAATGCATCCCGAAAAAGCCACTGTTTGGTGCGGTTTATGGGCCGGCGGCATTATTGGGCCATATTTCTTCAAAGATGATGCGAATCGCAGCGTTACTGTCAATGGTGAACGCTACCGAGCGATGATAGCAAACTTTTTTTTGCCCGAAATGGAAGTTCTTGACTTGCATGATATGTGGTTTCAACAAGACGGTGCCACATGCCACACAGCACGCGAAACAATGGCGCAATTGCGAGGCGAGTTTGGTGAACAGTTAATTTCACGTTTCGGGCCGGTCAATTGGCCGCCTAGATCGTGCGATTTGACACCATTTGATTAGTTTTTGTGGGGGTATGCCAAGGCTAATGTGTATAGGGACAAGCCCGCTTCGATTGACGCACTGGAAGCCAACATCCATGCATTCATTCGTGAGATACCGGCCGATATGTGTGAAAGAGTATGCCAAAATTGGACTCAGCGGATGGGCTACCTGAGACGCAGCCGCGGTCAACATTTGCATGAAATTATCTTTAAACATTAAATTGCAAGGTTCAAACTATCGATTCAAATAAATATTTCATTCATTTTTTCGAATTTTTTGTGTTTTTTTTTTAAAAAAAGTTCTAAACCTCTTAAAAAATCACCCTTTACAATATTGGCGGCAGTCGATCTTCATTTGCACACGTTATAGTCGCAACCCGTTGGTCGGGACTTTAATTTTGAATTTATCGGCTTGTTTATATTCTAGCAGCAGCCTATCCGTATACACAGCAAGACCAACACGTCAAACAACCCTTGGTGTTGTGTGTAAGTTGAACTCCTCATGTAATAACCTTTTTAGAACACAAGGATATATTGTTTGAACATCGGGCGTAGAAAATAGAAAATATTTGCTTATCTCTCGCATATGAATGGTGAAGGTGAGCCACGAAGTGAAAACACAACACCTAAGTGGAGCCCCTTTCGAACGTTCACCCACATTGTTTAAGCAGGGCCAGGGTAAGGTATGTGACGGAGTGTGTGGCGCGTAGCCGGAGGATATGAAATTGCCTCAATATGGTCTCCCCACTGTAGGTACTGTATTGGTGTGAAAAATGATCCACTTTCGCCTGGTGTGGGGGTGCTTAGTGGGTGCTGGTGAGATATACGCTCTCATCTATACCTCCGTCCTTTATGTCACATTTGAGTTTTTCCCTCTCGAATATTACCCCGGTGAGCACGAGGAAGCGACAAAGAGGATGTGTTGCTATAAATATTACACACAGGTGAATGGGACGAGGTCGACAAGCGTTTAGTCTCACCTGCTCCTTTAATTAAAGTCACTTAAAATGGTATCCACTTAATTCCGCATGTTTCGCGTTTTCAGCTGGAGTTTGTTTTTATTTTTATTTTCCACCATCTATTCCGCTTTTGAGGAGTACGCAATGGCTTGGAGAAATTCCAACTGTTGAAGGATACTTCACGCACCTGTGACGGGCGCGTTGCCTCGTTGGGTTTATTTTCATCATTTACGGTTGATGTGTGTAGGTGACAGGATGCGTAAAGTGTCGCTTGAGGAAGACACTACTGATGCTGGCGAAACGGGTATAGGGGTTCACTATTATTTCACTCGGATTCCCTGTGTTCTGTGTTAAATTAAATTAAATCTTTATCGCATTCCCGATTCAGTGAACGAAGTAAGTGAAATTTCCGAATCAGAATTTTCTGATGAAATGATGTGAGAAATGTACACCCAGTGCGACTAGCTGCGCCACTTGAGGGAGTTGGGGAATTGAAATGTTGAAATTGTACCTAATGCCGGGGGGTTGATAGGCTTTTAAGTTAAGTGGAAATTATGTCTTTCCATATCATTGGGCAGGTAGGTCAAGGAGAGTGTTGGTTGGAAAGCCTTTCAATTAGTGTAGCAAATTCAATGAATTAGTAATCGTTTATTCCCATCACGCACAGCACGGAAAAGCAAAGTAGACTTTGCTGTCGCTTGTGAACGGCAAATGAGCAACACCGTGAATGGGAATAGGCGGGAAAATGCTTGTGCGAACAGCTGCCATTGAAAATATGTTTCTAAATGAAACGTTTGGGCAATTTGATTAAGACCGACAGAATCTAGTTCCACCACTCTGTTGGAACGGGTACTTGAATTTGCTGTGTTTGTTTTGGCGTTCGCAAGCCTTCCATTTTAATTTAATTTTTATTCTGTCCTTTCTCGCTACAACTCTAGTGTATTTCATCCCGGTCGTTTAAAAGAGATCATAGAGTATTGATGGGAGTTGACTCCAAAGAAAACTAACTTCGCAAACTTGTAGATATAAATGCTGTTCTTAAACAAAATCAATTCTCTTTGAACTGAACTAGAAATAGTTAATCATACTCAAGTTGGCTCTAAAGCTCACTTGACATTTAGAAGCTGGGCTCTCAATAATGGCTCATTCGGAAAAGATTTAAAAAAAAATATTTTTATATGTAAAATTGCCTCCTGAAAACAAAAATTCGGAAAACTCGTTTATTCGGAAAAGAAAAAAATTTCCGAAGAAAAGAGATTTTTCCTAATAAATGAGAGTCGGTTTTAAATTTTTATTATGTAAAAATTAAATTAAATTTATTATTAAATTATAAATAATAAATGATTGAACACATATAGGTATCAAATAGATCTCTAATATGTAAAAGTCTGAACAAATCATACAATTTTTTTGGGGGGGATTCCCGGCAATTCACATTTAGAAGTTGGGGGAAAAACATAAAAAAAAAATGTATTGGGGGAATCCCGACAATCCACATTTAGATGTTGTTCGGGAAAACACCAGTACAGTTTAAGTTGGCAATAAATGTAAATCATGGTCCTTTAGCACAAAGTTGACAAATATTTCTGCATAAATAAACGTTAATTATAACTCAGGTAAAAATGTCAGTTAAACAATCAACAAGTAGAGGTTTATACAAATCATTAAACTTAAAACAAAAATTGGAAGTTCTTGAATGTGTAAAAAGTGGAATGAATTACAAGAAAATTTTAGAAAAGTTTAACATAACTAAATCTACATTTTACGACATAAAGAAAAATAAAGACAAATTAAAAAGCTTTTTTGAATCTGAAACAAAATCGAATAAAAATATACATAGACTGAGGCAGCCAAACTTTAAAAAAATTGACAGTGCGGTTTACACTTGGTATTGTTCGCAGAGATCCAGTGGTGTTCCTATTCGTGGAATTGAAATTCAAACTGCTGCCATACGTTTTGCACAGAGACTTGGAGAACACGATATCAAAGCTAGCGATGGTTGGTTATCACGATTTAGAAACAGACATGGTATTTTAAATAGGAAAGTGGTTGGAGAAGCCCTAAGTGCTGACACTGAAAATGCAGAGTTATTTAAAAGTGATTTTAAAATATTAGTTCAGGAGCAAAATCTTTCTGATTTTCAAATATATAACGCAGATGAGACAGGAATTTTTTGGAAAACAATGCCAGACACAACACAGGCTGGTAAATCGGACAAAAACGTTTCTGGTCATAAGCAGCCAAAAGATCGTTTATCGGTTTTGTGTTGTGCAAATGCGAATGGTTCTCACAGAAACACGCTTGCAGTTGTAGGAAAATCGAAGAAACCAAGAGTACTGAAGGATATTATGGACAAGTTACCGGTACATTATTACAGTTCGAAGAAAGCTTGGTTCGATCAACGGATTTTTAATGAATGGTTCTCAAAAAAATTTATCAGTGAAGTAAGGTGGTACCAGGAAAATGTCTTAAAAATACCAAAAGATGAAGTGAAGGCAATATTGCTAGTAGACAATGCTCCTGCTCATCCCACCGATCTACAGAGTGCCGATGGAAGCATAAAATGCAAATTTCTTCCACCAAATACAACATCCATACTGCAACCAATGGACCAGGGTATAATCATGGCTTTTAAACGATTATACAGACGTCGACAGCTGGAAGATTGTTTGGTTTTTTTGAGAACGAGTGCGAAAATGTTGGAGAGCAAACTTTAAAAAATTTAAAAAACTATAACTTTCGAAACGCGATTTACAACTTGTCCCATTCCTGGACTGAGATAAAGACAACAACTTTAAAAAATTGTTGGAAGAAATTACTCATCCAAGATGAAATGTTGCTCTATGACAGTGAAGACGACATCAATTTGTCAGATTTGGCAAACATTATTCGTCAGGCACGTCAATCAGAAAACTTTACACAAGAAGATCTGGAAAACTGGGCTTATATTGACCAAAGTGACCCGGGCCATTTAGTTTTGAATGAAGAAGAAATATCAGCGTCGTTATTGGATCAAAATTCAAGGGATATTTCTTCTGAGTCTGAAGATGACGTAGAAACAGAAACATGCAAGATAACTCGAAGAGAAGTGCTACAATGTTTGGACAAAACCATTAGTTATTTAGAAACAAGATTCCGTGAACCGGAAATTCAAGGTTACTACACTTCCGTCAAAAACTTAAGAACTAATCTTTTACGCGAGCAGACACCTAACATTAAACAAAGTCAAATTGAAACATTTTTTAAACCAATTGAAATGAATATTGATATTGATAGTAATATGGAATAACGATTAAAAATACATATGTTATGTATGTTGATGTCTACTAAATATGATGTGATTTTATGTTTTTTATTTCTTGCATTTTTTGATACGGTTCTATAATCGTTTGGTTACAAAAATTAATTATAATAATAAAATAATTTAGCATTTTTTCATCAATGGGAACGCGTTTTAGTGCATACAAAAATTCTCTATTAATTCGGAAAATTCGTTTATTCGGACTGACCTTCCCCCCAACCATTCCGAATTAACGAGCTTTTACTGTATATACAAATTTATATTAGTGTTTAATTTTTGATTTATTGTTCAACTTTACAAAAAAAAAAAATGTTTCGCCGTTTTGTTGGTGAAAAAGGCATCTTTATTTTCAACTTAGGCATTTTTTTGGTAAAAATTGGTTGGCAACGCTGCCGCCAGCTCAGCCAACTTAAGAGAATTTGCCCACAAACTGTTTTCCGTGTTACTATGTGGGAAAGTGTGTGTGCCATGTTAAAGTAAATTAACCGCACGCATACATTTGCACATAGTAACATGACAGTTCGTTTTTTTTCTTTTACTACACCTCCTGCCTTTAAATTTTTTTATTGCTGCTACACATACAATCACAGATAGGCAATTTAAGAGAGAATTTTATTCTCAAAATTTGCGGGGCGAATCGGGTAGGTGCGCTTGAGCTGACAGTGTCATAAATTTCATTGGTATTCATTTCAAAGAAATTAAATTTAATTTTTCATGCAGTATTTGTAAATTTTCATTTTAAGCAAAGTATTGCAATTTTTATATGTAAAACAATACATAATAATATAATATATATAAATAATATATATAAATAATATATATAAATAATAATAATAAATAATATATATAAATAATAACAGCATTATTTTTCATGCACAATAGCGCATTAAATGAAAATGAAAATTGTAATATAATTTTTGTAGTAGTTGTTTAAAATAATGAACAAAATAAAACAATTAATTTAAAAGTAATTCCTGCTCAATAAAATATTTATTTACGATTCAAAAAAATACACACGTAATTGTTCAAGTTTTCACTTCTGTGCCACTGTTATTTTTTTTTTAATTAATTTAAATCCGAATATAATGAAAACAAGTCCGAAATGAATATTCGTTAACTTTGTATCCATGTTTCGCATTGATTTGAATAAACTTGGCACATACCCAACCTAGCACCGACCCAATAATCCAACAGTAACTCCAAGCAGTGGGGTTGCCCCCATTATAGATATTCTACGGTAAATATGTGCTAAGTATTGGAATGCATGTAAATGTATGAGATTTTTATCATTCGAGATTATTAATTTCGAAGTTTTTGTAATTCGAGATTTTTTTTTTCAAATTTTTCAAATTTTTTTCTTTCGAAATTTTTGCATTCGAGATTTTTGCTAATGAGATTATTTTTTTGCGAGATATCGTGGTAGATCCGTCAACATTCAACTCTTTGTTATTTATCAACCGATTGGCTTGATTAGACATGTCTTTGAAACGTCAATTTTGTATAAAAATTCTAACCATAAATCGCTTTGCACTAAAACATCTCGCCGAAATTGTGACTGTGTACATTGAAAATGGTTATTCAATGATGTCGATGACAGTGGATGTTGGCTCATTATGGCTGTCCATAAAATGAGTGGAAAAGGCTTGAAAGGTTACTGGTTTCAACAAGACGGTGCGACAGTATAAAACAAACAGTGCAGTTTCAGCAAAGAAAATTCCCTGGACGTGTGCTGTCAAAAAATGGCGACATTCATTTTAGATTTGAACCCTCCGGACTTATTTTTTGGGGGTTATTTCAAAAGAAAAGTGTACTCCAGCAAGGCCGTTCCACGAAATCATCGCTATACCACTTGAGACTCTCGAAAAATTCAAGTAAAACGCAGCACAAAGGGCACATTTTGTGTTGGCCACTTGATTGATGTTGTTTTCAAAAACAAGTATAAATAAATTGTAAAGGACCAAATTAAATAAAAATATCTCGTATATGGAAATAGTTTTTTTTCTAGAGTTATTCAATATTCACATATCTACCGACATTAAAGATGGCGAACCACTAGATATAAAAAAAAAATCCACACTGTGAGAAATACACAAAATTCACTACAGAAAGGACACCAGAAAAGACCTGAGCACGGAACTTAATGCAGTCTTTGGTTATATTAAATTTCGTAGTTTTAACCTACTCCACTTGATTATTTATTGTTAAATATTAATTAACATATATGCCCTTTCTGCATAAGCAATATGAACGGCTTCGAACGTCAGCTGGTCAAGTGGAAGTCACTATCGCACATCTCAACTTTCACCAGCTTATGACGAACCATCAAAACCCTATAGTTGACGACAAATGAAACCAAACTCATGAGGCTATACAAATTTAACCACCACATGTAATCGCTAGCAATTGGCATGCCCCCAAGTCTCACTCCCCAACACCTATTCCATTTAAAAATTAAAGTTATCAAAGAGTTTAATTAAAATTTTAATTAGTTAGCCCATGAATACCTTTCACATTAAATATAAATTATATCGCATTAATTAAAACGAAAAAAAAAGACTTGCTCTTAATTTTTTTCTTTTTTAAGTGAAACCAACCATGAAGCCACCCGAACCATCATCATCGTCACCGCACCAACCGGCAGCCACCACCCCTTTTGTAGAACAAAATACAAATGATGGCGGGGGCTGGCTCACAATACAATCCCGAGAGTTCTTTGAAATGGAAATATGCTTGTTTAAACATTCGACAGACATGCGACACATAACGCTTGACATAATTTAATAAAGGACATGTATACATGCTCGAGTTGTATACACATTTGCATAGACAGATCCAGTCGCGTATGTGCTATACTGGGTATGGGCAGAAAGGACGACACATATTTATATTCAAGGCGAAGGATCTGGCGTGTATATTTTTGTGTTTCCTTTGCCCGACATAATTCCACGGCATGTTGTCAAGTTTAATTCAATGCGAAACAACAAATGAAATATGGTCCTTGACAGTTTGTTGTCGGAAATTCAAGATGGTATTGCCTTTGCCAAGGAATGAGGAGGATGTTCGCATTTGACTGCATGATTGTAGATGGTTTTGACATCACACGCGACCCAAACAAGTATTTTAAACGTGTCGAAGCACATTGTGTGTTTAATAGATGAGCTCAATCAATCTCGCGAGCCCTGCTATACAATCGCTGGCTGTTTTGTTTTTCATACTTTAATCGAATATAAACAAAAAAAAAATTACAACACGAAGTCGGAGCACATAAATAATAAGCGATAAGGGCAATTTGATTGCAAAACGAAACAGTGAGCTTACAATTTTATTTATATCGATTGGTTCAGGTATTGGATGGATCAAACTTGTAGATACCTCTTGATGTAGCACTTGGAGAGGCGAAAGCACTTTGATTTAATTGACACTATTGTTTTTATCTTAAATATGGATTAACGCGAACTACTGCAGTATCTTTGGAGAGCAATCGAATAAATGTGGGCTTGTAGGTGTTTTCGTTCGATGAGTAACAGCGCACTACTAACTCAGAAATCTGTGAATGAAGCGGTTGTATTGTCAGTGTCAGCACTCTTATCTATAGTACATAGGTACATGGCCGCAGCCATGTATGAAAGTGCTGATTAGAAATCTTTGGGGAGCACATTTGTATAGCATGTGTTTTGGGAATCACCTTCAGCGATAGGGTGCGGAAGAAAACTGTAGAATAGTTTTAAAAAATGTTCGAATATGGTAATTGGGTAGTAACTGCTTCGATTCGAGGAAAAAAACGAGATAAAATCAAGATAATCAGTGTCAGATTAAGTCTATCCGTTGTCGAAAGTCTGTTATGCTCGGAAATTCTTGATTCAACTACCTACAAAAATTTTACTTTGAGTATGCTTTTTGGTCAGACTTTAATTCTTATTTTAATATTGTTCTATAACAGTATTAAGAACGTGTAGGTGAGCTTAAATTAAGCTCAAAATCAAAATCATCAAAATTTTTCACCTATTTATCAGCAGTAAGAATAATGCTCCCTAAAACGAATGGCGAATCATGTTGATTTTTCCGATATTTTGGCCTTAATTAACTTTAATGTTCCTGCGAGGAGAACAAATTATGCTTCAAATGAACCATTATCTAGGTGCTTAAGTGTAACTAATACTGTTTGCGATATGATCGACTTTAGTCTAGGTAGATTTTCTTTTAAAAATAATTTGCTATTCATTTTAAGAAATGGTGGCAATGTTTAATGTATGTATTTTATGTATTATGTTAATTATTGTCAAGTATTGTAGCTTTGTTTGATGAATTAAATAAATAAATAAATAAATAAAACCCAGAATAACAACTCTTGAAATAAACTTACAAAATGCTTAATAAGAACAATTTATCCTTATACTAAATTTTTTCGGAATGCTTCAAGAATGTCATATCCCAATTAATGATTGCACAGTTTTATTTTTATTTTAATATCGACTCCGTCACTTTCCTGTTTAAGAAAATAAAACATTTTTTTTTTTAAATCATATTTATTTATTAAATCAAAAATGCTTATGGACTTAAATCTAAAATACGTCTTTCCATTATTTAATGGATAAAAATGTATAATACAATATTATATTTTATACTAAATTAACATTATTAATTCCACCTTTTTTATACCCTTCACAGGAAGGTATGTTCACAGACACTTATAACGCCAAGAAGGAGTCACCGGATAAGTCACCTCATAAAGTATATATATTCTGAATCAGGATCACATTCTGAATCGATTTAACCATGTCCGTCTGTCTGTTGAAAGCACGATAGCGCCCAAAGGAATTGACATAGGCGAATGGGATTTGGTGAACGGACTTATTTTTATCGTCTTCAAGTCGGTATTAAAAATGGGCTATGTCGGTCAAGTAGTTCTGGTACCTCCCATACAAAACCAATCACTTGTATCCAGTGGAGGGTATCAAAGCGTCGGCCAGGCCGATGATAACACGTTAACTTGTTTTTTATTACATGCACTTTATTACAATTTTCCACTGTTTGATTTTTTGAAAGAACACTTAACTACGGAAGTACGCAAACTGTATGAAATATCAATCGGAATGAATGAACTTTTTTATCCATCATGCAAGTTTTACATTGTGCGGCTTGATTGGAAAATATAAATTCATATATTTATCATGATCGTTTAGATCGTAATTGGTATGCACATTAATCCATCATGCAAGTAAGATATATTTGGGCTTCATTGGAGAGTATAATTCTTGTTCGATCCTGTATTTGAGTGCAAAAGAAATTTTTCAGGTGATATGATTCAGATTTTAATATTGCATAGGCTTGATTTTATAATAAAAAGGTTGATTTTAAATTTTTGTTATTGTTTTAAGAATTATTCGATTTATTTTGAGACCGAGCACGTAAGAATGAAGAAAATTAAGAATAAGACTGATCGGACAAGAACTTAGCTTGCGATATTTTCCTGAGTGCAATGTGGATGTGTTACTATTTAGTTAGGCATGTGTAGTGAATTTTTGCACGAGCTTGGCGATCTCTAGTCGTGATTAGCTTAAAATATAATATTATAGGAAGCCACCTGGCACCAAACCTCGACAACTGAGAAACTGTTGGCAAAGGGCCCCTTACCAACTTTATAAAGATCAAAATATATGAGCGCATGGATGTAGGTCCATGAGACATAAATCCATTGTGGACCACTGAAGTCCATACAAAGAATTTATGGAATTATCTATCTATTCTAAGATGTTTTTCAAGAATTGCTGTACCTGTTGCTTTAGTTAATTAAAATGAATAGCACAGCTGTCAGACACTTAAGCAGCTCATTTTGGTTTGGCCGAAATTTCATTTAGCTTGCATTTAAAATTTGGGCTATTTTTCCTATCGAATAATTGGAAATCAAATTAAAATATTATTCTGGGCTATTGCGAAATTTTAGTTTTTATTTTCTCAAATCTTGTAAAGATAATTTTTTTTTTTAAATAAGTAGACTTTTGCCTTCAGAAAATTTGAGAAATCATCACAATGGGGCATACAATGTCGATGCGATATGAGCAGGGCAGGGAACGGATTTTCTTGACCTAAAGAAATCCAAAAAAAGGCAAAACTAAACTGTGAAAAAGGTATAAATGCCTTTTATTAAAAAGGAAAAAAAAATGTTTAGCATTATAATAGCACTGTACCTTTATTCCCAAACAAAAATTGGGAAATCACTGAGAAAGTTCTTATTCTGACCAGTCTGCGACGAAATATGAACAAAGATGAAAGCGTTGGCTATTGGCGAGATTCGTAATTGGTGCAAACTTCGGTGGTGTTTCGGCTATTTTACTTTTTAAAATTTTATAGTTAAGAAGAAAGTGCACATAAACTTAATGAATATGGCCAAAAAAGACAGAAAAAAAAACAATATTGGTAAAAAAGGCAAAAAAAGGCAAGGTCAACAAAATCCGTTCCCTGGATATGAGTTAAGTTTTTTTCACTATACGCAATCTTTCCGTGATGTCAGCTTACAGGTTTTTCTCAGTTGTCACTGGTAACGTCGTGAGCGTACTTTACATTGAATTTTTAGACCATTATTTCTTATGAAATGCCCTCCAAAAGCCTTAGCAAACTATTGCGATGGCAGGTTTGATCCTAAAGTAGGTAGCTATGCCACTGATCGCAAACAGTTGAGACAAAACAAATAATGCGACTACTAAGCAAAAATGTCCTGCAAAGACTTTGTATGTCTTTATTTGTCATTATTTTAAAAGGAACAATAATATTTATACCTTTTCAAGTAGACACATGTACATCTGTTCAATTTGGTGCAAAAGTAACCTCATTCTAGCGAAAACCTCCAAACGAGTTGACTTCGCTATCAGTGCCGTAGCCAGGAAGTTGTTTTCGGGGGGGAGCTTGCTTCCAAATCTTACGAGGAATTCTTTAAGCAAAAGTCGAATTCTTTGATTTGTATTAGTTTTCACACAGTTTTTCAAAGCAGAAGACGTCTTGATTTTTTTTTTTGACATGAGATCAATCACCTTTTTTGGATCCACATTAATATCCGAAGGAACAGATATCCTAGCAAGTGAGCTTAATCTTGCATTCCCCGTAACGTTTCGGGACACTGTCTTAATCCCTTTTCATAGTAGAAAAGGTTATTTCAACACTAGATTTGGTCACTGAAAACGTGGCCAAAATCGTAAGCAAGAAGTTTATACCCCTAAAGTAAGTCTTTTCACATACATCAAGTAATTTCAAAACTTCGGTAGAAGGAGCATTCGACGATATTTTTTCGCACCAATGAGTGTACTCAGCTTTCACAGCTGACAACGAAATTACATTACCAAAGAAACATGCTGGCTTTTCCATTTCGTTCACTCGCTCAACTGCAGCAAAACCTGGGAGAAGAGCTTGAAACGATGGTAGGATGTCTTCGTTGACCAGGAATCTGTCCGTTAGATTTTGTATTAACGAATCTATGCAAGGAATCGCAGTATAGACACTCAAAAATAGGCTTCAGTAGGAGAGGTTTCTGGATAGGAACGCGTTGTTTATTTCAATGAAGTTCTTGGAGCTCTTAGCTCTAAGCTCTAAGCGACAATGTCAAAGGCAGGATTTTCATCAATGACTCTCTTACTGTCTACACCAGATCTCTCTTAGTAATGTCAAAGCAACTACGACTAGAAAAAAAGTGTCAGTATGTCTGGATAAGAAATTCATCCGTGCTGATCAGAAGAAAGGAGGGAGAGAAGGTTATCAGAGTAGTTAGTTCTGAGGACTTAAGTAAATTTGAAAATCAAACTTTTTGATTATAATCTATGATTAATTCTAATTTATGTAATTCACCAATAGGTCCTCATAATATTAATTTAAGTGATTATATTTTTTCCTCTACGACATGTTCTGATAGCTTAAAATGTTTTTGCATACAGCATACAAACAATTTATCTTTTTCTGGCCTCTCCATAATTCACCAAAATATCCGTAGCATTCGAAAAAATTTTGATACGTTTTTAACTCACCTCGCATCTTTAGAGCATTTACCTGATCTCATCTTTCTTTCTGAAATATGGATCTTTGATGATGAAATTAAAAATTATTCCATACCTAATTTTACATTTAAAGCGGCTTGTAATAATTCCTATTCTGCTGGTGGTGTTGCTGTGTTTTATAGAAACAATTTGTTGTCCAACGTTGACGTTGAGCGTTTTAATCTTGCTAGTGTTGATTTGATTTGTGTAAGTTGCGCGACTTCTGGTGCTAGATACTGTTTGGTCGGTGTTTATAGATTGAATTTTTGTACAGTAAATGTCTTTTTGGATGATTTTTCTGGCTTTCTTGAAAATCATGTGTGCAAAAATCTAATTATTTTGGCTTTGAAAGTTTATTGACTCATCCAACGCGTGTGGTTCAAGATTTAAGTTCTTGTTTGGATCATATATTTCTTAGGCTACATAGAAATAATCCTGCTAATTTCAGAACGGCTATATTTGACCTTAAAATAAGTGACCATTGTTTAACTACTATTCAACTAGACCTCAGTGTCTCCAGAACAAAACTGTGCAATAATAAAGAGTTGACTAAAATTGATTCTCCAGCTCTAAAGTCAGCTTTACTTTTTGAGTTTTGGGATGATGTATACAGAGCAGAGGATCCAACTATTGCCTTTGATTTGTTTCTCAATATACTTCAACTGCACTTATCTCGCGCAAGTATTCTTATCAATAGAACCAAAAAGTTGAAACCTCTTAAGCTGTGGATGACTGGTACTCTGATTACTAAAATCAGAAAGAAAAATCATCTGTTTAAGTGTTTAAAAAAACATCCCAACAACTTAAGACTGAAAGGGTGTTATGACAAGGTGTGTCGGGAGCTGAAAACTGAAATACCTCTTCAAAGAGATACTTATTTTAGTAATAAGTTAGCTCTAAGCTTAGGTAATTCCAAAAAAGAATGGCAGGTTGTCAACGAAATTTTGAACATTAACAAACCTAATTCTGATATTGCAGTCACTATAAATAATACGACTCTATCTGAGCCCTTAGAAGTTGCCACTGTGTTCAATGGTGACGTGAAATAAAGCCAAACGAAATAAGGCCAAATTCCCAAAATTTGGCTTTATTTCGTTTTCCAAAGCGAAATTAAACCAAATTTTTAGTTTGGCTTTATTTCGTTACTGAAAACGAAACAACGCCAATTTGGCATTATTTCGTTTACATTATTTAACAAAACTGTGACCCCTAAATTCGGAAAGTATTGAACATTTTCTTTACGAAGTTGTATTGTTTATGAGAAAATAAAATGAAATCATAGTCTGATAACAAAAATTATTTATTGGAAAAAGTAAAGTTTTTCTAAGTAACACATATCTATATTTTCCAGTTAAACAAAACAAAAGTCAAAAATTCATGAAATGAAACAAAAATAATTATGTATTAATTTACTTTTCGTTTTAGCAGTATACTGTTACCGAGTTTTGCACAATTTGTCTACAAATCGGACACAAAATCGGAGAAAGGTTTCGCATACTTGTATTTTTAATATTTGTATAACAATTTAAGCAAAGCTTAAAATGATTACATGGTTGTAACAAAATCGAGCGCGGATTTTCCATACAAACAACACATACTACGTTGGTTTCATTAAAATTGGATTAATTATTTTTTTTCACTTCGACCACTCATTAGAACAAACCGCGAACTAATG
Organism: Cheilosia variabilis; assembly: GCA_951230905.1. Classification (NCBI taxonomy): domain Eukaryota; kingdom Metazoa; phylum Arthropoda; class Insecta; order Diptera; family Syrphidae; genus Cheilosia; species Cheilosia variabilis. The sequence goes on from OX579676.1 coordinate 47,823,264, forward strand.
AAGAAATACTGATCGCAGAAATCACAAAAATCGGGAAAAACAAGTGGGCTAATGGTTTTACCGTTAAGTCTGATAACATAATTGTAAGCAAACAAAACGGTAATAGTTGCACATTTGTGCACAACGGAGTGGTTTGGTCTTATTTCCATTAGTTTTTTGGTATTATTTCGTTCTGCATGACGAAATAAAGCCAAATTGGTTTTATTTCGCTTTCGAAAGCGAAATAATGCCAAATTTGGAATTTGGCCTTATTTCGTTTGGCTTTATTTCACGTCACCGTGTTCAATGACTATTTTTCCAACATTACGAAGGCTGTTCGGGAATCTGCAATAAATAATAATTCTAACTGTTTTTGTGATAATTCTAATTTTTCTGTACATGACGTATTCCAAAGACAAAGCTTTTCTTTAAAATGTTTTCACCTCTTGAAGTTCATAAAATTATACAATCCCTAAAAGCGTCAAATTCAATGTCATGCGATCAAATCTCAAGTAATATCTTAAAAAGAATTTCGTTCCTTGTTTCTGATGTTTTATGTCATATTTTCAATTTAAGTATACAAAAGGGTATTTTTCCGGAAAAACTTAAAACAGCTGTTGTAATTCCTCTTTATAAAAAAGGTGATACCATGTCCTTAAACAATTACCGCCCTATATCCCTGCTATCTGTTTTTTCCAAAGTCTTTGAAAAAGGGGTCAAATCTAGAATGCTGTCTTTCTTAGAAAAAAAATAATTTCTTTAGTACTTCGGAATATGGCTTTCGTAGTGGCAAATCTACTGAAGATGCCTTGTTGAAGTTGTGCGGTGAACTTTATAGTAGTCTAAATGTTTCTGATATCCCTGCTACCTTATTCATTGACATCACTAAAGCATTCGACATGGTAGACCATAACATATTGCTTAAAAAACTTTATAACGCGGGCTTCAGAGGTTTTATCCATGAGTGGTTCACTTCTTGTCTTCATAACCGTAGTCAGTGGGTTAAGATTCAAAATAGTTTAAGTGAGAAAAATCTCATTAATATAGGTGTTCCACAAGGATCTGTTTTGGGTCCTATTTTGTTTTTAATTTTTGTAAATTCGCTTTTTCTTCAACCTCTAAGGGGTAGACTCACAGCTTTGATGACACTGCCTTGTCTTATCATGGTAAATGTTATTTTAATTTATATACGGATGTGAACTTTGATCTAGATGTACTGCGGAAATGGTTTAAATTTCATAAATTGGTCATAAGCGACAAAACAAAGTTCATGATTTTTAACATTAAGGGTAAAATCTGTAATGATATGCCTTTACAATACCATTCGACGTCAAATTGCAATAGATTCCTTTTTATTAATCCTTGTACACACAATCATAATTCACCCACTTTTGATACACATGCCTATTGCACAGCTGACTGCTTTGTTATCGAACGCGTCGACAGCTTTAAGTACTTAGGTATTACCTTGGATTATAAGCTCAGTTGGTTGGAGCATACTATGTACTTGAAAAAATATCTAAACAATGTTGTTAGACAGATTTATAAACTCAGCCAATACTGTGATTTGTCAATTTTAAACTTAGTGTATAATGGTCTTCTCAAGTCTAAACTTCAGTATGGTATAGCTTGTTGGGGTGGTACACATTATAATAAATTAGAGCCCTTGCTAATAAAATAAAAACACGCTGTTCGTATTATGTGTAAAGTCAACCGTCGTACTCCTAGTTTTGGACTGTTCTTAAGTCTTGGATTTCTTCCATTGAGACATTTATACTTCTATAAAGTTTTAAAAATATTTTTTGAAAAATCCGGGTACAACTCTCCTCGGGTTTATGAAGACCGTAATTTGCGCGTCAATACTAGTAATCTCGTCAATGTACCTACAATCCATAAATCACATTTTTCCACCTTCTATAATGTTACTGCTCCGCGTTTGTTCAATAAATTACCTTCAAGTCTGAGATGTGAGCGAGTTAAATCCGTATATCTTAAAAATGTAAAATGCTGCCTTTTCTCGTTAAGCCACGATGTAATTGATAATGTACTGAATTGTTTGGTTTGATTTCTTTTTGTGTATTTTTTTTTTTTTGTATATAGCTGAATTTAAAATTATTTTTTATCGCATCCCCATCGATAAATAAATCTTAATTTTATTAGTATATATTGTACATTCGCCTCTTGTCTAATTTTGACAACAGAATGTACATAACTATTTCAGTTTATAACTTAAATGCTCTTCTATCTTTTAGATCTATCTTTGAATTTGTTTTAAACTTTTGTATAACTTTAAGTTATTAATGAAATAAAGAAAATAATAAATAAAAAAAAAATAAGAAAAAATTCAAGTAAGTCCTCGGCAAGTTGGAAAACGGATTGAAAAACCTCTCTGAAGAAATCGTAGGCATTTATAAAGGCCATTATAAAGGAAGTAATGCCTTTCATTGATTCATGATTTACAAAGAAAGTTTTAGTTTTTAGTTTAGATTTTCGGGGGGCTTCAGCACCTCAAATGCTTAATCAAAATTTCAATTGACAAATAATCAAAATTTGACATGCAAAGTGGCATGTGTAATCTTAGCTTAACCAGACCTAAAACGCCTCAAAAATATAGAAACTAATGACATTATGGAGTTTGTCAAAATAATAAACGAAATGTTCCGAAGACACAAACCAAGTTTTTCGTGACTATTCAACCCAATTCCCCAAAAATACTAATAATTCATACTACACGGAGCATACAGCAGCACGGAGTGTCCTAATCAGCCAAAGCTTTTATGATCTCCAACCAAACACTGAAAATCAGAAAGAGATTGTCTTCACATCTCACAAATTCAAATGGGACTCGCATGACTGACTTTCAGTAAATCCAAAATCATAATCGCCATTGTACAAAAAAAAAAATCGATCGGTTACATAGCAACCCGTACATGTATTGTTCGGCAACGTCAATTTAATATGTCAGCCATACATTGGAAATGTCAATTTAGTCTCAGACAAGATATGAGGTCTATTCGCGTATACTTTCCCGGGCCAAGCACTTAAAATCTGTCAAACTCAAAAAATTCTGCGAAACACTCTCAGAGAGCGGTCAATATACTCCAAAATACGTGTATAGTATAGACTTTGAGTCACTTACTTTTTTGACATTCACTAGTGCCAAAAATAAAACAAGAGATGCTTCAGGTGTGCCTTCAAAAAAGTTAAAGCAAACATATTCGACCAACACCGAATTTTATTTACTTTCTGACTTTTTTTTGTGTGCCACTACAAAGACGGATTTTGAATTTTTTTCTTGTCAACTTTGTTCAATTGACACATTTATCAGTACTTGTCGGTTGAAATTCTCTGAGCTGTTTCGAGCCACGAGAGGAACTGCTTGTTACTCGTTAGTTTTCTTATTTTCTCTTTTTCTGTCATTTTTGAGAAGAACGTGTAGGTATGGACTTTGTGCAATTGCGATCGATTTATACCGATTGTGTTCGATTTAAATCGCAAGCGCGAATAAAGATGAACTTATTATTGGCTAGATTTTTCGGTTACCCATCCATAAACGTCATTTAAAAAAAAACTGTTCACACGACCAGCTTAGGCCAGTGAAGTCTGAAATACTTAAAGGCGGCCAGCTGTCAAACTTACTAAAATATAATTTGGAACGTGCCCGACTCATTAGTTGAAAAGAAAATATGTAGCTGCGTTTTTAATGGACTCAATAATTTGTTGGTCAGTTTTGAAAAACGTTAAAACCCATAGAACTATATGGTGGACTAGCAGTGCCCGCGATTTCCTACGCTCAATTCATTGAAACAGCACTGAAATAATATATATTTTTTTGTATTACTTCCCTCGAAGCCACTTTAAACGCCGACAGAAAGCAAGCGACAAATATACGAAAACTACTAGTCAAACGAATTACATCGCTCTATACGCAAGAGTGCAATTACTTCACATGGAAAATAACTTCACTTCGATTGGCAAATAATTTCAATTTGTTTGTGTGAAGTTATTTCCCACTGAATGTTATTCATAATGTTAATAAAATTATACGAAAATTCTTATAAATAATTCCATTTTGTTTTTACTTTTAGAATTTTTCCTGTCAGAATTAAAAATGCTCAAACTAGGTGGGAAATAACTACACAAAATTTGAATAAATTTTATTGTCCACCATAAGTGGAAAATTTCACAATGTAAAAGTAAGGTCCGGGTTAGAAATACCAAACGATGATATTACTATATTCATTGATAGCCAGGCGGCTATAAAAGCAGTATCTGCTATTGAAATAAAATCGAAGCTAGTTCGCCGCTGCCGCGAAGAGCTTAAGGTTCTCTTCTCGCAGCACACAACGCGCTTATGCAACGAGATGGCTGACGAACTGGCAAGAAATGAATCTGCTATGGATCAAGACCGTGCAACTCAAATTATCAAGCCACCACTCTGTAACCTCAGAGAGAGAGTGGAAAATAAGTTTCGCATGAAAGCCAACAACAGGTGGAAAGAATTAACTACCTGCGAAATATCACTGAAGATGTGGCCGGAATACAATCCAAGTCGGACTAGCAAGCTAATACGGTTTGATAGAACGTCGTTGTATAAACTGGTAGGGGACCTAACGGGCACAACTTACTAAGAAACCACACAATGAAATTAAAACTCAAGAATGACGATATATGTAGAGGTTGCGGAGACGAGGAGGTACACGAGGATACACCTCACTTCCTCTGTCAATGCCCAAGTCTTTGTCACTTGAGAAATAGAACACTTGGTAGATACTACTTCCATGACATACATGAACTTTCGGATGTCTCTCTATCTGATCTTTCTAGATTCATAAACACATCAGGATGGCTGGACAAAGTCGAGTAACCGTGAGGGAGCTACTATCATCGCCAACAACATCGGCTAATCCTTAACAAGGACATCACAATGGGTACACATGGACCTAAGTGGGGTGCTGCAGGGCTTGCTCTGCCGCATCCACCCGTAAATCTAACCTAACCTAAGGTCCGGGTAATTGATAACATAGACAAATCATACTGAGACCACCAACTTCGACCGATTTCCCGTTACTTGCTTTCAAGCTATATTTTTATGGGGTGGCAAATGCTAAGTCCGCTAGTATTGAATAGTATTGCTAGTATTCGTATTGAAAAATGTCACGTCACTAAAAAAATTCCGGCTCACCAACTAACTCGCACCTTGCTGCCAGCGTTCATAGAATTTTATCCGTTAAATTTGAAATTAACGGAATAAGTGTACATTTGCTTAAAATATTCATCAAAAATTGGCAATGTAGATTGGTTGAGGGAAAATAAAAACGTTGTGAACAAATTTTCTCCATTGTTTAAGAAAAATTTACACACGAAATCGAAGTTAAAGATATCCAAAAGCGGAAAATACACAACCATGTTTGTCCTAATATGTTTCTAGTATATAGAACATCTCTTGTAGATAGTTTTGTTAACCAAACAAATCAAATTATTCGCCTTTTAACAATTTATAATAACTAACCAATGGCATTCAGTAATGTAAAAATGTAGTATTCCCGAACTCCTTCACATTTCGCCACGGTTGCCGCGGTTGGCAGCATTTATTTTTGTATTTTTTGTATGTTTTTGCATGGATTCTTAATTGACATAACACCGATAGGAATACAAAATGGCGAATTTAAAAAAAAAAATTAGGGGGCAAGAGGATTGCGAGTTGGGGGTCTCAGCATTGTCTCTGGTTGATAAATAAAACACAACTTTTCCTTTCGGACACTCTTTTACGAATGTCACTCTCGATTTGACAGCTAAGTTGGTTGCGGTCAGGAATCGAGAGTGACATCGTTCAGTGCTCAATTATTTATAGTAACATAGATAATTGGGTGTGTACTCACTCGAGCTGAAGTTATTTCCCTGCACCATCGGCCAGCATTTCCCAATGAGAGACACCTCAGATTTGACATCGGAAAATGTGAAGAAAAAAATGGCCGACTGCCATAAAATAAAAACTCAATGCAGCTCCATGGTAAGCGCTACATTTTCCTAAAATGTTCGTAGCGCGTGCAGGAACCCAAACAGACAGACATTACTATTCATAAAACTACGTCAGGATCAGGGACGCAATATAATGAATTGGCAATTATCATTCATTATAATAAAACTGTCCTTAATTTTTAACTTGAAAGAAACTTCTCCGTACGAGCACATCTGCTATAGGTACTGCCAAGATCAAAAGTTATTCCGCTGTAGTTATTTCACTTTGAACTCGTCGATATCCCCGATAAAATTTATTGCTTTTGCATTTTGCCATCACGTATCCGTTCCGTACGTGGCAAGTAAGGGGAATCGTAAAATCCTGAAGTTGGAGTTAACTTTGTCGTACACATATATACGGGTAAGTGTGTTATTTCAAGCCCCCACTCGTGGCAGACAAACCTTCTGTTTTGCTATTCACAAAGTATTGCTGTTACTTGCGATATCAAAAATTCACAGCAATCCTGACGGGATGACACACATGCCATACCAAGGAGATGTGCCCCTAAAATAATGACAAAGGTCCTCCGGAAAAGAAAATCGACAAATAAATGCCTAATCGAAATAAATCAGAAAGCAATATTATAGCTTTCATCTTCGTCGTCCTTCGTGTGTCTGTGCTGTCTGATAATATTTCAAGTCCTACTTTCATATGCGTGTTCCCGTTTTATAAATAATTCAATGTGTATAGAGTATATGTGCACACTTACAAAGCTTCCTGATTTATTTCCTTCTCTCCTTAGTGACAGTAATCAGCTTCATCATTCTTGGCATGTGTCTGTAAGAAAACAAAAAAAGAAACTCAGAATGAAAACCTTCAGACCAATGTATTGTACTAAAAGGAAAAAGCATACAGTAGACGAACACTTAGGGCAGCACTGACAAGGGTTCAGCATCATTGAAATCGAAGGACTATAAATAAGATGCCACATTTAATGCGAGAAAATATTAACAATCTCGAATTTCATTTAATTTTTCTTTTATATTTCTTATGATGAATTGCCTTGCAGGACAGCCGGAATCAGAGTGAATCCTTGAGATCAGAAAGGCGCTAAAAGTTTACCTAATTCTATGTTTTTCCATCCCTCATTTGGTTTCGTACTCGCTGAACAAGAAGAATGAAGCAATCAATCAAGAAACTGACACAGACTCAACGAAAAATACCCCACAAAACATCCACAACCACATCCGGGCGAAAGAAAGATGGATCCGTTTACGAAAAAATTTGAAAGGAAGAAAAACAAAAATATTCTAGTCCAAGTGAGGAAAAACTTGGAGCCACAAAGGAACTTACACCAGACACACACAAAATGCTGTAGAGACAGCGCAATGGTGATGAGATATAAGACTGAAATGATTGAGATGCAAAGATCCTGAAGGACTGCAATCATTTGTGTGAGCCCGCACATGTTTGCCAGCATAAATTTGCTGGATCGAGAAACTGCAACAAGGGAATTTCACACTGATATGTCTATGCAGATAGACATAGAGAGTGTCCTTTCCCATGGAAAAAGGAAGACTCTCTATTTTCACTGTACCGATTTTTAGTTGCGTGGGAGGGAAAAGCGAATATGGATGTGGGATTTGAAAGATCCGCCAGCATTAAGCATGTCCAGCAGTTTTTTTTTTTTTTCATTCAACGATATGCGTCCTGTTGCTTCGCTGGGAATAGCTTTGTGTTTGATGTCTCATTTTTCTACTGACTTTTCAGTCGGTTGGATTCATTTCGAGTAGGAAAACGAAACAAATTGTACTGTTGTCGAGGGATTGCCCATGCATAAGCAGGAATAGCGTGAATAATGAAGATAGTTTGTAAAGAAGACCAGACTTTTTAACATTTTTCTTCACCAAAGCTACGGGATAGTAAATATTTAGCCAAGCGTTTTCGGATGAGTACAGTTTTAGAGCTGTAATTTGTCTTTGTTGGCTAACGAGTTGTCTGTTGAGTTGGGGACCGCCTCTCTATTAATGGTGCGATTGTGCAAGATGAAAGCGTTCAATCGTGCTCGTTTGGATGGACGGTTTTCATCATGCAAGTTTTTAAACAAAAGGTGGTTTCGTTGGCGCGAAAGCCATTTTTTTTTAAACCAAAGGAAAAGTGACTTAAAAGGACTTTTGTAGTTTCTTCAATTAATTTTACTATATTAATCCCATTTGCGTCTTTTACTCCCAACTATTTTTTATAAAAAGGTGTCAGAAAGGGAGATTTGCAAGGCATGATAGGCATTTGTCTTCAATATGGCGGTGTGGCTGTACTCTTTTTGGAATGATAAAAAGTAACCAGCAAAAAATGTGAAGACAACGTTTATGATACAAATGTATACAACAGAAGTACAATTATTTAAGTTGGGTTTTTTTAGGTTAACTTTTAATGTCCATCTGGACGCTTAAGAGGCCTATAGTCAGTCCCCTGTTAGAAAAGAGAGTGAAAAAAAAGAAAAAACCATCACGTTACTATCAATAATTTGATAACCGCAGTCAGTGTTGACAGATAAGATATCAGAAAATCTTGTTTTTCCGAAACAAAAAATCTTTTTTTCAAGATTTTATTCAAAATATAATAAGAACGAAATTTAAAATACAATTTTGAAGTAATTTACTACTAATATATAAATCACCTAAGTATCTATAAAAAAAACTTTGGTCATAAGTTGATGTTAATGCTTTTTGGAACATATTTAATATAAAAATTAGATTGACTTAGAATTATTGCATTGCATACCTACATCATGATCATATAATTTCGGTTCATTAAAGCTCAACAAATCCTTTCTAAAGATAAAAATTTCAACAACCGTTTCAGTAAATTTTTTTCAAAAACACGTTACATCAGTTATTTCATCAAATTCGTTAAAATTCATGTTTCCTTAGAGTTGATGAAAACGTTAGTGATATATATATAATAATGGAATTAATAGAAAACGTTTTTCTTCAATAGAAAAGGCTCTTTTAATGTGCTAGATTTAGAAATTTCTTGACATAAAAAATCTTGAAATTTGGTGATTTCGAGGTAAAAAGTCTTGTAAATAGTTTGGAGCTCAAAAATCTTGAAACAAAAGATATATCTTGTAATTTGGCATCACTGACCGCAGTTGGTGTACCCCTAATGAATTGTATGATGTGGGAGAAAAGTCTGCTGTGCTTTCAAAGATTCCGGTGCATAGGATAATAGCCTTTGTTCTTGCAAAACAGGCAGGGACAAGTTAGATGTTGGATTCACTCTACATCTTTAGGCACCTCCTGCATATAAAGGGTGTTTTTTTAGAGGTATAGAACTTTAAGTTGGCAACACTATTTTAACTGGCGGCCATTTTGTCAGCTGTCAAGTGATTTATTTTTAGTTTGGTTTGGCATCAGTGATGGGACTTGAGAAAAGCGAAACGGTGGTAGATAACCTTAAAAAAGGTGGTAGAAAAGTGGTAGAAAACAAAATTTTACTCGTCGTAGGAACCAAGAATTTAAGCATTTTCACTTCCTATAGCTCTTGATATTATTTAAGAATTAAAATTTTTTTAGGTAAACTCATCAATATAAACAAGTAAGAGTGTTATCATCGGCCTGGCCGATGCTTTGATACCCTCCACTGCATACATACAGAGACACATGGGCCTAATATTTATTTTGTATGGGAGGTAACAGAACTACTTGACCGACATAGCCCATTTTCAATACCAACCTGACGACGATAAAAATAAGTCCTTTCACCAAATTTCATTCGCCTATGTCAATTCCTTTGGGCGATATCGTGCTTTCAACAGACAGACAGACGGACAGACAGACAGACAGACGGACATGGCTAAATCGATTCAGAATGTGATCCTGATTCAGAATATATATAAAGGGTGATTTTTTAGCTGGTTTGGTTTTGGCAACACTGGTTTTGACAGCTGACGTGTGTTTAGTACCTTGTGTCACTGTCAAACAGCTTCAGTTTGGTTTGCAATTTAACCATGGATCGTCTTACAAATGAACAACGCTTGCAAATTATTGAATTTTACTATCAAAATTCGTGCTCGGTTCGAAATGTTCATCGCGCGCTGCTTCCATTTTATGATCGGCATTCTCGACCTTCTGAGCAGTCTATTCGGAAGATTGTGACCAAATTTCGCACCAAATTTACTTTGTTGGACATTAAACCACCAACACGTTTACGTACTGTGCGTAGTGAAGAAAATATTGCGGCCGTATCAGCTAGTGTGACAGAAGACCGCGAAATGTCGATTCGGCGCCGTTCCCAGCAGTTAGGCCTTTGTTACAGCACTACGTGGAAAATTTTGCGGAAGGACTTGGGCGTAAAGCCTTTTAAGATACAGCTGGTGCAAGAACTAAAGCCAGCCGACCTACCACAACGCCGAATTTTTGGTGAATGGGCTCTTGGAAAGCTGGCCGAGGATCCGCTTTTTTATCGAAAAATTGTGTTCAGCGATGAGGCTCATTTTTGGTTGAATGGGTACGTAAATAAGCAAAATTGCCGCATTTGGAGTGAAGATCAGCCAGAAGCATTGCAACAGCTACCAATGCATCCCGAAAAAGCCAGTGTTTGGTGCGGTTTATGGGCCGGCGGCATTATTGGGCCATATTTCTTCAAAGATGATGCGAATCGCAGCGTTACTGTCAATGGTGAACGCTACCGAGCGATGATAACAAACTTTTTTTTGCCCGAAATGGAAGTTCTTGACTTGCATGATATGTGGTTTCAACAAGACGGTGCCACATGCCACACAGCACGCGAAACAATGGCGCAATTGCGAGGCGAGTTTGGTGAACAGTTAATTTCACGTTTCGGGCCGGTCAATTGGCCGCCTAGATCGTGCGATTTGACACCATTAGATTATTTTTTGTGGGGGTATGCCAAGGCTAATGTGTATAGGGACAAGCCCGCTTCGATTGACGCACTGGAAGCCAACATCCATGCATTCATTCGTGAGATACCGGCCGATATGTGTGAAAGAGTATGCCAAAATTGGTCTCAGCGGATGGGCTACCTGAGACGCAGCCGCGGTCAACATTTGCATGAAATTATCTTTAAACATTAAATTGCAAGGTTCAGACTATCGATTCAAATAAATATTTCATTCATTTTTTCGAATTTTTTGTGTTTTTTTTTTAAAAAAAGTTCTAAACCTCTTAAAAAATCACCCTTTACTTTATGAGGTCTCCGGTGACTCCTTCTTGGCGTTACAAATGTAATGACAAAGTGAATATACCTTCCTGTGGAGGGTATAAAAAGAACTACAGAGAAAGCGCCACAGATCAGTGTTAGTAGCACTCTCTTTTAATTTTTCCGTTTTTTCACCATACTCAAATTCCCTTTTTAAAATCCGACGATACTTTTTTGCGTCAAAATCCAGTTTTTAAAAGAAAAATTTGTATTACACGGAAAGAAAATCACGTTAAATTAACCTTTAGTATAAAAACAGCAGTTTGTAACACTGCGTGATTATTTTTTGGTACCAGAAAATTTTGATAAAAGACGATTTACATGAGCTGTTTTTTATGGACATTCAGTGTGTTGATAAACATAGTGAAATACAGGTGTTTTGATAGAATCTCACCAAAAATTTATAGTTGGAATGTTTTTTTGTCAGATTTCTGAAATTCCCACGATTTGGTGCTTTTTCCCTTTATATCCCACGGAAGGCTTCTCGGACATCGAAGTTCCCACAAAAAGGGATAATTCCCACGATGTACAACACTGCCATAGATTCTACTCATTATTAAACACAAAAAGTCAAAACACCCTCGCACAAATACAGTCAAATAATTAAATAATAGCGCAGTAAATGGTGTACTGGACTGAAAGTTTTTGCTGATGCAATTCTCAGAGAAATATACTGACAGCTGAGTATGTATGGGTAAAAATAAGGCGAGTAGGTATAGGTACGATTTTAAATTTAATACAATGATAAAAGAGAAATATTATTAGCGAATAGCGTTGAGTAAAAGGTGGTAGATTTCGAGTTCCGGTTGGTAGAATTTCAGAAAGTGTAAAAAGTGGTAGAAATACCACTTAAGTGGTAGAAGTCCCATCACTAGGCGTTTTTTTATTTTACCCACATGATCTATATAGATCATTGATTTCCACGGTCCATATAGATCATTTGAGCATAATAAAAAAGGCCTACTGTTTGGCATTTCAACATGAATAAACTGACGCCTGAACAATGCTTCCAAATTGTGCAAATTTATTTTGAAAATCATGGTTCTGTTCGAAATACGTGATCCCAATTTTCATAAGCGAATTTTGTTTTGCGATGAAGCTCACTTTTGGTTGAATGGATACGTCAATAAACAAAACTGCCGTATTTGGAGTGATAATAATCCTCAAGTGTATGTCGAGACACCGTTACATCCACAAAACCTGACTGTGGGTTGGTGGAATAATTGTTCCGTACTTCTTTAAAAAGGATGCTGACCAGAACGTTACAGACAATAGTGACCGCTATAGAGCCATGATTACTGACTTTTTCGTTCATCAATTGAACAACCATTATGTGTAGGAGCTGTGGTTCCAACAAGACGGCGCATCATGTCACACAGCTCGTGCCACAATTGATTTATTGAAGGAAGCGTTTAGTTTCACGTTGCGGACCCGTGAATTGGCCTCCAAGATCGTGCGATTTAACGCCGCTTGACTATTTTCTGTGGGGATATGTGAAGTCGCTAGTCTACGCCGATAATCCCGAACCGATTGACCACTTGGAGGACAACATTCGCCGCGTTATTGCCGACATACGGCCACAAATGTTGGAAAAAGTCATCGAAAATTGGACCTCCAGATTAGACTACCTCCGAGCCAGCCGTGTGGCTGTCATATGCCAGAAATCATATTTAAATTATAATGCCAATGCCTTTATCTTTCGAATAAAGTAAATTTCATGTCAATTTTAAAAAATCGTCTTTGTTTTATTCTATTTCAAAGTTCTATACCTAAAAAAAAAACACCCTTTACGATGTCGTCGAAATTGGTCCTCAATTTATTGAGCAATTGAGCATGACTGCAATTACGCAGTTGTTCCAGGCATAAGGCGAATAGAGGATGGAATAACTTTTATAAGATTCTCAGTTTCTTCTTATTTTTTGTATAATTATGGTCATAACATGCAAGAGGTGAGCACAATTTCAACCAATGTGTCTGTCAAGCTTTCGAAGTTGTATTTCGTTGACATCTCCATAGGTGGTCTTCTTCCCAATCTGAGTGGTCCTTTTGTTGCAGAACCTTTGTTGAACAAGTGCACGGGAAGGATGTGAAAAATCAAGTTGTGCCCTATATGAGGCGCGCTTTCCATAACTCCCGTCGTGCAAAGCGCTACTTGCCCTTGAACTTTGTAAAGTTCTTTCATAAATCACTTTATGCCAGTTGCTGTCCATTGTACAGAAAACCGATGATAGAGTTGATAACTGCTTTGTACGTCCAGTCAATGATTTGGAGTCTGCAATCCCCATTCAAACTACCAAGAGAGCAATCATTCCTTTCCTTGTCGTTTCAATACATATTTTCTCTTCAGATAACTTGCAGTTATCTAGCATTGGAAGTGCAAACGGTTCAGGTATCCTTCTCCCCTTAATGAACAAAACAAGTCAGTTTTAACCCTCAGACCAGTTTATTTTGTTTACTAAAGAGCTCTTTAAGAGGAGATTCCCTGAGTTCTATCTTAGAGACTGTTGCACTATAATTGCTGGTATACTTCTGTAGATCTGAAGAGTTTAAACGAAGGCCATGCAACTTTGCAGTAATTTTTAATATTGGAAACAACTTTCGAAAAGGAAAAAAAAAGAAAACGAGTTGAGTTACAGGAAGCAAAATTTTGCATTCGCATTATTTTTACGTTTTTTGAATACCGAAATTGATTTCCGCAGATTCGCTGCGATTGATTTATTTGAGGCTTGCGGTTCTGGTGGTTTGGGTCGTGCAAAATGACTCATTATATTGAGCTTCAGTCTATAATTTAACACGACAGGTCAGCTACACGTTGGCACAGCACACAGCCGGATATAACATACATAAGCTCGTAGCATGAGATCTTGCACAACCACAAGCGGCAAGATCTGCACATTCTTTGAATGTTACATCGACGAGACGTGGAGATTAGATTATTTTTATTACCAAGTAGCGTTAGTCTTACAACTTCAAGATTGGTTAATAAAATAAATGAAATAAAATAATTTGTTGCTTAATTGTTCACAAAGAACAAATTTTAAATTTATTTATATAGGAAGGCAGCCACATAACCATGAAATAAGTGATGAAAATGTTTTCTTTAAGTATACTTGAAATACGGACAGTTTGAACGTACGACGTTGGCTCGGACTGCTCATACAGTAGCTCTACGTATATTATAGGCACTACAATAACGGAGATTTTCTGTGATCAGATTCTAAGTTGAACCGCTGAAATAGCAACGAGTCGCCAGACTATTTGACGAGCAAAAAAAAAAAACTAATCATCTCCAGATAGATACTCACCTCATCTTTTGATCGGTTTTGAAGCCCCCAGAGGAGTTTGAAGAAACAAGAGTTAGAGTCAATCCTTGTTATGCCAGGTTGTGAAGAACGACGGTGGAGACACATACAATAAAACAATAACACCCTGACTGTGATTGTCTACAAAATAAACAGAACAGGTGATGCGCTGTCTGTTTGTTTGTTGTGTTTTTCTTCTTTTTTTTTTGGTTGCGTCCAAAGTATGTGTAATCTTCGAAAGATACTAGTTGCCCGTGCTACTAGCATGCACGATTCGCGGGATATGTTTCTCCAGTGCCTCGCGCCTTACGTACTAAACCACACCCATGTACTCTTCTACCACTCTCCCCGCGGGACTGCCGTTAGGTATTACTTCGCGGGGCTGGTTAGCAACTCATGCTAAATCATCAACGTCAACGTCTGCCACTTCGACCCTTCTTTGTCTTTCGGCTCTTCTTAGCTCGTTTTGTACGCTCGTTATGTATGAACATATTTTCAGCCAGTCGTCTTCTGAGCTCATCATACGCTCTATGAGAAGGTGTGGAATGGGAAAGTTCACTCTTCCTCCTGAAAATATTCTGCAGTGGAACATTACGTGCTCCGTATCCTCTTCTTCATCTGGGCATTCGGGGCATAGAGGCGAGCTATCGTGGCCGAATCTGTGAAGATAACTTCGATGGCCGCCGTGCCCGGACAGGAACTGCGTGAGGTGGTAGTTGCAGTCCCCGATTTTTCTTCTCGTCCAGACCTCGATGTTTGGGATCAGTTTGTGGGTCCATCTGCCTTTTGCCGTGTTATCCCACCGGACTTGCCACAGTGCTAGAGATGTTGCCCTTTCTTCCTCTCTTATCCTTTTTTTTATGATGGACTCTTGCCTGTTGACGGTTAGCCTAAGGTAGATCCTTTGCATTTCGTTGGCGAGAATGTCGATGGGAATCATTCCCGCAATAACGCAGGCTGCTTCGTCCGAAATTGTTCGGAATCCGCTTATTGCTCTTATTGCGCATAGCCTGTATGCTGACGAGAGCTTCCTTCTTGTTTCCTTAGTTGTAAGAGCCCCTGCCCAGACCGGTGCAGTGTATATCAGTATTGAGCTGACCACCCTGGATAACAGAATCCTTCTGGCGTATCCAGGGCCACCGATGTTTGGCATAATCCGGGAAAGAGCTGCTTGCAACTGTGACGCCCTTTTGCTGGCGTACTGGATGTGTGTTTTAAAGCTTAACCTGTTGTCGAGCATTACTCCTAGGTACATTAATGATTCCTTTGATCTAATTAGTTGGTTTCCAACACGGAAAGATGCATATTCCACAGTCTTTCGGCTGGTTATCAACACAGCCTCGGTCTTGTGGTCAGCTAGTTCTAGCCCTGCAGACTCTAGCCAATTCTTGATTCTGGCTACTGCTTCATCCGTAGCGGACTCTATCTCGTGGATATGTTTGGCCACAGTAACCACAGCGATATCGTTAGCAAAGCCTATAACCTTAACTCCTTGTGGCAGCGTTAATCGGAGAACCCCGTCGTACATTATGTTCCACAGGAGGTGTCCAAGAACCGACCCTTGTGGTACTCCCGCGGTGATGTTGTAGTACTTAACGCCATCTTCAGTATGGTACCTTAACTTCCTGTCGGTAAGGTAGTTTGCTACTATATTCAGCAGGTAGTACGGCGTTTCCATTCTGACCAAGGATCTCTTAATGCATGACCAGCTTGCCGAATTGAAGGCATTTTTAACATCAAGGGTCACAACCGCGCAATATTTCTTCGTCCCACCTCTCCATCTTTTTCCCCGTATTGCTTCAGCCGCTGTATCTACTACCGCCTTAATGGCATCGACGGTAGAACGCGATTTTCTGAATCCATACTGGTCATCAGACAAAGCTCCTTTATCCTCTGCCACCTCGAGTAGTCTGCAGTATATGATTCGTTCTAAGATTTTTCCCATTGTATCTAATAGGCGTATTGGCCGGTATGAGGACGGTTCCTCTGGTGGTTTTTTCCCTTTTGGCAGTAAAACCAGGTGCTGGAGTTTCCACGACCTCGGGAATACCCCTTCCTCCAGACACCGTTGCATCGTTGCAGTAAAAAGCTCCGGTCGTTTTCGAACGGCCGCTTTAACCGCCACATTCGGGATGCCATCGGGTCCGGGCGCTTTGTTGTCGCCTATCTTCCTGCACGCTTCGTATAGTTCCTTCGGCGTGATTGCAGGGATGCGTTCCGAACTTGTGTCTCTTGTAGTGATGATTAAAGTTGACGGCCTATATGGGAATAAGTGCTCAACTATTGTCTTCAGCATTATTGAGCAGGATATTTGTGGGGACCTACTGCCCTTAAGCTTCTTCATCACCATCCTATATGCCATACCCCAGGGGTCTAGGTCTGCCCCATCGCAGAGTTGTTTAAAGCATCTTGCCTTGCTCTCTTTGATGGCCTTTTCGAGGTCTCGCCTTGCTAATCTGAAGATAGATAGCCTTTCTTGAAACTCTGGCCTTCCCCTGCATCGCTGGGATCTGCGTCTAGCCCGGAGGCAAGCTGCTCTGAGCGTTTTAACTTCGTCGTTCCACCAGTAACACGGTGCCCCACTTTTACTGGCAGTTCTTCTAGGCATTGCTGCATCACACGCTGTGGTAATTGTTTGCGTCAATTGTTGTGACCGTGTCTCCGCTGTTTCGCTGCTGAATGCACGTTCGATATTCATCATTTCCTCGAACGTATCTTTGTCAAAGTGGGTGTCTTTCCACTTTGGCCCTGTTAGTTTGGGGGGCTGCCTGGGCTTGTCTTTATTCAAGCTAAATATGATCGCCTGGTGATCGCTGTGCGTATATTCTTCGCTTACTTGCCATTTTGTTTTGCGCAGATGTGAGTTACTCATAAAGGTGATATCTATGATAGACCCCTTGCCTGCTTTCCAAAATGTGTTTTTTGCACCATTGTTCGCCAAAACCCACATCTAGTGTTGCGAATGCTTCTAGTAGAGCTCGACCCCTTGCGTCCGTTATCCTGCTGCCCCATTCTGTAGCCCATGCATTGAATTCGCCAGCAATTATAATTGGGTGTTTTCCTCGCGCGTCAGCTACAATGTCATCCAGCAGCTTCAGATAAGCCCTAGGTGTTAGGCTAGGGGGTGCGTAGCAACTATAGAAGCGGATGCCGTTTATCCTAGCGGTTACGAAGTATTCCGCTGGCCCACCGACTTTTTGCATGGCGTGGCTTCCACAGGTCCATATCGCTGTCTTCTTTGAGATATCGTCTATCCAGGTACAACCATCCAAAGATTTGTAGGGCTCACTAACTAGGGCAATATATACTTTTTGTTCCCTTGTCATCTGCACCAGCAAGTCCTGCGCGGCCGCACAGTGGTTAAGGTTTATCTGGACGACCTTCATCATACTTTATTCGTCAGGGCCTTCTTGAATACTGGACACTGGCCACTCCCAGCCACGTGTCCAGCGCTATCAGGCTTGACCTCCTTGCACCAGAAACATAGAGGTTTCTTTGCACAAGCCTTGGCAATGTGACCTTCTTCCCCACATCTTCTACACTGCTTGGATCGGTCATACTCGCTCTTGCAGTGACGCGCCGTGTGCCCGAATTCTAGGCACCTAAAGCATTTAGTTAGCACTAAACGCACTCGTATGCGGCAGTTTACCCACCCAATCTTAATCCTGCCCGACTTAAGCATCTTATTTGCGCTGTCTAGATGTCGCATCAAAAATGTGGTAGCTCAAATTATTAGTATTAGATGGAACCAATCAAATTTGACTAAAAACTTGTATTGTAATCCTTTTACTGCCCCTTAAATTGCCCAGTTTTCGTATATTGATGGAGAATCAGTTTTTTCTGTATAAAATATTTCAATCAACAAAGTTTTGTGGACAGTTGTACAAATTTTACAACTATTTTGGAAAAGTTATTTTTAGATTCCCTATCCAATTTATCCCGCTCTGAACCAAGAGCGTTAGCGCTAATGATGGAACCAACGCGAAGTTGGCTGCTAGCTAGTTCATATAATTATAATAAGTCTATGGGCAAGCCAAAAACCAGAGGGCACAATATTTCACAAGTCTGCTTGTTAAAAATTGAAATGTGCTACATTTGTCAAGATATTGCAGTGCTACTGTATAAATCACTCACACATCTATGTTGACATTTTGTTAATCAAGATAAAGCCCGTGTGACACTACATTTCTTCCTCAATTTTATAATGTTGAAAAGTCAGCTGTGTGTAAAAGAGACTAAAAGTGTATTACGAAAAGGGTAGCAATTGTTTGCAAAGCAACCGCAAATTTTCAATCGAATTTATTTTCAAATAATCTTGAAATGTCAAAAAAGCTAACAGCAGCTGAAAAATGTGATTTGAATAGATTTTTAATGCATTTTTTTTGACGTGTCAACATTAATAAAGTTGGTGTGTACGCACTCACTCCTATCGGGAATTTTCGTTCTAATTTCATTTTAAAAGCAGAAAAAATGCAAAAAGAAAATGTAATGTCATACGGACTTAAGTCAGTCCTCTTTTGACCATTGTGAATTAGAGGTCTGTTTTCTGTATTCGATAAATTTCACACTAGAAACTAGTTGCACCGGTTGATGCCGTTGACATCAGTGCTGCCCCTATTTTCGTAAAGTCCCTATCTACATATTATTCGATTTTGGGATTAATACATATTTGGAGTTACTGCTTTGTCCCCTATTTGATTACATTTACTTAGAAAGCTATTTCTTCAAATTCGATAGGCAGTCTAGTCAATTTCTAGAAGCCTTAAGTACAAAGGGTATGCATCAAAAAAAAAAAAATTTGCATTTTCCTCCAAAATAGGGGCAGAGTGGTAGAACACGCAGCCATCTGTCAGACATGCATTCGAAAACACATTAATGTGCATAAGGACGGAAAATTTGGCTTGATTTGCTGTAGGCTTTCTCCCTAAGAGAAAGAAGGCACGTCCTTTCAGAGTTTTTATTCAATTCACTTTTTTCCTCATTTACTTGAACATAAAAATCACTTAACTACTTAATTTACATAAATTCAAATAAATATATTGGCTTTTATGCGCTACCGTCTCCGGTTATCATCAACCAACTCACTGACTCGTAAGGCGGCTGACTCGCACTTTAGAGCAGTGTTGCCGCTAAGAGAAAAAAAAAATCCGCTAGAATTCGCTAAAATATCAAGCTGAAAGTATAAGTTAAAAAATATTTACATACATAATAATTAAAAGTAAATTATTATTGAATAAAATAAATCAAAAAAACCAAACAATCAACAAATTCAAGATAACGATGGAAAAAAAAAATCATAAATAATAAATAAATTCATCTACATATTTCTAAGTTGAATCAGATTGCGATTTTGTTGGTTTTTATTGACATGTGCAACTAACCATACGCAGTGGTAAATATTTTCAAACAGGAACGAAGCTGCACTCTTTTTAACATGGCTTGGTAGTAAAAAATCGCTAGAATTCACTAGATTTTATTTTAGCGACAACATTTTATTAAAAATCGTTGGGAGTCTTAAAAATCAACTAGATCTAGCGACAAAATCGCTAGAACGGCAACACTGCTTTAGAGAGCGCAAAGCAGAAGCACTGCCTTTCAGAATATTTTTGTAGGCATCTGCGAACATTGATGACGTGATCACTATACAGATAATTAATGTTTACTTTAATAAACCCATTTCAACTCAACATTTGATACGAAATCCTAAACCTAAACCTAAGCTTTACACCTCACTCCCTCTTGTAATCACGTATAATTACATTAACAGATAATAATAGATGGTCCACACAGACTTTCGAAATATACCACATCCATTGTTGAGGCCAAATATGTTTTGCACACTTTGTCGTCTTGGGCTGCCTGGTCCAATCTTTCTTAATGGAAAATTTAAGACAAAAGTTCCAAAATCTGGCTGACAATTGAAAACCAATAAAACGAAACCTTCAGTCAACGCACCTTTAACCTAATCCTTCCGATATAAAAATATCTACGACCCCAAAGCCTGTTTCATTCTATATGCGAAAATGTTCTTTGAAACTTTTTCAGCATTGAAGTTGTTGTTGTTATTTTCGCATAAAGCCCCCACCCGCTAAAACCGAAACCTTAATAAGCTATAATAGAAAAACTCACGACACCCACTCATATCATCAACATAGTCACCACAGCCAAATGGGACAGATGCCATATAATCTGTGTGTGTGCGCGCACACAATGAAGCGAGGATCTTTACAAATGCCAGCCGCAAGCGTTCACTTCTTTCATCCTTTCTCATGTCCAACCCCGCTTCGCCCACTCACCATTCACCAAATAATCACTTAAACCAAATTACTGGTGTGTGTGTCCTCAACTGTTTCAACCACAAATCCAGTGTCGTTATTTTGTCCTTGTAGTTCCACCGCCTGTAGGTAGATCAGGGATGTGACAAATTTTAGGAGTTGGGTTCTTTTTTCTTGGTACACATATAATTAGAACGACACTTTTACTCGTACAATCGCCCGCCATTGCCCCCTCCTTTGTTGCCTGACAAGTTGGTAGTTTTCCCATTGGCGTAATAAAATTTTTGCAATTTAATTAAATTTATGAAAGAGAAGGGCCCAGCAATTATTCCCGCTCTGGGATCAGGTGATTCTGAGAATTTAAGTGAGCGGTTATTGTTATCATTGTTCTTGTTGTTGTTTTAGTCATTTATCCATTATAACGCAGTAGGCGTAAGTGAAGAACTTTTGCAATTTGTTTGCAGGATGAACCAACGCCACGTTTGGGCAATGGGGACCCACTTCGCATTAGTTATAGCTTACCAGCTCGGAGTCGGAGCCTGGTGGTGCTTGCGAATTCAAAACTTTGATTATGCCCCGAATCCCAGGATGGAATTTGAAACACTTTAAAAAATTCATAAATTAAAACAAATTTTTCTTTAAATTGGTTCGTGTACTTTGGTAGTGGGATTGGCTACCAAGTTTAGCTTGCCATTCGTTATTTTTAACTTTCATTGGATAGTGAAGTGCAGTGTGGTGCTGTGAGGAGGCAAACAAATGGTTCTGGCATTGTGGGATATTACATGATATTGAAGGGTAAGGTAGGATCTGGCGGTAACAAGTGTCGATTCCCAGCAACCTAGGAGTATGTTTGGTATATTAAAGACCGATCGAAGATCAAGGTTTTGTCTTTTAGAACTATAAAAGCCCGAAAGTTTATCAGCATGGAAAGTCAAGGAAGATAGCGCTTGAGTTTGAGAGACCTGCTTCGCCATTTTAGAATGGTGACAAGCGACATCTACCGACGCTTGGAAGCAGTACTTAAAAGGTGGGCGGGCTTATTTATTAAGGTTATTTTAATACTGACAGCTGCTTTCCGCTCGAAATCTTGACAGAAAGTAAGTATCATACCTCCGCCGAACGAAATGTCGCATTACGTTTGAACAACGTTGGGAAATATTGAAAACTTATTTTCAAAGTGTGTGCAGTGCGATTTTTGAAAAGAAGTTTTGGCCGAAATGAAGCACCCACCGCGCCAGCTGTACGCAAGTTTGTGCAAAAAGTTCGTGAGACTGGTATGCTAGTGGACCACACTCATGGTTTCCGTCGTGGAGAAGCCAATGCATCTACAGAGAGTGATAGTTTGGTGCGGATTGTGGAGTGGTGGCATCATTGGGCCATCTTTCTCTGAAAATGGGTCTGGGAACAACGTTTCGTCAACGCTAGACGTTAAAGAGCCAAGTTAACCGATTTTTTTTTTACTTAAATTGCAGACATGGATTTGGACGACCTCTGGTTCATGCAGGATGGCGCACCATGCCACAAAGCCCATGCCACAATCGATCTTTTGCGTACCAAATTCCCAAATCGTGCTATCAGCCGTTTTGGCGATGTCAATTGGCCGACTGGGAGCTGCGATTTTGCCCCTTTGGACTACAGCCCGAAACTTTCAACAAAGTCTTGGATAATTAGAGTAACAGAATGCGCAACTGCGAAGCCAGGCGAGGCAGCCATTTGAACGACGTTGTGTTCCATAATTAATGGGAATGTTTCCTCTTACTAATGAAGCCATAATACATTGAACAAGTTTAATTTTGTTCATTATTGCATTTTTCAAAATAAAATTGTATTTTGGCAAATATGCCTGATAGTGATAAGCTTTCTTGGATATTGTCAACTTACGTTTACGTGACCTTCTCCTGTCGATGTATGTTGGCAACTGTCCAACTAAGCACTTCAGTTGGACCGATCCGATCTACTAAGAAATTTTATTCAATCACTGAATTTTATGAGAACTTGTTCTGCATTTCTGCAAACAGTCGAATCATAGATGTGGGGCTATTAGCTGCCGATCAGAGGTTTGCACAAATTACAAACGAGTTCTCTATATTTTCGTTTTTAGAGCTAAGCGTTGGTCAGAAAAAACGATTGTTCTCAAAAATTCTTATTGACAAGTCAACCGTCTTTTAGACACTTTTGATGAATGTTTCTAATATACATATTTAGTAATCGCGTTCACGTAAGAACTATCCTAAATAGTTTTTAAAGCGATTTTGATCTTTTTGAAAAATAAATATTTTTTACGTTTTTCCCCTACTTTAAGACACTTTTGATGAATGTCTTCCCAAGAGAATCGTCAAAGGCTAGATCCTGTAAACCATGTGACATATGGGTTCGATCCTATTATGACTGGCACTTAACGTATCTGTTGTTGGGTGCAATACCAGGAGCAGTTAACAAGGATTGGGCAACATTTACTTTTTTGACGATGAATGCTATTTTCCGGGACTTTGCATCAGAAGAAAATGTTCGTCTATATGGTCTATCTGCCTGGGTGGAAGCCATCCAAATATGTTCCGATTGGTGCACCACAAAACGTAAGGCATTGACACAGTACCTACTTTGGATAGGAAAGACATTATATAAAATGCTTCTTTTGCAGATGTGCCATATAGAGCTAATGCTCAAGTCCTTGGGCATTGCTTCTCTCTCTCAAAATAATTGGTTGATGCAGTGGTAACAGATTGAGGGGAAAGCGCCAATTTTGTATTTGGCCCATTTTTAGCGCTTTTTTAATGAAAAAGGGGAAAACGAGGGGAAAGCTTAAAAAAGAGGAAAATGAAAAATCTCTTTGAAACTTAAACTGCTTAAAATTCAAATTTAAACGCATTTGCATTACAAATAAATTTCCAGGTTTACTCGGAATGAAATGTTCACACTAAATATGAACGAAAACAGCCCATCGAAAGTCTACGTAAGAATTTTTGTCTATCTGAATGCATTCACTCAATGAAGTTATTATCCTATAAAAATTGAGGCTTAAAATTGTGTTCGTTTGTCGCCGATTCACGCCTTAAAGCATTTACCGATTTTAACAAAACTTTTACACATCTTTGGTATTGGGCTATATATGGGTTTTGTGAAATTTGGTTGAAATCGGAAAATGTATGTGTATGCTGTGCGTGCGTAAAAAACACATGAATTTCATAACATTTTGTTCGACGGCTCGACGGATTTGAAAGATTTTTTTTTATTTTGTTTGTCTTAAATCAGGGATGGTTTAGGAAATTTGGACCCGATAGGTGGTGCTGTTGTCGATCTCCGAAACCACTCTACTGATTTCAATGAAATTTTGTGGATGGTTATGGTTGACCCGATAGTTCTGGTCCTGCTCTGCTTTGGGGTGGTGGGGGCAAATCGGAAGCATTAAAGAATTATGTGATGTGTCATGTGGCCTATGCGTGCGTAGGCCGTACGGCGCATATCGCTTGGTAGAAAGAAGGGGAGGTATATTGTGTTGGTTATTCGTATACTATCATTTTAACAAATTGACCACTCGCCCAAGTAGTCCAGCATACCAGCCACTGAGCCACCGTGTTCACTAGTCGCAACTACCGATATTTAATGTTCTACAGCACCTTTATCCAATGTGAAGTGGAAAAAAAAATATCTGAACGGTGATTCTTACTTCCAGCGCAAACTTCCCAAACTGCTCACATTCTGCTTTGGTTGATTGAGAAAATCGATTCAATCATTAGCGCGGAAAAAAACGATCAAGAAATCTATGAAGTTGTTCAATAGAGAGGTTCAACTATTGAAAGGGATGTTAATTTAATCGATTTTAGGCGGTACGAAGTTCGCCGGCTCAGCTAGTTTTTTAATATAAAAATAAAGTCAACTTTCACGAAGGGGAAAAAAAGGGAACGAATTTAGGGGAAAATGATTGCTTTTATATGATAAAAAAGGGGAAAACAGTCTTCACAGCCTGGAACCACTGGGTTGATGACTTAAAGAAAATTACCTATACCTTGGTTCCTTCTCAAATTGGAGTGATCAATATCCTCTTTTCTGCAGGCGACTCACCACGCTAAGGAAGCGACTTAACAATTTTCACTCAAAGAGGAGCTTGAACGTTTTTCATTAGCTTGCCTCCAAATACATACACTTACCCTTGTTTCATGAAAATCCCTGGGCTTTAACTAAAGGGTTTCCCTAACCTAATCAATTTTAAACAATCCATTGTTCCACTATTCATAGGTACCGTGCAATTTAATGCCGTATACAACTTAAGCACAACAGGTGGCCCCAGCACTTGCAACCCTTCATCGTTCCATAGATCCGAGTCTTCTTTAACACTTCCTACACCCCCAATGTAGAGCAATGTTTCCCATATTACCACCGATAGCCGAAAACCAATTTAATTACTACTCTCCCAGAGCATAATAGATTCACGCATGGAGGGCATAGCGTACCCCTTCACTTTCATGGAGGAAAAGCCACACAAAGGCGACTTCCTCGGTATCCAAGAATTTAATCCATTTTCATTACTGAATACCCCTTTCCGTGTATTTGGCCATTGCAAAACTAATTTGTCCAAGCAGAGAGCCTATAAAAGTATTTTATACGAAGTCTTAAGCTTTCGGTGCAAGTCTCTTATTTCCCCCCACCAACATGGCTTCCTGAAAGGCAGATCAACAACAACAAATCTCGTAGAATTTGTATCCTTTGCCCTATCAGCCTTAGAGAGTGGCAACGAAGTCGACGTTATTGCAACTGACTTCAGTAAGGCCTTTGATAAGATATCGCATCAACTGATCCTCTTCAAACTGTCAGCCCTTGGCTTTGAACCTATATTGATAAAATGGATATCATCCTACCTTGCTAACCGCTATTATAGCGTCCGCTTTAGGTCCGTACTTTCGTCCTCCTTCTTAGCAATATCTGGTGTCCCTCAAGGCAGCCATTTAGGTCCCCTTCTCTTTATCCTTACGGTAAATGATCTTGAGAAGGTCATTAAACACTCGTCTCTCTCTCTCTACGCAGATGATACTAAATTCTTCAAAATCATCTCTTCACCTCAAGACTCCTGTCTCCTTCAACTAGACCTTGATCGTTTTTCGACCTGGTGCCTTAAAAATTGCTTAGAACTTAACATCCCCAAATGCCAATCCATTACCCTATCGCGAAAGCGCAACATGTCCCCTCGCCGACTCTACCTTCTCCACGGTCACCCAATTTCTCTAGTTCAATCTCTGCGTGACCTTGGCATATTGTACGATAGGGAGCTAAATTTTCGTTCGCATATTGAGGATATTATCTTAAAGGCCAACTCATCACTCGGCTTTGTTAAGCGATGGTCTAAAGAATTCTCGAACCCGTACGTGACCAGATCCCTCTATATCACCTTTGTTCGCCCCCTCCTTGAGTACGCTAGTCAAGCGTGGGCTCCCTTTCATCAAGTTCATAAGCATAGAATTGAGAATGTCCAACGCCGCTTTCTTCGATTTGCTCTTCGAGGTCTGCCTTGGGACGATCCTTTCATTTTGCCACCATACATAGACCGGCTCAATCTCATTAACCTGAATACCCTTGAGGAACGCAGGGACGCTGCAGACATTCTTTTCATTTATCGACTTCTCTCTGGCTCCGTTGATTGTGCGTCTCTCTATAACTCTATTTTCTTTAACACAAACCCCCGTAATTTACGTTGCCCACGTCTCTTTTACCTACCAACCCATCATACCTTATATGGCTCCAATGAACCAATCTCCCGTATGCTGCGAAAGGTTAATTCTAACGATTCTGTTTTCGATTTCAACCGCAGCACTGCCCACCTCAAACTCCATCTCCTCCACCATTCCCCCTATCTTTAAGTCTTAGTTTTAAGGTTTTCCATGTCCTAGTTTTAAGTGTCATAGTTTTAAGCGTCATAGTTTTAAGTCTTAGCTTGTATTAAGCCAAATATATGGGGGTACTGCCCCCACCAAAATTAAAATTAAATTAAATATAAGTTCATGCACTCTCACCCCGCTCTGCCAAACTTTCGCAACACAATAAACCTCCCCCTAACTCAGCCTGCCATATCATATTTGCTTCTATTTGCAAATGCATCGACATTGGAACAACATCCCACCAAAAATAAGGAACTTTGCTTACGTTGGCCCAACTGTACTCGTACCCACCACCACCCAAGTGCAATTGCACGGAAAAAGCCACCGGTGCTCCCCTTTTGCATGCGGCCATCGATTCTAGTTACAAAATTAAATTTCATTTACAAATTGCATTCGGATATTCGAAGAAATTATCGAGTTCGAACTCGTACTCAAACTTAAAAACACTTTCCAATAGCAGTCCGCTGCCCGAGTGAGGGAAAGCCATAAGCACTACTTGGATGGAATAGTTTGCAAGAAAATTCTCATAAGTGGCAGAGATGGCTTGGCACAAGAGTTTCTCAATTATATACGTATGCACGTCGAAATCTGTCGAAAGGGGTTCTCGCCACAATGAGTTCTAAAGCTGAAATGTTCTTCGCAACAAGATTAACAAAAAAAAAGATAGGAAGAGAAAAGAAAAACTCTTCTTCAGGAACATCTATTCGCGGGTAAACTTTGGAAAGTTTAAATTGTGTTGTTGAGATAATTGAGAACATTCAACAGAGTATAGATGGATAGCTGGTATAGAGGTTATATGGGGTATAGCGTATAGGACACGACCTACGTCTACATAAACCAATTAAAAGTCTATTTCCTGTTGGGCGGAAAGTTTTGAAGGTTTCCGTGTGGCTGTGTGGTTCTGTGATTGACTGACGAGGGTATCTTATTTTATTTTTAACTGGAAAATAAATAATTTATCCAACAAAAATGTTTGGGCTACGCTTGATTTTTAACAAAATCGATGGGGAATATATGCAGATTTGTTTGCATTGCCAGATGATGGGAAGAAAAAATGCGAGTGCATGGAAGAGGACGGGGATTATTTTATTTATTCGTTCGCCGATCGGCTATGCCCGAGTGTAGGCAGTGGGCTTTTCTCATAAAATAAGTATTAAATAGACTGACAGCTCCCGCGCACCTGGCCGATTCCCTCCGCAAATTTGAAATTAATGTGGTTTTTACTGGGACAGAAAAAAAAAAACACTTTTTTCAGATTCAGACTTCGGAGCAGTTTTTCCGCTCTCGAAATCAGCTGGCTGTCAGATTTCATGTTCCAAAAGAAAAAAAAAACTCTTTTCAGAGTCACAGCAGTTTTGCGATTCTGGATTTCGGGGCGAGATTTACTTTCACTTAACCAAAGCATTTGTCAAACTTTGAAGTGTGTTATTACTTACGTTTTGAGACTACAAGTCCGTAAAAAATAGAGAATAAATTACGCACGCGCCGCACAAATGCAAGGAAAGAAAAATCGAGTGTTATGATCCATTGGGCACGAAAAATCTGAATTCCGAGAGCAAAATCTGCAAGTCTTAATGGAAAATGACATAAATTTCAAATATGTGAATACAAGTGAAGCAGAAAAAAAAAATTCAATGGCGGGAGGTGCAATAAATTAAAAAAAAGTAAAGTACACGACTGGGTCGAACGAAACTTTCTCGTTCATCAAAAGTTTGGTTGATTGTATTCTTATTTTATGACGTACGTAGGTAAAAATTGGGGAACCGATGCTAATGCTAGATAAAAGAAATGATTCATAAAATATCAGATCAGTGTTAGGGTTATTCATCTATAAAATTGCAATGTGAGTTTTTATAAGTTAAGGCTCTCTGCAACAGGCAACTGTTGCAAGTTCTGGTTAGAGAGTTTCCACTGTACTATTTCGTTAGCTCTTACACTTTGCTTTGGATTTTTGAGTACAAGCCGAAGTGAAGCAGTGGTTTCTTTTTTCTGATTTGCTAGGGCATGTTTTCAATTTTGACTGGAATAGAAAAGTCACACTGGTTGAAGGTGTCTATGACTGGTTCGTGGTAGACCGATAACTTTACATAGATATACAGGGTGTCCGCCTAATTTGTTTGTTCATAATTTTTGATTAAATGAAAGACAATGGATCTTATATTGATAAATGTTTTATTTAATGTCGGCAATTATTTATGGAATACAATATCAGGTAAATGTCCGCCTCTGTTAGTCTCACAAATGCGAGCCCTTTTGAGCACATTTTTCATTACATTCTCACACATTTCACGCGGTATTTCATTAATTTCATCACGAATATTTTGTTTGAGTTGCTCAAGCGTTTCTGGTTTGTTTGCATAAACCTTGCTTTTCGGATATCCCCCCAAAAAGAAGTGAGGAGCAGTCAAATCAGGCCACCGTGGAGGCCAATAAACAGCACCATTTCTTGAAATAACTTGTTGTGGAAAGATGTCTCGCAGTAATTCCATTGTAATCCTGGCTGTATGCGATGTGGCACCGTCTTGTTGATACCACATGTTAATCAAGCCCAAAGCATGAAGTTGTGGCGTTAATAAGTTTACAATCATATCAGGATATCGCTCCCCATTCACAGATACCGTTACTCCGTTTTCATTTTCAAAGAATGATTCGTCCTGACCAAATTGCACACCAGACTGTAACTTTTGGATGCAAAGGTGACTGATGAATAATTTGAGGGTTTTCCATTTCCCAGAACCGACTATTCTGTTTATTCACTTATCCATTCAAATGAAAATGTGCTTCGTCACTCATTATGATTTTTTTTTCATCGTCACAGTAATCGATGATTGATTTTGATAAAATGTTTTAACGATTAAAACACGTTGGTTTATCGAATATTTTTCCATAATAAATTTGCCACGTGTCTACTTCACGACAAGCGTTGCCAGTTTGGGGGTTTTCCCCCCAGATCTAGGAGTTTTTTTGACCGGCGGGGGAAAATCTGGGGGGAGAAATTATTTAGGGGAAATCTGGGGCTTTTTTTTTGTAATTGCGTTCAATTATATTTTTCTTCTCACTAAAAAGTATCATAAGTGAACATTAAAAGCTATAAAGCAACACAAACAAACCAAATAAATTCATGTTCCATTAATGTGAATTCCATTCCAACGCATTCCAATATTCATTGGTGCCAGGATATTGATAAACCCCTATCTAAATCTACATACATCAAACACTATTGCATTTGCGAAAAGTTCACAATCATATGAGAAGCAATAAATAGAGCGAGACTTTCTTTGTATTTTGTCTCTTGCCAAAACCAATTTGTGATTGTTCCTGGATCGGGATGTATCAATTTTACCCCTTCCGATCAAATGATCAAAATGTTCATGAGCAGATGTACAAACACAAAGATGAAGACAACGAGACAACAATATTTTAGGACTTATTTATAAAGTTTTTCTTATTAAATATTGAAATCTGAATTCAAATCCTTTTTTTTTTAAATACGTATACATACATTAAGAAATCTTTTTAATTCTTTAAACTTGTGACTTTGTATTTAATCTTAAATTTACATACTTCATTAAAAAAAAAAAAATTGGGGTTTTTTTTTGAAAATAGCTAAATCTGGCGGTTTTTGAGATTTGTCTGGGGGGAAATATTTCAACCGTCTGGCAACGCTGTTCACGACTGCCAAATATGAACTGTCAAAACTAATGTTTACCAAAATGGGTTTGCATTAGCAGTTATAAACTGAATATCCCGATCGACATGTGTGGCGTGCAAATGAAGTGGGTGAAGTTGTGAGTGAGTGGTTGGAGTGGTTGGAGAGTGGTTGGAATTATGTATTTTAAGGTGCATTTTCAACAAGGTTGAAAAACGGGTAATATTTGCTAAAAATAAGCTTTGCGTAGCTGTAATTGAATTTTTATCGGAAGTAGGGTATTGCGATTATACAAAAATATAGCGTGAACATAAATCGGGAAATATAAATAATTAGAAAAATTTATTTCTCCGAATTTTCTGAGAAAAACAAAGTACGGAATCTTCTTTGGAAAACTTATATTATCTTTAATATTGCAATGTGAAAAATACTATTGCTTAACTATTTCGCTGCAAGAAGAGTCTAAGTTATTGTTCGGGATGTAAGCATTGCTTGGTTTTTTAAAGTTTTATCGAAATCGGAAATGGGGTTTTCAAGATATGAGCAGTTTTTTTAAATAAGCGTTTTCGGTGATTCGAATTGAAAATTAGGGACGCAATAATTTTGAAAACACAAATTTTACTCTAAGTTTGCATTTTGGTCAAAATCGTTATTGCCGTTTTCAGGTAAACTAAAGAAAACTAAATTTTTAAAAAATTACTTTTTACAAAAATCCATTTTGCGATAATAGAGAATAAAACTGAGTTTGCCATTAAGTTATAAATGACCATATTACCTTAGAAATTAATTTTTGTTACAACCGTATGGACCGTTTTCGAGATGTGTCCAAATTTCAAAAGTATCGTTACTCGATTTTTTTTTTTTAGCGGAAAACTGAGTATGCAGTTATGTTTACCTCACCTACTTAAGCTTAAATATCAATTTTTGTTGAAATCGTTAGAGCCGTTTTCGAACAAATCAAACTGGTATGAAAATTTTGTATGGGAAGTACCATTAATATTGAGGTTACCATGGAAAAAAAAAAACGGCCCCGAACTGTAAGCCTCCAAACTTTAAATCGAACGAAATCCGGGTAGCCGTTTAGGCTGTAGGCTTCGGGACATACAGACAGACAGACAGACAGACTATTTACAAGTGTATGCGTGCGGATAATTTACTTTAACATGGCGCACATCCTTTCCCATGGAAAACAGCTTGTAAAGGGTGATTTTTTAGCTGGTTTGGTTTTGGCAACACTGGTTTTGACAGCTGACGTGTGTTTAGTACCTTGTGTCACTGTCAAACAGCTTCAGTTTGGTTTGCAATTTAACCATGGATCGTCTTACAAATGAACAACGCTTGCAAATTATTGAATTTTACTATCAAAATTCGTGCTCGGTTCGAAATGTTCATCGCGCGCTGCTTCCATTTTATGATCGGCATTCTCGACCTTCTGAGCAGTCTATTCGGAAGATTGTGACCAAATTTCGCACCAAATTTACTTTGTTGGACATTAAACCACCAACACGTTTACGTACTGTGCGTAGTGAAGAAAATATTGCGGCCGTATCAGCTAGTGTGACAGAAGACCGCGAAATGTCGATTCGGCGCCGTTCCCAGCAGTTAGGCCTTTGTTACAGCACTACGTGGAAAATTTTGCGGAAGGATTTGGGCGTAAAGCCTTTTCAGATACAGCTGGTGCAAGAACTAAAGCCAGCCGACCTACCACAACGCCGAATTTTTGGTGAATGGGCTCTTGGAAAGCTGGCCGAGGATCCGCTTTTTTATCGAAAAATTGTGTTCAGCGATGAGGCTCATTTTTGGTTGAATGGGTACGTAAATAAGCAAAATTGCCGCATTTGGAGTGAAGATCAGCCAGAAGCATTGCAACAGCTACCAATGCATCCCGAAAAAGCCACTGTTTGGTGCGGTTTATGGGCCGGCGGCATTATTGGGCCATATTTCTTCAAAGATGATGCGAATCGCAGCGTTACTGTCAATGGTGAACGCTACCGAGCGATGATAACAAACTTTTTTTTGCCCGAAATGGAAGTTCTTGACTTGCATGATATGTGGTTTCAACAAGACGGTGCCACATGCCACACAGCACGCGAAACAATGGCGCAATTGCGAGGCGAGTTTGGTGAACAGTTAATTTCACGTTTCGGGCCGGTCAATTGGCCGCCTAGATCGTGCGATTTGACACCATTAGATTATTTTTTGTGGGGGTATGCCAAGGCTAATGTGTATAGGGACAAGCCCGCTTCGATTGACGCACTGGAAGCCAACATCCATGCATTCATTCGTGAGATACCGGCCGATATGTGTGAAAGAGTATGCCAAAATTGGACTCAGCGGATGGGCTACCTGAGACGCAGCCGCGGTCAACATTTGCATGAAATTATCTTTAAACATTAAATTGCAAGGTTCAAACTATCGATTCAAATAAGTATTTCATTCATTTTTTCGAATTTTTTGTGTTTTTTTTTTTAAAAAAGTTCTAAACCTCTTAAAAAATCACCCTTTATAAAGTTTCTCATAAGTTGTCTGAGCTGAAGGCCTATTTAATACTTATTTCAGTCGCGTCTGTCTTATCTGGGGTCTATTGTTTTGCCACTGATGCCAAATAACCATGGGAAGTTACACGATTGAGCAACCCATCCAAATTATAAACCATTATTATCAGAAGGAGTGTTCGTCTGTGCAAATGTTGTGCCGATTTTTCGGCTGAAACGGTGGCTCTTCAAAGTCGACTCTCTAACATTTGGTGGCTAAGATCGAGACTATCGGTTCGGTAAACAATCAGACAACAACCGTATCGAACGTCATAAGGACGACATATCGGCCGAGAACGGTGGAAGTGTTCAGTAGAACCCGACTTCAACTTGGCGAATTTTGCATCGTGACTTGGGCCTACACCCGTACAAGATCGAACTGACCCAGGAGCTCAAAAGTAATGACCATAGACAATGCTGTTTGTTCGCTGACTGAGCTACGGAGAGGAAGTGGACCCCAATTCCTTCGACCCAAATAGAACGATATGGAGGTTGGTAGACGACATGTGGATCCAAAAGGATGAGGCTACGTACCACACAGCAGACACCAAGATGGACAAGGACATACTGCATGAACGACTTGGAGGTATAGTTGTCTCTCGCAGAGAGAGAATTGAGCACCGTGCGAGATGTGATCCCATTGGAAGTTGTGTTGTTTGGTTTCCTCAAGTCCCAAGTCTATGAAAATAAGCCACAGTCGACCGATGTCCTTAAAGCCAACATAACCAATGCCATCGTTCAAATTCAGCCGGATCTATGCTATTAAATTGGACCACTCGACCACAATGAGAACTAGCTTCAGACACTTGAACGGTTTTTTATTGCATACACAATTGCATACATGGGTCTTTAAATAAATAAAGAATTTCGTTTATACCTCACCTTGTCTCATTCCATTTCAACATCCACCCTTCCTTATTGAAAAACCATTTAAAAGGTAGGTGGAGGGGAGCTACCAAAAAGAAATCATGCAGAAAGTCACAATCGGAGCATGGAACGTTAAAACATTATTTTTCAAACTGTTTTAAATTAAATAAACATTAGCAAGTTAGGGAGCGTCGTACCATTGGAGATAACATTTAAAGACAAAGTAATACAGGCAAAAATACTTCACTTTCGTGCTAAATTTTGTTTCAAAACGCTTGATGGAAAAACATGCGAAGCAATACAATGAATAACTGTGGCCTTTGATACTGTTTGAAAAATCGACCGCAAATACAATACATATGTACAGGGTTGTATGATCAAACGTTTTCTCTAATATGCTATGTTCATTTGTGGGGGCTAAGATATTTGGACGCAGTTGCTCAGTGGTTAGTGTGATGAACTTCTGGCCGAGGGGTCTCAAAATTGATCCCCGGAAAAATATATATAACAGCTTCGGGGTTTTTATTACTGCACCAACTCTCGCGAATGTCTAAAAAATGAATCCAATAGTTTAACCGCCATGAAAGAGCTTCTCAAACATTCAGAAAAAAAATAGCCCAATTTAAAATGAGCCCAAATATCAAAATCTTTGATTTACGAATGAAATTGTTGGCGATGATGCAATAAAATACTTATGGAGAGTATATTATTCCTACGCTAAATACCTGATACTTGAAAACTTAAAAACGAGTTCTTGTTAACAAAAATAATATTTGAACCAAGAACTTTTAACTTAAAATTTAAAAAATCTCAAAATTCTTCGCTTATCAATTTTTTTTTTAAGTAAACTTTCTTTAGGCACGCTTGACTTGGAGGGTAAGCTGGTGAATGCGTCACGAAAGCGTTACGGGAATTGCGAACGGGAGCTAAGAGGGAGATATAAGTTAGTGAAGATAGAAACAGAGAGACTTACGTTTCGTTTCGTATATTACTGTAGGGGCAAGAGAGAGAGGTGTGAGCACACATTTTCTTTCTCTCTTTCTCTAAGTCACAGCACACAGTGCAGCAGTGATACCAGATCGGGGGATTTATCCCTTTTTGCGGGATTTTCTCACTTATAATAAGCTAAAAGGGACAAAGGGATTTTTCAGACCTCATAGTAGAAAAAGAAAGGGATTTTACTTTTTGGTCAATTTTATTCCTAATTGCTCATTTCATTAAGAACAAAAAAATTAGTCAATCTACGATCAAATTAAATATTTTCATGTTTAGAAAAAAGTCTTTCAAAATATCTGAATGCTTTCATTTTCATTTTTTTATTTCCCTAAACTGTTTCATAAAATGACATATCTGTGAATTCACGAGTATTTTTTAGAATAATAAATTTATTTATTTTGTAAACATGTAAAAAAGCCTTACCTCATTCTCAAATCAAATTTCTGTGCAATTTTTGTATGAAAAATCAAGAATAATGAAACTTGAAACCGAGATAAAGTTTCTGCATAACAGTCATTTTCAAATAATTCATAAGATATTTATTTTATGTTGAATATTATTTTCATTTTAATGCCGAATGCAATTTTATGTTACTTTTTGTAACGTCTTAAAAATGTAAAAGATGTACCTACATTTCTATTTTTGTATTATATACAAACGTATCTGTATTTATTTTTGTAAGCTTGCATAGTTAATGTAACTTGTATTTGTTACTAATAAAAAAGACAGAATTTAATAAAATACATGTTTTTTTTTAATTTAATATTTTGTGGGATAAATGTGGGTTATTTAGTATTTTGGCGAGGGATAAAAGGGATATATTGGGTCTAAGGTCTGTTATCACTGCAGTGCAGCCCTATTGTCTGTATCACACTGTAGGAGCAAGAGAGAGCAGTGCGCGTGCACATTTTCTTTCTCTCCTTCTTTCATAGCCAGTGCATAAAATAGATATATTTATAAAGGGTTTTCCAATAAGAGGTGTTATTGTGAATGACCCGCTATTTCGGTAGCTGTCACTTTTGAAGCTTTTATTCTTTGACATTTGACAAGTAGAAACTACGCCATTACTAAAAATGGAACTATACACGCTTTAACAACGCATTGAAATTATTAAAATTCACTACAAAAATGGTGAAAATCTTGCAGTCACAGTTCGCAAAACTAAAACATTTTTTGGAAGTCGTGAAGCACCTTGTCGGACCGCAATACAGAAATTGGTGGAAAAATTCGAGCTGTTGGGACAAGTTAGTGATGTGAAGAATAAAACCCTTGCATGTCGCGTGACTGTTTGGTGCGGTTTATGGTCCGGCGGGGTCATTGGACCTTACTTTTTCGAAAATGAGGTTGAATCAACAGTTACGGTGAATGGATTGCGCTATCGAGAGATGATTAATGATTTTTTACGGTCGGAGTTGGATGGTATTGATCTGGACAACGTTTACTTTCAACAAGACGGCGCTACGTGCCACACAAGCAACGAAACGATTGATCTCTTACGGGAAAAGTTTTCGGACCGTGCTATCTCTCTAAGAGGTGACCACAATTGGCCACCGAGATCTTGTGATTTAACACCTTGCGACTTCTTCCTTTGGGGCCATCGAGGACATAGGGCAGCCACTTTGCGATTTGGTTATGGAAAATTTCATGAAAAGGATATGGTCCTGTATGCGTGCTCGTGGTGACCATTTGGCTAATGTTATTTTTCATTATTAACGGCATACCTTCCTCTTTATTATGAAATAAACATCCGATCATTTATCTCAAAAAATGTCATTTTTCTTTGAATACCGAAATAACATCTCTTATTGGAAAACCCTTTATTTCAGTCAGTAGTTCGTTTGCGAAGGAGCTAAATAAGTTTTACTTCAGTCGTGTGGTCTAAAGCACTCGGAGGCGTCCAAAAGCTGTAGCTGTAGGTCGCTTCCATTCATCGCAAAGAAATAAATAAAAATTCTCACAAATGAATGGTTTTGAGAAATTGGGCCCATTGCTCTACGGACCAGCTATGTCAACTATTCATTCAAATTTTGTTATTGAACTATAACAAAAGCCAGTCCTCCTGATTGCGGATTGACCTACCTGTCTTTAAATTGACCGCGCCTGGCCTGGCCAATCCTACAGAAAAACTTCTTCTTCTTTCCACATTTCCACAAAAGCACGTATCATCGCTAAAATCCAAAGTCAATCCCCACAATCGCTCCACATGATATCTTAATCAGTTTCCACATTCACTTGTAGTTTGAGTCAACTCTCCGTAATTAAATGATAAAACTCAACTCGCAGGTCCCACTCAAAACTCACTTATCCTGCATAATAGCCGCTCTTATGCTCTCGTGTTACTATAACACTTCGCTCTCATCCATCGCGTCTATAGGTACTTCGTTTATGCTCTGCGAGAACTCTACAAACATAAACTGATTTCATAAAATTAAAGGTTTTTGTGAATAGCACGGCCATATACATTTTTGCTGTAGGTTATGCCAACATTCCCCCTGAGTACGTTGCAGCTCTAACACGCAATAACAAGACTCAACTTAACTCAAATGATGGTACGGTTCCGTTTGGTATCGCGAGATACTAAAAAGCCAACCTGCAAACAGCAAGAACTTGCAAATATGGAAAACTTTTGCGAAATTAAGTCATAAGTTATGTATAGGGGGTTGGAATTGGAGTAACCTACCTACTCTGCGGCACTGGTTGTGGGGAGGAAAAAGAAGAAGAAGAGAAACACTCCCAGAAAGCCCCTTTCATGACAACTCCAAGGACGACTTTACGGCTTTACTGCAGGTGTGCATCCCTCTTACCGCACGCGCGCTGCATGGCAGCAATTTTATTGTTAACATATCAAAGAAAGATGGGAATTATATTCCAGTGCAATGAGGATGGGGATTATATGGTTTCCTATGTGCTCGTGTTGGTAGACTGGGCGATTGCTGCACCCCATTGGGTTTTATTTATTTTCGGGGTTTTTCTTTTGCTTGCACTCAAATCCCACGCCCGACTGCAGTATTATTATAGAGCCAGACGTAAATATAGCCAACAAGAAAGCGGGGACGTAAATATTCCCAAAAGGATGCATGTGGTGGGGTGGCCTGAGAGTGTCGGTTGTGTTGCTGTCCTCAGTGGCATTTCTAAAATTCGAGGGCAGGATTGCAGCTCATTAATTTTTCAAAGAATATGCTAAAAAGTTGGGCGGATAAAGTTTCTCCTCGTCGTCGTTGTCGGTTTTGCTGGCAAAACTTTCCGCCATTCAATTCAGTATGCACCACCACTGGCACTATATACGAACGATAGCGATGGCGATGTCAACAACGTGGTGCCTTAACTCGGCGCACAGGATATGTGCCCTAAGGGTATGCGGTGTTCATAAGCAAATATTTAACTTGGTTGCAGGTTGCTTTATTTATTACACTGGCTTGTAGCAGCGGGGCATGGGAAATGAGAAAATTGTGGATGAGCTTGCTTACCTATCTTCAGTTGTTGGCAGTAAGAGAGGATTTAAAATTACATGACAGAAGTGAATACAAGACACAGTTACAGACAATACCGATGAGCGGTTTCGGAGGCAAGTTTTAATTCAGAATCTTAAGGATTTCCATACCAAGTAGCTTTTAATCAAGGAAGGGACTTTGTTTCACCTTGTTCATCTGTGGACATTGGTTATGATATATATAGTGGTCCAATAGTTTGACGGTGACTTTAAGGGCTGGACAACTATATTGACAAAGCAGTCCTGCCTGATACGTCGAGTGAACGCATGGGAATTAAATAGGATGCACTTAAGTTGACAAGTACATTCATGCGTTTGCATACCTATACAAAGGTGAATCAGAAAATGTAGACTGCCGGGTTGGGGTGGTACAGTGAGCCGCTTATCTTTGCAGTTGGGTCTGTTCAATTCAACGAAACGTCGCCTTTCAATCATTTATTCATTTTCAACTGCCCCGACTAATCAATGCAATGGTCGGGGTGTAGGTTGCTCAAGTGGACAACCCATGACCCTTAATCGTGTACTGCCTAAATCGTCCGAGGCCTAGCCAGGGGACGCTTGCCTAATGACACGAATTCAATAGGATCTTAGAATCCGATTTGAGGAAATGTGCTGTTTCTAGACCACCAGAGGTATGGACAAAGTAAGAAGTAGCAGTTTGACATTGAGTACCTCAAGTATACCTGACGAGACGATTTCTGCGAGTCACTGCAACGAAGAATTCTCATATCGGCAGCTAGTATCCGCGATATTTTTCTTCTGGTCCACTGTAGGGTCCACTGTTTACAGAACAGCCTAGTTGTCTAAAAATGAACACAGTTCTGCCCCATTCTATGGAAAAACTCAGAATAACTCCTTTTATCGCTCGTGACTATAACTTTCAGATGCTTAAAGCTCTTCAGAAGTTTCAATGGGACCCAACTAATTTGCAGAGCGCATTGACCACCACTACAGACATATTCATGTTTATCTGCATCTCAGCTTAAACACGGACGGCTTTAAAGGGTGCGTGGTAAAAATATGTCAAAAAAGACCCACGCCAATTCAATGAATAAAATGAATCACATTTAGGTCTTTCCATTCGCAATGCTCTCCGCCAGTCTGGGCGATAACATTCAGTTCAAATAACTAAGTGAAAAGACGGGAAAAGTTAAGCCCAAGACAGGCTGGCCGCCATTTAGCCATGCAAACGAAACCAGAAACCATGCCCAGTCTGTTAACTAAGTTCCGGACAGCTAAAGCTCGTAGAAGCTCGTAGAGTACGCTTCTTAATATAGTTTCCTCTTCCCAAGCTTGTCACCGCCAATGGTACCAAGTATTGACCCTGATAAGTGAGAGCAACCCCCTCTTCTGGATATTAACTGAGAAGAAAGCAGGGAGGACATGAAGAGTCTGCGTATATAAAGAGCAAGACCTTCGCAGTCTTTCAAGTAGAAAATTATCGCAACTGAAACAAAATCCGGTAGTTTTATAAAAGCAAAACTGTCTGCAGACTTCAAGACAACAAAGAATACTCTTCTGGCCAACGAAACGTAGGGAATAGTGGATCTGCTTAAACAGCTATACATCATGTATGGAGAGATTGACGAGAAGATAACCCATGCCGTGGCAATGAAAAAGCAGCTTCACTACCCAACATGGGGGAGGTTGGATTATCTATAAATAAATTTGAGGAACAATACGACTCCGGATTCTGCGGTGTAGCAGAAAAGCCCTTTAAATATTGAAATTATGTACGGTCATGTGTTCCAAATGGCAGGACATCATTTAAACGACTTGAATATCAGCTACATATGCTACCTAAAATCAAATCGCCTCTGGACCAAATTTTAACGCTGAGTCAAACCCTTCAAGAGGCTGAGTCAAACCCTCACTTATCGCATTTTATTTATCGTGTTCAAAGCCACATTTTTGAGCTCTAAATAAATTGACTGAGCAGGCTGAGTGAAAAGCTGATTACACACTTACAGTCACATATGAGAGAAAACAAAAACAGGATAAACAAAATAGTTGAAATGGCGGACGAACCTTGTTGTTGGGGAACTGAAGGTTAACCAATTTAATAAATAACAATTAATAAATATTCAATACACATATATTTACAACAAATGATAGCTATGTGCTCAAGTGTGTTTCATAAATACCTCAGAACAATCTGAGCACGCTCGGTTCAGAGCGGGCTCATAATGCGCGAGCTCAGTTCTGGATAAGATATATTAAGTGTACATGCCAGCTGTCACCTGTCAAGATGAAAGGTACTTTCCTTCATAGATCCAAGGTGATCAAGGTGTTGGGGTATGCGTACTCGTTCTACATCTTGTAGCGATTTGTAAAAAGGCTTTGAAGTCGCAAAAGCGGTTAAGTATTGAATTAGGCCAGTGCCAATTGATTTATAGCAACGAACCAACATACGTCTGTCCACAAATGTCACGGACTATGTACACTCCAACTTCACGAATGAAGCCCCCTTGGATAAGGTTACAAAATTGGAAAACGAGAAAAGGGGTACTAAATATTATTTTAGGGGATACAATTTTTACATTGAGGGGGCAAAAATATCAGCGGATATCAAAATACTTTAGATTTCAGTTTCAGGTTAAAAAAAAAAATAAAAAAATAAGGAAATATTTTGAAGACATTACTAAACATGGACTGCTAGTGAAATGTAATTTTCATACACTTCTGCGAGAAAATAATGTTAAAAAACAGGTGCTACTGTTTTAAAGCAGATTAAGAAAGGAACACATGGCGCCGTCGAGTTAAAATTTCCAAAGTAACGGAAACAAAATAACGACATTTTACCAAAAAAAGGTTTCCTTAGAAACCTGTAAACTGAGCGACATCTTGTCCCAAGAGATTCATTCCCATACTACTAAGTACTTACGTGTAAACAAAGAGCGTCATCTATTCAAAACCTTATAAGTTACAAATTTCAAATGAATTCTGTATTGTATATTATTTTGAAAAAAAAAGAAAAACAAAAAATAAATAAACTAAAAACGAATGACTTTTAGTGAATCCACCCGTCACTTCAGTTTTGCATGATCTACAAGCGTTTTTTTATTTGAATAAAAGAGGCGTAAACAACAAGCTATAAAAGGACAACAAATAAATAAATAAATAGATATTTAGCGCAAGAGATTCACTTAGGTACCCTCGGCCATAAACTAAATAGAAAAAGACTGACGGCCTTCCTACCTCCTACTCCTACGTTTCCCCGTTTTCGATCCCGCTCTCGATTGTACTTTCTGGGAATCATGTGATGTAAACAGTGTTGCCGCTAAGAGAAAAAAAAATCTGCTAGACCACAACACAAAATCCGTTAGAAATGTTAGTTTTTGCATCGAAAAAATCCGCAAGAATTCGCTAAAATATCAAGCTGAATGTATAAGTTAAATAAATACATGCATAATATTCAATTACTATTGAATAAAATAATTAAAAAAAAACAAACAATCAACAAATTCAAGTAAAAAATAAATAAACATTTTGAAAAAAAAAAAATAAAGTTAAAAATAAAGTAAAAAATTAAAAATTAATTACCAACTCAAAGATGGATTCATCTATTTCTAAGTTTGAAGTAGGGCCTCGGTTATAGTTCTTGAAATAGCTCTTCTTATTGTTATTATACAAAATTTGTAGTACCAGGGTTTAGTAGTAAAAAATCCCTAGAATTCACTAGATTTTATTTTAGCAACAACATTTTATTAAAAATCGTCGGGAGTCTTTAAAATCCACTAGATCTAGCGACAAAATCGCTAGAACGGCAACAGTGGATGTAAAGCAGCAAAAAAATTAAATGGCGGCGGCGGGAGGTGTAATAAACTACTGACACTCAGTAGTGTTCCTACATCGTGGTATCTCTACCTTTTTGTGGGAATTTCCATTTTCGAAAAACCTTCCGTGCGTAAAATGGAAAAAACATCAAAACTGTGGGAATATCAATAATCTGACGGTAAAACATTCAAACTACATTTCACCATGAATATCAACGCACTAAATGTACTTACATAAGAAGGAGATTTGCCTTTTAGCAAAAATTTCTAGTACCAAAAATGAATCATTATAATGTTAACAAACTGCGATTTTTATACTGAAGATTAATTTAATGTAATTTTCTCTCCGAACAATACAAATTTTACTTTTAAAGGTAAGTATGTTTTTCTACATAAAAAAATCGAGAGAATTTGGGTTTATGTAAAGGGAAAGATGAGCACGCTTTGTGGAAAAAAATACACAGCTGTTACGTGTTTTTGTTTTTTTAACAAATTTTCGAAAATTTGTGTCCCATAATTTGTATCCTCGGCTGCAACAGGTGAATGGGTCGAGGCGATAACGAAGACCAAACCTGCTCTTCAAAGACACCAACCTATCGCGGATGTCGCAATGCCTGCATAACTCGCAGCAATGAGCCCGGAGTGAAAAGCTGCGCTATCTCACGCGAAGACACTTCGAGATAGAAGGCCATTAATGAAGTAAGTATACGTTGTTTCCATTTTTGTCCCTGAAGCTTCTGGTAATGTGCGTCTAAAGTTAGACTGATTTTTTGTTATTCTATTGCAGTTGTCTACTGTTTGTTCAAACACAGGCTAAAGCAAAGTAGGGAAATTTATTATAGAGTTTGGTGCAGTGGAATTTTTTTCCGATTGTTATAGAATTTTCTAAATTTGTTCCCTTGTTACTCATCGCAAAAGTTTCGTCTAACTTTCTATTCCTCTTGTTCATCGAAATCGTTATGTCATCTGTCATCTCACAGAAGTCAACTGATTGTGACGATTGTCCCGTTTTTTTTCGTACTTGGTTCATATTCGGTATCAGCTGCTGTCGAAATGCGATACGAATACGGAAATGATGTCGATTTCTACTTACTCTACTATCAGTTTATTGCCTTCAGCGGCTGAGCAATGTAAGTCACTTCAGATGGAATTTGTGTCTCTAATATTATTTATGCAGAACCCTATTAATCACACTATGCACCGTGTTGATGTGTATACGCCGCGCGCCGGTACACGCACGACACTAAACTGCGAATGACTGAATTAAGGCCCCGTAATGATGTTGGCAAGTAAACAATGGAGATACATCGGCTCGAGCAAGGCGAGGGATAATTGCAAAGTAGCTGCTGCCACTGCCATCCGTTGTATACCACCCTCGCAGAGACACGTATTCACTTTTGTTTAAGACTACACTAGACTGTGCTGTGTGTACATTAGAGCAGCTCGCAACTGGAAGCATTGAACTCGCTGTCACTGATGGAGTAAGTGGCACGTTCGTTAAGTGGATGATGGCACAGAATATCACGACAGTGAATGGTTCCACTGCGGTGCCACCGCCACCGCCGCCGCCGCTGACGCGACGCGCAGTGACACCCCAATTAAATGATTAATCAACCAGTGCATTGATATTATTTTCGGGGACTAATGGATTGTCTTTTCCGAGATTATGCTCTGCTCTAGGTTACTGTTTGTGAGACACAGCCACACATAAGCGAATCGCACTTAGACTTTTCATTTTCTATTTTTTTATTTTTAATTATTGCAATTTACAATTCCACTAATGCTTGACAAGAGCTTCTTGCGATGGAGTATTCTGTGCGCATTACTGCGATTTTTGTTGGAGCAATGATTGTTATTTTGAAATGCTGGCATGGCGATGCATACAGCGTAACATACACAGCATTTATGACGAAATGTGCATTACGAATGTGATTAGTGCAATGTGTGGGTAGGTACTACACATGGAATGACGTCATTACTCATTCTGAATGACGGTGCAGAACGTATTTTAAATGCAAAAATGTTTCTGAAATGCAGATGTTTTGTACTTAGCACCGCAGATGGTTATTTGTGCTGTAGCTGTGCGGGGATGGAGGGCTGCATCGGCGGCGGTGTCTCAGGCAGCACATATTAAGTGGAGTAAGTTAAGAGATGGAGATGGAGATGGAACTTATTGATTGAATAGCCTCGTGTGTGGCTGGGACTATGGAATGCAATTGAAATGAAGGCTGATCGCAGTTCTATTGTGCACTGACCCGACGTGCGTTGATTTCCATGAGAAACTGTTACTGACCGCACCGATCGAGGCAGAAAAGACTCAACCGATCACTAAAGCCTTGATCCATAGCCAAAACCTACTGCCATCTAATCAAAAGATGACCCAAAATCCCTAAATCAAAATTGAGAGTTCCAGTCAAATACCTTTGATCTGAAGCTGAGGTCTAAGGTGAGCCGCATTCGTTATCTGAGAACCCCGATCAAGAAGAGGTTCAGGTAGGACCGACAACGACGACAACAAATGCAAACTCTAGTATATGCAAAACACAATTTGTCAATCAAGCGCGCTCTACTCGTCCCATCAAACTTAGTGCAGTAATGCAAAATACCAACAAAAAATATAAGCTCGGGCTCAGCTTCAAACGCATCATCTTTGACCACTGTTTACATAAACAATCAGCAGACAAGACAAAATAAATACCTTTTGTAGATGACGAAGGAAAAAGCAAAAAAAGAAAACTGGAGATTTGTGTGGGAGAGTGCTGGAAAAATATTGGCACGTAGAAATGAGAGCACACAACCAATAGTTATAACCATAGACAAACCATACTGGGACCCCCAACTCACAATCCTCTTGCCGCTGGCCCCCTCAGTTTTTTTTTCAAATTCGCCATTTTGTTTTCCTATCGGTGTTATGTCAAAAAAGAATCCGTGTG
The DNA here is from genome assembly GCA_951230905.1 of Cheilosia variabilis. NCBI lineage: Eukaryota > Metazoa > Arthropoda > Insecta > Diptera > Syrphidae > Cheilosia > Cheilosia variabilis. Next base: position 47,868,117 of record OX579676.1, read on the forward strand.
ACATGCAAAAACATACAAAAAATGCAAAAATAAATGCTGCCAACCTAGGCAACCGTGGGGAAATGTGAAAGAGTTCGGGAATACCACATTTTTACATTACTGAATGCCATTGGTTAGTTATTATAAATTGTTAAAAGGCGAATAATTTGATTTGTTTAGTTAGCAAAACTATCTAAAATATATGTTTATATACTAGAAACATAATTATGACAAACATGGTTGTGTATTTTCTGCTTTCGGATATCATTAACTTCGATTTCGTGTGTAAATTTTTCTTAAATAATGAAGAAAATTTGCTCAAAATGTTTTCATTTTCCCTCAACCAATCTACATTGTTAATTTTTCATGAACATTTTAAGCAAATGTGCACTTATTCCTAAAAAAAAAAATATTATCCACACGTAACGAACAATTTCCAATTAAACGGATAAAATTCTATGAACTCTGCCAGCAACTTTGCTCACAGCGGAAGTGTCTCATATCTCCTGGGGGTGTGTTGGTGAGCAGCATTTTTGAAGTTTCGTGACATTTGTCAATACGATTTTCTATGTAAGAATACTAGCGCACCAAACGTGAACACTCCATAAAAATATAGCTTGTAGGCTAAGTAACGGGAAATCGGCCGAAGTTGGTGGTCTCAGTATTGTCACTGGTTATAACCACCGCTAATGACGTAAACAAAATCACATGCACTTAATGTACATTGTGTGTGAATAAAAAGAAATGCAAAAATGTTCGATCAAACATGAAAAATACAAATGAAAACAGTTATGAATTATTAGTAAACGTAGACTGTAGGGTAACACAGGGTTTAAACGGCGTAAATGTAAATGAATTAAAAAATAAGAATTGTTCTTGCATATGTTTTAATATAAGATCGTTGCGTTTACATTGGAATAACTGTTATCTAAATAAAAAAGCACTTTCTAAGTGCATTAAAAATAATAATACTAGTTGAAACAAATATAGAAGATGATGAAAAAAGGGTTTTTATCAAATAGATGGTTTCGAGACAGAAAGTCTAAACAGACACAACAAGAGAGGTGGAGGAATTATAATGTTTATAAGGAACAATTTAGGCCTCAAACGAGTACCTTCGGAAACCACATCATATGAAAATATAAAAAAATTGTTTTACGGAAAGAAATATTACAACGTACGTTGTTGGAGTTTATAGACCACCAGGTTTAAGTAAAAAAGCGTTTATAGATGAAATGGGAATGAACCTAGGACAAATGGGCAGAAACGAAGAAATGATGGTGATGGGTGACATGAATATTAATATTCGTGATTCAAACTCAAACTTTATGAAAGATTATTTGGAGATGTTAGCATCAATTGGACTAATGAATGTCATTACGGAATTCACAAGGGTTGATCCTAAGAATGGGACAAAATCTGTAATTGATCACATACTTGTAAGCAGATTAGACAAACAAATCAATTCAGCTGTGATCGAAAGCGGTATCACCGATCATTACCCAACTCTATACTCTACGGATGCTCTAACAACATCAGTAAACCAAGCAGTCTGTAGGTCGTTTATTTGTAACGCCAGAGTAAATGAACTCATTCGTGAAGCTGACTGGGAAGATGTCGTAAACGAAAAAGGTGATTTAACGCTGTATAATAAGCTCGTCTGCAAACTTGATGATATCTATAAAAAATCAACTTCTACAAAAACAACGCAAAGCAAAAGAATAACAAGTCCATGGATAACTCCTTATCTTATTGCAGAATGTAGAAAAAGGGATGAACTCTATAGAAGGTGGAAAAACAACAGAGGTAACAAAAGCTATGAAATGGTTTACAAAAGTTTCCGTAACAAAACCAATAAAATGATTGCAGTTCAAAAATCAAACTTCTATAAAAACCAATTTATTAAATACAATACCGATCCTCGAAAAACATGGGGATTAATTAACCAGATATTAGGAAGAAAAAAGTCGAATAGTGATGAAACGCTGATTAACAATTTTTCAAGTGAAATAGAGACACTACCGAACGAATGTGCACAACTTTTCTCTACGCAGATATCGAAAATAATTCATTATTGTAGCTCCGTTACACAAATGCAACAATTCAAAACACAATATTTGCTAAACCCACAAATATCCAGGAGATAAGCGGAATCATGAGCTCTTTTGTTGAAGATAAATCGCCAGGAATTGATGGAATTAGAGCAAATGATATCAGAAGATATGCGGACATATTTGTTCCCATCCTATGTACAAGGTGGCGCAAAAATAACCTTCCGATGTTTTTTGGCTGTAATTAAAAAAAAAAAAATGAAAAAATTTGATTCTTCTTGTGGATTATTTTTATTTGGTCTTTTAATTTTTTTTACATCAAGTCGAGAATATGATGTCATGTAAATGGCCGCCGCCACAGTTGATTGTCATTTGAGCCCTTTTTATGGCATTTTCCATCACTTTGGCCAAAACTTCCGGCGATAGGTCCTCACATTCTTGACGGATATTGTCTTTAAGAGCTGCAAGAGTCTGAGGCTTGTTGACATAAACCCGCGACTTCAAAAAGCCCCACAAAAAGAAGTCTGGAGCGGTCAAATCAGGCGATCTTGCTGGCCAGTGCAAATCGCCAAAACGGGAGATTAGGCGCCCGGGAAATGCATCCTTCAGCATATCGGTTGTGGCACGTGCAGTGTGTGCCGTTGCACCGTCCTGTTGGAACTACATGTTTTCCAATCCCAATTCATCAAGTTGCGGCAAAAAGAACTCGTTGATCATTGCTCTGTAGCGCTCACCATTCACAGTAACCGTTTGGCCCGCAACGTCTTCGAAGAAAAAAGTTCGGATGACTCCTCCAGCGAAAACAGCACACCATACATACTCCGGGGTCTGCCACGCCTGGCAGCATCTCGTGTTGTGCCAGTCTCTTCGAGGCGAGCGGCTAAACGTCGCAGTGTTTCACCAGTAGGCGTTGGACGGCTAGGAAATCTGCGACGAAATTCACGTTGTGCCAAAGTCACCGACCGATTATTGCTCAAATAAATAGTCACCAATATTCCGCGTTCTGGAGCAGTGTAGCGTAACATTGTTTATTAACGTGTACTTTGCATGTGTTTACTATACAAACGTCAAAACAGAACTGACATTAGGGGCCAATCGCAAAATTTATAGCATTTTCTGATAGGAGGATTACTTTTGCGCCACCTTGTAGTTTTATTAACCTCAGCTTGACGCAGGCAAAAATTCCGTCAACCTTAAAAACTGCTGTGGTAAGGCCGATCTACAAGGGTGGGGCTAAAAATCAGCCGAACAATTATCGACCTATATCGATACTACCAGTAGTAGAAAAGTGTATGGAAGGTGTTATTTCGGCACGGTTACAAAGTTTTATTGACAAACACTCTCTAATACACAAAAGTCAATACGGATTCCTGAAAAACAAAAATACTGGCAAACTGCTAGGTGAATTCGTTAATTGTGTTAATGAAAGCTTAAATAAAAGCCATCATGTCTTAGTCCTGTTCATGGACTTTAGTAAAGCTTTTGACACTCTGAACCATGAGAAATTGTTAGAAGCGCTACGATGAATTTTTTTTTACCAAATTTGCAATTTTCTTTAAAAGGCATTATTTTTAGCGTTTAGGCATAACAACTTGGATCCGGGTTGGCATCACCTACTACGTTCAGGTAAAGAGCGAGTGCGACAAGACTAAGAAATGGAATCTCTCGGTACAAGACTCTCTAAATGCCGACATTTAGCCGGAAATTGCCAACATACTCAGTTCACCGCCGTTATGCTGGTAAAGGGTCATGACCGACGCCATAAATCGGCTTATTCAGTACTATTTGACTGATGGCTGGCTATGATTTAATGATCAGTTTTGATTGGAGTAGACCCAAGATCCATCATATGAACAGTTTTGAGGATTAGCTGACGAATCTAGTCAAGAATTTTTGTAAACTGAGTACTAAGTTGACAGTTGCATATGTGACTCACTTGGTAAAAGTGGCCCTACCGACGTTCAAAGTGAATCTATTCCAGAACAATATATTTTTGAATGTAGCCTCTCGTAAACATATAGCAAAATGTGACCTTCGACAAACAACTCAATTTACTTTCGCTATATAAGTACGGTGACCATCTGTTTGAATTGCAAATAATGAACAAAAAAAATTAAATCCAGTTCTTAATTATTATTTTTTATTTAAAAAAATAACTCAATAAAAAAATATAACACAAGGATTCAGTCTTTGCTTTAGTTAATTAAAATTAATATTACAGAAGGAACTCTTAATTTGTACATTTGTTAGGCAAAATAAATAAATAAAATTCAGTCTTTTATTTAACTAAATGTTGTAAAATGAACGTTTAAAAACTAAATAAGTATCCTTATTATTTAAAATAAGGACCTAATGCTGGTAACATTTAATTGTTTACATATTTGAATACTTTCCTGAAGTATATATTTGTTTAATTAAATCTGGTTTTTGTTTTAAATACTCTCTGAACTCTAAACAGGTCATTTCATAGTTAAATTTAGTAATTAAAATTGATTTCATAGTTTCGACTTTCATTTGTGTTTTTTCATTTGTCCAAACATTATTTAAGACTGAAAAAACTCTTTCTGTTGGAGCATTCGACCCCGGAAGACACAAGCCAAATTCTACAATTTTTAAAATGTTTTTGAAATTTATGTCTTTTTCTATAAAATGTTGAAAAATTTCCATCCATCTTTCTCCTGCAGTCTTCTGACTATCTTCCCATGTTACAATTTTCTCCAGAGAAACATAATTTTTAACACACGAAAATTCGTCAAAAGCTTCAGAGTCATCAAGATTAAAATCGCTTCTCTTTTTAATAATATACATTAAACTTGCCTCGACCTGGTTCCAGGACGGAACTGCATGTAGAAGTACCCATTCTAAAATTTCAATTTCAACAAATGCACCGTCCCACTGATTTAAAAAGTCTACACAACTAGTGTAGAAGTCATTTGCGTTTGTTTTTATATTATCTAAAACTGTAGGATCTTCTTGCTCTAAATCTTTTATCATTTTTTTAATTATTATTGGCAAAAAGCATTCATCTTTTCTTTGCTTTATTTTTGATTTAAGATCTTTAATGACCAGGGATACTTCCATCATGCATATTTCCTGGGACTTAATCCGTAAAATGCTATTATGAAAAAGATTAGCCTGACAATGTGCAAAAAAAAACCAGAGTTCAGAGCAAGGATTGTTGAAAAAATCTCTTAATATAGTTGGGCACTTTGGTTGCGACAAAAAATAAAGCTTCAAAGGTTTAAAAAGCTTCAAAATTATTTCTATTGATGGTTTAAGGGTAAGCCATCTAGTTTTATTAAATCCCATTAGTTTTCTATATTCAGTATCTACCTCATCGCATATTTCTTTTAATTGTTCAACCCTAATTGTATATATATAAAAGTATGAATAAATTTTTACAACAATGACTTCTACATCTATTGGTAAACACTCTATTGAAGATTGAACACAATTATTTAAAATGTGAGCTGCACAGTTTACACCAATGAGATTCGTTCCAGTTGATAGTTGAAGCTTAGTAAACAAATTGTTCTTCCCTCTCCTAGCCGCTCCGCCAAAGTTACAATTAGTGTTGTCTGCGCAGATGGCAACCACTTTAGTGTCAATTTCAAATTTTCGCAAAAGATCCGAGATATATTTTGTTAATATATCGGAAGATTCTCCTGGCAGACTATCGACTTCCAATATTTTTACTTGAATACCTTTTATTGGTATAAAGTAGCGGACAAGTACTGGGCATATTTTTGTACTTCCATGATTTGAGCAATCGGAATATGTTGTTAAAAAAGTAACAGCATATAAATCAGTTTGGATTTCTTCAATCGAATGTGGAGCCAGCACATTGCAAACGATTGATTCGCACTTGGTTCTCGCGCATGAATATTTTTCGTCGTAACATTTTTTTATTAATTTTGATGTGCAATCGTTTGAACGAAACGAATGATTATGTTTTATGGTGTGAAAAGCCCACGTGCCTTCGTTCACGCTGGTTATTTTTCCTGATTCATCAATTGTTTTCTTTCCGAAGTATGAAGTTAGATTTTTACTTAAAGCAGCAGCTACGTTTGCGCTTTTGTGTTTAGATGTTTTCAAATGTTGTTCTATGTCGAGTTTTCCATTATTGGCGATAGAAAATGTGGCCATGCACTTGTTGCATCTCACATCGCCTTCTGTTGTTTTTTTTAAGAATTTATATTCTTTTTGTAGTTCTTCATTAAAGAGACATTTTCTTCTGGGTGGCATCAGTGAACTTAAAGATAATTATTAATGTTTAAGTAGGTATTTTTTAACTAATAATATAAAATTTCATTTACCAATTTTAATGTTTACCACAACGGAACAATAATTTGTCTTCGAATTTCGAAAACGTTTTGAATTGATTATTATCTGAATGCTCGATTTTGACGTTTTGACATAAGGTGAGTTCCGAGAATTATGTAGGGAGTGTTCCGAAATTAAAGTTTTGCACTACATTACCATTTTTGCACATTCAGTAAATTAGGGCACGTTCGCATTATCATTTTGTTGAAAGAATTTTGGTTTGGTTAGTTTTTCGTTTTTGTTTCAACAAAATTGAATAAAATACTGAACAAATAATGAACAGCTTTTGAAATAATGAACATTTTTATGTTTTTGAACACAAAATAATTCATAATGAACATCTACTTCAAATAATGAACAGTTCATTATAATAATGAACGGATGGTCACCGTATATATAAGACAAGACGATAGCAAAACTTAGTACGTACCTTTTGATACCATATAGGCCGATTGCTGCTGTAAATAGCCCGGTGGATGAAGTTTTTAAAGCCAAAAGATAGTCAACCCAGGGTCGGAATTCTGTAAGACGAAACGTTCAAACGTTTTCGTGTGCACGAACGATTTACTTCTGCACCTTAGAGCAAATCCTTCGTGCATATTTCGTTTGTCATATTGGGGCGGACCATTCTTTACCGGCTTGCTCATGGGAATTTACATGGACCTTTACAAATCATAAAGCAAAATCAAGCAAAAACAACACAAAAACAAAAAGACAACTACATAGCTAGCTAACACAATAAAAAACAGGAAATGGACTTTTGTAGGATAATGAGGACGACTTCACAATTCCTTCAGACTCGGAATCAATATCCTTTGACGCATCTGCATCGGACGCGGTAAATATCCAGCACAAAGCTGTATCGACGCACAGTTGTTTGTGAAACTGAAAGCGCTTTATAATAAAAAACCCAACTTTAATATCTATCTCGCCCCTTCAATGCCATTGGAAAAGCTCAATGTTAGATATACTCTAAAAAAAATAAGGCCACAGTAATCATGGCCATATTGCAATCTATTTCATGTTGGAATGTTGTGGAACTATTTCCAAGAGTGGAATTGATATTTCTCGTCGAAAGCATTTCGCATAGCCACTAGGTAACGCGTTGCTCGACATTGATCTTTACCAAAGCGTTTTTTATTGCATCTCTCCTGACATTATTAAAGGCCCCCTCAACTTCAATGTCCAAAAAGGCAGCTAGTTCAAATTATTTCGGGTGAAGGCAGCTCTTTTTTGCCTACTACTTCGTGTAGAGCCGTCTCTACTGATTTACCTCTAAAATATGCGTCCTGAGCATTACATAAAGTTCCGCTGCAACGTGGCACAGAAATGATGCATCGTCCTTTGATACAATAGTATAGGTTATAGGTACCTATCAATGTTTCGGCTTTCGCACTGGTATCGAACAAAATTGGTTATAACGCCCACGGGCCCCGCTTTGACAATTGCGGCAGCGATTCACATCTGGATATAATATCTGCATGGATTGTATGTTTCGTCGCGGAGTGAGTGGATCCTCCATAACACTCACACTTTATCCACCGACTCTAAAACGGCACTCCCACTGCGGGTAGAATTGCATGGTGCGGTTTTGAGAACCGAGCTTAAGATATCCAAATCATTGCCGTGCAGATCAGTAGGAACAAATTTAGTATACCTATAGCTCGCTTGTATTCTGTTATTCCCCACATCATCTTTCCAAGCCACCTCATCATCAACATTTCGAATATATAGACTCTTCCGTCTAGCATAGATCCAGCTGTCTATGCAGGTCGTTATACGAATTGGTGCTTTTTAGACGACACGGTCAGAGCACATTTACCGAAATCGTTACTCTTCACGTATTTAAAAGGAAGTATTTTCAAGCATCAGTTGGGCAGCTGTAAAACGGATTTGATGACATAATGTGGTATGTCCCTTCTAAAAGTCACTAGGGTGTGGCTAAGTTGGTTAAGGTTCTGAGGACATTTCAATCCCCAAACAGGTGAGTTCCCAATTTTCTCAAACCTCCTGTTCCGCATCAGCAGGAGACCCACATTACCACTTCTAATCGACTTTTGATTTAATCATATTATGGTCACAACAGTTGATTAAAATGATTGCCATTCGGAATGAACATCCAAACTTCAACTACCTATACCTAATATCAGTCCCCTGTTCCATACACACCAAAACAAAAAAACAAAAAATAAACCCTGTTAAAGCACCCATAATCCAAGCCGTAAACACCCTAAAATTCAACAGTCACATGGCAGCAGGCAGCATATATGCGTACACACAAAACGAACGACCGACCGAACGACCTTATCTGCGGAATTCGCAATCATCTTTCTTGTTTATGTTGAACACGTAACAAACAACAAATCCACCACCACCACCCAAGGATTACACCAAAAGGGATACAATGCCATTCATTACAATTTCAGTTTCCACCACATCGAATGTCGTCATCTTGCAAACGACCGCAAAATTTGTACAGCACAACGAGCGCTTAAGCGCCGTCCGCCACGGCCACCCCCATCCATCCATATACTCCGACCCCTCCAAGAGCGTAAGCGCATTATCTTTCCACGTTGTAGCCATTATGAGACGTTTCGCCCAAAATGTCCTTCGATTTGTTGCTTTGGCTGCTCAGATGGCTACACAAGTAGCAGCGGAAGTTTATTATTGAAAACGAAATGCTGTCTATGATTGCACGCATGTCCTTTTGCCAAAATGACTGGTGCTCGTTGTGCCATTAAATTAACCTCAACTACACAACACCAGGCACAGTGTGCACTTTTCACCCTATCCCGAACTACAGTTTATTGCTCCCATCCGGCAGCTCAACATTGGCATAAATACACCCCCAAACCACTATCTACCACGAATTCCATAATATTGCATTAAATACATCGCGGCACGGCAGTAGTCTGGAAAGTTCACTAAAGAGTGTGTTCGCAACATGTGTTCGGATACACCAACGCCAACGCCAACGCTGTCGTCGTCGTTGCAACGGCCATTATCAAGTCGCCCACGGGCGCTGAAAAGCACCATCATCAGCAACAGCATCTAGCTACATCTAACGCCGGCTCTTTACACCCCAGCACTTGGAAGCTTATACAGATAGAAAATCTCCAACCAAAGTGCCTGTGGCGTAGTCATCGTCGCCATTGTTTCACAGGTATACCGTACCCCTTTGCTTCAGCAAATTAGGTGTAAATTGTTACGCGCCCATACACACGGGTTTCAAGGATGCACCCATCATCTCTTACCGATTATTACAGTTGACAGGGAAGCCCGCAGCAGCAGCTGTTTGAAGTGGATTCATTTGTGTCGTTGAGTGTCATTTGGTAAATTGAAGTTTAATTAAATTTTATTTCCACACTGCACATACGAGGAAGTATCTTCTACTCAACTTACACAAGACAGAACAAACACGAATTATTTATATATAACACTAAAGTCTGTAGCAGTGCGTACCAACGACGACCCGAAACAAAGCAACCATACGCGAAGACCGCACAAGAAACTGACTCATTGGGTACAGGGTACGACTATGAGCAAGCCATTGGCCTGGCTTAGCATGGTAGCCAGCTCTAGGTATATGTAATATGTGTGCATATGGCTGCCGTTGCAGACACTTTTGTTTGTGTTCGCTGTCGCTAGTTGTAAAGCCAAAAGCTCGCATTCTGTATCGAAGCTTTTTATGGGACTGTGGTGACTGTGACACCATACGAGTGTAGTGGGGGCACTGCGAATTGAAATGAGTAACAATAACAAGAGAACGAAGCGATAGATAAACTACTGCAAGTTAATTAACCCAATGACGTCAGTGCTATTATGCTCCACTTGGTATAGTTGAAAGACCGGCAGGTGCAAGAAACTGACCTTTCTATGCAGATCTCTTGTAAAGGAATGTGATTGCGGGCATTCGGAAACAGGTTTAAGTGTCTTGCACTCGTAGAGTAATTGCCGTACCAGTACGTGTCTATTCTTGTTTTTTTCTTAGAAATCAGAGGCTGCGGCTCAAAATTGTTGGATTAAGCGTTTGTTTAATTAGTTCAATTAGCAGTCTTCTGCTAAACCTAACAAATTTCTATATTTAGTTTCGATTAGGCCTGATATAATAGAATCGGCCTTATAAGGTTTAGTCGTATAAAAGGTCATTTAAGCCATTGTCAAGATAGTATGATGAAGGTTGCTGTTATATGAAAGGCGTCGCAACCTGTTTGTAAGGTATTCGGTGCAGACAAAGGTCGCAGGGACATAAGTCCACGAGACATAAATTCATTATGGACTTATGTCCCACTAAAGTTCAAAATTTTAGTGTGGAATTATGTCCTACCGAAGTGGGACACAAGTTCATACAAACATTTATGGAATTATGTCCCTTCTAACATCTTTTGTTTTTAAAGAAATACTGAACCTGTTCCTGAAGGAAATTGAAATTAGTAGCAGAGCTGCCAGACTCTTCAGCATTGTAGTTTGGCCGATGGTCCTTTCAAGCTTGGATGCAAATGCATGGAATATGCATTCTAAATTTGGGCTTTTTTTCCAAAATTGTTTAAAATGGAAATCATATCAAAATACTGTTTTGGGCGATTGCGAATTTTGACGTTTTTTGAGAAAATAAATTGACTTTTAGCTTCGGGAAATTTGAGAAAATGTTATAATAAATTTGCGTCAAGTTTATTCTTGAAGTTATCTGTTTTGGTTTTAATTAACTTTCGAATTTTGATTTTGATTTTTGTATCGCTACTGTTTTTTCCCTTTTCGTTAAAATAAACGTTAAATTTATATATATGTTTTAGAATTAGGTTTTAATGGTTACTTTGTACAAAAATGGGATTCATCTACCTATAGTTACAAAATCCAATTTGAACTTATGGCCGACCAAAGGGGGACAAAGGTCCATTATGAGCCATGTCCCTGTGCCAAGACAGAATAGGTACAGCGATACAACAAATTTAAGGTGTAATAAGTCCATGTACATTTATAGGGTAGGTATAGGGGAAAGCAAGTCTGCATATTTTTTTGTTAAAAGGGTAGAAACTCCTTTGGACCAAGGCGGTCGCAAAGTTTGGAGAACGACCCAATTAAAGTGGGGCAGTAGGCAAGTTTATGTGTCAAAAATTTGTAGTCGCAAACTATGGTCGGTGGAGAAGCCTTAAAGACCTTCATTTCAGTAGAAAAGAAGATCGTCGCCGTACAACCTTTTCAATTAAAGTTTTCATATTAATTCACGCGAATCGGTTATAGTTAAATAAATGCAACCTGGGTTGGTCCAACTTTTTCGTATAATAAAACTACTGTTTCCGTTCACGTTATAAAATTCAATATATTAATAACTATACAACTATCCATATGGCATGGGTATTGGGTAGTCCCATCCGCCATGGCCAATCCGCTTAGTCGCCAAAATATCAGTGCACACGTATCCGGGGCAACGGCATTTGTGCCATATTATACCGTTGCACTGGAACCGTGGGAATAGGTTTGTGCGCGTCCCACCGTTGCCGTGATGAAAAAAACAGTGAAAGCCATTTTGACATGTTTTGCGAGCCATTTGACAAAAGCTGGGCCAAATATTTTGCACGAATATATTTTTGGAGCTTCACTTTGAAAGCTTTTATTAAAATCAGTTATTATTTTTTAAACATAATAAGTAATATAAAAATACATTTTGTACAATTGCTCAATTTATTTATAACCCTTGGGGTTCTTATCATCATAAGACACTGATAAAAAGTAAAATTTAAGAGCTCCCCAGTTTTGTATGAAATAATTTACAACATCGAGTCGGTGATGGCACACTTTTCGGAGTGAATTGCCCACGATACACGTCAAAACACCCAAAAATGCCCTTTTCGCCCATGCTGACGTTAAAAACAAAACAAAATACACTATTTTTTCTTATTCTGAGAGATAAAAAATGCCCGCCCTTTTTGCACTTTTAGCTCATATTGAAAGGCAAATGCCAACGAAATGGGTAATTACCCACGATCTGGCATCACTTTTGCTTAAGATCAAAATATTCTTGATACATTTTTTAGTTCGTCCTGCCTTTTCGGACTGTGCTTTAAAAAGTTGTTAATGTCTTGAGGAAAAGAGCACACTTTTGAATATTAATTATTGCATATAAATACTGCGCACTTATGCATGGAATGCGAATTGCAGAAAATTGGATATATAAATAGATAGCCATTCAGTGTTTTTAGTTCAGCTTGCGGCCCATTTCGTTCACCCTGCATTACATTTGCTTCGTCTGAGCCAAAAGCGATCATATTTTCATAGGGAACTTTCATTTTATATAAATGGTCTTTAATTGTATTAAAAATGCCTTCAGCGGAAGAATCTTTTGTTTCCAAATTACACAAAAACCTATCCACAATTTTTTTAATTGAGTTCTCATAAAATGACGTGAGAGAAGTCAAATCATTAAACGAGAAAAATGAATGAATTCAGTTCTATTTTAAATATGATTATTTGTTTGGGGTGGAAACACATTGTAGTGGGGATGGTTGCTATATAATTTTGTAAGTCTTTTTAATTATTATTAAGAACTAGGTATCATAATATGATGTTAAATCTTTCTAATTGGCCTTATTGGGCACTCTGTGGCAACGCTGGCGCGTCCATATAATATTGCAGACGTGGCGCTACGGAGGGTGATAATTTGCATTAAGATGTTAAGAATTAAGGGAATGACAAGCATCGGCCATTTTTGAAATCAATGGTCGTGCTTTAACCGTTAATCCGCGGCCTCGGTGTAATACCCGCAGTGGCTTAGTGGTTTAATGGTTAGTGTGTTGGACAACTAGGGAAAGGTCCCAAATTCGATCCCCGAAGAAAAACCAAATTCCGCCGGTTTTTTTTTCCACTTCACCACCTCTCGCGAACGTCTGACAAACATCCGAGAGTGTAATTGTCATTAAAGAGCTTCTCAATTCGCCATTTGGACTCGGCATAAAATTGTATATCCCTCCATTTAAAACTCACATACAACTAATGGTCTACGCCAAGGGTCTCTATGCCTGTGGCGCCAACTATTTGCGAAACGGGTCCAATGTTCCATTTAAGTGGGACTTATGTCCTTGCTCAAACAATATGGGATCACAGTTAAGACAGCGAGGGATACAATTGGGATATTGAACGAAAGCTTTTAAAAATGGCTCCTGCAGTACACGGGCCTTAGGTAACGATTTTTATTTCTTTCAGGTGTTGTGTTGACACAAACTCACACTTAATGCGGAGATCCTTGCTTGCAATTTGTTTCATATCTATACGAAGTTATGACTTTTCTAGAATTTTTTTTTGTCACAAATCTATAAACGTTTAACAAGAACCTATCCGGCTTCAGTTCATAGTTCACTTATTTTATCGCGGTTGATAGTTACCACTGTAAAGTCGTTCAGTCGGGAGTTTTAAGGCCCTCTTGCTGGACGTTTGCCAAATAATTGATTTTCGCGGTCTTTATTTTTAGTTTTATCTTTAACTGAAGCGATTCCGAAATCTATGTGGAGATCTTCATCTCTGAATTACTAAAACAGCTTTCTTGTGTGATATACGTAAGAGTATAAGTTCTCGATATGCATTATATCTTCACATTCCAAGCTTTTCTACAATCGTTTTGTGAGAAATTGTAGTTGGATTCTGGGAGGTTTTTAACGATTTTTTTTCTTTAACCATCTGTGTGCAGATTTTACAATCGACGCGAATATGCGTTATCTTGCGGCATACGGGTTTGGTGACATTTTGACATCTTCTTCGTGATTTTTTATCTTCTGTGGTTAAATGTTGTAGTCTTTTATAATCCAACTAGCTGAACTGGCGAACTTCGTGTCGCTTCAAATTGATTAAATTATAATGTCCTTTTCAAGAATCGAGCCTCTCTATTGAAAGTATGAAACTCTTTTGGAATTGAATTGAGTTTATTGCATACTCGTAGTTACGAGACGACTTCATAGATTCCCGGTCGGTTTTTTTTCGGTTATTTCGACTCTTATGATTGAATCGACTTTTCTCGGTCAGATTTACACCATCAGCCAAAGCAAAATGTGGTCTACGCGGTTTTCGAAAAAAAACTCAAAACTATCATGTGAGATCGAAAATTCCTACTAATCAACCGTAAAATTTGAGCCTAAGAAGAGAACGTAACGACATCTGTTGGCGATCCCATTTTCATAAGGGACAAAATAAGCTGATAGTCAATTCCTTAGTTCTTGTCATTCTTTAAAATCAATGGACCTTACCAATAAACACTTTTAGCTTCGACTTTAAATTTTAGTATGTACTTCAAAAGCTTGTAAGCTTCCGTCAATTTAAAGTATAGACTAAAATTTGTTTTTAGTATCCCGGAATATTTTCCAATTCCCATTCAAATTTAATATTCAGATATCATCCCTGAAAGTTGGTATACAATTTCGGGTTTTCACGATTTTCCAACCTTTCAGTCGAAATTTTCGTTCAATTCAATTTTCGGTTCCGGTTGAAGACGAATCCACTAAAAAAGTACCCATGCAAATCGGATGATGTTCAATCAAGTTCTGGGTGTACAAACCGATACCAATTCATTATTATGTATATAGATGTTTCCTCCTGGTAAGGAGAATCATTCTAAGCGGTTTTTGTAATTTATTTTAAACCGTGCTATATTTGATACCTTCATTAACAGTTTATTATGTGAATTAAAAATGAAAGCACAAATGCAGTGCTACACCCTGTACTTTTTCCGACTTTGACTGTGCCAATGCTTAACCTTCCCTTATAAAATATTGGCTTTTAAAGCCTAATCTGGTTTTAATGATGTCTTAATGCATTTATAATATTTGGCCACACTCCCCGCAAAGAATGTTTTTTGATGATTTACTTAAATTCGGTAAACTTGCCCATTTAAAAAAAAATTAAATAAAAAAAAGGCAAAATTTTGAAAATGAGTCACTTCAACGGCCATTGATATCATGTCAGCAACTCATCAAATACGATGCAGTTACTAGTAAATTACATTTTTTTTAATAAATATGTAATTAACCAAATCAAAGTCAATTCAGAAATATTAAATTACTAAAAAAGAGATGAGCTCCTTTCAAAACGCATTTGACAGCAAATTTAGTTTATTTTGCCTTTTAAAATATAATATAAATCAAATCAAAAATATTAAATTACTAAATATAATATATTGTAAAAAGCAAAATTAACTAAATTTACTCTCAAATGCTTTTGGAAGGGGTTCAACTCTTTTTTAGTTATTTAATATTTTTATTTTGATTTACTGTTTATACTCCCGTATTAATAAAAATATGTGCGCAAGTAAGTAAGCTAGAAGACGTCCGATAGCATACACAAATTTCACGTAACTGCTGAGTAATGAGCTGATAACTTTTACGCAGTGCTTATTAATACGGGGGATAATGTACTACAAGCAACTGCAATGGACTTGATCTACTGCGTATTTATTTAGAGACACAACATAAAGAAAACAGTTATGCATTATGCCAATTTATGAAGAAAGACTCAACACTCAAAAGCCCGCACCTTAAATCCAAAAACCCGCACATGCGATGATGCCTGTTATTTACTGCTAAGTACAACTTTACCCTGAAGATCAATCCATTCATTCAAGTTGATATAATTCAGACAAGTAAAAAGGTGAGGCAAAATATGAAAAAAAAAAAAAAACACGTCTGTAAATAAACAAACGACAAACGTCAAAACTGGAAACAACTTTTTGTTTACCAACTCCGATTTAGCTTCCACTACCACACCATGTTGGTGGTTCTCTCAGTGCCACTCCCCTGCTTCTCCCAATACCATCCACATTCAGCTAAAGTCCACTGCTAAGTTGCTCAGCAGTTCGCTGATCAACTCTTTCGTTTTCTGTTCAATTCAGACTTCAGACTCCACCGCTAACGTCAGTAGTCAGTTACTCGAGCGGGAGTGTTTAGCGGATCGTGGTTTTCTTTTCTCCGTCTCACATTTTTTTGTTTTATTAAAATTGTCATTTTTGCACGATATTTGGAATACTACAGCTACGTTTATGCAGTTGTTAGACAAACATCAGTTGAGATTAACCAAAAAAACGAAAAAACTTGTGAGATACAGTGATTAAAACACCAGATCACGGATGTGTAAAAACCCCACAATCCGCAGTCGCATACCAGCGTGAGAGTCGTTAAAATTCACTTAGACTGGGTTTGCACTAGTGCGAGTATACAATGTAAGGTGTGTGTCGTCGTATACATTCTTATCCAACAAATAAGGTCTTTGTACAGTTTTATCATCATCATGGCAAAGACTGATGATCAATTTACTTGATTTGATATTTTTCCCAGTTGTCCGTGTATTGTATATCCACTTGTGTTGTCTGGCTGTGTGTTAAGGTGAAAAAAGAGAAATCGCTTTCGTAGTTCATTTCATACTTCGAGTTCGAGTCTTTGGTCGGTCTATGTCGTTGTGTGTGTTCTTGTATTTTGGTTTCTGCAATCGGGTGCATGTGTAGTTCAAAGTGATTAGAGAAGGGAAAAGGGAAATTTTTTAAAATCAAATTACAGATACAAGTTTCGGTTTTTCTGTCAAGTTGGTTAGCAACAATTATTTCATCTGGTGGATGATTTGATTTGTTTCGTGCGTACGAAAAGTGTCTATTCCGAAAAATGCTACGCTCTACTTATTGCATGAATGACATTGCGAAATAAAAGTTTAAAGACCGGAAACATGTTTTCTCAGTGTTCTTAACGTTTTAAAGTGAAATTTATTCAGTTGGTAAAGAAGAAAACACCCCTAATAGAAAATAATCCATCTGGGCCAATATAAAAATACAAGTTTCTTTCTATGCCCCAAAACCAACTTCAACACTGCGAAAGGGGCCTCAACCACAGCGCCATCAGACCATCACACATACTTCAGTCGACCGTGAGTGTAAATTAAAATTTCAGCAGTGATAAGTCATCCAGATTGCGAGTTGCTTCTATTTTTTTTTGGCGGCTTGACCAAAAGTGTCAACAAATTATTAAATCACGTGTGCTTGTTGACCTGCGTCCGCCAATTGAAAAGTGTAATTTAGAAAATTTATTTAAACCGCACTGGGGATTGTGTGCGCAGCTGAATTTGGG
The DNA here is from genome assembly GCA_951230905.1 of Cheilosia variabilis. NCBI lineage: Eukaryota > Metazoa > Arthropoda > Insecta > Diptera > Syrphidae > Cheilosia > Cheilosia variabilis. The sequence continues at coordinate 47,885,563 of OX579676.1, forward strand.
ATAGCCCTGCTTAATTGCAATTCCATGGTGTCTGTTTTTTTTTTTGGTGGTCAAGTGAAAGTTTTGTGTGTTGAAGAGGTGTGTGGCTGGGGCTACTCAACCGCGAATTGTGTTTTATTTTCTGTTGTGTTGTTGTTTGGAGAACGACACATGACACCGCTCATCTAATTAATTTGAATTTAATTTTATTTTATTTTCCAGTCAAAACACTTGTTTCTGCATGATATACAGTGAATGCGGTCAAGTGCATATGTGCCATCGTTATAAGGGTAGGGCGAGATGCGCCTCAATTAAATGTGATTATTGCCACAAATGATATACAGATACGAAGCATAATATCGTGCGTTTGTGACTCGCGTAATTAATTAGTTTTGTACGCGCGAGCCGTGTTACACAATTCAATTTAGTGCGGGATAAGCACACTCTTCAGCAGAGGATTCAGCAGCATATGTTGGAGAGCGAGGGACAGAATCAAAATTGTAAATTATAACGCGAATTTTTATTCGGAAGTTTATTCCAAAAATTTAATTTCAACATGACTACCATGGATACCAAAGGTAGAACGAAGTGGCATTTATTTGCGATTACAATTGCGGCGCTGGTATTCGCAGCTGTGGTCAAACCAGGTGAGTGCAGTTATAAAACGACTTTCCCTCGGATATTCCTACTTATTTTATTGTTTACCGTCGACCAGTACCTGCGTATAGTTTAATGGCTCCTCTGGGTTTTGGCAGAGCATTTTGTTCGTTTTTCAATTAACTGATTTAGAGGCGGATTAGATAATTATCCCTTGTGGCGTTGTTGGAAGCCGGTTTCAATTATACGTAAAAATTGATAATTCCTATAGGAGGTTAGCTGGCTTGGTAAAATGTTTGGCGGAATAACGTGTAAGTTGTCGTTATGGTTGGGCAGATAAATGATATGAATTTCCGTTGCAGAGCTTTTAATGCTGCGTCCGCAGTTAGAGGATTTGTGCTGTGGGATAGGGTGTGCCTGGATACATTTTAACCACATTAAATTCCAGCGGGACCAAATGAGAGGAAAGCGAGCTTAATATTAAAATAATTTCAGTAAATTAAGGGTGGTCTCTAACTTGTGCAATGTCACATTATTTAAAGAGAACAAAATTAAACATTTTTTTTTCAACACCGCCCTTTTAACCTTTAGCATACATCAGGTGTGTTTTCTATATACCCCAATTTATTGTTTAGATGGGGCAACAATAGGGGTGTACCGGAACCGCACAAAGAAAACGACCAACTCTGTCAGTTAGAAACGTCCTTGGAACTTCCTTTAGCGGATGCCAATTTAGGCGAGGCCTGCCTTTGCTACTTTGTTTTTCCAGATCTACCTGTCGAAAACTACTTACATTTGAGACGCAGTGCCAGGGCTGCCAGAATTTAGTTTGCCTGCAAAATAAATTCGTGTGCCTGCAAGATAAACGACTGTTCGATGTTGCTTCGATGACTGCAAGAGTGCTGCCAAGTTTTAAAGCTGCGGGTTTGTTTGTAGTTTTGTAGTTTTGTGAACGAACAAAATGTACACAAAATTTGTTAAACGATATATACCGCAAAATTATGTTGGGCGCTCATGGAAGAAATTTTTATCGTTTGTTTTAGGAAAAATACAGCCCAATCTGGCAACAGTGCGTAGCTGTTGTCGATATGCTCCACATACGCCATTCATCTTAGAAGACTAATTTACACTTTTCTGGCCAGATCAAAGTCGCAGTAAAATATTACCATAGCTATAGTTCGTATACTATATATAGTTTCATATTTCCCTTTTAATACGCCCGTTCAAGCCAACGGTTTTTGCTCACAGAATTAGGCGGTTAAAATGACAAATCTCATAGGCACGCCTTCAGGCTCCCCGAACGTGATTTAATTCTTCGCCGGCTTGTACGAAAATATTTTTTCCCACCTTCGCAAGTCTTTTAATTAGACAACATGCAGTCAAGGGAATTCATTTATTCGGGCTGTTCTGTCAAATCCTTTTAACTCGTCCCAAAACTAAGCAAGTGGCTTGGTCAAGCGCCCAAAACAGACCTGTTAAGTCGAACTTATACCTCCATCCTAAATTATGACTTATGGCTTGTCTATGTACAGTCAAACCCGCTTAAATGAAACCCGTTTAATTGAAAAACACGCTTATTTAATATAAAGTACAATATAATTTTAAATTAATTTATTAATCCCCATGTATTTTTCAAAAAATAACTCCGCTTTATTGAAACCCGTTTAAGTGAAAAGATCGGATATCTGCATCACAATTCCTTTGAAACAATATACAAATGACAATTTAAACACACCTACATGAATCGAAAAAAAGGCAAAAAGGAACGAGCAGGCGTTGAATGCATCCATTTTTTGCATTATTCACCCTCCACATTCCACCTTACCTCTGACAATTACAATGTAAATTCTGGCGACATATGCATAATATTTTTTGTTTATTTCAATAGGGTTATTTTAGTTTTAAGTTCAGCTCCTCAGAAATTTTTGCTATTATTTTGTTTATAAGTAAATGGATTAATTTTGTTTCGTTAATTTACATAATTATTATAAATTTATTCATTATTATTACCAAATCGTTTTGATGAAAAAAGTGTCCAGCGTCCGCTTTACTGAAACTATTTTTCAGTTTTCCGAGGTCCGCTTAACTGAAATTTTTTATCAGTTATCCAGACGCGTAACTATAAAACCCGGTTAATTGAAACTGAAGTTAAGTTTTTTTCTCATTTCACTTAAGCGGGTTTGACTGTATTTATTAATTTGATCTAGATCTTTCTAACAAAAATAAATTATTTAATTTTTTATAGGTACCATTAAATCTAAAAATTATTTTATCTATAAATTTAATATTTTAAAATAATAAATTTAACTATGTATTATAATTGAAGCTGTTTCTATTGAAAATGAAAATATTTCATTTGCTGCTAAGAAAGTTAAATTTACTCCTAGGAATATAATAATAAATTGACATTTTAGTGAGTTATTTTTTAATGTCAATACAATTCATGTTCATCCCTCCGCTAAAGCTCGATAAGCTTACAAGCCGATTTTTAGGGGCTTTTATTGGTGGTTAAGCTCTTTTAAAATCGAAGCTATTTATAACACAGTGCAACTCAGCGAGGCTTGACGGCGAAAAATTACCTCTAAAACTTTTTTTTTCTCTGCCCCAGCTTAGCGAACGGGTAGTCAACGAGCTGTAGGCGCACTTTAACCATAGGTTCAGTCTGTGGTATGCCACTTGTCCTTTTACCAAGCCTTTTAACGCTAGTCTATCAAACAAGGCATGTTTGTGGTATCCTATTCGCCAAGATTATCAAGGAAGAAATATCAAAAAAATGTCTTCTTTTAAATAAGCGGTCAGCAAAACTGTCCTTATCAATTTATTTCAAACAGAAAGGGGATACAATTGTACTTACCTTTCACTCGCCTCAAATATAACCAAGACTAAGTCTATGGACCTGCACCTATTATCTAAAGGCAAGCGAAATTCCACCGCCCTCGTGGATTGGCCTTGATTCAATGAGAAAGTGAATTAGGAGAACGTCAGAAATATGTATAGCATTTGGCCATATAGATTCATTTCCAAAAAAAACCTAAGACATGTCTATAGGTTCTTTTCCACAAAAAAACTTAAGACTTGTGTACTACCAGCACCCTCATATGTCTAACTTCGTAGGAACATACAAATTTCGAAAACTTTGCACTGTTGGCCTTCAACTTCACAGTCTCGAAGTATGGGACCAGCGTCTTCTGCCCGTATTTTTCGATGTTCCACTCAATCTAAACAACTACATAAAAACAGTATGAAATCAATCTTCATAATCCCCGGCGCCCATCCACCCATGCTTAGCGACTTTTTTATTGAACAAAAAAAAAACACTTAGGTGGTACTTTTTTCAAAGTTCAATTCTCCTGGCACGCATTCTCATCAATGAAATTGTCATCGAACGACCGCACTGTCTTAACGTCTTAACAGGGATAGACATTTTCAATAACCGCACTGCCAATATCAAACAAGTCCTTGAGGTGTTCCTAAATGATTTCCCAATTGTCTGCCAACAATTGGGCTTCCGTTTTCCGCCCCTGCGACCCGGTGTTTCCTTTCCTTCAAAACCACAAAAATGGGCGAGGACATAATAAAAAGGCTCTTCACTTTGTGTCTATTTTGCATACGCACACGTGTATATTCATCTGTCATCTTTTATTCATGACTTTGGTGTGTTATAGTTTTCTCTTTTTTCTCGCATTCTTTTGCGTCCTTGTCATGCCGAATGGCTGCTGTTAGAAGGTAATGTTTGTTTCAGTTTGGTGTGTCCCTTTGGGAGCAATTCTTGTGGAAGTACACTAACAGAAATGGGCACACCATAATCTCACCCCATAAAGATATATATAATACACACGTTTGTTGTCATCGGTAGTCGTCGACGTGGGATGGATGCGAAGCAAAAGGACAACTCAACGGTAATAAACATAAAAAATGTTATTCAAGCGGTTTTCACAGTTTTTTTCTTTTTATTTTTCTTTTATTTTCGGATCTTTTTACGGCCTTTTAAGTTTTTCATATGTGCTTTTCATTGCGCGCTCGGGTGTGTATGTGGGTGAAATTAAATAAAAATGTTAAGGTACCTATGTGGCGGTGTGTTGAGATAAAAGTCATAAAGTCTCCTCGCTAGATGTATTTATTTTTGGGTTCATATGGGTCTGCAATGTTGCGGGGACACAGTTTGAGGTCGACTCAGCCAGTTGTTGAGGTTGGAAAAGGTAATTTGGTCAAAGTGTACCTAGAATGTTAGTTACGATATGAGTACGTAATGCGGGTTGTACTTTTGAGCAGGTCAACAAGAACATAAAGAGTGCAAATAAGCTGGACATACAAATGTAACAGTCGGTTTGGTTACGTGACCTTATGCAGATTAGTATTTGGATCGCTGAGGGCGGGGGGGTTATTTTTTAAACCTATTCTCTGGGAGAATGCACCTTAACGAGCAAGGGATACAATGAGGTAAAATAGCAAATTGCAGGTCCTTAGCGTATAGAACATGCTTAGAGACAACGTAGCTGAAATCGCTCTGTAAATCTCAAGAGGTATTACAGCTGAACTAAATTTTTAAGCACCCACCATTGACATCGGCTATGAATACGGTGACAATTTGTCCACTTTTTGAGAGGACAGTCCTCTTTTTCGCTAGTATTTCCTATCTGATTTTTTACTAAAAGAAAACAATACCTATATATTGTAATCTTTTTTCCAAAATGTCGTCTTTTTTCCCTAAATCCCATCTTTCTACCATAAGCAATATGTGAGATTGCGAGTAGGTACCTTCTCAATTCTTACAAAGCTGGAGTTAGATGGTAATCTTGTATTGATTTTCAAAGCCCAAGTCAATTCCCTTTATCAAATCTAAAAAAAACTACAAATTTTGATAGTTAAAATGTGCTTTCACCATTTTTGGCTGCATAGTTATTTTTACTTTAAAAAAATGGCCTCTTTCATGTGATTGAAAAAATGGCAATCTATGTCGAGCAGCTTCTTCGGGCAGGCGGCCTAGGTATATCGATGCAAAATGATATGGCTGGATCAAGCGCGATATCTCCCCTCTACCGTTGTTGGGATTTAGAGTTGGTGACAGAAGGTCGAGAGTTCTGAACATTTATTCTATCTTAATATAGCCTTGAACCTTGTAATGTTAGGCGGGACATGAAAACTGATACCCATAATGAATTGGCAGGTGACATTTCAGTATTTTCGTTTCATTTGATCAGCTTTGTTCTTAAGACTTGCAGTCGCCTCAACTATTATCTGCCGAACTACTTCTCATCTTTAACTATATGCTTTCACAATTGGACCCGGACGTATTTACAGAAAAATAATTGCGGTAACCCTAAGACGGGCTTACTTTTTTTCAGGCTTTTGTTTCGTTTGCAAAATCGCTTAGCATAGCAATGCAAAACTTCCTTTTTGGAAGACAGTTTTATGAATTTTTGTTTAACTATATTCGTTTGTCTCGATTACATTATGTTGTTGATTCAAGGACTTTTTCTTTTGCGTTATAGAGGAATAAATTCCCAGAAGAGCAATGCCGACCAGAAAAACTTAAAAACCCAACATAAATCCCAAAGGACAAACCGTACGAAAAATCGAAAAAAAACCGTCTAACCATAAATTGGTCGCACAAGCCGCAATCAACTCACATCAGTTTTAGTCTCATTTGGAAGGAGTAACCATTCCCCTAAGTAGGTAGGTGCTTGCGACACCTATGCCCAGCATCCTTCCGACATTATTAAGTCGATGACGGAAGTGATTAAAGTGAGAACTGATGCTACAGTGCTATGACGGCTGTTTGAATATTCACCAGCTATCAGGGTATTGAAATATTTGAATGAGCTTATATTTATATTCATCAGTTGAGCTATATACATGTGAAGGGAATTAGGGACTCCTCTTGCAATGTAACGAATGCTTAATGAGTCTCCCAGTTTTTGTTCCTTTCTACAGATTTCAACTCTCTGGTATTTGCATATAGCTTTCATATACTCGTAGGATAAAGTGAGTACCTTCGCACAATGGGGAACTTTTCCGCACTGCAATGGCTTCTCAATTGTTGCGGTATGGCTAAAAATTTGAGGATTAGTAACATGAGTCGAGAACTTAACATTAGATTGTGCAAGTTGTTATTGTTTTTGAATTGCATATGTTTATTACTGGGCAAGTGGGATTTGCGGATAACTTTGGCAGGCAAATTGGATGAAATTGGTGCTTAAGTTGAATTGTAAACTTACAGCTTGTGTGTTGTGATTGCGGTAAAACTTTCTGTGGAGCAAAAATTTCAGGAATAAACGAGGCTTACACTGAATATGAAGCCTTGGTATATTTGATAAAAATGAGGCCTGATTCAATCATTTTTTTGTCAATACGTTCAACAAAATCTTTCTTTCAAATTGACAGAATTTTAATAAGTTTTATCTTGTCTTAAGACTTTTGTTGTGATAACAAAAAAATTGTTATGATAGCAAAAATTGTTTATTTGTGGCAAATTTTTTGTTAGAACTAACATTTTGTTGATTTTGCAATTTATCAATTTTGCCTTTAGTTAAATTAACAAAAAAAAAAAGTACCATCGAAATTGTTTGTCATTTTGTTAAATCAATAGCAAATATTGTTTATTATACAAAAATAATCCGTCAGTACTACAGTTGTCTTTTGTTGAATCTATGAGAATATTGCTGGTTATTTAGAACTATTTTCTCAGTTCCATAATTTTAATTTGTTGATTCAACAAATAAATTGTTATATAGCATTAGGTATTTATAAATGATAAGTTTAGCAATTAGATTTATTCAAAAAAATAACTATGGAAATCACATTTCATTATTTTTGGTGGGCATCTTAGAAAATATCAGAATATGCGTATATAAAATTTTAAAATTTAGAAACGCTATTACTCTTAAGACATAATGATACCGAAAGTATTTATCTTACTTGGAAATAAAAAGATCCACTATACCTCAAACACCGACAACGATGTTCTAGATGTAGTCATCTCCTTCACTATTTAAAGTTGCGTCTTTTAGTTTCTGTTGAAGAATCCGGTAACATGTTGATGTCACTTTTGGTGTATTTAATTTAAGATAGTAAAATTAAAAAAAAAAACTACTCTACTTCTCGTGCCAAATAATAAATGATGCCATCGAAAGCATTGCATTGAAAGGATTGCCCTGTTTAAATTGTATTTTTTTCAATTAAACACTTGTGATATTAATTGAACAAAATCTATGTCAAATCTGCAAACACAATGCTTGTAGTATTTATAATCCGTATTTTGTTTGGCTTACAAAAACTTTGTTAATCCAACAAGAAAAATGCTCAATTTGGTAAAATATTGATTTCTCAATTTTATTAAACTGAAAATCGTGTTTTGTTAAGCTGACAAAGTACTTTTTGAATAAACGTTGGAATCATTTGATTAAATATTGTTCAAACAACAATTTTTTCAGTTGAACAGAAAAGCTTTTGTTGAAATTTTATAAAAGAATTTTGTCAATATTACCTGTTGTTTTATTTTCAGTGTTGAGTATTAATATTATATGATGGGAGTATTTTTTTAACCTCCCTACGAATATGGCTCTTTTTAATTTTGCATTTGACCTCGGGGGCCGAATTTGATTAACCCGACATATCGTCGGCTTACAAGCAAACCTGACGGAATGCAAAAACGTAGTTCATGGGAAAACGCAAAACAACTTTTTTTGTCCTGGATTTCTTGTGCATAAAAGCAGGAAATATATCAGATAGGCAGTTTTGGCAGAATTTTCTACATGCTTTTCTATTATACTTACCATAAATAATACAAAATATAATTTTTGGCAGTTGTTCAGTTTTGCTTGTAAGCCGACGATATATACTTTGAACAAGACCCTGCTCGAGGTGCCAAACATTCCACAAATCAAACGAAACCCTTGAGATATTATAGGTTTCCAGGTGGCACAAAGTCTCCAACGTCAATTGAGCGCCAAGGTGTTAAAACTGAAGCCTTTCGATTTTTTTTGGAGTTTTGCTTAAATGCCAGTAAGCCGGCAACAATTATTATTGTCGACCGTGGGAATAATATTGTCGAAATAGGGGCCAATTTAGGTAGAAACCTACATCATGACTAAACTGTAAGTCCCTTCCATTCGTCCCCCAAAAATTTACTTAGTGCTTGGGTTCTTTAAGTGCCTGTCATGTCAGCATCGTATTGGTTTCCTTTTAAGTTCTGGAGTGTTGATTGCTCAGGGTTTCATAGAAGATGCCGTGCATTGACATCCTACAGAATTCATACATCAGAGAAGGAACCTGTGCTATGTTCTGTAATTATCGCATCGATATATCTATCACTAAAACGATATGAATCGAAACAAAATGCCATAATATCACATGACGCGTTCTGTAACTGTGTGAATCGAAAACTAAATCACATGGAACATTTCGATATGAAACCCCTGGAAATTTGTGATATATTCAAGTTCCGTAACTATCAAGAGCGATAAAATATTCACTTCTATTGTCGAATTTTATCACGAAACACAAAGCTTGCGGTTATAATTCAAATAGTAAAAAGTAAGAAATAATATATAAAAATAACGTAAATAAGAATTTTGTTTTGTAGAGGAGCTCAAAAATCTCCATGGAAAAATTTAATGAAATTAAATGAAAAACGAAGCACAAAATATGAAGATATTAGCTAAGTCCGATAAGATACTTGGTATGTTAAGAGAGAAGCAATCTAACGAATAGGCTGCTCTCCTTTTGTTCCTCCAACATGTGTTCAGATTAATTCTTATTTGTGCTATCTATATGGACTTCTTATAGAAAATAAAATTTAGTTGTTTTTGATATTTATTTCTCTTTAATTATTTAAAACACGATTATTAGCAAAATGTTCTTTTAAACGATCGAACACGTCTTTGAATCTGTTACATTTTACGCCGATCGTATTCTTCACCCAAAATTAGTGAAAAGCATAACATTTTAAAAAACAACGATACAACTAACTGAAAATCCCTGTGAAATAATTTTCAATTTTTATTGTTTTGTTTTGCAGTATTTTGACAGCTTTGGCAAATCGTTCCAAAATTCCCATGAAATTAAAAATTACTACAGAATACTTTTCGCATAGAGTTAGAGAACTCCAATATTTTCCAGATGCGATAAACAGCGGAATGTTTTGTTCCTAAGTTTTCGATGCGAAAAGTTATCGCATGAGTTACAGAACATGGGCACTGTGCTGGCTAACCGGCACAATTTGCATTAAAAAATCGGCAGCACATAACTTCTTGAGGGTTGACCAAAACCCAGTGGTTCTCTAAGTTGCAGCATATTTTCGACATGAAAATTACCAGGTCTTTGGTTCGAGGCGAGGTTGCCACCATAAGTGAGAACGTCGAAAGTAAATGCATGCATGGAGTTGCATCAATCTGTTTTGAGTTAGGTACCGACTTCGATGATGCTTTGCCTTGAAAAATTGCATTGGCCTCTGTTTGTTTTCGGAGTGGCAAGGAGTAGTGCAAGCTTTAATTTGAGGTTCTCCCATTTTTCTCTGTTTATGCCTGTGACATAAATTTGAAAAGGAATAGTGGATTTGCTTAGAGGCCAGCTTGGATATCTTACGTGCTACGTACTATATAGTTCGCAGTAAACCTAGTCCTCAATTAACCAACCTCTCCAATAAGCCCGGTCCTTAAATAACTGCCTCCAATTGCACACCCCAAGTCGGTTGAGGTCACTCTTCTACTTGTGCCTGAGGTGAAGTCTTCACCTACTGTATGGTTCGTTCGGGCTAGGCTCAAAGACAAAGAATTTGCAATCATTTCCTCTATATGACCTAGCCGCCTTAGACGACTGATGCTGTTTCTTGACCAGGCAAATTTGCCGTTGAATCTTTTCCTCCGAAGCCCGTGAACACAAATGGGACCGAAAATCTTATGTATAATCTTCGTCTCAAAGCGACCGAGGATATCTTTGTCTGATTAAGACAATGTTCAAGCTTCAGCGACATAAAGCAGGATGGGGATTATCAGGGTCTGAGTCGTTCGAAATAGGACTCTACAACTCAATCGCCTTCTGAGAGCAAATAACCAGCGATTGGCAAAAGTTATTCTCCGTTCAATTTCTGCCGCGATGTTTGTCAGAATTTTTAAGAGAGTCGGCGTAAGTCCTTTTCCGCTTCACGATGTAGCCGTCGATTACACTAAATCGGTGCCATTTCAGAATCTGAGTGTTGTTTTTGCTTGGGACGACCTACTCCTCTTCGCCTTCACCACTGACATGGAAATAAGTTCGCAGCCTTCCGAGTGAGCCGCTCTCGGTGCTCGTTCAGCCATAGCAGCCTTTCGAATGTAATTATTTGCGACATCACTACGATCAGACTCCGTATAGACAGTGTTGCCATTCTGACCGGATTCCGGTCATATCTGACCGAAATGTTTTCACTCCGACCGGAGAAAATTTTGAAATCCGGTCTAACCGATTTTTGACCGAAACGAAAAAATTCTTTAACCGGAAAAAACCTATTTTGACCTGAAAAATAATATTGTTCTAGAACATAGAATGATACTTGGCCATACTTAACGAACACGCTCACAATTTCATTCAGAAACCAATTTATTGTGAATAATCTTAGAATGAAGCGGCTGTCGCGGCAGTCTCATTTGAATGCTCTCACAAACTTTGACTCGGTCGGTGTGAGCATTCAAACAGACCTGAAGTGAATACGATTTAGCATATTTTGCAATTCCGGTGTTGGTTTTACCAATTTCAAACACAGAAGTGGAGTGGAAAGACAATTTTTCAGCAAAACGGTGTGATGTGATGCAAAGCTTTTCAACGAATTTTTTGTTTTTTTGTTTTATTAGATTTAAGATTTCGAGAGTTTAGAAAAATAAAGTCACTACATACATTTAATATAATATAATTTTTTTTTTATTTTTAGTTAAAATATATTACTATATTGCATTTTTGACCGGACTTCTGGTCAAAAATTCTTATTTTATCTCTTGACCGGATTTTCTGACCGAATTTAAGAAAAAATAAAATCGGTCATTCGGTCAGATTTGACCGGATTCATTTATTTTTAGTGGCAACACTGCGTATAGAACCTTTCCGCACCACGTGCTGGTTGCGTCCTCACAATTGTGGCCCCTATCGCGGTTTTTCACTTCCCTGAGTTCTACCTGAAATAGTCCTTTGCCTTGAGGATATATATATCGTCCGCATCTATGAACGAGCAATACGCGACGGAATTTGATATCCGGTTCATCCGGAGTTAGTTTTTGAAAGCCTGTTTCAAGCTGTGTCCAACTTCAAACCCGATGTAAAGGTTCCTTAGTGTTGCTATTCCGACTTTTGAGGAATACCGTGCACATCCAATAAGTAGATATTTTCAAGGCTTAAGTTGAGCGAACCCCTATACAGCCAAATTGTTTGCATCAATACTTTCACTCAAAACGTCCTTCGAATACATACAGCTACCCACTTTTACTTTTTCATTCGAATGTGACGCTGAATATTTATTTTTAAATCGATATCAATGTTTGCAGGTACACCACGTATTACACAACCGTTTTTTTTTTCATCCTTTCTTTTCAACCACAAATAAGGCCAAACTCCACTTAAGGCCAACCACTTTAAGAAAGATTAATTGCAGCCCATCCACGTTATCGGCGGAAGATCTTATATTGTTAACAAAATGACCAATCAATGTCTGGACGCCAACCAACCGGGCAACTTCCTCCGACCCCACCTGACTTTCACACAAAACCGAATCACTTTTCACTTTCATTTCTTAAATTCCATCAAGAAGAATTGGCAAAGTTTTACTCCATCTCCTGCTGTTCCCGTTGAAGTTTCTGTCCCTGTTCACCTCCTACTTTCGCCTTCTTCGAGCTCGAATCCAATCCTCTGAGTTGAAGTTAAACGGGGTCATTTTTCCCCCTCACCACCCGCACACGTCGCCGCCGCCGGTCTCTGAGACGTTTCATTATTGTTATTATTCGTTTCTTCTCCATCTCCAACTCTGATTCGATGGAAAGAAAAAAACTGAAAACAAGAATAACCAAAAGTCACTTCATTTAAAGGGCAATAAAGAATCTCGACACTAGCTCGCAAGAAAGGCAAAAGTACCCTCACATGGGTCGATGTTTGTGCCAGACGAAACTTGCTCTTGTGACGACGAAGGAAAGAAAAAGTCGGCCGTGAAGTGGGACAAAAAATCTGAGAGGTAGATTGCCATATCTAATAAATTTACGATAATCTCTTTATGGGCGAAAAATCTGTATTCTTAAAAATAAATCTGTAACACGGTGGTCCAATACTGTGATGGCTCGTCCTTGCGGAGGTGATGTCTGTATATCTCGCCAGCACCCACCCCACCAGAGTGAGGTGCGACATTTGGAAACACTTTGGGATTTTTGTCATTTTCATCGGCTGACACTTTGGAAGAAAAGTTGAACATCTACAAGTCATGTTGATTGCTGGGATGAAGGAAGGTTATGCAAATCTCGATTTGGTGTGCCCAAGTAGGATGAAAGGTTATTTTCAGGATAACCGTCGGTAGATTAGGCACGGGCAGAGCTACTCTTTTACAATGCAGAGATGGGAGGAAGGTTTTTACGTAGTCGAATAATAATTTATAGGTGCGCTGGAGACGACATTTGCATTTGTTGGCATGCATGAAACTATGCCACCTTTGTCACTGTCAGTTTTCGTGGTAAGAGGTTGATGAGTAGAGTACTTTGTAAATTGATACGAATGGTGTCGCTGCTCGAGTTGAAGTGTTTGTTTCGCTCATGGTTGATGCAGGAGCAGGACTTACAAGGTTAACATGAGGTTGACGCTGTCTCGGTGATAGGGATTTGGATTTGGATAGTCATTGGTTTAACGACTAAGTACACTCGAAGGTGGCTTCCAAGTGGTCTGTTTAAATAGGGTGCTTTAGAATAAGTGACGGATACCCAGAGGGGTGGTTTTTAGGTCTCGGATGTGAAAAAACATCGTAGGGAGGTGGTCAATTCACGTAGACCCAAAGATGTTATGAATGCGAGATGAACACCTTTTGCCCAACAATTCAATTGTGTCATTGGTACGCAAATATAATGCTCCTATATAAAATGTCTCATAGTCTGTGGGCCTTACCAATAAACATTTTTAGTTTCGGCTTTGCGTTTAAGGGCCGTTTGCTGATACGACTCATAGCGAATTAAGTGCCACATAAACTCTTATGTTACAGTTTATGCCCTAAAAAAATAGCCCATAAGTATTTAAGTAGAACTTAAATCGGTAAGAGTCGTATGAGCAAACGGCCCTAAGTAGTTGCTATATTCTCCATACACAAATTTCGCAATTGTAAGCATCCGTTAATTAAAAGACGATACTAAAGTTTGTTATTAGTACGGCGCTGTCAAAAATTGCATCAGGCTACTTCTCTCATTTACCAGAATAACAAAGAGTTTCCAACATTACCGACGACATTCTTCACAACAACAAGTCCATTCTTCGTATGACGTGCAATAGAATCTGTGCCAACAGGTAGATATCCGTAAGGTATATTTATATAATGGGGATTGCCTATGATTATTTTAAGTCTCTGGCAGCTGGTCGAAACTTATGGATAAACGGGACATTCGAAAATGAATACTGTCAGGCTGTCTGAGTACGAATTCCAGATTCAACTGTTCATGTTGGTAAATGATCCTGAGCATAATTAGTGATATAGTGTAGCCAAAATTCCGCATCCGAATTGCTTTAAAAGGAGAAATTGCCAGCGGCTGGTCCCAATTTTAATTGAAAAACTATGTTTCTCCCCGTTTTCCAATAATTTAAAAAAAAAAAATGGTCATCACACTGAGGTAAAAGTTGCAAACTGGTATCCGTTTTAAACTGCCCAAGAGCCAAGTGGAATTTCCATCGATTTCGTTTTACCTAAGCTTTTTTCGAAATTGGTCTGCCGATTTCAGTTCTCGATAATGAAGAATAATTTTGACATCAGTGATGAAAATTGACTTTCTTCAATTGTATTGAAAACTGACACAAATTAGTACTTAATTTTTTTTAAATCCATAGCAAACACAAAAAACAAATATTTTGTTCAGCAAACAAAATTAAGAAACATTTCACTGAATCTTAAAGTAAAATCAGCTCATTGTGTTTGATACAAAAAAATATAAAGAAACAATTTAAAATATTAAATTGTACAAATAGTAACTCAAAATTAAGAAGTGTTGCTTGCGTATTCCTTTTTCAACTATGTTTGAGTGATTTATTGATACAAAAAAGAACAAAAATGCGTCAAAGAGTAATACCCTACTTAATTTTTTTTTGTTAAATGATGTTGCATTTCTCTGTAGCAAGCTTCATTATTATTACTGCACATAGAGGACAAAGTCATGCGCCATACCTTAAAGCAGGCACCCCAAGTTGATTAGTTGATTGCAGTCGTTGGAAATTAAACCTTGAGAAGTGAAGAAGGATGTTAAATATCCAGTTTTGCACTGTGGACTGCGATTCACCTGGTTTTGTTTGCTTCTATAATCCTTTGAAAAAATCCCTTTCAAAAATGTATTTAAATAATACAAGTCTTTAAGCTTATACAAAGTGAAATTTAATTATAAAAATAAACCAAAAAACTATGACAAGAAAAAACGAAAGCTTAAAAAATAAAAATTAAATAACAAAGTCAAGCTAGAGTGGATTTACTAGAAGCTCCGCTTCTATGCTGCCATTAACATTGATATTATTTTATCGGGTTTTGAATTTATTGTAGCTCAGCCCGTGGGCGTCGCACAAAGACGAATGAAAGCTCAAGATAATCTGAGAGTAAAGCCTAAGATCCGTTTCAAGTTCTTCTCAATTCGCTTAGATTTATGAATCAACATTTTTAGTTAAAGGAATGAGGCGCGGAAAAATAAATAAATAAAAAGGCTTTTTCATGCCTTTTAGGCATTATTTTATTAGCTAAGGCTTTAAGGCTTGTTTTTTCAAAAAGGCATCTTTTTTTTATTTCAAATATTTTTCTAATTTCTTTTTTTTTTTTGATTCAACATACCTACTGACTTTTCATATTTTTAATGTATGATTTCAAGGACCAAGACGATCTGATGTACTAAAACTGTGTTTGTTTTGTTCAATACTTTGTACCTACTTGTGAAAGCGGAATTATTATGCCTCGCAAACTTTACTAGAACATACCCAGTTCTTAAGTAGTTGGTAGCACTATAGCACTGTCTTTTGGCAGTTCGGGAATACGAGTAGTGTGTTCGAGATTGTTAATATCAATATCGGTGCGCGGCCACGTAAGACGTATATCCGAGCTCGCTTGGTAAATTAAGCTATGTATTATTTATTATTGATAATGTCGGTTTTTACTTATGAAACTAAAAAGTCATGAATTTTGTTCTTTTTTTGGTTGTAAATAAAAATTGTTTTTGTTTGATTTATTGTTCCAGTTTACCTAAAAGAATTATTTTAGGCATTATTTTATTGAAAAAGGCATCCTTTGGCATCGCTGGCCGTGTCTGTCATCATCTAAAAAATTACGTGACTTACCTTTTATGTTGAGTCCCGCCCACATACCGCAAAGTGTTTATGCACATCAATGTTTAAAGTTTTAGCACTTTAGATACTTTTTTGTAAGGGAAGGGTCACACGCTTTTTTGCCGCCCACATTGATTAAACGCTCACAACAGTCAAAAGATGACCTAATTTTCTAAATAACAAGGTTTAGTCTCTCAGAAATGTCAGGATACATTATGTTTTGAATAACTTCGTTGAAGGGGAGATGCCATTCCTCGTTTTCGAATCCCGATTTTTTTCCGCAAAGTGCTCTGTTCAGACAAAGTCACAAATTTTAGATCTTTAGCTCCCATGAGTGTCGAGAAATAGCACTTGTAATGTGGTGATTTGCCTGATATTGAGAAAAATACAAAGGAAACTTATCGAGCCAAAGCCAAGGAGCCTGCAGATCTGAACTCAATCAGTTCGGTGGTTATGTGAATGGGTTTACTGTTAAACAGGTTGATATGCAGCAGCGCCACCTAGCGGCGCGTTACAACCAAGTGCGAATAGCATGACTTCTCTGAGAAAAAAAACATGTGCCAACTTTCAAGAAATTCCATTACCAACTACACATTTGAAAACACAACGAATGGGTCGTATGAATAAAAACTAGCATTTGCTTTGAGTAAAAGGTTATAGCAAAGTAAAAGCCCTTAGCAAATGCTTTCAATCGGTATGAATAAATCCCTAGTTTGCTTAAGTAAGTTCGCAAATTCGAACATAGCATTTACTTCGCTGTATATGTCCTTGCCTTGCACTTTCTGTCAAACTTGACAAGTGACAACTGTCCGGTGGTTTGTTTATTTTGAATTTATTTTCAAATTTTTGTGGGAAAATGATCAAAAGCAATCTATAGCACATGGAAACATAAATTTTATTTGCCAAATCGCTTGGTGATGTATGATTTCTTCCTCAGTTGTCGGAAAATGTATCCAATCATCGGCTTGTTGAACTATTTTTTGGCACACGGTTGACTGATGAACACCAAGATCCTCTGCAACACCAACCTAAACACATAAATTTTTCATTTCTTAAGCCACGAATTTTGAAATGTTTACCTGAAAGCCCAGATCTCCTGAATACCTTAGGAAAGACTTAATTTTCTGAATATTTAAAATTATAATTTAAAAGAGTATTAGCCAAAATGTCCACATTTTCACGTGTGAAACGAAACAATTGTTAGAAGTTATTATCGTCACCAATTCTTCTTTGTTTATACTGTTTTTTATTAGCACGAATGTAAAGGTAAAACAGGTATAATGTGAAAACGTATCGCATCCATGTTTTGTTTGGTTTACCTGCACGAACAAAACCTAATTTAACTATTTATAAACAAAACATCGAAAATTCGCAATGCTTAGATTGTTTTACTTCAAAAAGGTGCGTACAAAATATTTAGCAAAAGGGTTGAGTCAACTAAATAGCAGAATCAGAATTTGCATTCAATTTGCTTTGTCTGATAAGTTTTATTCATACCGATCTGAGTAAAAGGTCAGTGCCGCCGCTTTTCGAACATGTCAAAAGTTGGAACTAACTCAAATTGGTTTTTATTCATACGAAATGTAACAAATGCTTCGATTTTGACATTTCTCTTGAGTAAAAGCAATTGCTACGTTTTATTCATACGACCCAATATGTATAAATGCACGTTTGCAACTTGCCTGCTTTTCCCCAAGGAGTAGCAGTGTGTCAAGCTAAATGGTTAAGCCTCGTATAGTGGTTTAGCCACCTATTTCGAGGTATACCACCTATATTGGAATTTATCGATAAGCCAAGGCATTTACATAGTTTTAGGTCAATCTTCATTTGCGACTTAATGTAGGTGCTCACCACTGCTCATAATTTTTACCGAATGCATTCTCAATAAGGCGAAACCCGAAAAAATATTCATCGCACACAGTTTTGTCGCACGTTTCCTCATAAGGCTTCACCGAGAGCCCATACCGACTCCGTGTCCTACATGAATGTCAATAGCCTCCGTCGCAGGCATGCATAAGCCAGATTAGTTTATGCATAGTCAAAATGACGAGCACATGCAGGAGTGAAACTCACATCCCCAGCACCCTTCTGCATGCATACCACGCTTTCTTGATATTTGTTTAGTTAACTCGCGGAAGTTTCATAATAATAATTTTATAAAGCACTTAATATGCAAATTATTTAAAATTTTTGGAATATTTTGCCACTTTGTGAAATCACTTGACGTTTGTCGTTCCGATGATGATGATGATGTCGTCTTCGTCGGCGGCGCCAATGAATATGAATACGAACACAGATGACAAAATTGTATAGCAGGTACTCGTATACATCAAAAGGCACCAATTTTGGCAGCGTCAGAAACCCCGTGCCACCGAGTCAGGCAAAACTTCATCTGATGAAAGTTTTATGATAACGTCAGTGTTGTGTTATGTGTAGCATGTAGGACCAGAGCCATAGCCTCCAGTGGTGCGTTTCGTTCCTTTTTTTTTTTGGGAAAGTGACTCCTCGAGAGCATTCTGCCTGTGCGCGTAATACATAATTACGAAAGTTTATCCTAACAACATCGTTAGTGCTGGAACAGCTGTTTCTGGCATTAGACTTTAATGGGGAAAGCTTTACCCAACTGCTTCCGTACATCACGCACGAACGTGACATTTCGTGTCAAAAGTTCAAAAAGTCATATCCGCGCTAGGTATGTCTCATGTTGACGAGATGGGGCGGTGCGGTGACGACTGCCACCGGAAGTGTGTTCGATAGATGATATCTAAAGTATAATGTGTAATGCCTGAAATGGGCAAAAGGAATAGGTGGCTTTGGTATATCGCTGTCACGGCCGATTTCTAGTCAAGTCAGTTTGGGAATATATATCCCAATTCCTGAGCGACTTCAGTGATGAGAAATTTTGCGAAGTTACCCTTTCTGTCTCGTATACTCCAGGTGCAAAGCACATAGTGATCTGATCGTTTCTGAATAAAAGTGGAGCTCTTTTCACAACCGCTTTAAAACTTGTAACATGCGGGGGACATGACTGTATCTACTACTGGATGCATAAAGATATTTTTTCGTAGTTAGGTTAGAAATTGTTTTAGAATGAATATTCGTATGGATTCTTAACGGGAAAATACGTCTGGAAATTAAAAGAAAGTGCACGACTGCGTCGAACGTAACTTTCTCGTTCATCAAAAGTTTTAATGTAAATGAAGTGGGAGTTGCTGATTGTGTAAGTTACAAGTTTGCTGGAAATATTTTTAGGGTGCACATTCAATATGGTTGAAACAATTTTTAAGTTGGTAAAATTTGCTAAAAAGAAGTTTTACGTAGCTGTTATTCGAAGTTGGGGCATTGTTATTATTTCAAAATTATACCATCAAATCAATTTTTGTTACAATCGTATGGACCGTTTTCGAGATACATATATGTCCAAATTTCAAAAGTACCGTTACTCGAAAACTGACCTACTTAAGCTTTACTATCAATTTTTGTTGAAATCGTTGGAACCGTTTTCGAACAAATCAAACTGGTATGAAAATTGTGTATGGGAAGTACCATTAATACTGAGGTTACCATGCCCCAAACCTAAATTCGAAATCCGAAGTTTGAACGAAATCCGTTCAGCCGCTTAGGCTGTAGGCCTCGGGAGTCGGGACATACAGACAGACAGACAGAATTTTGCGACCCACTTTTTTGAGTTCGCTTATCGTCGTAATGTCAGAATTGATTAACATCTCGAGTTTGAAATTTTGTACGAATACAATATCTTTCTCTTAATTGGAGAAAGTTAAAAAAGGGAAAAGGTTGTATTAGTAGGACATTCTCCTTACTCTGAGTGCATCTTCAAAATTGTTCAGACTTTTGGTCTGGGAGTGGATGAAATAAAAAATAAGTGCACGGCTGGGTCACTCGAAATATTCTTGCACA
Organism: Cheilosia variabilis; assembly: GCA_951230905.1. NCBI lineage: Eukaryota > Metazoa > Arthropoda > Insecta > Diptera > Syrphidae > Cheilosia > Cheilosia variabilis. Next base: position 47,905,561 of record OX579676.1, read on the forward strand.
TTACAGATTGAGTGGAGCTGAATTGGAAGTGCTACCAATCGTAGTTTTCAATTTTGCTACCGAAAAACTAAAAAAAAAAAACACTTGAAAAAATAAAAAATTAATATTATCCAAAAAGCTTTCAAAGTTTGATGAGCCGAAAATGACAGGTAGTGAGACCCGGTGAGTTTACAACCAGTAATTTCGTTCTGATAGATATACAAATTTCCTTTCTTCGGCCTTTTGGTTTACGTTGGAAGGCAAAATGCAAATGGGTAATTTCTTATGATCTGGCATCACTCTTTACAGCATCATTCACTTGCAGCAAAGTTGTATGTTGTTCAACTGGTGTGTTCAAAGAGTTCTGCTTAGGGTTATAATAGGTAGAGAATTTTATTTACGAAATTCCTTTCGAATTCCTTTTTCGTAGTAAATTTTGGACTGATGTCAATGACACATTTTTTGAAATGTTTCTTAAGACTGAGAGAGGGCTACATCGCTCATTGTTGTGCTTACTTTTTGTCACCGTTTTCGACCACGATGTATTTTCACCAAATTTACCTACTGTCTTCAATCTTCTATACTCTCCAAATAATTCTTAATCAATACTGAATAAAAGTAGGTATTCTCAAGGGAACCAGCTCTTCCATAAATATTTGATGGCAAGAATAAAGACCAAAATTATATTTAGTTCTTACCATTGAAAAATAGCAGCGGCGATTGTTAAATTTTTAGATATACATTTGTAGATGTGATAAATTGGAAAAATATTCAAGGATTTTCGTCAATCTTCAGTCTTTGGTTTGAATGCAAATTGCACCACTAATTTATCCACCACCAGATTTGATGAGCAGTGAAATTCTAAAAGTCAATCCGCCATCACATTTTCAAGTGACTATACCACTTGCCCCAACTGAACGAAGAGGCTATCAATTCTTGAGTACATTAACGAGGTTGACCATTTGACATTCGCAAAGTATTTTTGCTATTGCTTAAAAAATGTTGCTTTATGTAGAGAGGTAAAACGTTTGGCTTCTCATTTAATAACCCGGCATACCCATAATTGCCTTTACCTCAAATAAGAATCAAAGCTAAATCTGGCCAAAAGCTGGTTTTAAGAATAAATTAGGTCACAATATGGTCTGTCAATCACTTATTAGACTTCTCCTAGAATTGATATTGTCCTCTTTCCTAATGCAAGGATATCCTTTTCTACTTTGTGGTCTTTTGAAAATGAATGATCTGGATAGACCGCCAACTGAGACCAAACAAAACAATAACTGCCTGCAATGCTGCCAAAGTAATAAAGTTTTTGTGCCACGTTGAAGTTCATGCACTTGCACTTAAGAATTTTGACAGTTTGCTATAATTGACATTCGGATTTTTTTAATATTCACACGTAGACCAAGTTTTTTTTTTGGGAATATTCCGTTTTAAAACTTGCGGCACAAATTGGGTAGGAAGCCGGCGGTCTACTATATTTGCGCATTTGTAATTAGGGTGGACTGAAAAGTTGACCAGAGTTGAAAAGTTATCCTATATAAAGAAACCTGACAGAGCACTACAACAGTCTAGCCAAGAATTACTTCAGTTTCTGTCAAAATCCCAACGTATACCTATTGCAAAGGAAGTTCGGTAGAGACGGCTGCCAACTTCATTGTCGGCACGGTGGAGAAATCATCATCAACAATATGGAACCGGGAGCTTTAACTAAAGCACTCGAAAACGTAAAGGTTGACGCAGGACTATGTCACAGGATCAACGAAGTGTTGTTAAGCAGGATTATTAATTCAGAATTTGGCTGTTGCAAGCTAGCTGGTCAGTGCAACGCAGTACCCCGCAGGGTGCAGTATTTTCACCACAGCTGTAGCTACTAGCAGTGAACGAAATACTGGTGACTGTGGAAGAATCAGCCTATAAAGTTAAAGCCGCAGTGGCTTAGTGATTAGTGTGTTGGACTACCCCAAAAACCAAAATTCATATGCGCCACCTCTCGCGAACCTCTGACAAACATCCGAGAATTTAACTCTCATGAAAGAGCTTCTCAATTAGCCGTTTGGACTCGGCTTAAAATTGTAGATCCCTTCCATTCCTCCCAAAAATGAAAAACTCACACAAAACGAATGGTTGTGAGAAGCAAGGCTGAGGGTCCTAAGGACCCTAAGGCGCCAACTATTTATTTATTTATTTTTTAAAATTAAAGCCCATGCGGACGATATTTCCATTATATTTACCGGTAAATACCGTGCAACATTACGCGATTTGGTGGAATAAGCCCTCGCAATGCTAGTCAATAGGACAAAAAAATGCGCCCTGGATATAAACCAGGCAAAAACCGAGCTACAGTTATTGCTAAAAAAGCAAAGAAGCGATGTCCTCGATTAGAAAGCAAACTTCTTCGAGGAACTTGAAAATATTGCCGATCAGATAGCAACAAATATAAGGAAATTCCCCCAAAATTCAAAAAGCTGCCAATAGGCTGATATTTATATGTGACAGACCCGGTTTTATGTGGTACAACAATGGACCTAATGTGGTCTAAGTGAATTGTGTATCAGATAGCTGCCACCTAACCTGATAAGCACGTTCAGTTTCTGAAGTATTTATAGCACCATCCGACTCGTGGTTAGTACCTACATCCGAAATCAATTGTACTAGGGTAGGGTGGGGTACCATGGGACACTTTTGACTTTAGCTGTTACAGAAAGGCGGTTCATTTTAAATAAAACGTTTGATGGGAACTTGTGCCACACCGTTCTCTCAGATCGTACACGAACTTGAACTATGACAGTTCTTCTTCAGTAGTTGTGGAGGTTAGAGCGGTTTTTAACTCGTTCACTGATATTTTTGCAATTTTTCCTTCACACGAGGTAAATGATATTTTATTGTATCTTATGGAAATACTTTGGTTCTGACTTGTGAGTGTCAAGTTTTTGGGTTTATAATATAGTTGAGTTATTTATAACATTTAATTAAGAGCCCGATTCTGCCGTTGTGAGGCCTCACAAGTCACAAGCTCTTGTGAGGTTGATTCCTTGTGAGGGGTGTGTTGTGATAATGCTCACAGCAAACCTCACAACAAATTCACCTTACAATGGTGAGATTACTTTCCTTCAATTTTGTGGGATCTGAGATTTGAATAAAGATCTGAGATGGTTGAATAAAGAAATTCATAAGGAAAATATGCGAAATATTGACACTGAAATGTTTTAGAAACGTAGAAAATAAAATATTAACGACATTTGTCACTAATCAAAATTTCTATATATCCCAGTTTTTTTTATACAAATATCAATTTTCCCCGAAAAGTTAATAAATACATATAACGTAAAATGTCAGGTTTGGGTTTTTAAATGCTTGGAAAGAGGGAAACAATGTCATCAAATACAGATATTGTCCTTTCTTAGCGCTTCGGTTTTCTATTTTGTGACTTGTTCCATTGGAGATCCCAATTTCGATTGTTTTTGTGAGTCTCACAATGCTGTTAATTTTTTTTATAAGTTTTGTGAAAAACAATAACGATCGCATGGGTCAGTTTTTCGACAATATATTCAAGACTTTTTTCTTTTCAGGACGTTGATATGGGTCGATACAGCTTGCAATGATTTTTTTTAAACAAATCCTTTTATTTAACATTTATCCTTCATTTAACTATTTCTTTTTCAATCAATTTTTTTTTCAATTTAATTTTAGTTTTAAAATGAATTTCTGATCTCATTTAATTTTTAAGTTTATTGATTTATGATTTCTTTCGCTATTCAAATAAAAACAGTGCGTCCCTACTTATTGATTCTTAATACATTGCGTTATCTAAATTCATGTCGGAAGCGGCAGTTTTAAATTATTATTTTTTTTCTCAAATTATCAGCGTGAAGTCAACTTCTAAGAAATTTTGCATTTTTGTAGTAAAATAATCATAATAACATTTTCAAATATTTATTTGCCAAAGAAGTTATTTCAAATCTGCGAAAAAAGTGTGTAATCTGCCCCCACCCTACCCTGTACAAGGTTCAAAACCAAATGTGAAGATTTTATCAACAGAAAAGGTCGCGGGTCAGACAAAATCAGTCAACACCGTATATCTACTTATATTTTACAGAAGTTCTGCAGATAGCCCATGTAGGTATTTTGGGTACAAAAAAGTGCCGGCCATCCTGACACAAACACCAAACAATGGAGCCGAATAGTCAATTCAATAGTCGTCCACTTTTAAAAATCAATAATGGCGCTTCTAACATCATGGTGATCTTAGACTATTTCACGATGTTGAAAAATTGCAGCTTTTAATTAAATCATCAGTAAGACCGAGAGAAACCCCGCGCAAGCATGTTGCCATTGTGAGGAGTTGGAAATTTTTATCATTTTTAATTGAGTTAGAGAAACAAATAACAATTCCATTAGTAGATATATGTTTCAATTCAACAAGTTTGAATTGGTTTTTGTTTTTGCTCCTTCGTTTCTTTGAAGATATCTCTCCCCATGCTGCGTGCCCAACTCAACCGACACCGGTCGTTGCCAGGGTGTCCCGCGTCCTACTTCCACTGCCAATCCGCTCCCCAGCCCCGTAGCCTCAGGAGTATTTTCTAGTATACAATGAGCGAATGCAAACAACAAATTAATATCCACAAAATTGGCACAATACGAAAACCAAACAATGGAAACCCCATCACACTTTATACACGACCCACCCACCACAGAGAAAAATAAAACAAACAAAACCAAATAATACCATGAGCACAATGAAAGAAATCCTTGGTCTTCCCTGGGGAGCAATAGCATAGCACACCATATGTGCAATTCTATACAAAGAATTGGTATATGTGTAGAACTCTATAGTTGATTGCCGCACAACACCATCAGATGATGGTATCAAAATCACTCGAGGGTTGAATATGTTTCGGGAAATTAATAGAACCAAAATTTCAAGTAGAACCGTTACCACATAATAATAATATCGCGTTATGTTCACCAGAAGACATCGAGCCAGTGTGGAGCACATTCAACTCGGTTTGTTGCTGCTTGAAGAAAAACGAAACGAGCAGACATTTCCGTCGCCTCTTTTCCGTTGTCTTAGTTATATTTCGCGCGCCATAATTTCGATGCACTGCCAAAAAGGACAAAGACAATGGCTCTGTGTCTTATTGTTAATTTCTGACAGAGACAGTGCTCGGAACTCGAGTCGCAGCGGAGCCGGCATCATTTAGTTTCTTGGCATCACATCGCTGAAAGTTCCTCGCCCTTTTATCGACTCGGCGCAACGCCAAGCCAACAATTGCGCTTCCTAATTCTTCTTCTATAGCTGTACCATGTGTCGTTCCTTAGTCTAACCTAACCACCAAGCAGACATTTTATGAGCGATTTGGGTCGCTCGAAGAGCCTCTTGGCTGCTGATGTGGAATCATAAATGATTCTGGCCAAAAGGACTATAAAGATTCACTCCGTTGCATGTTATGTGCCCTTTTTTCCGTGTTAGGTTATTTGTTTTCCCTTGATCCCTTTTGTTATAGTCCCGCATATGGAATTGGCATTCGAATTCGTTAATTTCGCTTCGTTTGTCTCGTCGGTAGCTCAACTGCCTACGAGGACATAGTCACCAAGACGTTTTCCGCTTACGATCTGGCTGATGGCTATGTACATATGGGTTCACTTACAGTGAGGTTAGAGTTTTTCTTTGCTCATCATCTCGACGCGAAGGACACTAGAGCAGTTGAGTGCTCTCTGGTGTGTGTGCTGCCGTCATTTCATGGATATCCCTTTGCACAGTCGAATGCATTTTAATGGAGGCCAACTCTCGGATTCGCTATCGCATCCCTTTGCCAACACTATCCCCCCTATAATAATTCTTTATATTTCATCCTTATTACGAAGGGAGTATTCCTGGCTGCAATTTCCATACGAGCATTGTGATGATGTCCGCCGTTTGGTGTGCTAAATGAAAATTTCCACTCATGCATGAAAACGATCTGAACTTTAATGCAGGAATAGAGCTGGCAAACAAAAAAAAAAACACAAAAAAAACACCGTAAAAGTTTTTCATCTTGAAACTTTGTTAGCATTGCTCTGCAGCTATACGTACGTAGCACTGGCCGTCTAGTGGCGTTGCCGCGACCCATAACTACCACGACTAGCTACCACTACTATTACAGGCATGAAAAATTAATGTTCGGCACAGGACGGCGAAGGCGACGACGACAAGGATGCAAAGAAACGTCGAGTACGCCAGCCAAGTGCATTATGAATGACTTATGGGGGGCCGGCTTGGCGAGAATCCTTGCATTAGGGGGCAAAGTTGATCCTAAAGTTAAACGCATACACGTATTATATATGTATATGAAGCGGAAAATATGAATTTATTCCCCGTGGTAAGGGGGAAAGGTTCGGAAATAAAATTGACTGAAGGACGGAATGAGATTTTTCTTCTGGCGAACGACAATGACACTTGGCTCTATATACTGTTCAGATTTCCATCGAGAGATTGCAAGTGAGCTTAGCGAGTCGTTCAATATGAGAAGGCGATTAATATTCAGCAAAGGGGAATGCAGAAGACGCATGGGAAATCGTTGAAAGAAGTCCGTCCGCCCTTTGATCCTTGCACTTATTGGTGCCACACAATGATTGGGTTCTCTCTTTTGGGCTACTCTTTGGAAGTTTAATTTGATTTTATTTTTTTGAAAAGAAGGGTTTTATTTTTTTTTATTCGCGTCCAAAAAGTTTCAATATTGATTAGGTGGACTTTGGACATTTGTAACTGAAGACGTAATCTGGGAAGTTAGGTTAAGTGATTTCTCACTTCAAAGCAATTTATTTTGATGAAAGAACTCTTTCTCTAAGCAGAACTTTTAATATGTCAACTGGCAAAACTTTCGCCCAAACGATTGATAACAGTGAACATAGGATTTCACTCAACTTGCCAGGAGTCGATACTGATCTGAAGTCAGTAGTGATTTTAGATATTTCGACACATAGACGTAGATGGACTTATTGCAGATCCTGTTTGCATTTTTTCTTCTGAGCAACGTCTGACAGCTGTTCATTTCGGATGGGCCAGCAATTTTACTTGACGGTTAAGTACACCCACAGAGACATCTATATTTCTAAAACTAAATGCATGTAAGTACCTAACTTCGTATGACGGCGGTATTGTCCCGAAAGTATTTCTTCGTTCAAAATCCGGGTGTATTTTTTAAAAGAACAAGAACTATTTGTAAGCTCGTACTACTTGTTATCTTTTGGAAAAATTTACACGCAAATTTGACGATAGTTTACAAGTGACAAGTATTTGCTAGTCACACTTTCACACAACAAAAAACAAACCATCAAGCCAATTTTTTATTCTTATCCAGAGCTCGAAAAGTTTCAAATACATTTGTCAAATGTCAACGTGCGGGGCTCAATAAAACGTTTGGTGTTGGGACTAGGTCATAGAACTGTAGTAAGAGTTTCCTCCTCAAACCGTTTCGCATAAGCCTTTTGTAACCTTTGCATATACTCGTACAGTGTGCGAGTTACTTACGCAGAGCATACCTTACCCTAGTTAATGCACATGACATGACATTTAAAGTATTAAAATTAATATAACAACTCAAAGAATAAGAATTATAACATAAAATAAAATTGTACATAAAAGATTAGAAAATATATAGCTTTTATCAGCTTTTTCTTGATGTTGAGAATTTAGATAACAACGTTTTGTAAAAGTTGATTGAGTTTTTTCTTATCCCATAATTCGCGACAGCACAACTTAGGTAATTCCTTTTTTTTTTTAAAGCCGTACTCCAATTGTGTGCCTAACCTAGAGTAGTGTTTCTTCCTCTGCTTTGTGGGTCACATCAGATGTTGTATTTCAAGTCAATGGCGTTTAGCCGCTTTAAATCTACCCAGAACAAATAAGAACTTACTTTTGTAATATATCACTGATCACCACTAATTGAACTCCAATTTGACTGCAGGTAGATCAAAACGGCTGCAGGAAATGAGGCCCCAAAAGGGAAAATGAAAAAAGCCCCAAATTTGGGGTGTTATTTCATAATGAAATAATACCCCAATTTCAAATATGAAATAAGGCCCCAAAAAAAAACTGAAATAATGAAATAACACCCCAATTTAAAAAATGAATTAACACCCCAATTTTTTTTTGTGTATTTCATTGCTTTTTTATTTAATATATTGTCTTTTTAGAAATAAATTTACAATCTATTATATATGTATTTTTAATTAAATATAACACATTTCTTCGTAACATTTTCTCATTTTTTTATTCATTAAAATGAAAAATAACGAAAATACCTAAAAACAATAATGTAATAATGTAAATATTTTTAAATTTGGATTAAGAAATAATAAATAAATAAACCAAATTTTCGCCCGCGGCGCTAAGATTGACCCAATTTTTTTAATTAAAAAAATTGAATCACCTCGTCAAAATATTGAATATAGATGACTAGGAGCTGGTTAAAGCAAGCTTTTATTTTAAAAGTTCCGCCCATTAAAAATCTTCTATTCCGCAGTGGTATATTTTCCTTTATTTAGCTTATTATTTTTAAATACGAAAATATACAAAAATACATGTTTTTGCTCTTCAAAAATGAAATAAGGCCCCAAAAAAGGAAAAAAACAAACCCCAAATTTTATTAAAAATCGTTGTTGTTGTTTCCTGTATAATTTGGGGCCTTATTTCGCAGAGCCGATCAAAACACAGCAAAGAAGCTGCACTGCTCGTTGGCGATGCATGTGTGGTGTGTCACATATTTATAATTGTAAAGTCATAAATAATTTTTTTTGAAGACATCTGGGCATCAATGATTTAATCTCTTAATCGGTACATTTTGCAATACAACAGGTAAAAAGGGAAACGCGCAAAGGGCATTTCTAGGTATTCTTGGTAATCGTCGTGGGCAATTCAGTCCGAAAAGTTAGGCATAGGTTAGGTTAGGTTGAGTGGGGTTGTGAGATCGTCACAAAGAACCAGGCACCAGGACGGGCCCATCGCCATCCCCAGGCATAACTGAGTGGAACATTTATCACATTCAGCTCCTCCGAAATCAGAGCTTTTAGGTAATTCCTTTTTAGTCCAGTTTCTGCTTTCCCGTAAGCAAATGTGCATGTGTTTTAATTTAACAGTTTCTTCTAGTAGTTCCTTTAGTGTTTATGGAGCCATTTGACTCAAATCCAAAAGGTGGCGCTGTTTTTCATAAAGTCGGTTACATTTAAGTGCTTCTACCTGTATAACTGGAGTTATCTCGATAGCATCTGCACGTATTTGGATGCGATTTTTACTATTGTCACATGCAGAAATGTGCGACATTAATTTAAGCTTTTTATACCCAATTAACTACTGCTCTTTTCGTAACAATTCGCCGTCTAATAAATACAATCAGCAACATACAGTCAGTAAGAGCCAGCTTAAGAAAAAACTTCCCCAAATTTGTCTCCCACTGTAAAGTAAAAAAAAGAGGAAAAAAAAACACATTCCAAGGATATACACAATATAATAACCTCTACCCAAAAACTATAAATCCAAATAAGTGCGTACATGGAATAAAATAAAATAAAATAAAATAAAATTTGAAATAAAGCCTGTAAACAAATAATTTTTAGTTCCATTAACATTCTATATTATTATATTAAAGAGAAAAATGTTTTATCAATTTATAGTGATTTTTCACTTAATTGAGGATTTGTAGTACTTTAATAATTTCACAGATCAAAGGATAAAGCTTTCCATAGCCTGCATAATGATCGTTAAAAAAAAGTTCCAAAGTAGGTAATATTTTATTATTTGCAAAATTATGAATAAAATTTCATCCCATGCCACTTCCACACTAAATGCCTTCAGCCTTCCCAACTTCCATACGGGTGATTTTGGCCACATCAAGGATATCTTTTTTCAACAGAAATGTCTACCCAGGGTACGAGTATTTCATCGATTTACAGATGTCGCGAACAGCACCGCCAATAAAAAAAGGATAAATCAACATAAATACAGTTTTTGAGAAAAAAAAGTACGCACCTGTATTACACGTTTTTGCAAGTGGATAATAAACATCGAGTAAAAATAAAACAATTTGCATAAATAATTGATCGAACTAGTGGGACGTGGGAGTAGAAATATCGCAGTGCGTATACCCTCGTTTGCAGGGTGTACTTCAGACTTCACGTACAAACAAGCTGAGCCAACTGAATACCTGAATATTGCTTGTTAATAGTGAGTTATAATAATTCTTAGTGTTTTTTTTGGATGCATCAACCGGATCCTTGGGGCAAAATCCTTTTTAGAACTTTTACTTTTATTTGCCAATCCTTGTTTGCGATTAGGTCTTTCCATTCCCATACGATATTGATTTGCTTTGTTCAATCAGACTGGGTACTCAAATTGGATTTTCAATTAGAAGAATTTTTCTTTGAAATATACGGGGGAAAAAAGCAGCAACTCCCGAAAAGGTAAAGGAGAATAAAAACGAGAAAGGAAACTCCAGCCGAACACATTGGTATAGGTACAGGTACGAGGAAGAACGTACATTGAAAATTCGATTAGCAATCACAATTTCACAGGAAGGAGCACGTTACCTATGGGCGAGAAACTGAATGCGATTGCCAGTGAGCGAATATAAAAACAGAAAGAAGCCAAATGCTGGTGGTAAGGTTCGGGATTTTTTTCTGTTTTACCTTTGTTATAGGTACCTTATCCCGTAGGGTGTATTTTACATAGTATTTAAAAATCAAGTTTGTGGACATGACATCCACTGGTATGCATATTGGAAACTCTATGGAAGAAAGGAAAGAAAAAGCAATTTGTTGCTAATGAGGTTCATAATATTAAGTCATCAGTGGGCTTACAAGAAATTAGTTTAAGCTGTTTTCTTTTATCTATTTAAGAACTTTATTCCAATAAAATGCTGCCTCGACATGCAAAAAGACTAGAGCACTGTTGCTTACATCGCATTTTGTCCGTCTCGATATGTTCTTTCAAAATAGTTGAAGCTATTCCTTGATTAAGTTTATTTAGACTTTTATTTTATTTTTCACGAAAAGTTTTCACTCAAATTGTGGTCACAAATAAATTAGATGGAGATGGATGGCTTTAGGATCGATCTCAAATCCTAAGCCGCTGACAAAAACATGTGTTAAAACATTGTAAAATTTAGGAATAAGAAATGAATTTATTTATATTTATATATTTATGTATATTTTCATAGCAAACTCATGCTGCCTTCAGCTCCGCTAAAACCATCTCATCATTTGAGTTGAAGCTTATATACTCCGAAATCATGCTGACTTTTTGGACATGCTACAAAATTAATCAAAGGCTTTTCAAGTAAACTTCAAACCTGAGTTTAAATTTGCATGAATTTAAGCGACAAGCCGCAAGCAGCACTTTACATATTTAAATAGGGTATTCCATGATCACATTTGAACAAAACTTTTTCTGGGATTTGTGTATGTTTTGTTGACCCTTTTAGAGGACGCCTTTTCAATTTTCATTTTGCGAGCACTGAATATTCCTCCTCGTTTACTGATTGAACGCATGCGAAGGATATGGCATGCTACAGACTTTTATCCCACACTCATATCGAATGAAAGTCCTGTTGGGAAAAAGATTATTTCTTTTCAATCAAGTCCATTCCATAGCCGATTTTTCCACTGATTTGGGGGATTTTCTTGAATGAGAAGAATATTTCGTTGCATTATTTGCTGACAATAATTTATTTCATCTTCCATGTTATCAAAAGTTTTTCTGAACATAAATTTGGAACATGAGTAGATCATATACAAAATAAGTGCCGAATATACTTCGTATATTCAATCTCAAAGGTCAAACCTAATTTCGTTAAATCGAATCACCAAAATCCCATACTACTACAAGAGAAATCCAAGTAGCATTTGTATGCACAGGTCCGTCTTAGGCCATGCAGGGGCCCTCAAGAAAACACAGTTTTGGGACCCTTTTACAAAGCAACATAAAAACGTGGATGTAAACACCAAAATGTATACTTTGTTTAATGACTTGATTGGTTTAGGGTAAGACATAATTTTGTTTGATATACCTAGTTGTTGAAGTGAATACTTCTTTAGGCACGCCGGAGCTGGAGATTGAACTTTTGAATGTGTTACGAAAAGCGTGACCTGGCGAGGCAACGGAAGAGATATAAATTACCTAAATGACCATTTCACAATGACCGTATCACAAGTTGCAATCATTTGAAAGAATATTTTGTACATAATTTTTGGCACTATGTCAAATAAACTTTGTTACTGACAGTATTCAAATTTTAGAAATAATTTAGTTACTGTGCTGGACTACTGAGCGAGGGGTTCGATCACCGAAAAAGCACAAAATATATCTTAAAGTTTTTAACACTGCGCCACCTCCCACGAATGTAAAACTGTCAAGATAGAGCTTCTCACTATGGACTCGGCAAAGCATTTTAGGTCATTTCTATTTGTCCCAAAAACATCAACTCACACAAGATAACTGGTTGTGAAAACTTAGGCCTAGGGAACCTGCACCGGTGTCAACTATTTATTTTATGTAAATTTCTGTTTCTTTCCCAGTCTGTAACGAACATACTGCTGGATAGTTTTGGAGTGAAAAAACACAGTCATTTGAAAACAAACATTTTGTTCGGAAGTTTAGGTATCTACTTCAAACAAAGGCACTAATTCATGTACGCCTCAGCCGTTCAAGTCCACACCAACAGAGATACTAAGGAAATCAGCCTTCCAGTGCTAGAGAGGACAGTTGTTTGGATCAGGTTTTACAGACATTGGTATATGGGGAAAAGTAAAAGGACCAGCAAATGCTTTCATTTACGTCCAAAAGATCTCTAAACTGTTAGCCGTTCATCACTCCTATTGAAAACTTCAGAACTAATGATCGAAGTCAATCTACGCAAAAGAATTCGCAAGAAACTACGTTGTTGTTGTCTGAATGTCCGAAATGCCCCTAACTAAGCGATTAATCATGATAAGCTAACCAAAACAACTTTCTTCCTTCAAACTTCGGACTACATCTTCCGCTGCCCTTGACATTCTGTTTCATCCGACACCCATTGCCAGTATCAGCAAGCTATTCTGAACACATTCACCATTCCTTCAAGAAATATTGACTACCCCAAAAACTTCCAAGTCGCTATTCCCACTTTACCATTTGAAGCATTCTTGGGTGACGAACTATCCACTTCTTGACAGATCGACTAAAACTTTCGGACCGCGTTGGTGGTATGGTCTTCTCCGATAGTCCAAATCCTAGTCTCTTCTTCCGTGTTCGTGATTTCTGTGGTGTATGTATGATTTCTGTGGAGCTAGCATTCAACTTCGGATTTTTTTAAACAACTCTTCTATAACTATCGACTAACCAGATAAATTGGAGGTCCCTTACGCTTCATTAAATGTTCAAACTGGTTCCAGGAGTCGGGGAAAATGGTCTAACTGTTGCGTCTATTTGGCCGAAATCCACTTTTGATTTCCCTATAAATCTAACTCGGGGGAAAACCATGGAACAAGGAACGTCCGAATAGGGTTACAGTTTACAGTGCCTCAAGGCCATACTCCGAAGGAGTTTTCAATTTAACTGTATCAGCGATTAACACCTTGCTCAGCTTTTCCACAGTCAGTTGATTCTGAACTGTGGCGACCATCGCATTCTTTTGCTGTCAATCACGGTATTTTCTGTTTACTATTTTCTTAAACCTCTTCAGTCTTTGAAAATTCTCCATCCGCCGAAAGTCATCAGCGGTTGTCTTCTCCATTTTAAAGATATGCTGCAGTATTTCTACAGATGGAAATGTGCTTCCTGGAGAAAATAAAGTAAGTGGAAGGAATTTTTGTACACCAAGCCCACCAAAAGCATCCTTGATGGACACTTTGGGTAGTAAATGACATTATGGCAGAAGGTGTCTAGTGGTAGTTTGGCTCATCTTTATTTCTATTCTACCAGAATAGGAAGCGGTCGAAATGCAGCTCCTACGCAGCGGCTTTCATACGAGCAATGCTCTTGGAAACATCGTTCCCACCTCACATTTCCTGTGCCCATTCCCTTTATAGAACGGACACGTTGTCCGTTCTCTGAAAGGCATCTAGTCTCTTTCCTGCCCGCGAATCAATACCGTTCATGATGGACAGATCCATTAATTATTTATGTCTTCTAAACTGAATTTGTAACTATAGACGAATACCACCCCGCTAGCACACTGATCCGCTTTCGTTCGCTCGCCTCCAATCATCTCCACTATTACGACCGGTAAATGGAAGCTGATACTAAATTAACATGTACTTGCAAAAAACACTCATACATATATGCAAACTCATATGAATTGCAAAGCATAGATATCCATTTTGCCCTCCAGCTGAGCCTTTAACCCCTTATCCGAGCAATAACAACACAAACAAATCGACCAACCGGACCGACACCAAAACGACCAAAAGCTTTTCTAAGCTGCCACATGACTCCCAACTAAGATTTGAGATGCAAAATCCGTTTCCAGTTAGAACAATTGCAGGAGCTGCTGCTGCAATTCCAATGCAAAAGGGTTGCCCTCACCATTTGCATATACGTAGATCGTACGAGTATATATGCGAATCATTTGAAAGGATATCTCTATAACCAACACTTTGCCGTTACCCGGACCGACCGACCGACCGACGCGACGTACGGGCGCCATCGTCAACACTGACAGTGAAAACGAAATGCAGAAAACAGCCAACGGCTCTCCCAGTACGAGTATAGGCAGTGCAGTGGCAACCAGTTAGTAAGTTAGGTTTGCTATACTCCCACCATCTGTATCAGGCTAACCAACCGTCCACCTATATATGGCAGCAATTTGCTTGATTAAGTTCCACGAACAGGATGGAGTTTCAAGTGCGAATATTGTAGAACAATTTATGGAGTAAAATGCGCATTGTTGCGAACTGCTCTTGCTGCAGGCCGGCACCTATAAGCTTGGTAGTAGATTTCAGTTTCAGTGACTGCTCTGTTGACATGGTTCGTTTGGTCCAGAATTTTTGCAGATTCCATTCGCCTGTATTGCACATAAGGACTTTGAAGGAAACAAGGAATGGATGTCGAGGATATAGCTGGAGAAAATGTTCGTTGAGTTGGGTGAGAATATTCTTGGGAAGAAAAAATCAAAACGAGAAATGCGAATGAGCAAATTGGTACATATCCACTTTGATTTTAATTTGTACACTACTGCTCTTTTCGCATTCGTCATATTGGTTGGCAGAGTTGAGGTGGCTGAGAGACGTTATACAATTTTGATTTTAATTAGAACAACGCAGCAACAAATCTGTGTGATTTTTCGTCTTAAAAAATTACTTTCTCCTCCAAAATTCAGAATACAAAAGGGGTACAGCAAAGTCCTCCTTTGTATGCGTCTTACTACTAGACAAAAAAAAACTGCCACGTTGGCCTTTTTTCTGTTTTTTTAAATGCTTGGATTTGCCAAGTCATAGGGAACACAGCACACCAAGGGTTATATCAAAACACAACTGAATACTTAAATTTATCGAATTAAATTTAAATTTTTGAGAATATTTCGTTATTTTAATTTTTTTAAATCCGAAACCGAAAACTGTGAGCATTTTGATATCCGATAAAGCTGTTGATGCCTCATTTCATTGGGGCTAGTTTCCATTTAAAATAAAGTGCAGGACTGGGTCGAACGAAACTTTCTCGTTCTTCAAAAGATTCGTTGGTTGTAGGTTAAAATCTTAGAACATATGCTAGATAAAAGAAACGGCACATAAAATATAGGAAAATTCGCTTTTTGGTTATTCGTCTGATATGACAGTACAGAGTTTTTAAAAATTGTAGCTCTCAGTAACAGGCAATTGTCGCAAGTACTGGTTAGACAATTATGAAGTGGGAGTTTCGGATTGTGTAATTCTTCAGTGCAAGTGGTTTGGAATTATTTTAAGGTGCATTATTCATTATGGTTGAAAAAAGAAGAAGAGGGTTATATTCGCCAGAAAAAGAAGTTTGGCGTAGCCGTAATTGCATTTCTATGCTAGAAGTGGGACATTAAGGTATAAAAATATACCGTAGATATAGATCGAGATTTGTGTAGTCATTTTAGAGAAATAATTAAAAACAGATTTTTTCGATTTTTTTATAGAAAGAATAGCGAAATCGAAAATTGGGTTTTGGATATATGAGCAGTTTTTAGAATTAGCATTTTCGGTGATTCGGCAAATTAAAGAAAACTAAGTTTTAAAAAATTTACTGTTTTTAAAAAATCCTTTTTACCATACATACTACAGAGAAAAACAGAGTTGGCCTTAAGTTAGAAATGACCATATTACCTTGGAAATGATTTTTTGTTACAATCGTATGGAGCGTTTTCGAGATATGTATGTCCAAATTTCAAAAGTACCCTTTTTCGATTTTTCAGCGGAAAACTGAGTATGCAGTCACGCTAACCTCACCTACTTAAGTTCAAATAACAATTTTGGTTGAAATCGTTACAGCCGTTTTCGAACAAATCAAACTGGTATGAACATTTTATATGGGAAGTACCATTAATATTGAGGTTACCGTGCAACGAAAATAACGGAACCGAACTTTAGGTCGCCAAGCTCCAAATCCGATGTTTGAACGAAACCCGTGCAGCCGCTTATTCTGTAGGCCTCGGGACATACAGACAGACAGGAGGGCAGACGGACAGAATCCATGGGACCCACTTTTTTGAGTTCCTCTATCATCGTTATGTCAAAGTTGATTAACATCTCCATATCGAATTTTTTTACGAATACTAAATTAATCTTTCTCTATGAGGTTTTCGTTCTTTTTTCGTTCAGTTCCGGCAAGGTGCAGTTTTTCAGTCCATTTTTGGGGACCATGCGTTATTGGTTTCTTTTTTGATTGTATCTTTTATTTAATGCTGTAAAGTATACCAATTGGTGGCCGTATTGAGGTGTCTGTCTCATTTGCATTCATCTCTGACCTCAACCTTGCAAGCTCAACCGTCTTTTCGTTTCTTTCGATATTACTTTGTTCAGGAGCCCAGCAGAGCTTGATGTTGTGGTAGTTAATCCTGCTTATTTAGTTTCGACAGTTCTTTACAACCTTTGATTTAACTGTGTTGGATATAATCGATTTGAAATACTATTTTGTTACAAACTTGATCGGGAATGATTCTGAAATCAAAAAGTTGTGAAAGCCTTCGGAGCTCTAAAGTGCGACAATAGTTTTTTTTTTGTTTTTCGTTGAAAAGGGTCATCTACAGTGGAATAGGATCAATATAAGGCATCAAAAAATTAAACAGACTGTGCGAGGTACTTTGTCAAGGCCTTATTGGACAATAAAGGGAAGTATGCCACCCTCAATACAACAGAATCATTTAAGCCACTATGTGCTGACGTCTTGGCTGTATATTAGCATTTATGACTGCTTCGTCTTTTTAAATTGATAAATTGTCATAAGCGGGTGTTATTGGACAAGGAGACATGACAACTGCGGCCTTGGCGTTGACCCGTCTGAGACTAAACCTGCCCTTTTCGCAAAAAAGCAAAATTATCCAAGCTATTTCATCTTAGTCTGACAAATAGGCCAGCTTCTTGGTTTTGGAATAGTATCGGAGACTGTACGGGTGTCTACAACTCAATGTAATGCATTGGTTGTACACGGCATTAGTAAGGCCGATTCTCTTTCTCATGTATCGAATAATAGTATTGGCAACCGTCCGGGAGTGGAATTCAAAACCATAAAATAATTGAAAAAAAAAGAAGCTCAACGAGTATCATATATCACTGATAACCCCAATCACAGCGGCAATACAAACCATGCTTCAAATTCTCCCGATCAGAGTGGCGACTGAGAGGCACTCGATAGAGGAGGAAACAAAATATTGTTCATGCCAACATACCCTTACGACATCTTCCCAAGCTGCGAGTGCCCCCTGAAATTAAGTCTAACATAGGTTTTGAATGCCCCATATAAATCCAGCAGATCAGAATGGACGCAACGCGATGTTCTATACATCGGAGAACGGGTGCAGATGCGTCTCCTTCGACCACCCGAACTAATGTAGCGTCTTTCATAAAAACGTCACCGCCGCTGTCTGTCTGTTGGTATGTTCGGAATTGCAAAAAGATATCGTTATACATGTATATCGAAAGTCAGGCATCCATCAAATCGCTCAAATACAGTGATAGGCAACTGTGTTACATTTTAAAGGTTTTCATTTTGAAATAACAGCATTTGAAACATTTTTGAAGCGCATTCTCCAACTAAAAAAAGGGCCAAAATAGCAAAATATTATACCAGGCTTTCGAAAAAAGTGCCAAATTCAAACTTTAGTCGCACAACGCTCACGCCTAGCTCATGCCTACAACCATCTCTGCAGGGCTGCTGGGATGAGGAAGAGGAGGACGGAGGACGGAGGAGACAAATGCACGCTTGTTATGTACTTCCCCTGCTGCCGCTTTTATTCAGAAAGCAACGCTAGGGTACTACCTTCTTCACGATCTAAACATTTACAATTTTATTAAAAAAAGCTTAAAACTTACAGTTAATTGTGAATATGTACGCATTCGCTGTTTATTACACAAATTTACAATTTATTGTAAACTTGACTGTCCCTCGTTGTAAAATATACAGTGGAGATTTTTTTGGGTTGGAAGCACACCCAAAGTTTACCGTGTGACTGATTTATGTGTCCTTTTCAGTGGCAGCTCAGTGGACCTATTTTGGTCTTGTGCACCTCATCGGGGACCAAACTTCAACAAAATTTTCCACTCATCTTTTTTCTTTAGATTTATTTAGGTTCCACTTATCATTTATCCGGAGAAATGCTCTGCACTTTTTGTGTTCCACTTGAGAGTAGTCACTTCCATCACAAAAATAATGAATATCGCTTCGCTAATAGCTACCTACGGTGTGCCACTAAAAGGTGAAAAACCTCATATAATTACGAAAAGTGTTATGAAATAAAAACTGGGCCAATATAGCTGTGACTCACACAACTCCACTGATATTTAACCGATGACGACGCGTTAATAATTTCAAAAGAAAACACATGACTTGCCTGCGAAAGTGGTCGGCTTAAGTGAGCAAAGTCGTAAATTATTCAAAATAACCAATTTTATATCGAATTTTATTATTAGTTAACTTGACTCAGTTCAGTTAATCGCAAGAAAAATTTTAACTTACTTGTTATTCGCTGTTGGTCATTTCTGTTTTTGCCTGCAAAGAAAGTAGAAGAAAGAGAAATAATTTAGCTATCTGTCGAAATATATTTTCTTTTTCAATTTACTGGCGCTTATAAGGGGGCTTTGTTTGCCTATAGTGCTTACGCACAGCAGTGATGCCATGAATACATTGTTAATGCTAGATCCAGACTTGAAATAATTTATTTAAAAAAAGATGCCAAATGATTTTCTAGTATTTTCTGGAATTTCTTTTGTATTTTTGCTCTTTTTTTACTGGAATTTTTGTCATTCGTGTACGTTAAGCTGATAAACAGTGCATAGAAGTTTTATATGTTTCCCACCAGAGACAATACTGAGACCACCAACTCCGGCCGATTTCCCGTTACTTAGCCTACAAACTGTATTTTTATGGAGTGTTCACGTTTGGTGCGCTAGTATTCTTACATAGAAGATCGTATTGACAAATGTCACGAAACTTCAAAAATTCTGCTCACCAACACACTCCCAGGAGATATGAGACACTTCCGCTGTAGGCAAAGTTGCTGCCAGAGTTCATAGAATTTTATCCGTTTAATTTGAAATTGTTCGTTACGTGTGGATAATATTTTAGGAATAAGTGCACATTTGCTTAAAATGTTCATGAAAAATTAACAATTTAAATTGATTGAGGGAAAATGAAAACATTTTGAGCAAATTTTCTTCATTATTTAAGAAAAATTTACACACGAAATCGAAGTTAATGATATCCAAAAGCGGAAAATACACAACCATGATTGTCCTAATATGTTTCTAGTATATAGAACATCAACTTTAGATAGTTTTACTAACCAAACAAATCAAATTATTCGCCTTTTAACAATTTATAATAACTAACCAATGGCGTTCGGTAATGAAAAAATGTGGTATTCCCGAACACTTTCACATTTCCCCACGGTTGCCAAGGTTGGCAGCATTTATTTTTGCATGTCACACGGATTCTTTTTTGACATAACACCGATAGGAAAACAAAATGTCGAATTTGAAAAAAAAAAACTGAGGGGGCCAGCGGCAAGAGGATTGTGAGTTGGGGGTCTCAGTATGGTTTGTCTATGTTTCCCACCACTTTCCCACGAATCAGATGGAATATGAAATGTGAGCGGGTGAAGTGTGAGTACGATTAGTCCAGTTTATTGTGTACGTAAAGTAAAAAAAAAACAACCGCGGTAAATAGATTCCTCGATTTTAAAGTGTAATTTTTAATTTCGCGTAGTAGGGTAGGGCGGGGATAGTTGGACCACTTTTTACTTGAAGTCTCATATAAATCAAACTATTCAATGTATAATTTTGAAACTGGTTTCGTAAGAAAGAATGAACATCTAGCTTCTAAAATAAATTTGATAAAATTGAAAATATGTAACCGCAGATGATTAATGTTCACTAAATGAACCAAGTCCAAGTGGTCTAACTAGCCCCTATAGGGGGGCAAGTTGGACCAGTGTGTGGGGTTAGTTGGACCAAGCCCTGAAAAGTTGAAAAACAAGTTCCATAAAGTACAACAAACTACAAATTTTACAAACAAATTTATTTAAAACGGTTAAACCAACTAAAAAAAAAACATAACAAAACATAGATACTTCAATCGCATCGCAAACTTGCATCGGCCCAACATAACCTATACGGGGATTTTCTTGCGATTTTTTTTAATAAGATATGTTCTTAGTGTTGTTCTTGGTATTCCAAACTCTAAAGCGGCTTCCCTCAAAGATGTTTCTTTCGAAAGAACAGCTGCAATAGCTGTATTGGTCTGCGCTCTACCAGCTGTGGCTCTCTCCGTTACAAGTTTGTACGTTCGCATTCTAGGAATTCCAAATAACAAAAGATACATATAAAAACCGTCTATTTAAATCCACCTGGTCCAACTGACCCCACACTTGGTTTGGTGGACATATTTCGTCATAAATACAAAAATACTTAATTTTGTTCAATTTAACATACAGAATATAAAAATACAATATATTTACTTATCAAAAAACTTTACCTCAGTCCTTAATTCTGTTTTTTTCACTGGTAAAATAAAAAAACTATCTTTCACGTATTTTTTACTTTTGCACTAAAAAAAGACAAAACTGCGTGTGGTTTCTCTTCTGAGCACACGATGCAACTGAAACCGGTATGGCACGTGCTGGTAAAAGAGCGCACTTCGTTCGTGTATGATCATGTTCTCGTTAAACATACGGTTTCTGAGAAATTTGCGTGGTCCAACTTGCCCCGTGGTCTAACTAGCCCCGCCCTACCCTATCGTAAATATTTATTTAAAAAAAAAGGTTTCTGAAGACTGATAAATTAATGTTCAATAAAAATAAAATTCCTTGTTTCAAAAACATGTTTTTTATATATCTATTATTATTTTCTAAATTATTTTCAGCCACCGAATTCCTTACTTAAAAAAAAATTTGTTTTTATGTTACATAGATAGGCAGGAAAAATACATTTAGATGAATGTTTAGTGTAAAAGAAAAAATTAAATATTTTTTTTTAAAAAGCTGATGGAAACACATTTTGCTTTGCTCAACATTTTTTTTTTCAAACATTTTTTTGCAAACATTCTCGCATTTTGCATTACAGTTTGAGCAGCACTGAGGTACAGTATACAACTTAAAGGTTGAATGAAAGCGCACTGTATAAAGAGGTGTACAGTGTTTCCAGACCACTTTGCGTTCCATTGAGAAGGGGAATACCCAATGCTTACATATTGTTGGGCTTATAAAACAATCTCTGTGCTTTGCAGTACTGTACAGTGTACCTGAATATACGGTCACATTTTATGGAGCTGTAAGCCTCATTCGGCGCATTGACTTAGTGATTTTTGTGTTCGACTGCTAAGTGAGGGGTCCGAGGCTCGAACCCCGTAATAAAAATTGAATAAGGATTTCTTTAAACTTCGCCACCTCTCTGGAACTCTATTACCTCCTGGGAATCTCTTTGCCAGTTATAAAATGAAAAACAATTGACCCATACATAACCAAAATTTGCGAACTCCCATTGCTGCTGCAGCTTCGCTTTTATTCACATATGCTTTTCGACAAAAGAAAAAGGAAAACCTGATAAGTGTAGTACCTCTTTGGTTGCTTATTCGTATTCTGGAGTCCATCCATACAACGAAAGCGCTGTCAAGTCAGCTGCATTCACTACACCAGCTGAGCTTCATTTTGAATTGCCGATATAAGCAATAGCTGCCCCTATATCCTCTTCACAAAGCAATTTTAGGTAAGCCCTCACGACAACAGCACTACTGTCGACCTTTTTTTGTTTATCGAAATACCACACTCTCAAACAGACACACACACACACAGCAAAATGACAGTAAAATCTCAAAAGCCATCAATTTATGTTCACATTGCAAAGACGCAGTCGGAATCATCATCATTCCGGTAGGACAAGTGGGCACTCTGCAAGTGGCACACCGAGCTCGAGATGTGTGTGACATGCATGCATGCACATTGTACTGCAGGCATCTCCAACAAACAATTCTCTAGAGTCATTCGTTTTACGTTCGACTGCAAGTACCTACCACCGTAGAGCCCCCGGGGAGTAATTATGGCATGTAGACAAGGCCAGAACCTTGAACCAATTTCAAGAAGCCACATATCGTGCCGCTCGGCCACCCAGTATGCTGATGCTGGGTGCATCATGCATATGCAAGCAAAGAGCGAAATCAATTCCAAATAGAAGGCCGCTCTAACCGTTCAGAGTTCAGGTCAATTCGTCAAGGGCCTCGAGCACCTCTGTGTGTGTGTGCATTCGATATATTGGATGTCTCTTCAAGCCGGTTTTGCTTTGCTAAATCCTTTGACTGGTTGCGATTGCGATTTTTGCTGCATGTTGGCACAGATTAAAATCACTGTGTAAAGTAGGGAAAGTCTTTCGAAATCCTATACTTTTTTAATTGCAACCTTGATAGCGATTTTCCATTCGGAATACCTGTGTGGCTCGTGAAGTGAATGACAATCGTCAAGCGACAGGACAATCTAGGTCAATGTCGAGTCAAACTCCTTGCGTGTCACAAAGAAATTGTGAACAACCGACATTTGGTTGGTGTGGGTGCCGCTCAATCCACCTGTGAGATGTTTATTTATTCTCCCTCTTCGAAGTAGTTCAATTAATCATAATCTCATCATCGTCAGTAGCAGAGCGGTGGTCGTTGTCGCCGTCATAATTGTTGACAGATCCGCAGCGTTGCCATTGAACTATTACGCCACCTGCCTTTTGGAATTATATCGCAACTGGAAATTTTGCGCTCAGGTAACAATGACATTGAAATGTTTCGAGTAAGTGCGCGGTCCCGGCAGTGGGAGATACAATATTTGTTCAGCCCACATTCTAGGAGTTTTTTTTTGGCTAATAATCAGATACTTGGCAAAAACAGTCATCGCAGTACACCCACTACAAAAATGGATGAAAAAAATATATGAATTAGCCAGCAACATGAAACTGTTTTGAAATACTTTCGCAATAGATGTCAAGTTCATTTATTGTATAGTTACGTAATGAGGTTTTACTTTTTTCTAAGGATTAAAAGAGGTTTTGGAGCATGTCATGACGCACTTTGGTAGCTTTTTCGCAAAAGAGCTAGTTTTGACGAGGTCTGTGGAGAGTTTGCAATATATTTAGAATTTAGATCCTTTTGAAGTAGGTTTAGTGTAATGAAAGGCAAGCAGAAATGCCATATGGCCGTTGGCCTCCTATTTCATGGGAATGTCTGTCAAGCATGCGAGTCATTAAAAAAAATCCCCAACTCAGTCCATGTGACGGTGACCATTCGTACTCGTTTTGAGGGGACAGTCCTCTTTTTCTCTACTATGTCCTCTCCGATTTTTTTACTAACAGAAAACAATAGGTTAGTGTTGCCGAAAGTACTGCCATAGGAGTATTTTACTACTTTCAATACATGCGTACTCCCACCTTTCACGTTCATACTCCTTTTTTTTGAACACCTAAAATATCTAACACTTGCAGCAAAGTGTAATTTCAACCTTAATAAATTTATTTCACTTCAAATTTCATGCAAAATTTGGCAGCACTTTTGTGTTCCAAACTTTGTGTTCCAAATCTCCTGTAGATAGTTTTATTGAACAAACAAATCAAATTATTCGCCTTTTAACAATACATAATAGGTTCGATCGCGTACGCGATTTGAATCGAACGCAATCGATATAAATCGATCGCAATCGCACAAAGAAGATACACGTACTCATCAAATATGACAGAAAAAGAGAAAATTAGCAAAATAACGAGTAAAGAGCAGTTCCTCTCTTGGCTCGAAACAGCTCAGAGAATTTCAACGGGCAAGTACTGATAAAAATGTCAAATGCGCTTTGACTCAGCTCAACTTTTTGAGAGAGTTTCGCTCAATTTTTCGAGTTTGACAGATTTTTAGTGCTTGCTTGAAAGTACGCGAATGGACGTAATAACTTACCAATGGCATTCAGTAATGTAAAATGTGGTAGGTATTCCCGAACTCTATCACATTTCCCCATGGTTGGCCGCGGTTGGCAGCATTTTTTTTTAATTTTTTGTATGTTTTTGCAAGTAGGTGTACCACATCTTCAAAAAAAGCTAAAATTGCACGCAAATGTTCCGTGAATGATGATTGAGTGATTTTGAATTTCTTAAGGAAATCGACAAAAAGCCATTCTGTTCGTATTGTAATATGAAACTTAAAAACTTATTTACTTACTTTTTTTACCTATTCATAATTTATTTATTTATGTTTTTTTGTCAACCGAATTTTTTTTTTTAAATATATACCAAGTAAAAAAAAAATTTTTAACCGCATTTTATTTTTGAAGGCTTAAAAATGTGTATTACTACGCTATTTCTTTCAAAATATTCCCCACTTTTGGCTGCAGTACGACCTTATAATATTTGTCTCCGGCGACACTGCAATAGGTACATTGTCCTCTTTTGTCGTCTTTTTCCCCTAAAGACCATCCTACTATAAGATATATGCGACATTGCGAGTTGGTAGGTACCTTCCCAATTCGTACAAAGCTGGCAAACTTGTATTTATTTTCAAAGACCAAGTCAATTTTTTTTATTAAACCTACGAAAACCTAAAAATTTTGATAGTTCAAATGTTAATTTATTTTTACTTCAAAAAATAGCCCTCTTTTATGTGATTGAAAAAAATGTTCACAGTATGCATGTCCAACATTGAATGTGGCAAGTTTCCCTCGACATTGAGTGAGCTCCAAATAAATCCATTCCATGACCCTATACTCCTGTGGCTTGGATGTTCATCCCTATAAATAAAACTTCAGGAACATCCATTCAAAGCTCCCACCTGTAACCTGTAGGCACTTGCAGTGTCGGGGTTTCTGTTGCATTTTGCATGTACATTAGTCCGAAGAGTATTGCGGACTTAGACAGCGCTGTAGCTCGGAATGAAATACCTGACAAGCGTCCCCAATTAGGCCGTCCTTTATCCGACTTCCTACCTGGACAATACCTACACATTAATTATTAAAACCTGAAATGTTTAGCGTTTTTCTAGCTCAAATTTTGAGAGCCTCCTATAATCGACGAAGACCGAATGTGGATCGGTTATTGATCACCTTCAGACAACTCATCCATGGCCTTTTCATACCAATACAATTAATTTTTGAGCCAGCACCATCCACCATAGTTTTGTTGGATGGAGGTTCGCTTTGCTGGCCCAAAGGTCTTTGTAGAATTGGGACACAACTTTTGCATTAAATACCTGTCCTTTTCCGGTTGTTAAAGTTGTATAAAACTTCCATCGATGAGTTGTCCAGAACTTATGGATGGTTATGCAATTGCCACGGATGGCTTGGCTGATATGTTCAACACGAAGACGTCTCCTCTCCATCGTTCTCCAGAGCAGACGTTTCAAGCGCCTACCTGCAATCTTCTATCCGCAGTAAACGCAGTCCTTAGTAAACTATTTTTAGTTGCACGCTCCAAGTAGGTTGAGGTTTGCCAATACTTATTTTGTTCCGGTGACAGCAAAGTCTGGAGTTCACTGAATGCAGACATATTTCCAGAAGATTGCAAACTTTGGTAGGTACCTATAGTTAGATGGTGCAGGGAAATAGATCCACGGGAATTACCTCCACATGGAAAATAAGACCACCCTGATTGGGAAATGAGTCCACTCAACAAAGGTGTACTAAATTCCCACCCAAAGTGAGATATAACTTCACTCAACAGTCAGTGGAATTATTTCCCTCGGACAAGAGAAAAAAGTGAAGTTAATTCACAGCAACACAAGAAAAACTATTTGCGTTTAACCAGGTAAATAATCTTTGTAATTTTAGCCTAAAGCCCTGATAGCTAGCGCTATAAATTTTTTGTTGTTTGTATAATTTATTTATGAAACAATAAATATTATTGTTTATTATATTTTGGTAAACAAAATATTTTTTAGAGTTTAAACTAAAATGTGTTACTCTTCTACATTAGGCCTGTTTTTTTTTAACCTTCGATCCCAGCAAGGCAAAGTAAAGTAGGATTTTCAGCACGCAATCACAACAACTACTCTGAGTCTCGAAGTGTCAAGTAGAGCGTAGTTGTACTTACTTTACTTTGCTTTGCTAAAATCGAAGAGAAAAAAAAACAGTCCTATTGTATAGAACAAAATGTCAAATTCGCGCGCATTTTTCACTATTACTTTATCTAATTATCAACTTCTTGGTTAATTTTGTGTATATGTAAATAAAGCATTTACCACAAACCTGAACGTTCTTGAACTCCTTTAAAATTGGAACGGTCCGTGGTGGACCCTGATATCTACCAAGCAGACCGATATTCCGACTACGAACTGCGCACGCCGGCTAAGCTTAGACCTAACAATGGGGACGTTCAAGTATCTAGTATCTAGTAATTCTGACAGCTCACTCACTAGATGTATCTCGGTTTTGATTGGGGGAATTCGGTCGTGAGAGCAGATGTTTCAGTTGACGTTTATGGAGGGGTAGCCGACGAATCTAGTCGAGAAATTCGTGACTGAGTACCAAGTTGACAGTTCTCATATGTGGACGACGTACAAAAAGTGGCTTTCCCGAGCAATCTAGCTTTTGCGTTTAGGTTACATCTCATCCAGACCAATCTAGTCGACTTAAGATAAATAGATTCTTGAATGTGCCCAATACTGCGTTTTCCATTTGGGGCAGTTAAGGAGAATTTTGCCCAGTGCTGTAGTCGATTCGGTTTGAGGACAGTTGCATCGCCTTTGCTTAACCCGTGCATTTTTTTGACACCTAGTCTTTTCCCTCCAAACCAAAGCCCATCAACTTAAATTTCACTTAAGCAGTATTTTCCTTTAAACGAACCTTGAATTATTGAGAAAAGATCAAAATTCGGTGATAAATTTTATGTTTTTGAGCGGAGTTGACTGTACCTGGTTTTGCCCTCCTGCACAACTTGGCCAGTATTTTTGTCCCAATGTTCGGTTATTCAGGACCAGTTGTCTACACTCAACTCAGTATGTCGATGTCATCACTGTATGCGAGTAATTGGACAAACTTTCAAAACATGTGTGGAACATTTTTCTTCCATTTAAATTTTCAATTCGACTGATTCCTCTGTTAACTGCGCATATTAAAACTTAAAAGGTGAGATTAAGAAAAAGTTAAAGTGCTTCTCGTGCCGGCTATAACTGTATTTTTTCTTAAGAAAAAAAAAAAACGTATGGACCTGGAAAAGCTGAACTAGTATCACTTTGAATCTCAGTCATCCGCATGAAAAGTACAGTCAAAGTGAAAAATTGCCGACCGGATTCAATATTAAATTGTAGGTCCCTTTCATTTCAAGAATAGAAATATGCGCAAATAAAAGCTAGGCCTAAGGCACCATATCACCCTGTTGCGCCACCAACTTATTTCTATTTTTATTTTACAAAGTACCAAACCCACAAATGCGGATATCATCTAAAGAAACCATCCAATATTTACGCAAAACTGCTGCCAGGGTTTTTCCATCTAAACTTAAATTGGCCAATCTTTACTCAAGTCGTTGGCCGACTATTTCATAACGCTTAAGCTGAGTCATTCAACATTTCACCCATTTCAATGTGGTCTTTTGTGAAAGCGATGACCAGGAAACTCTGACCATATGCGGTGTTGCGCAATATTCTCGCTGGTTTCCGTCATTAATATGCGAAATGTATCTTCGGTGAAACTGTTTGCTCTTTTTTCTCACAAACAAACAGTATAAATCCGTTAAAATTCCAATTTAAGAACAACACCCATTCACAATAGCACTGGCACGCATTAAATATTCATTACCAGCATACCAAAGCGACGGCCTACACGCTGCAAGCTCTTCGTGCGTATACCATACCCACCGCCACCACACCCGTCACTCCGTCAGTCTTTTAAAGTGAGAGTATGTATAAAATAAAGATAAATGTATCCAATTCCATAGCTACAAATAGAATAACCAATTCAGCGGAAATGCGAACCAATATGCGAAAGAAAACCGGAATATTGTGTGTTTGTTGGTAACGCTATTCTATTTTTCACTCTTTAACAACCTTCAACTTTCGTTTGCCCTGTGTGTCGCGTCGCCCCCGTCCAATCAACATACAAAAGCATCTCGATACAGCGCGTAATCGCTGTGCCGTAGCTCGCATCAAGGAAGCAGTATAAGCTCTGTCGCATGTCAAATTGACAGCCGAGCAGCATACTGTTACTGAGACTGACTGTGTTGCTTTTGTATACTCGCCTCGCAGTATCGGGTTCGGCGGGTACGAGTTGGTATGTATGGTAACTTCACGCGCAATCAATTTGATGGCGGCGCGCGCGAGAGGAAAATCCAAATTCCGTGAAATCGAATTAAGTGAGCTTTCGTGTTGCGCCACCAAAAGAGGCTTTCGCTCTTTCGATGATGCTGCTGGCTGGCTGGTTGTCTGAATAGGATTTGCCTCAGAAATATGATGCAAATCCGGGCTTAAAGAGACAGCTGGCGAAGAAGGCGAAACCGGTTGGATTTACACATTTTGCAGATTCCAACGCTCAGTAGTAGACACTCTTTGACAGAATCTGCGTCTTAATGTGTTTTGTTATTATCGTTGCTGACGAGTGACGACTGACGAGAGTCGAAGGTCATCAGTATCTGAGTGTTACGGGCAAGCGCAAAATAGCTCTGTTTAGGCTCTCTTATAGAGTTTCTTGTTTGTTTACACAAAAGATTACTAACGACTTTCGTGGTAAAGTATTGGAGCATTCAAATCGGTTATTGTTTCTACCAACGTGACTCAGGTTGAATTTGAGTGCGGTTAGAAAAATCCTTTTCATTTTATAGCGCTTTAAAGTAGGTAGGATTCTGAAAAAGGCATGAGTAATAAATTCTCTTAAAACTAGAATTTAGGAGACTCTTGGAACCTTAATTTCAGATGTCCCTAAATATGTGACACACGCCAATATTTGTAAGAAGCTTGGCGTAGGGTTCCTTTACGGAGCTGCTACATCACCACTTCACACAGTAGCAGACGTGTTAGCAAGAAGTTGCTTGTAGATCATTTGTGACGATAGGCCTAACGTTGTTTGCTTAAAAAGCAGTGATCTTCTGTTGACGGTGTCAAAAGCAGCTTCAAGGTCAACGAAAAATATGTGCAGCTTCTTTTTATTCTCTCTAAAACGTCTTGCGATAGCTGTAACAGGTCATTCAAGAAGTCCGTAGGATAAGTAAGAAAAAAACAAAATTTTGACAAAACTCGACTTTATTATTCAACATAGTTACCTTCGAGGGCGATACAACAGTATAGCGATTTTCTAACGTTTCGATACCACTTTTATAGTACGATTTTTCTTTTTCGTCAAAATAGGCCTCAGTTTAAGCAATTACTTCATCATTGGACTTAAATTTCTTTGCAGCAAGCGTTCTGGTGCATAATAGTGAAGCCATGTTTCATCTATTGTCACATAACGACGATAGAATTCGATTTCATTGCGGTTAAACAGCTACAAAAATTCCTCTGGAGCATCAATTCGTTGTTGTTTTTGGTCGTCTGTGAGCTCACGCGGCACCCACTTTTCACAGAGCTTTCGCATACCCAAATGTTCTTGTAAAATGGTAAAAACACTACCATCTGATATCGTTACAATGCCAGCTAGCTCGTGCACCTTCAATTTGCGATCTTTCACAACCAATTTGTGGATTTTTTTGATATTTTCTGGAATAACAGCCTCATTTGGGCGTCCACTGCGCTCTGCATCATTTTTGCTGGTACGACCACGTTTAAATTCAGCAATCCACTTCTCCACCATTTGTCTGGATGGAGCAGAATCCAGATAATGTTTATCAAGCCATTGTTTGGTTTCCACTGAATTTTTACATCAAAAAGCAATGCTTTATCAAAACTCAAAATTCACTTTTTTCCATTTTTTTCAATCACAAAAGTTGCTTCACACAAAATTGCTATAACTCACGAATCAATAGTCAGATTGCTGTTAAATTTATACACTTATCGTTTGAAGGCTAGAACTAAATAAAAATCATATGGAAAATATTCTAGTAACACCATCTATGTGTCATCCTATGGACTTTTTGAATGGACTAATATATATAAATATCTGGTCCACTGTCGACCAGCCTGGAAAATGCTGAGGATTCTATTCCGTTAGACCCAACTCACTAGCCTATGGTAGAGAACTTGGGTGAATAATTTTCTTTGCGAAAATTCCACAAAAGGGACCCTTCCTCAATAGTTTTCGGGCAGGGAAGGATAACCTTTTTTTAGAAGCGACCATTAATGTTCATCGGAATAATTTTCTTGGTGACGCGGATATCCATGTTCCAAAATATTACTGATAGGGCTCTATTCCACAAAAGAAATTATCAACTTTTCACTTTGCACTTATCAAATTTTACGTCAATTTGAAAAACGTTATGTTCCACAGAACTACAACATTTTATAAGTGATAAGTTGAAATTGAAAGTGTAATTTGCAAAGTCTTTGCAATTTTTATATTCTCTTTGCAATTTCTGTTCCACGTACGTTCTCTTTTACAAAGTGCAAAGTTAATATTGAAAAGTGTAATTTGCAAAGATTTATGCTGTTTCGTTCCACAAAAACTGTAAACTCTATTCTTGCACAGCAAATTTTTATAAGTTTGTCAAAAGTTTGCAAAGTAAACGATCGTTTTACAAATTCATATTACTATAACTAGTGAAGCTTTCAAAATGTTAAGACGTGAGTTTTTGTTCGACGATAGTGAAGACGCGGTTATAACAAGAAATTATAGAGACCGAATTAATTTTTCGGGACTACAAAACTTTAATTTTAAGGAGTGCTTTCGTTTAAATCAAATTCAAATTGATTTCCTTTTAAATAAAATTGGAGAAAAATTAAAGCACAATACACAGCGCAATCATGCTTTGTCGGCTGAACAATTTGCAGAACCATCCATAGAGTTGTCGATGTTAAAATAAACGTTTTGTTTCAAAACAAAGTGCGGTGGCCCGATGACGTCGGTGGTATTGCTGAAAAGTTTTTTATATCCCTCGCATAGGTCCATGTTTTTTGGTCTGACGCCAGTTGCAGGTATTGGGCTTTTTTTCAGGCAGCCTGCTTATCTAATTTATTAACCTTCAAAATGAAATGTAAACTTAAATATTATGTTCCAAATACAAAGTGAAAAGTGATGATGATGACAGAAATGCAAAGGTGATTAAACGCTTTGTGGAACACTTTGCACACTCACTTTGCAGGAGAGCGCAAAGACTTTGCAAAAGTTTGCTAGTCCAAAGTGAGATTTGCAAAGAATATTGTGGAACAGAAACACTTATCACTTTGCCAAAAAATGTATTTGATGAGTGCAACGTGAAAAGTTGATAATTTATTTTGTGGAATAGGGCCCGGTCAGAAATCCATACAACGAATCAACCATAAAGAAGAACGTTATAACAACTCACATATAGTCAAGAATCGTCAGAAAAAAAATTTTAAAATCATTTTTTTTACATCTAACCTGTCTACCAATGTCCAAATATTTAAGTTGTTGGAAGCGAGCTGTTACTTTGTTGGTCTGAAAATTGCTCCACGCGGCTGTTTCTAAAGGCCGGCCAACACCCACCCTCAAATTGAAACCGTTTGATGAATCTAAAATATATAAGCAATAAAATATGTAGAGATTTTACAGATTTACCAAGGAAAAAATATTAACGAATACACGTTCGATGACTAGACAACTCGCATAGCAACATGTTACATCCTGGTCACATTTCACAACAAACACTGACGTTTGCCTGCATTCAAATTGACATTATCAAAGTCCTTATTCTTAATCAGTTCCCGCAAAACTTCATCTACCAACCTACATCCAACTTCTGAAGAAAACTCATTTAAAACTCGCATGTGGAACTTACTTTAAATTTCGTTTTAATTAAGTCCCCTTATTTCGAAATAAATTGCAACAAAACTACTACCAACCCACAGTGACGTGCACATCGCGCTGGCAGCTAACACGCGACCGGAATAAACTAGCTCACTTTCTTAAGCAGCCATATTCTGGGCCAATCCAGAACACCCACGATACCAGCATTAACCAGAGATAAATTGTACCTATTCGGGTGCTAGTTGCAAGTGTAACTACTGTTCATTTGGTTCTATTTCTTCTCCTTTTTCCACGAACATGCAAGAAGCACACACACGACACACTCATATCAACTCCTTTGCAACTAAGCAGCCCTAAAGTAAATATCGTAAATTCGCATTGCACTCTGCGCTGTTTGCAGCTAAATATCTCGCTTTTATTTTTTCCCATTCAATATCCCTTCACTTTGTCGAAACTATTACTCGCACATATACGCGCTGACGAGTGCACTGGGATCGCATAGCATACAGCAGCGAGAGAGAGAGTTGCTACTGACTTCATTCGGCGAAGAGAAAAGGATTTCTTTTCTGATGTAGGCACGAAACATACACACTGTTTGCCGACGCAAGGCAGCGTAAAAATCACATTTTGCTTCATATTATATGAGGCGACGTCAGCAAGGATGTTGGCATTAAATTCGTGCACCCAGGTCAACAGGTTATATCGCATACAGATAATTCGCTCACGTATCTATATACTCCCATGATACACAGGCAGGCAGGCATCACCTGCACCTGCACCATTAAAATGCGCGCCAGGAGTACAAGTACAACACTTCTGACTAACATGCTTCCATATCATACATCATTTCTGGTCCCTATCCTTGCATACTCGTATCTACGAAAGTATGCGCTGCGTGTGTTTCAACTCTTTTGTTAGATACTTTCGCTCTGCATATAAGCTCCGCCGGGGATAAGTTAAGCATATAAAAACGGAATGAAACGTGATAGAGTATACAGCGGAGCATAAAAAGTCACAAAAAAAAGCGTAGATATTTATTTTTACTTTTGATTCGTCCTTAGGATCCGCATTTGTCACTGTTACCATGTACATGTAGAGGTACATATCAAAAATGTGTACTGGCCCTACATATCAATGCAGTTGATGTCGTTTCCTGACAAAGCAAGGCCAGCAGGTTAACGGGGTCTGTGTGTATCTTAAACTTTTTGGTGGGGCAAAAATTCAACCATCAATAGCAGAAAATTGATCCACAGAAGCTATTCTGTGATACGTCCTTATCTTATCTTCTGCAAGGCAACATCAAGGGATGTTGTTGATGTCGATGCGCGAATGTGGCTTTAGTCTGCAAATATACCTAACCGACAGATGTGCTACCGTGCTACCAAAAAAAAAGGTCCGTTTAGGTACACTAGGTCTAGCTACCTCATAAACATTCGTTTGACGTGAGTTTTTATTTTTTGGGCGAATTGAGAAGCTCTTTCTGGCAGCTACACACTCGGGTGTTTGTCAGATATTCGAGAGAGGCGGTGCAGTGCAAAAAACCCTAAGATGTACAGTAGGGTGGTCCTTATTTTTCAAATTTGGATTTTTTTCTGAGTACCCTTTTTTTGTTCCTACACCTAAAAACATTACTCTATTTTTTTTTTACGACCACGTTAATACGTGCCGCGCTAGTTTAAAGTTAACACTTTTTATCTTATTCGTTCAGCAGAGGATGAGTTCTTTGGATTTAAATGTGATTGCGGAACGTGTTAATAAATTCCGATATTAATGAAACTTTTTTTGTATTCGTTTTTAGCCCAACGGAACAAAATAAAGGGGTACTCTACTCTATTCATACAAATAAGGACCACCCTGAGGTACAGTTTGTAATCTTCCGGGGATCGAACCTGATACCCCAAGCTAAATGCATTAATTTATATAGTCTAATATAAAAGACTTTATTCCATTTGTTTGTCCTGTCGAATATTGGGAAATGGTTTCGGGAAGCTAATCACTGGCATAACAGATGGTGTGTCTTAAGTATAGTGACCATTCGCCCTCTTTTTGAGAGGACAGTATCGACAATACTTCTAAGTAAAGCAGGCATTCCTTTATTTTGGACAAAGGGGCGCACATTCCTTGCAAAAAAATATTCAAAACGATATTTCTCGACACGAGCTAGTATTGTTAAATGTGGAACATTTTTGCTATTTTCGGTCTTATAAGATAGAGCATAGCTACATGCTTTCTAACAAGTAACTAGTTTTTTTCGTTTGAAATATCCGGACGATTTCACCCATTTTCTCATATTTTGAATAAATCGTTATCATTCTATGAACAAAAGATCACTTTTTTTTATTCCATTAGAAACACCTAATTGAAAGCATTAGGAAAAAAAATGTCACTAATTTCAGTTGCTTAATAACCGAAATATTGATATGAGTTTATATGACGAACTATTGTTTGCTGAAGTTGCATCAAAATCTTCTTCTTTGTGATAAAATCACATCATTTAAATTGGATTAGATGGCCAGGAGTACAGAATTTGCAAAAATGATGCTTTCGTTGCTATAAATTGGTTATAAGTGGTGCTTCTTTAATGTTATTCAAAGGAATAGAAAAATTTCTTGGACAAAATCGGGCTTTATTGATTGGTAGTTGTTACTACTCGGCAAATTTCGACTCATATCGAAGGACACGGATGAATGCTTTGCGGAAATGTGTTTACCGTTGCTTTGTTGTTGGGAAATCGATATAGTGGATGCCACCGAAAAGGAACGCATTTTTTGATTTTAGTTGAGGTTTATTAAGTAACGCTTGAGTGAATTTAGAAATTGTAAATGCAGTTACATAAGTTGGGGTATGCTTTATGCATCAGTGATTTCAAATAATTTCAGTCTATTGGAAATTCGGAGTTATAGGTGAAAACACAAATGTCCTTATATCACCGAAATAAGACATTTTTGAGAAAAAATAACTTCACTACAAACAACTATAAACGATTTTGAATGCAACTGACTAGTTCTCATTTCAAAATCTCAGAAGCGCGGGCTGACATTTTTTTTCAAATGTTTTTAACTTTCTAACGGTTAAACTATTTATAAACGAAACAAAATTCACTACAAACAACTGCAAACGAATGCCTATCGAACTGCATTTCACGTTTTTCATCCTAGAAAAAGTGCGGGCCAACTTCACATAGGTTCAATTTGGCAGTTTAAAAACAAAAAGAGTAATGCAAATAAGTTACATCAGCCGCTGATTATATTTCTTCGTACCTAAAAAAAAATGTTAGTTTAGATTAGAATAAAATAAAAAAATAAGTATTGGAAATTCGGGAGCAGAGACAAATCATACTGAGACCCCCAACTCGCAATCCTCTTGCCGCTGGCCCCCTCATTTTTTTTTCAAATTCGCCATTTTGAATTCCTATTGGTGTTATGTCAATTAAGAATCCGTGTGACATGCAAAAACATACAAAAAATACAAAAATAAATGCTGCCAGCCGCGAAAACCGTGTTGAAACGTGAAAGAGTTCGGGAATTCCACATTTTTTCATTACTGAATGCCATTGGTTAGTTATTATAAATTGTTAAAAGGCGAATAATTTGATTTGTTTGGTTAGCAAAACTATCTAAAATATATGTTTTATATACTAGAAACATATTATGACAAACATAGTTGTGTATTTTCCGCTTTTGGATATCATTAGCTTCGATTTCTTGTGTAAACTTTTCTTAAATATTGAAGAAAACTTGCTCAAAATGCTTTTATTTTCCCTCAACCAATCTACAATTTTCATTTTTCATAAATATTTTAAGCAAATGAACACTTATTCCTAAAGAAAAATACTATTCACACGCAACGAATAATTTCAAATTTAACGGATAAAATTCTATGAACACTTCCAGCAACTTTGCCCACAGCGGAAGTGGCTTATTTGTTTCCGATTGTTCTGGTGACAGGGCCGGACTAACCATATGTGCAAGATGTGCAAGTACACACGGCGGCAAGCTGTGGAAGCGCATTGCTAGGAAAACAATTATTTTATCTTGTGCGAATACATACTGCCATTTGCATTTTAAACAAAAAGCTTGTTCAAATAAGCCCAAAATAACAACATCCATCACACCTGTGCTGAATTATTTCTTGCATATTAACTCACATCACTTGCAATGTTGCAACTTCAAGGAGAATCTAACTCAAAATATCGCAAAATAAAATATCCCACTAGACCTATGAAAGTTTATTTTACTTTTAAGTTTACCTACATAGTCTCAAAATATTCCACGCAGTTCGTGTAGGTATATTTCTTTCACATCCCCTTTCATTTTACAAAAGAATCTAGCTCAAAAATCCCAAAACAAAAAATACCTCAATAAAAAAAAACGCATTGAAAGTCTACCCCCTGGGTGATGTGGAAAAGACTGGAGCCGGCACTGGTTGGTAACTCAGCATTTTTGAAGTTATGTGACATTCGTCAATTACGAATAATACTAGCGCACCAAATCGTAACCACTCCGTAAAAATATAGCTTGTAGGCAAGTAACAGCAAATCGACCGAACTTGGTGGTCTCAGTATTGGCTCTGTCCAGAGATTTCATAGCAACCCTAGTCCCAGGTTCGATCCGCGAAAAAACACTAATTACATAATATTAAGTTTTTTTTCTCTACTGCGCCACCTCCAGTGAACTTCTGACAAACATCCGAGAGTATAACTGTATTAAAAGAGCTTCTCATTGGCCGTTTCGTCTCGGCATATAATTTTAGATCCCTTGCATACGTCTCAAAAATGAAAAAAACTGAAAAACGGAACTGTTGCGCCAACTACTTTTTTTTCATTCTTCTATCTCATTTTCCTGCGAAACTATATTCCTGTACCATTCTCCTCCGTCAGGGTGCATCACACTCCCACACACTTATTGCCATCCTACGACATGAAAACACAAATTTAATTCTTCCATCTTTGACATGTTTGGGTCAAATCTTGGGCCTCAAATATAGCAGTATCGCTGAAACTTGGTTAAATTATAAATCTCGTTGTGGGAATTTCAAGAATGCACAAAGGGAAAAACGGGGGAAACAATAATTCATATAGTATATGATATACGAACTTGGAATTTTAACAAACTGACTGAAAATAGTAAACCAATGACCAATTCAAAAATCTTTGTGTATTTTTTGAAGCTGACCGTCTTTTTCCCTCCTCCATCACTAAATAGGTTATCTCTCAAATTTATTATAAAGCGTTGTCTGCTGGACAGTTAAAAAAATACCACCCCTCCCCAGAAGCATTAAAAAATTCGTTTAATAGTTATTTCCGTCAAGAAGTGCAAAAAAAAAACTAACCAGCTTAGTGGGCAAAACTTTCTACCAAAGTTTGCAATCTCCGAGAAATTCCACACCTGCAGACTAATGTCTGATTTTTATTTTATTTTATAAAGGTAAATTATCGAAATTTATAAAGTGGTTTCAGTCTATTACAGTTAAGCCAGTGAGAAAAAAATGATCCAGCTACAAGGGATAAATTAAATCTCTATCCCCAGATACATTTACTTTTCGCCTTACATCTTCACGAAAGAATACCTACGAACAAAAGTCGGGTTCAAGAGCGATATCTTAACGGAAAGTGACAGATAAATGCATGTTCCTAATGAGTGCATCTTAAAAGTTGTTCTTCCTTTTTTTCGTTATTGTGTTGACAACACAGGTGGAGGAAGACAAGAAAGATACTCAGGTGCATACATGTGATACGATACGAC
This sequence comes from Cheilosia variabilis, assembly GCA_951230905.1. NCBI lineage: Eukaryota > Metazoa > Arthropoda > Insecta > Diptera > Syrphidae > Cheilosia > Cheilosia variabilis. The sequence continues at coordinate 47,943,767 of OX579676.1, forward strand.
ATGCGAATCTTATCCACTTACATTTATTTTTCGTTGTTGTCGACATCATCGTTGTTGACGGCGGGAATGTCAGCTGCGTCGTATTCCTTAAAGGAACTCCTTGGAACACAATGCACACACTTTCACTCTTTCATGTGAGATGGGGAACAGAGTCTTCGCTTAGCTTTGTGGCATTCACTGTTTTCGTGAATGACAGCAAAAAATATATTTAGGTGTAGGGAACCGGATGCAGTAAGGCATCAGCATCAGTGTCCTTGTAAGATTTTAGTGGATCAGTCAGTCTGCTGACACAAATATCCTTTACACAATGTCGGATGGATTTCGCGTTTCTTTTGTTCTCCATAAACCATTCTCCTTCGGTTTGCGAAACTCAAGTTTGATATGTGTATTTCCTTAGTCGCCTTACGAGGGGGTAGTGCTGTCATATTTTCCGACGACAAAGTATCCATTAGCTGTGCGATTTATTAGAGTACCTGTGTTTGAAATCAAATCAGGCCAATTTGTAATTCTTTGATAAATTACTAGCAGCGAATCATTATCTCCACCACTTTTAAGGCTATACCGAGATGCCAGATCTGCCATAACGTTCAGGCCAGAAATTTATAGTTTTGTAAAGGCAATTGGGAAATCTGAATGTCGAACACGTTACTACGGCCAGAGGGCCACGTAGCTCACGTTTATTACCGACTTAGTTTAGGGGGGATGACATTTTGCGATCAGAATCACGTGCGCAATGGGATTCAACCCTCAATCTTTTCAATAGGATTTGATTAGTTTTCGTAGCACATTATTTGTACATCTAAATGTCAAATTTTTGAAGGTAGGTACTTCAATGAATTTGACATTTAGATGTACAAATAATGTGTGGGTCCATATTCAATGTGGTTAAAAAAAATGAGAACTTGCGGTTCATGGATCATGTTTTACGTAGCGGTTATTGAATTTTCATTGGAAGTGGGGCGTTGTCATTATTTCAAAAATATACCGAAGTTATGTGAACACAGTTCGGGATTTGGGTAGTCACTTTTTAGAAATATGGTTTAGAAACTGATTTGTTCGAATATTTTGAGAAAAGCTAAGTACGGGAACTTATTAGGATTATTTTATCTTTAGTATGTATTTTGGTCAAAATCGTTAGAACGGTTTTTGTAAAATTTGACAGACAAAACGGTACCAAATACTGCAATGTTTAGTTTGAAAAATACTATTGTTCCGTAATACGATTTTTTAGCGAAAACTGAGTATGCAGCCATGTTAACCTCTGCTACTTAAACATTAATATCAATTTTGGTTGAAATCGTTACAGCTGTTTTTGAACAAGTCAAACTGGTATATGGGAAGTACCATTAATATTGAGGTTACCGTGCAACGAAAATAACGTAACCGAACTGTAAGCCCCCAGACTCCAAATCCGAAGTTTGAAAGAAACTCGGGTAGCCATTTAGGCCGTATGCCTCGGAACATACGGATAGACAGACAGACGGACAGAATTTTGCGAAATTAACAGAGCTGACGAACCTCCCCACTTTTCTGAACAGCTCTTTTAACGCTGTCTATACTGCCTGAAAATCGATAAATATATATAGAACATCAAAATCAATTTTATTTGGGTTTTTCCAGGATCGAATGTTTGATTAGCTGCAGACTTTACTCAACGCGCGAATATTATCTGCCTAGGACACAACAGCCTTCCAAACTCTGTAATCGGCATTCGAGATAGCTTCGTTCTAAAACGAAAGCCCCATTTCCCTCGTTTTGTTGTCGTCTCAAACCTGGGAGAATCCACAGTTGAATCTTCTCCTCCACTCGACTTCCTCAAACACATAGGTAGCTGTGGGCAAAGTGGTCCCCAAAAAGCAATCTGTTTGTCACTAAATGGTGGACACAATTTATATGAAGGAAGACACTACTGGGGTTATCAAGCTGTTTTATCTGAACCCGGCCAGCTAAGAGGGGCCATCATCCCTTGAAGGCCTTTTTACACCCAAGGCTGCAATGGCAAAAATCCACCAGAAGTGAAAACCCTGAGTTACTTCTTTTGTCAAAGTCCGTCTCTGGTTGGAGCCAAAAAAAAAGCCTTCTTCGACTTGCCTGTCAAAAGTCGTGTAACATAAAGTTCTGCAGAATACATTTTTTGAACAGAATTGACTTGCTGCACTCACCGACAGCCTAAGGTCACGCCATGTTGTGATTGGAAAAATATAAGCTCATAAGCGTAAATTGTTAATTTATGCAAGCAGCCGCGTTTATACCGATCTTCTGTCTACCATTCTGATGAACGAGACTCCTTTTTTTTTTTTTTAATAACTGAAGGACCGTCAATATTATGTCGAACTTGAACTGCTAAACGAAGCCTTTTCGGAAGAAGTTGGTCTATGGAAAACACCTCACGTTAGATTGATTTTTACATTTTTCCTGGGTTAAAAAGTCGCACTTCAACGAACTGGGCACTCAGCTCCATAGCAAGCTAGGGAAACAAAATTTAACTTTACAGCGGGTTACCTAAAGACTTTTGAATGCACACTGTGCAGCTTATGTTTAGCAAATTTTGGTAGCAATCATTCAGAAAGTCCAGTGTAAATATAGCCCCAAGCGAATGGTACTTTGGTACCCATTTTTTGAAGATAGAACTGGCTTACGTCGGTCGCTTGACAGCTAAATCAACCAATTCGGTCAGTAAAAATAAACTATGGGTCATACTAGACAAACAAACACCCCAGAGTAGTAAGGGATGGACATGAGTTCGGGAAAGCTGCAATGCACTCCGAATAATGTAGCCCCACACCAGGCTTAAACAATAAAGTCTACAAAAATGTAAATAAAAATCCTGAAATCCCCATTCTTAGGAAATCAGTTACAAACATTTCAAACTCTGCTGAATTTAATCGCGAGGTTTTCTTAAAAGGAAATCACAAAATACCGCACATCGCCTCCCATCGCACAAGAGCCAATTAAGTGTTTTCTCCATGCACATGCCAACCCTGTATACAACCCTTAACAAGATTACAAATCAAAGCTCCCTTCAGTCCCCCACTAGCCCCCATTGCATGACAAATTTAAACCAATCTCTCCGAGGCGCACCAATCTAAGCCCCATTCCATCAACCCCAATGAATTCTGTAATCATTATACACGAAGCGACCGGCGAACCGCTTACGAAGCTCATTTTCATACAAAACAGGCCATGGAGCTTCCTCACACTGACACTGTGCATCCCCCCTAAGGATGGACGACAAAAAAAATAAAAAAAAATTAAAACCCAGAAACTCGGGATGAAATAAAAACTAATCCACCCCTAAATTAGCCTGGGCACGTTCCAAGTCATTCTACCGACTCTCACTCATTAGAGGCGCCAAAAAAGGACGAAATTAGGTACACTTTTCTACATAATATGCGGTTTATTCACAGTCCCTTTCCCCTCCGATGTCTGTAGCGAGGGAAAATTTGCAAAACCAGCATCAAACATAGAGGGCGAACGAAAAGAAAGGGAGGTTCGCCACCTCATTCTTAAATTATAAATGCCTTTTGCCAGATTGCCGGAATGAATACGGATTAAAGGGCTTTACAAGGATTCTGGAATAGATTGAGGTGTTTTGGGTTCTGCTTATGCACTGTGCTTCTCATCTCTGTATTGTATCAACGGTCACCCTATACATAGTCATACTATCTCCATAACTGAGGGCACACCCCGGTCGAATCGGTTGTGTCGGGCTTAGGGAGAACGGAATAAAAAATCACCTTTAATCAGCATTTGTCTTTTTTCCTTCGTGGGCCGAAGAACGGGAACTTCTGTCCCGGACACACTGTCCAAATTAACCAATTTCCGGAGCACAACTTGCGCCAGCTGCAGCCACTTAAGCCACCCAGGGGCAACACTCGTTCTTAGTCCTGTGTGTACACTATACTGGTCAGCAATAAAGAGGACTAATTTTTATTTTTCGTCCTGTGTACGTTTTTCACGAGTTCTTTCTCTTCTTTCTTTGCAGCAACAAGTCAGAATTCATTATTGAACACACCTCCAGTTATGTACGTGGAGCGGAATTGGCGCATCTCGGAGTCGGAACTAGTTGGCTCGGTGATAGCCAGGGTCCGGGCGGAGGATGCGGAAAATGATCTGCTGCAATTTGGCCTGGAGCCACTTTTCCATGGCAACTATGCTAATCCGAGCGACGCTGGTACGACCAATGATAAATTACCATTTCGCATAGACCCGGACACTGGAGTTGTTTACCTTAACGAGAGTCTAGCTGGACGAGTGAGTATCCTTTGTGTGTGTGTTTTTTTTACAACTGAAACCACCCATAGATTTATGCTAATTGCTTACCCCATGTGGGTATATAGTACACTCGTATGGTTCGTTTAAGGAATTTTCGGTTCACTTCTTTTCTTTGTGCAGGGTGGCGAAAACTTCTTCCTCTACATCATCGTATCGGACGGACAATTAACGGTGAAAAACGAAGTCTACGTCAATATTTACGCTCGGAATGATAATAAAATTTACGGCTCACGTCCACCATCGATAACGCAGGCCGCGCGCAATATATCGCAATTCCTGCCCCCGTTCCATATGTTGCCGGGTGTGCAATCAATTAGGGATCAGCCAGGGATTAGGTATCCGATAAACAATCTGCCACCCGGCTTTGGGATGAACAATGTTTACCAGCCAATGGCGCCAGCTCGACCTCCGTATTTCGACGGAAGCGAACAGCAGAAACAACAGGAACAGCGGCCGAGTGCTACCAGCGCGGAAGATGATGGTTCCGCATCAGCATCGAATCAACCAAATTCGGTGGACTCAAGTACAACGCGAACAAAACTGACGCCAGTTGGTGGTGGCAGCTCAAAGACGAATAGCAGCGATGGTGCTGGTGGTGGTGGTGGTGGTGGCCAGCGAAACAAGAATACTCACGCAGCGAAAAAGGATGGAAATGACAACATCAGCAACCAGGAAGAGTCGTCGGCGTCCTCCTCCTCTTCGCATGCGATTAGAGCCATTATCCCTGTCATAATCACAGTTTGTGGAATGTTTGTGGCAGCTGGGCTCATCGTTCTATTTATTTATCGCAAACGTCTGTGCGCCATTAGCAAGACACTGAAGAAGAAGAGCAAAGAGGAAATGGCTAAGAAGTCGAATCAAAGTAATTTGAGCAGCAATCTGACTGATGACAGTCGAAACTCAATGGTGCTCCAGCATTGGAATGGACCAACGGCATTCGGCAATAGATACGTGCCCTGGGAGAGGGATCAGCAGCAGCAGCAGTTGGTAAGTTGAAAATAATTTCAAAACATTTCAGTTCGATTTTTTTTTTATTTCTTCTTATTTTTTGGCAATGGCATAGGGCAATTCGGGGGTTGAGCTCACTAATTCGGTGGATTTGATGAGGGATGATGTTCAGCAGCCAGTGGTTCGGTTTAAATACGTTCTTGAGTGTAGGCACTGGGCGGGTAGTTTTGATGAGCTATTAGGCATGTTTAAAGTAAATTTGCTTTTTTACCAGGCAGACAGTCGCTCGAGTGAGTAGCTATTTTCGTTGAATATCGAGCGCGCTTTTTAAAATGCCCTCCAGGCTTTTATATGGACCATTGATTGCATAATTAGCTGAGACCCTTGAACCACCCCGAAGACTTAAATTGTGTGCCGAAATGTATTCGAGATATTGTTAAAGCATATTTAGGGTCAAAGAAATTTGTCTCCACATGTAGGTTAACTGTCCCTTTGCATGTGAATTTGCATTTGTTTCCACATCACTTTAATACCGCTCATTGAATAAGTTTAATGGATCTCTAAGAGAAAGCATAGGACTTAGTGGAGCAACATAAACAGGGATGGTGAGCTGTGTAATTAGCGCACTGTTGCGATATTTTCCTATGTTTGACAAAGTGCAATGAAGAACTTTACTTTCATGTTTCAAGTTTCAGTGATTTTCTGGTGTACTTTGGGTCCAAACTGGTTGTTAGGTGGACATCATACGTAGGTTCTTCCATCGGGTTTTAACAAATTGAATTTTTATTCGTCGCTCCAGTTGACTGAATTGAAAAATGGCTGTTTGCGAAGTTTTTTCGTTTTCTCCGAGTAAATTTTGATACTATAGGCCTTTTCTCCCCAAATATTGTTTTCTAATAATCGGCCCCTTATCAACACCTTGATTTGCTTCCGTTTGCGCTCTTATTTCAACAGAAATGGCAACAGGGTCCCTTAGAGAATGCCTCACTAACAGACTGTCATCTTGTTTAGTTGTTTTGCTTGGCCTGGATCGTTCCTGATTTTTAAATGTGCATGATCCTGAGAGTGCTTTGTGCCACTCTGCATTTTTTCCGGGAGCAGTTGATTGATTTTTGAAACGTTTCTTACCTCTTTGGTATGATTCGAAATCAGGCTCCTTTCCTCCTTCCTCCTTCGTGGAACTATTTTTTTTTCCCATACTTACTCATTGGTTAACTAGTTCAGAAGATATATGAATTTGAAGTTGCCTGAAAGTGGGCAGATCCTGGACATTTTTTTTTTTAAATATTTCTGACTCACCAACGCGATAAAGAGGCACTTCGACCTGAGCAGATTTATTGTGCAATATGATCAGAAAAGGTTTGTTTAGGCTATTAGAGTTTCTACTTTCCTAATGTAGATGATGATGATATCAGCAGAGGATGTGTTTACTTCTTCTGGGCTTAATTTCCCTGAGAAAGAAGTTCCTTCTAATACCACAAAGGGCTGAGCACTCACATAAAATATGCTCAGTTGTTTCGTCTTCTTCAAGACATAGGCGACACTCCGAAGAGTCGGCTACATGTATTTTATTTAGGTGATATCGTAAACCATGGTGCCCTATTAGGTAGCCAACTAGATTTTTGACATCATGCCTACGTAGATTTAGAATCTTTTTGGCATTATTTCTGAAAGGCTTGATTACTTTTTTGGCCTGTCTTAGGCCAAATACACTTGTTGTGTTCCAAGCTTTTTATGGCAAGGTTCGCCGCTGATTGTGAGATTGCACAGTAAGGTTCAGGTCCTGTAAAAGGTGTTTCCGGAACCTCTTCGGGCCAGTTCATCGGCTTTTTCGTTTCCTTCAATTACTTCGTGGCCAGGAACCCACCATATTTTGGTATTGTTTCTGGTGCAGAGTGTTTGGATGGTATTGAAGCAGTGTAAGACTGATTTGGAGTTAATGGTGGGTGAGCTAAGGGCATTTATGGCACGGAGCTCTTCTTGAAATACGCTTGGGCTTTTTCCCATTGGTATTGACATATTTTGGTTTGGTCCGAATATGCCGGCTCCGACCCTGAGTCCATTTTGGAACCATCCGTATAGCACTTTATGCCTTTTTGGCAATTTGGTGGGCTACCACTAACCCACGCCTCTCTGTTAAAACATAATGTTTTTGGGGGGCGGTCTGTTATCGCGCAGATCACGTCAAGTTCTTTAATCTCCGAGAGAAGGGTCATCAGGTCCGAGTGATCACCGATGTCCATCTCCTTCAATTGTAGCAGATTTGTTGAGCTGCACCTGCACCCTGCACATACTTCGTCATTATTTCATCAAATCTGCGCAACGGTTTTCCAACAGTGGATAGCAGAGCAGGCGTAACGAAGTGTTTGGTATATGCTTTTTTGATGCGATCTTCTACGTTTTCCTTCGCAGTTTATAATCTAAGCCAGGTCCTTAGTAAATGGAGAACTCGGGTGATACCTTCCAGCAAATGTTAAGGCACTTTCATAGCCAGAAGGACAGCGCTTGCATAATCTGCAAAAAAGAAATGGGTTCCAACACAGAATCTTAATCATGAGATTTATTTGAAAGGTAAGAACTAAACCTATCAAGGAAAAACCACGAAATCTTGCTTTTTAAGGTTCTTCAATAAACTAGTGTGGTTGCTCATTTCAAACGTTTTTGTATTTTGTAATGTCAACAAATAAGGGAAGAAAAAACGCATCTTCTTAAAAAGCCATATTTCATGCCAGCCTGTGAAAAGTAATCATGTTTAAAAACGGTACCATTTTTGCTGAGAAATTTTTTTCAATAACTTCACTGAATACAGGCAAAAGTGATGTTGGCAGGTTATTACATATATTCCAGCTGCAACTTTTCTATTAAGTGGAACCACGAGCCCACATAGATACTAGAAGCTATTAATCAACTCTTATTCAAAGATTCATTGTTGACCATAAATTATTTTTACAATCAATTGCTATTGCGTAAATTTTTTGCCGTAGGGGAGCACAATGAAATTACGCCAAAGGCAATAACACCCAAAAATTAAAGTGGAAAAATAGCCCCAAAACCTCCAAGCAAAGTTGTGTCATTTTTATCCTGGGAACAATAGCTCAAATATTTTGACACATATGTATGTCGTAAATTTTGGCATGTTTTCCAAACCTTTTCCTTAATTTTTTCAATGCAAAAATTAATGAAATTATACCTAACACAAAAAGAAATTTATTCTACAACTTGTTTTGGGTCTCATTTTCATACTTAATTTAAAAAGAAAAAAAAAAACACAATTTTTCGATCTTATTTCCAAGCCAAATTCGTAAATTATGCCAAAACATAGCTTTTTTTACTTTTTGGCTATTTCTCCAAAAATTTTACGTAACTACTGGCGAATTTTCTTTTTAAAGTTTTGGAGATTTTGCCGAAAGCATTACACAGCAATTCTTTTGGTCTCTTTTTTCAAAACACTTTTTGGCGTGATATTATTGCGCCTTCTATGCGACCTTTTTCCAATTAAATCCTCCCGGCTTCACTTCCACTCAGTCAAGCCAAGCAATCACTTTAATTAGCAATTAACCTGCTAACCTCAAATTTAAGTCGACCATTAAACCATCCCGAATGTCAAATCACCCCAAAGACCTCCCAATAATTAAAATCAACTTACCTTTAAACTTTGCTCGCACCTTTCCAATATCTAATTAAATTGCGCATAGAAAGCCCTCTCCCCCATCATCAAGCAACCAGCCAATCCATCAATCTTTTTCAAGGAATTTTCGAATTTTCCGCCATCGCATCGTGACATTTTAATTAGATTTTATCAACTATTGATTTTTACTAGCACGGAGAATTTATATCTATGGGTACCACCTTTGAAAAGCAGGACACGACACGCTGCCTTCACCTCTAATTCAAAAACCTGGTTCTCTCGAAGCTCAAAAAGTAATTAGTAGAACATCGAACGAACACTTTAAATACACAGCACTAGCTTCACGCCAGCAGGATGAAGCGAGAGCGGAAGAGAGGGTATCAGTCGTTCTTTTAAATTCCCCATCTGCCTTCTCATATTTTCAATGAATGTGACTATGATGCTGAAAAGCTTCTTATAGCCTGCCTCTGTCAAAGGGATAACATAATACCACGATAACCCAGCGTGCAGATAGATTTCAACAAGAAAAGTAAGCAAAAGTGTGTGTATACGCTGACATGACGTGCAACTGATGAGGCCGACAAGCCATGCCATCCCAATAAAGATTGTAATTTGTCAACAAATCACAAAAAAAAAGAAGAACGGAATAAAAAGAAAAGGCACCCAAAATATTACCATGACAGTAAAATGAGAACCAACAAAAAATTCTACGAAATTTCATCCTTGTGCATGTTCGGTGCTGAAACAGGATCTGATTCTGATGGGGATGCTACTTCTTAAAATATCTTCTTTAAAAAGGGCATATAAAGCCCCTGAATGTCACTCGATTTGACGTTAAGCACGTGTGCAAAAATAAATATAATATCTCTGGAAGCATACGAGCATATATGGTTGTCCCATGTCGATGGAGAATGAGACAAGGTCAAATAAATTGCAGGACTGAATCACAAGCTATACTTCAAACATAATTAAACACGAAATTGCCTAAAATTCAAACAACATATGCTGGGAATTGTGTAAACTAAATTGAAAAAAAAAAAATGTTAGGGGAGGGGAGAGCGGGGGAGAGAAGTAACATTTTCAAGTAAAATTGATGCTGCTCCTACGATCTTGCAAATGGCTGACCAAAACCTATTTCAAAACAGACAGCAAAATCTATATAAGCTTCAAAATTCACAAAAATAAGTCCAATTAAGTCTGCTTAGAAGATATCAAAATATTGCCTTTTTTTAAAAGTCGGGGGTAAGTCTTGAAAATGATTAAAAAAAACTTTTGTCATCTGATTTTAAGAAAATGTATTAAAAACAAAATCACAATTCACTTGCTGAAAAAACAAAAAAAAAAAAACATATTTTCCCTTACCTGCTTTTTGATTTGGTCTTGGCAACCTTTCTGGCTATGCTTTTATTTTGTTCCTCAAGAAATGCTCGTTTCTCTCAAGTATCGCTTGGAATGGCTAATTTTCCTACTCCCCGCGAAACCGTTCACTTTTTTGGAACTGCCTTTGAGCAAAACCTTGCATCCTCTGGGATAAAGGTTGCATTCTGCGCTCCATGTTGCATGCACTTTAGAACAAAGGACATTATCTATAAAATTAAAACCGCACAAAGCTCATATATATACACAAAATTGACCAAAAGATAAACGCAAAGCTGCAAAAAACCACCAGGACTGCATTTCCTGTATATGAAAAGCTATACAAAAAATTGAAACAAAAACAAAGTTACAAACCATCCAATTTTCCGGACCTTACACAGTACGACTAAAACTGAAGATCAATACAAAACTTAAGCACGCCGTTTGCTTTTGGAGAAGACCAACATTTTTTTCATTCACGCGGCTCTTAGTTTTTAGTTCTTAAATGTTACAACTAACCCTGTTACTTTTAACCTCATCTTCCCCTATTATTTGATTGAGTTGGACGATAGTCATCAAAAGGTTTTGCTATTTCGGTGGGACGATTACCACAGCTAATCTGGATGAGACGAGTGTCTTCTTGTTGTTCAACGAGACTAATGCTTTGCCAATCAAAAAACTGGCGGTATCACCTTTTATTTATTTATAATGAAATGAGTAGAATGAAAATGATTGAATGAAAAATGTCGCCTTTAAGGCTGGTAAAATTAAGTTATAAATTCCCCATACAAAGCAGGTAATTGAAAGGACTTTGGTGACATTTAATTTGTCGTATGGTCGATTTTCGACCACAAGCGATACTAGTATAAATTAAATGTTGATTTCGTATTAGGTATATAGCAAATAAAACTTTTATGGCCCCGCTAATATTGGGAATAAATTGGGCGCGTTCAAAAACATAGTTGTTGATAGAAGAGTAAAATCTTTTTAATTCGTGTTTCAAAATTTTCCAAAACTCTCCCTCAAATGGTTGAAATGGAAATATTTCAACCTTCAACTTGACAGTTTTTTCCATTAATCAAGTCCAATCCAAAAAAATCTTTAAATGGTTGCAATTCTTCTCGGATTATTTTAATCTGTCATTTATGTTTCAACTTGTTCCAGAGGCCGAGCCACAATTGATTGAAAACAGATCTTATTCGACCAACAAAAATTTGTCAAATGTCAATAGTTTTCTCGACTGGCAGTCTTGCTTTGTATTGGTTGTTTGGGTGGAAACACATTACAGCTACAAAATGCACAAATGAAGACCGGGTTTCATACGGTGTGGCAATTCTTGGCTATGCAGCGCAAGCCTGTTTCGCGCATAAAAAGGCAGAGAGAGATGGAGCTCTGAAATAAAAAAGAAAAACGCCTCTTGTAAGCCATTGCCAACGACAACCCTTAGTGGGGCAGCCACTGACCAACCATTCTATTTAGAAAACAGAATATAAATATCTGCATTTAAAGTTGTGTTTTATGTCACAGAAAGAGATACGAGAAAGAGAGATATATGTCGTGCAGGTAGGGACATCATTGGCATGAGTTTGACATGAGTAACTAAATCATAGGTACCTACCGAGAGTTTTATTTCTGTCGACTGTCTTAATTGTGATAAATGCGTCAATTCAACATTTTATTGACTCCAAATAACAATCAAGCTGCGTTCATTAATGACATGTTACCGACGTCCTTTCTCATGGAAGAATTGATCGCAGTCGCCCATTAAAAGAAAAACGAGAGATTTTGTTGATAATGAAGTCCTTAAAAAAATGACACCTCATCATAAGATGAAAGAAAGCCACGGGCAATGGGCGTTGCTGATATTTTTTTTTAACCCTCGCACTAAATATTTTGTTATTAGTGCCGCATACATGACTTTTTTTTTTAAGGACTCTAGAAAAGAATCCCATGCGACGAGGTCGCACGGATAAAAAGCTAGAGAACTATTTAAAAATAAATTGTGCCCACAACCGGTCCATATAGGACCCTAGGACTACGTTGTCATAACAATTCGTTTTTTTAAGCTGATTTTCAGTGACTTAGCTTTCTTTGTACTGTTACCGTCCAAATATCCTAGAGTTTGCTTTCGCATGTTTGTCAGGCATTTCAGGAAGCAATTTGTATTTTTGTAATTGAAATTGACCATACAACCCCTCGTTCCGAAGTCCAGCATACTAACCACTGAGCCACTGGGCCATACATAGGGATTAGGTGCAACTTACTCCACAATCTTTCGAAAGAAAAATAGCCCAAAGTTCATACCATAGGCATAGTCCCAAAATACTATCCAGAAATTTGACAGATGTGGGCGACGTTTGCGGGCGGTAAGAAAGCTGATTTTTCAAACTTCCAGGTTAGTTGCTGGGGTGGGTTTATCTGGCCGTTTCCCTAAAACGCTCTTTTCAGACTACCACAACGCACTGGATACCTTAAATGTCAAGGGATAAAAATGTGAGTGGTTGCTCAAAACCAACCTGTCTAGTTGTGACCATAAAAAAAAAACGGATTGCAGGTATCCATGAGGGAAATGAAAAAATGTCTTACCTACTTTCGATTGCGTTCATGCGGCTTCGGTAGGTGGGGAGGCCAATTTTGCTACAATCTTGAGCTGTTTTGAAGTTCCCATTTTAGCCTTCCATATCTCAGTCACAGACATAAAGAGATGGTGGTAGTAAATGTGTTTAAACAGAATATTGCAAGTTCCTTTTATCTGTTCTAAAGAAGAAAATTCACTAAGGACTCCACAGAAAATTTGCCCAACGCAAGACTGCTTTCAATCTGACATTTGGTGCCAGCATTCTCTCTCATCTAATTTGAAGGAAAGAATTGCGTTTACTACTTCAATTCGTGGAATTCAAAATCGTTCCCAGGGGGCCTATTCGAATTGCTTTCCCTTCCGCTCTTAAGGAGGAAGTTTGTAATACATACTTTCGAAAGGAAAAAAAGTATATCAAATGACATTAATAGCACTTTCGGAATCCTAAATCCGACAGCTTTCGAAATACAGAGTATGAAACGTTCGTTTTGGAAAAAAAAATACTTTCGGAACGATCGTACAGAGTAGGGCACCAGAACTTTTTTTTTTTTTTTTTTTTTTATTTATTTTCTTAAAATGTTAGTACAGAATTTATATTATACATTTTTCATTAACGAAATTATTAAACATTTTTCGAAATAGGTATCATTCTATAGCACTTGTGTGACTAGAGGCGAATGATCCATCTGTTATAATTACAAAAGATAATAAGTGTTTCATGTGGGGCAAATACAAAAAGATTTAACTGTAAACCCATTTTTATTAAAGAAAAAAAGAAACAAAAACTAGAAAATGAAAATTGATTATGAAATATAAGCTGATCTCAACAACGTTTTGACTTTAGAAATATCCATAGTAAAAAGCCATTTTTTAACACTGCAGAAAAATAACGCGGGTTGTTCTATTATTCTTATTTCATATGTTAATTTGTTAAAGAGCCTAGGTGCCATCGCAGTATAAAATTTCAAAAAGTGTGTTTTTCTAGCTACAGGGATATTTACAACTGCCATATTATTTACTCTTAACCCGTAAGCACTTGAACTTCTGAGAGTGGCGCTGTAACCGCTTCGCAGGAAAAATACTTTAAGAACTTTAAAGATGTAAAGATGATTAATTGGTAATACTCGGAGATTGTAAAATAAGGGCCAGCTATTTGTTAACCTGTTCGCTCCACAAATAATTCTTATAAGATGTTTCTGTGCAATGTTTAATACTTCAATTGTGGAATTGTATATACCACCCCAACTTGCAATACCATATTGCAATTTGGATTGCACAAGTCCATAGTATATCATTAACATAATTTTTTTTGAGCAATGTGGTTTCAATAGATACAATTTACGCGTAACAGATAACATATATTTTTTTAACTCCTCTATATGCGCTTTCCAGCTAAGATTCTTATCAATTAAAACCCCTAGATACTTAAAACGTTCTACACTTTCAACTTTGAAACAATTTAGACTACATACAGAATCTACTGAATAATTCCTTTGTCCGCAAGCATGAACAGCTAAGGACATTTTTTCGCAAGCAGCGGAGTGAAAAATGATGTCGCAATCATTAGGACATGAACCATTTAAATTGCAAACCATAAGTTTAGTTTTGTTGCTGATAAGTAACTCATGTTTAGCAAACCATTGGCGTAGTATTTGTAAGTCCATATTAAGATTTACTACCGAATCAAACAAGTTTTTATTTGTATACGTAAATGTGATGTCATCGGCAAAAGCAGTTATATGACTACTAAAGTTTTGAATAAACAAAGAGTTGACATATATCAAGAATAGAATTGGCCCCAAGACTGATCCTTGGGGTACACCAATAGAAATTTTTAATTCATCGCTGTAATTTGTATTTAATTTTACACGTTGACTTCTTCCCGACAAGTACGAAGAAAACCAATTATAAATTACTCCTCTGAACCCAGCTTTGTATAATTTGTCTAAAAGTATATTGTGGTTAACCATGTCGAATGCTTTAGTCATGTCTATAAAGAGAGCTATACTAGTATTATTGTTATTAAAGCCATTATTAATTTCACTACTCAACTTAAGTATGGCATCTTCAGTGGACCTCTTCTCCCGAAAACCGTATTGTTCGTCACTAAAAAAGTTAATTTTATTGAGAAAGGATATTATGCGCACTTTTACAAGTTTTTCAAATAATTTAGAAAATGTTGGAAGTATAGATATAGGCCTGTACTGTTACATTAAACTTCTATCACCTTTTTTGTACAGGGGAATAACGTCAGCGACTTTAAGAGACGAGGGAAAAATACCACAGTTGACACTCAAATTAAATAAATGACTCAAAACATCAACAATAAACAGTGAAATATGCTTTAGAAGGCAGTTGGTGATACCGTCAGAAGTGCTGGAATTTTTGTTGTCAAGGAATGAGATTTGTTTATAAATTTCAAATGGGGTAAACGGTTTAAAAACAAAAGAATTGCTTTGATATGTGTCATCAACTACATTTTCATATAAATTACAACTACAATTATTTTGTGGAGGAGGCTGCTTTGTTTGAGTTGCCACAGACACGAAGAATTGGTTAAAATTATTGGCAATAGAAACTGGATCAGATATTGTTGTACCATCAACTTCAATTTTCAGAATATCGTTTTTATCAGTTTGACTGTTAAGGATATTATTTACTACTTTCCATTCTTCTTTCACATTCCCCCCTATATGCAGTCTCACAGATTCAGTGGATTAGCATTCAGTATGTTGGACTACCCAGGTTCAACCTTTCAGGTTCAACCACCAAAAATGGAAACTACACCAAAGGTTTGCTTTCCCAATACTCGGTTATATGACAATGTCCGGCAAAACTCCCGAGAGCATATCGTACGACTGCTCGAATTTATTAAACAAAATGTAGGTCCTTCGTTACAAAATATCAAACACATGTAGGTATTGTTTTTAGAAGGGCTCCACAAGTGTTCCACTCCTATGTCGACCTAGGTGCACTCTGTATTCCTTTACACCGTTTCTGGCATTGTTAAAAAAAAATAATCTTATATAGTGTACGTAAAAATAGAGCTGATCATCCTTAGATGGAACATGCTTTAGAACTCAATGCATCTAAGGGCGAACGTACGCCGGAGAATCGGAAAATAGCTGCCAATCTTCGGACAAATAAAAGCCTGCAAATGGTTAAACTTCACTTAGTGATTTTATATTTTTTGTATGTCAATATTTTTGCCTGGATTGCAAAGCTCACTCAAACGCCCATCGTCGTCCTTTAAATATTTACAAGAACCCTCAATTCACTTTGATATTTTCTTTTATGCTGCATTTGCATTCCTTAGTTTGCTGCATCCGACACGTATCCAAACGTTTGACAGCTATCCCTTTTTGCAGCACCATTCCTTATATTCTATGGGATATAGTTACTTGTTATCCTGCAAGCGACACCAACACACGAAACAAAAACCAGCTCATATCCGCATATACAAAACATATCGCTGAAGATTCAATTCACTTTTCACGTTGCTATACTCTATTTTCGCCCTGTTGCTGTTTATCTTGCTGTGCCAATGCAGCTCGGCGCTTTTATTATTCTCCTGTCGTCAGTTTAGCGAATGCCCGCTGAGAGCGTGTGCGGGTGGACAAAAAAAGATCCTTCTTTCGCATTCCTGTATATTCTTTGCCATTAGCCAAAAATATTTCGTATTCATTTCTATTGCACACAATGGACTGCGACAACGAGGTCCTTTTTTATTCTGCCATACACCCCAACCATATATCTAAACTTGTATACAATATTTCTAGGCAACATCACAGCTATCAACAAGTGCAGCAGGAGGTGGTGGTGGCCTGCCCGGCGACAATGGAGCCGTGCTCGGATTCACTGGCAATGGAGCTGGTGTTGGAGGTGCTGGCGGAATAGCCAGCAAGAATGGCGTCAATGGCTCAGCAGGCGATCGATGGGAATTTCCAAGGCATCGATTGAAGTTCTTTAACATATTGGGCGAAGGCGCCTTCGGCCAGGTATGGCGTTGTGAAGCAACGGATATTGATGGTAAGTCTAGGTTCAGTTGGGTGTTACAGGTTGGTCCATTGTTCCAAGGGGACGTACATGTTAATAAATAAAATATGTTCGCCTTGTTTGTATCCTTGTGGATCGATTCGAAGGGGTGATTATTGTTTATTTGCTTTGTGTTTGCACGTCATGTGTTATCCTTTGTTTTATCGTCACACTTATAGTCATCGGCGTTATTATGCGTCAGCAGAGTGGGGGTGGCGACGCGCAGAGTACTCGTATTAGGGATGACTAGCAGTGGTAAATATTTGAGATATCCGCAGGAAAAAAAGGGATATGGCCGACACAATGTCCGTATCGAATCTGTATTTTGTGTAGCATTTAATGATTATGGCCAAATGAAGATATCGCTTTCGGGAGGGCATGTCGCTACAGTCGCTTCGCAAACATTTGTTTTTTTTGTTTGTTTATATATTGCTGGTATTCCTGAGCTTATTGGTGGATTGTGTTTTGTGGGCCTATACATTGAGGGTCAGTTTTGTGGGATAATAATAATTATCACCAGAATCTGGTGTTCGGTGTACGGCATGTCCTTGAAAGAAGGAGATTGGCAATATTTGCTTTTCTTTCTCTGTGTTTCTTATCCTTCGGCAGTCTATAGGTAGGTATATAAGGTATATACGCTGAAAGGTGGATTTACGTAAGCCAGACACATATAATCGGGGAGATAAATGTTTATTTGCTGTCATGGAAGGGTTGTTAATTATGTCCATAAAGTTACGTTGATTCCATGCGCTGGGTGCTTTTATTTTGCATTGCTAAATGGGATAATTAATTATGTTGATTTGAGTCCTGTTAAAGGGTTAATTTATTCTGTAATTGGTGGTTGGTTATCGGGGGTAAATTAAGAAAGGGATGATTGGTTTCGACGACATGATCTACTTGTAATTGAATGACACGGTGCTATTGCGTATTATAATTCCCGGGAGGATAATGAACAGTTTAATGGATTCACTGGGGGATTTTGAATGTCCTTTGTATCGGACAATGTTCTGGCTCTGATTGCTAAGATCAAGCCGATTGAAAGGTAACTGTTTCGGAATAAGTAATTAAAAAAAAAAAAACTTTGCGATGGGACTTTCATTGTTAAGGGTTGATGGTGCTGGCAATGGTTGTGCATGCAATATTAGTTTTAAATTAAACGAGCTCACATTTGAAAAATAAACTTAGTAAACCCTATCACCGAAACTAATAAAGACTGCCTTCCCGACTCAAAGGCAAATCGCGATACGAACCGACTTTGACAACCCAAACAGGTAACTGCCCAAGAAGCATTTTGCGACTTCATGTGCCATGTGTCATGAGCGACGTCGTTAAGACGGTTTTGTTACCAGAAAATATTCCCAACAAGTAACATTTCAGACACATGCTAGGTAACATTTCCCATGTGGGAATATTCCTATCTTGGAGTTTTATATCTACACATGTACGTTATTGTGTCAAAATTGTTTCTTCAATGAAACATTATGTCCGCAGCGTGTAAAATGTGTGGAGATGTGTGTTCGTGCACACAATTCCTATATAATAGCAGTGAACCATTTTTTGTTACACACAGCGAGGAGACTACTTTTTTACTGTAACCACTATTCCCAAATAGGAATTTGTTAGGTATCCATTTTATATTTGAAAAAAAAAAAAAAAAATGCATATGGAAAATAATAAATTTTAAATTTATAGTTTTGGTGGATATGGTGTAATTAAATAGATTAAAATGTTACTATTATATCCATATAGACATCGTAGATTTATTTTATACTGATTTTATAATGCTCCCTATCAGCATTTAAATTTTAAAATAGCATAAATAATTATAAGAGACATTTTTGATTAAATATAGAATATTTTGTAAGGATCAAGGTTTTTTTCGAAGTACATTAGTAACATTTCAAGGCAAAATTATGTTCCCCATGAAATGAATATCACACATCACAATTATATACATATACACAATAATAAAATTAAATATTAATAAAGCATTTTTCCCAATTGGTGTTGAAAATTGTTATGGCCTCACACTTTGGGCTGAAATTGTGTGTTCAAAGATGGTATATGGGATTTCATACCATAGTTCCAAAAGTTCCTACTTTATGTTGCGCCACTTCCGAAACAAAAAAGGAACTGTTACTTCGTTGTTTCGAAACATAAGTTCCTAAATGGGATCACGAATTGACACCAGAACGTCGCCAGGCCTAAAATGTGTATTCGAATGCTACTTGGGTGTGTTTCTCCGCCATCATTATACCAACTAAAGCCGCAGGGGGACTTGTCTGCATTCATTCTCATACCGGCCCATTTCCGTTTAACACAGCGGGGATATTTTCTATATCAAAATAGCTATTTAAATAAAATAGTAAAGGTAATTCAGTGTATCTGACTGTAGTCAAACTATTAATTCAATCTTTAAAGCACCGAACGTTATTTGTAAGAAACTTGAGCCCGCTGGTTTGGAAGTAACTGGCTAATTATTTGCTATTTAGAAACGGCGGTCACTGTAGCTATCGACATAATATGCGTACGACAAGATGCTGCAACCCAGCAAACATTTGCCTTAAAAAATTAATCATAAATGCATAGACATACTAAATCACTGCTAGTGAAATGTCATTTTCATATACCTACTTCTGCGAGAAAATATGTTCCAAAACAGCACAGGCGCTACTGTTTTACAGCGGATTAGCAAAGAAGCACATGCCGCCGTCATGTTTAAATTGCCATAGTAAACGTAAACAAAAAAAAAAAGGTCGTTACCATAGAAACATGTAAACAAAAGAGCGACATCTTGTTCGAAGAGAGTCGTTTCCATAGTTACGTGTAAACAAAAGAGCGTCATCTATTGAAAAGAAACAAAGCTACAAAGAGTGATTTGAAATTAATTTTGTAATATTTTATTATTTTAGAAAAGAAAACGAAATGACAATTTCTTTACTTATTTACCCATAAACTAAAATACAAAAACTTACAGGTATCTTCCATGTATAGTTAAATCCCACTAATACTTATATCGCGGGAGGTAAATCTTCGGTGAAATTGAAATTAGTGCCGTAGTCAATCGACGTATTTCTTTTTTACTTCGCCCCACTGAATGTGCTCCCCTATAGCCATTTTATCCATCATGAGATATGCGACTATTTTCTTATTTTTCCTTTCTAGGGATGTAGTGCTAATGACTTTTTCGTGAATCCATCCGTCACTTCAGTTTTGGAGGACAATGATCTAAGCAATTTGTTATTAGAATAAAAAAAGTTATATTAAGCTCAACAGATTCATGTAGGTACTCCAGGCCTAGCTTTTTACAACCATTCGTTTTGTGTGTTTTTATTCTTGTGACGAATGGAAGGGACCTAAAATTACTTTATGCAGATTATTTGTTTAAGTCCGAACGGCTAAATTGCGAAGCTCTTCCAGGACAGTTAATACTCTCGGACGGGGAGAATGAATTTAAAGAGAGATATATGTATTTCGTACCTACGTCTAGTCGTCTACCCAAAAAACTCATATGTTCACATTGTTGTTTTTATAATTTCAATTCCTGTCTGCAAATGCTTATGAACCAATCCTTTTGATTTTATGGGCATATAGGTAGCTCTTCACTTGTTTTGTGTTTCGCATTGAATTCGCTTGGTTTATGATAAGTGTTTAATTAAATTGAGAACTCAGTAGTAAAATACAAATTACGGAACTAAGTAGGTACTAAGACTAAGTAAAATATAGAAACATCTTTTGGTAAATAAATAAATAAAAAAACACTTACCAATCCTTCATTAGTTCTCACCCTATCAACGCTTAGGTATACTACATGCAAATTTGTAATGAAAGTAAACTTGGTCGTTTCAAGTTTATTTTGTTTTCCGCTGTAAAACAGTAGCGCTCCGTATTTTTGGGACATGCTTGAAGTTGGCTACTAGCAGTCCATATATAATAAGTCAATGCATAAATGATTCATTTAAATAAATGAAGAAAACCTTCAGATATGAATTCATTTATGATTCAATTTCAATCCAATTTCCTGAGAAATGGGCCTTCATTTATGAATCTTTTAAATGATTGATAAATTATTGGAGAAACATTCACTAAAATGAATATAAGCATGCAAACATAATATTCATTTAAGCCTTCGTTTTTGTTAATTTATGTGAATGAAAATCCAAATTGGTTCACATAAATGAATGTTAAATGAATGTATGTTCTTCATTTTTACTAAATATAAAGTGATTCTTCATTTTTGCTGAATAAAATGTTTGCTGGGAAAGAACTTGCTTGTATGAAAGACGTAGAAGGCTTTTTATTGCAAATAAAATTGGAACTATATTTGCCAAACGTACTAAAGTGTTGTGGTTATTACATAATGGAGGGGTGACACGACTTCCGTTCTAAAACATTTCCCATGACGAGCTCCTTTAGAGACTAACGGATGTACGGCGGTCTTTAATAAATATTTAATTATGGAAGCACATATTATAGGGACAAAACAGACAAATGTATTTTTCAGAATCAAAAACAACTTCACTAGTTCTGAGATATTGGAAAAAAAAAACAATTCTTTTTTGCTTTTATTTAATTTTTAAACTTAAAAAAAGAAAACAATTTATTTTGTAACCGCAAATCTTCTTGGAAATATTTTTTTTTTGAAACGCTATGTCTAGAAGTTTGAAAATATATTTTTCAAAAACTATTATAACTAACTGACTTGATATAAAAATAATATGAAATAAAAGCTTCCTGCCTCTCAAAAACGTTGTAGTCCTTAATTTTGAATTGCTTTTAAATTGTTTTATAAATCCCTCTAATCTTTCGCGACGATCTCACAACCCTACGCAGCATTACCTACGAGGAAGTTATTGTGATGGCCACGACAAATCAAACCTTAAGTAGGTCGATAATTATTGCCTGCGATCAATTTGCGCAACTAGAAAGAACTATCGCTGGAAGGTTGCCTGCCAACCTTACTTACTTACTTACAGTACCGGGTGGACCTGGGCCTCAAGCTCAACCAATACCTCCTCCAAGCCAATCGACGCAAACGGAATCGAAAATCACCCGAAGTTTTTTTTTTTTGCTTTCCGAAACCCTTTTTCCGTCCTTGGGTAGTTATCCCCACGCACAACCCACAACCCCCAACCAGACACTAAATTGACCCTAGGACAGTGGGACGTAGCCCACTTCGGGGATATGAGTGCTGCCGTTGGCCCATAAAGAGCTCATCCGCCACCATTTCTATTTCAGCAGCCTGACTAGTGCTGAAAAATGCTTAATGAACTTTCCTCCAAATATGGCAGTGTAGCCCACGCAAGGTATCCGCCATCTTGATTTTTGTCCCTACAGTTGATCACATCTAGTACATTCATCCTCTGTATAGTATGTTCTGCTTCTAAAAGGCTCACGTAAGACCTCTGAGGCTCGTTCAGTCAGTCATTCCGACAGAGCATTTTAGTGTTGCTATTTTCTTCGTGTTCATCACTCGCGTTTATAAGTTTAGCAAGTCATACCCGGAGGGGCAAGACCAGTACCCGGTGGCTACCACGCGGAGGTAATAAGCACAATTGATGTGTATGAACCAGTTGCAACAATTGGACATCGCCAAGTGCCACGTTGATGCCAATCACTGCCTACCCTTTCCATAAAACACCCAACCACCTTGCCTGCCAATCGATCAGCAAAACATTTATAACTAACTTGGAGGACGAAAAAAAAATATCTCTCCCTGACTTTAGGTATGCGCTGTAGAAAATTTCCAGCTGCCCTGAAAAATCGCTTGCAACAAATTTGCAAACTTTGCGGTCTAAACAAGGTTTTTGTAAATGCGACCAACTGCAAAGGCTTACTTGCAGGAAATTTACTCCGCTTTTTGAAGGAGTAGGAACGCATTTCATGTTTTTTGCAAAAGTATATGTACTTATTCCTCTCTCTGAACTGTGATGGTGGTATTCAAAGTAGCACCGAGGCATTCAGAACTTGAAAATTGTTAAAGCACGCGGAAAGAGGCAAACGATGAAACGCCGGGTGGTTGTATCTACTCCATCACGCAAACATTTTGTTAAATCGCTTTATAGTTTCCACAGCGAGGAGCACGGAAAAACTTTTTAGATAACCCGACGACAGGATGAATAAACGATTTTCACAATAGACCGCATAGGACGGCGTGAAAGGGGTACATGCAGTAAACAAAATACACGAGTGTACCCATTAAATCGAACCGTTTTGCGGATTTCCGCATAACGGACTTATGACGATGATTATTCCCCGTTGATGCTGGTGATTCTGATCATTGGTATGAGGGGCGTTGAACGTGGACGGGCAAACCAACATAATATCCCGCAAAAATAATTGTTCTCCTGATTAAATTGGCTGGCGGATATTGTATATTGTATTTGGACTTGGCCGGGCTCAGTGTTAGCCAACAAGTTTACGGGATGCAGTCGGTTACTCTTTTTATGGTTTTGTATGGTAAATGAATTTATTTCTTGTTGACACGTTGTTTCATGATAATTTTATGTAAATATTATGATACGTGATTTGAGTTTAGAAGTTTGTGCGTTGCATGGCGACAGTTACGTCCACCACAGCCGCGCGACTGGGGTTTAGCCAATACGGACTCTGTGTGTGGATATTGACTTTTCAGCTAATCAGCGAATTGAATGAATTGTAATTAGTTGACTATTGGCAGAGAGTGCAAACCATAAATGGATGGATGCAAACTCAGCAAAAGGTTATTGATTCGGAAGATATTTTATTAGCTGTATGGGTTTTGAGTTTGCATGCTTCGACGCACTGGCGGTGTTGCATAAATGATCATGTACGAGTGGGTAACTGTGTGGATATACATAGAGGTATGTTTTTTTTTTAATTCTACGTCAAATGAGTTACTTTATGTGTATTTTCAAATTTATATTGTTAAGCCACATGTTGAATTGGAATATTTTTTTTTTGATTTTTTCTGTAGGGCAACGTTGGTGCTCAAGTAGTGGCTAGGTAGCCGCTTTACTTTTCAAATAATACATCAATTGAGCCTTTTTTATGGTGCCACCAAAGGGGGGTGTGTAATTTTTATAGATACCAGTAATCGACAATAGCTGGACAAATGCCTCAGTCTGTTCTTTCTTCTTCGTCGGTTATACGATCAAAAGTCCTCAGTTCCATTAGAACGTTGCTTACAATCTGTCTTACTTTGCTCCATGTTTCCTCTGACAAGATCATCTCGCAAACTATTAGGGGTGTTCCCATTCTTATCTAAGGGAATACTAACAAATGACGTGCTCTGTTGGCGTGGACAAATCTGTGACACGTCGTACCACGTCGGGGTTAGTTGGAGGTAGAAGTTCAAGTCTCCCGCAGGGAAAGAATTGAAAATCACCAATTGCAAAATATTGAGTTGCAATTTACGAATTATAATATATTTCTCGCAAAACCCAACGAAGTTTTCATGGATTGATACAAAAATTGGTAATTTGACATTGAAAACGGCGGAGAATACAAAATTCTGTTTGTTGAAACAGAAGTAGTATAGAAGAAGTATCAATTTGAGCTTCTTTTATTTGTAGTGATTTGCGAAATTGTTTGGGGCAAATTGCCACTCCAATAGGTCAATTTCTCAAACACCACTTCATAATCTCAAATTGCAAAAAATATTCGGTGATTTAACAACACTGAATGATGAATCAATAAAATCTTGTAATAATTTAACAAATGAAATTGAAAACGTATATTGAAGTAGAGAAGTCGTAAATTGCAAATAATTTTTTGTTATTTCTCATGAAACTAACTAACGGTGTGGAACTTTTTTATGCAGAGAGTAACGACACGTGAAAACATGTAGGTACACAGTCCTTGTATTGAAATTATTTTTTTTATACATACGTATATATTTATTTATTTATCATGATGCTGCATGCTGGAATCATGCGCATTTGCCTTCATTGTGCGCATTGCGTGTCGGTTTTTAGAGTCAGACAGTCGGTATTCTGTCTTTGCTAAGAGCAGTTCCTGGTGGTTTAAAGTTGCTTAAATGTAACTTGTTCGTGGGGTTATTGAGTAGGTATAATTAATAAGCGATTATAAAATAAAGCATTCTGGAATATATTTTGTAAGTATTTAATATTCAAAAAAAGCTTAAGCATATAAATAGGTATTTTTTTCATGACATTAGGTTGGACATTGGAATGGATAGTAAAATATACAAATTTACAATCGAAATGGATTCTTAAAGTTCGTATCAATGGCAAGTTCTTCTAAACAACTTGTGTGCATTTTAAATTTCAGCATAGACAGAAAAACTACCCCAGACAAATCCCGTTGTCTCCGGATGTGGGATGTGGCGTCGTATGACTCTCATGGATATCAGGAGGAAAAAGAATTATAAAATATGACTCCCAATATGTATTCGAAAATAACCTAATTAACAAAACTATGAATTTTGATTTGTAAATCACAAGATAAAAGTTGCGAATTGAGAATAAAGTTTTCTACTTTCAATTTAATACGGCGATGCCCCAAATCACCGCTCGAGAATCGTAAATTGCTAAATATGAATTGCAAAATAATAAAAATAAATAAAACAATTTACGATTGAAAATTTGTAAATTGCAACTTCTGAAGTAGTAAATCTACCCCTGTTAGTTCGCAAATCAACACTATTGAGTTGCAATTCAAGACTACATGGTTGTAATTTGCTAAGGGAGGAAAACGCAATTTACAACAGAAAAGTGGTAATTTACGAATTGTTTTTGCAATTTACAATCCATGTAATATCAAATTGATAACTATTTGTGTCAAATTGCGATCGGTTATGGCAATATGTATTTCTCGTTTGATCGCATTATTGATAACGAAAAGTGTTGATTCACGACTTTTGAGGGTCAATATCTTCACTTCGCACAATTTGTAGAATTGCGAATAAAAAGTCGTGAATTAGTAAATCCTTAGCTAAAACTAGACGAACTTTTCGTGACTCTGCGCTGATTTTCCTTGATTTGATCTTAAAATTCTTTCCGTGCGTGTTTCTTTTTAGGGTTCAATGGCATCGTTTAGTTGATGATCCTATCGTCCTGTAGTACAGCGCTGTGGCAGGGGTTTTTTAAAATCAGAATCGATTCCGCTCTAAAGGAACCTCCATGGTTGAAAGTTAAATCAATTCGCCTATATACAATTTCCTTATAGAATCTAAGTATGGTCTCAATGTTGTTCGAGAAACTAAACTCCTTCGAATTATCGAAGAAGTATATTTTGAGGTGCTTCCTTCCACTCCAAGGAAGTGCTTTACATTACCACAGAAGATGGGTGATATCCTGTGCGACGTAGTACTCGTACCTTCATGCATCAGTATCTTCAAACCTTATTTCAACATCAGAAGCCAATACCACGAGAGTACTTCTATCGCTAAGCTTAACTTTGAGCCCTGATGAGTTTTATCAGTTCTGCAGATTATTTGCCGACTTAAAATAGACAGCAATGCCCTTAAGACTGTCCCTCTCTCATTTGAATCTCACCGTTTCTT
The DNA here is from genome assembly GCA_951230905.1 of Cheilosia variabilis. Taxonomy (NCBI): domain Eukaryota; kingdom Metazoa; phylum Arthropoda; class Insecta; order Diptera; family Syrphidae; genus Cheilosia; species Cheilosia variabilis. The sequence goes on from OX579676.1 coordinate 47,970,092, forward strand.
TAGTGACAGTGTTCCCAGACTTTGAAATTTAATTTTCCCCTTAGTTCGCAAAAGGTTTCCCTAAGTGAAATTTGTATTTCTTTTCATTTGAAAAAGTTAGAATATGTCAGTCGTTTTATAACAGTTTGGATTAACAAGCTTAAAATAATCATATAAAGTAGAAATATATATCGAACTTAGGTTTTATCAAAGGATCTGTTACCTGAATCGCATGGCTCTGCGAAATAAGGCCCCAAAAAAATTAAATATGGTCCCAAAAAATTATATACAGGAAACAACAACAACGATTTTTAATAAAATTTAGGGTTTTATTTCCTTTTTTGGAGCCTTATTTCCTAATGAAAATTGGTGTCTTATTTCATTATGACCAAATTTTCATTATTTCTTAATGTTAAAGATAGTTTATTTTACCAAAAATCCAAATTTAAAAATATTTACAAATTTGTTTTTAGGTATTGCCGTTATTTTTCATTTTAATGAATAAAAAAACGAGAAAATGTTGCAATATGTATTGAATTAAAAATACGTATATAATTACAATACATAGATTGTTAATTTATTTCTAAAAAGATAATATTTATATTGAATAAAAAAGCAATGAAATATACAAAAAAAAAACAAAAATAAATTGGGGTGTTATTGGGAGCTTTATTTCATTATGAAATAGAACCCCAAATTTGGGGCCTTATTTAATTTTTTTTGGGGCGTTATTTCGTATTTGAAATTGGGGTATTATTTCATTAGGATATAACACCCCAAATATGGGGCCTTCTTTCATTTTCAATTTTGGGGCCTTATTTCATTGCGGCCTTATTTCCTGCAGCCTCTTATTTCATTAGGGCCTTATTTCCTGCAGCCAATCGCATACAAAGTCAAAACGTGTGAACGCATTCAGAAAAGTCTTACGTACACGTTCGAGGGCCTGTTTTCCGTCATACTTAGTAACAACTTTTCCTTCTCTGAAATATTTTCGTAAGAAAATACGTTTCCATTCACGTTTCACAGAGATTTTTGATTTTTTCAAGCTTATATCTCATTTTCCGCTTTTTCATTAAAAAAAAAAGAAGCAAAATTGGCGCTTTTCCCCCTCTATCTGTTCTTGGGGGCTGGCTTCCTCTTGTTACACTCTTTTCATTTCTTTATCCAAGATATAGACAGACACCATTTCGGCTAGGACCAGTGCCGCTTCTTCTGAAGCCGCTCTAAATGCGGAGGTCGTCATCGTGTTTCATCTAATGGGAAGAGATTCACAGCTCCAATTGAAAGATTAAAAGGTTTAAGCCATAAGTAGACATCACTTCAAATATTAAGAAACCAAAGTTTAAAGCCGCCCCAAAGCGGTACATTTTTACTGAGATTTTAACGCAAGCGCTGGTTTGATGCTCTGCGGCTTTCTGGTGGCTTTCTATACGAGTAGCTAACAAAGTTAATACATCTGAAATCAAGTCTGTCAAGTCTCAAGGTGGACAAACCACTTTAATCTACTGCTTAATAGTGGACATATAAACTGAAAGCGGAGTGAATCGTGTGCCTGAGGACCAGACAGTTGAGATACCCCACAAGGTGGCATATCCTATCACCCCTACTTTTCAATTTGGTGGATAATAACCTATAGCGAAGGTCGTATCTAAAGCAATCTTAATATCTTGAAAAACTCCGTCAATATACTTTAAATAATCGACCAGAAGGACAGCACGGCTGGTTTTTTGACGCTTTTCTTTTATATATATTTTCGGAACCATTTTTGTACGCCTTTTTGGACCCGGTTTGGGTGGGTCTTTTTACGAGCCTTCCGACTCATTTTTGAATGCGCTTTTGGGTGCGTTTTTCGACGAGCTTTTCGAGTCGATTTTGGACTTATTTTTGAGCGTGTTTTTGGAGGCGATTTTGGAACCGATGTAGACGCTATTGTTCGTGCCAACAGGTTTTGAACACTTTTTTTGACGTGTAGTTCAAAGTGCTTTTAAGCCCATTTTTTGATTGTTTTGGACACGTTTTGGACCCTCTTTTGGACGTTATTTTCTTTCTTTGACTTCATTTAATTTTGTAAGCTTTTATAACACCACCTATGAGTACGGTTGACAACAGCGAAGATCTCAGGCTCTTCCAAAACTCCTTTGGGTCTACCCAAAGGTCAACTTTGCATCTCGCCTTCTTAGAATTTCTTCTCAAAAGACTGCCGGCACCTTTCAAGTGTCTTATTGTAGATGCTATTCACTCGCTTCTCAAATAAAGTCTGTCAGTTACAGTCTTTTAGCCACCCGCAGGCGTAAAATATCACAGTGAACCAATAACTTTGGTTTAGTCTGCGTATATGTATCTGAAAAATGCCAAGACAGCCATATAACCTAACCTAGCATTGATGCGGATTGCGGATTGTTAGAAGGCACTTACTTATCGAAAGCTCAAGACTTCTTGCGGATATCTGATAGTTTTTAACACAAATCTGAACGTTCAGCTTGTATTCTCTGTATAAATACCCGAAGTCAATGAAGCATTTCTTACCCAGCCCATCCCAACACTCTTTCTGCGTGCGCCTTGGCCATAATATCTGGTTTATAGCCGCCCACTGCTCTCAAGGCTCAAGCCTCGACTTTACGCAGCCTGTTCGGAGTATGCGCGCCTCCCTTATGAGGACTTGAATGTCGTTCTCGTTGTCTTTCTTTTAGATAATTGAGTATAGACTCATCAACAGTGAATTGATGATTTTCAGAGGTTGCTTTGTAGCTTTTGGTTTTCACCTGATTCGGTAGTAAGTTCGAAAATAATATAATTAAATTTTTAAAAATGTATTCCATCTTTCCATACGTAGGAGCTGGTATGGTTGGAGCGCCTTCTCTGCTCAATATTTATCTGCTTTTGCTATTTTTGAACATGTTGCTTTCCCACCTGCCATTGGTTTTCTGACAAAGCGCTATTTTCGTGTATGCGATTGTTTTTGTTCTTAGAGGGCAACAAATCCCCATACTATAAATGTGGTTTTAAAATTCCCCATAATCCAAGCCCGACAACAACAAAAGCGAGGAAGGAAACTCAATCGGATTACGTGCACAGCAAAGACCACTAATATTACCCACTATCCATTCACCACACAAGATGGGTTAACAATTTTCTATATTTTTTTTGTTCTCCCATAAAAAAAAGGATGTACAAAAAATATGCAAATCCGTTATGTTGCGATGGATATCTTTAGTGTTTCGGTTCCGCGTCGGGATCGGTACCGACAACAGTTGCCTTCCGACCAAAGCGCTACACGCCCATTTCTCAATAACGAGCGCCCCAACCATTCTTCATCCATATACAATCGGCTTCCGGCACGGCGCGGCGGCCGCCTATTCACTTCACTCCCGGCCAATTGAGTTGTGGCCAAACTAAAAGGATATATGTGTGGCTGGCTCTCAATTTTCCACTAATACGATGCGGTTTATTGGCTTTTCGGCTACGACAAGGGCAGGCAACCGACTGAGACTGAATGAATGTACAATCGACCATAATTCCATATTCACATCAACAATTTTTATGATGGCAATTTGTCAAGGATTTGCGTCCGGGTTTTATGTATGCATTTTGTCAAAGAAAAAATATCTATTTGCACATAGAGTAGAGGCTCTTTCGCATCCTGTTCCGGTGGGGCAGAGCCGGTTCGAACTTAACGACATTGATTTGCATTTCTGCAAGTCGTTGCATCCAAGGACCTTTCCTCAGAGTGCCGCAGCACACTAGTGTTGTTGTTGCCATGTTATTTTATGGACGGGGATTATGTGGGTGGCAGACATTACGAGAATACAATGCACTAGAAGTACAATATTGTTTCTTGTTTGGGCGTATGTTTGAGTCTCTGAAGTCCTGCTGTGAATGCGACATACCTACATGTATGTACTTACGATTATATTTCGTTGTGCCATTCGAGCTCGAAGGAATCTCGCACACAACCCAACAATGTGTTACACGCCCTTGTACAGGAAATTGAGTGCAGATAATGTCCTTGTGGCCGGAAATACTCGTATTTTAGATCGATGGTCCGAGTGCATGCCCTCGTAGTAACATGCTTATTGAAGACATACGGGAATGGTGAAAGAATCCAAGGATAAAATTAAGTGTTGTTCCATGAGGTGGAGTGTGATGTGTGTAGCGGTGGCCATTGCAAGGATATATCATGTGACAGAGAGAAGATGGTCGGTGAATTCGATACAATGACTACCCAGCCAGATGGAATCCGATCGCCAAAACTGTAGTGGGAATCCATTGGCCAGAGAGGAAAGTTTGCAGCAAACGATAGCCCGGCGAAGATGGAGACATTCAACGAGTGGTAGTTGTATGTGACACTGACAGTAGTGGTTTCGTCCACGATGGCCATCGCAGTTAATGGTAGCTGAATTTTGAGAAAAGTACTGCTATGTCTGCATTCCGCATAGCCATTGTATGGACGGCTCTGTCGAAAGGATTATAAAACGCTTCGATACGTAGATGGCTGTGCGGACAATGCAATCAAGTGCAAAGCTGAGATAAAAATATTTTCCGAGGAGTCATTGCGAGAAATTCTTTTAGTGGGAGCGTTTCTTAAGAATGCGTTCGGCTAGCAATGATGGCAATGTTCTTTATTAAGTTCAAGGAATTTTCTATTCAACATGAAGCTTACTCGAGGCGATGGACAAAATGTTGGTTTGGTGTTTCTTTTTGTTTTGATTTTACTTTATCCAGGATACCAAAGGAATGTTGTAAGCTCACTGAATGTGAGGGAAATCTGTGAAAGCGGCAACAAATAGATAGAGGTTCGTTAAGAGCTCTACCTACTATTGAAATTTGGTTGAGGTTTTGTTAGCGTTAAATTCATTTCGGTTGCGCAAACGTTTTGCTTGAAATAGCTGTAAGGCGAAAAGAATTTTCGTCTGCGCGAAAGTAGTTTTTTCTTTAATGCAACACAACAATCGCAGCTGAAAAAAATGCAGGCAAGGGATGGTAAGAATAAATCGAAGAAATTTGCTTCGAAAGAAATGGCAAAATCTGCCAAGTTTCGTATGAATAAAATGTGATGTGAACGCCAACTTTTGATATGTTCGAAAAGCGGCGCCACTGGCCTTTTATTCAGATGGGTGGGAATAAAACGTGTCACACAACGTAATTGCTGCGAAGTCCAAATCTTTATATTTCGCTGACTCATAGCATTTGCGAAATACTTTGTACGCACATTTCTTACATAAAACAATCTTAGCGTTGTGTACTTTCCATGTTTCGTTAATAAGCAGTTAAGTTAAATTTTGCTTGCAGAATATGGAAGTGATCACAGAAAATGACGTTGTAGTCTGACGAGTGAGGATAACTTTCTAATTGAAAGGCTTAAGCCTGAGTTGAAAATGTCTCTCTATCATGGGTACCTTGTGTATATAAATGAAATACTGAATAATCTTAGTTCTAGGCCCGATGTATTTTGGAAGAACATATATTAATTCCAAAAACAAAAGTGATGACTTTCCAGCCTCACTCCATTTGAAGGGACAGCTGGCTGATTTTTCCGATACTATTTTTAAATAATTACTTTCTATGTTTTTCAAGTTCGGCTTACTTCGAACCATGACTTGTTGATACGAGTAGATGAGCAATATTTTGATTATTTTAATGTTTCCAATACACTTTTTAATAATATATGTATATGGAACTTTGTGAAGGTAAAATTTTTAAAAATTAGGGGCTTCGGATTCTAGCATTTACCCTGATCCAGATAGGGTTCCTTCTGTTTTTCTGCAAACTGCGTTTCTACTAGCATATTGCCATCAGTTTGGAAAACTTATTTTAGTTCCCATTATTAAGTTTGGTAAAAGAAATAAAATTGCAAACTATAGAGGTAGAGCTATGTAAGCAATCTTCTATTCCAAAATTGTTTGACTCTATAGTAACCGGAAGGACTAAAACCCATCTTCAAGAATTTCGTTATTTCTGAAATCAGAAAAGATAACCAGGTTGATGGTTATACTGATTTTAGCAAAGCTTTTGATTGAGTTGTCCGTAAATTGGCTATAAACTTACAAGATTCGGTTTTCCAGTCATCTTTTTAAAAGTCATATTGGACCACCACTCATTACCCTCTTTGTGAATGAACTGAGAATCATTGGAGGTTAGGAGAAATTTGGTCTCTATTCACAGGGTTCTAATAGAAGAAATTGATTCCACGGACATCCTAAGCCTTCTCAATATTAATGTTCCTTCATTCGACCTACGAAGTTCTCGATTTTTTAGAGTAGGCCACTCTCGTACAAACTACGGTCGTCCTTCATCAACTAACGTTTTAATATCAGGTTATGATTTAAATTTAATTTCAATTGATTTTAGCTCGTCAGATTTCTCTTTAAAATGAATATTACTTGAGAATATACATTCATTGTTGCTTGCTTTACGTTTACTTTGTTTTCATTGTATCACATTTATATAACTTTATATATTAGTGTTGGGGCCTTATGTCTTTGAAACAGCAATTGTGCCTTTTCGCGAGTCGAAATGTGGCGAACATCTTTTATTTCAAATGAACATTTTGAGAAGCATCATTTAGGAGATCCGGGCTCAGGTTAATATTTCGGAAATCTATCGGTAATTCATAATTATTCTCTAACTAATTGGCATGGGTGTCAAAAAACCACTAATTAAAATAGTTAAGGCAATGATCGGATGCAATTTTCGACATTTGAAAAAGAAATAACAAATTTCCAAATTATTTGAAAGAGAAAATGCATGTCTCCAGATGCAAGTGGAGCAAAGGATCACATTTAACCCGCAGTATTTTTTGAATTTCGTTCACTTTTGCACTTTTGCACTATGGGAAATTCAAAAATGTAAATTGGCTTAAAAGGAATTGCAACGACGGTACACGTCACAGCTAAGTAAAAGATATGCTCGAATTTTTAAACTCAGCTACTCTAGCAAAGTAGGCGGTTATTCATAGCTACCAATTCAAAGCACTTGCTAAGTGCTTTTACTTTTGCCACCATCTTTTACTCGAAACAAATGATAGTTCTTATTCGTTCTTGTCGTTTGGGAACTGTTTTTATTTTATTTATAAGTCGTTGAATTAAAAAAAAACAATGCACGAGAAGGAAGGTTAAAAATGTTGTGCTAGAAAATTTTTGTTGATGACTAGCTGTAGCCACCGGCGTCGGCTCTCGAAAGTGCTAAGCTTAATTTCCAAACATTTTGTGACAAAAACATTTACAAAACGTCTTAAAGAAATTTGCCATCGGAAAATCAGCGAAAAAAAAATCACCGAAAGACATTTAAATGGAATGGAAATGGAATGGAAGAAAAATAAACAAAATACAACGAGCCTTACCAATAAACATTTTGAACCTTTGTATGGAAATTTTCGCCACTGAGTTCGAAAAGTTTAGCCTGGACACTCAAAATGATTATTAGCATCGCGGAGTGGCTATATTTTTCATACGAATTTCGCGATTGTGAGCTTCCGTAAATTTAAAGTCGATCCTAAAACTTGTTATTAGTACTGAGCAATACGGACAAATTAGGGCCAGATCACTTGAGAAGACTAGAAATGTTTTTTTTTTTTTAATTTTGATGATCGAAATAAGTTATGTTCAGTTATTTTTTTTTAATTTCTCGAATACGTAGTAAGACAAAGATATGGGATGTTAATCAATTCCGATATTACGATGATAGAGGAACGAAAAAAAGGGGGTCTGGGAATTCTGTTCGTCTGTCTTCCGTACGCTCCTGAGGCCTACAGCCTAAACGGCTGGCTGGATTTGGATTTGGAGTTTGCAGGCCCACAGTTCGGGGCGGTTTTTTCTTTTTTTGTCACTAACCACATTATTTGTTATGTCTGTCAATAGACATTTTCAACATTTTCAAATTTTCATAAAAATCTTAACACTAATTAATTGGTTGTGCTTGTTCCCTTATAATATTTACCCCACTCCTCCTCTTAAATAACTTTGAAGGTAGGTAGGTAGGTAGAAGGGTGCTCTTGCGGCAGTTGCCGCAGCTTCACTTAGACCATCAGTCGGGTCCATTGTGTCCATTTTACGGGAACCATCCATTGCTTACCTGTTGAACGACAAAAACAGACCGCTTTTATATTAGAGCCGCATAGATTAGTATGAATCTCCTGGGTTCTTAAGCTCCTTTATGACTATATCCTCTAGCTCGTCCTAAGAGTACCTAATGATATGAGGTCTGTCTATCTACAAGAACCACCCAGATTTGAGTATGAATCTCAGGAGTGCTTTAAGATCGACATTCCTCAGATCCTCTAAGTCGTCGAAGAAGTGGCTGTTGAGGATCCTTAGTCTGCTGTTCTTAAGGGCTGGGCATTCGCATAGCAGGTGGCGAACAGATTCTATTTCTTCAACGTCCCTACAGCTTCTGCAAAAATCATTATGCAGTATGCCCAGCCTTTCCGCATGTACGCCTATCGCACAGTGTCCAGTAATGACTCCCGTGAGTATGCGAATATCCTTACGGCTAAGTCCGATCATATATTTTGATCTCTTTTGGCTCAGCTCTGGCCATAATTCTTTTGTGTGCCTGCAGGTGATGAGATTGGTCCAGCGTAGGTTAGTTCTACTCCAGGATTCAATGTCAATCTTCCTTGCGAGCGTACTTAGCGGAGTTCTTATGGATTTTAAGGCCATGGATTTATGTATATTTGACCCATTTCTTGCAAGTTCATCCGCTTGTTCATTTCCTGGAATATCCATATGCCCTGGTACCCAGCATAGGGTCACCATGTTGGCTTGTGATATTTCGTCCAGATATTTCTTGCAGTGCCTTACTGCCCTTGACTTCACCATGACTGACTCCATGGCTTTTATAGCCGCTTGGCTGTCAGAGTAAATAGTGATTTGTTTGCCGACAATGTGACGTCTCCTTATGTCCTTCGCCGCTTGGGTAATAGCGGCTATTTCCGCTTGAAAGACACTGCAATCATCGCTGATTCGGAATGATTCACGCAGGCCCAGAGCTTCGCTGAAGATGCCCGCGCCTGTACCGATGTCCATCTTGGATCCGTCGGTGTAGATGGCTAGCTCCTCTCCCACTCGCTTCTGTTGGGAATTCTAGTATTGAATCTCCTTTCAAAAGCGAGGGTAGAGGGTATGTAGTCCGTAGTCACCTTCTCCTTCGCAGCTTCCCATTGGCTTTCAATGGAGGCGTGACCATAAGGTTTCGATGACCACAGTCCAGCTTCCCTCAGCCTGATCGCGGTTTTGACCGCCTTGCTGCTGCAGTAGATGTCCAGAGGGGTGAGGTTTAGCATCACCTCCATAGCTGCGGTAGGAGTGGTCCGTAAGGACCCAGTAATCCCAATGCATGCTGCCCTTTGTACTTTGGTAAGGTTTGAAAGATGGTACTTCTTCTCAATAACCTTCCACCACACTGTTGCACTATATGTTAGGATGGGCCGCACTACAGCTGTGTACAGCCAGTGCACCACATGCGGCCTGAATCCCCATGTATTGCCGAATGCTCTTCTACAGGCATATAGTGCCACGTATGCTTTTTTAATGCGATCCTCTATGTTTTCCTTCCAACTGAGTTTGGAGTCAAGGATTACTCCCAGATATCTCGCTGTTTTTGAAATTACCAGATCCACCCCGCCCATCCTTGGGGGATTGAAGGCGGGGATCGTCCTTCTTCTCGTAAACAGTAGAATTTCCGTCTTCGATGGATTCACTCCAAGTCCGCGACCTGCGACCCAGTTGTTAACTAGCAGGAGTGCGTAGCTGAGTCTTTCGCTAAGAACTGAGGTGAATTTGCCTGGAACCAGAATGACGACATCGTCTGCGTAAGCGCTCACAATGAAACCTTCCTTTTCCAGTATTTTTAGCAGTTCATCAACTACGAGGAGCCATATGAGCGGTGAGAGGACACCACCTTGAGGTGTCCCCCTACTGACCCTTCGTTCAGTGCTCACGTCCCCTAGCTGTGACTTGATCCTCCGTGTGCCTAGCATGAGTCCAATCCAGTCGCATAGGCTGCTATTTAGATGGGCTGTTATTGAAGGCCCCCTCGATATCTAGGAACGCACTCAGTGTATACTCTTTGTGTTGTAGTGATTCTTCCACTACCGATACTACCCTATGTAGCGCCGTGTCAACAGATCTGCTTTTCATGTACGCATGTTGTGATTTTGATAGGTAGTTATCGCCGATCACTTGCCGTACGTACAGATCAATTAATCGTTCCATTGTTTTTAGCATGAATGACGACAGACTTATTGGTCTATAGTCCTTGGCTGTGGTGTGACTAGCCTTCCCTGCTTTTGGGATGAAAATCACACGTACCTCTCGCCATGCCTTATAACTTTGAAACACATACTAAATATTTTCAAACCTTTACAATATAAGCTTCAAACCAGAGTCGCCGTTTGGCCCCTTTTTGAGTTTCAATACACGTGGCCCCTTTTTAAAAATTATCGAAAAACCCTTTTTTCAGTTTAAGTAAGATTTTATTTTTATTTGTTATTTTGTGCTTTTTACTAATAAATACTTATGTTTTTTTTTTTGCTATACCGAATATATTTATCTTATGTGGGGTCCCTTTATTCCCCTTCTAAAAAAAAATCATCGGCAACACTGCTTCAAACTGACTAACTAGGGCCCCTGCTCTGATGCTAATGTTTTTAACAAAAACCCATAACAGACCATAAATTAAAGTACTCACAACTTTGGAAAACTCCCTTAATTTCATTTCCAGACTTTCTATATTTTTCTAACGAGTGAAATTTTCTTCCTTTCAGGTTATGAAGGCGTTACTACTGTCGCGGTGAAAACCCTCAAAGAGAACGCTGCCGAAGTTGAAAAGAACGATCTAGTCTCAGAACTTCACGTAAGTAAACATTTTCAATTTTCCACTAAAAGAAGTTTAACATACATTTGTCCTTACTTCTTAATAAAAAAAAACTGCACGTTATATAAATGAATGCGATATAACATCGCCCGGGTCTTCTTATTGCTACAGAAAAAAAGTCAAAGTAAACAACCATTTTCCCTCATTTGAATATTTATATAATATTTGTCTGCTCTCTGCTGTAGCTGTAGCTCATCATTGGGATTGCAAAATTGTGGTGGCACACGCAGACGCAATAAATGCGCTGTTAAATGAGTTGTAAATTTGTTTGCAATCGAAAATGTTTCGAACTTGAATAGTATCGAAGAAAAGTAATTAAAAGAAATCTGAGAAGTGAACATTTTGCATTTTAGTTGCACTGAACAAACCTTTCGAATCACTTCAAGGGTGTTGACGCCATTTCGCTGGGGAATACGGAAGACTCACTCATTCCCACTCACAGTCGCAGGCGATACAAAAGAAATCAGCAGCAGCAGTTTTGGATTTGAATTTGATCGAAAAGTTTTTCACTGATTTTACTGTCTCAATTTTTTTTCGGGGGGGAAAAACTTTCAATGGAGATTTTTTGTTGCTTTTGGCATTTCTATTCAAGATTTTTCGTGATGAAAAATTCTTCTCAATTGAAGAAATGTTGAGCTGATTTTTATACTCTTTTTCTTTGGCATGTTTAACTTTCCCGCATTCAAGAAAAAAAAAGGCAACAAAAAAAAAAAAACCCTGAAGAGACTGTAAATTGTTGATTCCTTTAACTTGCGGAATTTTCGTTGATCTGCAATTTTCTTTGTGAGTAAAGGGGACGGTGGAGAATATCTGGAAAAGGTGGATGAGAAGAGGAAAAATAAAATAGTCAAACTATTTACCAGACTGTCATTAGCACTTTCGTCTCAAAATGGGGGCGGACAAAATTCAAACGAAATTCGAGAACAGACTCAGAAGCTTAAGTTTTTTTTTGTCTTTCATCCTTAAAAGATTTACGGGGAAATATTCAAATTAAGTTAAAGCATTTTCTTCTGACTTCTTAATCCCTTCAATGTCCCAAAGGAAATGCCTATTGCGGACAAAATGCACAGCCAACCGCGGATCAGAGGAGTGGGTACAGGACCGATTTAATTACAGCTTATGAATAAATGGGTTTCGATTTTTTTTCTTCGCTGAGAAAATGTTGGAAGGCAGGTACATATTTCGAATGCGATTTCACACTAATGTCGATGGATGGTTGGGCAACACTACTCTTCAAAATAACATTAAGGGAGGATTTATTTAGCTAATGCCCGAGATAAACATGGGTTTCTGAACATTAATATTTAACCCTACAGTTAGCGATATTCTGGCAACCATGTTTGTTTATTGGTAAAGGGATTTTGGAAAGTGTGCGTAAACTGCCAGACTAAAGTTGGTTATTGGTAAGGCCGATTGACTTTTGAATGTATGAAAATATTAAAAATCGATTTCCCAATACCATTATTATTTTAATTTACAGTCCTTATTATATATATCTATACCTAGAGAACAAAGTACTCTCTGAAGGCTTGCCCTCCTGTCCTCCATGACAGTGCCGGTAGTAACCTCATTTGTGGAAACGCATTTTCGCATCCTAAACTCTACACTCTAGCCTATACCGACCTTTCTCCAGCGCCATCATAGCGATAACCATGGCTGTTCCGCATAGTTCACAATAATGACTTCTGCTTACATTCCTTGAAGACATCTGTTGCTTCTACCGGTGCCCACTCAAATTGGAGTTACATTTGATGGTCTCGCAGAGTTGCTATACTATTAAGAGTAGGTACAACATCTCTCTTTAGCCTCATGCCACGCCAATGATGAGATTTTGTATCATACAATTGGTTTATGGGACATTAAGACCTTCCCAGCAGGATGGATGAGACCGAAAGCTAGTATGCATAGATTAATGGGTGCTCTTGTGTCAGTTGCTACATCTTCACTTAAGCCATCAGTTACGACAATTGTGTCCATTACCCGAAATAACGCTGATATTTTACAGCACAAAAATCGGTTTACTTATTTGAATCTCCTAGTCTGTTATATCCAAATCATGCAGTTCATCCTCGGTGAACATGAGTGGGTGAAGACAAAAACCAGAAAGATTTGGGTAAGAATCTCAGGATTTCCTTGAGGTCCATATTTCTTCGACCCTCAAGTTCATCAAAGAAGTAACTGTTGAGAATCCTTAATCTATTGGTTTTAAATAATCAGCAGTTGGAAACAGATTCTATTACTGTTTGACATCCATACAGCAATACGTATTATTCAGTATGATTTGGATCTAAATAAATAAATAAATAGTTTGCGCAACAGGTCTGTAGAGACTCTAGGCCTAGCTTCTCACAACCATTCGTTTGTGTGAGTTTTTCATTTTTGGGACGAATGGAAGGGATCTACAATTTTATGCCGGGTCCAAACGGCTAATTGAGAAGCTCCTTCATGACAGTTATGCTCTCGGATGTTTGTCAGACGTTCGCGAGAGGTGGCGAAGCGGAAAAAACCATAAGTTGGAATTTGGGTTTTTTCGGGATTCGAACCTGGGACCCCTCGGTCAAAGTTCGGCATGAATTATTGGTCCGGTCGGGGGAAGTTGTGTTCTGTTCGAAGGTTTAATGTCAATATTTGGAAAAGATTCTTGCAATCTCATCTGCCGGTATATTCACACCACCTGGCACCCAGCATGGGGTCACCGGGCTAGCTTATGAAATATTTCTTGTATTAGTTTACCGCCCTTTAAGGTCGCTTATGTCTGCCAGAGAATTTATAATGATTTATATTTTCTTATCCAGATGGCTGCGTCAAGCCTGTCGCAGCTTCGGTTATAAAGGGTGATTTTTTAGCTGGTTTGGTTTTGGCAACACTGGTTTTGACAGCTGACGTGTGTTTAGTACCTTGTGTCACTGTCAAACAGCTTCAGTTTGGTTTGCAATTTAACCATGGATCGTCTTACAAATGAACAACGCTTGCAAATTATTGAATTTTACTATCAAAATTCGTGCTCGGTTCGAAATGTTCATCGCGCGCTGCTTCCATTTTATGATCGGCATTCTCGACCTTCTGAGCAGTCTATTCGGAAGATTGTGACCAAATTTCGCACCAAATTTACTTTGTTGGACATTAAACCACCAACACGTTTACGTACTGTGCGTAGTGAAGAAAATATTGCGGCCGTATCAGCTAGTGTGACAGAAGACCGCGAAATGTCGATTCGGCGCCGTTCCCAGCAGTTAGGCCTTTGTTACAGCACTACGTGGAAAATTTTGCGGAAGGATTTGGGCGTAAAGCCTTTTAAGATACAGCTGGTGCAAGAACTAAAGCCAGCCGACCTACCACAACGCCGAATTTTTGGTGAATGGGCTCTTGGAAAGCTGGCCGAGGATCCGCTTTTTTATCGAAAAATTGTGTTCAGCGATGAGGCTCATTTTTGGTTGAATGGGTACGTAAATAAGCAAAATTGCCGCATTTGGAGTGAAGATCAGCCAGAAGCATTGCAACAGCTACCAATGCATCCCGAAAAAGCCACTGTTTGGTGCGGTTTATGGGCCGGCGGCATTATTGGGCCATATTTCTTCAAAAGATGATGCGAATCGCAGCGTTACTGTCAATGGTGAACGCTACCGAGCGATGATAACAAACTTTTTTTTGCCCGAAATGGAAGTTTTTGACTTGCATGATATGTGGTTTCAACAAGACGGTGCCACATGCCACACAGCACGCGAAACAATGGCGCAATTGCGAGGCGAGTTTGGTGAACAGTTAATTTCACGTTTCGGGCCGGTCAATTGGCCGCCTAGATCGTGCGATTTGACACCATTAGATTATTTTTTGTGGGGGTAAGCCCGCTTCGATTGACGCACTGGAAGCCAACATCCATGCATTCATTCGTGAGATACCGGCCGATATGTGTGAAAGAGTATGCCAAAATTGGACTCAGCGGATGGGCTACCTGAGACGCAGCCGCGGTCAACATTTGCATGAAATTATCTTTAAACATTAAATTGCAAGGTTCAAACTATCGATTCAAATAAAAATTTCATTCATTTTTTCGAATTTTTTGTGTTTTTTTTTTAAAAAAAGTTCTAAACCTCTTAAAAAATCACCCTTTACCAGCAATCTCTGGTCTCAGAGACACTGATTCACTGATTCTGGAATAAAGATGAATCATCGATATAGCAAGCTATCCCATGTCCGTGGTCCGTCCTCTTCTGTAACTAAGTACCTACATATATATAAGGGATACAAAATTGACTTTTTGAACTGTATTAAAATCTGAGCTCAAATTGTATTGAAAATGTATTGAGAAACAAGTCGAAAAATTATTGAAAAAAACACGTCGGTTAGAAACGGGTCACGTACTGAAAAGCAATCGCCAAAAACTCGTCAAAAATTAGCCAAAAAACGCATTGAAAACAATTCAAAAAGATTGTTAAAAATCGCGTACAAAATAAATCGAAAAATTGGACAAAAAACAAAAAAAAAAATATTGCAAGAAAGTGTCAAAGAGCAAATCTTAAAATTTGTCAAAGAAACGCATCAAAAACTGTGTCATAAAACGAATGAGAAAACCCATCAAAAAAGAATCCAAAAACTTTTCCATAAAACCGTCGAATTGCGTATATTTCTCGGAGCATATTTCGTCTTAAAACCTGAGAGAGTGGCGTGTGCGTAAGATTTAAAATTGAATGACAGAAAGCAGGAAAACCATATTCTATTGACTGCCTACATTAAAATAGTTTCAGCATCAGAAAAAATATTTAGTTCTTGTAATAGAACTCTTACCCGGAATTCGCTTCGGATAGTAGTGTCGGTCAGTGATGCCATAAAGGTGTGACGATGGGAGTAGCTTCATTACAGCCTACTGCGGCATGTAAAAGATTGTTATAGGCTCTAAATATTACAGGTGCTTGATAGATTTGCCAACAAGTGATAATATCTTCAGCGTTTGATTCGCAGGTACTGATTCCTTGGAGCCGTCTGATTGGCAATATATTTATATAATGTATGCAAATTTAAAGTATCTTGTAGCAAAATGAAAGTAATTAATATTAATATTTATCAAAAGTTGCCTGATAATATTCTCGCCCGATATTGTAGCGCAATTTTACAATATTTGAATAAGCTCGGAATATTTACATCGTTGAGGAGTGTTATAACTTGATTTTCAGATAGCATATCGCTTCCCAAGATATTCCTTATCGTTTCTTTCCATATTTTCTTAGGCCAATATTTTTATATATACTTCACTTAGGCGTCTCTACTGTCAGTGATGAAAATCGACTTTTCTCAATACTAAAAACTGAAACATAACAAATTGTACTAAATTTGTTTCAATCCAATAAGTACCCACATCTGATTTTAAAAAGTAAAATAAGCTCATTATATATGTCAACGTTATAAAGAACCCATTTCAATAAATAAAAATAGTACAAGTGGTACTTAAAATTGAGAAGGGGTACTTATGTGTTCTCGGAAAAGTCAAGTAGTACTGAATTCTTTACAATAGTAAGCCTTTTTTCAACTATGATTAGAACAAATAATATTTGAGAACAACATTGAAATAAATAAGTGTCCCGAGTTCTACACTCGTCTCTTCTAAGTAAAGATTACAATCGATCTAAAACACGGTAGCCAAGCCAACTTTGCATTAATTCAGTTAAAGTACAATTTAAGCTGAAGAACCCCTAAACTACTATACCCATTACTTAACGAGATTCGTTTTCCTTCAAACTGCAACCTCATTCAGCCTGATTTAATCACAGTTAAGTAGTTGAAAAAATGTTCTGAGCAAGAAAATCGCTTGCGTTAGCTAAACACTTGTACGGCAGCTGCGGAGTGCTAGAGCACAACAAAAAAACATGTTCATAAACGTAATCACTTTTGCTTTAATCTAAATCTCTCAACCATTGAATACATGCAAATGCAAAGGCACTTTTAATACCATTTAATTAGCAAATCCAATTTTCCCTTTACCGCATATACAGAGCCCATTCAATTGCATTCACCATTGAAACTATTCCCTCAGTCTGTGCTGGCTCTGAAACCGTTTCCCGATTGCAAATGAATTAAACTGATTATCCTTTCAATAAGCACACCTGTTGAATCATTGACAAATAAAAAACAAAAAAAACGAATACAGCAAAACTCAAAGAACCCTTTCATTTGCCACAAATAAAAAAAGAAAGAGATTGAGAGATATAGAGAAAGAGAAAGAGAGAGAGAGAGAGAGAAAAAAATAAAACACAAAATGGAACCTAAATAAAAAAGGGATCAACTTGAAAGCAAACACAAAAGGAAAAGAAAATAAATAAAAGAATTCTATACGTGCCAACTGCCAACCCGTAGTCGACGTCGTCCTCCTTAATTAGGTGAGTTCATAACGAAATTATACA
Source organism: Cheilosia variabilis (assembly GCA_951230905.1). Classification (NCBI taxonomy): domain Eukaryota; kingdom Metazoa; phylum Arthropoda; class Insecta; order Diptera; family Syrphidae; genus Cheilosia; species Cheilosia variabilis. The sequence goes on from OX579676.1 coordinate 47,987,338, forward strand.
GTTGGCAGGCCTCCCGCACCAACCAGCCACCAGTCACCGACCACAAGCGAAGAGAATTAACAAAAACTCAGCATTAACTTGGGGAAAATGAAATTAGGGTAAACAAAACCCCCTTCCATCATTTGGAAAACTTTTATAATTAAATTCCATTACAAAGAAAAGGAAGGATATAGGAATATAATAAAACAAAAGAAAGTGGAAGAAGAAAATCCTTAAAGTTGATTTGTATACCCTTCAGCCAGGTACACGACGACAATGGTCATAAATTTGCTCGACCGAAAGCTTATGATTTTTTAACCAGCTATATGGTCGGGGGACTCGCAACCAGTCCAGTTGAGGAAAGTCCAGTCCAGACGAAATTTTTTGTGAAGCCCTCCATCTGTCAGATACTTAAAGTAGCCCCCGAGTATACATACGAGTAGCTATATATAAATTTACGACAGGGGCGAGGGGAAGTTTAATAACGTTTGTCGACGACGAGCTTTGCTGCTGCCTTCCGGTCAGGAGTCCAACGCCAACCCCAGTTGAATACCGATTCTCGACGAACCGAGGTGGGGTGTAATAATCGCAAATCGAATTGCCATTTATATTGACATGGCAGTTCATTTGGAATTGTCTAGAATTGAGGTCGATTTTGTGCCAACTTAACTGATCAACCCCCTGCACACACCCGGTGTATATATAGTTGCTAACCATCAGGCAAACAGTCAGCCAACCATCCAGCTAACCGCAGTTTCTATTCGGTTGCCGTTATAGTACCACCGCCACGGCCGTCACACCACACTCGTGTGTACATATATATTTGTATGGGTAAGAGACGATTAAATTACATATTTGCTTTACCATGTCGACGTTTAGTTTAGTCCGTATAAAGTGGATGTGTGTCACACTCACAGTGTGCTGGGCTAGTTATTACTACCAACTCGTAGACTCATGAGGGGTTTCCTTTCAGCAGGACACCTATATTGTGTATAGTGGAGGATGGGTTCTTTTGACCTTTTTCTCTTGATTAATGGAAAATGAGGGAAATGTACGACCAAATGAATGAAAAGCCAGGAAATGACCTCTCTTGCTGCTAGACCATTGTCGATGTGGACGGAAAATATTTCGCAATTCGGTTGTCATGTAATTTTTCACTTGACGTTGACATGGCCGAAATGATACGGTCAAACTGTGGATTTTATCTATAGAGTGGATCGTTGGAGCCTTAATGGGTTTGCACTCGAAATAACTTACTCAAGGGCTGGCCTGTTTTACATTTCATTTCATTTTTTTTCAAGGCTGGTTGTTGTTTATTGGTTTAACCAACTTGAAAAAGAAAACAACCTCTAGTGGTTTCTCCGCTACTCGATCTTTCGATAACGTCGGGCGTAGTGCTAAGAGCGTTCGCAATTGCCATGAAAGCTTATCAAGCTCATTTCATGGCTTCCAAAAATAACTCACTTACGGTACGGACTTACTGCGGAAATATTTATTGTTGGGCGTTGGTCGCAGTGTGACTCAGTATTAAGTGTGCTGCAGTGCTGAGCGAGGGGTCTCAGGCTCGATCCCCGGTAAAACACAAAACACATCTTAAGGTTTTGCGCCACCTCTCTACAAAGTCTGACCAACATCCGAGGGTATAACTTTCATGAAAGAGCTTCTCAATTCAGCCGTATTTTTTTTATTTTTTGAATATCTCAAAACTAGTAAATCTGGAATACGTTGCTTTTGATTCTGATACACATATACAATTACACATATATCCCATATTTTCATCGCGACATTTTGCTTTACAGTTGCGAAGAGCTGGCGCAACAGGTCCGTAGGGACCTTAGGCCTAGCTTCTCACAACCATTCGTTTTGTGTGAGTTTTTAATTTTTGGGACGAATGGAAGGGATCTACAATTTTATGCCGGGTCCAAACGGCTAATTGAGAAGCTCCTTCACGACAGTTATGCTCTCGGATGTTTGTCAGACGTTCGCTAGAGGTGGTGCAGAGAAACAAAACCTTAGGTTGAAATTTGGGATTTTACAGGATTCGAACCTGGGACCCCTCGCTTAGTAGTCCAACACACTAACCACTAAGCCACTGCGCCAAACACCTCAAGCCTGGAAAATGAGTTTATTTAAGAATTAACTTTAATATCAATTGAACAACTCATTGAAATATGCAGCATTTAAGAGCAATGCTAACTTCATCTAGCTGTTCACACCAGCGGATTTTTTTTTAATTATTGTACTACCTACCTACATATATTCAAATGGTGTAATATTTTCAAACTCCCAAAAACCCAATTCACTATTCGTTGTATCTACAAAACAATTCATAAGACTATATTCGGAACAAACCAAAAATATTTAATGTGCGCTTTTCAATAGGCCCTAATTGCAGTGCACTTTCCCTATGTAATCCTGTTTCCAAATGCATTTTTAATAAACTTTGGATTAACTATATATGAACAAAAAATCAAATTTTACAATACAAAGGTATATGCAAATAAAAAATTAAAAGAGATTAAATTCCATACAAAAAAACAGTTCCTAAGCTTTATCGTCGCGCCAGTTTAGCTCCAAATGAAAATCGCTAGCCTCCCCCCACCTTCCCATACAAAGGCATATACACGCTCAACACTAATCAAAGTGAATTTTGTGGCACTCGCTTACAATATCAACGCTGACTACCAATTTGTAGAACATAAACCCCAAACATAGTTGATGCAGCAGAGAAGTAAATATACAGTAGAGATGAGAAGTTTTTTTTTAAGTTTTACTGAAAAAGCTCGAATGTTTATAATAGATGATTTTTGCGTTGATTTCAACAATCTTTAATTGCAAATTGCTCAGCTATTTGTTTGAAAAAAAGCCCTTTTTAAATTTTAGTTTCTTTGTTCTCGTAATACATTTGCACATGACAATTAACCTCCAAAGAGCGTAACGTAAATCAGCGTAATGAATTATTAAACAGTTTTAAGGAGAGTACTAGATTTGGGTGCCGTGAAATAACGCCGTCAGTTGGAAGCGAAATTGAAATTGAGGAATTGAAATAAGGCCGAATATTGCTTGTGAAATAAAGCCGAAGCAAATGTTTTCAGAATGGCCGAGAAATAGATATAACTATTATTTTAACTATAACTAGATTTAGCATGTAGCATTTAGATGAAATAACTAATCGGAGAAAATAATAGTTAAAAATTCGCGATAATTTTGAACTATCATTTTGAATTCCAAAATTCTGCGTTATTTCACCGCGCCGTAGATTTGTAGAAGATTTTAGTTTTAAGATTACATATTCAAATTTCACGAGAAACTACTTTCAATCTGCAACACGCAAACATGACGAACCGTCCTTTTCTTGAAAAATTTCCATTTCTTTGTTTTCCTTTTATTTTAGTGAATTGGAAAATTCACGGCTTACGACTGAGTAGCTTATTTAACGTGCCTACTAACAATCGCATCCTAGCACGGAGACAGAAAAGCAGCTCTTATTTTTCTGCATTTGTAACATCTCACAACCATTAGTTTATGTCCAGGTTTAAGTTTGAAGGGACCTCCAAATTAAAAAATTAAAATTGAATTTAATTAAAATTAAATTAAAGGTGCAGCAGTTTATTTTTTTTCCCCGCCAAATACAAAAGACTACCGCGCCCATCCTAAGTTAGCTCTATACTTCCAAAGCTATGGACCTAACACATTTCGAAATCTGATAAATTGTCGGGAGGCAACAAAAACTTTTCACCAACAGTGTAAATACGATTTCTATCAGCTAGTGTCATTTAAAATCGCCCTATACGCCCGCCAGTGGTTTTTCACTTTTTTATATATTTTTTTTTGAAAGTTTCATTCTGGGGGGAACTAATTTTCCATTTGTTTTTCCTCTCTCTGCTGCGACAGTTGTCATCGAGGGAAGTAGCATACCTCCAGTGTACATATTCTGTGCACTGTAGATGACCCTTTCAACCGTGCCGCTGACACCGTCGTCGCCCTATCCAATCTCATTTAAAAATGACACCCTTTCCATACCGTTTCCCAGTTCTGGCTTTGCGTTGGGCAAACATTTCAAAACTTTATTTGCTGGAGAGACGGCATAAAAAAAAAAAAAATCAAACATGATGCATCCAATTTGCTATGCAGCCAAGGACATGACATTTTTTTAATCTAAGTAAACCACCGTTAGGGTGTGCGGGGAGAGTGGCGCTCTGCGATGACAATCGTTTTTCTTTTATAAAACACGTTAATGAACATAATGTCGCATTATTTTTGTTCGCACACACAACCCGCACGCAAAAGTAGAAGGTTAGCCGAATCGGACATCCTCACAGGAGTCACAGGCGCTTTGTGACCGCAATTCGCCCTTGAGGCTTAATGTGCCCAGGGATGGGGGTAACTGTTTTAGTTTTATCGTCCTGTGTCGAACAAAGTTTACCCACACAATTAACGGTAATTGTCTCGTCACACACATCCATATAACAGAATGGAGTGACCTTCCACAGACAAACCGGTCACAGGGTTATTATACCCCTATATGCGGTACAGTATATGCAATGCACTTTGCTGGACGATCAATCCGTGTGTTATGTTGCACGTATGTAGCTTCGTACAAATGGTTTATTATAGCGCGCGTAACGTTTTGACGATGGCTTTGTTTTGCTGTTTCAAGTGGTGCAGAGGAAATTATGCAGCTTTCGCCCTCACTGTCCTGCAGTCGTGACGGTGAATTGGATAAAAAAACAGCAACAAAAAAAAACATTTTAATTTGAAAATGGAAAAACCTCAGAAATTGTTGTGGCTCATACCGAGAGATGGAAATGGTGGTTCCGTTGGTAGAGGATAGCTGTGCGTGGTTTATGGTACCGTCGGTTGCAACCGAACAAACCAACAAATTGAGCGGGCGAATTTCGGTCAGTCTTAATGTTACCCTTAACCGATGTCTGACCCCCAGCAAAAACAGCAACAACAACAGCTGAACGGTGATTTTATTTGTTTTCCTGCATTGCAGTGCGACGGCGACGGTTAGTGGGTGGGTTGCCACTGGCAGGCGCTTCAAATCCGTTGGGTTGAATTTATTATATCTGCTGTATGCTGCCACATGTATGAATTATAGTCGGCCGGAAACTGGTCGATAAATGTGACGCTGCGGGTCATACGTACATCAGTATGCAAATACGTACATGATGGGGGTGCGTTCGGGTGTTTTAGAACCTCCAATTATTGGGTGTTTATATCCAATGATTTATTTATTTTACTTGCTGCCACTAATCAACACTTCATCGGAAATCACCACAATCAGGTGCCGAACTGCCGACCGTTGCTGGGTGCTGATGATGACGGGCTGTCAATAGTTTTGGTCGATGGTGGTGCAGGTACTTATTTTCATTTCGAAAATATAAAATAAAATCATTTCAAGAGGACAATCAATACAAAAGTGAAGTGTTTGCTGATGCGGTCATGCCGTCGCACTGGCCGTTCTCGAGTTATTTATATCGGTTATAACGTAAGTAGGCACTTACCGAGGTATTCTGTTTATCAAAGGCTTTCCATATGAAATTGATCTGCAATTAAAAGAGATGGGGGAAAAATATTTTAATTACGCTTTAATAAAAGTGGCGAGGAAAATATGAAACTGATTTTTCAATACATTATTATTTAGTGTGAGAGTTAATGGCATTTTGGTGCAGGACCTTTCACCGCAGGGTGTGCATATGGATGTTTCCGAATTTATGTGTTCACTATAAACAACTTTTAGAAAAGTCGAAAATAAATGAGGGACTTCATAATTCCCTATCGGATTTTCATTTTTTTTTCGATAAAACAATATTTGCCAACACATTCAACCTTGGCACAAGGGAAAAAAAATGTTGAATGCCTTTCTGAGGGCCATTTCCAAAAAGTGCGGGCCACTGCCCTTCAGAGAAAATTAAAAAAAAAAATTAAAATGCTATAAGGCAACATAAATATTTATTTATTAACTTTATATTGTCACTAACACCTCACAATTCATAACAACTTGTTGTAAATATACTAAATATGTTCGGCTTAGTAATAACTAACGTGTCCCACCTGTTTAAATTATTAAACTAATTAATTAAATATGGCTGTCAAATAAAAAATAAAGTAACAAATGTTTAATTGGAAAAGTAGAATAAAAGAATATTATAATATATTATTAATCGACAATAGAACTACAAGAATAAACTATTAAATACTTAATATCTTTCCAAAACTAGGCACAAACAACAAACAATGAACTAATTGACAAACAGAAGAAAAAAATACGAAGTCGAACTAAGGTCTGTTCCTTTACTTTTAAATCTTACGAATTTTTACTCAATGCCGAGCAAGATATTACCCCTCCACTGAGAATCTTACGAATTTTTACTCAGCAAATTTCTTGGTGTAAGAATTATTGAAAAAGCTGTCAGTCACCTTACAATTAACAGCTGATTTGAAATTTGTTGTCCTATTTGACATATGTGTGTATTTGTTTTGATTTCTTGCGTATTAAAATGGTATCAACGGAAGGAAAAATAAAATTGAATGTTCACCTTTTTCTTTTAGTGGTGGCGATGAAATTCTTCCTCACTGTAAGGAGTAAGAAAGGACAATCTCCTGCGTGTCGTTTTTTCCTCTTCTGGAATGCTTGTAGTTCAATCAGTCTTCCATATACTCAGATTAATGAAGAAAAAGTTCGATTAATTGCGAATCACTTTCATCGCTAGGTAGATGAATCAACTCATTTTGTTTGTGAATTAGCAAATTCTTCGAGTTTATCAGATATTTTAACGACTTTTCGTACAACTTTTTGGAATTTTTTGAATTATGTATCTGTCATTTTCTTAGATTACTACAAAAGCGTTCCCTAACAATTTCGTAAGTGTCTCTCTCTGTGAGAGAATTTATTCCCACCACTGCCATTTTGACGGTCTTTTCCATTCTTACTACAAAAGTAAAGGAACCGACCTATTAGGGTCGGTTGGGGTAAATGGGGACGATTTTTGCATTTTTCAAAGACACCTTTTTTTTCAGAAATATATAAAATATTAAATTTAATTATATTCTAAGATACAAGATGCTGTTAAGAGCCCAAAAAAGACAGGGCAGTGTTTACATTTACCCCTTCCGTGTTTACATTTCCCTCCATAGTTTATAAAAATACTGGGGTAAATGGGGACAACAAATTTCTGTTCTCTTAGAGCTAGGAGCTCGCCTATGGGCTAAAAGTAAACAGACATGAATTTCTGTTACATAATTTGTTTGCTTGAAAAATTGATTACCATAATGTTTACATTTACCCCACATATGCATATAACCGGTGTCGCGACACCGTCTGGGTTCCGAGAACTATATTTAAAATGTGAATATAACGGCCGTTTACATTTACCCCAACCGACCCTATGACGGGAACAAACGAAAATGAAACGTCAGTCAGAACGAATGAATTCAGTGTCGCTTTCAGTACGTGAACTTGTGAACGTGATCACATTGATAATTTTTGCGATGAAATGAGAAAGTGTGCTTTTTAGAATATTTTGTTTAAATATTTGGCCAAGGGCCAAAATGAAAAACAGAGGTCCAAATGGCCCAATCGGGCACATTATGGCAACGCTAATCACACTCCCATTAGGGGGAAGTGGGGAGAATTCTGCCTTTTTCTCTATTTTAATGACATGTTGTAATGTACTACTATTTCAATTGGTTCCTTTTTTTTTCATTAAATAAGACAACAAATTACCTTTCAGTCTATACAAAGATCTATTTATATTATTACGTTTTATTGTGTTTTTGACTAATTTAAAAACCAAAATAAAAAGTAAATTCATAAGCGAAATGTGGCAGATAAAGGTATGAAAGAAAATACCGCTTTATTTGCATATAAAACAATTATTTCTGAGGAAGAAAATATTATATATTGCATAAATTTTCGACTCTAAAAAAATTAAACAATAGGCACAACTGAGTCACAAGAAACTTTCTACTTCATTTCAAATTTGGCTGAGCTTTTGTGCTTATCTAATTTGGTGGGTAGGTAATAAGTTCAAAACCGATAAACCCCAACTTTTTGTTATTATTTTTCTAACATGTTTTATTAACCACTTAAAAGTAGAAACTTCGAATTTGAAACTGAAACATGTAATTTCGGTTTTCCGAATGCAAGTGTGTGGCAAATAATTAGAACGTGTGTTGCATTTCTTGCAAAATTATTTTTAAGAATTTACACAGCCCTCACGCAAATTCGATAAAATTGCTGTTTATAAAATTTACAGATGAGGTTGGTGCTCAAATCCGGAAAAATATTTAAGGGGCAATTACATCGAACTATAACTTTTTCCTAATGAAACTGGCTATAGCTTTTTTTGAAAGACTTGTTTTCTAAACAAAAATATTTCGAAGACATTAGAACAAATAATATTCACTGGCCTTGGAGGATCGATCGTTAATTTAACAGCATTTCAAAATAACAAACACATATATTTCATTCTATTGACATGCTCAATTTCGCATCATTATGTTGTGGACAGAACAGAACGACGAATCTTTACGCTACCTTCTTCTGAATTTCAACATGTTACTCAGCATTTCTTACGTTCGCAGAAAGCCCATACATTTTTAACTTTCTCCTTTACGTAGTTAGAGAAAGATATTGTATTCGTACAAAATTTCGAACTCGAGATGTTAATCAATTCTGACATTACGATGATAGGCGAACTCAAAAACGTGGGTCGCAAAATTCTGTCCGTCTGTCCGTCTGTCCGTCTGTCTGTATGTCCCGAGGCCTACAGCCTAAGCGGATGAACGGATTTCGTTCAAGCTTCGGATTTAAAGTTTGGGGGCTTACAGTTCGGGGCCGTTTTTTTTTTTTGCATGGTAACTTCAATATTAATGGATACTTCCCATACAACATTTTCATACCAGTTTGATTTGTTCGAAAACGGCTCTAACGAATTCAACAAAAATTGATATTTACGCATAAGTAGGTGAGGTTAACATAACTGCATACACAGTTTTCTGGACATATCTGGAAAACGGTCCATACGATTCTAAGAAAAATTAATTTCTAAGGTAATATGGTCATTTCTAACTTAACGGAAAACTCAGTTTTTCTCTGTATTATCGTAAAATGGATTTTTTAAAAATATAGTTTTCCCTAGTTTACCTCAAAACGGCATGATTTTGACCAAAATGCAAACTTAGAGTAAAATTGTGTTTTCAAAATTATTGCGTCCTTAACTTTCAATTCGAGTCACTGAAAACGCTCACTTTAAAAATTGCTCATATCTCGAAAACCCCAATTTCGATTTCGATAAGACCCTAAAATCCAAGTAATGCTTACATCCCGAAAAAAAGATTTGTTTAAATGACTTTGAATTTCAGTCAGACTCGCACTAAACGAGAAAGTTTCGTGCGACCCAGTCGTGCACTTTATTTTTTATGGTTAAGGGTATTACATAGAACAAAATACAAATAAAATAGAGTCTTAAGAAATTCCAGTTCTCCCCCTAAACAATTTGACCCCCAGATTTCTCCCCGTCGGCGTCGAACGAAAAAACTCCCAAATTTGGAGAGAAAACCCGCAACCTGGCAACAATGCGTACAACACGAATGAGGAACCAAGCTCAAACGTGGACGTGGACGTAAAAAAAAACATGTTTGGCATTTTCCTGAATTTTTAAACTAAAATTTTGTTAGCAAAATCGCATTTTACAAATAACGCAAAATCCACTTATTAATTAAATTAGGTTTCTTGCGACTTTAATTTAATTACGAGCTAAAATCAATAAAGTGGGTTTTGTGTCGACTATAATTAGCAAAACACCAATTGTAGCTTGGCCATTTACTAATATAATATTGAAGCCTACTTTTCTGACTAAAATCTTGAGCCTTTATTTTATTTATTTTAAGTACCTAACTAAACTTAAACTTAAGCTAGTTATGTGCCTGTAGCCTTTCATTAAAAAACGAATAGATTTGTTTACATATGCCTACACTCAAATTCCGAACCATATACTGCTGCAATCGATGTAGGGAAACATTACATCTCATCACTATTGTTTGTCCTTAGGCCTTTTTTATTATGCTCAAATGATCTATATAGATCATACATTTCCATGGTTTACAACAACAGTTGGATCTGTTGTAACAACGAACTATTGTTGTAAACCGTGGAAATCAATGATCTATATAGATCATTTGAGCATAATAAAAAACGCCTCTTAATAAAAATCAAATTAACGAAAACCGTAATCAACAATCAATCATGCCATCATGTGTTTCCTGATGCACAAATTTCTGTTCCCATTATATTGGTGCAATACGATTATGCGCTCGCATATCCTTGTAAGTTCTTGTGTCAGCTGCCTAAGAGAGAAATACCCCACAATATATTATAAAATAAAAATTAATTTGCCGTTAATCCCACGGCATAGCACCACCAGTGCTCTGATGCTATATGGCAAAACAAAATCACAACGAATTAAACGCGTTTGTGTGCTTTAATCCTTATGAAATATGGCTTACATCGCACACACTGCACACGCACTCAGACTCACCAGTCACCAAACCAATCAGTATGATGGCGCATGCAAGGCGGTCGAGTGTAATTAAACGCTGACTAGGTTAAAAATGCATTAAAAGCTGTTTGTGTCAATTAATAAATAAGCTTTATGGTAGTTGCTATATTTTTTTTTGATGAATATGAACTATTATTGGTGAAAGCCTATAGGTAGTGTATACAAATTTAAGAAAATAATTTAATTACGAAATTATTAAATGGAGGGGTGACTGTTATCCCCTGTAAAATAGTGTGACAGGTGAGTGTATGGTGCTACTTAATGAAATCGATCAATTATCATAAGACGGTTGTTTATTTTATCCAATTATGAACGCGTCCTGTTAAGTGGATAAATTGACATTGGTATGCAAATAAGCAATTAGCTTTGGAAAGGACAATAAATATGTAAATATGTAGGTACACCGCGGAAAATGCTTTTGTGGTTGAAGTTGTACTTTTGTGGTCTGTTTGGACCGGCAGTCAAACGGTTAAGTGTTGCGTGACAAAAGTCTCGCGGTAGAGAATGCGATTTAATTGCGGAGGAGGCCAATTAAGATGCTTGCTGAAAATTCAATATTACGACTGTGAAATTTAAATTGTCCAGCTCTAAATTTATATTTGTTCAAAAATTCCAATTATGCTTTGACTGTTTTCTGAGAAGTGTATCTGAAACATGGCTAGTTACAAATTTTAGTCTCTACTTTAAATTTACGGAAGCTCACAATTGCGAAATTTGTATGGAAAATATATCCACTGTGAACCACTAAAATTTAGAGTCGAAACTAAAATGTGAACTAATTTAAACAAGGCGTTTTCAGACTTTAGAGGGATTCACATTACTTGAACTTTTTTTCAGTACTAAACGAAACGATTTTCAAAACCATTAAAAACAACACAAAATGATTTTGAAAGGAAAGTTTTAATATTTATTCATTTCAAAAAATAGAAAAAAAAAAACATTTATATTGGTATTCTAAATTTTTGGTAAATATTTTATTATTTTGGATCGGCAAATAGTTAGACTTGATCCTTCTATACTGCTTCTGCCCATAACTTCAGCAAACTGGAACAAGAACCAAGACACAACAACTAGCTGAAAAAATACAACCAGGAACAGATCATAAAGGCTCATTCATTTTTCGGTTTCAAAAGTAAAGCCAAATAAAACACACACAGCGATACACTTTTGATGAAAATTTGATTTCATTATAAAGTTTTGACTTTGCCATTAAGTGTGAAATACAACATCATTCAAATGGCTGCCTCGGGAATTTTCGCAGCATGCGATTCATTTGAGGTCATTTTTAACCACCTTTTCCCACATTTCGGGCGCTATCTCGGCCATAACTTGAGTAATGTCGGTTTTTAATGCGTCTAGAGTTCGGGGATTATTCGCGTAAACACGGTCTTTTGCGTAGCACCACAGACAAAAATCTTACGGTGTCAAATCGCATGATGTTGGTGGACAATTGACGTCGCCAAAACATGAAATTACGCGACCAGGAAATTTCTCACGCAATAAAGCCATAATTGGTCGTGTTGTGTGGCTTGTTGCCCCATCTTGTTGAAACCACATATCGTCCAAGTCATGATCTTCAATCGCTGGTCAAAAAAAATTGGTTATCATTCGATCGGTTATCAATCGATAAATTCGGATCATCAGCAACACTTGAGCAGATTTCAAATACCAGCGCTACCAACTTGAAACTACAAAATGAATGACCCTGCATGAAACACCTATACAAATTGCAGTTGTTGTCTCTCTATAGCCTGCAGTTGCATTTACAATTACTTAAAGACAAATAACAGTTAATTAGTAATAATAATATCGAACGCAAAATGAACAAGAGAAACAAGAGATATATAAAAACTTTTACAAAACCATTCACATTTTAGAGGCTAAAAATTTCGGAATTCTAGCAATGACAATGTAAAGTTTTGCCGATTCACATTTTAGAGAAATTCACATTATCGGCAATTCACACTATCGAGGGACTACTGTATTTCCTATATTATCAGATTGTGATGGTATCCAAGGTAAGTCTTGGAATAAGAACCAAACTAAAGACTGATACCAAGTTCCGTCATCTTGGACACCAATGCCGTAACTTTTCAGAAGACTATCGTCAAAACTATAGATCTCCAAAACTAGGAAATAAGTGCAAAAAATATCGAGTTTGAGAGATTAATCCAGTTCATTTTCCACAAATGTAGTGCAAGCTGACATTAGTCAAAAAAATTCGACTAGAATAAAACTTATTACGGTTATCAAAATTTCAAAAACGATATCGTCCAAACAATTTTTGTTATACGGAATCTGTCCCTGGTTACAAAATGACTTATACCAATCTTAAATTTGAACCAGTCTGACTCTACTACTGACCTACTGAAAAACGCAACATATTTTCTTCTATCACTGTTTCAATTAGATGTTTACGTAAACTTTCATTCGAGCTTCGACACAGGCGGCTATGGACCAGTAGAGTATACGTTGATTTTCAGTCTTGGGAGACCTGAACTTCGAAATGAGGTACAGAAGAGAAAAGGTTGCGCCACTAAAGGAGTTTTCAATAAGGACGGGTCAATGTTGAAACGGAATAAAACAAGCTGTGTGTGAGGTATTAACAAAGATCTTTTATTTGAAAAGCCCTTGTTCACATGCCCGCGGCGGCTTCGCAGAGTGGCAGTGGTCCAATGCTACTACGGCAAAGATCCGTCTGAGTTAAAACCATAGCTTTGGCTATGTTGGTTTTACGGGCATCGGTCGATTGCGGTTATTGGCACAAACCTGCGACTAAAGGCACCCCACAAGTCTGCTGTGTGGCACGCAGCCCCAACCTGCTACATGTCTTTTACCTCCATACCATTCAATTTGGGGCAAAAGAAATTGGTAAGCATCGTTCTGTAGCGCTCACCGTGGAAAGTGATGGCCGCAGTAACGTAATTTAAAAAAAAAAGCGGCCAAGTGCGAGTCGGACTCGCCCATGAAGGGTTCCGTAGCAGCAAGTAACATAAACATAATATAAAAGTTCTTGTAGTTCGTTGTAACTTTGATCGATGTTTTAATAAGAGTGTATTTTGTTTAAATTAAGTTATTGATAAGTAAACATTATAATTAGGTACCTAAATGATGGGATTTAGATCTAACTATATGCGAGCCCATATTGGCTGCTACGGAACCCTTCATGGGCGAGTCCGACTAGCACTTGGCGGCTTTTTTTATTTTTATATTTGAGTTGATTGAATGAAAGGTAAATTGCTTTTTACGATTTATGACGTATAAAAAAAAACTACTCACTAGATCTCGTTCAAACCAATTTTCGGTGGAAGTTTGCATGGTAGTGTACATCACATATTTTTTTCTTAGTTTTATCATTCTCTTGTTTTAGAAGTTACAGGGGGGGAGACATACATTTTACCACTTTGGAAGTGTTTCTCGCACAAACTATTCAGTATAGAAAAAATGATATTAGAAACCTCAAAATCATTTTTGAAGACCTATCCATAGATACCCCACGCGTATGGGTTTGATGAAAAAAAATGTTTGAGTTTCAGTTCTAAGTATGGGGAACCCCCAAAGTTTATTGTTTTTTTTTCTATTTTTGTGTGAAAATCTTAATGCGGTTCACAGAATACATCTGCTTACCAAGTTTCAACAGTATAGTTCTTATAGTTTCGGAAAAAAGTGGACATACGGACGGACAGACAGACAGACCTGACGAATCCATAAGGGTTCCTTTTTTGCCATTTGGCTACCGAACTCTAAAAAGGAAAGACTAATGAAGCTGCCGGCTTAAAATCCGTACCAAACATGAACTTTTTGTGGATGCATTGCCACCTGGTGAGCCCAGTGTGGATTGGCATCGTTCCATATATGGCAATTTTGCTTTTTAGCATAGCCATTTATCCAAAAATCGTCTGAAATTGGGGTTCCCTTTTCAAAACTCCGAAGCTCAATCAGCGAACAATTGGCGTTGTATAATTAATATTATAGCCATCCTGGGTGAGTTGGATCTTTTGCGGATGTAAGCCCAAGTATCCACGCAAAACTAGCCAAATTGAAGTCTGCTCAAGGCCGACTTCTCGGCGAAGAATTGACTGCCTCGGGTTCTCGGACTGCCGCAATGTTGTCGGCGGTCTGGAATTCCTTTGACGTTCTAGAGTTGGCTGATTGTTTATCGAATTTGAGCACCAAACGTTGAAGAGAGCAACCACAACTAATGAGAATCTATGTTTCATAATGCACACGCAGTCTAAAGAATTAAAAAAACACTAAATAAATAGTTGGCGCAACAGGTCCATTTAGGAATAGCTTCTCACAATCATTCGTTTGAGTGTGTGTTTTTTTTTATTAATGGAAGGGATCTGCAATTTTATGCCTCCATATTTTTTGTAAGGGGTCCGCGACGGATTGTTTCTTCTGACGCAACGGATGCAACGGGTTACTATAGGTTGGGACATAAGTAAACAAACTTTTTTTCACAGTGTATACACCTACCTATACCCATTTCTCAGACCCCCACATAAAATAGTTCTCCTAATTGATATGCTCTTGCGGACGACAACTTCTCAGTCCCAACCCGTTAAGACCTCTTTCCATACATCGTTCACATTTAAGGTGATATCGCTTAATTACGTTATTCCGCACATCATTTGTTTGCGTATCAATCTCAAGCTTTAATTACTCTAAATGCATATCCTTGCGGTGATTATGGATTCGCCGCAAGAACCAATTTAATTGCCCTCAACTGGGGAACTTACTAAAGAGCAATAAAATTCATCCCCCATTCTTACACCTTATCTCTCTAGCAACGAGATAAGATTGCGCCCTGGCAATTCTTACTCATTTAAGCTCACTTAATGAGCTCCTATACTATCTGCCGACTGTCTGATTCCCCTCATCCGAACAGTCGCTCATCCACCTAAATAGACACAAAGACAAAAACCACTTCGAAAAATGTTTTATTGCGTAATTTGATTGCGATTTATTCATTTCACTTTGGAAATTTAATAGCATCTGACATTTATTTTCATTTGCTACAAATGAAATCGTATCCACCGTCTTCGCAAGCATACTTCCTCCAGGGGTGGTGATATACAGTGGTGTTGGTGTAACTGATGATGTAGAGGGTGCTGAATCTGTTGTCTTATTCAATGGTTTCGGTTCGTCTTCCGTTTTTTTTCTCAGATGACGGCTATTCCTTCAACCTTTGCCAGTTCATGGTGTGTACGCACTTGTTCACTTGACGGGAAAAGTTTTCCTCTCTAATAAAATTATACTACCCCCTTTGGCGTTTGTCCATAAATAATAATGAGAGTTTTCTTTTCCTAGTCTTTTTCATCTTTATTTCTCTCGCTGCTCACTTACTCTTTCTTAGCCCAGGAGGGCAATGAGAAAGTGAAACAAAGTAAATTTGGTAACTGATGATAAGAGTGTGGCCTCTAAGTCTTTAGTGGGGGATAAATCATAGCACTTGGTGCGGTGGTAGTGAATGCCTATAGTACATCCTGTTTCCTTATGTTTACTACTCTTTAGTTTCCAAGCCCCAACATACTACGGTGAGAAAATATATTTTTTCATCCCCCCAAGCGGATAAATTGAATTCATTTATTCCAATTTGCCCGCAAAGCAGATCATTAATTTTGAGATGAAAATAAAGGAAGAAAAAAAATCGTACAATCTTCTTTGCTTCTCTTTTAGGAAGTATTTACAATAGTAACATAAAAATAATAAACCATTAGCTTTCCACATGAGCGAGGTAGTACGCAAAGGAAACCCATTGGAAATGTTGCCATGAACGGAAATGGTAGTCTTGTAGTTTCCATCTTCCTGCGAACGGATAATAATTACGAGCTCATTGATAAAGTACTGCCGCAGTTTGGCAGCGTCTCGTTAGCTCATTATAAATAAATTATAACCACTTGGGGTAAGTGGAAACGATATCTGGCTTAATTGTAGCCAGAGGTCTTGAGAAGGTTTGAAGTGTAATTAATGAGCTGGGAGACAGACATATGCAAGTCTTGCAAAAATCATTCATATCGGCTAACAGAGAGACAGAGATTATCTTTACTCTCTGTAGTATGACATTTTTCTCTATTTAAAAAAAAAATCTTCGTCCAAAGATTATGTTGTTATTATTATCATAAATTAATGTTAATGCTTTTTGAAATTCGGAGCATATTTGAACTAAATTGACTTGGAATTTCATTGCATATATCAAGATCATAGAATTTCCGTTCCTTAAAGCGGAACAAATACTTTGTAAAGATTTAAAATTTGTACTCAAACGATTACGAACTTTTGTTTTATTTAAATTTCCACCAGAAAATATTATTTCAACATTTGCAAGAGGAATGTGGAAGAGAGTTTGAAAATAAAATCTTTTAAGACTGGATATGCGAAGTTTCCATCCGCTGTTTTTACTCCTAAGACATTTTACATCAATTATTTTGTCAAATTTGTTAAAATTCATTCATTTTTAAGAGTTGATGGAAACGTTAGTGAAACAGAAATTGTGCATGGGCTCTGTTCGACTCACATTATACATACTAATGGAATTAATAGGCAACGGTTTGCTTTAATAGAAAAAGTTCTTTTAATTTGTTGGATTTGAATAGTTATTGATATGAAAAATCTTCAGAAGCTCACAATTGCGAAGCTTGTATGGAAAATAGGCGCAGGGTCATAAGTCCACAGGCCACCTAGGTTGGTTATTAATCCACAAATCAATTGTGAACAAATTTAAATAAATTTGCTCCAAAGTATTGAAAAGCATGCGTTTGCGTATATGCGTCTTCAAACTTCTTACTCATGAGTATGAAGAGAAAATAATATACCTATAATTGATAAATGGATGTATAAAGTAGCAATTATAGTATTTTGTAAATTGTACCAAAAATTTATATAGTTTCGTGTTTAAATAAAATTTCTCAACTCCTTGTATGCTTGTGTAATTTGCTTACATTTTGTGTCAATCCGCTCCTGAAATATTGTTCAAGAGACACATTATAGTCTAAGAGAGAATCAAAGAAAACCGTTTACTTTTGTTTTATTTTAAATTATGAGAATTGTGGACTTATGACCCACCATAGAGAGCCATAAGACCACAATCAGTGAGTCAAAAGAATTTTGTGTGAACTTTTGGCTCACCTGGGTGGGTTATATGTAAGTCCACAATTGATTTGTGGACTTTTGGCCTATGGACTTATGACCCTGCGCTTGGAAAAATATAGCCATTGTGAACTACTAAACTTTAGAGTCGAAACCAAAATAAATTATGAAGGCCCATAGTCTATAGTCCGAAGTTCCTTTGGGCCGCAATAAAGACTCTTTTGGTTAAAGTGTTGTCGTCCATTAACCAACCTGCTGTTCTATGACCGATTTGCATTTTTGTGTCGAGGTCGTTGATTTATTTCTTCAAATTGTCAGTCGGGGTGCTGGCCTACGAGACCCTATGGCCATAGCAACACTCTGCTCTCTCTATCAAGAGAACTCATACCACCCTCAACGGACTATGATATGATACTCGCAAAATGCTGTTCACTAAACATTTTAAAGTAGAATTCCCTTCAATATTAGATTGGCAAGATGGACATGTGAACAGGGATACGAACTTAACAGTCTACATAGACGGTTCAAAAATGGACTGTGGAGTAGCTGCAGGTGTGGGGATCTCTAAACATCTCAAAATCCTTTAGGCTTTCGGATACGGCCAGTGTATTTCAGCCGGAATTACTAGGTATCCGCGAGGTCTGTCGTCAAATCAAGCTACACACAAACATTCCAACTCAAGAGATAGACATTTTCATTGTAATCGCCTCAGTCAATATAACCCAAAAATTAGCATTAGAGGGTATTAAGGAGCTGGTCTCGCTTGACCAGTTCAAGGTTACCTTCATTTGGGTTCCAAGTCATAGCAACGAACATGCTGACGCGCAGGCCAGGCAAGGTTCAGCCCTTCACAGTTCACCTGCGGAATCGGTTCACATGCCGCTCGGAGAAGTCAGAGTACAGATCTACTCAGAACTCCTATCGAAGGACAACCTCAGATGGAGGAGGCTGACGAACTGTATCATATCCAGAAGGATGTGAACAAACTACAGCACGGAAAAAACAACCCACCTTCTAAGTAAAACACGAAAAGATATTGCCAGTGTAACCACAGGCCATTGGCCAATAGGTACGGTGACCATTTTTGGAGTCACATAAAAGACGGCATTTTTTTAAAGTGAAACTACCTATACTGTCAAAAATGGTTAAAACTCATTTGAACTATCAAAATTTGTAGGTTTGTGTATGTTAAATAAAAGGAATTGACTTGGTCTTTGAAAATCAATGCAAGATTACCAGCTTTGTTAGAATTGAGACGGTACCTACTGGCGGTCTTTAGGGAAAAAAGACAATATTTTTGAAAAAAGGAGGGCAATGTATTGTTTTCTTAAAAATCAGAGAGGACATAATAGGGAAAAAGATGACTGTCCTCTCAAAAATTGGACGAATGGCCAACGTACCAATTAGATTTGGCATCCCACATAATACACATTGCCGCAGCTGTAATGACGCACCCGAAAAGGAAACACTCAATCACTACCTTTGCGCCTGTCCAGCACTAGCTAGGGTCAGACAGCGATCTATGGGTAAACCCTTCTTCGACTACCTTGAGGAGGTCTCGAAAAGCAGTATTAGGGAACTGATAACCTTTTTGAGTTCTACGGGCTGAATCTAAGCTCTCCTATTCGACAATTTTTAACAAACAGGTCAATTGAGTTATGGTAACAAAACGGCACTTAGTGCTACTTGGGTTTTAAAATTCATTATACATAATATCCTCTTGGGATAATTTCCGATTTTTGTTCGAGCAGAGGCACTATATATAAGTAGTATATCACACCAATCTGCTTTTCGGTGAAAGCAGATGAGAAAAGAAAACTCTTTGCAGTAGTCGCGGTGGAGTTAAACTCCGGAGTGTTTATGAAACTGACCGTTCTTTCCTGATTGCGATTCTATCTCTTCACACAAATTGTGAAATTAAATCCTTTTATGACTTCGTCAGGGGTGAGCTTTGCCTCCTCTTTTTTATACCCTCCACAGGAAGGTATATTCACTTTATCATTACATTTGTAACGCCAAGAAGGAGTCCCCGGAGACCTCATAAAGTATATATATTCTGAATCAGGATCACATTCTGAATCGATTTAGCCATGCCCGTCTGTCTGTCCGTCTCTCTGTCTGTTTAAAGCACGATAGCGTCCAAAGGAATCAACCTAGGCGAATGAAGTTTTGTGAAAGGACTTATTTTTATCGTCGTTCGGTTGGTATTAAAAATGGGCTATGTCGGTCAAGTACCTCCCATACAAAACCAATATTAGAAAACACGATAGCGTCTAACAGGTAGAATTGTAATTAGATTACTCAAAAGCTGATTTTTATTATTTGTTGACCTGAACATATACATGTTCAATGTAATTACTACCTCACATGCCTAAAATTTTGCATGATTTGTATACAGTGGAGGGTATCAAAGCATCGGCCAGGCTGTTGATAAAACTTTTACTTGTTTCATTACTTAAATAATCGACTGCAGGTTACAGCGCGCACCCGAATAGCACAGATTGCGATTTGCAACAAAACTTCGATTGTATTTCTGTTATATTTAAGTAATCTGTAACAAAATCCGTTCTATATCAGTTGTATTCATGATCACGCGGGACTATTTTTGTAACATTGCCATTCGAAATGTTGTAAACACGTTTTTGTTCACAAAAAGGGGGGAATGTTTGCAAATATAGTTTTATAAGAATTCGTAAGTTAGAGTTCTAAAAAGGTTGGTAATAAGTTGCAGATACGTTTAGTAAAAATTCATTTTGGATACTTGTAACTAAAACACATTGAAACGTTTGCATAGCAGAAACTTAACAACGAAGTAACTCAATTACAATCAAAAGTGGTTAAGTTTTTAATATGTACAAATTACGTTTACAGAATGTTATATAAATAAAGAAACTTACAAAAATGGAAAGTCATTGCTTAGCTTTTTATATGTTTATAAAACGAATCGTATATTAACAAGTCATCTGGGATATTTTTGCATTTCAGTAAAAAAAAAATAAGGGAAACATTAAAATGTGAAGCAATGCATTGAGTTTTTACAATTATAAATATGTTTCATTATATGACAAGTATTCTAACATCATTTGGAATTATTAGCTTCAGTCATCGTCAATCACTAGTGAAATCATAATAATATAATGTTGATGAGAAAATCGAAATGTCAGTGTCAAGTTTCGTGGCGTTATTGTAGCTTTATTATAATTTAACATTCTATACATAATCAAGTAGTTGTAATCGTTGCCAAATCAGCTTTCCGCAATTATTCTGTATTGCAGGAAATGTTACTTCAATGCACAAAAAGAAGACATAACCTCGAATGTAATATTGTTCCACGCAGACGATCCGCAATTCAAAAATATGTTGTAAAAGTGAGATCACGATTTTTTTTCGTCGAAAAGGAATAATAATACTGATTTGTAGTTTTATCATTTTAAAACTCAAAATGTAAGTCAGCTATCAAATGTAAGTTAAAAAGTTTAATGTAATTTCGGATTTTGGGTAAAATATTGCTTACGATCTTCACGAAAAAAGGAGAAAAGGAGAAAAAACCAAATGGCAGCTGAAAACTTGCAAGGTCAGAGCAGTATTTTATTGGAATGTTGTTGATACAAATATTGTAATGTGCAAATTATAGGACAAAAAAAAAACATTGTAGAGTTGAAATTTTACATTTATCAAAAGTGTTTGGAAAAGCTGAAAAGCTTAAGTTGAAGTTATACGGAAAACAAAAACTATAAAAATCACCGATGAACATTTTTAAAACAAGCTTCTAAAAATGTTTGGCAACAGTGACTATAATGTCAACAAACAAAAGTTAGTTATAAAGAAGTTATAATGCTATTGCTTATTTTCAATTATAATGATGTTATAATAATGTTGATTTACTATTTTGAAGAAAACTAAAATGTCAGATATATACTTATCTTACATACTTGTTGTTGTTACATCTCATAAATATGGAAACAACAGTTTGCTAACATTCAGTTGTTACTTTGTTGTAACTTCATTTCAATAGCATTTCAAGGAAAATTTTAGTTATAATATTATGGTTCATGTTTTAATGATGTTTAATGTTCACCATTCACCATTTTATATACCTGTTTAACCATAGTTCTTAAGATGTGAAAAATACATTTCAAATTTCCCAATATATTACATAGCTGCTACAATTCATTTGTATAGAAACTGATGAATATGGTATATTAAAATTTGTTTCTACAAGTCTTTTGGGATTTTGAAGCTTTAAAACAAATTTTAATATTTTCTGATTTTCAAACTTTTCTTCTATTTAACCCTTTTTTGGAGGCGCGTGAATTTTCCACACCTAAGATATTAATGTTCATGACATAAGTAGTATTCGTTTAAGGATTTTGGTCGGAAATCGCAGCAAACTTGAACTGTTTTAGATACTAATACTTTTCAGATCAATATGTTTGCCTTTCCTTTTATACTTCATAATTTGTTTGTCTATACATGTAGATTCAAAAAGCATTCTAATAATAACTTATTTAAAACTTCTGGAATGTTAACGGAAACATTTCCCATACTTACATTATATCCAACATGTTATTCAAACTGATTTGCATAAACAACAGGACAACTCAACAGTTACTTAATGGCTACATTGCTAAAACATTTGTTAAGTCAAATGCAACATATTTTCGCTGAAACAACGTAATAAAAACTATCATTTAACAAAAAATAACCTCAGTAAAACACAGATACTACAAAGTTGTTGCAAAATATAAGGGGAAATGCGGCTATTTTGGTTACAATGTGGGATGTGACAATGTTACTGCAATACTTAGGAAATAACTTGATAGTTATATTAGAGTTGTAGGTACCATATTAAAACGCAAGTGTGCTATTCGGGCAGCTAAATATAAACGATTTGCTGGTCGCCAATTTCTTTATATCCCTAATATCCTCGCCGTTGTCTTATCTGAAAATTCTTTTCTTTGTTTCGCCCTTTTGCGAGATACTCGTATCTGTAAAACTTTTTTCTATTACATTCCACCCAACCGCCAACCACCGCAGCATCGACGTATTGAGCTCCAAGCCTTTTGCTTGTCGAACAAGCTGGCCAAGTGATTCCAAATTGAAATCTAGTTCCGTATCGCAAATGTTAGCAGAATTTTTTGTCCCAATGCCCCACTCGACTATCACTTTATATTACTTTGTCACAAAAAATAACGGATAATATCGAATGGAAAAACTAAATATGAACTTACATAACAAGTGCAGCATCATGGCGTCATTGTTGTCCTGTCTTGTGTTTGTGTCTGGCATAGTTTTCAATTTCAATAAGTGAATATTATTTACGGATATCACTTCCGAATGTCCTTGGCAAGTGTTGGCTGCTTTGTAGGTGCTTTTGTTTGCGACAAAGAACTCATACAAGATCTGCACACTCACTCTTTGCATAGACTGTGTGGTTATTTTAGAACAATGGCTGAGGTGGGGTGTGGCGAAGCCCGCACAGCGTTTAAGGAATGACAAAGTTTTGTTGCCTCTGTTTCCCCATCGTCGGTGGAATATTTGAAAATTTATATTCGCAAGGATTCCAATTGAGATTCGTTCAATATTGTGATGTCGTTCGGCGCCCGGCAATGCTACATAGCATAGGAAGGTGGGCGGCAACAGCAGCAGCAGGATGTTTGGTGCTGCCACAGACGATACGAATATTTGCATTTGAAAATATTCAATATTATATTATTTGTGTTTATTTTACGTTTTATTTGCGTGAAGTGTGCGTGACAATATCCGAATGTCCTTTCCCTGGTATTCTGCGGCATATTTTCTCTCTCGGTATATTCTGGTCTGCTGTGGGCAGGATCTATGTACTTTATAGAAATAATATTTCCCGTGCATGCCATGTTTGTGTATATTAAATATTTTCTGTACCTTTGGTGGGTTGTGGCATTCCAGGAAAATTGTCTTTAAATAAAGTCCCAGCTAAAGGAGAGGGTATTTTCTTTGTTGGAGTATTTCATGGAGAAATCATGTGTTCAAAATGAAAGGTTTATTTCGTAAATATCTTATTTGTCTAGAGGACGGTCAGATAGCTACTTGTATGCTCGTTTAGATCCCATTTAACATAAGTAGCTAGCTCCCTTAATGCCTTATAACTTGGCACAACAAAGCTTAAGGCAAATGGGTGGAATTCTGTGTCTAGTTGGGTATAGATTGCTGTACAATCTGGGGAAAGAGGTTGTGCTGCGTGACGTTAAACAAGAATAGGGGCTGTAAAATATATTTAATAGTACTCAAAGTTATATAGCTGCATATTTGTAGGTATCTATCAATAAAGAAGTTTGGAAACTTTTGGCAACAATTGAATTCAAGCTCTTCAATTCTAAGATATAAGTCCTAAAATTTTACTTCACAAATTCAATATCTCAACACAGTGGAGTCTTAATAATGTCAGATACAACAGATGACTTCATCCGATTGCGCATACAAAGTAGTAACAGAGAAAACACGCAACAAGAATGAACCTTCCGCGTTTTTCGTTCGACTTCAAGTTGTAGAAGTTCACAATACTAATATTTCCCATAAAAAAATCGTTATTGTGAACATCCACAAATTTGAAGGCGGGACTAAATTTATCCGCAGTAAAGCGCAATATTTATTTGTTGAAAAAATTGCTATTGTCATAAGCAGGCGAAATGGCTAGGATTTCGGATCTCATACCTCGCTTAGATTTCAAGTGTTTTGGTGGGGGATTTTTCAAAACCGATTTATATGAGTTATGATTTACGAACCAAATGAAAGGTGCATTTTTGTAGGTTTTTTCCCCTAATTTTTAAATTTTATTACGGGTAAGGTAGAGCGAAGGCGCTGAACTATAGCTCACATTGAAACCTACTTAAAAGGAAAAGGACTTGTGTTTTGCTTTTGAAGGTGACACATTTTAAAATAATTTCTTATTACGGATACCATTTTTTCAATCACATGAAAGAGGTAATTTTTTTTAGTAAAAGTAACCATGCAGTCAAAAATGGTGAAGGCTCATTTTAACTGTCAAATTGTGTAGGCTTTTGTATGTTTAATAAAATGAATTGACTGGGTCTTTGAAAATCAATACAAGATTATCATCTAACTCCAGCTTTGTAAGAATTGAGAAGGTACCTATTCGCTATCTCGTATATTTCTTATGGTAGGGATATGGTCTTTAGGACATTTAAGAAAAAAGAGGACAATATATTGTTTTCTTTTAGTAAAAAATCAGAGAGGACATAGGACGAATGGTCACCCTATGTATAGTACATATAAAGTAAGGTGAGGACTTTAATCGAGGTAGCTTTTTGAACTGAATTGTTTTTTCCTGTAGACATAATTTTAGGAGCGTTGTATTTTATAAGATAAACAACCAGACACGACATTTTTTTGACCCGAAACTAGTTTGCTTCACTGAATTAAGATTGAAATAACTGCTAGTAAAATTGGTTGAGGTAACAGCCAACAATTGTTTTTTTTTTGTGTATAAATAATATTAAGGACTATAGGATGTCCATAATGCGCTGTACGTAGTATTGAAGCAAGTATTTTGTCAGCCTCTTTACTTATAGAGGGAAATCCTTTGAAATAGCCCTTCACACGCTGGTTTCTATGTACAACTGAAAAATCTCTAGATTGCGAAGAATATTCCTTGGCACCGTTCCTGGACATTTTTTCACCCCCTATCTGATTAAATCAAAAAGACTACTTCTTCGAAATATAAAAATCAGCTGCCTGCAGCACCTGTTTTCAAAAAAAAAGTTGCTTGTCGCATCTCAATCTCAATGGTGCTCTAAAGCCATGGCCTTCCACCCAAACCTTACCTCACAAATATGAAATGATTCACAATAGATAATAAAAGTTGTATTTTGTTGCATGCGGTTCGATTTTATTAAATGCTGGACTGGCCTTTTTAAGTTTGGAGTCGAATTTATTAATTTCTGCTACAACATTTTCATTTGAAAAAACTTAAGGTTGGCAATACCTTTTGTTATACTTTAAACTTACTGTTTGAAAAGTTTGTTTTTTTCTGATTGATTTTCTGGTTGATTTTTAAACTTTCTTGTATATCCACGTAGTAAGAGAAATATAGTGAATTCGTAAAAAATTTCTAACTCCAGATTTTAATCATTTGACATTACGATGCGATAGAGGAACTAAAAAAGTAGGTTTCGCAAGGGTCTCCGGAGGTCTACAGCAAAAACGACTAAACGGATTTGTTTCAAACTTTGGATTTGGAGTTTGTGATCTTACAGTTCAGGGGCCACGATTCTTTTGCGCGTTAGCCTTATTAAAGGTAATTCCCATATAGCGGTTTTAAACAGGCTTTATTTTTTCGACAACGATTTCAATCAAAATTCATATTTGACAATCGAATAACGGTTCTTTTTAAAATCGGCCTTATCTCAAAAACGGTCCATAAAATTTCAACAAAAATGCATTCGTAATATGGTCATTCCTACGGTACCTAAGATCTAAGATGGTCTTTCCTAACTTTTTGAAAAAATTCCGTTTTATGTTTTTCTTAGTTTCTTGAAAACGCACATTCAGATTTCGACCAAAATGCAAACTTGGAGGAAAATTGATATTTGCAAAATGATTGCGTTCTTAATTTTTTATTCGAATAACTGAATACGGTACTTTTATTAAAAACTGTTTATCATATTTCGAAAACCCCGTTTTTATTGAGAGGGCAATTTAAAAACCAAGTAATGCTTACATCCTTAACAATGACTTGTACGTAGTTTTGAGCTAAATATAAAAATAAAATATAAAATAACAACGACACAAAACTTTACTTTAGCAACTCGAACCCACTTTGCACCACCATAAAAATAACCAGCAACGACATAGATCTTACACTATCGAAAACACTTCATTTAAACTCCGACTTCCATACTCTAATCGGCCTGTTTGTATGTAACTGAAAGGTTTCGGTACAACCCTACTTCGTACCATAGGGGCGAAAGCCACCATCGCCATTCGCCAATGCGAAAAATGTTTTTTACTGAGAGCTCACATTATTATTATTATAGAGAAAGCATAACTATCCTGAGAAAGCTGCTCAATTTAGACAAACGAATGGTTGTTAAATATGGAGAGCTAGGGCTACATTCCTTTACGGACCAGTTACGCCAACTAGTAATTAACTTTATTCCACAAACCACAAGTACCCATCTCGCATATTGTATTTGTCGTGTATACAGCAGGGACAACAAGTTTATTTTTTAATATACATTTTGAAATGAATAATTAATGTTGTAGGCGGCATACATATTTTATAACCACAGTATAATATCCCTAAGTATTACCCTATCTAAAAAAAACGTTTTGAATTGAATCATCTTATGGCTCGTTAGGCAGTCATTTTAAATTCCGATGAAACGAATAAGCAACATGAAATATGAGGGGGTAGGGCGCGTGGTAAGGTTGGTCGGCAGATTGAGATTGGAAAGGAACGAAAAATCGACTCGGAGTAGGAAATAAAAAGAGAGGCAGTAAGTGCAAAATGGACGTGAGCTATATAGGCGCTCCGCCTTGTGGTCATCCTTATGATCTAGGGCTAGCATCCTTACTTTCACTTCTATAGCCCAGCTTTATAGACTATTTGCTATGTCTTATGAGCACTCAGGGGATTCTTAATATCTTTATTTATTATCATTTTTACCATAGGCTCGGTCAACTGAGAGCAGAAACGGTGCATCTGCCTACAAGCTGCCTGTCCTGCATAAGATTGCATAAGTATTCGTGTCTGTACAAGTCAAAGGAGTGCCACTGCTGCCGCACGCATACTTATACAATCTTATGCAGGGACTTCATGTCCATCGGCCGGCCATTTTCTGGTAGGATTTCAAGTGATGGTGACTGTGTTTGGCATATTGTGTGCCCATTAGTTACACGGCGTTTTCATCATCGTTTTCGTTTTGACTTTTCAGATTTTGATCTGAGATTTCAGATTTCTGCTGCCAAATCGAACATAAAATCCGAGTCTTATTGGGTCTTGTGTGTATATTGAGTTGGCGGCAGAAATATATTTTTTCACATTTTTAAAAACTCATTTCGAAAATTTAATAATAAAAATTTTAATTTAATATAAAAAATCGTTTCCATACTCGAAAAACTAATAATTCAGTTGTTTTGTTAAAGAGATACACCGTTTACGGAAAACTTTTTTTTTTTATGTCTCGGCGAAAAATATTTTTTAGTTTTAGCATAATTTACAATCTGCAATTAGTACCTAAAATGAATACTTACACATTAATATATGCAAGTATGCATTTGTTAAATCCAAAAAATTCAAAAATCCTCGTAGATCGTTCTATATTTATGTGAAATACAGTTAAAAAATGTTTTCATCACTTTTCTATTCCAAAAGCACAGAGTGCATTTGTTTTTGTTAATTAGTAATTTATATTTTCTTTTTGTTAGGAGTTTAATAACTTTTTTTTGATTTCGGCTATTAATACTTTTTTTTTAAATACGAAAAGCATTTGCATTTTTACTGTTCCTAAGTACGCAGTGTTATTAACCGACAGAATTTCCAATCATGTTTCGTTTTTATACAAATATGGTGTTAAATAAACGAATTTTAAATTTTGGAACAACCCCCGGATTTCATTTATGCAGCTGCATGAATTTTGCTGTCAAATTGAATTCAGACAAATATTCATACAAATAAAATTAAATTAAAAAAAAAACTGAAATGTGAATGGATGAACAGTTTTTGGTGCCGAATATGGATAGAGAACAAGTTATGCTACATAAAAAAAACCATAATCAAACATTTACTTTTTTTACATTTATTGTTATATTTAAATCCATTTACAAATAGTTTGTTATTGAAATAGTGCCACCCGGCGGCCATTAATACACGTATTCACAGACAGGAAAAAAAAGAGCGCACGAGAGAGGGCTGTCATTCAAAATTTGACTGTCTAGTTTGGTTAGTCTATGATTTTTACCTTGCCTCCAAAAGTAGACTTGCTTTTGCAGATGTTTTTTTTTTGTATTTCGATATTCCATAACTATCAATGGTTGGTTGTAACACAATTTACTTAATTGCAAAAAATTGTTTGACCATTCAGAATTATTTCAACTACTTAGCGCGCCTCTTCTGTTGGTATATGTCTATATTACAACATCCTGCCACTCTAATCGTATAGCCTCGTTTCGTTAAACTTCTCAAATCCGGCACCGTAACGAGAATAAACAAAATTTAAAAAGTAGCTGTCATCCCCTATAAGTATTCTTTTATCAGGTAATATCCTCAAAACACCAAATGAGTACTACAACCGCATAATGCCATCGTATAAACCGTAAGCTGCACCCCAATAAAGTCCCAGCTTAGACCGACAAAATTAAATGATTGTTGAAAAATTATGCAAACGGCACAATGCTTACATGGTAGCTTCCCGATTAGTATTCAAACACCTTTCACAATCTCATTTGAAAAACATTGTCATCTTCATATCCGCCCATACATAGACCTATTGAAATACTCCTCGTATACACATCCTGTATAAGCACTCTCGTAGGCGTATTAAAAATTCACCTATCTTCGTGTTGGGTTCCGGCTCCTTTTTTTCTTACTCAATAAAATTTTATGTGTGTAGTGAGAATACACACCATCCATACAAACTATACAATTTACGCCCGAAGAAAAAAAAAACAGAACAAGAAATACTTCGAGCAACGAGAGAGAGAGAGAGTACATATTCGTATCACTGTATACGGATTACTTTTGCAAAACACCTAACGTGCAGTAAGGGTGTAATAATATGTTCAACAGCTATAAAACGCTTCGAGGATGTAATATCGGAAATTTGAATAAATTTTCATCCCCGCACTCCCTATGCTTATTATTCCCATCCAAACGATCCCTCTGTTCTTATTTTTGTATGTACCTATGCTTTCGCTGTTTGTTAATCCTTGAATTTTTTTTTCTCCTGTCTATTTTCTCACCAATTCACATAGGTAATGAAGTCACTGGAGCCCCATATAAATGTTGTGCGCTTTCTGGGCTGTTGTACTGATAAGGATCCAATTTTCGTGATAATCGAATATGTAAATCGGGGCAAACTTCAAACGTACTTGCGGAATTCGCGTGCGGAGAGGTAAGCATTTTATTGTTTATTTTTTTTATTTTGCAGGAGTCTTGTTTAATCAGTGAGGGTAATGAACAATGGCGACAGGGATTTGCAATACGGTTGGACTGTTTCAGCGCGCGGGTGTGTTCAGGATCAGATTGACTCTACCTTTCACGCATATCGATCCATTGACATACAATTAGTATCCAGCGCCACATTCGAGACGCTTTAGAGCCTTTTTCTGAACGCCTGGACTTCGGACTCATCTTTCTGAAAAAATTTCGGATTTAAAAAAAATG
Source organism: Cheilosia variabilis (assembly GCA_951230905.1). Lineage (NCBI taxonomy): Eukaryota > Metazoa > Arthropoda > Insecta > Diptera > Syrphidae > Cheilosia > Cheilosia variabilis. The sequence goes on from OX579676.1 coordinate 48,017,362, forward strand.
TAGAACGTTTGAGCTATAATTCAAAATTATACAGCCTATTTAGTTGAATTCGAAAGAATTTGTTTTTACATGAATTTCAATTACAAATATGTCGATAGTAAATAAGTGTTTCTTTAAAAAAGAAAAGAAAATATTAATATCGGAATTGGACTAATTTTTTCATCCGGGACTCTTTCTGAAAATTTTCGGAGGTAGGTAGCACTGATTGCATCGCGTATCCCCAGTAGACTTGCTATTTGAGACAATTTCTCATACACTTACCATGGTAAGGAATTAGGGCTGGGATTTTGCAAGGTGAATATGTCCCTTCGCTTTCGCCTGTAGGAACGTTTCGCTTTATGTAGCTAACTTCGAAAACGAAAGAAAATGTCATCTGCACAATCGACAAAAAACGAAGGCGGGATCGGCATTCTGTAAGGCGAAAACGTTCAACGAACAATTTCCTTCTGTAACATAGAAAAAATCATTAGTGAGCACGAAAACCTTTGAACGTTTTCGCCTTACAGAAATCCGATTTGGTATTTGTTTTTGGTTAATTTAACTTCAAAAAAGAAAAACATTTTCGTTTCGTGCTAAAGGGAAACAATGACGACATTCATGTTCATGTTTCTCAAAAAGTACGAAAATGTACTTTCGAGTGGTGCTGTTCTATTATAAAGCAATTTAAACTAATCTGCGTAGCGTTTATGAATATGAAGACGAAAACGAAAAGATTTACGTAAATTTTCGCTTTCACATAATTTCTTTCGTTTTCTAAACGTATCAGTGCTTTTCGTTTCGTTCTTGTATACGGAATCCCACCCCATATCGTAGTAAATATTATATTATATGTGTTACCTTTAACTAGTCATAACATGTGAACGATGTTTTGATTACAAACAGCACCCACGTAGGTAAGAGACACGTTACTTCCGAAAAAGAGCATCAAACGAAAGAAAAATGCTTGAGCTCATGTTCCAGCTGTCAACACTTTACTAACTAGACTTCTCCAAGATGGACAACGGCCTCAACGAACATGGTTCGAACCACCAACTTCGGCCGATTTCCCGTTACGTACCTACAAGCTATATTTTTATGCGGTGACAAATGCTAAGCGTGCTAGTATTGTTACATAGAAATTCGTATTGTATTCCGGCTCACCAACACACTCGCACCTTTCTTGGGTAATAACATTTTTAATGTCGTTTCCCATTGGGCAAAAAAATCAATATTTTATTCGATTCGGATCACTTTTTGCATACTACCACAAATACTTTATTGGTATATGCTTTGCACAGCTGTTTTACGTCATCTTTTTGCTTTCAAAACAAATGCGCAAAGTTTCGTGAAAAGTAAAATAAAGATAAACATAAATAGCAATGGATATAACATTGGAGGAATTGTTAACAGGGAAAACATTTTAGTAGTTGTAAAGGGTGATTTTTTAGCTGGTTTGGTTTTGGCAACACTGGTTTTGACAGCTGACGTGTGTTTAGTACCTTGTGTCACTGTCAAACAGCTTCAGTTTGGTTTGCAATTTAACTATGGATCGTCTTACAAATGAACAACGCTTGCAAATTATTGAATTTTACTATCAAAATTCGTGCTCGGTTCGAAATGTTCATCGCGCGCTGCTTCCATTTTATGATCGGCATTCTCGACCTTCTGAGCAGTCTATTCGGAAGATTGTGACCAAATTTCGCACCAAATTTACTTTGTTGGACATTAAACCACCAACACGTTTACGTACTGTGCGTAGTGAAGAAAATATTGCGGCCGTATCAGCTAGTGTGACAGAAGACCGCGAAATGTCGATTCGGCGCCGTTCCCAGCAGTTAGGCCTTTGTTACAGCACTACGTGGAAAATTTTGCGGAAGGACTTGGGCGTAAAGCCTTTTAAGATACAGCTGGTGCAAGAACTAAAGCCAGCCGACCTACCACAACGCCGAATTTTTGGTTAATGGGCTCTTGGAAAGCTGGCCGAGGATCCGCTTTTTTATCGAAAAATTGTGTTCAGCGATGAGGCTCATTTTTGGTTGAATGGGTACGTAAATAAGCAAAATTGCCGCATTTGGAGTGAAGATCAGCCAGAAGCATTGCAACAGCTACCAATGCATCCCGAAAAAGCCACTGTTTGGTGCGGTTTATGGGCCGGCGGCATTATTGGGCCATATTTCTTCAAAGATGATGCGAATCGCAGCGTTACTGTCAATGGTGAACGCTACCGAGCGATGATAACAAACTTTTTTTTGCCCGAAATGGAAGTTCTTGACTTGCATGATATGTGGTTTCAACAAGACGGTGCCACATGCCACACAGCACGCGAAACAATGGCGCAATTGCGAGGCGAGTTTGGTGAACAGATAATTTCACGTTTCGGGCCGGTCAATTGGCCGCCTAGATCGTGCGATTTGACACCATTAGATTATTTTTTGTGGGGGTATGCCAAGGCTAATGTGTATAGGGACAAGCCCGCTTCGATTGACGCACTGGAAGCCAACATCCATGCATTCATTCGTGAGATACCGGCCGATATGTGTGAAAGAGTATGCCAAAATTGGACTCGGCGGATGGGCTACCTGAGACGCAGCCGCGGTCAACATTTGCATGAAATTATCTTTAAACATTAAATTGCAAGGTTCAAACTATCGATTCAAATAAATATTTAATTCATTTTTTCGAATTTTTTGTGTTTTTTTTTTAAAAAAAGTTCTAAACCTCTTAAAAAATCACCCTTTAGTTTTTTTTTTTTTTTGAAAGAGAGTTGAAAAAATCCACCAAGCATTTTTTTCCTTTCATCGTAAAGACTTCTTCTTGATGCCGACTTGCCGCTAACAAATTTGTCGTATCCTTTTTTGCCCAATTTAAAGCTGACCGCTCGGTCGCTTTTTTCATACCACTTTTATACATTTGGATATTGGAGTCACGAGCTTTGATTATTATAATCAGGAGTTACGAGGTTTGCTCTTCAGTGATTTATCGGTGTTACGCGGTTTTTCAGGAACTTTGACTGCATTGGAGTAACGAGATATAAACAAAATGATTTTTATGGCATTTAAAGTTATTAAGGAGCTACGAGGTTTTCCATATCAGTGCGCCTACCGAGTTTCTATAAGATAGCATCAAAAAGTAGTTTTTGCCAAAAATTGATTTACGATGTTTTCTCATTAAGCCGACGATATGCCACTTCCGCTGTAGACAAAGCTGCTAACAGCGTTCATAAAATTTTATCCGTTAGATTTGAAATTATTCGTTACGTGTAGATAGAATATTTTTTTAGGAATAAGTGTACATTTGCTAAAAACATTCATGGAAAATTAACAATGTAGATCAGTTCACGAAAAATAAAAACATTTTTAGCAATTTTTCTTCGTTATTTAAGAAAAATTTACACACGAAATCGAAGTTAATGATATACAAAAGTGGAAAATACACAACCATGTTTGTCCTAATATGTATCTAGTAAATGAAACATCCCCTTCACATAGTTTTATTAACAAAAGAAATTAAATTATTCGCCTTTTAACAATTTATAATAACTAAGCAATGGCATTCAGTAATGAAAAAATGTGGAATTCCCGAACTCTTTCCACGGTTGTCGCGTCTGGCAGCATTAATTTTTATATTTTTTGTATGTTTTTGCATGTCACACGGAACCTTAATTGACATAACACCGATAGGAAAACAACATGGCGAATTTAAAAAAAATTGAGGGGACCAGCGGCAAGAGGATTGTGAGTTGGGGGTCTCAGTATGGTTTGTCTATGCTTACCACTTACATGTCCCTGGGTCGACTGTGGGCAGTAAGTGATTGGTTGACCTGCCACAAAAAATTCCTACTTCCACAAAGTCTTTGCCATTGATCCACTTCTTGCGAAAGTCTGACATCGTTCATAATTTAGTCGCGGCATGTTAAACCGCAGATCCCTTCCAATCATGGCAAAACCAAAACTTGAACGGTTGCAGTTTGCAGAGGCAAACGACAAAGTCTTCACAGAAATGTCGCATACCCCTGAATGCACCTAGAGTCCTTCCTATACACTCGTTATTACACAAATTGGCGCAGATTGGATGTCAAAAAAAAGAGTCAGGGCTGAGCAAAGTTAAGCACAAGCACAACTATGTCCCTTTGATCCTATTAACCCCTTAGTAAAATGGAATTCGAAAAAAATAACCTTTTAATCAGCACAGGTTAAATTTCCTCTAAGATAAACGGTGACCCAAATATTTACTTCAGCATAAGGAAATTTGTTCTCTATTTATCTTGAGAAGAATTTTTAATAAAACTGCTGAAAGTGCGCCTCACAAAGGCTTACTGACTCGTACAGAGTCCTGGTCTATTTACTTAGTTTTATTTTCCTTAATATCATCCATGAAGCGGAGTCATGTTCAAACTGCCATGCTATTTGCGTTTACCATATTGAAGATACACTCGTGCTCTACTTGAAGCTCTTCATTGACTACGTCTCGTTGTCGTCGTTGTCAACATCGTCCTCATTGCTGTCGTTTTTCGTATGGCTCAACAGCGGCTCGGCAGTTTACCCTGCACATACAGCTTGTTGCCGGTGCCTCTGAATCTGAGAGTATCATCATCATTCTCCATATTTAATATATACCATATGTGATGTGCATGTGTTGTACTCATAACCATTTTCCTTTATTGCAGGCATTATGGCAATACACACGGAAAATCGAATATCCTGACGTCAGGCGATTTAACATCATTCATGTATCAGGTTGCCAAGGGTATGGATTACCTAACATCCCGAGGGGTGAGTATACACCAAGCACACGCTGCTAACACCACTTATGTCTATATCATGTAGTTGCTCGTATCGCATAAGTGCATGAGAACTGGAAAGAACCCACCAAAAAAGATAAATAAACGCAGAACGAAAAAGTATTATATCGAGGAAGAGCGCAGGTGAAAAAAAAATCAAGAAACGCGCGTTGTGGTGGGGGCTACGGAAAGCAGAAACTGTGTGTTTACTTTTATGTTATATTGCGCACAGGTTGGGCGGTGATTTATTTTCCTTTTTCGACAACGCCGACGACAAGGAGAGACAAAGTTTCAGGAATTCACCAGTTTTAAAGCAAACCGCCACCCACCGTCATCATCTGACTAAGTATGCAAACAGAACGTGTATATCCTGCACAAAGGAAAAGTGCAAACTCAATTTTTCGGGATGCAGGCCTTCACTGTGAGACAGACAGAAGAACGGGAGCGGGACTCTGTACTACCCGAAACTCCACACGGCGCACACTGTCGTGAACCCACAGACAGCACGTTCTCCTGCTGCAGGTAGAGGGGCTGTTCGCTGTTCGTTCGTGAAGCATATACGTAGCCAACGTGCAACCCCTGGGGTGCAATCCGTTATGGTTTGTGAAATGCATTTGAACGTTTTATTTTCAACAAGAGCTCACTTTGACTACATAGAACCACTGCTGCTGCAGACGCATAGGGTAAGACTTGAGGATGCGATCCTGCTACTGTTCTATGCTGGTGGGATGTTGCCACTACCTGTTGAATCAATTTGCGCAAAAGGATAAACAACAAGCGGTCGGGGACTAACGATGATTTCTCTTCTCGTTTCGAGTAAATCGGATTAACTTGAAGTACATTAACCTTGCTACGAGTTTGTGTGTGAAACGCTCCGTATCCACCTAGATACCCTCAGTGGAGCACCCTCCCCCCACTCGTTGTGCGAGTTATATCAAACAGATTTAAAAATGATAAATTTTCTTACGTCTGTCTCGGAGGATTGTTGCGGATTTAAAGAAAATTGCAAATAACTTGTGAAATCCACAAAATTGAAAATGAAGAATGCGACAGAAGTTAAGAGTATAGGTATAGCTGCGTATACCGGCAAGATTTGGTTGTGAATGATGGGATGGTCCTCACTGTGGCTTCTGTATTTGATGAGAACTGGGAAAAGTTCCTGGGGAAGCGTATCGGCATACTCAGGTGATGGATGCATTTGTTTACTTTTGCAGAGCGCATTTAAGGAACTTATGGCTTACACTGGAAGTTGATTTTTAGTGATTACATTAAGTGAACTTTAACCGACACAAGACTTTGGGTAAGCGGACTTGAAGGTTGAGCAACGTAGGGTTTTATTCTTGTGACCTTAAAAGTTAGCTATATAAATAAGCTTAAGACCAACTGCCGGATCGGATCTTTTCCCAGCAATCTTTCGGTGGGGCCCATCCATCAAACCATCAACAGAGAGTTGGTGGACGAAAGTAAGTCCGTACTGTTAGCTCCCAATGACCTACAAAGTGGCAAACCTACAGGAAAGTTTTTCTGAACCGAACTTTTGCCCTTTGAAAGAAGAAATTCCTCAATCGATTTGTTGTCCTTTGTTCGAGGCGGATGATTGGAAAAGATATTACAACAGTGATTTCTATATGCTGCACAAAGATGCGAATTTCGCCAAAAATCCCCAAAGCAAATCAACGAAATTATCTCAAAAAATAAAACTTTAAATAAAATAATTTTTGACCTCCCAGCCTCCGCGTTCGAGACGACGAGAAAAACCGAGCCAACAACCCGAATACCAAGCGACTTCGCTGATACAGCTGTTCTCGCCGCGTATATCTGTAAGCAACCTGCCGAAGGTTCCGAAAGGTAGGACTACCTCATGAAAGACTCTTTAACGGTTGGGAGGGAAACCCTATATGAGGGCTGTACTGTACAGTGTTTGAGTTTTTTTTTTTTTTTGTGTTGGGAATTTGCTGGAAGTAAAAAATCATCGAAAGACATTGCAGAGCTATACGCGAGGGATGCTTCTGCAATAGTGATGGACTTTAACTCATCTAAAAAAAACTCCCGGGGGACTGACATTCGCCATCCCGAATAGGATTGCACCTAGTCGTACGACTAATCAGCAATTTATTTTTGAATTATTCAATGAATTTAAAGAGATAAATCCGCCGTTTGTCGGATTTTTAAATTTGTTTTGTTTGAAATCAATACCTAATTTCTTAGCCCTAGCCAAATCTTACAGATCAAGAGGTTTTATCCGTCTCAATCTCCTGATTACATTGTCATTATTTAAAAGTTCTGTTATTTCTGTGTTTATGTGGTTGAGAAGCCGATTTCTATGCCTCCGAGCAACCTTCTTAACCTCACCTTCAACCATTTCAACATTTAGATCTCTATGCAGATCGGCGTTGCGTATGTACCAAGGTGCATTAACTATGTTCCTTAGTACTTTATTTTGGAAAACCTGAATTTTTTGTAAGTTTGTTTGGCATGTGCATGCCCACAATTGGAGCCCGTAGGTCCATACTGGTTTAAGAACTTGCTTGTATAGCAATAACTTATTGTAGTTGGACAGGGATGAGTATCTCCCAATAAGCCAATACATTTTACTGTATCGCTTGTTCAACTCATCTTTTTTTTTCTTAACGTGCGCTTTCCAACGCAGTTTAGCGTCTAGAGTCATGCCTAGATATTTAGCTGTGTTAGAAAATTCTACTACATTGTTGTTAATGTAGACTGGAATGTGTGGTACGTTTTTATACGTAAAATTAATATGGACTGACTTAAGGTCATTTAATCAAATCTGCCATTTCTCAGTCCATTCTGAAATATTGTTTATTGCCGTGTGAAGCTTTTTTGTTGCTATTTCGACATTTGTTCCCACAGCAAGGACGGCTGTGTCATCTGCAAAAGTAGCTATGGTGGTTTCTTCACTTTCAGGCAAATCGCTAGTGAAGAGTAGGTATAAAACTGGACCTAGCACACTGCCTTGCGGTACACCAGCTTTAATCTCTCTTAATGTTGAGCATTCTGTATCTTGCTTAATTCTGAAGAATCGATCTGATATATAAGACTCCAGAATGGTTGAATACTGCTTCGGCAGTTGCTTTTGTAGTTTGTGTATCAGCCCTTTGTGCCAGACTTTATCGAAAGCTTGTGCTATATCAAGAAATACTGTAGAGCACACATTTTTCTCTTCAAATGCTTTTTCGATTTTATCTGTGATTCTATGCACCTGATCAATTGTAGAGTGCTTGTTTCTAAACCCAAATTGATGATTTGGAAGTAGCGATTTTTCATCAATAATTTTTTGCAGACGTTTTGCCAGCATTTTTTCGAATAGCTTGGACAACATATCAAACACGGTTATAGATAAAATGTATACGACTGTGTGGCGAGGCATAATCGCATGAGAAGAGGTACTTTTCGATAAGTTAATAAGTCGTCAGATGCGCTGTTAATCGCCAACTGCGAAAGTTGTATTGACCCGCATGCAGTAACTGATGGCTCTCAATATATTTTATAATATGCATGTATAGCAACATCAAACATGCGGCAGGGAGGGCAGCCCAATAAAACAAAAAGCCACAGAAGACCCCTATTGCGAGTGTCAAAAACTAAACGATATACGATGGTTTTCAACAAGTTTTAGTATAGTTGGTATTGCGATAGTCAATTATCAATGAATGATTGGCTCTCATCAACTCGTATTCAAATTCCGTTTTGAATGGAGTCAAAGTTGTATTGCGATTGTCAGTTGAGCTCAATTTTTTTGATAAATGTCAATTATTTTGCCAGTTGCAGGCGCTGCGAAAGAAAATAACTTTTTGTATTATTTTAGTGTGCCTACGCCTATATTTAACGTTTTTGGTTTTAAGAACAAAAAACTGGTAGAGCGATTGGTTCAATTGACCAAAAGGAAGTTAAAGGAAATTAACACTTGTATAAAGTTCGGCTGTGAACGCCTTGGTCATGATGTCAATACAAATACCGTGGGTGATAATGCTGACATTCAATCTCGGGACTCAATGGAGGAACAACATCCAAACGAACTAAAATCTGACCACAGAAATCCGAATACGTATAATGGAAGAACGGAAAAATATGTTTGAGGAGCAAACTGCTGTCCAAAACACAAAATAAAAGAAATGCAATTTTCTGCTCTTGACAAACTATCAAATATCATGCCGCATTCACAACAAATAATTTATTCACAATAACCATACATTTTATCAAATGAGTTTCACAATTTGACACTCACAATAGGGGTGTTAATTTAAATCACTGTGCAGCGGTACAGGCACTCTTGATAGAAAGATAGACGCGGCTATACTATGTGAGCAATATTGGAATATAGTTGAAAAAATTTAAGCAGCAGACGACTTTTACAGCGTAGCTGTTTAGGCCTGTGGAGACTACGTCTCTGAAGAAAAAACTACGGTACCAATAGGCATCCTTCGAGCAAAGTTCCAAGAAATTTATGCCTATAGCTGTTGTGCATAACCAAACAAGGCCGTTGAGGAATTTCAAGGTATGCTCGATAGGATAGTCGATGGTTCAAAAGGTCATAACCCAAGATTTTACATTTGAATGCATGAGTTTGATTGAGAGAAAGCCCTACAAAAAGCCTATCGTCAGTACCTGGACGTAATACTGTATATTCAACACTGGAAACGAGTACACTTTTCGCTAAGATTCAAAGAGAGCATCGCCACTAAATTTCTGAATACTGTCAGTTCAACCAAAGTCGTCGTTTTCAAATCAAAAAAAAATATGACATAAAACTTGACCATAATTATTCAACAAAAGCTGTTAGCTCCGCACCGGTTCTTGAAATGAATAGTTGGAGCAGAAGTACAATAGGACCCTAGGAATCACAAATATTCGCTTCAAATTTATTTATTTATTTTTGTGTGTTTATTTTGGACAATAGGAACAAATGACTCAGAGGGAAAGAAGCTTTAGGTGTAATAAAATACTTATTTCGCAATAGGTAGACAAAAAAATAAAAATGACAGCAAAATTAAATTCAAAAATTAATTCCACATCCACTTTCTGTATCGTTAGAGTTAGGACTTACGAGTCCAACTAAAACAGGACTCATATATTTTTATATGTTGGAATAATATGCATCTGATGTAAAATCCAATTAAATGTGATTTTGTTACTGGTATATTTATTTCTGGCAAACAAAAAATATTCTATGCTTTAGTTGCTTGCGTCATCGAGAATTCGAGTTGAAAAACGGATATCCATTAGCAGCAGTTTGAATTTTATTTTAAAACAGCAAGCAAAATAAACTCGGGCAATAATAAATCACACGAACAACTGCGTTATATAATATTTTCCTAACAAATCCAGAGGCTGGAGCTATTTTTAAATTTAGTTTACAAGAAACTAAGAAACTTATCGTCCCGAACCTTGGATTCGAAGGTCCTCTTCACTGGAGCGTTATTGCCCAATCGCTCGGCGTAGCCAAGTTAGTCGAAGGATTTTGTGCTTTTTGGACTACATCCACATCTTGGTATAGACTTCGCTTTGTATCTGCGCCCTCCTCGAACACAGGCACAAAAACCCATCATAAAATATTTTATTCAAATTGGCTCTCTTTGTCTTCTTAAGATCCATCATACGGGTTTTGTAAAGCATATATTTCGCCCTTCAAGTGAGAAGTCTTGAACTCAATTGTCTTGTCAAACCGAAGTAGCAACGCTTTCCTTGGGTAATTCTTCGCTGGTTCTCCACTAAGGTGGTATTCATGTTTACTCAGATTTAGATGATCACCTTAAGAACTTCGAAATTGTTGCTTATAATCATAATATTTAGTATCCATGCCAGATTTTACGAACGCACGAAACTTTCCATGCAATAATTAGCCATTAAACATGTTTATTAGTAAGGCTCGCTGTCAATAGTGAGGTCGTGCCCTAGGTGGTGGGCAGCTGTTTGTTTGTTTGTTGATAGCCTGTACTTAGTCTCGTCGTTGGGTACTTCAAGGCCTACAGATTTCGCCTGTTGTTCAATTTCAGTGAAAGTTCCTTCCACGAAACACTATGAGCCTTACTAATAATCATTTTCAACCTTCGCAATTAATATTTTCTAGGTCACAATATGCAATTTTTTACGGAAAATTATGCCATTGTGAGTTCGAAATAATTAGCCTGCACAATAAAAATGATTATTATAGTATCGCGGTCTGTGAACGACCGATGATGTCACATACCCGAGTAGTTGAATGGACTTTTTGAAGACAGTGCATTCCGTGTTCACGCCTGCCTTACGCACAACCTGCTCCAGAACTAGATTGAAGAAGTCACATGACAGCGCATCTCCTTGTCGAACCCCGGTAGTTTGTATGTTTGAAATATTTCAGAGTGCGGCCCGTGTTTTCCAATGTCACGCTGCACAGTTGGATCAGTTTTGTCAGGTTCCCGACTTTGGCCATCGCCATATAGAGCTCCTGACGATGAATGTTATTTTATGTGTTGAAGTCGATGAAAAGGTGGTGAATCTCCACTTGTTTATTGACGGAAAATGAGCCACTAGTTGACCAATGTTGCTGCGATTGAAGAAAAGGGGCTATAGCCACTTTCGAGAACGAGCTGTACGAAGCATACGAAACAAGCAAAGTTTCGTAATGCTCGTTCACGGATGATGGAATTTGACCCCTGAATTCGGATATTGTTCGGTTGCGGTTATCAAATCTGGTTTCTATTTGGCACCTGTTTTGGATATAGTGAATTAATTTTACTCATCAACTTTTATTTTATTAAAATACTTAAATTGTATGACCTGTCTGTTGTCGGCTGAGGGTTGAACTGCCTCCCTGGTGATTGTGTTGTCTATTTATATGTTTGAGTGGTGCATGTTTTGGGGTTTTTATTTGGTTGCGCTGGTGACGCTGTCAAGTGGGTGATCGTAAATTATCTAGAGCAGATTATTTATCGTCACATTCGTCCTGCGTACGAGTGGCTTGGATCGGATTTCGTCCTATCGTTATGCGCACATGTGGTTTGGTTCGGGTGTCTTCTGTGGGTAACTTTAAGGCGTCGATCGTGGGAATTGATTTATAAATTGACCGTGGGAATCGATCTTGGAAGTCGATCGTGTTAATTTAGTGTAGCTCAGCTTCTAAAAGGGTATGCTTTTAGCTGAAACGAGTCAGTGATGAATTTGCGTCAAATGTGTGTCCTGTTTCTAAATCCGGCTAACTATTGTTGGAATTGAATCACATTGCCTATTCTTTGGAATTAATAAATCTTGCTTAACTATTCATTTTGAAGAAGTGCATAACTCAAACCGTAACCGTATCCCTCTATATATTATTTCTCTAATATAATATATTCGATACTCACACACAAGCAGTCAAATGAAGTGTCAAAAGAAAGGAATTTTCCTCCAGCGTTTCATTTTTCAAACATTTTGAGCTGCAAAAAAAAAATATTTTACTATTCGAGAGTTCTTGCACTTGTATTTATTAAAATTCGGCCTGTGAAATTAGTAAAAATAAAAAAACAATAAATAGTTGGCGAAACAGGTCTGTAAGGCCTAGCTTCTCACAACCATTCGTTTGTGTGCGTTTTCCATTTTTGGGACGAATGGAAGGGATATACAATTTTATGACGGGTCCAAACGGCTAATTGAGAAGCTCCTTCATGACAGTTATACTCTCGGATGTTTGTCAGACGTTCGTGAGAGGTGGCGCAGCGGAAAAAAGCATAAGTTGGAATTTGGGGTTTTTTTTTCGGGATTCGAACCTGGGACCCCTCGCTTAGTAGTCCAACACACTAACCACTAAGCCACTGCGCCTACCTGTGAAATTAGAATAAACAACATAAAATATAAATGTAGTTCCTCTCAAGGGAAAAGTGGATGAACAAATAAAAAAAATAAACACAGAAGATTTTTGATGCTCAAGCTATAACTTAACTTAAACAGCGATTTAATTTTTTTTTTTTATATTTTAATCATTTCATCAAGAGGCTGAAAATGTTCTACTGCACTTATGGGGTATTTATATTTCATTGTTGTGTAATATAAATAATTATATTATGACCTCTATACAGATATATAATTTATTTGGCTAACCAAATCCCACTCATTTATTTCCAGATAATCCATAGAGACTTGGCTGCGAGAAATATCCTTATAACCGATGATAATACCTGCAAGGTAGCTGACTTCGGATTTGCGCGTGATATTGTTACATCGAAAATATACGAAAGAAAAAGCGAAGGAAAACTGCCAATTAGGTGAGATATAAATATAATAAACAAACTAATACTCGACCGGCTTTGCCTTATCTTTCGTATTAAATCCCGCATTAAAAATCGTAATTTTACAACTTTAGCTACGAGAAATAACGTTTGAATTGTTTTTTTTTTCTATAAAACCTCCATCTCCCCTTTTAGTAAAGTAAAATATGAAATGAAATTTATGAAATTTCAAGGCTAAATATGTTACAAATATAATTTAAAAAAATTAAAATATTTTTTTTTTTGCGTGGGAATTGGAAATTACCGTTTTCATATCGTGCCTAATTTGTTTTCAAAGTGCCTTGTTTATCAAAGTTCTAAATTCTAAAACAACTTTTCGAATGTCGTTTTGAATGGAAAGTGCCACACCCCTTTATCTAATTTTAAACAAACTTTACAGGGACATCCCTGGGTCAATAAGGAAAAATGCTTGCAAATTTGATCCCGATCGGTGTGGTGTGTTATTTTTACATTTTTTAATGTTTTTGTAATTTTGTGTGTTACCGTTATTACCCACATTTAAAAAAAAAATTGTTTAAAATTACGACCGGTAGAGGGAATTAAGAAACATACGCATTTTGCCTCTTAGTTATTACCCACATTTAAAAAAAAAATTGTTGAAAATTACGACCGGTAGAGGGAATTAAGAAACATACACATTTTACCTCTTAGTACTTCATACTTTTTAAGGTTCCGTACCCAAAGGGAAAAAACGTTAATTAGACCTTGAAAACCTTATTAGTTTCGCTTTTGTCCGTCCGAACCCACTAGACCAATTTTTTTTACATGTTATTTGCCTTTATTTACCATTTTTTACGCAAAATTGTCCATCACTGGTTAGAGGCCATTTTCAAAAAATTTTAATTATTCTACCATCAGTCCATTTTCAAAACCAGAAAAAGGCGTCTTAAACCGTTAAGAGTTGGATCCGGGAAGGTTCGATTTTGGAAAACTCTGAGCTGTTTCGTCACACGTATAATAAAATGCTATTACTAAGTCTCGCAGTGGTTAGTGCACTGGTCTACTGAGTTAGGGGTCTCAGGTTCGGTCCTGGAAAAACGCAAATTACATATTAAAATGTTTACCACTGCGCCACCACTTACGGATGTCTGACAAACATCCGAGAGTAAAACTGTCAATTCAACAGTTCAGACGCGGCATAAAACTGTCCATTCCATTCGTCCCAAAAAATAAAAACTCACACAAAACTTATGGTTGTGAGAATCTAAGCTTATTGAACCTATACGGACCTTTTGCGCCAACATAGCTTAGTCTCAAGTAAATTCGACAAGCAAATACCTACTTGTTCCATACACATGTTCATATCTTGTTAGTGGTTGCCCCCCTAAAAAGGATTATTGGGCAATCCTGAAAACATTTCCAATTACTGTCTATTCTCTTTGATCATCTAAAAGCTGATGTAAACGATTTGAAAGTTAAAGCGCGTACATCATTATTTTCTTACAGCCAAAAAGGGGGGAGGAGTCACTTTGAAAAATGGCTAAACAACTATCGAATCATTTTTTATTTCTCTACCAATGTCGGCGCAATTGCTTAGTGGTTAGTGAGTGGGACTACTAAGCGAGGGGTCCCAAGTTCGAATCCCGTAAAAAGCCAAATTCCAACTTAAGGTTTTGTCCCACTGCGCCACCTCTCGCGAATGTCTGACAAACATCCGAGAGTATTACTGTCATGAAAGAGGCGTTTGGACTCGGCATAAAATTGTAGATCCCTTCCATTCGTCCCAGAAATTAAAAACTCACACAAAACGAAGGGTTGTCAGAAGCTAGGCCTAAGGTCCCTACGGACCTGTTGCGCCAACTATTTATTTTTTTATTTTACTCCTACCTGGCACTTTCGTATTTTGAAAAATACGTATCGTAAACTATTTTCAAGATAAGCAGTCTGGATATACTAGATAAAAAGTGCTAGAACTCTACGAAAAAAAGGTTCTCTTTTAATAGAGAAAAACTTATCATCAGTTTTCATGGTCCGCAACAGCTGTCAAAGATCCAGTAGACGGATAAACTGTGTGTATTCCTCTTAAGCTCCTCTTAATAATACGTGGGTACATTAAAATTATATACCACTTCATACGCATCAAAGCCGATAGAGGAAGTCAACATTTTTGGAAAACTTCTATGTCCCTCTGTCAGTGCTCTGAAGATTTTCAAATTCTCATATCCGCTGTGGATATCAAAGAAAAACCAAGTCTTAAATATAACGAAAATCATTTTCAGAGATTCAATCTCAAAAGCCCAGAAATAGCTAAAGAGGGCCAACCATCCGAACCACTGATTAGCGTCACATACAGATCGCAAACTTTTGACGTAAAATATAAATCATTTTCATTTTCCACACAACACTAAGTTCCAAATCCTTGGAAAAGTGAACTTTTAATACTCCTGAATGATTTCTTTGACTACGAGTCTAGCTCTCCACAAAAGATGCAAACTATACTCGAGGTAAAAATATTCCACAACTTTAGAATACCTGCCTGGTGTGTGCATGATGAAAAGATAGAAATATTCCCAGAGCATGTGAGTAGGTTTCTCCAATTGAATCGCAACTGCACTTCGCCTGAAAAGCAATCTTTTAATTCTCTTAAAAAACAACAAGACAGAGTTTCCTTCTGACGTACTTATCTATGCAGATGTACTTTTGCCGACGTTATCAAATCAGGTGAATGGAAATTATAATGAGTGCCCGGTACATGAAAAAGGGGTCAACAGCTGGACAGGCAAATACAGTTTCATAAACAGCACGACTTTTATGGTGCAAAGGAAATAGATAAATCGATAGAATTTTTCGTTGGCTACAAGGAGAGTGCAGAGAAAAAAAATCCATTCGCAGGACCTACACAAGTAATATAGAGTGTACTTATGAATATGAAATGAAACCAACGATATCCGAGTCGTGTGTCCCCGTCACGTACAAAACTAGCGCAAACAGTTGCCACTCGCAGGAGAGAAAAAAAAAAACCGACGAAAAACAAACTAAGCCAAATGAAACATCGAATTTATTTGTGAATTTTTCATGACTCTGCCGCACCCTTATGAAAATCTAATTTAAATCCTGCAATTTGCTCGACGACGGCACCAGATGAAAGTCAGTTACCAGTGCACGATCATAATCCAGCTCCTTATAGGGTAATTTAGAGTCACGCCCGAGAGGATGTTGACGATGGCTTCCTTCGCAGTGGGTACGGTAGGGTATACCTAAGTTTAATGTAATTTAAATTGTTTTGTTCGGAAAAACAGAGAGGACTTTCTTTCTCGAATCAAGGCGATTCATATCACGGATTTTGTGCTATTGCATAGAAACATTTCTTTTTTTTCCATCAGGGTAGACCCACTGTGTGAAGAGCCAGTTTTTTAGCTAATTGGTATTTTAATCTTGGACCTAAATGACCTTCCCTTTTAAAGATTCAATGGTTCACATAGAAACCGTGTTGACTCAGTGTATGGTATGGCGGCATACTGGCATTAAGAGCTTGGGGTTGGAATTACGCACCTCGGGTAAGGCGAAGCCGCCCCCAGTATTATACCACCGATTTTATCCAAAATCGGCAAATCGTCATCAATGTTGAAAATCGACAAAATTCCGATAATTCGCACTTCTCTCTTGCTCGGATATTCTTGCTTTAGTTATAGAGCTCTTAGCGTTGCCTTGCGCCTTGTGTCAAGTCGACAAAGAACCTTTCACTTTGTGATTTTATGATTGTTTTTCGGTCGCCAATAATAGTAACATTTATTCAAGTTGCTGAATCACCACATGCGCACGAGCTAAAATGTTCGAATGTAACCCTTCATCCTTATTCAGAATAGAAAAATTGGAATCAGCAATCAGTTCTAGTAAGCCTAGCTTAAGCGCGATACTCGTAATCATATGTAGTATCCAGAATACATTTAATAACCTAAAAACGGCGAAATGTTCTAAAGGGTGATTTTTTAGCTGGTTTGGTTTTGGCAACACTGGTTTTGACAGCTGACGTGTGTTTAGTACCTTGTGTCACTGTCAAACAGCTTCAGTTTGGTTTGCAATTTAACCATGGATCGTCTTACAAATGAACAACGCTTGCAAATTATTGAATTTTACTATCAAAATTCGTGCTCGGTTCGAAATGTTCATCGCGCGCTGCTTCCATTTTATGATCGGCATTCTCGACCTTCTGAGCAGTCTATTCGGAAGATTGTGACCAAATTTCGCACCAAATTTACTTTGTTGGACATTAAACCACCAACACGTTTACGTACTGTGCGTAGTGAAGAAAATATTGCGGCCGTATCAGCTAGTGTGACAGAAGACCGCGAAATGTCGATTCGGCGCCGTTCCCAGCAGTTAGGCCTTTGTTACAGCAAGCCTTTTAAGATACAGCTGGTGCAAGGACTAAAGCCAGCCGACCTACCACAACGCCGAATTTTTGGTGAATGGGCTCTTGGAAAGCTGGCCGAGGATCCGCTTTTTTATCGAAAAATTGTGTTCAGCGATGAGGCTCATTTTTGGTTGAATGGGTACGTAAATAAGCAAAATTGCCGCATTTGGAGTGAAGATCAGCCAGAAGCATTGCAACAGCTACCAATGCATCCCGAAAAAGCCACTGTTTGGTGCGGTTTATGGGCCGGCGGCATTATTGGGCCATATTTCTTCAAAGATGATGCGAATCGCAGCGTTACTGTCAATGGTGAACGCTACCGAGCGATGATAACAAACTTTTTTTTGCCCGAAATGGAAGTTCTTGACTTGCATGATATGTGGTTTCAACAAGACGGTGCCACATGCCACACAGCACGCGAAACAATGGCGCAATTGCGAGGCGAGTTTGGTGAACAGTTAATTTCACGTTTCGGGCCGGTCAATTGGCCGCCTAGATCGTGCGATTTGACACCATTAGATTATTTTTTGTGGGGGTATGCCAAGGCTAATGTGTATAGGGACAAGCCCGCTTCGATTGACGCACTGGAAGCCAACATCCATGCATTCATTCGTGAGATACCGGCCGATATGTGTGAAAGAGTATGCCAAAATTGGACTCAGCGGATGGGCTACCTGAGACGCAGCCGCGGTCAACATTTGCATGAAATTATCTTTAAACATTAAATTGCAAGGTTCAAACTATCGATTCAAATAAATATTTCATTCATTTTTTCGAATTTTTTGTGTTTTTTTTTTAAAAAAAGTTCTAAACCTCTTAAAAAATCACCCTTTATATAAAATCACCCATTGTGACCTACAAAATATTTAGTGTGAGGATTCAAAATGATTTTTAGCAAGTGTATAGGTCTGAAATAAATAGAAAACATATCCACACAGATGGGGATCTCGACTTTAAATTTACGGAAGCTCACAATAGCGAAATTTGAATGGAAAATATAGCCACTGTGAACTTCTAAAATTTAGAGTCGAAACTAAAAATGGTTATTGGTAAGGCCCATTACATTTGTGTCTACCTTGACTATCATTCACGCCTACAATTAGTTTCCTTTCCTTCGTCCTTAAACTGAAAACTCACACAATTGTTGTGAGAAGATACTTAAAGAAGGGTTATACATGAACCTGTTGCGTCAATTGTAACAGAATAATATACACCACCAGCTTTACCAAAAAGCATCTTTAGTTTTGACCCTTAATTTAAGTAGTTTACAAAATTTTCCATACAACTTACGCAATTGTGAGCTTCCGTAAACTTAAAGTCGTGACTGAATTTTATTATTAGCACGCCGCCATATAAACATTTATGGAACGATTAGAAGCAGGTATTTTTTTATTACGCTGATGGACTTTTCACGGTGCCGTGGCAACTGACAATCCCACTTTTTAGAAAGAAATGGATGTCACAAATTTCAAATATCAGAGTTTGTCGCTTCTATTTCGGTTGCATGCCTTATCAACACTTGACAGCGAAAACTTTGCTGTTTTATTATGCAAGGATTTTATAAAAAAAATGCTGTAAAAGATTAACACATTGAACCTCTGGAGACAATGTCTGCGAAGAAATTTTAATAAATGTCTGTCATTACTTTGAATTGATTATAACTTGGTTGTTTACTCCATTGCATACTAATAGGTTATTCATTCATAAGGGATTTGTTTAATTTTAAATAAAACACATAAACTGGATTTGGATGGCGGAAGCCTAAGTATTCCGTGAAGGAACAGTGTCTGACATTTACTTTTTGAATTTAATTTCTTGTAAATGTTGCCCACGACTACGCCGCACATGGTCCATTCTGAGAGTCCAATTTTGGATCACTGCTTACAGAGAAATGTGTACTTTCTAAGAAGCAGAGACAAAAAACAATAGACAAGAATATACTTTTTTTTTTAACGTATATATTTGATTTATTTATCGGAGACAACTGCTCCTGTTGAGGGTTTAATTAAATCTGGGAAATTTTGAATCCAACTTGGTTCTTGTGAACCGTCGTTGCTACCGTTGGTTGGTCCTGTCGTTGCTGATTTAACATAACTAGCGTTGCGACCGGTATTTGCCCAATTTCACAAGTAATGTAGGCTTCCGAATCCGGATCGTAGCTGGCTTATCGGCGAAGACTTTTGACTGCATACAACCCCAAAGAAAAATGTTAAAAGGTGTGGCATCACACGATCTAGGCGGCCGGTTGAAATTTTTAAGTAGCCAGAGCTCCTTCGGACCTGAAACCAGAAATAAAAACATCTGGGATGCCATTTACGATAATGGAACGCTTAACAATCGAACAATGCTTTAGAATTATTAAAAACTTACTACAAAAGTGGTGATTCAAACGTAGCGCATTATGTCGTCATAATCGGTAAAACTGTGAAAAAATTTTAAGAGAAAATTGAACACTCAGTCGAAAATATTGCTGCTAGTGCAAGTGTTGCTGATGATCCGAATGTATCGATTGATAACCGATCGAATGATAACCGATTATTTTTTGGCCCGCGATTGAAGTCATGGGACAATATGTGGTTCCAACACGACGGGGCAACAAGCCACACAACACGACCAATTATGGCTTTATTGCGTGAGAAGTTTCCTGGTCGCGTAATTTCACGTTTTGGAGACGTCAATTGGCCACCAATATCATGCGATTTGATACCGTTCGATTTTTTTCTGTGGGGCTACGCAAAAGACCGTGCTTCCGCGAATAATCCCCGAACTCTAGACGCATTAAAAACCGACATTACTCAAGTTATGGCCGAGATACCGCCCGAAATGTGCGAAAAAGTGGTTAAAAATTACCTCAAATGAATCGCATGCTGCGAATCTTCCCGAGGCAGCCATTTGAATGATATTGGATCTCGCACTTAATTGCAAAGTCCAAACTTTATAATGAAATAAAAAACATCAAAAATGTATCGCTGTGTGTGTTTTATTTGGCTTTTCTTTCGAAACCGAAATACCTAAAAAATATCCTGGAAAACTATGTCGTTTCGACCGAAGCTGGAAATATTTTTCTGCAACTTTGATAAATCACCGCTGGACATCTTCGATTCTCAGAATATGTACCTGACCTGGCTGACACACATTCGAGAAGTGTCTATAAACGTCAAATAAAATCTAGGGGCTAAAGACCTCCTTCGATACATTTTTAAAAAAAGCCGAGTGCAGACGCAGCCCTGCTAAAAATGTTGTCGATGTGAAGACAAAAGTTATGTTGAGCGTCACAGACAGTGCCCAGATCACGAATTAATGAAATAAAAGAAACATCAGAAGGGGAATAGAAAAGCCGCATTCCGAATAGTGTTTGTTCATGTCATTCTTGCAATAATTAAAATATAGATTTTGAACTACTTTTAATACTTTTTCTACATCATTCATTTTCTTTTTATCCCAGCACATTTATACAAAGTGTATTGGGGTACCCGGTTACCTGTCGCGCTGACTAACCGTGTACTCATTTCGTATTGTCACGAAGGTTAAGTCGGTCAGTGTCAAAGGTGGATCAATTTCTTCCTTATGGACAAGAATGGGGATTCCTTCTGTTGTTTGACTTTGAGTCTTTACTTTCTTGCGCTCAGAGTCTCATACATCCACTTACTCCTAGAACTCGAAAAGTTGCTAGATGCTATCTGTTAACGAATGATCCCTCGTTACCCAAGGATTTTTCAATAGCATTTTGTATTATTTCAGTCGGCCCGCATCCATCTGCGATAAAGTACAACGAAGTACATCTTCTCTGGAATAGTATTGTTCATATTATTTTTTTAATCGCTTTGAAAGATGTAAGGTAAGACTTTGCACTAGTGCCAAAGGTCCATAAGGCGTGGTACTTTATGCCCCTACGATGCATGGTCTCTATCACAAATGAAGTAAAAGACACCAAAAAACATCCTTACTTGGTCTGGGAATGGGAACGATGGGATGGATAAATTGGAGGAAGAGTAGGGTAACTACAGGCGCATCATTTTTAGAAAGAATTAGCTGTACCCTGCGCGAGTTACGATACGGCCTATCTCCACATATATATTAATATGACGCACCTGCTAAATCTCTGTACGCAACATAACAACAATCAAAACAAACTACAATGTACAGCACCACACAAAAGAATAGCTAGTTTGGCGTCCCTTCGATCGTAGCAAGTATACCAACAGAAACAAACAACTACATAATGTACATAAGCACCGCTGCTAGGTAATCTGGTATTCTACCCAAGCCAACAGCATCAGCGGTGCAGTAGCAACAGCAACGACTGCTACGAGGAAAGAAGCCGAAAAGCAGAGTGAAGGCAGTCGAGGAGAAGCAGTCACTTAGTGAAGACTATATTGTAATTTAAGATTAGTAAAATAAATAAAAATATTAATTATAAGTCTTCAATATAAAGACACTAATGCTTTCATTCCTCGAGCGACGTAACTCGCGCGTTGCAACGCCACCAACTAAAATAAATTTGAAGGCAAGACATTACACAAATATTCAATTAATTTTGAGTCATTTTATTGATTTTGTTCATTTCGAAAAAAATTGTGACATTGCAGCGTTTCGTTTCCATTCGATATTTATTGAAGTGCTGTGGGATCGTCTGATTCTGAGGCTCGTAATGTTCTTTTCTTCCGTGCTTGAGGTGTAGATCGGCCAATTGCTTGTCGCTTTGGAGGCATAATTGTACGGGAACGACGTGAAAAATACGCTGGAATTTATTAGATGCTCATCAGCAATCCGAATCTCACAATGTATCCAATCCAATTGAACCGGCTGTTCACACACGGAGGGAAATGTTAATATTGACGGTGATCACCAATTCGCTGAGGAAAATTTGAAGTGAAAAAAATCAGCATTCGAGAATTGTTGAAATCGATTTTAATTTCACTCATGATGATATCCGAAAAAATACTGCACAGCAAATGCGTTCGGAACGTCAATCAGCAGTCAGATCCTTCACATACACATTCGATGATCTCCGTGAGTTCACTGTAGAGAATGAATAAAATCAACTCACTGAAAGTACGAAAATTCAATTCGATTGAATTATTTATCTAAATTAATTTAACTCACAATGAAGTGCACAAAACTATTCGACAAACGACAATATTTTCTGTTCAATGTGAGCCGGACATGAATTTCAAAATTTACACAAATTCTTATGTCACCCACAACTCGAAACGTCATCATTCGTTCGCTGTTTTCGTTTCAATTCAAATCAGCATGAACTATCACGGCAATATATGAAATTCATTGGAATGACAGTGGCGCCATCTGTCGACTATTGGTCGTACCAACTCAGAAACCTTCGTGGGCTCATGCACAACAGCTTTGTTAAAGATCACCACATGATCAAATGCACAGTTTACGATTCTATAAAGGACATACAGACAAACATTCCTTTTTATATATATAGATTAGCGTGAAAACGCATTTCAATTATAAAGCCAGGAGTTTTTAAGGATATCACAGCCCGATTGCCAAATTTTATACATTCTCCGATATTCTCGTTTTCTAGAAGAGATAACATTTGTCCATGCTGAAGCCCTCTCTTAACTGTATGTTTGGTCTTGAACGGAACAGTATCTAATGGTAGAGGTATTGTGAGCGCTCAGTGTACCTGCCGGCAGTACTACATACCGTGTTAACTGAAAACCATATCTTCACCTTGGACTATAGTTGAAATGAGAAATAGAGCTTCTCAGTAGGTTTCAGCACTTTCTTTTATTTCATTTATTGAGTAATATCTAAGGTACTTGAGTGCTTTCATTAGCAACGACAGAGCACCAGAAGTTTTTTTGGTCCAACATTTTTCTTCTGGTGATTTGCTCCAACTCTTTGGCTTTCAAAGTCACCCTGCCGCGATGATTAGGCAATCCCCGGGGTCGCAATTAATCTAGTTCTCTTTGGGGATGTTAGCCTCGTTGAGGACCATCAACGGTTCACCCTACAATATAACGGTTATGTGCTTCTTGCATGATAGTTTCCTTTTAGTGGAATTAGCTTGACTTCAGATCCAACATCCAAATTAAGGCCAGCATTCCCACACGGAACGTAAATTCCACTTGAACATCCCCGGGCATTAGACATTCAACACAACGGAAAACATTTTCTGGATTCACTCCAGATGTTGTACAATTACCTAATTACATCCTCCGCTCTGCTATTCGAATAAAATCCATATGCACATCGCATCCTCGAGACAATCATCAATTTTGCTCTGCTTGATGGACATCCATCGTGTCCTCGACATTTTCAATATCATCAGGCACAGCCAGCAGCTTGCTATCAACAACCAACCATACCAGCGATGCGAATTTTGTTGGAAAATCACAAGGACACCCCGTTCGTCGAGCATTTGTTTTCTTCTATTTTATACTTTCTCGTACGGACGACATCGTCATCGACTACATATTGAAGTACATTCCTACACATTAGGTAATGTCCTTGTCTACTCTGATGCTGTACTCTATATATTTGGCATCTGTTTGCTCTCCAAATCGTGCAGAAGCAGACACATGCGGAGATGGCTGCGCCCTGTCCCACTCTGAGAAATGGGTACTACCTATCTACATTCCAGGGGATTCTACTTTGAATTCTAAACCCAAACAACCTGTTCAGCATTTGCCAATGAAGGAGGAAAACATAAAGCGATATAACAATCCAACGGAACTCAGAAAAGAAATACGACACGAAAACGAAATGGCGGCGAATAGCGGGTGAAATGAATTCATAAATTTTCAAGCGACATCGTGCTCACTATCTGTCTGTGTATCTTATCCATGGAGTGCGGAGTTACTCCGAACAGCTCCAAGGTTCAGAAGATAAAACATCCTTGTTCGTTTTTTTTTAACAATTCTCTCATCTTATTCTTGTTCTACTTACAGATGGATGGCAATCGAATCACTCTATGATAATATATTCTCAGTGAAATCGGACATTTGGAGCTTCGGAATACTAATGTGGGAAATAGTTACACTGGGCTCAACACCATATCCCGGGGTATCAGCTGCAGATGTTATGCGAAAGGTAATCTAACAGACTCTCCTCCTGTTCGTCCCAATCATACACCAGCCGATGACGATATGATGGCGATGATGGTATCCAAGTGCCACTATCTTGCTGTGGAAGTAACAGTGTGCTTAGCGGCACTCAGGATGCCATTCAGTAGCTAGCGATTTTATTTGTGCGCCATCGTTTCGTTTAGTTTTCGTTTCGTCCTTCTCGGTACGGTTGCGAGTGGATTTAATTGCAGTCATTCAGCTTTTATTATGCTTTCACTCCACCTAACTGTGTAAAAACACAAGCGCCAGCGTATCCGCTCACATAAATGGCTGTATCCATCCTTCCTCTATGTCTCCCAATAGTCCAACAGCCCCGCATATACAGTCGTGTAAAATCGAATCTGTGTGTATATCTGTTTTATTTATTTTCATTATTTTTTTTTCTGTTCATTTGTGTATGTGATTATAAATAGGTGAGGGATGGCTATCGATTGGAAAAACCAGAGCATTGTCGTCGGGAATTGTACAACATCATGTACTATTGTTGGGCGCAGGACGCCATTGAACGACCAACATTCTCGGAGGTAGTACAAATGCTCGATAAACTTTTACACACGGAAATGGACTACATTGAGCTGGAACGATTCCCCGATCACAACTACTACAATATACTCAATTTAAGTGGTGAGAAGTTGTAATGTTTGTTTTTTTTCGAGAGAGGGTGCGGCGGCGGAAACGCTTAAACCAGAGGTCAGCAAACGAGGGAGATTCGAAGTACTGCAATGTACCATGTAGATAGAGTCGTTAGAATTTTATTGTGTTATTCTTGAATGTCCTTAGTGCCGATTTAGTCCTTTAGTTTCGAGTAAAATTTGTATTTTTGTTATGTCCGTGTCCGTAATGTCTGCGCAAATTTTTTGTTAATATATAAAGAAAGAAAGAAAAGCAAGGCAAAAGGACCTTTATCAAAGACTTACTTTTTTTATGTAGATCAGTTTATTTATTTTGTTTATGTATTTTAGGATTACATTTTAAATATGACTTTTAATAAAAGAAATATGCATTAAGTACAGTACCAATTTTATTGTTTTGTATGAATGTGCGTAAGATATAAATTACACTTCGAGAGAATGGTTGCTTATTTCTATTAGATTTGTATGACAGCGACCTTGTGGGATCCTTAATAATTCAATAATTACTTAAACCAAGTTAATTCGAAGATACCATACAAAGTTTGAGCTTGGCCGAAGAATATAACTTTTACAAAACTCATTTGACGAAAGCTCAAGCCAACCTTGGATTGCACTTCTCGGGGCACTATTCGAAAAGACTGCTACTTGGAGCAATTGAGCAATTGAGGCGCAGAAGTAGGTAACGTATTTTATAAATCATATCGGGACGCTGTTTAAGCGTTATACAACTTCACCTTGCCTTGCTGAGAACAGTAAAAAGTTGCAGAAACTAAAAATAAAAATCAAAAACAAGCATCGAACATTTTTTTTTGAGCTACAGCGCACCGTTCTTAATATAGCCGGTCGTCAGATAGAGTAAAACATGGAAAACCCCTTTTTATTCGAAAGGCTATGGATTCATATTTTTTTTTACGTAGAACCGTCCAAAATTGGGCTAACTTCAAAGTAGGAAGAGATGAAGCCGGGGACAGATGGTGAAGCTAAGTCGAAAACTACTTAGTTCTAAATACAAGAGCAACAACAGCCTTTCCTTCAAAATAAAAAAAAAAATATTTTTTAATTATTTATATCTCGGTACGTCTCGATCGTCGTGAAATTATGTAGAACTTTAATATTACAGTAGTTCTACATGAAATGCGGTGAACTAACTCCACCTATGTTCTTAACTGACAGATGTGTGTTGCTTCAGAGGCAATGTTCGAAAGTTCTACCAGAAGATCTCTGAATGATAGAACGATACAGCTTGCAGGGATAAGAATGGGATAACTACAGCAGATTCGTAGTCGGCGCTATAGATCAGAATCAGTCGTTTGAATATCGGGTATAAATTCTTGTCTACAATACTGTGCTGTATGAAAGCTTAAAACCTATCGCCAGAACCTGATCCAGATTATTATACTTTTTTACAGATATGTGACTACTTTAACATCATGCTTGAAGCAGTTGCACGAAACCCACATAGCAGCATTATGTGTGCAATTTTTCAGAAGTTGGTCAAATAATTTTATGCACATAATGTACATACGGTGGCGTACGCACTACATGTGGGGGTTGGATTTCGGAAGTATTGAAACAGAGGTAGTGATCAATACTGGCACAAACCGCTGGCATCATATATTTTTTTAACTGGAAATGTCACTCCTTGTATTCATATTTCACCCAACTTTTTTTCAGAGTGCTTTGTTTAGAAGACGCACTTCGAAGTTCCAAATTTTAAAACACTCATGCTTATTTTGAGATTCGTTTTCTTTCGGAAGTGTGTCGACTTTGAAAAATCTGTAATTTGACATTCGAACAGATAGAAAGTTCATTCTATTAATCGAAAGTTCATTTTTCATTCGAATGTTGAGTGTATTTTGACTTTCTAATCGTTCGCAACAAATGTCATTTTTTATTCGTCTGTATTTTCCTAACGCTAAACAGGAAATGGATTTGAGGCATCCATTATTATCCTCCTGTATGGAATTTTCTCTTTTTTCATCAATAAACAAAACAATTGCCATGTCTGTTGTTATTTGTCACCGATTGTAAAAAAAAAACAACTGTATCAAGAAAAATTTTGTTTTGATTTGAAGCATATTTGAAAGTTAGTGTGAACAGAATTGAGTTAAATAAATAAAAGCAAAAACTTGAGGTTTAATACCTTCATTTTTGCATTCTTTACTTGAACAATATGGGTTCGCAATTTAATAACGAAATTTTAAAACCTATTTAAGATAAGCTCATATTTAAATTTCAGACTTTAGAGTGTCAAAATATTACTAATAACACATTTTAATACTCTTACACCTGGTCCCATTTGAGATAAGACTGCTACTTAACATTTTTGTAGATCTTAGCATATATTTCTCAATAAGTAGTAAATATTTTAAATATAGTTTTAATAAGACAATGAAAAAAGAACCTCCATAAAAAATCAAAAGTATGTTCACTCTATATAAAATAAAAATGTGAAACAGCTAATTTCGAAAGCTAGATTCATTTGAATTCATTTTATGACATTCACGATAGTGAATATTATTTGTTCGAATCTCAAAATACACAAAGTTCATTCGAACGAATAGGGACATTCGGTAGAATTGACTATTCGTTTGAATCTCAAAATAAGCATGACTAGCTCCTATAAGTGTCGAGAAATGGCGAGCCAATACATGCAACAATTTTACTAAAATGTGAACAACGAAATCGACCAACAAAAGAAAAAAAAAATGTTTGATACAGTGCCACCTATCAAATAATAATACTAGTCTCGCTTGTGGTCGAAAATCAACCTTTTATAAGTTTGTATGGTACTAAAAAACGTACCAATATTCGATATCTATGTTGTTTTTTCATGAACGAAAAAGCTCTAGATGTAGAAAAAATACCCCCTCTGAAAATAAGTTGCACTCGTGATATACATTTTCATGCATCACTATAAAAATTGTTAGTAAAAAATGTATGCCGAAAACTATTTTTCATAGTAGTACCTACCTAACGTCATTTAAAATTTAAAATTATACAGTTGCTTAGGGTAGGAATATTACATTCCTTCGAAAATATGTTCGAGTCTTAGATAAATACGTTACTATGGTACTACGGCGAAGACAAATTAAATGTCACCGAAATGCTTTCACTTAACTGATAAACGTTCTTAATTGGGAATTTTTAACTTATGTTAACCAGTCTTAACGGCGACATATAGCCACAATTTTTTGTTTGTGTGCTTTTGGCAAGGTACATCCATTGTGATATGAAAAAATATCAGTAAAATGTAGTTTTTCGTTAATATTTCGACTTCACGGCCACTTAACGAGTCCAAAATTTTATCAGTATAATTTTTATTTAAGAAAATTATTTCGTTAATTTGAACCAAATCTGACCATAAAATACAAATTTAAAGATAACAGTGCCACCTTTCGGAATTAAACTTTAAAGAAACCTTCTTGAATCACAAACAAGCATATTGTCCAAGTATGATGCCAATCGGTGCCAGGCTGCTAGTTCGCCACTGTTGCGAAGAGCTCGAGCCTCGAGCTACTTTGCTCGGAACACATTACTTATCTCTGGTTGGTCTCTCGAGACAGGGACAAAGCCGGGATTAGATGACTGACAAACTGGCCAGAAATGGGTGGTCAATAGGTCATGATCGAGCAGTTCTGTCGATCAAGTCGACACTCTGTGATCACAGAGAAATAGTGGTGAACAAGGTTCGTATAAGCAGCAACAAGAAGGAGGTAAATATCGAAGAAGTATTGCGAAAGCTTTGTCAAGAACAACACAAGTCGGACCATCAAGCTGTAGCATACAGGTGTGAGAGGCATCAGCATTGCCGTTCGACTGACTACAGTCGTAAGCATGAGCAGATGCATGATCAGGTGAAAATGATCACAAAAATGAAGCAGCGGTTGGCACGCTTGCGGATGCGCGACATCAGCTCGTCGGTGGGGTGGGATCTTGCTGCTTACAACCCTGTTCTACAAAAATATCGTGCCGAGAAGGAGAGAAATATAGCTAGGTTATAATATAACACTGCAAAGGACGCGGTGTTTCTATTGATAAATAGCTTTGAAGTTTGTGAGAAAGAAAAAGAAATTAGGTATTATGAAACGTCTTATCAGCTGTGGTGTCGTCGGTTGAATGACACCTGGAGGAGACCCTCCCCTTGCAAATGGCTATCTCCATTTGCACCTTGACTATCCCTTCCTCAAAATCTATTGGGATAGTCCCTAACTTAGTTCACGTTTCCTTCACATTAAACACACATCTGAACTAGGTTTAAATTTAACAAATCATTTTATTCAGTGAGAGTAATAATGCTCAATAAAAATATACTTCAATAATAACGGCGCAAGTTAGAATAAAATAAAAAATGTATGCATATCCCATTCGATAATATGGTATTTAAAATATGTATAGTCATGTAAGTAATGCATGAATTAAACAGTAAATGATTATTTATATAAATATATAGATTCATAGGTTCAAAGACAACCGACGAATCAAGAAAAGTTATATACAAATGAATATAGAGATAAGCCCAAGAATAAATGATTTAAAAATTGTACTTACATATGTTTTCCTTCTTCGGTGAAATTTGTGCACAAAAGTGCTACCATGTGAGGATCTGCTTCTTCATGTTTAGATTTAGTATAATTATATCAAATAATAAATTCTGAGGCTCATACAAAAAAATTAATCAACTATGACGATTGCAATTACTTATTGAACAATTAGGTATATGCAAATGAAGATATTAAGCTTTTAAGTAGTATTTATATTATATATTTTATACGCATTACTATCTTAAACAAATTCAATGACAGGATTAGGTATGACAGTAGTATTAAGTATTTAGGCTATTAAGAAAATTTTAGGTAGGGAATCAAAATTCGCAAACGAATGACACACATCTGATTCGGATCAGATCACGAAAATAAAACAGAACGGATCAGTGAAAAGTTTAATTTTGGAATTGTGGCAACAGTTGCTTTCAAAAGCAAAACAGATAATACAGGGTATTTCAAACTTCGTATTGCCACCAGCCATCTTGCAAATATTCTTCTCAACGTGACGTCACACAAGGCAGATGTCATTTCACTTGAAATGTCGGGGGTGTTACCATATTTGAATCAAATTTCCATAATTTTTCTTTTCAAATATATTTTTGTGAAACAAATTTACATGTACAATATTTTGCTGCTGCCGCTTGAGTTTATCTTGCCATATTAAGGTGTATCAAGACCACCGAAACATTTCAGAAATGTTTATGAAATGTTTCTGAAGCAAATCGGACAGATTTTATAAACATTTATAAAAGATTTCTGAAATTTATTTATTAACCCCCGTATTAATAAGCACTGCATAAAAGTTATCAACTCGTTACTCAGCAGTTACGTCAAATTTTTGTATGCTATCTGACGTCTACTAGCTAACTTACATTTTGCATATTTGTTTATTAATACTTGGGTAAAGGTTTATGAAATGTTTCAACTTTATCCTGTTTTGGACTAGAAGAAAATAATGCGGTGGGATTATTAGCAACGAGTAAAGTTTTTATTTTTGTAATTTTGGTCTTGGCAATCACGCGACACGCGATTTAATTCAAATAATCGTATTAAATGAATCACTTTCTCATTAGGTATTCAAAGCTTTTCTGGACATTTTTATTTTAGTTAAAAACAAATATTAATCGAAAAACAGCGCTCACTTTCTGCAAGGATACTTGTAAAACAAAAATTATTTCCCATCATGATTGGGTAACTGTGAAACATTTCATAAATGTTTTTTTTGGCGTCCAGATCCAAACCAGCAAACCATTTTTAAACATTCCATAAAAATTGTTTTATTTAATAATAGTTTTAGAAATAAATATGGAACATGTAGGTATTTAATTGTTTATTAAATGTTTGGCTGGTCTGGACTTCCTTTATAGAACGCATAGAACGCGAAAAAACAAAATATAACTCGGAATACGGACGGGGAGTCCATTCGAATGCGAACAAAATCAATTGATTTCTTGTGTTCCATTTTTCAGTCTGGTAACGTGATTGTGTGGCTATCCTTTAAAGGCACACCAACAGTTAAAAATAAAACAAGCCACCCAGTGGGAAATAGAAGAAATCATTTTCAGATCATGATTCGTGATCTCGATGAGAAACAGGATCATGTGCTGTTGTTGTAAGTGCTGTAAATCGATGATCTATATGGATCATAGCTGATAATAAATAACAGCTAATGCCTTTCATAACACTATCACTGAATTGGTATTATAGTCCAATTTGGTTGATGCGCGTTGATTATGATCGGTGATCGTGGGGGGGTTGATGAATCGGGTGTGCAGAGAATAGGTGTGATGGTGTGTGTTGTGAGTATTTGATTGCGTGGTGGGATGAATGTTACAGGTGTTTTTGGTGATTCGGGTGTTGGTGTGTGATGTATTTCAGGTGTTTTTGGTGATTTCGTTTAGGGTGCTGCGTGAATTTTGGGTTTTAGGTGATGCATGCATTTTTGTGTTGCATGTGGATTACTCATTTTATGTGGTACAAGTTTTGGTGTGGTACAAGTTCTGGTGTGGTACAAAATTGGTGCGGATGAAGTAGCGCTTGCGAGTCCCGACACGTGCCGTTAAGTTGCGTCAGCTTTTAAATGCGGCCGCGAGGGAACGTTTAGAAATTACCACATCATCCGCAATTATTCTGAGGAGAGGAATGAAGCGTTAGGTAAGATTCAACAAACTGATATATATTTTACCTTTACGTGGGTATTTTTAACCACGTGAGTGAACGATATAACCTATCGCAGGTTACATAAAAAAAATGCTTTCCTAGCACTCTGGAGTTTCACTTCGCAGGACTTTACGACTGCACATCAACATGATGGTTTTAATTCCTATATCGATTAAAGTTGCCCAATAAAAATCACTTTAAAAAAAATTTGCACAATAGCAAAGAAAATTTAACACGACTTACGTGATAGCAGGCGATGTTAGCGCGTGAATTGTCGAGCAGTGAAAAGAGCGCGAACACAACTTGGCAGAACTTATGTAGGTAGCCTGTGTGCTTTAGTACACAAAAAATAGATGTTTGAGCGGTTTAGTGCTAAAAAAAAATGGTTGATCGGTTCAGTTCGAAACGGTGCAAAGATATGAATCGGTTCAACCAAAGTGTTCATGCCTGTCGGGGAATTTTTTTGTTTTTATTAACTGGTGTGGAGTTCAGGCGGTGTCGAAGCTATCCTCATCCTACAAGCTCGCCACAAAGCTTCATAACTTCCTAAAAACCCATGCACACAGAAATTAAATCTGAAGGACTGAGACTAGAAGGAAGATACACGAGAGCATACCTCACATTCTCTGTCAATGCAAAAGTCCCTGTCACTTGTGAATCAGAACAGCTGGAAGATGCAACACCTGAAATAAAAAAAAAACATTCTGATTTCTCACTGCTTTTACAGGTTTGAGAGGATATAGCTACGTACGCCTGAACAGTGACGACTAACCATAAAGAAGACCACATGCAGATAATTGAACAGCTAACCACCATCAAAGCCATTACAACAGTTAGGGAGGACCTTTCTAAGTGTGGTAAAGGGTAAAGCAAAGCTCACTTTACGCTCTACCAAAAACATAATGTCGCCTATCCAACGAGCAACACGACCTCGTTAACCACACGAACATCTGCAGAGCAACGCTCGTTTTTTTATTCCTATATTTTCCGGCTTTCCATCAAGAATTGCGAAAAAAAAATTAAAGGGAAAATGTGAAGAGTTCCGTTTCTACTCGTTTGAATTCGATTTGTTATCCATTTGGAATTGCTAATATTTGTGTTTCGCCCTCTTTAAGTGGAAGTTTTCAAATCGGTCCTCTTCAAGTTGTACTCGTCTCGGAAGTGGATCGTCGTAGTTGCAGTAGTCCTTGCTGGTAATGTAATTTATTATTCTGTTTAGAGGAGGAGGAAAGCATGAACTATGGACACAAGTTGGAGGATTGTTCTTCGGAAAAGTTTTGTTTGTTTTTTTTTCTCTTTTTCATTTTCAATTGCTTAAGAAGCATTATGCAATGATGGCCAATTATATAGTCAAAGTTTAATTCAATTATAGTTGTCATAATGGAATAGGGTACTAAAATTGGAAAATGCTAATCAGGGGTGGGTTCCTATTTATGATTTAATAATAACCGAGATAATTGCATTAGAAACAGATCCAAGTTTTGTAAGTTTAAGTGAAAGTTAACTGCAATTAACTAGAAGAAGACAGAGAAATTTTCCCTGCAGGTCACTGTACAAATTATGGCCGGACGTATCTATAAAGCTGCTTACCATCGATGACAGAACGAGGTACATACTCGAAAAGAAACAAACATTTATTTAGATAACAGGAAGTTGATGGGTCTTCGAGAAAACTTAACCATCACACTGAATATGGGAGCCGTCCGGATGTAGTCATGTCTACGAACGAGCCCGGATTGCCACAGTTACAAATGTTACTTTTGCAGGATGTAGAGCAAAGACAATATTAAAATGCAGACTGTTTGCTTCTGTGCAACTATACCCGATTTCCCGAAAATTTTAAGGAAAATCCTCCCACTCGGGCTTACAAGTTTCATATTCGTGAATACTATGAAGAAATTAAAATGCTTTTGTGGACTGGACTGAGAACAGGGTGGCGCAAAATTTATCATCCAAGTTCTTTTTTTAATTATTTTTTTTCTAAATAAAAGAAATTGATTCTAAGTGAAGGAAGTGTTTATTTGGACCTTCATAGTTTGTTCTGTTAAGTGGGAACGATTATATCCGTCAAGTGGCCGTCGCCAGTGTTGATACACATTTGTGCGTCATTTTCCATGACTTTCCGCAAGATTTCCGGTGATAACTGTTCGCATTCCTGGCGAATATTCTCCTTAAGGGCTGCGATTGTCTGAGGCTTCTTGGCATAAGCCCGCGACTTCACGTAGCCCCAAAGAAAGAAGTCTGGGATGGTTGAATCGGAATATTTTGCTGCACTGACCGTATTGCCGATGGCGTCCTCAAAAAAATACGGCCCAATCACTCCTCCCGCTTAAACGACGCACCACACAGTGGCTTTGAGTAGATGTAATGGCTCTTCCTGTATCACATGCGGATTTTTAGTGCCCCAGAAACGAATATTTTGCTTATCTATTGACGGAACCGCTTAAGTGGAAATGCGGCTCGTCGCTCAAGATGATTCGAAATTAACGCTGCGATTACAGCACCGACCGATTATTGGTCAAAAAATCAACAAAATTATTCCACGCTTTTGCGGAGTATAGCGTTCCATTGCTTGTCTTGTACTACGCCATTTGTAGAAATTATAACAAGGGTGACTAATTTTGCACCTTGTACTATTGCGGCGGCCTTTATAATTTATGTAAGTGGACATTTTGGGGGAAGTGGGAGCAGTGATGATGAAGATACACGTCAAAAACACCCAAAAATGTCCTTTTTGGCCATGCCGACGTTAATAAAACAACAAAATACACTATTTTTTCTTGTTCCAAGAGATAAAAAAAAACACCCTTTTTCGGCCTTTTAGCTCATTTTGAAAGGCAAAATGCCCACGAAATGCGTAATTACCCACGAATCCCTTCAGTTGTGCATAGGACATTCTAAGCGTGCGGTGGCTATGGCGCTCCAAAAACAACTGTTATGTCCATACACTAGCGGCAAAGTCAGTTAGCATTAGTCTGTTTTTAGACGTAGAATAGTTAAGCCGTTCTCCTTTCCTACTTCGACTTTAAAATCATGATTAATATATGAAATTATTAGGTACTTGTACCAGTACTTTCGGTCGGCGCCTGCTGCGCAGGACAAACCTTCTCCCAATCAACCCCTCCTAATGTTCTCTGTAACAATTGGCATAGGAGGGGCAAAATTAGGAAAAAAGCTTGGTTTTTAGGTTCAAATTCGGGTCAGGTTTGGACGGGAACTGGGAACAGATTTTGGCATCTTATTACTAGTTTTATTATTATTATTGGATCGGACAGATTTTGATAACTTATTACTATGAGTGTTGGAGGGCTTTTCCGTCCACTTGCATATACTCATCTTCCCGAGGTTGAGAATATTACCAGCAGACCTTAGGAATGACCATTCATACTTAGTGGGGAGGTCTAATTTAAATTTGCGATTACTTTTATGGTTAAACATTTTGCATTGGCTGATAGTGATGCCAAATTTTTTAGTGAAAAATGTCTTAATCCAAGAAATATCTGCATATTGGGGGCGCCTTTAATAAAGAGGGTGGTGAGGTTTTCAGAGTCCAGTTAATCGAGTCTGTCTTGTCAATCGATACATGTAGTACCAAAATGTTTTATAAGCCTACGTGGAGCGACGGTGGGGGGAGCAGGCAAAGTAAGGGTTGCAGAAGATAATGAGAGCGTTGTAATAGCTGGCGATGTGGACGGTAATAGTATTTGGACTGTTGATGATGTTTTAGGAGATGCTATTGTAGTATTAACAGTGGTTGTTGTTGTTGGTTGAGGAATGGGTGTAGTTTGGTAATCTGTAGATTCACGGATTTCAGCAAGTTTTGATGTATTGTATACGGAGTTCGATTGTGGCTGAATGAGCTCTGGTATGAAATCAGTCTTGTTCAAGTTCCACTATTCTATAGATATAGGTGTCAGTTTGCACAATTTCATCACTTGCTCTTGTAGTAAATCTAAATAAGGATATCCTTTATAATAATAACAAATCTTAGCCTCGACCTTAAATTTACGGAAGCTAAAAATTGCAAAATTTGTGTGGGAACTAAAGGGTGATTTTTTAAGAGGTTTAGAACTTTTTTTAAAAAAAAAACACAAAAAATTCGAAAAATGAATGAAATATTTATTTGAATCGATAGTTTGAACCTTGCAATTTAATGTTTAAAGATAATTTCATGCAAATGTTGACCGCGGCTGCGTCTCAGGTAGCCCATCCGCTGAGTCCAATTTTGGCATACTCTTTCACACATATCGGCCGGTATCTCACGAATGAATGCATGGATGTTGGCTTCCAGTGCGTCAATCGAAGCGGGCTTGTCCCTATACACATTAGCCTTGGCATACCCCCACAAAAAATAATCTAATGGTGTCAAATCGCACGATCTAGGCGGCCAATTGACCGGCCCGAAACGTGAAATTAACTGTTCACCAAACTCGCCTCGCAATTGCGCCATTGTTTCGCGTGCTGTGTGGCATGTGGCACCGTCTTGTTGAAACCACATATCATGCAAGTCAAGAACTTCCATTTCGGGCAAAAAAAAGTTTGTTATCATCGCTCGGTAGCGTTCACCATTGACAGTAACGCTGCGATTCGCATCATCTTTGAAGAAATATGGCCCAATAATGCCGCCGGCCCATAAACCGCACCAAACAGTGGCTTTTTCGGGATGCATTGGTAGCTGTTACAATGCTTCTGGCTGATCTTCACTCCAAATGCGGCAATTTTGCTTATTTACGTACCCATTCAACCAAAAATGAGCCTCATCGCTGAACACAATTTTTCGATAAAAAAGCGGATCCTCGGCCAGCTTTCCAAGAGCCCATTCACCAAAAATTCGGCGTTGTGGTAGGTCGGCTGGCTTTAGTTCTTGCACCAGCTGTATCTTAAAAGGCTTTACGCCCAAATCCTTCCGCAAAATTTTCCATGTAGTGCTGTAACAAAGGCCTAACTGCTGGGAACGGCGCCGAATCCACATTTCGCGGTCTTCTGTCACACTAGCTGATACGGCCGCAATATTTTCTTCACTACGCACAGTACGTAAACGTGTTGGTGGTTTAATGTCCAACAAAGTAAATTTGGTGCGAAATTTGGTCACAATCTTCCGAATAGACTGCTCAGAAGGTCGAGAATGCCGATCATAAAATGGAAGCAGCGCGCGATGAACATTTCGAACCGAGCACGAATTTTGATAGTAAAATTCAATAATTTGCAAGCGTTGTTCATTTGTAAGACGATCCATGGTTAAATTGCAAACCAAACTGAAGCTGTTTGACAGTGACACAAGGTACTAAACACACGTCAGCTGTCAAAACCAGTGTTGCCAAAACCAAACCAGCTAAAAAATCACCCTTTATTACCTAGTTTTGTGAACTTCTACAACTTGAAGTCGAACTAAAAATGTTTATTGGCCTCCTTAATTTTAATTTTGTGCTATATTTTCCGAAGGGTAACATACGAGTGTACAGTGACGTGTCATGGTGCTTTCCGTAGGGTGTTCACTATATTTTCTATCGTAGTAAGATAGTGTATTTTTTTGGTTCTATACCAGAACCCTACGAGGACGTGATAGACAACGATCCCATTACTAAGTTTTTTTATAGGTAGATTTATTTTTTGTTTTTTACTTTTTCTATTGGGTAACAATGTTTATTACTTATTTACAGCAACTCTTAAACATTCAGATAATTTTAAAAAAGCAGGAATGGCAACCACGCAACCAAAGCTTGAATTCATCATTTTTTCCATGAAAGTTCCTAATATAGAAGATACATTATTATATAATTTGGAGAAAAGATTCCAAGCTTGCATCGGCATGAGTAAAAATAACCTCCGTATCCTAACGGGCTTTCTAACGGGGCATTGTAGACTCAAGGAACACCTTAGGAAACTGGGTATATCTGAAGAAGGTCTCTGCCGATTTTGCGATGAGTCCAGTGAAATCCCAGAACACGTGCTGGGATCGTGTGGGGCATTGACCCACAAAAGACTGAAATACTTGGGCAAGTACCAACTATCTGATGAGGAAATACGGTCACTGGAGCCAGCTCTCATCCTAAGATTCTTAAAGGAAACTGGACTAGAGAGAGTGCTATAGGACGGATTTCTTCCGCCAAGGAGAAACGAGAGTACAAGAACCTCTAAAATGATTCCGAAAGGAATTATAATGGGAGGGGAACTCGTATGAGGGCATATACCTCACTAAGGCGTTAGCAGGGGGTACAATAGACCAAAAGGTCGCAGTACAACAACCCCTCTCAAAAATAAAATAAAATAAAATATAATTTGGAGAAGGGAGTGTTGACCTAACATAATGAATTGCATATTTCCAATTTATCAGCTGAACACAGCTGTGAAAATGAAGTAGCAATTTCAAATATTCATATTTTTGGTCAGTTGTTGTCACTGTTGTCTATTCCATATTTATACACTCAGAGGACCAGAATGGGAACGAATAATTATATGAAATTCCAGCTTGTGCTTTAAGGTTCTGCAAAGAATAGCGCACCACAGGAGAACGAAGCACTAGGATTTGAATGGGACTCTAGCTCTGGCTGTTGTAAGCTGTAGTTTTATGTTAGCTGTTTTTTATTATCAGCTATGATCCATATAGATCATCGATTTACATGCACTTACAACAACAGCACATGATCCTGCTTCTCATCGAGATCACGAATCATGATCTGAAAATTAAATCCACTATTTCCGGCTGCGTTGTTTCTTTTATTCTTGAATGTTGGTGTGCCTGTAAATTATTGCCACACAATCGCATTGCCAGACTAAAAAATGGAACACAAAATGATTTTTTTCGCATTCAAATAAAGTCCCTGTCCATATTCCGAGTTATTTTGTTTTTTCTCGTTCTATAAAGGTATGTCCAGACCAGCCAAACATTTGATAAACAATTTAAATGAAGGTATTTCCTTCATGTTCCATATTTATTTCTAAACCACTTATTAAATAAAACAACTTTTATGAAATGCTTAGAAATGTTTTGCTGGTTTGGATCTGGACACCAAAAAAACGTTTATAAAATGTTTCACAGTTACCCAATCGTGATGGGAAATAATTTTTGTTTTACAAGTATCCCTGCAGAAAGTGAGCGCTGTTTTTCGATTATTATTTGTTTTTAAGTAAAATAAAAATGTCCAGAAAAGCTTTGAATACCTAATGAGAAAGTGATTCATTTAATACGATTATTTGAATTAAATCGCGTGTCGCGTGATTGCCAAGACCTAAATTACAAAAATAAAAACTTTACTCGCTGCTAATAATCCCACCACATTATTTTCTTCTAGTTGTTATGATTTTGATGTTTGTAGATTGTATTTGCTGATTTATACCATCACATTTGTGCACTTGAGAACGAATTTTGTTTAGTTTTCTCAAAAGTAGATGTTCGCCAATATCGAACAGAAAAAAAAACACTCGCCGCGAAGTAAATATTAGGTAGAGATAATTTTTATTTTATTTCATATAGTATTGGTAATGCAAGATTGAATGAAGTTCTTGTTTTGTTTATTTTCTTATTGCATAAATATTTTATTCTACGTTATTCACTGTTGCTTTAACAAGGCAATGTATCGAACTCACAACACTGCTCTACGAAAATATACTAACTGTCTGCCCTGGCTCCAAACATGAATTTTTTCTGGACGTGTCATTATCTTGAAGAAGAAGCTGGCAGTGTCCGGTTCACGCCGCGAAGTACTGCGATCGTGGGAAAGGAATGTTTGCTTGCATTTGTAATATAAAACCATATAGAAATATGCGATGCACTTGTCACATTAAACCATATGGAATTATTGTATAGTGGGAAGGAAGTAAGAAGGCAATCAGTAATTTGAATTAAGCAAAACGTAGGCATATTTACGTATGCAAAGAAATATGTGAATGTGCTTTGGCCATATAACACGATATGAAGATATTGTATTTTGAAAAGAAGTACATATATGAATGGAAGATAGGATAGGCGCGTAAGATATAGGAGTTTTGCGCATGCAACATAGTCCAAAACAGGATTAAGTTGAAATATTTCACAAACATTTACTATTGTATTAATAAACAAATAAGTATACAAAAATTTTACGTAACTGCTGAGTAACGAGTTGATAACTTTTACGCAGTGTTTATTAATACGGGGGCTAGTAAATAAATTTCAGAAATCTTTTATAAATGTTTATAAAATCTGTCCGATTTGCTTCACACACATTTCATAACCATTTCTGAAATGTTTCGGTGGTCTGGACACACCTTAATATGCCAAGATAAACTAAAGCGGTAGCAGCAAAATATTGTTCATGTGTTGCATATTTGAACACAAAATACTAAATTTGTTTCACGAAAATATTTGTGAAAAGAAAAATTATTCAAATTTGATTCAAATATGGTAACACCCCCGACTTTGCAAGTGAAATGACATGTGCCTTGTGTGACGTCACGTTGAGAAGAATATTTGCAATATGGCTGGTGGCAATATGATGTTCGTAATACCCTGTATTATCTGTTTTGTTTTTGAAAGCAACTGTTGCCACAATTCCAAAATTAAAGTTTTCAATGATCCGTTTTGTTTTATTTTCGTGATCTGATCCGAATCAGATCACGCTGATAATAAAAAACAGCTGTTGTATCTTGTATGATCTTGGGTTCTGCTTGTTTTTGTTCCTGCACACAGTAGGCAGGCAGTAGGCACACCGCACAAGCACAACAACTCTATGTTTCCCATGGTGGAACGAACGAACTGCAAAGAGGTGCGCTTGATTTAGGAGAACACCAAGCGAGGTAGATTTATTAGGGAAAAGGTTTTTTTATTTTGTCCTTTTTTCTGTATGTTATTTTGCCTGTCCACGGTGCAGTGTTATTATATCGTGGGATTTATCCCTTTTTATGGGAATTTCGATGTCCGAAAAGCATACCGTGGGATAAAGGCAAAAATGACTAAATCGTGGGAATTTCAGAAATCTGACAAATAACTTTCAAACTATGAATTTTTGTTGAAATTCTATCAAAACACCTGTATTTCACCATGATTATCAACACACTGAATGTTTATAAAAAACAGCTCAAAATTGTCTAGTACTAAAAAATAATCATAGCACTGTTACAATCTGCGGTTTTTATACTAAAGGTTAATTTAACGTGATTTTCTTTCCGTGTAATACAAGTTATAATTTAAAAAAATGGATTTTTTCGCAAAAACGTATCGTGGGATTTTAAAAGGGAATTTGAGTACGGTGAAAAGGGAAAAAAGAGAAAAATTACAAGTTTCATTACCACTTGTCACTTTGACTGTGAATTGGAATAATTGGGAATATTTGGAGATTTGGATTTTGGTTCGATACAATTCTTTCAACATTTGTTGTTGATTTCAACTATACCTTTAG
The DNA here is from genome assembly GCA_951230905.1 of Cheilosia variabilis. Classification (NCBI taxonomy): domain Eukaryota; kingdom Metazoa; phylum Arthropoda; class Insecta; order Diptera; family Syrphidae; genus Cheilosia; species Cheilosia variabilis. Next base: position 48,058,549 of record OX579676.1, read on the forward strand.
AAATACTGATTAGTTAATACATAAGTTATTGAAAAGAAACATAAATGTGTTTCATAATGAACTTAAGTTCAGTGCATTATAATAACAGATTTGGATAGGGTGTGCAGAGAACACCTACGCACCTTTGAATAAACATCACTGAGAGTGTAGTATAAATGCTTTCGCATGGGAATGTTCAACTTGTGTAATTTCGTTCTCAAAAATTACAATTTGACGCTGTGCGCAATTTGATCCAAACATTATTTGTTTATGGATATGAAGATCGAGCTAATTTAACTCTTCGTTCAGTAGCGCACCATCTGCAGGACTGTATGTGATGTCTGTAGTTGAGTATATTTAAATAAACCTGGTTTCTATCCTGGTTTTTGTCCTTCCCACTATTAAGGATTTAGGAAATTGTTTACAATTGCTTTTTTTTTTTTTAAATTTGAGTTCCATTTCTATTCTTATTAGGCAGTGACAAAGCCACATGCTCGTAAAGCATCGTTCGCCACTCACCCTGGAAAGCAAAGAAAACGAAAGTGATCAGGGGCCAGATTCTGTAAGGCGAAACAATAGAACGTTTTCGTTTGCACGAATGATTGTTACACAAGCAAATTTCTTCTTTCACACGAAAACGTTTGAACGTTTCGCATTACAGAATGCCGACCCAGACTTAGCCTCAGGACAATGTCCATTCTTCTGGCTTTAAAAATGTAAACGTCGTCTCCTGGAATTTATATGCGAAACACCACTCGTATTCGGATTTTAATTGAGCTCTGCAAATCTTCAACAGGTTCATTCATCAAACAAAAACGATGTTTAATGGGGAATAACTATTTCGTTGACCCACCCCCTCATCAGTCCTTCTCTCCGACTCCGAAGACATATTGTCAATTTCATCTGTCGGCAAGAAAGGATTTCCAACTACGTGATCGGCACATTAAAATGTCTTTACGTTCACCACCACCACCACCACCACCATCATCATCATCATCATCGTCATCATCATCTTCTGCCTCTGCATCATCATCAGTAGCAGAAGCAGCACAAAAAAATACCCGCTGAATCACTAAAGCTCCCGATGGCTTAACAGTCACGCAGGACATTCATCCAGTCAGTAGCAGTAGGTAATGCAAAAAAAAAAACATACAAAATAGAAAACAAAAGGACACAACTTTATTTACATTTTCCCAAATGTACAATATGAGTTAAGTTTTTGTCCGGCGGCATTTCAGGATCGATTTTTGGGGCCATAAGATTTGTGTATGAAAAGTTTCTCAATTAGTAATTTATTTGGAAGAGAGGGCTCACCCGCAAACGAAAGAACTCCCTAGATGAGTATCATTAGTAATTTGGGCACACACTGACAATGAACCCATCTTACTGAAGGCTGCCGCTCGCCGGTGGTCGAAAATGTTTATAAAGGGTGATTTTTTAGCTGGTTTGGTTTTGGCAACACTGGTTTTGACAGCTGACGTGTGTTTAGTACCTTGTGTCACTGTCAAACAGCTTCAGTTTGGTTTGCAATTTAACCATGGATCGTCTTACAAATGAACAACGCTTGCAAATTATTGAATTTTACTATCAAAATTCGTGCTCGGTTCGAAATGTTCATCGCGCGCTGCTTCCATTTTATGATCGGCATTCTCGACCTTCTGAGCAGTCTATTCGGAAGATTGTGACCAAATTTCGCACCAAATTTACTTTGTTGGACATTAAACCACCAACACGTTTACGTACTGTGCGTAGTGAAGAAAATATTGCGGCCGTATCAGCTAGTGTGACAGAAGACCGCGAAATGTCGATTCGGCGCCGTTCCCAGCAGTTAGGCCTTTGTTACAGCACTGCGTGGAAAATTTTGCGGAAGGATTTGGGCGTAAAGCCTTTTAAGATACAGCTGGTGCAAGAACTAAAGCCAGCCGACCTACCACAACGCCGAATTTTTGGTGAATGGGCTCTTGGAAAGCTGGCCGAGGATCCGCTTTTTTATCGAAAAATTGTGTTCAGCGATGAGGCTCATTTTTGGTTGAATGGGTACGTAAATAAGCAAAATTGCCGCATTTGGAGTGAAGATCAGCCAGAAGCATTGCAACAGCTACCAATGCATCCCGAAAAAGCCACTGTTTGGTGCGGTTTATGGGCCGGCGGCATTATTGGGCCATATTTCTTCAAAGATGATGCGAATCGCAGCGTTACTGTCAATGGTAAACGCTACCGAGCGATGATAACAAACTTTTTTTTGCCCGAAATGGAAGTTCTTGACTTGCATGATATGTGGTTTCAACAAGACGGTGCCACATGCCACACAGCACGCGAAACAATGGCGCAATTGCGAGGCGAGTTTGGTGAACAGTTAATTTCACGTTTCGGGCCGGTCAATTGGCCGCCTAGATCGTGCGATTTGACACCATTAGATTATTTTTTGTGGGGGTATGCCAAGGATAATGTGTATAGGGACAAGCCCGCTTCGATTGACGCACTGGAAGCCAACATCCATGCATTCATTCGTGAGATACCGGCCGATATGTGTGAAAGAGTATGCCAAAATTGGACTCAGCGGATGGGCTACCTGAGACGCAGCCGCGGTCAACATTTGCATGAAATTATCTTTAAACATTAAATTGCAAGGTTCAAACTATCGATTCAAATAAATATTTCATTCATTTTTTCGAATTTTTTGTATTTTTTTTTTAAAAAAAGTTCTAAACCTCTTAAAAAATCACCCTTTATAATTGCATAGTTTCCTTGGGGTAGAGTTCGCCAAGGTCCTTTCGTCCTTGGGCGTTGCGCAGGAGCTAGTATAGAATTATCATTTTGACCGTTTGTGCTTACTGCTGATACTTTGGAATTTAGTTTCGCTTCAAGATGGGTGTAATAAATATGCGGCCGGCGTAGGAAGAGCAATAGGATCCTTTAAAGATTTATCATTTAATAAGAGAGTATCCTGTCGTACGTTTCACTCTAAATGCCAACGTGGCACAATCGTGCAAATCATTACGGAAATTTATTTTGACAATTTGCGTTTTATTGTGGCAACGCTGTCGTCCTTGGTGTCGGTACATCGCTGCCGTTGTCCTCTGTATGTAACGGAGCGTATATAAGCAAAGCGAATGAGCTAGGTAAGTGTTGATGATGGTATCTAAGCAGCAGATATGGTGTATCCACCCTCCAGGTGGAATAGCTGTATCTCTTGTTAATTAACTGTTGAAAGGAGCAATTTCAAGGAGTGAAGATAAATTATTTGCTTTTGGCAAATTCGTTTCATTTTGTCACCCCGTGGCAGGTGAGTTATTGCTATGAATATAAAGGTGATTTTGCGACGAAGTAAGGCACGTCCTGGACTGGTGGTATTTGCATTTTAAATTCACGATAGGGACGCACAGCCATGGAAGATGAAAGACAATACCTGAAAGATAAGCTTCGGATGGGTTTGGGGATGGAAAGCATTCTCGAAATACGATTTGTAGACGGTTTTTAATTTTAGAACGAACATTAACCTTAGCTGCGGGACAAACCTTATTCTGCGTTTGTTTCAGGTTGAATGTTGTTGGTATCAAATAAGGAAACGAGGTTTTGAAACGCCCTTAAACAAATTGTTAGTGAATTTAGGAAGGGGGACATCGACTGTAAGAAATTCGTTTATATTTATAGTGAGTAGTCAAAGGGTAGTTCTGGGGCTTGTAATTTCCTGTAGAAAGTATTCAATGGGATAATATTTTTTTTTTTTCAGAAACCATAGATCTGAGAAACCAAAGTGCTTACTAAGGAGCAACATTTAGATTTTATTTCATTACAATCGCACAAGTAATTCGAAATGCGTACAAGTTTAACTTTTTTTTTAAGATGCCACATGTCATTGTCGGTCCTGTTAGCACATCCTGCTCACAGATGTCTTTAATTGCTAACTGTACATGGATCGCGTTTTTTTCTTTAGTTCGTTGCTTCCTTTTTGACGTTTAAAGTGGATAAGAGGGTAATAACAGATTAGGCTTTAGGTATGCTTTCTTTGTGCTTGTACTCGATCGGCTATGTACATAGCTAGCTCATCCGCACATTCATGACTTACATCACAGACCACATTTTGACTAAAATCGACTGAAGCACTGTTCAAAAAGTGCAACTTAAATTTCTTAAAAAATTTATATTTTGACACCCGATATTCCTTTTCAACTAAGCGAGTGGTAGTAGGTTCAGCGCATAGACATAAGTCCACGAGACATAAATTCATAATGGACTTATGTCCTGGTGAAGTATGACAAAAGTACCGAAGTTTGACACACGTCCATAGTTAGTCAGTTTTGCTTGTAAGCCGATGATTTATGGAACTATGTACCTTCTAACATGTTTTAATTATAAAGAGATACTGCACCTGTTGCTTAATGTAATTGAAATTAATAGCAAAGCCACCATGGCCGACTCTCAAGTATCCAGCGGCGCTCATTGTAGTTTGGCCGATGGTTCATTAAAGTTTGAAATATTCTGTAAATTTTAAATTTGGGCTATTTTTCATATTGGAAAACCGCAAAAATTCTGAAGCTAAGACAAACAAAATGTTTCAAATATTGAGAAAACGAAATTTAGAAAAATTTACGTAAAAAAGTTTTGTCAGAAATTTTAATTGACTTTCAGCTTCACAAAATTTTCTGAAAATAAAAGCAAAAAAACTCGCGCCCAGTTGAGCTTTGAAGTTTTTGAATTTTTTACGCACTTTATTTCGATTTTTTTTCCTTTTCGTTAAAATAAACGTTAAATTGTAAAAACAAAAATGTGAAAGAATATGGGTTTTATTTTTATGGTGACTTTGGAGGAAACAAAAATTCTGAAACGTGTTTTTTATGATAACTTATTCCTCTACTTTCAAAATGTTGGAATGATGTCCCATCCTAATAAATAAAAAGTGGAAATTATGGACTCACATCCCATATTGATGGGACATAATTAGTTCAATAAAATTTTGAACTATTGCCCCAGTTTTGCACTGCACTAACTCTGAAATGAAAAAGCTTCTGCTATATGGACCTGTTTCGTCAGTTGTTTTTATGCTATTTAAAAGATCACATTTGCATGGACTTCATGGACTCCAGCTTGGACTACCTTTGTCGAGACGTCTGTCTCTTTGCGTATAAATCCAAAGACAATAGCTCTCAAAACAGACTCAATTTTCGATCCGTCGGTGAACTAAACTAGGGCACGCTGAAAAATCACTTCAAAATCTAAAAAAATCCACCAAATTTCGGTTAAAGTCTATTTACCAAGTAATACTGTTACTTTAGTTTATCAATTTCTCTCAAAATTTGATCGGTTGTAAATAACAAACTAAATTTGTACAATTTAACCAACATACTTTGTTGGTTTGATATTAATCGAGAAATTTAGTTGTTAAAATTACTCATGAAGTATGTTTTTGTTAGCACTATGCATCATAGACAAACCATACTGAGACCCCCAACTCACAATCCTCTTGCCGCTGGCCCCCTCAGTTTTTTTCAAATTCGCCATTTTGTTTTCCTATCGGTGTTATGTCAAAAAAGAATCCGTGTGACATGCAAAAACATACAAAAAATGAAAAAATAAATGCTGCCAACCTCGGCAACCGTGGGGAAATGTGAAAGAGTTCGGGAATACCACATTTTTTCATTACCGAACGCCATTGGTTAGTTATTATAAATTGTTAAGAGGCGAATAATTTGATTTGTTTGCTTAGTAAAACTATCTAAAGTTGATGTTCTATATACTAGAAACATATTAGGACAAACATGGTTGTGTATTTTCCGCTTTTGGAAATCATTAACTTCGATTTCGTGTGTAAATTTTTCTTAAATAATGAAGAAAATTTGCTCAAAATGTTTCCATTTTCCCTCAACCAATCTACATTGTTAATTTTTCATGAACATTTTAAGCAAATGTGCACTTATTCGTAAAAAAAATATTATGCACACGTAACGAACAATTTCAAATCAAACGGATAAAATTCTATGAACTCTGCCAGCAACTTTGCCCACAGCGGAAGTGCTCATATCTCCTGGGAGTGTGTTGGTGAGCAGAATTTTTGAAGTTTCGTGACATTTGTCAATACGTTTTTCTATGTAAGAATACTAGCGCACCAAACGTGAACACTCCATAAAAATATAGCTTGTAGGCTAAGTAACGGGAAATCGGCCGGAGTTGGTGGTCTCAGTATTGTCACTGCTATGCATTTAACCTTTTTTTGTCGGTAGTTTTTAACAACGAATACTCGTTTTTTTCAATAGAGACTAAGTTATTTTTAAACCTTTTTTTTTTTAACCGAGCAGAAATCGCACTCGTCGAGAGCCAATTTTTGAGCGTACCCAATTTAAATATATCTCTCCGCAGTCCAATAATATTCCGTGATCCTGTATTCGACTTCAGCAGAGCATTTTAAATATCATCCTCTAGGAAATTCTCCTTCAATTTGTATACTAGCTGCAGTGACAGGCACATAATAGCAGCCATTTTTCTAATAAATATTTGTGGGAGTAAGAATCCAACAACAGCTTCTAGAGTTGCTACTGGCCAGGTACGCATTGCGAAACACCGAGCCTTTGAAGCTCTGCTGGCCTGGTATGTCTGATAACTCTCGATGGGCGCTTACATGACCAAGCTGAACTTACTGTCTCATAAGGGTCTCGTGGAACGCTCGGTTGCACATTGAACGTGTGGGTTTTAATTCAATTCATTTTTTTTTATGAAGGATGGTAGTAGGTTCAAAATTAGCAAGTCTTACTCTCGTAAATCGTACTAATCATCAATTTATAGGAATGGTATCTGCATCTGCATTATGCTTAGGTACTCTTAGTCATATTTGGTCATCGTCATCGCAATCACCAAAGGCCGGTAGCCTATTCTAGCCTTCTAAAGGCTAGAAGCCTATCGATGCCAAGTAACCACAAAGAGGACAAAGCACTTTAACTGGCTTTACACTGACTCTCCACAAGATGTAGTATTTATTCGAAATGGATCTGTCCTCTGATATCTGATAAATTGGTTTGTGGAGTCGTATCCGTTACTCCGACATGTCGGCATGTTTTCACAACACTTCCTTCGCATGTAGCGCGTTTCTGTCGTACCAATGCCGAGTTGTATTCCATGAGGTCAACCCTGGATTAGTCCTATCTTTTCGTACATTTTTCTTACATAAAAAAATGCCAAATAAAATTATACAACTCGAAACAGACACGTTTCCTTTACCCACTCAACCAACCAAACCACCCACTTAGAAAGGTTTCTTTTCTTGTTAAACCACAGTTATAACAAAGCTACCCCATCGTCCTTTTGTATTGCTTTCTCTTTACTAAACAAAAAATAAAAATGGATATTCAAGGATGCACCTTCAGGCCATCAACTCTTTTAAATTTTAATTCTCTTTCTCTTGTTCTGCTCCTGCTGTGTGTTGTGTGTATGCTTCTACAACTCTGCTGCTGTTGCATTGTTCATTGGGTGACATGCGACTGCTTTTGACTTCAGCGAATAGTAATATTATGTGGGTGGACCGCATGTACGTTTCCAAGGATAACTGCAGATGACAGCGCAGTTTGGGTTCTGGGTTCATGTTTGGTAAATGGCCAGCAACCCCGGACGTGATATGCATTATTAAGCAATAAATATTAAAAGGATCGATCGTGTATGGTAAGTTCGGCAATGTTTTATCCCTTTATTGGAAAAGTTTAAATTAAAAGTTTTCATTCTGCAACCATACAGATACAGCGCGCCCTTTTCGATTGTCTCGTATTTGCCTTCGTCGCCGTATATATACTGCTGTCACAGATGCGGGTGCATAGAAGTTGGCCAAAAAACTTTTCCGAGTGACAGTTTCGTTTAAGGATTATGGGCTTTCGAGTGAGCCATTGTAAAATGCCTTCGGTAATTGTTGGGAATTTTACTTATACGTTGTTGGTAGCTGTGTGTGTATGAAGGAGAATAGTTTTTCTTCGCTCAGTCACAAGTAGGTAGGTGAGCTTCGTCGTCTTGTGGCGTTTTTATCGTAACGGTGACATAGTCCTGAAGGTGCTGTAAATTGGTTACATTTATTTTTAGATCAAGAATGTTTTATGGGGATTTCGGAAACTTTCTTATGTTTACGAGCAGATTCTTTAACATGAAAGTTTTTGTAACGAACGTAAAAGAATTTAATTGAAAGTTCGCTTATAGGTATGCATTTGGAAGAGGACGTTGATGAAGTTTGAGATAGGACTTACAGTTTTATGACTTGGCTGCTGTTGCTGAATATGCTGTAGGTGGACACACTTTTCTACTTGAATACAAAGTGTGCTGCACGGAATTTGAAGTCCGCCAGCAACAATGCGAACAGTAATTCTAAAAAAACCTATGTAATGGAATTTTTTCCTAGCGAACTAGAGTATGACAGATTTATTCATCTGTACGCATGGCATGATATTAAACACATCCGTAGATTTATATTAATATTGCTCATGGGACCAAGTTCGCTGCAGCGTAAATTTCGTCCTCACGGCGGCAGAAGTGCGTATTAAGCGCCACAGTTGATATCTTCAACGATCAGGTAAACATTTCTCTGATAAACGGCATACAGTTGACTGCTTTTGAATAGGATATATTGAGGACCCTTCCTACGATGCACACGAAATGGGAAGGTACCATTGACTTATTTTGCAGTGCACTTCAGCACACTAAAGCGACGAGTCGCAATTCAAAAATGTATTTTCAAAAATAAATATTTTCGAGAACCTTTAAAACCGGTCAAGGACGAAAGCTTCTTTAGAATGGGTTAAAGGGAAAAAAAAACAAGGATCCGTGTAGTTGACGCTATGTTTCGGGTTAAACTTGGAAGCCAGATCAACTGACAACACATTCTCAAATGCAGTTTTGTACACGGAAAGAATTGAAAATCACCAATTGCTAAATTTTGAGCTGCAATTTACGAATTATATATTTCTCGCAAATCAAAACGAAGTTTTCATGGATTGATACAAAAATTCGTAGTTTGCCAATGAAAACGGCGGAGAATACAAAATTCTGTTTGTTGAAATTTAAGATTAGAAGTATCAATTCGAGCTTCTTTTATTTGTAGTGATTTGCGAGATTGTTTGGCGCAATTGACCACTTCAATAGGTCAATTTCTCAAACACCACTTTACAATCTCAAATTGCAAAAAATATTTGGTGATTTATACCAACACTGAATGATGAATCAATAAAACCTTATAATAATTTAACGCATGTGAATTGAAATCATAAATTGACGTAGAGAAATCGTAAATTGCATGTCCATAGTCCATGTACCTATCGCAATCCTTTTAAGTCCTTTCTTTTTATGGATGAATGTATGTATGTGGTATTGCTAGACAGCTGCAATCATGAAGCCAAATCTTCATTGTGCACATTGCGTGTCGGTGCAGAGACAGGCAGTCGGTCTTCAATCTTTGCTTAAAGCAGTCGAGTTAAAGTTGTTTAAGTATAACTAATTCGTATTGATAGGTTGTGTACTTCTAATTATAAAGCATTCTCGAATATATTTTGTAAGTACCTATTGAATAATTCCAAAAACGCTGAAGTATGCATATAAATCTGTATTTTTTTCAGAATTTACATCTCGCAATTAGAAAAGAAGTATAAATTGGAATGGATTCTAAAATATGTAATCGAGAAGAATTGTAAAGGTTCGTATCAATGTCAAGTTCATCTAAATATTTTGTTTGCATTTTAAATTTCAGCATAGACAAAAAAACCATCCCAGACAAATCCCGTTGTCTGCGGACGATATGGCGCCGTATGATTTTCTTGGATATCAGGATGAACAAGAATTATAAAATATGACTCTTAATATGCATTCTATGAATTCTGATTTGTAAATTACAATAACTGTTTTTTATTATCAGCTATGATCCATATAGATCATCGATTTACATGCATTTACAACAACAGCGCATGATCCTGCTTCTCATCTAGATCACGAATCATGATCTCAAAATTATTTCTACTATTTCCGACTAGGTGGCGTGTTTTGTTTTTAAATGTTGGTGTGCCTGTAAACGATAGCCACACAATCACGTTGCCAGACTAAAAAATGGAACACAAAAAAATCAATTGGTTTCTTTCGCATTCGAATAAACTCCCTGTCCGTATTCCGAGTTATGTTGTTTTTTCTCGTTCTATAAAGGTATGTCCAGACCAGCCAAACATTTGATAAACTATGAAATACCTACATGTTCCATAAATTTTTAACGGATTGTTTCAAAATGTTTTGCTGGTTTGGATCTGGACACCAAAAAAACACTTATGAAATGCTTCACAGTTAGCCAATCATGATGGGAAATCATTTTTGTTTTACAAGTATCCTTGCAGAAAGTGAGCGCTGTTTTTCGATTATTATTTCTTTTTAAATAAAATAAAAATGCCCAGACAAGCTTTGAATACCTAATGAGAAAGTGATTCATTTAATACTATTATTTGAAATAAATCGCGTGTCGCGTGATTGCCGAGACCAAAATTACAAAAATAAAAACTTTACTCGTTGCTAATAATCCCACCACATTCTTTTCCTCTAGTCCAAAACAGGATAAAGTTGAAACATTTCATAAACCTTTACCCCCGTATTAATAAACAAATATGCAAAATTTAAGTTAGCTAGTAGACGTCAGATATCTGACGTAACGAGTTGATAACTTTTACGCAGTGTTTATTAATACGGGGGTTAATAAATAAATTTCAGAAATCTTTTATAAATGTTTATAAAATCTGTCCGATTTGCTTCAGAAACATTTCATAAACATTTCTGAAATATTTCGATGGTCTGGACACACCTTAATATGCCAAAATAAACTCAAGCGTTAGCACCAAAATATTGTACATGTGGTTCATATTTGAACATAAAATACTAAATTTGTTTCACAAAAAATATATTTGAAAAGAAAAATTATGCAAATTTGATTCAAATATGGTAACACCCCCGACTTTGCAAGTGAAATGACATGTGCCTTCTGTGACGTCACGTGGAGAAGAATATTTGCAAGATGGCTGGTGGCAATATAAAGTTTGAAATACCCTGTATCCGAATCAGATCACGCTGATAATAAAAAACAGCTAATAGGTATATAAGTTGTAAATTAAGAATAAAGTTTTCTAATTTCACGACCAAACATTTTCAATTTAATATACGGTTATGCCTCAAATCACTACTCAAGAAACGTAAATTGCAATATACGAATTGCAAAATGGTAAAAATAAGTTGCAATTTACGATTAAAAATTTGTAAATTTCAACTTCTGAAGTAGTAAATCTACCCCTGTTAGTTCGCCAATCAACGCTATTAAGTTACAATTCAAGACTAAATGGTTGTAATTTGCTAAGGGAGGAAATCGTAATTTACAAGAGAGAAGTGGTAATTTACGAATTGTTTTTTCAATTTACAATCCATGTAATATCAAATTGATAACTATTTGTGTCAAATTGCGATCGGTTATGGCAATATGTATTTCTCGTTTGATCGCATTATTGATAAAGAAAAGTGTTGATTCGCGACTTTTGAGGATCAATCTCTTCACTTCGTAAAGGGTGTTTTTTTTTTAGAGGTATAGAACTTCGAATTGAAATAAAACACAAAAATATCGTTTTAATGTCCATCAATTTGGCTTTATTGGAAGGATAATTTTATGCCATTAATGTTTAAATATGATTGCGGGTATGTGGCCGCCGCGGTTGCTTCGAATAAAGCCAAGTCTAGAGGTCCAATTTTCAACCACTTTTTCGAGCATTTGGGGCTATATGTCGGCAATAACGAAACGAATGTTGTCTTCCAAGTCCCTTACGTTTCTGGTTTGTTGGCGTAGGCGAGCGACTTCACATATCCCCAAAGAAAATAATCCAATGGTGTCAAATCACACGATCTTGGTGGCCAATTGACAGGTCCATTCCGCGAAATTATGCGCTCATCGAATGTTTCCTTCAATAAATCGATTGTGACGTGCGCTGTGTGGCATGTAGTGCCGTCTTGTTGGAACCACATCTCATCCACATTCATGCCATCCAATTCGGGAAGAAAATAGTCGGTTATCATGGCTCTATACCGGTCTCCATTAACGGTAACTGACTCTCCAGCATCATTTCGGAAGAAGTATGGCCCAATGACTCTACCAGCCCCTAGAGCACACCAAACAGTCAGTTTTTGTGGATGTAATGCCGTCTCAAGGGTCTCATGTGGATTCTCTTCACTCCAAATGCGGCAATTTTGCTTGTTGACGTAGCCATTCAACCAAAAATGAGCCTCATCACTGAACAAAATTTTGCGATGAAAATCAGCATCGATATCAATCTCATTTTCGGCCCATACACCAAAATCGCGACGCATTGCATGGTCTCGTGGCTTTAATTCTTGCACAAGCTGGATCTTGTAAGGTCGTCAGCTAAGATCCTTGAGCAAAATCTTCCATAAAGTTGATGGACAAAGCTCCAATAGCTGCGCACGGTGGCGAATCGATTCATCCGGGTCCTCTTCAACACTTTGCTCTACAGCGGCAATTGTTTCTTCGGTGCGCACTGTTCGACATCTCTGCAGATGCGTATTATCACATAGAGTAAACGTAGTGCGAAAACGATCCATGGTTAACCGAATTAATTGCTCTGATGGACGATTATGTCGACCATAAAATGAACGAAGCTTGCTGTAAACTTCGCGAACTGAACCATTATTTTCGAAATAAATTTGCACGATTTGCAAGCGTTGTTCATTTGTCAACTTGTTTATGATGAAATGGCAAACCAAACTAAAAATAAATCACTTGACAGCTGACAAAATGGCCGGCAGTTAAAATAGTGTTGCCAACATAAAGTTCTATACCTCTAAAAAAAACACCCTGTACAATAACTAGAATTGCGAATAAAAAGTCGTGAATTAGTAAATCCTTAGCTAAGCTCTAAAACTAGACGAACTTTTCGTGAAAAAATTCTAAATTCTTTCCGTAATACATACACATACGTGTTTTAAAAGTGCGATACTAAAAACGCAATTACATTAGCGTGGCAATTACATTAGCATCACATATTGAAGTCGCGGGTTTATGCTAACAAGCCTCAGACAACCGCAGCCCTTAAGGAGAATATTCGACAGCAATGCGAACAGTTATCACCGGAAATCTTGCGGAAAATGCGATGAAACTGGCACAAATGTGTATTAACACTGGCGGCATCCACTTGACCGATTCCACTTAACAGAATAAAAATTGTGAAGTTCCGAATAAAGATTCCCATCAATCAAAAACATTTTTGTTTTATTTAGTAAAAAAAGTGCAAAACAATATTGGAGGAATTTTGCGCCACCGTGTACAACATACCAACTTTTATATTCTGAAGGCAATTTTAAGTTCAAAGTACTATTTTTTTTTTACTTCAAGGACTTCTGAAATGGGCATTGAAATCAAAGTATACTGTAAATTTGGGAACACTTTGGTAGCATGTCCTTTTGAAGTACTTCAAGGACATTTCATTAAAAAAATCAAGGACTTCTGCGTAAAATATGAATGAAAATCAAAGTCTACTGGTTATTTGAGAAAACTTTAATGAAGGGCCCTTAATGGGTCCTTCAATTTTACCGAAATGTATTTTTCAAGGCCAATGGAAGGACCCATTAAGGTCCTTCGATTTGGAGCAATGCCCTATTTTAGGGTTTAAGTCCCTTTCAAGCTTGTTCAGGAGGCTTCTTCATCCAATTTTCCTAAAATGTATTGGTGTCGTTCAAGCAGCTAGTCTAATAACTGTGGCAGCTGGCTGGCTTTACGTGTTTGTAATTTATGGGGGGGTAGCCGACAATAATCAAGAAATTCGTGACTGAGTACTAAGTTGATAGTAGACAGTAAGCACATATTATGTGGCTATGACCAAACTAGTTTTTGCGTCTATAGTCCATACCAATCTAGTCGACTTAAGACGACTATATTTTTTTACTTGCCCACTGTCTTCGACAACAAGTTCCCGAAACGTCCTCAACAACTAAAGTAGCACCAGAACCGAATATTTGTTAATAATCACGACGCTTGGTTCAGGGCACAAGATGGATAGGCAGATTTCAGCAGGATTTCGAAGCTTGCACATTTCGAATTCAATGTACCTATGTCAGAGGTGCGTAAATTCCCCCATCTACAAGGCAAACACTCCGACACACATATACGCATTTGTTGTCCCGTTTTTTTCGTCCTCATCCAACATGACCGATCGATATTCTCCCCACCCCTTGCGACAATATAATCCGTCGTGTAGTCTAAGCCCTCCATACCTACGAACGGGACAAGATTCTCCCCTCAGTTTCATGAAAATTCCACAGAGCTTTCATACCGAGCTGTGAAAACATGCATCGTTCCGAATAACCAACAATGCCTCACAAATTCCTTTGTTCATCCTGCGAACGCAAATAACCCCATTCGTGTGAGGAAATGATCCATGTGCGTGCTAATGTGGAATACGTGAAAGTTCACTATCGTGTGTGCTGTACACCTGCTGGGGCAGGTAAATGGCCTCTATAGAGTTAACATTTGCATGTCAAACACAAATCCGAATCACTAAGAGTAGCGTTGTTCATCAAACATCAAAATACTTCACATTGTCGACCCTACAAAGGATGACAGAGTTCCTCAGCATTCTGGGTAGCAGCTGCTTTACCACACCAAACTTAGGGAACCTGAAGTATTCGATCTCTGATTCGATTAGTGATCGATTACATCTCCTAAAACTTCCATACATTTTTTTTTTTCAGTTTCCTGGAATAGTTCCATGTCCTAATAGATGATACAAGGCAACAAGACGACTTTCTTCTTTTTTTTTTACATTGTTTTGTTCATGTAAGACGCCAACAGAATTTATTATAAAAAAAATAAATAAACCCCGAAACGAATGGAAGGACGTGAGGGATTATTTTCGTCGAAATGGTATCATATCTCGAGCGCGTTCATGACTCGGTATGTCAGCATGTTAGTGTGTTCATAACTTGTTCTCCATTTTTTCTTTGTTAAACAGTTGAGCGTGCTTGGCTTCTGTAATGAGTGACGAAACGGAGGATACCGAGATACTTTTTGGCGGATGCTAGTCAATGGGTGGGGGTGTTATTTACAAAATGAAATGATATTTGCCAGCGAGGACGAGGTTTGTTTCACTAATTTTGTGTCCATAGCCAATGGGGCCATCAATGGGCTGAACGTATATTATGCGTTACATGGTAAGAGGAATAAATTTTCGTTTCGGTGAAAGGTATTCATTTTCATTAATTCGACCCTTAATCTGTGTTTGGTTGTGTTAGTTCGTAACCAACCGTAGAATAGTTTTACTGATGATGGTTGTTCGGTAAAGACCCATGTCGCTTTCTTTATTACGACGAATGGAATGTAGATATGGAGTAGTTTACATATCAGGACTGGGGTGCAAGTTTTCAAGCGAGCAAAGCGAGCGAATTAGCAAGACAAGTTTCGACAAAAACAAGCTGAATCCAATGAGCCTTACTAATAATAGTTTTTAACCTTCACATTATATATTTTGTAGATCACAATATTCAATTTTGTATGGAAAATTTCGCCATTGTAAGTTTGAAAAATTTAGCCTGGACACTAAGTATCGCAGTATATGATTATCCCGCCAAGGACAGTGAGGCAATCACTAGGAACTTGTCGTACCACAAAAATGCTAGGGCCACCCTTCAATGAAGCCAGAACCGAGAGCTTCATACGGAAGGACAGAAAATCTCTTTCCGCTTTTTCAAATCAACAGGATTAGTATGCAACAGAACGGTGAGTAATTAATTACAGTTTTTTATAGACGGAGTTATAATGGGCAAAGGACACCCTTTCCCCCATGGGCATCGCAATAGTGTGGCACGGAGTAGTCCTCGCGAGCCCACAAACCTTACTGAACCTTAGGAAAGAGAGCTATGAAGGTGAAAGCCAAGCGGGGTAGATAAAATGGCGTTCGATGATGACTGTGCGATGGTATGGCAGTGCCTAAGATCCTGGATGAGGTGACTCTATGCTGCAAAAACTCCATGAGGTATGGCTTCCAAGTGTGGAAATATCGAATCGTAAAACGGGGCGGTCCTCTTTTGCTGCCGCTATAGAGTTCATCCCTGCTGTCACAGAAATCACGTTCAGGAATTCAAGGTGTAGGCCTCGGCTAATGCAAGCATCGTATACCGACACAGATTCCAGCTTACGCGGGAGTCTTGCGTAGATCAGAGCTTATCCAAAAATTATACAATAAGTTTTGATTCGAGTTGGTCGTTTGACCGGTTGGTCGTACACTCAGAGAAAACTGACTTATTAAGTGGTCAAAATTCTTTGATTTAGTAGGACATGGAAGACTGAGTTATCTTCTAAATTTATTCGGACCTTATTTAAAATCAACCAGCTTTCCGTTAAAAACTACCAACTAGCTCTGTTAATTTGGCTCCCACAGAATTAGTGGATTCAAAATAACCGAGTCAACTTGTTTAGGAAATTCGGTTAAAAATAACCGATTTATTAATACTAGTATCGCTTGTGGTCGAAAATCGACCATACCCTTTCACAAGTATGTTATACTAAAAAACGAACCTACAGCAATTATTTTCGTTATTTTTGTTTTTTTTTTTAAACGAAAAGAGCGACATCTAGATATCGAAAAAATACGTAAATGAGCTGCTCCATCGGTAACAGGTTCTAATCTAAGATAATTTATATTTTAATACGTTAGTATGGCAATATAGCGACGACAAATTGAATGTCACCAAAATCCAGCCTCTATGCCGACAATTTTCCGTTTGTGCACATCTATGGCACAGTACCTTTCGAATGATATAGGTTCATTCTACTCATTTCATTATAAATACTTAAAAAGTGTACCGAAACTTTGGATGTTTACGTATTAATATAATGATCCTTAAAATTTTCTCCGTCGTAAATAACAAGCAAACTCTGTAGAATTTAACCAACTGGTTCATATTAATCTAGAAACTTGGTTGATAACAACTGATAAAGTGTGTTATTTTTTTACAGTATGCATTTATATTTTTTTTTGCGGTGGTTTTTAACAACGAATAAGTACTCGTTTTATTTTCATCAGGGCTAGGCTAGGTTAGGCTAGATCGAGTGAGGTTGTGTGATCGTCACAAAAGACCAGTCACCATAGTGTGCAATCGTCATCCACAGGAAACCAGTACGGCAGACCTACCCCATTCACCCAAATATTATCCCTGCAATTTCCCTACGGAATTAAAGTCAAGTCTCAATATTGTATGAGCAACCAACCTCCTCTAAGCTATTGAGGAGTACCTGCCAAGGTGCTTCCTTCTCGCCCGAGCAATTGCTTGACATTCACGTAGAAGGTGGGAGATGTCTTCCGAAACTTGAAGGCCCTCACAGTACCTGCATATATCCGTATTATTAAACAGAGTTAATTTTAACCCATTTTCTTAACCGAGCAAATATCGTGTAACCGCTTGATTTGTGTCATCCGAAACTACACACGGAAAATATTTTTTTCTTCAAATACAAGGTGGCGCAAAAGTAATCCTCCTATCAGAAAATGCTATAAATTTTGCGATTGGCCCCTAATGTCAGTTCTGTTTTGACATTTGTGTAGTAAACACATGCGAAATACACGTTAATAAACAATGTTACGCTACACTGCTTCAGAACGCGGAATATTGGTGACTATTTATTTGAGCAATAATCGGTCGATGACTTTGGCACAACGTGAATTTCGTCGCAGATTTCCTAGCCGTCCAACGCCTACTGGTGAAACACTGCGACGTTTAGCTTTTGGGACACTGAAAATCCGTGTGTAACCCACGAAGAGCCATTACACCCGCTCAAAGTCACTGTATGGTGTGCTGTTTTTGCTGGAGGAGTCATCGGACCTTTTTTCTTCGAAGACGTCGCGGGCCAAACGGTAACTGTGAATGGTGAGCGCTACAGAGCAATGATCAACGAGTTCTTTTTGCCGCAACTTGATGAATTGGGATTGGAAAACATGTGGTTCCAACAGGACGGTGCAACGGCACACACTGCACGTGCCACAACCGATATGCTGAAGGATGCATTTCCCGGGCGCCTAATCTCCCGTTTTGGCGATTTGCACTGGCCAGCAAGATCGCCTGATTTGACCGCTCCAGACTTCTTTTTGTGGGGCTTTTTGAAGTCGCGGGCTTATTTCAACAAGCCTCAGACTCTTGCAGCTCTTAAAGACAATATCCGTCAAGAATGTGAGGACCTATCGCCGGAAGTTTTGGCCAAAGTGATGGAAAATGCCATAAAAAGGGCTCAAATGACAATCAACTGTGGCGGCGGCCATTTACATGACACCATATTCTCGACTTGATGTAAAAAAAATTAAAAGACCAAATAAAAATAATCCAAAAAAAGAATCAAAGTTTTTCATTTTTTTTTTTAAATTACAGCCAAAAAACATCGGAAGGTTATTTTTGCGCCACCTTGTATAAGCACTTTACCGAACGAAGTCATTATTAATAGGTTGGATCCTGCATATGCACTCTTTCTCGGGCATTTTCATATTTGGAGCTCCTCAGTAACATAGACTAACCAAACTAGACAGCCAACTTCCCGTGCACCTACCCGATTTTCCCCGCAAATTTTGAATGACAGCCCTCTCTCACGCGCTCTTTTTTTTCCTGCCTGTGAATACGTGTATTAATGGCCGCCGGGTGGCACTATTTTAATAACAAACAATTTCTAAATGGATTTAAAACCATAAATGTAAAAAAAGTAAATTTTGATTATGTTTTTTTTTTTTTAGAGAGCATAGCTTGTCCTCTATCCATATTCGGCACCAAAAACTGTCCATTCATTCACATTTCAGTTTTTTTTTAAATTTTATTTGTACGAATTCAATTTTTGACAGCAAAATTCATGCAGCTGCATAAATGAAGTCCGTGGGGGTTGTTCCAAAAATGTGTTTACAACATGCAAGTTAAGCCCAAGCTTCCACTAGGGCATAAGTGAATTTTAGAAAATTTTCATGAACATTGAATAAATTTCTATTAGGCAGGTGAATGTTTCCAAATTCGTTTATTTAACAAAATATTTATACAAAATCAAAATATGATTGGAAATTCTGTAGTTTTATAACACTGAGCAGTGTTGAATAATGTTTCTTAGGAACAGTAAAAATGCAAAAAAAAAAAATATTAATATCGGAAAGCAAAAAAAGAGTGATTAAACTCCTAACAAAAAGACAATATAAATTTTTAATTGACAAAAACAAGTGCACTCTTTGTGAACAAAACTTTTTTTTATTGTTCCGAGTAATTCACATAAATATAATGCGATCTAAGAGGATTTTTGTATTATGGCCTTTACGAGAAAAACCAAATGCATACAAATTTGACAGCGCTCCTTTGATTTGTACAGGCATGAATACTTATGCAATCTAATGTAGAGCAGGCAGCTTGTAGGCAAATGTACCGTTTCTGTTCTCAGTTGGCTGTCTAGTTTGGTTAGTCTATGCTCTGCTCAGTAACCAGCGTGATGTGATCATATTTGTCGTAAATGTTGCTTTTTTCGCCCCAATTTCAACGATTTCGTAAATATTTTTGGAATTTTTTCTGATATTGTGAAAACATTAAATACGATGGTTAAACCGAAATACGACTCGAAGGCTCAGCGTCAGCAGATTCAGTAGACTCAGTAAAACTTAACGCGAAGACAATAAAGACTGTTTAAGAATTAAAAATTGTAATTGCTACGTTCTACTACCAATTTAAAAATTACGCGTTATTTACCAGTCAAAAGTTTCGAATACATAATAACTATTTCAATTCCTATCATTTATTTCTTATAAATTCAAAAGATTCGCTTACAAAAAGTATGGTTATAATACCATTAATATAATATTTATAAAACGTTCGTGATATATATTTGCCTTGCAGTTCTAAGAATTCCATAAACTAAACGAAGGAACCCATTACGACCGACTGAAATCAATATTTTATGTTGTTTTTGAACCCATAAACTTTTATTTATTAATGCTGTGAATTAATTTCTTTTTTTTTTTGTACCAATGGGTTTATTAAAAAAATACATTATTACATAAGTCAAATTTTATGTAGGTAGGTATTTTTTTCGACTTTCGCAGTGTTTGTAGAAATAGTAAAAAAATGTTAACTTGTAACACCACCATATTCTATTAATTTTAATCCACCAATTATTATATTATATTGTAAAAATTATTTCTTTTATATTGAATATATAACTACTTCTGTAAATCCAAAATTTTTATTTTAAAAAACAAAATGTTTTTAATCAAAATAATTGTATCTTGGCACCACTGACTGACATTATGCATTATGTATGAAAGTCGGAGCAAATGACAAATGAAACGACTCGTATTTAGTATTTCGCCTCGATCGAATGTATATTTGAGTTCTTGCTTCTGCTTAGTTGTTTCCTCCCGCAAAACATTTTACCTACTGTGGTTCCCGAACTGCATAGGTAATGATAGTAGAGATTAAACAACATCAGCCAGAGTTGCCATGATTTTTCCCCAACTTCTTAGCTTACTATTGATTGTTTGTTATTAAACTTTTTCCTCTTCTCTTGAATAAAGAATTTAATTGTTTTTTCATTATAACAAGCCGTGTCTTAATTTGTTTCGTAAGGACTTATTTTTAATTTTACGGTTGTTGTTGTTATTATACAACTTTGCTTCGCTGTTGTTTTTTTTTCCTTTGTTCGTCTGCCTGTTCAACGTTAACTGCGGTTTTCGGACAGCATAAGCGAGACAGAGAGTCAAGCAAAGCTGCAGTGCTGGCGGATGGAAGACGGCACCGCCGAGGAATACTACGACGTGGCACAAACGCAATTCGACGTAGTCGGACCCGAATCGAACCAGGGGGAGAATACGCCCCCTATAAACTTTTATAATTTAATTGCTTATTAAATAAAGCTGAAATACTAATATGGAATGATTAAGCATGTTTATTTTGTTTTCATTGCTTTTTTCATGATTTTTAAAACGCGGTACCCTTTGCCCTTTAATTTTAAACATTGCAGATTGGTTGATAAATCAAAATGGTTAAAATGGGTAAAATTTTAAGAGCATTTACTTCAAAGTAGGTACTCGTAAAAACTAGAAAATACGACAAATACGGTTTTGAACCGAGAAAATATACGATTCTCAAACAATATCCATAACAACACTGTCAGTAACTGAAGAACGAAAGCACAGCTACGGCAAATTTAAGGGTTGTCAAAATCTACAAGTCTTGAAGAGTCGTTAGTCCAAACGACGCAGCAGGGGTCAGATTCAGTTAAAGATAACCGAACCAATTTAAAAAAATGTGATTTTGATTTTGTCCTTTTTCCTTTTTCCAAGGTACTCGTTAGAAGTAAACGAGTTCCGTTTAAAAATGATCAAATATCCCAAATAGATAAAGCAGAAATTAGGCGTTTTCTCTATTTCCTTAGCAATAAAGTAAACGATAAAACTGCGGGTGCGCTAGCAATCTGTATATCTACCCTGGCAATGCTGATATTCGCTGCCGTAAAAACTTGTTTTCCAATTAAAAAGCACGCAGCAAATTATACGGAAAACCAGCGCACCTTTCAAATCCCATTCATATAGTATGATGGTGAAAGTCCTCTACCAGGACATTCGACATAGTACGAACCTTTAAATTGGCACTTCTTCACTATACACAGCGGCAGCAATCGCCGTTATTGTCTTAGTTCCAACATGTGTTCCACCAGCGATAGCAAACTCATTTTTTATATGTTAATTAAAACGGCTAATTGTTATTAGCCCATTGTACTGCCAGATATAATATATATATATATACAGGCAGCAGCAACTGACGAGGAATGTTGGTTGTCGTTTGCATGATCAGCACTTAAAGTTTATTATTTCACGGGATAATTAGACATGTGTAGCACACCGGTTAGCGTACATTTTGTGGGCGGGTTCAATTTCATTACGGCTGGAGCACTCAAGTAATTACGTGGGCTTTAAACATTTTATGATATTGCCGGTGTTGGCCATGATGTTTGCCCAATGCGCCAAAAAGCGCCGACGACGCAGTGTAAAACACGCATTTAATTGCTTTCGACTCGTTGCGGATTTTTCGAGGATGTGTGTGGGGGAGCGTATATATCACAATTTAAAAATCTTTATTGTCGCTGTCAAATGGGAGGGATTTACGAAGCAATGACATTGTGTGCATGTACATAGTATATGTATTTTGCATTCATTAAAGTGTACTATATCACTTTATGTTAAACGCAATTTGCCAGCAGTTGAAATCTTTTAAAGTAGTTAGTAGGTATTCTTCGTGTGACTTTTGATTCCATTTGCGTTGACGGCCCCTGGAGGAGGAGATTTTACAGCGAACTCTACGAGCTGTGCATCGCGGGTAAAAAACCACGCATCAGTAGTTAAACCCTAAAAGGCTTATGTTCGTCGATTCGACGACGTCGCATTCATAATCGTACTCACTCACCAACCCGGGGACATAGTAACGTCGTCAGTCACCGATAATCTCTTGTGAATGAAGTTTGTGCCCGGCAAGTAAAACCAGTATTTCTAAATTTTTATTATTATTATTTTTCTATTTTATATATAAATAGGCAAAGGCAAATAGTTAAGAACCGCTTTCACATTGCTTCGGACTTTTGCGGATCTTGCGCAAAGAAAAATTAAATACTTCATTTACTTTTTATAATCTTTTCCTTATTATACATTATTATTAAATTTTTTTTTATGTTTTTGAAAACATGCTTATTTTAGACTTAAAAATGTTGTGTTTACTATAAAACTGTTTAGTAATAAAAACTGCAGTATTTATTTAGTAAAAATCTCGTTTTTCATTTGACAACAGCTTACTAATGTTTCAGGAAAAAAAGTAGAGCTACATGCAGGTATTCCACCAAGCTTTAAAAAAATATATCTGTATTGTTCGTCGAATCGACGAATGATTATTTTAATAGGGCAGCTAGTAACGTTGGCCTTCTAGAGTTAAGATGGGTAGGACCAGGACTTTTGTAAGTATGTAAGTGCTTGAGGGGGGACTATATAGTACAATTTTATATGGTAGGACAACGATTGTAGAGAAGGAACACTTTCTTTGCCAGAAAATCTTGGAAACAATGAAGGTAAAATCAGCTTGGCCTAACGAGAACATGTTGAATTACTACTACATAATGATCACTTTGCGTCCAAAGCGCTCGTACTTAGCGGCAGTAGATAGTGAAAATTTGTTCTTTTCGACGGAGTTATCGGCCTCTAAATAATGTATAGGAGAGAGAGAAAAGGACTTTTTTTTCGCACGCTTGAACAAATAATTGGGGTTTATCTCTTTTTTACTTAACATGGCTTGCTGATTTTTTTGTTTTTAAAAATAATCTGTTAATCCGTTTTTCACCCACTTAAAGATCTAAAACTTTTCAAGGACGCATGTCACGTAGTGACTATACAATACATGACTCAATTATAAAAGATGATATTTTGAAAAAAATTTGCTCTAGGAAGTGAGAAAGTGGGATGCAAACTCTTACATTCTTTAAACGTTTGGAAGTGTTACAGTGAAAATAAAACCCTGGTGTATTTGATAAAAATTAGGCTTGATTCAACAATTTTGTTTGTCAATTTACGTCTAACAAAATATTTCTATCAAATTGAATTTTAATAAGTTTTATCTTGTCTTAAAGCTTTTGTTGTGATAACATAATTGTTTTTTGTGTGTATGAATTTGTTTTGTTAAATTTACCAAAATGTTGTTGATTTTGCGATGAAATTTATCAATTTGACATTTATCTTTTTGTTAAATTAACAAAAAAAATTGTTAATACCACCGAAATCGTTTGACATTTTGTTAAAACAACAGCAAATATTGTTGATATTTCAGAAATAATCTGTCGGTTGTCTTTTGTTGAAAGAGCTTCTCAATTCAGCCGCTCGAACTCGGCACTAAATGGTACGTTGCTTACATTTGTCCCAAAAATTAAAACGCATAAAAATCGAATGGTTGCGAGAGGCTAGGCCTAAGGTACTCGATATTTATTTTTTAAAAAGTCATGATAGGTAATCACCTTGTCATGGACCGTGTCAGTTAACATATCAAGATTACCACATTTGACACGACTTTTTGTGTCATGAAAATAACAATCTGATTGCTTTGCCACTGTTGTTGGGACGGATTGACATCGTTCCTCGCTTGAAACTGCACGATTTTCTACAATGTCATTTCTACAATGGCATATTTTATTTTTCCAGTTGTTGCGGCGACCGCTCCACACATTTTTTAGGAGCAAGGAATTCTGTTGTAAAAGTAGGTGATAACACAGTTTGAAACGAACTCTATATTTAACTCTACATCTTAAAGCTTTTTCCAAATCTGAATACAGTCCTCGAAATTTGATGTAGAAAAGTAGGTCCACTCTATTCCTTTCAAAAAATAATCCCAATAAAAAAAGTAGGTTTATACTTTCTACTTTTCTGTCAGTTGCATCCGTTGACGGTTCTCACAGCGGGAGAGGCAGCACTTTCATTGGTGGAAATATTGAGAGCATGAGAGAAACTGTCTTTGGCTGTCGCCAGTGTTTATATGTCATTGAGATCGGGAAGCTAATTTTTTTTCCCAAATTTCCCACTAGGTTAATTTAAAAAAAAAACTTTATTTTCAATAGCTTTATTAACAAAAAACATAAAAAGGGAAAAAAAATATTCTATATTTAGGAATTTAATTGGAAGAATAAGATAAAGTCATATCACATTGGTACAATTCATAAAGAAACAAACTTATAATTATTCATTATAATATCATATTGCTTGTGTATAGCGCAAATAATCTCTATAGTAAGAAACTGTTCGATAATAAATAAAAACAGCAACTCAGTTGAAAACATAAGCAATGAAAATATCGGTGGAAGTTAGAAGGAAAAGTTCAAAATGTGTATATGAAAGAGAAAACAAAAATGTGATACTCTTAGCCTCTTACGTGTTTTGTAATTTGTAGTAGATATATTTCATAACAAGTCATTTAGATATGCTTGTTTTCTGAACACAGAATAAGGTACTAGAAATATGCTATTAGGTTGAAGTTTGATGGAATTTTTTTTTTTGTAAGTTGACCAAATTTCCCACAAAATCTTACCGAAATCTTATTTTTTCACAGGTTTCTTACCATCGAAATTTCCACGAGTTTACTAACACTGCCTGTCGCCAGTTTTCCTATATGGTGGGATTTTTTCCTTTTTGTGGGAATTTCGATGTCCGAAAAGCCATGCTGGAAAAAAATATTAAATTTTTGCTGAAATTTCATCAGAATTGATATCTGCATTTCACCATCAGTATAAACACACTGAATGTACAAAAAAAGAGCCTATGTAAATTGCATTTTAGCAAGATTTTCTAGTATCAACATTTTCTAGTACAAAAAGGTAATCATTATAAATATTCAAAGTGTGATTTTTATACCAAAGATAATTTAATGTGATTTTATTTCCGTAAAATATAAACTTTACTTTTAGGAGTAAGATTTATTCACAAAAAGCTCCTTTCAAGGTGATTATTTAAAAGGGAATTTGAGTACGGTGAAACCACTGGCTGTCACCGTATGCGACGGATTCCATGGGACTGCTCGAGCTCGAGTGCTCGTTCTGTCGAGTACGTCAATATTGACGGATACGTCGACGCACCGTATGCGACGGATTCTATGAGTTGGGCCCATTGACTTATTATAATATATGGAAATGTCACTTCCATACAATCTCTGCCCAGAAAATGACGCCAACATAACTAGCGCTCGTGGTTCTATGCGAAAAATAAGTGAAACAAAATGACAACCATCTTGGATTTCTCCATAGAATGCTAGAGCCACCTATTGGGCGTGAGTGGATTTGCCAAGTGAAACGGTTGAAATTCAAATTGTTGCGGCATTGTTTACTAAAGATGTTATCTCGTAATTGTACTAGTTTAAATAATTAATAATTGATGGAACCAACAAAATTTGAATAAAAAATCGTTTTTCATTGTCCCATAAATTGCACAATTTTCCTATATTTATTGCGATTTAGTTTTTTATGTTGATTTTCATTATTAATTTTAGAAATATGATGTAATAACACTTTAGCGTATATTTCAATCATATTTCTGATCAATAAATAATAATGATTGTCAAGAATATTACATTCAAGTACAGGAGAATTTAATTCATCATATAAATTGCTTACATCTATATTTCTTAAAGCACTTATAATTAACAGGCTATACATCTTATAGCACCCTAATTTATTTTGTAATTTATACAAAGACACAGTTTTCTGGACAGTTTTACAAATTTTGATTGTGTCCTTATGTGGATTTCTCAGGAAACCTTTAGATTTTATATTAATAAAATTTCATTTTTCTGTTGTACAAGAAATAGGAAAAATTGTCGGCACTGAATCGGGAAACAATTGCATTCCAAAGCCAATTTTTTTATAGCAATTTGCTTCGAAATGTTTGGAGCAAATTCTTTTATTATCAGCTGATTCCGTGTAAATGTACTGGTCATTTAGACAACGTATCGCCTCAATCCAATCCTTTTTAAATCCATTTTTTTTCCGCTCCGAACCACGAGAGCTAGCGCTTATGTTGGAACCAACGCGAAGTTGTCTACTAGCAGTCCATATAATAATAAGACAATGGTTGGGCCCTATTCAATCTTATAGCCAATTGTGGTAATCATTTTGTGATAAATTTTCATTAAGATCGCCCAACTTTATGGGACAAATAACGAGATGCTACGTCACCGGTTTTGTAAACTTTGAAAATGCTCTCGCGCGAAGGCTAGTTACTTGACTTTAGGAGTCATTGTTGAGCTTAGAAGCTCAGACATGCAGTGGACTGCTATACTGATTATTTTAACAAAAAAAGCTTCCCGGAGACAGTCAAGACATGTAAAATACGCAGCTCATTAATTTGCTGCGGAGAATTGATCTCGCATTGTTTTCTAAAATCATCATCATACGTCTTGAGAAAATTGTTGTTGGGGCAACACACTGACCGTGATACTTATAATAATTTTCAGTGTCAAGTAAGCACAATGGCGAAATTTGCCATACAAAAAACGTTAAGGATGATTATTAGTAAGGCCCCCTGCCTATAAGGATAGCACGTGGAGGAGAAAATCTTTCGTAACAGAAGGTACCTGTTCCCACGCAGTTGCTGTTGCTCGCCCCCATTCTTATCGCATCCTTAAGACACAGTAAATGCTCTCAGCCTTTAAACAACCCTCATCAGCGGAATATACACTCGCATGCATATATATACTTTACCTCAGATGCCTACCAAGTCGTTAAATTAGAATAAAAACAGACTTCCCGCACCCGGTGCGCAAAAACCTACATAAATTCCATTTCTAAGCGAATTATACACCATAAGAGAGAAAACTGATAAACGTCAGATGCGAACGCCCATCAAATGTCAATTTAGTAAACCGACTCCGTCCCACACACGGCCTGATTTATACCTAATCTCCTGGAAAGCACATTATTTCATCAAATTCGAATTAAAGCATAATTTCCTCGGCCGAGCTGTTTTCCCCATAAGAATATACTCGAAATAAGGTAGGCAAAATGTATTTCGGGCTTTGGCCATCATCGGGGGTGGTCAATAGTCATATCAAAGTCCGGCACAGTAGTTTAGTTAACGTAAGCCCACAAGCCAAGACGTTGCTCACGCAAAGGGCGAAACTTTCAATGAATTATGTTTCTTTTTTTCGCTGCTTAACAGTCATCAAACAGCGGGCGGTGGTGGCAATATATGTCGGGATGTGTATAATGTGAAAAGTTTCCTATTTTCTACTGGCACACCACTTTGAATGTAGGCCCTTTTTTATTGAATGGGTTGAATGATTGACAAAGAGCAAATAGAAACCAGGGTAGTATCCTTGACACATCCTTATGCATATCCCTTTTTCACATTCACGCGCGCTTGTGGTGTGCGTGTTTGTCTCACGCGGATGTGCTACATTCGGTTCGATTGGGGGCCAACCTTTTTCCTGTTCAACTGCCATCGACAGGGACGTATCTGACGACCCCGAGGGGTGCAACTGAGGGGGTATGTTATCCACCCACATGTGTAATATATCATTGATACGGTTCCGGTCTACATGTCCGCTGTCGTCGTCCTTGTTGTGCTTGCCTCGCATATCTTCTCATTGCTCTCTAAGGTATTTTTTGTTATGTTTCAGAGAGGGGGGGGACTCATGGATATCTACTTTTTTATACGTGTTTTTGTTGTTGTAGCTGTAACAAGAAGACCATCCTACGCATCCTTTACACACAATTTACCCCTGCCAAGAGGATGGACGAATAGTTGAGTGCTTTCTTCAGAAGCATGCCCACAGAGCCGTATATCAAGGAGTCGGCCAAGGGAAGAGGGCAGAGTGATTTTTAATATTACTTCCTTAATTTGATTTTCATCATAATCCCACATCCACATCCTAGGTTATCGGAAGGATGCTGGTGTCCGAAAAGCGAGAGTGAATGGGAACATATTTTCTTGTTATCGCTCACCTTTGTTGTAGGTAGGTATCCTTCTCGAGAACAAAGAAAACTTCTACAATTTCAAGGATATCAAACGGAAGATATCCAATTAAACTTAACTCGGATGCACGTTAATTCCAGCTGGAATTTTCATTAAGCTCAAGTCAGGCAACCGAGACACATGCTACGTGAGCTCATGTATGCTTGAAGGGTTGTTGTGTTTATATTATACGCCGTGTGTTCTTGCCAGTGACTGTAAAGTTGTAGACGACATGCCCATGTTGACGGGGGCAATACCGATGAAATAAATATTGACAGCTGATAAATCAAAAGAACAAAATTTGGCAGACTTATTTGCATTTGTTTTCCCTGCCCCACCCCCAGGGATAAAAGCCCGCTGCGTACATAAGTTTACGAGTATCTTGTCGGGGTAGACGAAAAAGTTTTAAATAACAAAACTTATCAGCCAGAGAGCGTGCAAGAAGGATGTCTAGTAGGGCAATATAGTGAACAAGCGCAGTGGAAGAAGCACCATAAAATAAGGCAGCAACAGGATACACGTACCGCGTACTTATAGCAGGAGATACTCCATTTTGGGTTTGGTGGTTTTTCGCTGCTAAAGAAAGGGTTAAGAGCGTCGAATGGAGTCAAAAACAAAAAAGAAAAAAGACACAAAAAAAAACTCTCGAAGGATAATGACTGACTGAGAGTAGGTGCGCGGCTGTTTGTTAAGCGTACAATTTTATTACAGTGAAAGCAATCAAAATACATTTACTTTGCGAATTTAATTCGTCGCAGATTGGATGGAACGAACGAACGAACGAACGGTTAGACGAAGCGAAAGAGAAACGTATCGGCAGGTAGGAGTATATACCTTAGCCACGTTAAACACCCGCGGTGGTTGCTATGCGTCCTGACAATGCTGTTGTAAGGATTTCATTTTTCGCTCCTTGCTTAGATTGTTTAGTGCTATGGCGACGACGACGAAGAAGACGTTGAT
This sequence comes from Cheilosia variabilis, assembly GCA_951230905.1. Classification (NCBI taxonomy): domain Eukaryota; kingdom Metazoa; phylum Arthropoda; class Insecta; order Diptera; family Syrphidae; genus Cheilosia; species Cheilosia variabilis. Next base: position 48,088,017 of record OX579676.1, read on the forward strand.
GATGATGAAGATCTGAAAAGGAGGAGTATATAAGTGAATTCCAAGGATTGTTTCTGACGGTTATCTGGATTGTTCTGGTTTGGATTAAATAAATGGAATAATGATGAAATTGAAGGCTTCAGTGGGAGGATTGTTCGTAAAAAAGAGAAGTAAAACAAGCAGAATCTAAACGAAGACTGAAGTTACACTGACAACGGGAACGAGGCGTAGGTAGAAAAGTTGATTATAATGAGACTGACGATGACGATGACGGGTTTTATTGAAATTAACTTCCAGAGTTGTTGCACACGAATTTGCATTTTAATTGGAATACAGAAAATAGAACTAGCAGACTTTTTTTTTGTTGCTTCAAATAATATCTTAGATTCTCGAAAAGCGTAGATTGTACTTGGCACTCATTTCGTAACTCTAAGAACCCCAAGTAACAATTTCACTTCGGTAAGGCGCTATCGAAGCTATTTCACCTCCCGCAATATTAACTGCATAAGGTCTAAAGGAAACGCATTTGGCGCACTTTAATGCAAGTATTTACTTATTTAAGACTTCCTGAACAGCTTGGATAGACCTTACCGAAACTTTATGGAAGCTTTATAGAGGCTCCAAAATGAACAAGAAAAATATTTCTTTTTTTTATTACATTTTTCAATTTTCCATTTTCTTATTTTTTTATTTTTTTTATCTTCTTAATAAACATTTTCAAAGACTTTTTGCAATTTTCATTTTACATTTTACTTACATGTACCGCACTGAGAATCGAACATGGGTCCTGCTGCGTAGTAGTCCAATACACTACCCCCTAGGCTAATTCGTCATAATGCTGTAGCAGTGATAAATCTGAACTACTTGATACACTTTAGAGTTTCGTTAAAATTTGCAATAAACTTGCAGCTTACTCGACCGAAGTTGTAAGCAAGACATTTAGTATTACCTAATTTATTTATGAGTGAAAAGTGTTTATTTAGAATCACATTATTTACATATTTTTCACTGTGCTAAAAGTGTTTTATTTTTTTGTCATTTTTCCCCGATTCATTAATTATGGTTTCTTTAGACAGCTTTGATTCATTTCATATGAAATTAATTTGTACCTCTATATAGCCTCCATATGTAAGTTAGGAGGAAGTACGAGTAAGTGCTTCTGTACAGCTTCCAATCGCAAGCGGTTGACTGCATGACAGTTCATTGCTTCTATAATGCCTTCGGTCAGAAGCTCTAAAGAAGCTTCTAGGAAGCGCTTCGAACCACAAGCTTTATCGAAGCAATTCACTTTCCATACATCTCCAGACACATTTTCAGATGTCTAATAGAGATCTGATCGAAACTTAATTTCATATCCCTCTATAAAGCCTGTATAGATCCGATCTGGACTTGTGTATTGTCAATGCATGGATTTTGTGGCGGCAGAAGAGTGACATATATATGCCTCTTTTCGATTTCAAGCTGGCTGTAACAGAACACCTATGCAAGAGTAAAAAGTGTCTAATAAGGGGGCGCGCTGCTTCAAATTCAAACACTCTAAAACGGCAAAAGACTACCATTGACTCAAATCCTGCAACCCCCGTTTCTTCACCTCATACTTCGAAAAAAATAGGAAGGCGTCATGATATTCCACTAAATTCCGTTCGCTTGGACTGCATAGGTCACATTCCGGAATGGAAAAAAACAAGGCAGCAATGCCAAAATGACTGTAAGTACATGTCATTTATAATGTGCAAAAAATGCAAAATAAATCTGTGCCTGAACAAGGATCGAAATTGCTTCGCATCATTCCATATTTAATTTCTTTAGTAGTGAATAGTATTAAAAAAAGTGTTTTTTTTTTTAATATTAATTTATTTTGTACTGAATATTGAAGAAAATGTTTTTGTTTTGGTATACCCTTGAACTGAATTCTATATTTATTTATTTTTTGTTATTTTGAAAAATGTGTAACTGCACAACCGGCCATATATGGCAAAGGTAATTTTGCTTGAAAAATGTGTAACTGCACAAGCAGCCATATATGGCAAAGGTAATTTTGCTTGAAAAATGTGTAACTGCACAAGCAGCCATGGCAAACGTTAATAACTTTTAATAAAATTTGTTTAAACATTTTTTTTTGTTTTAGTCTCTTAATTGTACAAAATGAAACACAGAAATAAAATGTTTTTCTTTTTTTTTTATTGGATCATAGTGCGTGCAGTAGAGGGTTAATTTGCTTCTCGTAACTCTCCTGTCATCGTAGAGTTAGGTGAAAGTTTCACAAAGAGTTCGGTTTCTCTCAGAAGCTCACAAACTGTAGATTGAATAAGCACTAGACGTCATAGTAATTGTCAATAATGACATTTGTTAAACCATTTCGGCGCTTTTGAAAAAAAAAAAAGAGAAAAAGAGGGACAAGCTCAAAAAAAGGGTAAAAATAGAAAATCCCTGTGAAACGTAAAATGGTTAAAAGCAAAATTAAAACTTATTTTCATTACGAAACAATATCAAAGAATGAATTGTTCATCAAGGAAAACAGCCCAACAAACGTCTACGTAAGACTTTTTGTGCACCCGAATGATTCACTCGTTTTCTGTCCAGTAGAACTGAAAGTTATAACCTCTTCAAGTTCCTCTCGTCTCTCTGTGTGCTCCTATTTTCGAAGCTTTAGCCGTCTTTAGGCTGACAAGGCTGCTTGTTTTACCACATCAGAGCTTCTCGAAACCCCAGTTACATTATATATGACTAGTATTTGCTTTGAGGAAAAGGTTTTAGCAAAGTAAAAGCCTTAGCAAGCTTTAAATCGGTATGAATAAAAACCTAGTTTGCTAAAGTAAGTTCGAAAAATCGAATATAGCATTTACTTCGCTGTATACGTCCTTGCCTTGCAATTTCTGTAAAACTTGACAAGTGACAACTGTCCGGTGTACAATTGGGGTTTCGCAAGGGACACTCCACCATACACGCACTTGTGAAAGTCCACAAAGACATAACAAACAACCTCAAAGATAAATAGTGTACTACTGCGTGCTCTCTCGATGTAGAAAACGCATTTGACAGCGTTTGAAGGGATGCTCTGATCTTCAAACTCTCACAGTTAGAATACCCAAGACACCTGATCAACCTAATAATAAGCTTCCTCTCTGAGAGAGAATTCTTCGTACAAGTTCAAAACTTCAAGTCAGCTAGAACTGAATCCAAAAGTGGAGTACCCAAAGGCTTTATTTTGGGCCCGAGACTATATAATCTGTTCATGCACGGCTTTCCCCACATGCACTATCCTTTCCCAGGCCATCTTGTACGCAGACGATACTTTTGCCTACGCAAGCGCTGATTACCCTTTAGACGGCCTTAGGTATCTTAAGAGGCATATCCAAATCATATCGGAGTTTTATGGAAAATATGGCATTAAAATCAATGAGCAAAAATCGGAATGTATTTGCTTTACAAACGCCAGCGGTAAAGGCAGAGAGGGAGTAGTCCACGAAAGTAGGAACCTAACACTGCAACTTGGTAACAATCAAATTATATTCAGGAATACATTGAAGTATTTGGGAATTAACTTTAACAACTTATTCAAATTTAACAGACACACTAATGAAACATTAACCAAAGCAAGGAAAATCACTCATAAACTAGCCTTTGCTGAAAAGTAACTCACTAAATAAAAAGGTCAAGATTCTTTTTTTCAAAACCATGATCAGACCAATACTCTGTTACGGATTTCCTATTTGGTTTTCCATCTCTCCGACGATAGTCAGAAAGTTGCAAGTTTTCAAGAGGAGAATCCTACGACTCAGTGTCAACAAATATTACGAATCGCGAAATAAGAAATTCTCTAACTCGCACATTTACAATGACTCCAACACCATTCCGTTTTCGAAGTACTCAACATCTCTTCTGCTTAAATCCCTGGAAAAAATGAAGTTTAATGAAAATAATACTTTTAACTTATTCATACCTCACAGCATAACGTGAGATTGAATGATTCGCCATACTTATCCCCTTTCATTCTTCTAAATGAAGACATAAATATCGCCTCCGATGGGCCCCAATCACATTTTACCAGAAGGCTACACTGGGTCAAAATCGCGGATAGTCACACTCATCACCAAGCCTTAATTTCTCAATTAAATAATTAAAAAAAAACGTACTTAAAACCTCGCAAAATTGGTTGGCAAAACTTACTTTAGTTTTAAGCTTATTACATTAATATTATCTTTATCTATATTGTATAGTACAAAATCAGCTGTGATACTCGACCTCTATATACGGCATTTTATAAAAGCTCACTCTTGATCTCAACGTCGTTAAAAGTAATCGCTCAATTAATTTCATTACACAAAGAAAAAAAAAAAGAAAAGAAAACAAACCAATCGGTCTACAAATTGTATACATGTATGCTTTCATAATTTCATACCAAATGTTCGTAACTCATAAACCAGTACATGGTCTGGAGCGTGGGATTCCTAAGCGTTTTCCTCTCTCTTTCGTTTAATACCATAAATTTTGTATATTCACTATCTTTTAAATTATATATTTTGTTCCATGTATAGTTTTAGTGACCATTCGCGTCAAAAGCAACTTTAATATAACTCCATGAGCGGGAGTTTTCCTTTTTATTTCACACACCGAGCCATGTTGGCAACACAAAGCTTTTTAAGCTATAAGCGAGAGCCATACATTATATCCTCCTACTGTATATATTCTTCTATTGCAATAAGTACATTCGTACTTACAGCTTCCATCCATGTTAATAATGATTGTATGAAAATTATCAAAAGCAATCTATAGCTCCAATTGCACCTGGAAACATACATTTTACTTGCCAAATCGCTTGGTGATGTATGATTTATTGTTCGGTTGTCGGAAAATGTATCCAATCATCGGCTCGTTAAACACACATACCAATTAGTTAACGGTTGACTGGTGAACACCAAGATCTTCTCCAACACCAAGCTAAACACATAAATTCTTCACTTGTTAAGCCATGCATTTTGAAATGTTTACCTGAAAGCCCGGATCTCCTAAATACCTTAGGAAAGATTTAATTCTCTGGATATTTGAAAGAGCACCACAACCACAACGCGTCTCAAAATTATCATTTAAAAAATTACTAGTAAAAATGTCCACATTTTCACGCGTGAAACGAAACAATTGCTTGAAGTTATTATCGTCACCAATTATTCTTCTTTGTTTATACTGTTTTTTTATTAGCACGAACGTTAACAACAAGAGGTAAAACAGGTATAATGTGAAAACGTATCGCATCCATGTTTTGTTTGGTTTTCCTCCACGAACAAAACTTAATTTAACTATTTATAGACAAACCATCAAAAATTCCAAAATTTCACATTTCTTAAATTGTTTTATGTAAGAAATGTGCGTTCAAAATATCTAGCAAAAGGTCTGAGTCAACTAAATAGCAGACTCACAATTTACATTCAATTTGCTTTGTCTGATAAGTTTTATTCATACCGATCTGAGTAAAAGGTCAGTGCCGCCGCTTTTCGAACTTGTCAAAAGTTGGAACTAACTCAAATTGGTTTTTATTCATTGGAAATGTAGCAAATGCTTCGATTTTGACATTTCTCTTGAGTAAAAGGAATTGCTACTTTTTATTCATACGACCCAATGCCTGACATTGCCGATAACATCCGAAGGCTTGGTATATTCGAGGAGAAACTTTTATCGATCGCACACAGATATAGTTCGGGTTGTGCTTGCTTAAAGACGATAGGACACATTTGTTTATATTGGCATTGGCAAATCTACCCACCAAAGACCCACCCAAATATGTATTGACGCAGATATTTTGTACAAACAGTCTGTATCTGCTTCGAATATATCCTTTAAAGTGTGTGAGCCTTTCTTTGGAACCATAGGCGGGCAGTCACCACTCAGAACCTTAAAGACCTTAGGTCTGCAAGAAAAAAACAAATAAAAAAAAGATGTCATAGATTTCAGTTGTTCGTATTCGCATGCCCCGCCATGGCTGGCTACCACAAACCACAATCCATATATCGGGCACCACAGGCGTTTGCTAGCAATCTCTCTACTTAAGCCCGCCGTTTTGATGATGAGCCCCTGTCACATCATTGGTAAAGTTGCACCAAAGCTTTATACAATCATGCCCTAAAATTAAGCCTTCTGTTGAAAATATTCATACTCATCATCACTCCCATAAAGGAGACCCTTAATTACATGACGGGGAAAACATGTTCTCCGCCAAACAAAACAGCAATCTGTCATCCCTCACCTCCCTCGATACACAACATCTTAAGAAGCACAATGAAAGTTAATAGAGAAATAATTGACAACGTTATGTGAGTATTAATAGTTTGCTCCCAATGGAGCATTTAAATGCTACGTATACAGCGCTTGCCTTTCTTTATTTGAAAGTCCTTGCTTCGCATCGCCCTCCTCACAACCGACCAACACACGCCATTAAGTGCCACTAACAATACACAATGGCAGCATGGGGTTGGTACGTACCTAAGCTTGTGTACTGTGCATGCAGCAGCCATTCATTCCAGACATGGTGTCCTTTACGTAATGAGTTTTAGCTGGTCCCTTTTCCACCCAAACCACTGGCGGTGGAAGTGCCCCAAAACTGCCAAAAACTTAATGAACCATTCCAGAGTGACAAATGGCTCGAGCAGCAATATAACCAAACAATTCGCACAATATTCGAACGTTTTAACGAGCTGACAAATGTCCTCTTTTTGGCGCAATTGCCCCCTATCGTCAATGGGAATTTATTTGAGTCTGTGCACGTGTATGTGCGTCCTTTAGAAATTGCTAATCAAATTAATTTATCTAAATCAGGTTTCGTTTGCTTGTTTGCTGCTCCCAGCTATATATGTATAGAAAGACCATCAAGTTGCATTGTTTCGTTGGGGTCACTCGTTGTTCCAGATTCAGAATGAAATTCCGAAAACACATCTGCGCTGAATTCACCGTAATTGGAAGGATACGAGTGGTATGGTCTGTTCATCAGCAACTAGGGTAAATTAATCAGTATCAACTGAGATCAAAGATAATCGATTGCCGTTAGCCAGATTTGGGATTCTCGCAATTATATTCAATTTGGGGTCGCGCACTTTCTGCAGTCATGCAGTTTATTTATTGCCCAGGATCTTTGCTGTCGTGGCTCTGGCTGTGGCAATAACAGTCTATAATGCCGCGAGCAGGTATTGGATTTATGTCAAAGCAATTATTTTCAGTCAATTTCATTTAAGTTGCATCAGGCAGTGGTAATCCTTTCTGTGAGCGAAACTAATCCTCAGAACATATCCTCATCAGGACTTACCCCACACATCGCCGGAAGCAACCGAAGGACAGAGCGGAAACAATATCCCCACATTATGTGTGCGAGGTGTGGGTTAGTCTTGTCATGCCGTAAGCCTCTTAAAACGATGCTACGTCCATGTTCCCCGGTTTTTTTGCTTTTTTTTTTAGTGTATGGTATCCACCACACACATGTACATACATACAAGGAAACCGTGTCACTTTCGAACGCATATCCCACCTAAGTCGTGCAATTCGAACTTAACGTTGCTTGTAAATTTCATGTTCGCTTGATTAAGGACGCCTGGGGGCCAACAAGGAACATAGAACAGCGAACACCAATTGGCACGTATCCCTAATCAAGACAAAATGCTTGGGTATGGGATTCCTGGCGGGCATATTTAACAGGAAACGTAATATCGGCTCTAAATCAATATTCCCCCTACGAGTATATATGGGGATAATAAAGACAAGAAATACTAATATCCACATAGGCGGATATCAATTAACGGGAACGTTACTTCTATTTATATGAATACGATGGTATGCGGCGACCTACTCCTAGGTGTGCATTAGTGAAGGACATCTGTGTTTATGTAGCTGGGGAGAAATCCACAGGGTCTTTGGTTTTATGAACTCAAAATGGCAGTTTCTGGAATTCCACTCCCGCAATGAGATGTAGAGCAATATTCTCGGTCATGGATACGGAATGGAATGTCCACCAGATGAGGGACACAGAAAGCTGGAGTGGAATATTAATAGTGACCTGTTGCGTGGACATTTCAATTATATGATTATGAAGTCATCAAGTCTGGGATGAAAATAAAAAAGGTGACATAGAAAAAGGTTCTGCTGTACATAGTATATCCTTGATTTGGCCGATACGAGTGCCTACCGGTAACCGTCTTTGGGCATTTAACGATTCAACTGTTGTCCGTCGCACGCTCCATGTATGTTGGTATGGGCGGACAGTAGGATGGTACTTTGGGGATGTCATTAAATGTAAATGGCAGTAAAAGGGAAATTACTGATAACGAAAGAATATTACTCGCAATGGCTTGACAAAAGTTTTACGATCGCCCTTGATAGGAGTGATGGATGCTAGGCATTTCGCTTTTTTTTCGACTCGATAAGAGAATATGGACGGATGTCATAAAACAGGACTATCTGGTGGAGTTTTTATGTGGCCACAAACAATTAAATATCTAAACTAGTGCAAAAGAAAAACAATAACTTTGCCGGGAGAAAAATGCTATCTCATCTATGGACCGAAGGTCCCTATGGAGCATATTGTCATGGTGAGTTATTGAGCTGGCTCATCACTTCTCGACTTCCGCTCCATAGACTTTGATAGTTTTTGTTCTCTTTTTTTGGCAAAGGTTTTATGGGCGCATTTAGTTCAGCTGGTGTGTGTTATAGGATGAGGTGCGGGGTATAGAGTTGGCGAGAGTTCGTGCAACGGCTGGTGGATTATTTCCAGGAACGCAATATTTTGTAATTTCTTTGGATGTCGCGATCCTGGGAAACCAATTGGAAATTGGAAAGTGTTTAGATGGCATTTACTTTTAATTTATCATTTGAAATTCTCTTATTCAATGTTCTACACAAATATCCTTGAATTGTGATTACGAATAGGAGCAATCGAATATGTACTTACAACTTAAGAAACACAGCTGCAATCAAGCTCCAAAGAAAACTGAAATAAGAGATAAGAATTAGTTCACAATTTCAAAAATAAAAAATTCAGATATAAAAACACAAGGGTGTATACTTAACATATTTATCGAAAAAAGGACCGACGACATTATTTTAAAAGATTGACTGCCGGCCGCTTAGTAATTACTGATCTTCTAAACGGAAATTTGGACGGCTATTTTGTAGCAAACTTAACCGTCCAATTGCATGGGAGTTTGTTGATTGCAAGTGGTTTTCCTCTGGGAGTTAAATAAGTCAAACTACTCACCAGGTTTCACCGAAAGCATATCTTGTGCATAAAGGGTGCACCAAGTACAAGGACGTTGGTTATGTTGTTGGTCAATGAATAAATAATGAATACTGAATAATGAATAATCAATAATGAATAATGAATAATGAATAATGAATAATGAATAATGAATAATGAATAATGAATAATGAATAATGAATAATGAATAATGAATAATGAATAATGAATAATGAATAATTAATAATGAATAATGAATAATGAATAATGAATAATGAATAACGAATAACGAACAATGAATAATGAATACTGAATACTGAATAATGAATAATGAACAATGAATAATGAATACTGAATAATGAATTATGAATAATAAGTAATTAATAGTGAATAATCAATAATGAATAATAAAGAGTGAATAATGAATAATAAATAATGAAAAATTAATAAAGAATAATGAAGAATGAATAATGAATAATGAATAATGAATAATAAATAATGAATAATGAATAATAAATAATGAATAATGAATAATGAATAATGAATAAAGAATAATGAATAATGAATAATGAATATTGAATAATGAATAATGAATACTGAATAATGAATAATAAGTAATTAATAGTGAATAAAGAATAATGAATAATGAATAATGAATAATGAATATTGAATAATGAATAATGAATACTGAATAATGAATAATAAGTAATTAATAGTGAATAATGAATAACGAATAATGAATAACGAATTAAGAATAATGAATAATGACTAACGAGTAATGAATAATATCGAATTATGAAAAATGAATAATAGATATAAAAAAAAAATTTTTTTAAGAATTATGGAAGATAAGCAATGTGTGATGAAAATAAATATAAAACAATGAATCCACATTGCTCGAGCATGTTCAGTGGTAGTTACTAAGCTTAAGTGTTGCATATTTTACCTATTCCAAATTTGGTCACATAAAAGCGACGCAAAACCTCCATGTTTCTGAACGCATGTGCTTTGGCAGACCACAAAAAAAACGACAGCGTACTTCATATCAATGGACAGCGCATTTAACCGAAAACCACTCTCGTAAAAATGGAATACGAAAACCGGCTGGAAAAGCTTTTGACAACTCACTGAAAGAGCCACTATCACCATACAGCTCTTGTGAAATGTGACTGACAGACCAAATAAATACAAATAAAAAAAAAACATCTACCTCCCAACGGATGGTCATAAACATTTCCACTTTTTGTCAAACTTGCCAAATTCAGCAAATGAAAGAGAGCCGCACCAGTGAAAAGTCCCTGTGGGTGTGTGGATGCATAACATTTTTTAGAATTTCAATATTCAGTTTTTACAGTTTTCGGTTGGGTTTATTTGTTGGTGGCATACGATGTCCAGTCCAGTCAGTTATATTGTGAAACAGAGTTTGTAGAATACCAGCATAGGCAATATGTCAACAACACTGACATTTATCTATTCCTCTCGTTTAGGTTTTTTTTTTTTTGATTCTTTTAAATTTTCCCTAGCAATTTAACTGCAGCTTGCTACCGGGCATTTAACAAAATTTATTCAACGTTGGTTGACTGAACAAAGTTTGTCAGCAGTAACAATAATTTTTACTAGCAACTTTGTTGACGACAGAGAACTGTCTCTTAATGGCATCAACTTTGCAAATGTTTCTAGTCGTTGTAGTATTTGCTGGGAGCTAAAGCAGAAACTATTTAAAACAACTGTATCAATAGCTTAAAGTTGCACAATGTAAGTTCAACTATCGTACATACAACAGAGCATTAAAGACAGCAAAGAAGCCTCACTGTCTCCTCGTTCAATAACCATTAAGTACCCACCCCCATTTAGTACATTTTTCACTCTGTCTCTCTTCTTCCTGGTAGGAAAAAAATATATATAGAAAGAAAATAAAGAACGGATAAAATTTAACAAAATGAGGTCATCAGATAGCACCGACTTCCTGCTGATGTCTATGAGCTTTCCAATGAATCCCTCGGCGTTTCCCAGCAACACTTCGTCCACCCTTTAAATTGCAGCTAAATCCCCATACCTACCCAAACACGAAAGCCTCAGCAACTTGACATGTTCTACCCAATTGCATGAGCATAATGCCCTCTAAGGACTGCACAGCGCGACAACACTCTGTGCAGCACTACTGAAAGGTAACTGGGTGCAATCATATGAATATGAATGTACACGTTCACTGTTATTAGGAGGAAAAGGCAAACCAACCCAAGAAAGAATAGAAAATGGAAAAATAAAAAATAAAAACCGGTGCGAAACAGAAAAAGAAAACGGTAAATGACGAAAAAGGAAAAAACTTCGACTGAACGAAGAAGGAGCATCGAGACCGAGCCAAATGGTATAGTCAAGAGTGTGACCTGAATTGAATTTTAAGCTCGTGATGTCTGTGCGATGCTTCCGTTTCTTTCATTTCATGTTTCGTCTTTAGATTCTATCACAAATCTGATGCATTTCCATAATTAGGCACATCAGTGAAGAACATAAAATCATCTGCAGAATGTTAAAGCAGAGCTCCAACTGAATCCCAAGTTGCTGTGCAGGTACATTGCACATGGATTAAATTTTATACAACTTAAATGGTCATCCACTTGAACAAAAAGGGATTTAGGCTAAAAGCTACCCGAGAACAAAACGGACTGGTACAATACTCGCTGGGTAAAGTAAAAGTTTTGTTTCACTGCAGAGTTGTGTGGTATTTTTTTTCAGCTGGTTATATTTTTCAGGTGCCCTAGGAATAGATGTAGCTTGAAAAAAATTTTAATGCAGCTTCTTCGTATGACTACTGTAAATATACTCGTAGTCAAAGTGCTCTACAATGGGCTTTAGCCAATGTTCCCTAACATCGAAGCAACCGGCTACGTAATCGCCGGCGTATTATGTCACCAAGATGCTGTACAGCCCGAGTCCGACTTCGTTTGATGTTTGCAAATCACCTACAATGAACAAGCCTGAAATTTTTTTTTCCGCAAGAGAGTGTTCTTTTCATGGGAAAGTTTTCAACACAGCAGCTTGTTATGACCTTGCATATAACTATAGCATCACAGTAAGTACATAGTTGAAGTATTGACGTATCTCCGTGGTAACACGAGTTCCACAAAATTGCTGCAATTTCGGTTTACAAAAATTCGCTATATGTAGAACTAAAATCACAGAGTGCAGTGCGTCTACTTAATTTTGGGTTGACGTGACTTAAAGGGTGGGCCATCTAGTTGTCTCTTTTTAAATCATAGGTTACTTTGACACTGACAGCTGTTTCCCGCTCGAAAAAAAAAAATAGCACAGCTAATTGAGCTTAGCATTTTAAAAGCTATTTTCAAGAGTTTATTAACCCTGGATGGTTACCCTTCGTCGTGTCGACGAACACCTCTTTTATTTTTTATAATTTCTCTTTAACTATTCGTCCTATTCTATTCTTCTTTCTTACAACATCAGTTGGCTGTGGTTTCTACCAGTGAGCGAACGTATGCTCTCCTGCTATCATCAGAAATATTAGTTTTTTCTGTTTTTTGTAAGGTATGTTCGTAAGTGTTTGTTCCTTTTTGTATATAAAACTGTTTTTTTAATTTTTTTGTTTATTGATTTAGTTGATATGGACTTCTACTTCTTATTTGTGTGTTTATTTTGGAGGTGCTATTATTTTATTGTTTTAAATCAATGACTGTCAATGTATCAAAATTAAGTGATATATTTAAATTTACATTTAAAATGAGAAAAAATGCGGATACCTAATATAAATCTAGTTTAAATATGCCTAAGAGTCTTATTGAACAATTTCAAGTTAAAGGCAAGACAAAGTTCGGAGTAAAGTTCGGAGTATGTAGGTTTTAAAGTGGACTTCGTCGATTCGACGAAGCATAACCTTAGAGTGTGTAGAATAAGGGTAACCATCCAGGGTTAAACATGCGTGCTTAGGGAATCGAAGCGTTTTTTTTTTCAATGGATCACTAAGTACGTTTCTATCCATAAAATGCCGACTTTTCCCGACTCTCTTTCTCATTTTTACGTGATGTTCTGTATACAAATTTCAATCTATTTAGTTTTTTCGTCGATTACAGCTTATTGAATTGTTTTATGACTCTTATGACTCATGTTGCTGTCGATTGCCCGTAGAACTCCAACGTGAACATAATATTATGCTACACCCAGAAAAAAAAAAATTGTTAAGCGAAGAATTTTGAGATTTTTAAAAAATTGTAAGTTAAAAGTTCGTGGTTCAAATATTATTTTTGTTAACAAGAACTCGTTTTTAAATCTTCAAGAATCAGGTATTCAGCGTAAGAATAATATACTCTCCATAAGTATATTATTACATCATTGCCAACAATTTCATTTTTAGATCAAAGATTTTGATATTTGGGTTAATTTTAACCAACGAAAACTGTTGGCATTACAATTTTTTTTCTGAGTGTACGTTCATTTTGCTCCGACCTCGACAACATTAGAAATGATTCAATAGAGTGGAATTTAGTACTTCCAGGAAAGCCAGGAAATGCAAACTGAAACAAAAGTCCGTATAAAAAGCTCAATTTTGTTTCCAAATGTTTAAATAAAATGCTTGAATACCAAAATCGGTCAGCGCAGTGGCTTAGTGGTTAGTGTTTTGGACTACTAAGCGAGGGGTCCCAGGTTTGAATGACGAAGATTCGTTGGAAATACCTGTAGATACACTAAAATAACACTGCGAAAGGTAGAGGTTTCCCCAATCTGGCTACATGCGATAAAGCATGAAAAAAATCACCCACTACATGCGATAAAGCATGAAAAAAAAACACCCACTAAGAATCTTATAGTAAAGGGTGATTTTTTAAGAGGTTTAGAACTTTTTTTAAAAAAAAAACACCAAAAATGCGAAAAAATGAATGAAATATTTATTTGAATCGATAGTTTGAACCTTGCAATTTAATGTTTAAAGATAATTTCATGCAAATGTTGACCGCGGCTGCGTCTCAGGTAGCCCATCCGCTGAGTCCAATTTTGGCATACTCTTTCACACATATCGGCCGGTATCTCACGAATGAATGCATGGATGTTGGCTTCCAGTGCGTCAATCGAAGCGGGCTTGTCCCTATACACATTAGCCTTGGCATACCCCCACAAAAAATAATCTGTTGGTGTCAAATCGCACGATCTAGGCGGCCAATTGACCGGCCCGAAACGTGAAATTAACTGTTCACCAAACTCGCCTCGCAATTGCGCCATTGTTTCGCGTGCTGTGTGGCATGTGGCACCGTCTTGTTGAAACCACATATCATGCAAGTCAAGAACTTCCATTTCGGGCAAAAAAAAATTTGTTATCATCGCTCGGTAGCGTTCACCATTGACAGTAACGCTGCGATTCGCATCATCTTTGAAGAAATATGGCCCAATAATGCCGCCGGCCCATAAACCGCACCAAACAGTGGCTTTTTCGGGATGCATTGGTAGCTGTTGCAATGCTTCTGGCTGATCTTCACTCCAAATGCGGCAATTTTGCTTATTTACGTACCCATTCAACCAAAAATGAGCCTCATCGCTGAACACAATTTTTCGATAAAAAAGCGGATCCTCGGCCAGCTTTCCAAGAGCCCATTCACCAAAAATTCGGCGTTGTGGTAGGTCGGCTGTCTTTAGTTCTTGCACCAGCTGTATCTTAAAAGGCTTTACGCCCAAATCCTTCCGCAAAATTTTCCACGTAGTGCTGTAACAAAGGCCTAACTGCTGGGAACGGCGCCGAATCGACATTTCGCGGTCTTCTGTCACACTAGCTGATACGGCCGCAATATTTTCTTCACTACGCACAGTACGTAAACGTGTTGGTGGTTTAATGTCCAACAAAGTAAATTTGGTGCGAAATTTGGTCACAATCTTCCGAATAGACTGCTCAGAAGGTCGAGAATGCCGATCATAAAATGGAAGCAGCGCGCGATGAACATTTCGAACCGAGCACGAATTTTGATAGTAAAATTCAATAATTTGCAAGCGTTGTTCATTTGTAAGACGATCCATGGTTAAATTGCAAACCAAACTGAAGCTGTTTGACAGTGACACATGGTACTAAACACACGTCAGCTGTCAAAACCAGTGTTGCCAAAACCAAACCAGCTAAAAAATCACCCTTTATATCTAAAGTACATGTAAAGTGTAGTATCCTTGCCGCCATGATGGGACGAAGACCTCTTTAATCTTGGAAAGCACACATACCTCAAAGGAAGATCGACAGAGACAGCTTTTCACAAAGTAAACTACATTTATAAGGATTGCGCCTTACTCCTCTTTTAAGACATAAAAGGAACCCTTAAAAACATAAGCACTTTAAGAGTCCCTTACGGAGCTAGGGTAGAAAACTATACAAGGATATATGGATATAGATATGCCTAGCAGCAAAATCATTCAGGAAACACAAGGAAATATCAAAATAATCATATTTCTCTGGGGGAATCGCTGACGGTCAACAGCTCTCCCCATTGCTGACGTTCAAAGGAGAACCTTTGGCAAAAGATCAGGCCTGCAGCCAAAGCTGATACCGGCCGTGGTACAGTCGAACTCCAAGGCGAAGATAGACATATTCAATGACAACCAAATGATTGATGAATGATGAATGTTGAATGATGAATGATGAATGATGAATGATGAATGATGAATGATGAATGATGAATGATGAATGATGAATGATGAATGATGAATGATGAATGATGAATGATGAATGATGAATGATGAATGATGAATGATGAATGATGAATGATGAATGATGAATGATGAATGATGAATGATGAATGATGAATGATGAATGATGAATGATGAATGATGAATGATGAATGATGAATGATGAATGATGAATGATGAATGATGAATGATGAATGATGAATGATGAATGATGAATGATGAATGATGAATGATGAATGATGAATGATGAATGATGAATGATGAATGATGAATGATGAATGATGAATGATGAATGATGAATGATGAATGATGAATGATGAATGATGAATGATGAATGATGCGACGGCAAGCGAACTGTGTCATATCCAGAAATATATGGGCAAGCTACAGAAGGAAGAAACAACCCACCTTCTTAGCAAAACGCGAAAAAAAATAGCCAGATCGGCGATCAATATCAGCGACTGGACCATGCGGTCAGAGGTCAGACTAACACAATCAGACACAATACACACAGCCTCAGTTGTAATGAAGCAACCGAAAAAGAAACTTTCACTTACTACGTATCTTACCAAAACAAGACAGGGATCTCTAGGGAAACCTTTCTTTGACTCCCTTGCACAAGTCTCGAAGAATAGTATTGTCGGACTAATTTAGAAAAAACAAACTTCTTAAATTACACATGTTGCATCTAGACCCTCTTCGTTAAGAAGCTACAACAACCAGGTCAAATGATATGTGACGCTACTTGGGTTTTTAACAACCGCGCCTATGATTTAAATCCTCTGATTGGTGAAAAATAATTGCACTCTCCATAACTGGAAAAGTATTGCCGGATATCGAAGTGAACTCAATAAATTGAATCAAAAACCCGTGGTTCAGCAGCATATAAATGAAAGAACCTTCCCGTTCGGTTATCAAAAATGAACTCAAATTTATTTTTTCTTTAATTATATATTATATCTTACATTACCAAAACAAACTTAAACTAGGTCAGTGCTGATAAGAAGAAAATATTGAAATTGCGTTGAAGCTAATGTGCTGGGGTTAATGCGCGGTGGTTCTGGGTGCTGGTTCTTGCAGTTGAAACGGATGTGCTGACAGGTGAATAAAAGCGCTGGGGTGAATGCGCGGTGCTATGGGCTGGTTGTTGTTGGTATAGAATCGGTGCGAAAAATTACTTCGTTGCAATAACTTATATTCGTAGTCCCCACTGAGGTAAGAAGTCCTGACAATTCTACAAGTTCTAATAAGCGAATGGCCCACGCAAATTCAAAGAAATGTAAATGAAATATTGACTTCGATTTCAATCATACGATAGCTCAATTTGGAAATATAAATGTCTTTTAATTTCTATCATGAAATACCCCCTCCATTTTTCAGAAATTATTTCCTTTCACAGCGCATCCAATCATATAGTGGAATACCTCTATACTGCTGTCAGTCATCGCATTTAAAAGCAAAAATTGGTCTTTTGGGTAAATTTTTTTCTTACCTCACCAACAATGGGACTTTTATTAAAACGAAAACGGCACAACAATAGCGCTGCGAATATGGTCATTGAAGCACAGGACCTCAATTCCCATATGACAGGTTGCAATCTGCATTTTGTATTCTTTTGATATACTCGTACACAGTCACATACCAACATGCACACTTATCCATGTTATTAATGGGAAAAGTGAATTTATGCAGATTCAACTCTCTCTACGCTGATTGTCCTGACCCAAATTCTTAGTCATAAAGCGAACGTTCGTTTTAGTTTTTCTGTATGATGCGATTCTTTGTCGTTCTGTTTTTTAGTGTTTTAATTTTTATTTTTATTATTTCTCTAGGTTTGTCTGTCGATTCATCCATTCACTCTTGCTAGTATGCAAACAAACAAAGAAAATGTGCACACAGGACTATGAGCGCACACAATCAGAGAAACGAAAAACGAATGAAATAAACTTTGTGAAAACCAAAGCCAACAGGCCCAGCAACATTGTCGAGCTGCACTGCAGCGCACATTAAAGACAAAGCCGTGTTAAGTTGACCATAGACATATGTGACTGTGTGTGCGAAAGTGGAATGATGTGAAAACGCTGTGAAAATAACTGACAAAAACGTCCTCTTACTGTCATTATGCCCTTCAAAATTTAAATTATTTTTTTTTTCAGTCATGTGGCATTCTGCTGTTGATGGAGTGGCGACCCAACACCCAACCCGTGTGTGTTTGGGTCCTTGTGCAAAAAATGAATTTTGTAAACTGCCTGCCGTAGTCGTCCAGCAGCACTTAACTCGTTGCTATGGGGTCAGATCCTTGGCCCTTCGCCCACTGAATCTCATTTATATTTATACAGAAGGGGTACATCTCAAGTGCCTGATGGTTCTCACTGATGGTGGTTGTTGTAGTGAGGATTATTTGCCATTCCTGTTAGTCCACCCAAACTCTCATATCTCATGTCGGAAAGTCGGCCTGTTGAAATCATTGTGAGCGGAATAAACATAAACCCGTGCATGAAGTCAAATGCATTTATCTCGTAAATTTGAATCGATTATCACAAATTGACGGACCATCGTACATGCGCCATTAATTATGTTGCAAAGCATTCGGTGGAATTTGATTTTCAAGATCAGGACAAGTGGCTCTAAAAATATTACTTCTGCTGTCAGTAACTTGCAACAAGAATGACGAGGTTTGATGTGAACTATTGGTTTTGAGTGGTTTTTACTAAATTGGCAGGTGAACATTTAGAATAGAAACCAACAACACAAGTTAAAAAGCTATTAAACAAAAATTAAGTGGCGAAATAGCTACATGAGATGTTACGTAACAGAACGATAGCAATTACCTGCTACTTTTCTTTTCACTGACAGAACTCCCACTCATCAGTTGGGTTATTCCCATGACATAGGTAAACCTCAGCAGGGTGTTTGTAAATTTAAACAGGTTAAGATGGTAAGAGTCAGTGTTGGTATGTCATTGAGATGGTTTTTCCCACGGGAAGCTAGTTTTTTTCCCATTTTTCCCTTTTGGACCTTGTCAAAATTCCCACAAATTTCCCACTTGGATCATTTAAAAAAAAAACAAATTATTTTCAATATTTTTATTAACAAAAAAAAATAAAAGAGGGCAAAAAAATATTCTATATTAAGGAATTTAATTGGAAGAATAAGATAACCAGTCATTTCATTACTAGATATATACACATAAAAAATCACATTGGTACAACTCATGAAAAAAAAACAACATTATAATATCATATTGTTTGTGTATAGCGCAAATAATCTCTATAATAAGAAACTTTTCGATAAGGAAGAAACCAAAAATGTGATACTCTTAGCCTCTTACGTGTTTTGTAATTTGTAGTAGATTTATTTCATAACAAGTCATTTAGATAGGCTTGCTTGTGAACACTGAATAAGGTAGTAGAAATATGATATTAAGTTGAGGTTTGATGGAATTTTTTTTCTTTTTTGTAAGCTGACCAAATTTCCCACAAAATCTTACCGAAATCTAATTTTTTCCCTTTTTCCCACAAGACGGTTTCTTACCATCGAAATTCCCACGAAAAGGTAAATTTCCCACGAGTTACCAACACTGGTAAGAGTAGTGGTTTTGTGGTTAGTGTGTTGGACTACTGAAAGAGGAGTCTCAGGTTCGATACCCAGAAAGAGATGTACCAAACCTCAAGGTTTATTCCATTGGAAGGGGTTTGTCGCCATGGCTTCCTCGATGGACTAAATCCTAGTGTCTTCTTCTTTGATCTTCCCGACCAATTTTGGCTCCAAGAAAAATGATATCCGCATCTTTTTCGACTTATAAGTGACAATCAAGTGTTTAGAAGTAGTAGCTGTTAATTACATAGTAGCCATAGACTGTCGAACATCTCTTGAGAGATGATGCGGCTATTGAAAATTCAAGTTTGTTTCAAAATGCCGGGGCATAAAGACATCCTAAGAAATTGTAAGGCGATAAAGATCGGACGGTTTCCGATCACCTAAATTGTCTGCAGATAAAAGCTGCTCTAATCGGCGTTGTTCTGATAGTGAATGTCGCTTGATTAGAACTTCTCTTAAATTCCCCTACTTGTTTGACTTCGGAGGGTTATTTAACACATCAATAATATTATTAATCGCGTCAATAGGAAGTGAAGTAAGTACGTACGAGTATTTCATTTCATCTTTAGTAATTTTCTTTGTTGTAAACTGCGCTTCTACGGTTTGATAGAACGTCGTTGTATAAACTGGTAGGGGCCCTAACGGGTCACAACTTCCTAAGAAACCACACAATGAAATTAAAACTCAAGACCGACGATATATGTAGGGGTTGCGGAGACGAGGAGGTTCACGACGATACACCTCACTTCCTCTGTCAATGCCCAAGTCTTTGTCACTTGAGAAATAGAACACTTGGTAGATACTACTTCCATGACGTGCATGAACTTTCGGATGTCTCTCTGTCTGATCTTTCCAGGTTCATAAACACATCAGGATGGCTGGACAAAGTAGAGTAACCGTGAGGGAGCTACTATCATCGCCAACAACATCGGCTAACCCTCAACAAGGGCATCACAATGGGTCCGCATGGACCTAAGTGGGGTGCTGCAGGGCTTGCTCTGCCGCATCCACCCGTAAACCTAACCTAACCTAAACTGCGCTTCTGCTGCCGGAGCCTTTTCCCAAAAGTTTGAGAGTTTAACTGACGATATTTCATAAGGATTGACGTACAATTGCTCAAAGTTAATGGTTGATAGAAGCGTGGGTTGTTGCGTAGCAGAAGTCATTGGAATTGAATTTTGATCCGAAGTGTTTTCGCCGATGTGGATTCTTTTCTTTCCTCCATACTGTATGAAATTACTTGGAACTTTTTTAAATTTTTTTTTTTTTAATATTCTAAGTCATGCACCTATTCACTCACATGCATACTAAAATAAAATAATTCTGCTGTCGTGTTTGGCTAACAACTGTTTAATATATGAAATGTTGTTGAACTGAATCGAAGAAATATATAAAAACTAAAATTGTGGTGTACACACAAATTTGTTTTAAGTAAATTTCAATAGGTAGCTTGTATGCTACCACTGTGGAATCTTATGGGTTGACTTTTATAGTAGAATTATGTTAAATTATATAAATAAAAAAAAAACGATATAAATCAAAAGTATTTTTTTTTTTTTCAATAATATGTAAGAAAAACCTGTGATATCGCTTGTTCATGCGGGTCCAAACAACTGAGGTGAAATCTAACTTAGTTTTCTCAAATGCTATATCAGCGCTACGATAGGTGTCATCACTGGACACTGCCTTATTGGCAAGTATCCAAGTAGGTATGCAAGAAGGCTTAGTGTATTTAAAAAAAAAAAAAAATTTCGTCGAAGAGAAAAACATTTTTCCAATTTCTCGATATTGCCGGGCTCTCCCCCAAAAACCAAAAACCCCGTATCCTAGGACGAGGCTTTGCAACTTTGGTTTTGAGATAGAAAAGGGCAAATAGATATTTGTAATCGAAAATGGCTTCATTGCTTTTAAAAATATTCTCCTCTTGAACCAAATTTCGACTCACTCATTTTATAGAAGCGGTGAGCGGCGATTCCCCCAGTGTATCTGCGGTTCGTAAGTCACGCTATACAATCCTTGCATTTGGAATATATTCCAAAAGAGCCAGAATAGACAAACATGGCAAGGCCTCGCAAAAGTTCTCCCCTACACTGCACAGATAAACGGCAATAGAAAAAACATTAATTTCGGCATGTTTAGTACAATAGCGTATATAAGTACGAATATTTGGATATGAGAAAGCTATCCGCGCGATGGGTGCCGCGATTGCTCACAATCGACCATAAACGCAACCGAGTGACCATTTCAAAGGATTGCTTAACGATGTTTAGCCGTAATCCCGAGGAGTGTTTGCGCCGTTTCGTAGCCGAATTCCACAATTCCAGCATATTCTCCAGATTTGGACCCATGCGACTATTTCCTGTTTCCAAACCTAAAAAAATCGCTGGGCGGTAAGAGATTTAGGTCATCATTGAAACAAATGCCTATTTTGAGAGTTTTGAGAAAACCTATTATTCGGAGGGAATAAAAAAATTGGAAAAACGCCGGACTAAGTTTATCGAGCTAAAACTAAAAGGAGATTATGTTGAGAAATAAAAAACTTTTTGGCCAAACAAAATATGTATTACGTATCCAAAAATCCACTGACTTATCAAACAACCCTCGTATGTGCAAATAAGACTCATCGACAGGGGAATCGCATTGCAAAATGATTGCTTATAGCCTCCCGTTTATTGCAGCATTATCTCGTCATGGCCTGTGGATTGCGGCACAATTAAAAGTGTCATACGATTGCGGGCTCCAATTCTGAGCTATCATGGTGGCAGAAGTCGCCCCGTGCAAGAACTTACTAAGTGCACGAGAGGTATGAGAGGCGTTTGAAGTTTTCTGAATAAGAGATAAGTGATCGCTTTAGGTGTTATCCTAATTGCAATTTTAGCACTGTTTTCAAGGTTTTTAGTTATTTGCATGAAGAAAATTTAAAAAATAAAAGGACGATATGGGGATTCTGAAGGTACACATAACTCAAAGCTATACCAAGTGCACTTAGTGTTTCGTTTGATCGTTTCGCCTTACAGAATCTCACCCCACTGGGCTCGCTTGGTTGGACTCTGGACATTTTCTTTCTTGTCTTAAGTGCAGCTGTTCGCTATTTATTTATTAATTCATTTAATTTTTATCAGGTAAATAGCATGAATCGGTGATTGCTAAAATAAAATAAGTGGCATTTTTATTTTTTTACAGGAGAAACGAAAAATGGTAGAGGAGTCAATTTGTCTTAGTACAAAATGCGGATTTTGCGATCGAGTTTCTGTGAGTTTTAGGTACCTACACATAAGCTGTGTAAAAACGTAGTAAAACTGATTTCGAAAAATCTGTTACTTGTGTTTTTTCAACAATCACCGAATCAGCTACTGTGTTGGTTTTATTGAAGTTTCGATGTTAAAAAAAAGTATTTTCCTGAAAAAAGGCATTTACATATACCTTTACAATAAATATATACTAATATAATCTTTCCTGAAAGTGCAATTGTGAAATCGATCGGGAAGCCCTGGCTTATAAATACAACGCCAAAACATTTGGCAACATTTTCCTCTATGTGTAGTAAATACCATTGGAATGGCAGATTTTGTTCAACTCAAATAATAAGTAAAATTAATTTAATTTAACTTGTATAATTACTTTTCTTAATATGTCTAATTATTAAACTTATTTGTTTTGCGTATCATTTATTATTACTTTACGAGGGTATTGCAGACACATTTTAACGGGGGATAAAAATTAGTTCCATTTAGAGGGATTTCTGGAAGAAATCGAGTTAGAGTGATTTACTATATTTTTTCTAGGCGAATTTATTTAAGGTATAAAATAGGAAAGTAGGTACATTTTGAACAAAATTAGTAATTTTTGATTGGGATGTGAAAGTAGCAGTGTTCACTCGTTTAAAAAATGATTCTATTTTAAAAAGGCAATAACCAACAACACAAATGTTGGGCACCTGCAATTTTGCAATTTTTTTTACTTTTTTTCCCATCACTCTAACTAGAACAACAACACAAACGTTGTTTTGTAAGTGCAATATGTAAGTACATTTCTAAATCCATATATACATATTGTATGTAGAAACACAACGTATCGTCGCGACGCAACACTTGCGGAAGGGAGATCCCTTTTTTTTTTTTGTTTTTGTTTTTTTCAGACGAAAAATTCGACTTAGAGGAATATTGGAAAAGGTCAAGAATTAAAAGAATATGTTCGAGTTAGAGTTATTTTCGACTTAGAGGATGACTTTTCTATGCAAAATTGAAGGGAATGCAAAAATTGGGTCGAAAAATTTGTGTTAGAGGTAAATTCGAGTTAAAGGAGGTTCGACTTAGAGGTATTCGACTGTAGTAATTTGTTTATTTAGATAAATATACTTATTTCGTACCTTCAAAATTAAGTTGGAGGAAAACTGCAAGTGAGTATTAATCATATCGACAAAATAGTTTATTTAATTCAAAAGAACAATAAATGAAGAATTGATAGACTCAAGAAGTCTGCTGATGAATCAACAAATTAAAATGCTGGAGCTGACAAAATAGTGCTATGTAACCAACAATCTGTTTATAGATTCAATAGTACTGAGAAAATATTTCTATATAATTAACAATATTTGCTGTAAAAAAAAATTGAAAAATGTTCTTTGTAAAAGCAACAGTTAATTTTTGATTTGAAAAAACAGCAGCATTATGATTAATTTAACAAATTATTTTTATACGCACAAACAAACAATTTTTGTTAACACAACAATTTTTTATCATCACAACAAAAGTCTTAAGACAAGATAAATTTATCAATTTGGTTTTTGTCTTTTTATCAAATTAACAAAAAAATTGTTAATAATATCGATTTCGTTTGTCAATAGAAAATATTGTTAATTATATAGAAATAATTTCTCAGTACTATCGAATCTCAGCTCCAGCATTTTAATTTGTTGATTCATCAGCAGATTTGTTGAGTCTGTAAATTCTTCATTTATTGTTCTTTTGAATTAAATAAACTATTTTGTCGATATGATTAATACTCACTTGCATCACAACAAAAGTCTTAAGACAAGATAAAACTTATTAAAATGTTGTCAATTTGATAGAAACATTTTGTTGGACAATAGTGACAAACAATTTGTTGAATGAAGCCCCATTTTTATAAAATATACCAGGGTTTTATTTTCAGTGAAGCTAAATCGAGCTTATGCCAGCATCCCAACCACCTGATTAACAAAAGGCTTACCCTGACACTATTCAAGTATCATTCGCGATATTCAGCATAGCCCCTTGTCACAACTCAAGAAGATGTAAAAACCCCGCACCAACTTATGGTTGTGAGAAGCCATTCCTAGGATGGACATATTTCTCCCCACTGTTTACTCTGAGTTATTAATTGTTTGCTATCGACTTGAAACAGAGAAGGACTATCAATGGAAATAAAGCTCGAGCAATTAGTGACACAGACCGTCCTTCATATGCCAACAGAGACCGTCATCAATTACCGCAAAAGTCAAAAATTAAAATTCATCATCGACCCAGTTATTGCGAACTAACGTAAAGAGATGAGAATTTTTTGCCAATCGAACCATTGAATGAATGAATGAATAATTCTGTCACGTTCCTCTACACATCTGTCCGTTGAGAGAACAAACGTCAAACAAATCGCATCGAAGCGGAATAATCGAAGAACAGTGTCATTAAATATCATTCATCCCGAAGGACTATGTCACTTCGATTATGCCATCACCGCCACAGCCACCATCATCAGCATCATCGTCATCATCATCATCATCAGAGACAACTTCAGTGCAGACTCTCAATTCCAAGCGATTTGCTTGCAATTTAATCAGAAGTTAAACGAGTGCTTTGTGCCACCCCTGCCATCCGTCTCTGCTGCAGACTTTCACTGGAACAGATCCAACGACAATCCCCTCAAGTGGATAAATCACCTCAAAACTTCGACAACTGAAAGTGTTCTAATTGACAGCCCTTATGAGAGGAAATCTGTAAGACCCAAAGGACATCTCCATGAAACAAAACAAAGGAACTGATACGCCGCCAAAGCTTAGTAGGGGTGGTATAATTTGGTTTTTGTTTCGCTTTAAAGAACCCACCACGTTACATCACTCAATAAGAGATTATCCGAGATATTCTCGATTTTTCGTTCGTTCTGTCGATTTTTTCATCCTCTTTCTCGGTGTCGTTTTTTGTCACATTTAATCCTTATACAGGATGAACAGTCGACAAAAAAAAGAAATGCTGCTGGCTGCTGCACACGAAATCGATTTTCACATCGAATTACAAGAGCTCGCAGATTGAGACCAAGAGTCAAAGGGACATGGTTGTACAATTATCAGGCGGCGGGGTGGACACGGCAATGTTCAGCACACGGCTGCAATGTTGTAATAATTATTCACTTGTTGTGCAGCACAATGGACGGCAATATGGCGTAAAAATTAAGTGTGAATCTGATTTAGAGGATTGCGGTGGCGGGGAGGAGTAAAATACAAATCAAAAATGCAACAAAAAACACATTCAAACCGGAATGGTTCAACTGAAGGTATTAACTGGAAGCACGGTCGTTGGATATGGACATGGTTGCACACGGAACGAATGTAAATACATGCATGTCTCTGCATGTCCCTATAATCTGATTAAATTGGCTCCTTGCCACTGCAACAGTGTTACACTGGGGAACTGTGACGATTCTGCAGGGTGCCGCTGCATAATGGATACCAGTCGTCGTAGTGGACACAGTGTAAGCTGCCTTTCGGGTACTTCTATGGGAATGTCTGATCCTATTGATTTTCACAGCACGTATATGACATAACCATTTGAGTTGCACCGGTGTGATTTGGTGAGTCTGCAGCATGCATGACACCAATCAGATCACCTCGACTTGTAAGTGTTTATGTTCGCCTGCGCGATTGTGTATGTGTGTGTGTGTTAAAGCAGCTTTGTTATGTTGGCCTCTGTCTGGAGCTAAAGGAGTGTTTCCGTTTTATTTGTGTTGTTTTACAACTTTGATCGTTCCGAATTTACTAGGCGAATTGGGGGATAAAATAAGCTGCGGGTTACTAGCCTCTACCGTTAAGTGGCAGTGTTTTGTGGTTTTCAGCACTCGCAGAAAATGGGTTCGCAATTGGGCTTCTATGGAAATTCTGTTTCGCTTTTACATGAGTGGTGCAGTTCGGAGTAGCTACATCTCCAATTGAAGTGTTGTTCTTTTCAACAACCCATCAAGTGAAAACGTAGGAGCAATGGCTTAGTGGTTAGTGTGTTGGACTGCCAAGCGAGGGGTCCCAGGTTGGAAAAAACCCAAATTCCAACACAAGGTTTTTTTCACTGCGCCACCTCTACCGAACGTCTGAAAAACTTCCGAGAGTATAACTGTCATGAAGAAGCTTCTCAATAAGCCGTTCAGACTCGGCTTAAAATTGTAGATCCCTTCCATTCATCCCAAAAATGAAAAACTCACACGAAACGAATGGTTGTGAGAAGCAAGGAATAGGGTCCCTACAGACCTGTTGAAAATGAGCACCTATCAAATGAAAACTCGGACCAAAATTCGCACTGGAAATTCTGAGGCCCACACTTAAAGCGAGAATTCAAAAGTCATTCCGCACTTTTTCCAATTCTTTAGTTTTCCTTGTTCCATGTGGTCCCTTCATAGCTTTCGATCTTCTGCCACTGACTATAGACAGATTTCAGTCTTGATCTGACCATCACATCCTGTATCTACCTTGAGAATGCCTATGCCTGATGACTGATGCAAGCCCTGGCAAGTCTCGGAATCCGAGGTGAGGACATACGTTTAACGTGCCGTAGGCATCGAAGCACGGACCGCTACTTTCAGAGAAGTAGCAGTCGCAGTAGAGTCACATCAGAGTTCCAAAGAAGGTATTTCATTTCGGCCGGCAGCTGTGCCCGCCAACTAATTCTTTGAGTCTTACCCCAATTCCACGACCCAAGAGTAAAATTCATTGAGCACCTCCGAACTAGAGACCTAAAGACTAAAAACAACATATACCTAACACCAAGTTGGGTCCTCTTGATTACCTGATTGTGTTAAGTCTGACCTAGACTTGGCAATCATACAGAAAAGAATAAAACTTATAATAAGAATACTCTTCACATCGATTTTGGATATGGTTCCGAACCACTTAAACTTCTTCAACTGCATCAGGGGAACTGCACTAATACAACTTTTGGTTCATATGTAAATACTAAGTTATAATTATAAAAGTATTTAAACGCACCTAACCTATGAGAAGTGTCCGCAAAAATGTATATCAGACTATCTGTACCGCCTAAATTGATTTAATTATTACAATCCCTTTTAAAAGTTGAACCTCTCTTTTGAACGAATAAAACTCTTTTGGAATTAAAATCAATTCAATGCATAGTTACGACTTCATAGATTTCCGGGTCGGCTTCTGGATCGTTTTGGTCCGGTCAGATTTTCTCAATCGGAGATCGACAAGAGCGCCACCTGTTGGGTCCAAAATATCCTATCTTCCCAGCTGGAACCAAACATATCTATCCATCCACAAAATTTCATTGAAATTAGTTGAGTGTTTTCGAAGATCGACAACAGCGCGACAACACACGCACAAAATTTAATTGAAATTGGTTCTGTGGTTTTAAAGATCGACAAAAGCGCCACCTGTCGGACTCATAACTATCCTATCCTTTAATCTGCAACCATCCATATGCATCCGAAAAATTTTATTGAAATCGGTTGATTGGTTTCAGAGATCGACAACACCATACACGACATATTAATACGTATTACTCCTGAACCAATACACATTCGAAGACCGTATATACACATAACCTTGGTGTTGACCATAAACTAAGTATTAAATAGACCGTCAGCTCCCGCGCACCTACCCGATTCCCCCCGCAAATTTTTCAAATAAAATTCTCTCTTAAATTTCCTATCTGTGAATACGTGTGAAGCAGCAAAAAAAAATTTTTTTAAAAGGTGGGAGGAGTAATAAAATACTGACACTCAGCAGTGTTCCTGCATTGTGGCATCTCTACCTTTTTGTGGGAATTTAAATTTTTGAAAAACTTTACTGCGTAAAAGGAAAAAAATGTCTTAATTGTTGGACTATCAATAATCTGTCAGAAAAACAGTCGAACTACATTTCACTATGAATATCAACGCACTAAATGTACATAAAAAAGAGATTTGCCTTAAGCAAAAATTTCTATTATCAAAAAATTATCATTATAATGTTAGCAAACTGCGATTTTTATACTGAAGATTAATTTAATATGATTTTCTCTCCGAGCAATACAAATTTTACTTCTAAAAGTATGTATTTTCCATAAAAAATCTAAGGGAATTTGAGTTTAGTGAAAAGGGAAAAATTAACACGCTTCGTGTGAAAAATAAAGAGAGAGTGCTGAGAGCACTGACTGAGAGTTAGTGTATTTGGTGAGTTTCTGTCAGCTGATGGATGCGTTCTGAGAGTTTAAGCTCGTTGTTTTATTTCACCACGAAAACATGTAGATATTCTCCAAAATGTAAAATAGCAAATGTAATCAACATAAATAAACAAAGGAATAATGTGTGAAATAAAATAAGATATTTTTGTTCCTATAATTATTGTGTCTGTTTTCGTTTGCTGTTTTTGGCGAAAAATGATTTCACCGTGAATGTCCACAGAAAAACGGCAAAGATTTTAAAGAGAAGAATTGATTACGACTATTAAGATTTGAAATAGTATGACTTTTTAGTTATAATCTTTTCATGAAGATTCCGTTTATTAAAAAAAAAAAAAATTTATTAGAAAATTTGGAAAAATTGAACAATTAATAAAATTACATTTGAAATCAATTGCGTCAGCCGAGAATATGAATAATGTTCATTTATAATAAAAATAAAAAGTCTAGTAGACACAATCAACGAAAATTTATTTTCTTTAAAATTTACGGAAAAGAACGAAACTCAAAATGTATTTAAGCAAAATTGGAAATAAACATGTTTACTGATTTGTACCTTGATATGTCTCACGCATTTAAGTTTTGCTGCTTACAATTTATTTGCTTTTAATATATACGATTCATAAACATTAGTAATCAAATATTTTTTTATATTAATAAGCGTTTTTTTTTTTTATTTTTGTCAATGATTCATATAGTTTATCGATTTCGATTTTTTACAACAAAGATGAAAACATCCCGTACTATATCGATTATCTAGGTAAAATGAACGAAATCCTAATACGTATACCTACCTAACCTATGCGTTTTAATAGAATTTGATACTAAATTCACCACACCATACCCACCATTTTCTTAACACGTCCCGATAACGGGCAGTTATTTTAATTATTTGAATTTATTTCAATGTTACCACAGAATGAACTGTCAGGCAACTGTCAGGTTCCTATGTGCGAGAGTATGCGTGCGGCTAATCTACTTTAACATGGCACACATACTTTGCCACATAGAAACACGGAAAACAGCTTGTAGGCAAATTCTCTTAAGTTGCAAGAGCTGACGGTCTATTTAATACTTAGTTTATGGTGTTGACATCACCTTTAATCTGAAATTTCTAGAAACAAAATCGGTTCACGAATTACAGAGAACATAAATTTCAAACACAATTGAATTTATCTTCTTTCTTCTTTCTTTTCTAATATATAAAAATCTCGTGTCACAGTTTTAGCGTTTATACTCCTCCGAAACGGCTCGACCGATTTTGATAAAATTTTATAATATGTGTGTTCAGTAGGTCTAAGAATAGGTTTATAACTAATTTGTATACCCCTAAGTGTTAAGGGTGGATCACCCCAAAATTTTTTTTTTCATTTTTTGTAAACAATTTTTATTTTTTATTTTTTTATGGTGTGGAATTAAAAAATACATTCAGTCCTTAATTTTCCCCCTCCCACCACTAAGCCCTACTTTCTAATAGCATTTTATATTTTTTGACCCCAGTCGATAACTGATTAATTAACACTTGATCAGCTATCGACCGAAGCGCATACAATTTGCTAATGCAATACATCGTCATGACATTACAGCTCGTGTATTCAGACAAAAGTTAAAGTCTTTACTCTTTAATAAGTTTCATTACGAAATCACATGTATTTGGTCCTACACGTTGCTGAATGTATTCGGTTTAATGACAAAAGCGGGGATTACCTCATGCACACATTTTGATTTGGTTAATCAATAAAATACGTCCTGAAGAAATCGATAGGTAGTGTAATTTCTGCGAAAATTCCAAATCCGTCTACTGATCAATTGCTGTTTGATATTTTTACAGCTAACATGATTCCTGGCCCATGCGGTAATTTCAATTGTTTATCGCCGTGTATGGCAGATGGAAAATGTACCAAAGGGCTTCCTTAAAATTTCACTAACTATACGATCACAAATGTTGACGTATATCCAATATATCGTCGAAGAAATTCCGATAATGGCGGACAATCATTTATTAAAAATATCAACAACATCGACATTGACATTGGCAATCGTTGGTTAGTGCCTTATTGACCTCAACTGAGCTCAGTTCAGTGAAGAGCATCAAATATGTTTGCAAGTATGTGAATAAAGGCAGTGATATGGCGGTATTTTGAGTTGAAAATACCATACCAATGTGACTGCTCCTCCAGTGAATAACAATAGGTCTTTTTTATTATGCTCAAATGATCTATATAGATCATTGATTTCCACGGTTTACAACAACAGTACGTGATCCATGATCTATTTAGATCATGTGGGTAAATTAAAAAACGCCTAATGTCTGTTTGTGGCTTAGATTTGAGCACACCATGTTTTTCACACGGACAATTATACGTGGCATGCTCTCGAGTGGGCAAACCATCCAGTTTGTTTGTTGATGGAATGACAGAAAATATTGTATTGTATTGCACTAAGAGATTAATATTGTTGACTAATATTTTCAGAATTCGTATATTGAACACAACCCGTAAACTGAAATTAACAATTTTTTAAAATTTCTTTTCTTAAACCTGAGTAGGTTTACCATTTGTCAAAAAAAAAATCAACAAAAACAAATGGTTGTGAGAGGCCAAGCCAACTAATTACTTATCATTAAAATCGTTTTCGACAACACCGTATTGAATACCTTTCTACCGATTTTTATCAACGTCTTCCGACTACTACACAAGCTGATGGTAGTATTAATCTAAGTGGTCCCGGTCCATCCGTCAGGCGTGGCATGGTTAAGTTTAAATATTTTGAGTTCTCCGTTAAAGAATTCTGAAAAGGAACTCAGAAAAGGTCCTATTCGTATAGGACTACATATTATATCGCCGTTTGGGAGAACCCGCCTTTTGAGGCCATGTTAAGACTTAAAAAAATAGGGAAATAGGCACATAAAAAACGGATAGTTTTCCATGAGTCTGTAATTCGAGTTAAACCAGCATCTAGCGAAGCAGAATGTTTTTGACCATCGCGAATTCCGAAAGACAAGTTTAGCAAAGGTTATTTCAAATTCTTTTAACAATCATTAAGAAACAGTCCCGTTAAATTTTTTGAAAAGCAATTTTCCACGCTTCCAACTTATTTTTGAGTAAACTTTAAACTTTGTAAGCTTCTCCATACTGACGAATGAGCCATCGTGGTTTGGCAAGCCACTGAGTTCTGCACAAATTAAATTAAACTTGCAGTGAGCTTTCCGAGCAATAAAATAAATCACAATAAAAAGAAAATTTGGCATCTTCAACTCAAAAGTATTTGGAACAAGCAGACCTACCCGCCTTTGCTCGAGTCTTTTATTAACAAACCATAAAGTAAATAAGAGCCAAGAAGACTGATTCTAGATAGCCATTGAATCGGAAACTAAATGATTCACCGACCGACTGTAATTCTTACGAAATAGTTTTCTGCACGAGAAGAATGCAAATTGAATGACTTCATAATTTCATCCTCCCAGCAAAATTGTGAGTTTGTGACTTGAAATTGTTCCTGTATGGCTTGTTCAAGGCAGATCACGAGCTCGTACTTCTCGTGTTTCGTGTAACTTGAAGCATCTATTCCACGATAGTTTGGTTATCTGTTCAACCAGTTGCTCAACTCCTTAGATTTATTGCTGACTTGAGTTGTGCACGGTGTGACGAAATTTGTGAGCCTCTGGGAATACAGCCATTATGTTGGAGTCAATCAACTCATTCATGCATTGTGTCTTAAATATGGCGAATCATATAGTGCACAAATGTTGGTCGTAGAAGAAACTTAGCTTAGATATAGGCGCACTAGGATCAATTGCCTATAATTTTTATGAAAAACCAAGTCAATTTGCGACTATCTGTCGAACTTAGGTGGAAATAATATTTGATGTGGTTGTGAGTAGCTGCGGAGGGTGTTCACCTGGTTGCCCAACCAACGCGTAGCCACTTTGAGCAATCACAACAAAACCAATATTTATCAACTTGAGGATACTTTTTTAGGCAGACAACATGTTGATTAACTTGGTTTTCGATGTCATTTAGCAATTGAATGTTTTTATCAACTAGGTGTACGAGATTCACAACGCGTTCAACGCTAAAATCTTCACTTCTATTTGGAACTACGTTGCTTAACAAAAACAATGTCGGCTTTTGCACTAAAGTTTGCTGCAGTGAACGACCGCCATTAAGTCGATTTCATTAAAATCAATACAATTTACAGTTTTCTTCAGTTTTCTTTTTTTGACCAATGTTAGGCTCCCAGTAGCAGATGAAATACTATCAAGACAATGGGGTAGATGTTAGTTTAATAGGTTTTCAAAGTCAGCATAAAATTACGGCTTCTCTGTCCGACTGGTTCACCTGGGGACGAAACTCAATTGCCTTTGGCGTATCAAAAGCCATTTGTCGAAATAACTAGATTACCTACAAATCGCATATTATTCCAACAAAACACACAACGGATTACGAGGAGCTATCTACCCTCTGCAATACTTGATCCAGTCAGCACAACAATCTGAAACAATTCAAAGAAATCCCGCCCCGCATTAGCATCCAAACACCCAGCTGTTCACACCCAGACATAAAATCAATGAAATCTGCCAGCTTAAGTCGTGCTGTGTGCCATCAACTAGGCGAGCAACAAAATAAAATAAGAAACCATCGAGGAAGAACAAATAACTTGGCTTGTTAACAAAGCCAATCGTTGGCTTTAACCTTCAGATGCCATCGAAAATCCCGGTTAATAGCAGACTTGGGTAGAAACGTCCTTGAACTGCGCCGATATTGACAACCCTAAGCCCATTAATCATCCTTCACGGCCGTATAGCGCTAACGAGCTCTTTACCTATACCACCACAAATGCTGCGAGCTCCTTTCCCATCGCAGCCAACAACCTTCAGTTTGTGTAGAACGAACCCACACTCACAGATGCCTTTCGCAAATTTTCTCCATCAATTAAAAATTCATTTCCTCGACGGCGATATTGCTGGCACCGCACCGACACAACTTTTCGGCATCTCATTTGATTGGAAATTCCATCCGATAATTGAATATACGACCTGGCACCATCATGCATATGTTTTCAAGGATACTGCCGCGCGTCTCGTTCCCTATGCGTGTAACCTCTGCTGGCAGACCGCATAACCAAGCATCGCAGGATGATATTTCATCCCGTGTACAGCCGAATTTCTTATGGCAGATTAAAATTAATTAAGATCTTCGGGGAGAAATTAATATTTTGAATTTTGAATTTTGAATAGTGAAAGCAACAGCAGCCGGCGCTGCGATAGCAGACATATGTGGCAGGGACTCAAATTCAAAATTGGCAACCTCCTTAGATTCGGCGCGGATGGGGGGTGGGGACAGATTGCCACGAATTTGATTGCCATTCCATCTAATTACGCATCAGGGAACGATAATGCTGTGCGGTAAGTCGACTGGCAAACGGAATGGGAATAGGAAATGCGAACGATTGGGATTGGGAGTGTGGAATTCACGATCCTACATAAATTTGGCAAACGGTTGTGCTCCTCGTTTTCAGAGATTTATGGGCCAGTCAAGTCAGCAGTAATTGCTGAAAGAAGGCGTTCTGTAGGTGGGACAGGACTTTTATTTAGGCTGTTAAATATTTACAATAATTTGTACAAATAATTCATTTGATTGTACGCCTGCTGGCATTTCCGATTGGGACCCTTCTTCGCCCTTCTGTTGCGTGAAACATCTTGAGAAGGGTTATTTTCGATTCAAATTCATTAGATGGCGAACAAAAGCAGGGGGTGCTCTGCGCAGCGCATGGGCTAACCCAAACTTGGGCTGTATACTCTGCTTTTCTCTGTGCCAAATTATTTACTTCTGCAAACAGTTTTGTCATTCACTGGCAAAGGAAGATGTTTTTGTTTTATTTGACATTTCCATCTGCTTCTATCAACGGTCCATGGGATGTTGTTGACTTGACTTATGCTTTTGCCCACGCAATTAAAATCGATTAAATAAATTTGTTTCAGAAGTCGATCAAAGGGGACAGGTTTTCTCTCAGGAGATTCGTTTGAAGCTCCAAAAATTATAAAAATACACACTTATAAATGAGCAAAGAGCAAATCCAAGTCAGTTGAGGTAAAGTTTTCTCTGCTATCTACATTCTATTGAAAAAAATTCAAGCTTTCGAAATTATATGGCAATAGAAAAGTGGATAAAGTCGTAGGAGTGAAGTCAAAAACACATCGGAAAAGGCTACCTGTTCTCTAAAAGTAGTCTCGTAAATAGCGGAAGTATCGTGTACTTCAGCCCTATAACAAACCACTAGAACAGGTCTCCA
This sequence comes from Cheilosia variabilis, assembly GCA_951230905.1. Lineage (NCBI taxonomy): Eukaryota > Metazoa > Arthropoda > Insecta > Diptera > Syrphidae > Cheilosia > Cheilosia variabilis. The sequence continues at coordinate 48,123,198 of OX579676.1, forward strand.
AAATTTTCATGAAGGGATGCTTTTAAAGGACTTATAACCAAGCCTGCAGTAATTTAGCTGTTGCTCTGCACTAAATTTGGACTCCATAGCAACTTTGTGCGAAGTACACGATTGGGTAATTTGGCTAAAGTATTTAAGCTTTGGTTCAATGCTCCAAGCACAAAGAAGTGGCTCACATTTGTCTCAAAGCATAAACATAATTTTCTAAAAAAAGAAAATGTTGACAAATAAAATAAAGTGCACGACTGGGTCGAACGTAACTTTATCGTACATCAAAAGTTTGGTTGGTTGTTTTCTTATTTTATTAAGTAGGTAGGTACAGATCTGAGAACCGATGCTAGATAAAAGAAATGGGTGCAAATGAAGTGGGAGTTTCTAATTGTGAAAGGAAGTGGCTGCAATTATTTTAAGGTGCATATTCAACATGGTTGAAAACGGGGTAATATTTGCTAAAATGAAGATTTGCGTAGCTGTTATTGCATTTTTATCGGAAGTAGGGGAGATTATAACAAAAATTTAGCATAGATATGTGAAAATAGATTGGGAAGTATAAGTAATAAAACAAAAATAAAGGATTTTTTTCAAATTTTTTGAGAAAAACTAAGTACGTATCTTATTTCAAATACTGATTTTATCTTTAATATGTATTTGGATCAAAATCGGTAGAGCGGTTTTTGTAAAATTTCGCAGACCAAATTGTACCAAATATTGCAATGTTTAGTTTGAAAAATACTATTGCTTAACTATTTAGCTAAAAACCGAGTACATGTTATTGTTCGGGATGTAAGCATTACTTGGTTTTTAGGGTTTTATCGAAATCGAAAATGGGGTTTTCGAGATATAAGCAGTTTTTAAAGTGAGCGTTTCCAGTGATTCGAATTGAAAATGAAGGACGGAATAATTTTGAAAACATCAATTTTACTCTATGTTTGCATATTGGGCAAAATCATGCCGCTTTGAGGTAAACTAGGGAAAACTATATTTTTCAAAAATGACTTCTTTCAGAAATCCATTTTACGATAATACCGAGAAAAACTGAGTTTTCTATTAAGTTAGAAATGACCATATTACCTTAGAAATTAATTTTTGTTACAATCGTATAGACCGTTTTCTAGATATGTATGTCCAAATTTCAAAAGTACCGTTACTCGATTTATTTAGCGGAGAACTGAGTATGCAGTTATGTTTACCTCACCTACATAAGCTTAAATATCAATTTTTGTTGAAATCGTGAGAGCCGTTTTCGAACAAATCATACTGGTATAAACATTTTGTATGGGAAGTACCATTAATATTGAGGTTACCATGCAAAAAAAAAAACGGCCCCGAACTGTCTGCCCCCAAACTGTAAATCCGAAGTTTTAACCAAATCCGTTCAGCCGCTTAGGCTGTAGGCCTCGGGACATACAGACAGACAGACGGACAGAATTTTGCGACCCACTTTTTTGAATTCGCCTATCATCGTAATGTCAGAATTGATTAACATCTCGAGTTCGAAATTTTGTACGAATACAATAAATCTTGCTCTTACTAGTTAATGGAGAAAGTTAAAAACCTTGAATGTGAATTTACTCGATTGAACGCCGTTAAAAACAAACCAAGTGAACGCTCCCATAAAATTATTTTTCTTATGAATTACAAAATTCTCCGTCCTCGTTTCATTTAACTAATGTGGCTCGAACTTGTGTGAAATGGCTCGGAAAATAGTTCTAGTTTGTCAGGTACACTAAAAGTGATGTCCACAAGGAATTCGCATGTATGAAAGACAATTATCAATTGCAGACTTTTCGGTCTCCCTGAAAACTTTTTACAAAACTTCCTCAGCTATAAAGGTCGTCTGAAATTCGGTCTCTCGTGATTAGGATACACCTTAAGCCCAGGAAAGCCTAAGTGAATGTAGCATTTTGACAGAATTCAGAGAGTTCTTGAATTGTTGAACTTGTTTTTTTATGCGTTGTTGAGGGTTTGAAAAAACCTGGATGTCACCGCGGTTATATTGTTATTTCTGCATCCCTCCACTAGTTTCTCACAGCGCATATAATAGATTTTCACTTGCAAGCCACCCGATTGCCCTGTACTTTGTTGTTCATATTCCCCACGTGACCAATCCATTTTAGATTCACACTTTTAGACCACATCACTGTTTACTGTTTTGTGAATTTAAGTACGATAGTTCAATCTTTTTCTCTCCCTATACAAACTGGACCAAGACAGTGGTCCCAGATTGAGGAGAAAATCGCCAATTTTGGCGCTTTTTCAGTAAAAAAGGGGAAAGCGAGGAGAAAGCTTAAATAAAGGGGAAAAAATCAAAAATCTCTTTGGAACTTAAATTGCTTAAAAGTAAAATTTAAACGCAAATCCATTACACATAAATTTCAAAGTTTACTCAGAATCAAATGTTCACACTAAATATCAAAGAAAACAGCCCATCGAACGTCTAAGTAAGAATTTTTGGGTATCTGAATGCACTCACTCGATTTGACGTTTTGTCTAATACAGGGTGTCCGCCGGGAAGGTATACTACTTTGTTTGTTTATAATTTTTGATTAAATGAAAGAGAATGGATCTTATATTGATAAATGTTTTATTTAATGTCGGCAATTATGTATGGAATACAATATCAGGTAAATGTCCGCCTCTGTTAATCTCACAAATGCGAGCCCTTTTGAGCACATTTTTCATTACATTGTCACACATTTCACGCCGTATTTCATTAATTTCATCACGAATATTTTGTTTGAGTTGCTCAAGCGTTTCTGGTTTGTTTGCATAAACCTTGCTTTTCAGATATCCCCACAAAAAGAAGTCCGGAGCAGTCAAATCAGGCGACCGTGAAGGCCAATCAACATCACCATTTCTTGAAATAACTTGTTGCGGAAAGAGGTCTCGCAGTAATTCCATTGTAATCCTGGCTGTATGCGATGTGGTACCGTCTGAAGCATGAAGTTGTAGCGTTAAAAAGTTTTCAATCATATCACGATATCGCTCCCCATTCACAGTTACCGTTACGCCGTTTTCATTTTCAAAGAAGTAAGGTCCAATGACTCCTCCTGACCAAATTGCACACCAGACTCTTTCTTCGAAATCATTCACTGCACGATAAATAGTGCGTGTTGTTGTCTTTGTCATCGTCACTGTAATCGATAATTGATTTTGATAAAATGTTTTAACGATTAAAACACGTTGGTTTATCGAATATTTTTCCATTATAAATTTGCCACGTGTCTACTTCATGACTGCCAAATATGAACTGTCAGGACTAATGTTTACCAAAATGGCGGCAAAACAAAGTAGTATACCTTCCCGGCGGACACCCTGTAGAAAAGAAAATTACTTCGAATTCAAATTCCATATAAAAATAAAGGCAAATTCCACTTAGGGGAAAAAAGGGGACCTTTTTTCGAATTGGACCAAATTGTTGTCGAAACTTTTACGTTCCGGCTTTGAACAAAGATCTTCCCATAGCATCAAGACCGCGACTATAGGAGTCTTTTGAAATTACTATATATCTTTGGCTCTAGGGTTTACTTTTTAGATCAAAAACAGCGCTCGATCTCTGTGCCGGTAGAGTCCAGTTATATAAAGTATAAAGCGATGTTATATCTAGGTATCATAACGATGTAAAGCATACTTACTAGATGAAACCCTTATAATATACTTCGTTTTGTTCTTCCTTGCAGGGAGCCTTATCTTCGGTTCAATACTTTTAAATGCGTCATTTACAGGTCGACAGGGTCTGTCGATAATGTCAATATCATCAGACTCAAAGTAGTTGAGTGGACTGTTGAAAAACTGTACTTCTCATTTAGGGATGAGTGTTTGGTATGTTTGCATCAAGTATGATGCTAAGGAAGTACCATCTTATCTTACACCTTTGTCCACATCTAAGGGTTAGGTGTTGTTCTTGCCGATTACGATAGAGCAGCGAGATTTTCCGACCATCATTCTCCACAGACTTACGAGATTGGCAGGTATGATCAAACTTTACATACATTTGCGTAACTCTTTACTATAGTCGTCGTACGAGCCTTAGATTCGATGGACTTGTTGCGTACCGATCTTGAGTTGTTAAGATTCTCTAAAATTTACAGGAGTTTAAAAATTTAATTGACTGTTGAATTTCTTGGCCCTGATTTTCTTAGCACTGATATGAACTGAGAGCACAGTGTACCAGACAAAATCTTATACGCGACATTCGGAAAGACGCATTCCTCTGTATATAGTCGGCGCAGTTAGGAGTATGCTGGTTCCGGTGGATTTAGCACATGAAAGCGAGATTCTCTTAACTGTCGTATATTCATCAGGTTACCCTTTTTTAAATATGTTGTCCCATGCTTCTCACCAAGTTATCTCCCGCTAATTTCTGAGAATGTCGGCCCGTGGGCCATCCGTTCCTGTAGTCTTGTTTCAATAAAGTTGGAAAATCATTTAATGCTGGTCTAGTGGATGAAAATGTTGACTATCACTGTCACATGAGGTGGATCGTTCTCCCTATAAGCGGATTGTCGGATTTCCCCGCTGTTTACCAGTAGTTGGCCAGAATGTTCTGTCCTAATTCTATCTACTACCGTATTATGCGAATCTCAGCTATCTTCTCGCTCATTTTTTTTCGCGTGCGTAAAGCAATCTTACCGACTATTTTTTTACAGCATTAATTGGTAAATTTCCTTCTTGCAGTCATGCGGAAGTCGGTACTGGCGATCGAATCTGGGATTTCATTGTCGGTACGTGTGAACGCACGTTGGCCGTGTTGCTGTTGATCCTTTGCACTCAATGCTGGTGGTGTTCTTGCTGAAAGATCAAAACAGATGTACTCGGCAGTTGTTTTACAATAGAAGCCTTGCAAATCATTTCACATCATCCGCTGGATCTGAAAGAGTCATTTTTGCACCTTAGCCTCCGGAATTTTGAGGCACTGCACGTACGTTAACCGTCGATCGCAACCCGATCGATTTGGTCAACGCTTATAAATACTCAGTAGACCAAACGATGTCGAAGTTAATACGAACTAGGTTAATTGTGAGCCAACAATGGCATCAAAACCGAGGTATATCAGGTCAGATGTGCAGGCTGCGCCACATGACCGTAGAACCAAAGGCGTCTTGCTATACAATTTTTTTGTTAAAGCGCAATCTTGACGCAGTATTTTGGCCACTACTTATTGACGTTGAATGCTTCCTTCAACTCCCTCACCATTCTTCTCTGTGAAGGCGTGAAAACAATTTTGCCCTGGAGAGGGGTTACATCCTACGCATCCAAAGAAACCTTAGCCTTGCTCCTTATAATAATGATAAATATCACTGTGCCGTTTAAAACGATATCGTTACCTAGATGACCGCACCAATACACACATTATAAATAAATTATTAGTACATGTACCCACTCGAAAACGTCTCCTTTAACGACATATCCGCCCATTTCTCTTAGCATGTAACAGCAGCCAGCAACAGGTTTTCTTTAAGACAGTTCCCTTGGGACAAGTGACACAATTACAGTTCTGCCCTGCCCCCTTAATTAGCCTCGAAAACCACAAGTGTGCCAGAAATTTCCCAACATTATGCATAAATGGAATTTTATTTCGCCATAATAGTCCTTCAGTGGCACTCCTCAGGATCGTTATTTCCTGTGGCAATAAAAATCACTCTAAAAGCAAAATTTCCTTTTCATCTGTCATATTCCATCAAAACAGTGTCAACCATTCAACAGTGTCTACCTGTTCTGCAAGACGAATCCCTCAAAAAGAAGAATTCATCAAAACAAAACAGAGAAAATAAAACATTTTCCCTATTTAAATTCGCTGACGCCTATAATTTCTTTCCCTCAGATAATAATTTAAAAGAGAAACCGTCTAGATTGCCATTTTACTGGCATTGCCACCGCGAGCTGTCACCCTCATCGGCACCACCACAACAACCATCATAATCACCATAATCATCATCGTCGTCATCTCGTCGTCGCCCTCTCCTTCGACTTTGTGCGCGCAACCCTACTCTTTTATGTAGGTACCGGAAGAGCGGCAACCATCATCGCATTCCATTGCGACAACTGGAAAGATATTTTCATAATATGTATGTAACAGTATCCACTAGCGGGAATTTTTCTTTTCAGGCATAAAGTCCAAATTATTGCGAAAACGTCAAGTCTCCTCCAAGAATATACGAAATAAAAGCGCTGCTCCTTACTCCACCGCTGTCGCACAGCGAACGTTAAAAGAAACACTGTTATTCATTTAAATTTTTATGTCACAGGGATTGAGGATTGAGAACTGAGGAGGCTGTTAGATAAAAATAAAAAGGTAGCCAAGGAGAAGGAAATAAAACAACAAAAACATCCTTGAAGTCACTCACTCAAGTCAAAACCATCGCATTTGTTTTTTTTTTTTTTGTTATGCACATTTTATAATATTTAGACGTGTCCTTGTCCGTCGTCGCCCCATCGTCATCAACGCCATTGTCGCTGTCATCGTCAGCGTTTTTCTCATCGTTGGACGTAGTAGTTGTAGTAGTGGTACTGGTTGTAGTAGTTTATTTGTCGTCCTGGTGTTTACTACAGGCAATGATGCTAGAGCAACATAAGGGCATACCAAACAGCTCACTGTTACTGGCAAAAGATACCAACATTGTCATTTCATGTTTTATTGTCAACTTGTCTCTTCTCTACTTAAGGCGCATTGGCATAGCGACTTTTGTGGTACACAGCAGAATCTGCGGCTGATTCCGAGCTGCTGCCATGCAAACTGCTTTGTATAGGCCGCTGTCCTTCACCACCCTTTTCTTGCCTGTACTTTAACAACTTACCGCAGGCGACCATCAACTTTATTATTATTTCCTGCGAGGATGTTCTAACATTAAAAACGCAACAACGATGGCAGTGTCTTAACTATGTGTATATAAATATAAAATGAAAATTTATACAAAAAAGGAAGAAGAAAAATAAATAAATATATAAAAATGCAAGGAGAATGGGTAGATGAAATGGAACCACGGTAGGTAGGTATATGATGGATGAAACTGGAGCAAGGTGTACTCTTACGCGCCTTGCCGCTCGTCGTGTGTTACTTCTCGAAAGAAAATCGACTCGAATGGGCTTGAGGAGGAAACAGATTGGAGTCATGGTTTTCAGTGCTTCATAAGAAACACATTTTCTTTTTTTTTTTCTTTTTTGCTGAGTTTCTTGGTTTCTTTTATTATCCGCATGTTCTCTGTGTGCTTGTGGATGAGTGTGTACCTCCGTCACAGCTGGATTTATATTTATGGCGAGAATGAGTTGGAAAAGAATATCTCGCCAGCAATGAAAACAAATATCTCGAGAAGCAGCAGCAATAGTTCAGATGATGTAATCGGAGTGTTTGGCAACAAGGAAGTACAGTAGGGGGATTTTTCATAAGTACACCTTTTTTAATTGAGAACTTTCGCAAATGATGCTACAAAGTAAGTTATTATGCCCTAACTAAGTATCTAAGAGTTGACACCCTGTCACCGAAGCTATTTCCACGGACGAAAACTCGGTCGGGAAGGTGCCCAATTCACCTACCAGTACCACTGCATTGCGCAACCTACCCTTTGCTAACTATTAGTACAGGAGGAACTTACCTGTTTTCTTTTTGATGGCAATCATGATCGTTTTACATAATGGGTCGCATGAATAAAAACTAGCATTTGCTTTGACCAAAATAGAAGCCCTTAGCAATTGCTTTGAATCGGTATGAATACAAATCTACTTTGCTAAAGTAAGTTCGAAAATAACATTTACTTCGCTGTACGTGTGTTTGTCTTGCAGTTACAGTTCCTGTCAAGCCTGTATGCATTTTATTTTTTTAATTTTCCTAGACTTTTGTGTAAATTGAAATTGAAAAGATGAAATTCAGAAACATGAATGCAATCTATAGCTCCAATTGCACCTGGCTTGCACCTTGCACCAGCTCGTTGAATTGCCGGGAATTTTGTCCAATCATCGGTTTGTCGGAAACATTTGTTGATACCCTAATTAGTTAAAGAAAAACCAAGAACTACTGATAGGTTTTTGAACTGTCAACCTGAAAGTCCGGATCTCCTATATATCTTAGAAACGATTCTGTATAAACATTTTCATTTTCTTGGTTTTCCTCTTCAAAAAGAATTTAACTTAACTTCTTGGAAAAATAACACATTGAACGCTCACAATGCTTGTTTTATGTTAAAAACTAGCTGACCCGACGAACTTCGTACCGTCTACCAATTAATGAATGTAGTGATACATTTTAGCTTAACTTAATTTACGATTTTAATCAACATCGATATTAGTCTTCAAGACTTTCGACAAAAACGGGCTGTACCGCACAATCCAACTATTGTCGCCGACAAAATTTTCCCCTCTCACCTTCAGTGTTTTTCCATTATCCGCTGGTGATCGACACCGATTAAACGGAATGAATATACATAAAAGTATATTTAGAATGTACACATGTTCTCATACCGTCAGCAAAACATGGATTTCATAGCAAAGCATTTCACTGTAAACAGTAAGTAAATAATGAATGCGAATGCAAGACATCACTTAACGTCGTAAGAAAATTACCAGTCGTTCCAGAAATTGCCAGACAGTAAAATCATTGCGCCTCCAAAACCGTTTTTTGTCATTTGTTCACTATATTTCTGTTACATTTCGATTCGAGTATTTTCTATTTGTATGTCTTTCAAGATTATTTTTTTTGTTTTTTTTTTTACCAATCTTTCCAATATTTTAAAAATTATTCTGTTATTCGGGAGTCGGGACGGAGAATAATCCAACAAATTAAAGATCATCAAGATCTTGAGCCGCTACTTTAAGCGGCTTGTATTGATAATGCCGGCCAATTTTTTCAAGGGCTTATGGCCTACAGGTAAAGAGTTGTGTGAAAGGCTAACTACCTATCCAACCGTGCGAAACTGCAAGTTCTGCAGAGCCTCGTTGTGACGCCTTGACAAAACGTCGTAAGGTAGCTTCGGCGCATAATGCATAACCAAGTCAACCACTAGTCGAAGTGATTCCGAGGGGAGTACAAAGAATCTACAATGATCACAGTGCCACAGGTTAGGTTAGGTTAAGTTGAGTAGGGTTGTGAGATCGTCGCAAAAGACCGGGCACCATTACCATGACCATTGGTGAAAGCATAAAACCAACTCGTCCAAGCACTCAATTTCGCTACAGAATTTGAGCTTGGGCTTTCTTGTGTTTGAGAAGGCAACCTCTTCTAGAACTAGCAAGTTGCAACTGTACTAATGGTAAATTCGCTTACTGTTATTTTGACATCCAAAAAATATCTTGTCGCTTTAATAATCCAACGAAATACTTTCATGCTTCCTTAGATTTGCTTGTTAATTAAACAAATTTTGTTCAAGAATGTTTTCCGTTGGTTTTCATCCCTTTTTTCTTGGTTTTATACGTTTTCGCTCTTACATGTATTTTAAATAACAAAGAATGCAATGGAATTGGATTCGGGTTGTGGATGTGGTGTAGACTGTAACGGTCGCTCACACAACCTCAAAGTCACAGCGCCATCAGATAGGAACTTGTACAAAGTTTATTTGTTCTTTAGCCGCGGGACAGTCGGATAGTTTTCGTGGTGGTGGTAAATGCCCGTGCAATGTGATGACACTCAAAGTTGTCGTCGTCCTTGTATACAGGACTGAAAAAAAGTAGTTCTAAGTGTGTGCTATGTACGTGTGTGACACTTTTGCAACACGTGCAATTTATCTCTTAACCTACGAGCCATATATCTACCAGCATATAGGTCAAACATCTGATTAATATTTCGTGCCGATTTATAGGGGCAGATAAGTGTACGTGAGCTTTCTGAAATTTTGATTGCGCGCGTTGGTTGTCTCCATGGTTGGCGGGTAGGTTTTTTGTGGTTTTATTGTATCTGGGTGCAAGCAAACCATTTTGTATGCCACATCACATACACATAATGATCTAAATGATGGCACAAATTGCACATGTAGTGGTAAAGTTAAAAAGAAATAGCCCTTTTCTGGTACCTACGGCATTTAGGCTGATGAATAATTAAACAAACATTCAAAAAGGATATCCATGTTTTTATCCAAGAAGTCGTTTTTTAATTAACGTCAAAAGTGGATATGTATATGAGGCAATTTTTAAAGCAAACAAAAAAAAAAACACGAGAAATGATAGCTAAAACGAAAATCAGCATTTGAACTGGAGCAGTTATATTTTTCCACCACGAGAAGGTGGGTGGCTCAGCCACTTGCAAATAAATGGTTCAGCGGATCTGTCTTGGTTCGAAGTGCATTTAAGGTTTTAATAAGTCAATTGTAGGTACTAACTTGCCACAGCTTCACTTAGAATACGAATCGGGTCCATTGTGCCCGTTACGGATACCATCTCTGAAGCACCCGTTGGAGAGACAAAAACGAAACCACTGATTTCAACAGCACAGAAGTCAGTTTTCTTTATGTCAGCCACCTACACTCAGAAAAAAAAGTTGTAATGCCAACAATTTTCGTTGGTTAAAATGAACCCAAATTTTAAGAATGAAATTGTTGGCGATGATGTAATAAAATTCTTATGGAGAGTATATTACTCTTGCGCTGATAACCTGTTTCTTGACAATTTTAAAACGATTTCTTGTTAACAAAAATTATATTTGAACCAAGAACTTTTAACGTACCATTTTTTAAAAATCTCAATATTCTTCGCTTTACAATCTTTTTTTTTCTGAGTGTAGATTGTATATGCATGAGCCTTAAGAGTACTTAATGTTCTCTTACACCCAGAGCTCACTGTCAGGGCTGTCGTTTCAATCCAAAAAGCAGCAGTATTACCAGTTGACAAGCAGTACAAAGCAGTACCTATAGCGTTTACGATATAGCTATTTATGGAGCTACTAATGAACGTTAAAATTAAAGCACTTATCACACGTATGTATATTGCTTATACTCTTTATTTTATTCAAGAAAAAATATAAGACAATTCAATTGCACAAAGTAGTTAAAAAGTAAAAACAAATGAAGTAGTAAAAGAGAAAGTTGTGATATTAGCATAAGTCTTATATACATTTTGAACACATTATAATTAATCACATTTGGCTTGTCAATGCCATAACTTAATATACATACCTATTAGATAAGAAATAGATTGCACTGTTTACAAAAAAGAAGCAATTCCAATGCAAAAAAAGTATTTCAAAATTCGTTATTTATCATTAATTAAAGAAGTTACGTTTTACGATATTTTTTTTATTAAATTTGGTGGTGGCTTTAATTCGTTGCTTTTGTAATTATCGAGCATAAATTTGGCGCAAAGAATGCCGCTTATTGTTGACACATTTAAACAGTTCCTAGTTTTTGTCTTAATTAAATTAAGCTCAGAGAAACCTCTTTCGCAAGTGGCACTACTCTGAGGTAGGGCAATTAATGGTCCGATGAATGTTTTTAAAGACGGGAAGCTTTCTGCTCCCATAGTATTTTTAAGGAGGAACACTTCACTCCAAAAACTTTCGAAGTCTGTAGATATAGAAACATTTGTCAAATTCAAAAGACCCCTCCACTCACTATCAAGCTCTTCAATATTAACATCTCTAATAAGATTGGGAAATATGCCACGAAGCAACAAATGAAGTGTGCCGTGTGCGAGTGTCGCACTCGCAAGAATACTCACATAAGATGACGTAAGACGTAACTCTTATTTCAGAAATCAGAACAATTAGCGAAATCATACCGTCCCATCAGCCTTAGCTCCTTCATACTAAAAATAATGGAGAAAGTCCTTGATCAATACATAAGGGATCAGTTCCTTACAGGTAACCCACATCATGCGAGCCAGTTCGCATACCAAGCCGGCAAGTCTACCGAAACTGCCATACATAGCCTTACAATGACTATTGAAAAAGCTCTGGCAGAAAAGGAAACGGCTCTCTGTGCCTTCATTGACATCCAGGGAGCGTTTGACAATATCTCCTTCGATGCCATAAAGAAAGCTATGCATAGGCATTGCCCCATTAATCATAAAATGGGCTCTAAATATGTTAGAAAGCAGAATCATTAATCTGGCGTATGGGGCTGTCCTCAAGGAGGAGTACTTTCTCCTCTACTATGGACTTTAGTCATAGATGAACTCCTAGACCACCTCACACAATCGGGGTACATTATACAAGGATATGCAGATGATGTAGTAATCACTGTTAGGGGCAAGCATGACTCCACGATATCGGAGATCATGCAAAGGGCCCTAAACTTAACCTACAAATGGTGTCAGAACAAAGGATTGACCATAAATCCATCGAAAACAGTCATGATACCATTCTCAAGAAAGAGAAAACTAGAACTAAAACCGATCAAGCTGAATAACGCAGTCATTGACCTTTCAAGAGAGGTAAAATATCTAGGAGTAATCCTAGACAAGACTCTCACCTGGAATTCACACCTTGATCAAGTCACCAAAAAGGTGACAAAGGCAATTTTTATGTGCCACCGTCTTTTCGGCAAAACCTGGGGCTTAAAATCAAAAATGATCTATTGGTCATACAACACGATCATCAAACCAATCATCACCTATGCAGCGATATCATGGTGGCCAAAAACCGAACAAATAACGGCACAACAAAAATTAAAAAAGATATATCGCTTAGCATGCGTTGGTATAACGGGGGCAATGAAAACTTGTCCAACTGCAGCCATAGGGCAATGCTCAGCCTTCTGCCTTTACATTTAGCTGTAAAGAAGGAAGCTGGCCTCAGTGCCCTCAGGCTCCCTGATATATCAAATCTTAAAGCAGGAAACCTCACAGGACACCTTCGGGTACTACAAATGCTCCAAAATGATCCTGTGATCAAGGTATCAGATACCATGCTTAAAAAGCTGCGCTTCTCCAGAAAATTTAAGATAGTCATATCTGACAGGAGCACCTGGAGAACAAACCAATTCGTAATACCATCGGGATCACAAATCTGGTACACCGACGGTTCGAAGATGGAAGATGATGCCACCGGGGCTGGGGTCTATGGGCCTAGGTTCCAAAGAGCTTTAGCACTGGGAAAATCACCAGACATCTTTCAAGCGGAGGTACACGCCATAGAGATATGTGTCCGAGAATGATTACGAAGGCGCACTAAAGGTGCCGGCATCTACATCCTATCAGATAGCCAGCAACTCTTAAGGCCCTAAGATCATACTCGATCAGGTCAAAGTTGGTTTGGGAATGTCTTAATCTCCTCGAAGATCTGGCCAAGGACAATACGGTCACCGTTGCTGGGATACCAGGTTATGAGGGATTTGATGGCAATGAACGAGCGGATCTCACTGGTCCTGAACCCTACTTTGGACTACCTTTGAGTTACGTACACTCAAAATTCAGGAAATGGGAAGATGATCACCTTGCCGAATACTGGACGAAATCCAAAGGACAGAGACAAGCAAAAAGATTCATAAGACCAGGTCGTAGTAAAGCAAAAAAGTTACTCGAGCTAAACGAGGCCACTAGGATACCATCTCAAAAAGATGGGACTATCCGACGATGACTCCTGTCGGCTATGCGGAGAGGAGGAAGAGACAACGGAACATATACTCTGCGAATGCCCTGCAGTGGCAAGGGGCAGAACGATCCATATGCAAGAGGCATTTTTAAGTCCTGCCGATATAGGAAACATGGAACCAAGAAGGGTACTGAGGTTTATAAAGAGCCTCAACAGCTCCCTGGGTTAAACTTGCTTGCAGCCCTTAGCTTAACAACGACTGACTCCATGGCACTAATTGCCTTTTGGCTGTCAAAGTGATGCTTTTAGTTATCTATACATATAATAAAGCTGTAGCCGTTTTCATGTGTTAACGGTTGACGTGAAAACCAGGGCCAACACTTCCATAATTATTCTAAGCTATTAATCAACTTTCTGTGTCATTTAGAAGCTGAGCTACAACCCAAGATCTAACATGAAAAAATAGATTTGTTTTCTCAAATCGAAAATTATCAGCAACCGTTGTTCTTGATCGTTGTTCTGCTTTGGGGTGGTTGGCTGGCGCACATCCCAGAAGCACATGCATTTCAACAAAAACTGCGTGAAGTTTCCTCCGATTAAGTGAAACGAAAGAGAAGTATGCGAGGTGAATGATGATGTATGAAACAGCGGCAATGTTTTTCTGAGGAAATGCGCAGATGGCTGATGACGTCCGATGATGGGCGTATGGTGGTGTTAATAAGTATATTTACCATAAACTAAGTATTAAATAGACCGTCAGCTCCCGCGCACCTACCCGATTCCCCCCGCAAATTTTTCAAATAAAATTCTCTCTTAAATTTCATATCTGTGAATACGTGTGAAGCAGCAAAAAAAAGAATTTCTAAAAGGTGGGAGGAGTAATAAAATACTGACACTCAGCAGTGTTTCTGCATTGTGGCATCTCTACCTTTTTGTGGGAATTTAAATTTTTGAAAAACTTTCCTGCGTAAAAGGAAAAAAATGTCTTAATTGTTGGACTATCAATAATCTGTCAGAAAAACAGTCGAACTACATTTCACTATGAATATCAACGCACTAAATGTACATAAAAAAGAGATTTGCCTTAAGAAAAAATTTCTATTATCAAAAAATTATCATTATAATGTTAGCAAACTGCGATTTTTATACTGAAGATTAATTTAATATGATTTTCTCTCCGAACAATACAAATTTTACTTCTAAAAGTATGTATTTTCCATAAAAAATCTAAGGGAATTTGAGTTTAGTGAAAAGGGAAAAATTAACACACTTCTTGTGAAAAATAAAGTGAGCGTGCTGAGAACACTGACTGAGAGTTAGTGTATTTGGTGAGTTTCTGTCAGCTGATGGATGCGTTCTGAGAGTTTAAGCTCGTTGTTTTATTTCACCACGAAAACAGGTAGATATTCTACGAAATTTATAATAGCGAATGTAATCAACATAAATAAACAAATGAATGATGTGTGAAATAAAATAAGATATTTTTGTTCCTATAATTATTGTGTCTGTTTTCGTTTGCTGTTTTTGGCGAAATATGATTTCACCGTGAATGTCCACAGAAAAACGGCAAAGAATTCAAAGAGAAGAATTGATTACGACTATTAAGATTTGAAATAGTATGAGTTTTTAGTTATAATCTTTTCATGAAGATTCCGTTCATTAAAAAAAAAAAAATGTATTAGAAAATTTGGAACAATTGACACAATTAATGAAATTATATTGGAAATCAATTGCGTCAGCCGAGAATATGAATAATGTTCATTTATAATAAAAATAAAAAGTCTAGTAGACACAATCAACGAAAATTTATTTTCTTTAAAATTTACGGAAAAGAACGAAACTCAAAATGTATTTAAGCAAAATTGAAAATAAACATGTTTACTGATTTGTACCTTGATATGTCTCACGCATTTAAGTTTTGCTGCTTACAATTTATTTGCTTTTAATATATACGATTCATAATCATTAGTAATCAAATATTTTTTTATATTAATAAGCGTTTTTTTTTTTTTTTTTTGTCAATGATTCATATAGTTTATCGATTTCGATTTTTTATAACAAAGATGAAAACATCCCGTACTATATAGATTATCTAGGTACAATGAAAGAAATCTTAATACGTATACCTACCTAACCTATGCGTTTTAATAGAATTTGGTACTAAATTCACCACACCATACCCACCGTTTTCTTAACACGTCCCGATAACGGGCAGTTATTTGAATTATTTGAATTTATTTCAATGTTACCACAAAATGAACTGTCAGGCAACTGTCAGGTTCCTATGTGCGAGAGTATGTGTGCGGCTAATCTACTTTAACATGGCACACATACTTTGCCACATAGAAACACGGAAAACAGCTTGTAGGCAAATTCTCTTAAGTTGCAAGAGCTGACGGTCTATTTAATACTTAGCATAAACTAAGCATAAACTTAGCATAAACTAAGTATTAAATAGACCGTCAGCTCTTGCAACTTAAGAGAATTTGCCTACAAGCTGTTTTCCGTGTTTCTATGTGGCAAAGTATGTGTGCCATGTTAAAGTAGATTAGCCGCACACATACTCTCGCACATAGGAACCTGACAGTTGCCTGACAGTTCATTTTGTGGTAACATTGAAATAAATTCAAATAATTCAAATAACTGCCCGTTATCGGGACGTGTTAAGAAAACGGTGGGTATGGTGTGGTGAATTTAGTACCAAATTCTATTAAAACGCATAGGTTAGGTAGGTATACGTATTAAGATTTCTTTCATTTTACCTAGATAATCTATATAGTACGGGATGTTTTCATCTTTGTTGTAAAAAATCGAAATCGATAAACTATATGAATCATTGACAAAAATAAAAAAAAAAGCTTATTAATATAAAAAAATATTTGATTACTAATGATTATGAATCGTATATATTAAAAGCAAATAAATTGTAAGCAGCAAAACTTAAATGCGTGAGACATATCAAGGTACAAATCAGTAAACATGTTTATTTTCAATTTTGCTTAAATACATTTTGAGTTTCGTTCTTTCCCGTAAATTTTAAAGAAAATAAATTTTCGTTGATTGTGTCTACTAGACTTTTTATTTTTATTATAAATGAACATTATTCATATTCTCGGCTGACGCAATTGTTTTCAAATGTAATTTTATTAATTGTTCAATTGTTCCAAATTTTCTAATAATTTTTTATTTATTTTTTTAATAAACGGAATTTTCATAAAAAGATTATAACTAAAAACTCATACTATTTCAAATCTTAATAGTCGTAATCAATTCTTCTCTTTAAATTCTTTGGCGTTTTTCTGTGGACATTCACGGTGAAATCATTTTTCGCCAAAAACAGCAAACGAAAACAGACACAATAATTATGGGAACAAAAATATCTTATTTTATTTCACACATTATTCCTTTGTTTATTTATGTTGATTACATTTGCTATTTTAAATTTTGGAGAATATCTACATGTTTTCGTGGTGAAATAAAACAACGAGCTTAAACTCTCAGAACGCATCCACCAGCTGACAGAAACTCACCAAATACACGAACTCTCAGTCAGTGCTCTCAGCACTCTCTCTTTATTTTTCACACGAAGCGTGTTAATTTATCCCTTTTCACTAAACTCAAATTCCCTTAGTTTTTTTTATGGAAAAAACATACTTTTAAAAGTAAAATTTGTATTGTTCGGAGAGAAAATCATATTAAATTAATCTTCAGTATAAAAATCGCAGTTTGCTAACATTATAATGGTAATTTTTTGATAATAGAAATTTTTGCTTAAGGCAAATCTCTTTTTTATGTACATTTAGTGCGTTGATATTCATAGTGAAATGTAGTTCGACTGTTTTTCTGCCAGATTATTGATAGTCCAACAATTAAGACATTTTTTCCTTTTACGCAGGAAAGTTTTTCAAAAATTAAAATTCCCACAAAAAGGTAGAGATACCACAATGCAGGAACACTGCTGAGTGTCAGTATTTTATTACTCCTCCCACCTTTTAAAAATTTTTTTTTTTGCTGCTTCACACGTATTCACAGATAGGAAATTTAAGAGAGAATTTTATTTTAAAAATTTGCGGGGGGAATCGGGTAGGTGCGCGGGAGCTGACGGTCTATTTAATACTTAGTTTATGATACTTAGTTTATGATATTTACCTCTTGCGGTTCACACGCTCAACCAATCTTAAGAAATTAAGTGCATAAAAAAGATATTTTCGGGATGCTTATTTTTGCATTTTTACTTTTTTTAAATATTAACAATTGAAAAAGTTGAATTTTACAACATTAAATTTCAACTACGCAGTTGCGTACAACTATGATTCAGGGAAATACTTTTCTTCCATTCACCATGCCCGTAGCCAGTACAAACGACGCGACGCCACGAAAGAGACTCGACGGCCGAAGAGAGTTACAGTCACAGGAAATGTAAGAGAGAACTTTCAAAATTTGCTGTTATGTTATTTCAAAACATAGGTTTTGTTGATAGTTGTCATTTTTGCAAAGAAAATTCAAGGTAGCCTTGAAATCCTAGTATTATAAATGCGAAAGTAAGATTATTTTAACGACCGCAAAACCAATTTTTATGAATTTTGGTATAGGGATAGATGGGACCTCTGAGATTACTTTTTGTCGCGAGAAGGAGATGAAGTAGGGGATCCAAGTTTAAATGACGATCCAATTATTTCTCAAGTTAGGGATAACAAAATTCATCATAGGTATCTATATTTGGTAAGAAATAAATATATTTGATGCGTATTTTACCAATGAATTTAAATGTGTAGGATAATTGGTTGGCTTGAAATAGAGGATAGTTTTGGACCCGATAAGTGGCGCTGTTGTTGATATAAATAGTTTAATTGAGTTACTCGAAGTACTAATTCGAGGAGGATCTACCGTTATTAGTAGGTACAGGAAAGGGGATAAATAAAAGAATCTGTTATTACGCACATTACGTGATGAAACATTAGCTGCTTTTTATTAACAGCTATGATCCATATAGATCATGGATTTACATGTACTTACAGCAACAGCACATGATCCTGCTTCTCATCTAGATCCCGAATCATGATCTGAAAATTATTTCTACTATTTCCCACTTGTTGTGCTTGTTTTATTTTTAAATGTTGGTGTGTCTGTAAACGGTAGCCACACAATCACGTTGGCATACTAAAAAATGGAACACAAAAAATCAATTGATTTTTTCGCATTAAAATTTTCATTTTTCTCGTTCTAAAGAGGTAAACATTTGAAAAAAAATTAAATACCTACATGTTTCATAAATATTTCTAAAACATTTACTAAGCAAAACTATTTTTTATTTAGCGCTTTTTTTCGATTATTATTTTTTTTTAATAAAATAAAAATATCCAGAAAAGCTTGGAATGCCTAATGAGAAAGTGATTCATTTAATACGATTATTTGAATTAAATCGCGTGTCGCGTGATTTCATAGACCAAATTTACAAAAATATAAACTTTACTCGCTGCTAATAATCCTACATTATTTTCTTTTAGTTCAAAACAGGATAAAATTGAAACACTTCATAAACATTTAATAAATAAATTTCAGAAATCTTTAATAAGTGTTTATGAAGTGTGTCCGATTTGCTTCAGAAACATTTCTGAAATGTTTCTCTGGTCTGGACACACCTTAATATACCAAGACAAACTCAAGTGCTAGCAACAAAATATTGTTCGTGTGTTGCATATTTGAACCAAATTTGTTTCACAAAAATATATTTGAAAAGAAAAATTATGCAAATTTGATTCAAATATGGTAACACCCCCGACATTGCAAGCAGTGATGCCAGCTAAGGCTTTTTCATGCCTTTTAGGCATTATCTCAATAGCTTTAAGGCTTGTTTTTTTTCCAAAAAAGCATCTTTTTTTTATTTTAAATATTTTTCTAATTTTTTTTTTTTTGATTCAACATACTGACTTCTTATTTTTTTAATGTATGATTTCAAGGACCATGACTGCTGGACTAAAACTATGTTTGTTTTGTTCAATACTTTGTACCTACCTATTAAGAATTTCTTCTGTGATTCATAATTTTAGTTTTTTTTTGGAAATAAAAAAGATTTTTCTTTATATTTTTATGTTTGTGTTTAATTTTTGATTTATTGTTCCAGTTTACCTAAAATAAATATTTTAGGCATTTTATTTTATTGATAAAGGCATCTTTTCTTTCTCAAGCAAGGCATTTTTTCGTCCAAATTGGTTGGCAACGCTGATTGCAAGTGAGATGCCATATGCCTTGTGTGACGTCAAGTTGAGCAGAATATTTGCAATATGAGGTTTTTAATACCCTGTATAATCTGTTTTGTTTTTTTCAATTGATCTCGATATCACCTCGGTGAGAGCTTCGACTTCATCGTCGACTTCTTTCACGGCGGTAAGATCTTTTGCGGGGCAGAGTTTCCCGGAACTACGTGCATGGATGGGAGGAGCCACCTTGACAACAGACCCAACTGTAAAGGTTAACTTTGAAAAAATCTGTGTACATAGGTATACGGACCGGTTCTAACCCAAAGTGGACCTTAATCCACTGCACAAAAAGACAACGCTTTAGAAGAAGCCTCAACATAAAGTGGCGCTACAATTTGATTTTTTGTTCATAAGCGCAGTACTTTTTGAACCAAGTTATAGGGTTCTTTAGCAAAGACTCAGCGTTGAATCCAAGTCCGAAAAAAGGTATTCGGATTCGGAGTCAAAAATCTGCAGAGAGTACAAGCCTCTTCTTTTAAGTTCAGTGCTGCCAAAAGTACTCCCATTGGAGTATTGCACTACTTTCAACACCTCCGTACTCCCTCCTTTCACATTCGTACTCCTATTTTTTTAAATACCTAAAATATTTTACACTTGCAGCTAAGTGTAATTTCAGCCTTAATAAATTTAATTATAATTCACTTTAAATTTAATGCAAATTTGGCAGCACTTTTATGTTCCAAACTGTCGTCAAAAAGAGAATTAACCTCTTTCTAGTTTGTTTTTGTTTTTCGTTGGATTCATGCAATTTTCATCTGTAAGTTCGGTAATTATTTTATTGTTATCTGAGATTGTCGTTTGGTGCATAGACAAATCATACTGAGACCTCCAACTTCGTCCGATTATCTGTTTGCGAAAAGCTATATTTGTAGGTATTTCTGATGCTGATTAAGTTGATACACCTACCACATCTTCAAAAAAAAAAAGAAAAAATCGCTCGCAAATCTTCCGTCAAGGATGGTTGAGTGATTTTGCGTTTCTTAAGGAAATCGACAAAAAGCCAATTTATTCGTCTTGTGATATGAAATTTACAAACAACAAACAGCTTATAGAAAGACATAAAAAATCAAAAACCTTACTGCCGTAAGACAGATTTTTATAATTGAAAAGATATTTACTAACATTCTTTTGTTAACAATTAGAATTTATTAATTTACTTATTTTTGCTTTGTTTTTTTTCAACCGATTTTTTTTTTAAATAAAGTTAAAAAAAAATTGTTGTGCTCACATTTATATTTTCTAAGACTCAAAAACGTCTGTACTACTATTTTTTCAAAATACTCCCCATTTTTGGCTGCAGTACTACCTTAAAATATTTCTCTCCGGCAACACTGTTCAAGTTACACAAGCATCAAAAGCAAGAGAAGTGTGTTAAGAACCGCAGTTTCATTTGATTAAAAGGTAGTCCAGTCCGTAGCCGTGGTGGTTTCCATAGAGTATCACTTTTTAATGGCCGTTTCTCTTCGGTTTTATGTCAAGTGAAATGAAATCCTAAAGATGATGGGTCAAGTCACCCCCATCGCATGCTAACTTACACATACATTGCTTCTATAACCAGACCCTAATCACCAGCATTCAAAACTCCCTACTCGTCATGGCAGTACAAAATTCAACATGTACCTCATTTATACAGCAGCAATAGCAGAGACATCCTTTTCCTCGTTTTTTTTTTGTATCGTCATCAGTCGTTCTAATATTTATCCTTCTTTTTTTCTGCTGTTTAGCTTCTGTTTCTGTTTCTATTCGGCTCTACCCTTGCAACGCAGGAGGATACAAAATTTTACGCTTATCGAAGCAAATAATGTCCTTTGTAGAGGTATATCTATAAGGAACGACAGAGGTTCGTCCTTCATGTTGCCACCCCGCCTGACTGCCTAATAACCTTGCAATAGCAAAATATGAAGATAAAACAGAGGAATCAGAAAAGATACAGGACTCTCCCGTTTTTATACGTTATATTCCGTTGCCTGAAGAAACTGTGTCCCTGTATGTGTGCGTGCACGTTGAAACTTGGACGCAGGCACAGGAAAAAAAAACAGAAGCAAAAACAAAAAGGATAATAAAGAGAGAAATTGTGATTGAAATGATTTCGTGT
Organism: Cheilosia variabilis; assembly: GCA_951230905.1. Taxonomy (NCBI): domain Eukaryota; kingdom Metazoa; phylum Arthropoda; class Insecta; order Diptera; family Syrphidae; genus Cheilosia; species Cheilosia variabilis. Next base: position 48,145,003 of record OX579676.1, read on the forward strand.
GCTTTCTTGAACGTAATATGATTTTTATCATGTCGAGTCCTTTGTCCATGACAATGTCAGGTTTTATCTTTCCATGATCTAAGCTAGCGGCAAATGCGCGCGCAGTACACAAGGTATGTATTATTCAATTCGGGGTCTTCGGCTATCCTTTCACAGTCTATGCAGGAGATAAGGTCAAAGGGACGAACAGTTGCACAAGTCTTTTTTCAACAAATGTTATCACAGGTGTTTCGTTTGGGTATTGCTTCAGCGAACTCGCACCGCGCGGTGTTACATCAAAGCAAGCTCTTAGTGTAATTGCGTTCCAGATTTACGTTTTTCTTGCTGCTGCCGCCTTCTCAATGTATTCGTGTAAAATTACTTCGGACCAGCGCTTCTGCTAACCGATGAAGAGAGGGGAGATGTTTTAGTCCTGTTGGTAAACCAGAGATGTGATAATAAGGCAGTAATAACAGAGAGACGTAGCAGTGAACGCCAAAGAGTCCTTGTTGCCGCAGAGCAAGAGCATGATAGTACGAGAACGGTGCCACGTCGATATAAAAAGGAATTCAGAATGTGTTTCTTATTTATAGAAAGTAACAGGCGAAGGTTCAACGGATGGATGGATATGCGTATGACGGTGTGCTGGTCGCCATGGAGCATACCCATCGCCTCTTCCTACAGCAAATGTTATTCTTTTCCTCAAATGGGATGTGTACTCTGTACCCTCTATTAAGGACACCCGCGCTCGGCAATGTGAGTTTGAAAAGTTTTCAGTTAGAGTGTTTTTCGTTTCGTTAACTTTCACCATCATTTACATCGAGGGTTTTGGTTTTTTTTTTTTCTCCTCCCACACTTTGTACGCTCCTCGGCAGTTAGGTTTGAGGTGAAACTTTTTGTCAAGGGTGCGAGAGTTAACGTGCGAGTTGGGGTGTTTTTAAAAGCAAATTGAAACATGTGATGTACTTGACCTTGCTGGTGATGACGATGGTTGTGGCTTCGGGGTTGGGCGTTTGCCAAAGCTAATGCAAATTAAAGAGCGGAAGGCCTAATGAAAATTGACTGGGTTGCTGGTGGAAAGCAAGGAAAAAAATCATCCGGGGGATGGTATAACAAGGGTTCCGATCAGAAAATTTATATTGCTCCGGAGGGTATTTTTTTTTTTTTTTTTTTCTCTTCTCGATTTGCCCCGAGTCCCTTATCATTTTGGCATTTGGCACTTTTTTTGTGATAGCATTAGGGGGGGGGATTTTCTTCTCGTTATTTTTTTTTCTGCCTGTTGTGTGCGAGTGTAATAATGCTGACAAATGAGGTTGGGTGACGAGGCACTTTTTGGTTTGGTATTTGTATTTCGTTATGATTAGGGTAAATGGTAGATTTTTGAATGCTTTCAAAAGATTTGAGATTTACGATTGCGGAGGAGACTGTGAGTCCTTTCTTCTCTGCTTGCTGGCGTATTCTATATTTGGTTATTAAGACCGTGACAAAGTTGCCAGAGGTGATTAGGAAGCAGGGGGAACTGATGATTTCCTCCGTTGATTTGTTCTCTTTTAAGATTTGAACTTTAGTGATTAGAGAGCGTGATGTTATCGTTGGTTTTGAATTTTTGGGATGAACGGCGCAAAATGATTGAAGATATTCAGCCGTTGCATGGCGATAAGCTTAATAATTAATCTGTAAATGGGGCAATGTGAACCCGAAGGCTTTACGTACATCTACATTGAAGAGTGGTAGCTAAGAAGTACTTTACGAGGAAGCATGGGCCATGGGACTGCTCAAGCACAAGGGGTAAGGAAATGGTTTTACTTATGCGAAGCAATATCCCGCAAGCGAAAGCAGTTTCCGGATAGGAACTTATTTTAGCTCCTAGAAAAGATAGGCGACACGAACTACAAAGGGCACGGAGATTTTACGTTTTTCAAGGGAAAATGTGTAAGGCCTGTTTTCCCATTGAAGTTTCCTTATGGTGCCTGGTGCCGTATGACACCTTAATCAGCATTCCCTTTTAAACCTAACTTAAGCACAAGAGGTTGATTATGTGATTGAGGACATAAATTGGTATCTTCATCAGAACTTGTATACAAAAGGGTTGTAGTGTCGTTGTGTCTCTGGGTTACAGACAAAAACTCTTCGGTCCGGTTTCCATTACGTGACCAACTAACGTCACGGACCAATCACACTGTTGATGTGCAGCTTTGGTCGGAGGTTAGATCTTCTTCTTCAAAGGCAAATCAGATTAAAAATCGCCAGAAGAATTTCTCGTTCAAAGTGACCAAATGCTGTGCTTGCGCAATTTTCTAAAGTGTGCTGAAGAAGTCACATCACAGATTAACCAATCACTTTAAAAAGCCGGCTTTGATTGCTTACCAGCGGCGCTCTTCAAATAGGTACGAGAGTTTGTTTTGGTAGAGTGCATGCAGCGACAAAGAATCCTTCGTAGACCCGACTATCATCCCTGTCAAAAAACCAAGCAGAACCACGTCTTTTAAGAATAGCTAAGCTCAAATAGCGTTCCGGCTGATAGTCACTCAGCAGTGGAGAGAAAAGAATGCTGGCCAAGAAACTTATAATGCAACTGCATCTCTCCATACTTACAGATCGGCTGCCTACAAAAACTAATTTTTAATTAAGTTTTTAATATTTAAGACAATTCAGAGTGGACGCTACTTGGTTTTAAATAGGTATACCAAACCGCAGTCGCAGTATAACCGTTCAGCTAAAGGCACACGATAAAGTCAGATTCTTCCGTCAGGACCTTAACATCAACCCTTTCATCTTCCGAATTCGTTCAGTATCTTTCGAGGCGCTGAGCCAAGTCAAGAAGCCGCCAACCCAAATACAGTATTGCACAAAGAAATTGTAAGTCCCTTATATCCAGTCAAAGACAGCCCACCTCCCGAAACTGAACAAGTTGCAGAGAATTGCTTATGTTGATGCAAATTAAGTTTGTTTTCAATCAGTTGGTTTACTTTTTAAAAGATAAATAATTAATTTTCTTATACGAAAACAAACGTATTCGTTATCCATTATGGGTCTCTACATATTCCTCGTCAATAAAGGGTAGTTGCGCTACTCCCAGGATATTGTATCCTTAGGAACCACCTCATGAAAATGGGACTTGTAGATAAAAGATGAGTTTTGCAGACTGTCTCGAAGATGGCGAGATGGCAGAACAAAAAGTGGCCCCAGTTACTGAAAGCCGAAGAGTAAGTTTATTGAGTATAAGAAGTGCTTCTCACCCCTAAAAAGTCTCTGTCTGACCTGCAACGGGCGCTACGTTATACTCTTGACAAAATGAGTCCTTTTAAAGAATGCCAACCAGTCCTACAAATATCAAACCGGCAATTCGGTTCAAACAGCCTTCCTAACCTATAGACCTGTAACCTTCGGCAGTGATCCGACCAGAATTTGAAGCTATTTGAAGATTTTTTTTCCGCACTGCAACCAAAAGTACGGAAGCCATGTCAGCCACGGAAGTTCACTATCACCTCAGACGACGACTCTAGGATTGGTTTCCTGAAAGTGTGCTGCCCACTTTGGCCTCTTAATCGATCGAGATGCTTATTGATCTTTCGGTTGTCTTTTGAGGAATTTCATTCTCTATACTTTCGTGTCTTTCCTGATTTGGTTCGTCAGATTGGATTCGCCTAAGCGGAAAAGCCTTAGATAATTATGATTGTATGAGTTCATAAAAGCAGTACTGAAATTTTTGCGTTCATTAATGTAAAAAACCTGCATTATCTTTGCATGACGGCAGTTTTATTTGCGTTCATATAAGTAAAATGACAGTAAAATTGCGATCAACTCTGCATTGAATTTCATTCTGTTGCCGAGTTGCAGGAAGATGGCAGGAACAAATATGTAAGTAAAATAAATGAAAATTATAGGGGGACTATGCTCCCTCTGGTATATCTCGGGTCCGACTACGTGAACATGTGTTTGTGCCACGTAGTATTCCTCGGCGTCACCGTCTTCCATCCACCAACCGCAGCTTTGTTTGACTCTCTGTCTCGCTTATGCTGTCCGAAGACCGCAGTAAACGTTGAACAGGCAGACGAACAAAGGAAACAAAAACAAGAGCGAAGCAGACGTAACAACAAGAGTGCAAGGCGATCGCAAATCTTATAGAGAGTAAAAAAAGAGCACGACTTGTGTTGTTATAATCAATTAATATTTCCTTTATTCAATTAACGAAGAAATTTAAGAGGAAAAAAGATTATGATACAATTTTAAAGAAATATGGCAACTCTGACTGAGGTTGTTTAATCTCCTTGTCTTCACCTATGCAGTCCGTGAACCGCAGTAAATGAGAAACGCGGAGAAGAAAAAACGCAGCAGAAAAAGAAACGCAAGCTAGACTCGTATGTGGTACTTTTCCTGATGACGGTAGCGTAACCTTCGATCGAGGCGAAATACCAAATGCGAATCACTGATTTGTAAATTTGCTCCGGCTTTTATATTGATCCGTGAGAGCTTTTGAGTGAGCTTTTACATTTGTTGACGTTTTCGCTAGAAGAGCTTATGTCAATCAGTGGTGCCAAATTACAATTATTTTGATTAGGAACATTGGTTTTAGAAATTAAAATTATGGTTTAACAAAAGAAATAATTTTAACAATATAAAATGATGATGAAATGTGGTGGTGAGAAATAAGTAATAAGTTTAACAATATAATATAATATAATATGATGATGAAATGTGGTGGTGTTACAGTCTCCCCCTCTGGCGCTGAGATCGTCTCGATGATGCGGCAGATCGGGTAGGAGTCTTCGCTGGTCGCCCTCGTCGGCGAAGAGGAATGATTGGTTCTTCATCTGGAGTGGCAGCGGGTTTGTACTTCGTGATTGCAGAAACATGATATGTGCCCAATGGAACGGTAGGGTCATCTTTGGAGGCCACCTGGTAGGCCGTTGAACCAACTTGGTTGATGATAACATAAGGACCGTCTCTTCGTGGCATAAACTTTGCGGTTTGGTTTTTGGAGGATTTGCTAAGAAAGTGGGAGGTTATTAGAACTTGATCACCCACTTTAAGAGGAGGGTGTGGTCGTCTCTTTTTGTCAGCGTATTTCTTGTTGTAATCTTGCATTTTCTCGGTTGTTTCTTTGGCGTTCTTCAATACGTCGGATAGTTTCAATAGCGTAGGCGTGATTTGCGGAATGAAATTTTCTGATAAAGCAATGGTTCGTAGGTCGTGAGTGATGTCATCGATAGTACGTAGTTCACGTCCAAACGTCAGATATGATGCAGTGTAGCCAGTACTTTGACATTTTGCTGTGTTGATAGCGAAACGTATTGATGGAAGATCGTCTGCCCAGGTAGTATGGTTACGACCTACAAGTATGGCGAGTTGTGTCTTCATATCTCGGTTTTTCCTTTCGACTGGGTTGGATTCGGGGTGGTAAACAGGTGTTAGCGTTTGCTGGATTCCTAGGCAATGTGCAAGCTGTTGCATAATTGCAGAAATGAACTGCGGCCCGTTGTCAGTATGCAAACGTCGTGGAATTCCGTAACGCAGGAATACTTCGTTGAGTAATGTCACTGCGCACTTTTCAGCTGTGGCCTCGATTAATGGGAAAACCTCTATCCATCGACTTGCAAGATCTTCGGCGATAAGGATGCACTGATATCCGTCTTGCGTGGGAGGTAAAGGACCGAATAAATCGACTGAAAGAACTTCGAAGCGTTGATTACTGGACACAGTCTGCAGGAGTCCGGTCGGTTTCATGTTGCTTGGCTTGTATCTGAGGCAAGCAAGACAATTGGCGATATGTTTTGTGATGTCGTTTCTCATGCCAGGCCAATAATACCTTGAAGCAATTTTGGCAATGGTGCGCTCGACACCGTGATGGCCTGCGGTAGCGGCATCGTGATAATTGTAGAGAATAGATGTTCTCTCCTCCGATGGTATGACGAGTTGTGCGTTATCGGAGTCTGATTCGGATGAATACCTGTAGAGTATTCCGTCGTTAAGGAGATATCCACGGGATGTCCATCGAGTAACGTTTTCATCATTGTTTTCAAAGGACTTGATGATTGATTGCAACTGTTCATCTTGTAGCTGTGCGTCTCTGATTTCCTTTGGATTTCTTGAGGGCATATCAATATAAAAGTTGCAGAGTTCACATGTGGCATCTGAGTGTTCTTTGTTTTCGCATGGAGGTCTTGACAACATGTCTGCCACAATGTTCGTTCTTCCCGGTGTGTAGTCAACTTTAAAATTATAAGGCTGGAGTTGCAGTGCCCATCGAGCAAGTCTACCGGTTGGAGACTTTAGGCTCATAAGCCATTTCAACGGCTGATGGTCCGTCAATAAAGTTATTTCACCTCCTTCTATGTATCCTCGAAACTTGTTTACGGCCCATACGATAGCGAGGGCTTCTCTTTCCGTGGTGGAGTAATTTCGCTCAGCTGATGAGAGAAGTCTCGAGGCGTATTCGATAGGATGCTCATCCGATTTCTCCCCCTGGACTAGTACTGCACCGATGGCGTAGTTGCTGGCGTCCGTCTTTAAAATGAAGGGTTTATCATCGCAAGCTTGTTTGAGGATGGGGGCACTTGTGAGTAGGGTTTTTAAATTGTCGAAGGAGGATTGTTCTTCACTGCCCCACTTCCACAAGGCATTCTTCTTTGTTAGGTTACTTAGAGGCTTTGATATTTTTGCGAAGTTTGCTATGAATCGACGATACCAAGAGCAGGTTTGTAAAAATGAGAGAACTTGCTTTACATTCTTTGGCTCTTGTCGGTTCCGTATAGCAGAGACTTTGTCGGGGTCGACTTCAATACCGTGATTGGTAAGGATATGTCCCAGGTATTTAACAACTGAACTACAGAAGTTGGATTTTGGTCTGTTTACTTTTAGTTTGAAAAGTTTAAGGCGTTCAAAAACTAGCTGCAGATCTTGTAGATGCTTATTAAAGTTACTGGAACATACGATTATGTCATCTATATAGATCAAGATTAATAAATCTTTCAAAGGATTACGGAATCTGTCCATTAATCTTTGGAACGTGGCCGGGGCGTTTCGTAGCCCGAAAGGCATGCGGTTAAAGCGAAACATTCCAAATGGTGTGATGAATGTCGTTTTATCACGATCTTCTTCATCTATTTCAATTTGGTAGTATCCGGACTGCAAGTCTAGTGTACTTTTAAATGATGTAGTTGAGGTTGAATGCAACAGGTCGTCTATCCTTGGTAACGGGTATCGGTCAGGAATTGTGATGCCATTCAACTGCCTATAATCAATGCAGACGCGAATGCCTCCATCTTTCTTAGGGACTAAGACCACTGGTGCAGCCCATGGAGATTCGCACTCTTCGATTATGCCATGTTCTAGCATTTTGTCTAGTTCGGCTTTGAGCTGTTCCCTTCTAGTTGGAGATAATCTGTAAGGTGTTACAGCTAACGGGGTATTGTTGCCTGTGTTAATTTTGTGCACGGCGAATGGGGTAGGTTCGTGTAGTTGATCAAACACGATTTCTTGGTCTGTCAATAATTCATTTAATTTTCTTCGTTCGTCTAAGTTTAGCTCAACCGCCTCATCACACCGGAGCTCAACGTCTATGGCATTGATTTCCATAAAGTATGAATCGGGGTCGACATCCTCCTACGAGCGTACTAGATTCGGAAACAGGTTTTCCTTTTTGCGTTTCTGCTCGGGAGTTACATCGGTAGTTCTCAGAGCATCCACAAATATGTTTTGTATGCCATTTGGAGAATAATCATTCTTTTGCATGTGTGGAACGTCTCTTTTCCTTGTGGGTGGAGCCTGTTTGGAATGTATAACTCGCGGAGTCAGAGGAACTTGTAGTACGGGTTCCAATGGCTCGAACCAAGCTAAGAAAGCAGAGGTACGTTTAGACGGTTTAGGTGGAGATATGGTGTTTTGTGCGACCACTTCTGGTGTGCGGGCGAGCGGTGATATGGGCTTAAAGTTGTCCGCCGCAAAAAGGTCTTTTAACACATGATCTGGTGTTGACTTTCTTTGAACTTTTGTGTGTACTGTGTCATAAAAATCGAACACTTTTTCGGTTTGGTCTCCGAAGTACCATATTCTTTGGCCCAGGTCCAAAATAATACCATTCTGTTCTAGGAAATCTATTCCTATTAGAGTCCTGTTGTCTGTTGCCTTAGGTAAAGCGATAAATCGTATTGGACGTAATCGAGTTCCAATTACAATATTTGTATCAGCGATATATATTTCTTGTGCGGAGGACTCTCCGTCTGCAAGAGTAACGTTGGCATCGGCTGCGGTGAACTTTGTACCGTTCCGGAGTAGATGCAAAAAAAGTTCTCTTCCAGCGACGCTTGTTCGTGCTGCAGTATCGATGTACGCTAGTCCAACTTCTCCATGAGACATGATGGAAATTGTAGGGAGATCGGTACCCAATGTGGTTTTTATGCAGTTGAAAGAAACCGTAGCTGGTCCTTTCGGCAGGTCTTTACACGTGGGACAGTTGGATCTTACGAATCCCGGTGCTTTGCACTTATAGCAGTGAAGCTTTGACTCGGGTTTTGCCGGCGCAGATGATTTTTTTTGGAGGTCATCACTTTCCTTCCTTCTGCATTCACTGATAGTGTGACCCGTGAATTTGCAGTAATTACATCTTTTTGGTCTAGGATCTGATGACGTTGAAGTGGATGCATGATCAGCTTGCTTTTCTGAAAGCGAAAGTTCGACTGCCCTTGCCTTAGTTAACAGGTCTTGAAAGGTAGTGACGCTTTCTCGTGGTACTCCATCACGGATTGAAAGATGAAGCAACCCATAAACAAGGTCGATCATCATTGGTTCTTTTGGCGCTGGCTCAGGTAGCTTTGCCAATAAAGCCCGTTTTTTACAGATGAAATCATCGGTGGGCTCCTTAGGTTTCTGCTTCTTTGAATAGATATCCATATATATGCGATATGCCGGTGTTACTGGTGCGTACGCGTTACGTAGCATCGTGATGACCTGGCTCCATGTTTTCGCCTCTTTCTGAACGCCTTGCCACCAATTGACGGCATTGTCAGTGAGTAGAAGCGGAAAACCTTTAATAGCGTCTTCGTCATCTATCCGTTCGATATTTTTGTATACATTTATGGTAGCAATGAACCCTTCAACGGCCTCAGCATCTCGTTCGCCGTTAAATCTAGCTGTGCAGCTACTGAAACTGCCCTTCTTAGGCTGGTTTTGAACTGCCGCGAGGAATTGTTTGAATTGGTCTTCGGAAAAATGTGCCATTGTGTTTTTTGCTGCTGATTTTGCTGCAATGCGAGAACTTCTACGTAGTACGTTGTCTTCGTCAAAAGCGAGGTGAGAAGATGTGTGCGGGGAATGGCCCCACGTTGGGCGCCAGTTATAGGGGGACTATGCTCCCTCTGGTATATCTCGGGTCCGACTACGTGAACATGTGTTTGTGCCACGTAGTATTCCTCGGCGTCACCGTCTTCCATCCACCAACCGCAGCTTTGTTTGACTCTCTGTCTCGCTTATGCTGTCCGAAGACCGCAGTAAACGTTGAACAGGCAGACGAACAAAGGAAACAAAAACAAGAGCGAAGCAGACGTAACAACAAGAGTGCAAGGCGATCGCAAATCTTATAGAGAGTAAAAAAAGAGCACGACTTGTGTTGTTATAATCAATTAATATTTCCTTTATTCAATTAACGAAGAAATTTAAGAGGAAAAAAGATTATGATACAATTTTAAAGAAATATGGCAACTCTGACTGAGGTTGTTTAATCTCCTTGTCTTCACCTATGCAGTCCGTGAACCGCAGTAAATGAGAAACGCGGAGAAGAAAAAACGCAGCAGAAAAAGAAACGCAAGCTAGACTCGTATGTGGTACTTTTCCTGATGACGGTAGCGTAACCTTCGATCGAGGCGAAATACCAAATGCGAATCACTGATTTGTAAATTTGCTCCGGCTTTTATATTGATCCGTGAGAGCTTTTGAGTGAGCTTTTACATTTGTTGACGTTTTCGCTAGAAGAGCTTATGTCAATCAGTGGTGCCAAATTTCAATTATTTTGATTAGGAACATTGGTTTTAGAAATTAAAATTATGGTTTAACAAAAGAAATAATTTTAACAATATAAAATGATGATGAAATGTGGTGGTGAGAAATAAGTAATAAGTTTAACAATATAATATAATATAATATGATGATGAAATGTGGTGGTGTTACAAAATTAAATAGATATATCCGAAATAAATGAAGGTTTTTTTTATTAAAAAGTTAAAATATATTATTTGTGTTTTATAGGAATGAAAGTGAACAAAAATTGTGGTCGGATGCTGACACCAAACTGCTGATTTCGATCCGTTTAGGCATCGAGTCGGAATTTATAGCAGGTTTAAAGAAAACTCTTAGTTTTTCGAATGTTTCTTGAAATCCTGTTCATTTTTATCAAAAGAATCTTCCTTTTTCTTTGAATTTTGCTTCTATATCTTTCAGAAATTTTTGCCTGAACACTTTCAAAATTAGATCCATTTAAGTGATTAAGAATCAGTTATAAAATGATTCTTCTAATTGACATTATTAAAGTTTTTATAAATAACAGCCATCTGTCACTGAAAGAAGAAAGATTAATTAATTTCTGTCATTTTTTTTTACTGCCTATTGCATATATGAACTCTGTTTTGGAAACGCAAAACTACTGCAAGCTTGCAGCAGTGTTTCTGTTCATAATTGCATTGAATCAATATTGTTTGCATGGCATGTGCAACAATGTTGCAATTATGAACTCGCCCCCAGCCTCATCTCACATGTTTTCCTATGAGTGGTATAATAACCACATCAATTAGGTCACTGCAAAGGACGGACCAATGTAAATCTAGCAGTTTTCACACCGAAAACATCCTTTTTATATTTTTCTGTCTGAAAAAAAAGCTCTAGTGTCTTAAGCAGAAAATGCAAACTCAAGTTCTCAAGGTGAAGATGAGTTCGAATTTATATTTTGTAACATCAATAACCCCTTTAAAAAAGTGTCAATACCCGTCAACTGGAAATCGGTTACTGGGCCGATCGACCGTTTCGTACACCCTTAACAATTTCTTTATTGAAGGCCAAGTCGTTAAAACTACGAGCATGTGGGTTGAGATATGTAATCGGGGATTAGCTCTGCTAACAACAGAACAAGTATCCTTTTCTACATGACCTAAAAGGGATAACGCACATTGACAAAGCCCAAAAAAAGGGAGCCAAATCTAAATCCGCCCGCACAAAACTCACAGACAAATCAGTATTTCGTAGTTTTGTGCCGTGCCCCCCTTTGCCAGTTACTGACAGGGCGAAAGTGAGAGTCCAAATGGGAGGTTGTAGGATGCGCGCCTGCAAACATACATAGGTCGTTAAATTCGAATATCCTTTTGGGACTCTAATGAAATAATGATGTAGGACTTTTTCTTTATACAGTTATTTTGCTTTCATTTTATCCGGGCTATTCGGTAGGGGTGCAGCAGCAAAGATAAAAGGGGACGTTCGAAATTATTTGTGAGGTGTCCTTTTTTATTTTTTTATTTTTTTTTTTTCTATCATCCGAACATGCGAGCATTGGTATTTGGGATTGTCCTCGAGAAGGAGTGAGGGCTCTGTGTTAAAAATTAGTCCATCGTCCTGGATGTCGTCGAAACAGATAGCTGGTGTTGGTGGAAAGCCTTATGCGGAAACAAAATTAGACAAAATATGGCTTTGACACATAGATTGGCAGTTGGTAATTTTTGGAGTTACAATTGGAATAGAATGGTTAATTATATTTGCTGTCACAGCGGCCGAGCCAGTCTTACGGTCGAAAGGAGGAAGTGTAGGTACGTTCTTCCCATTTTTGTTATGACAGTTCAAAGTGGAATTTAGGGAAAATTTGGTGATAAGGCCTCATTTAAATTGTAAAAATTGAATAGAGGCAGTGGATATCCAAACTCTTTGCAGGCTGAGAAAGTGGGTTTGGGACTATTGGTCGCGCGGCATATTGCAATGCAGGGCCGGTATTCTGTAAGGCGATACCGTTTAAACGTTTTCGGGCGCACGATCGGTTTGCTTCATGTAACATCAAAAACGAAAAAACGTTTTCATGACGTTTTCACTTTTCTTGTTTCACACGGAAAGAATTGAAAATCACCAATTGCAAAATTTTGAGTTGCAATTTACGATTTATATATTTGTCGCAAATCACAACGAAGTTTTCATGGATTGATACAGAAATTGGTAATTTGACATTGAAAACGGCGGAGAATATCAAATTCTGTTTGTTGTAATTTACGATTAGAAGTATCAATTCGAGCTTCTTTTATTTGTAGTGATTTGCGAGATTGTTTGGCGCAATTTACCACTCTAATAGGTCAATTTCTCAAACACCACTTCACAATCTCAAATTGCGAAAAATATTTGGTGATTTACCAAAACTGAATGATGAATCAATAAAATCTTGTAATAATTTAACACATGAAACTGAAAACGTATATTGACGTAGAGAAGTCGTAAATTGCAAAATATTTTTTGTAATTTCCATGGAATCAACTACCTGATGTGTGGAATTTTTTTATGCACGTTAGTCCATGTACCTATCGAAATCCTTTTAAGTCCTTCCTCTTTATGGATGAATGTATGTATGTGGTATTGCTAGACAGCTGCAATCATGAAGGCAAATCTTCATTGTGCACATTGCGTTGGTAGTTGGCAGTCGGTATTCAATCTTTGTTTAAAGCAATCGGGCTAAAGTTGTTTAAATTTAAATATAACTAATTCGTATGGATAGTGAGTGTCCTACTAATTATAAAGCATTCTGGATTACATTTTGTAAGTATCTATTGAATTCCAAAAACCTTGAAGTACCTATGCATATAAATCTGTATTTTTTTTCAGAAGTTACATCTTGTTATTATGTATTCTAAAATATGTAATTGAAAAGAATTGTAAAGGTTCGTATTAATGTCAAGTTCATCTAAATATTTTTTTTGTATTTTAAATTTCATCATAGACCGAAAAACCACCCCAGACAAATCCCGTTGTCTCCGGACGATATGGCGCCGTATGATTTTCTTGGATATCAGGAGGAATACGAAAATAACCTAACTAATAAAACTATGAATTTTGATTTGTAAATCACAACATATAAGTTGCAAATTGAGAATAAAGTTTTCTAATTTCACGACAAAACATTTTCAATTTAATACGGCGATGCCTCAAATCACTACTCAAGAAACGTAAATTGCAAAATATAAATTGCAAATTGATAAAAATAAGTTGCAATTTACGACTAAGAATTTGTAAATTGCAACTACTGAAGTAGTAAATCCACCCCTGTTAGTTCGCAAATCAACACTATTGAGTTGCAATTCAAGACTAAATGGTTGTATTTTGCTAAGGGAGGAAATCGTAATTCACAACAGAAAAGTGGTAATTTACGAATTGTTTTTGCAATTTACAATCCATGTAATATCAAATTGATAACTATTTGTGTCAAATTGCGATCGGTTATGGCAATATGTTTTTCTCGTTTGACCGCATTATTGATAATGAAAAGTGTTGATTCACGACTTTTGAGGGTCAATATCTTCACTTCGTACAATTTCTAGAATTGCGAAAAAAAAGTCGTGAATCAGTAAATCCTTAGCTAAGCTCTAAAACTAGACAAACTTTTCGTGATTCTGCGCTTATTTTTCTTGATTTGATCTTAAAATTCTTTCCGTGCATGTAACCTTAAACGAACAGTTTTTATCGTCTCCACGAAAGAAAACAAACGACAGCTATTTTCTTAACGTTTATCATTTTCCCATTTATTCTTTTTGTTCTTGGTGGTGTTTGATTGTGCTGAAAATTGTAAATATTAGAAATACAAGCAAACTATTATTTGTTGACCAGTGATAGCGACGAAAGTGGAGTTGAAAATGAGCATGTACGCTTAAGAAAATCTGCGGGATTGTTCGAATCCTCTCACATTACCTGACAAAAAGTTGGTTTATTTAAATTTGGCTCTTAGTTTAAAATTTCATTTTTCCTTTTAGTTTTGTTCAACGTTTTAGATCGAACAAAGCCGCCCTTTAAGTATGTGCTGGGCAAAATTAATTTGCGTACAGGTACATGAAATACATGGCACGTACCTATTTTGAAACTTTCCTCAACATTAAAGGTACTGGCTGGAGGAGGATGCCAATGGTTAGTTGGAAATGATTTTATTTCTCCTCTAGCACAGAGCACAATATCTAAAATATTGCACGAAGGTGTTGATACATTGGCCAACAGAACTAGAAGAAAATATGACTAAAAGCTACTTTTATCAAAAATATAAAATTCCTGGTGGTAAGTTACAACATAAAACATAAATACATCCACTTTAACTATCTACAATATTGATTTATAATCGCCTGTGTTGATAATAATAATAAGGAAAATAAAACGACATACTGAGACTTCAAAACTCTAATTTTGTTGTCACACAGCTTCTTAAACTTAAACGCATATGCAGAAGAAAACTTTAGGAGTTACATGAAGCAAATATCCCCTTTCGCGTGATATCTTTCGTTTTTTGAAATTCGCGTTGTGGTTTTCGTTTCGTATTTTACGCCACACATTTTATGATGTTTCCCATAAACGTGTGGCCCCACTTGTTGTTGTCTCCTCGCTTTAAATATTTATACAAAACTAAAAGCAACCCTCTATTTTGTTTGTTTGCTTGATAAGTAAAACACTACTATTCACTTGGGGCCGATTTGTCAATAGTCGGATAAATCGTCTGATTGCTCAAGATAACATTTTTTTATATATAAGCTTCAGGTTTTTCAATCATAAAATAAGAGCTAGACAATTATTCGAAGGTAAAGTCGTTTGAGAGAGACAGATTTATTGACAATAATGTTGTGTTAAAGCATAGAAGATAGTCATGTTCATAGTTTGACGTTTATCATTCACCGTTTGGCATTTTCCCAATGTGCATAATGGTTAGGTCTCCTTCTCACTACTCTTTGTTTCCTTGTTCTGTTGAAGTAATTATTTGCTAATTCCTATTCCTCAAAAATAAAATCCTCAACACCAGAGACAAATCATACTTATCGTTCAATCATTGCGAGTAGTGAACGACATAATTGAGCGCGGTGTTGCTTTTAATGGAAGAATTCAATAAATTAATTACAATGAAGAACAAAATCAATATAAGTGCTTTTGTTGGCAAAAGAAAAAAAGGAAAATATACCCTAATACTAACAAGTCAACCCATCTATCTTAAAAATAAATGATACAAATATCTAGATACATAATATCTTAATTCATAACAACAACAATAATTTTGTAATATTTTTTATGTCCTGGCTATAAAAATAAAAGAATCTAACAAATACAGATTTTGAGTTTTTATTTAAAATTCAAACCTTGGGAGCGACCTCTAAATGTCATTTAAAAAATTCTAAAAAAATACTCAAATACTTTCTCATGGTATATAATCAAATTACGTGGTGCCCCGCGAAATTAAAGAAAAGAGCTTGTAAAATAAAATTTTTAAATTTGACAGTTCGCCTACTTTAACTAGAGATTTATATTTTATCCGTCTCAGAAACGGACAGATAACTTTATGAGACGGTTAGCTGTTAATTTCTTCGAATAGCTACTATTCGACTATTAAAAAATGGATTTATGTCTTATCTGACTGTTAACCCCTATCTGATTGGCTATCTGTCTATTGAAAAATCGGCCCTTAATAATTTTATTTATCCCTTTTAGCTTTTTATGCAGCTAAGAGTCGCCACGGAAAGAATTTTAAGATCAAATCAAGAAAAATAAGCGCAGAATCACGAAAAGTTTGTCTAGTTTTAGAGCTTAGCTAAAGATTTACTAATTCGCGACTTTTTATTCGCAATTCTAGAAATTGAGCGAAGTGAAGATATTGACCCTCAAAAGTCGTGAATCAACACTTTTCATTATCAATAATGAGATCGAATGAGAAGTACATATTGCAATAACCGATCGCAATTTGACACAAATAGTTATCAATTTGATATTACGTGGATTGTAAAATGCAAAAATAATTCGTAAATTACCACTTTTCTGTTGTAAATTACGATTTCCTCCCATAGCAAATTACAACCATTTCTTCTTGAATTGCAACTCAATTGTGTTGATTTGCGAACTAACAGCGGTAGATTTACTATTTCAGAAGTTCCAATTTACAAATTTTCAATCGTCAATTGCAAGTTATTTTTATCATTTTGCAAAAAAAATATTTAGATGAACTTGACATTGATACGAACCTTTGCAATTCGTTTCGATTACATATTTTACAATCCATTCCAATTTACTTCTTTTCGAATAGCGAGATGTACATTCTGAAACAAATACAGATCGATATGCATACTTCGGCTATTTTGGAATTATTCAATAGGTACGTACAAAATATATTCCATGATGCTTTATAATTAGTAGTACACTCACTATCCATACGAACTTGTTAAACAACTTTAACCCGACTGATTTAAACAAAGATTGAATAACGACTGCCTGTCTCTGCTCCGACACGCAATGTGCACAATGAAAATTTAACTTCATGATTGCAGCTGTCTAGCAATACCACATATATGCATCAACCATAAAGAGAAATGATTTAAAAGGATTTGGATAGGTACATGGACTATGGAAGATTCCACACATCAGGTAGTTGATTCCATGGCAATTACAAAAAAATATTTTGCAATTTACGACTTCTCTACGTCAATATACGTTTTCAGTTTCATGTGTTAAATTATTATAAGGTTTTATTGATTCATCATTCTGTGTTTGTAAATCACCAAATATTTTTTGCAATTTCAGATTGTAAAGTGGTGTTTGAGAAATTGACCCATTGGAGTGGCAAATTGCGCCAAACAATTTCGTAAATCACTACAAATAAAAGAAGCTCGAATTGATACTTCTAATCGTAAATTTCAACAAACAGAATTTGGTATTCTCCGCCGTTTTCAATGTTAGATTACCAATTTTTGTATCAATCCAAGACAAAATCGTTGTGATTTACGAAAAATATATAATTCGTAAATTGCAACTCAAAAATTTGCAATTGGTGATTTTCAATTCTTTCCGTGTCAAGAGATCGGAAACACTAGGCATTCACTTTAATATTTACTTCTTACCTCCATACTGTCATACAAACATTTCGGGATGAAATACCTAGAAAATATTTTAGTAACTCACAATAGTAGCTATAACCATAAAACATACTACGAACAGGAAACCTATACATATAACACACTCTTTAAAAACAACAAATTGTCATTCCGACTAAACGCTTACCTGCCTCCTGCGCAAAAAAAATCAATTTCATCTACTACAATGTGATTATTCCGTCACAAAAATAAAAAGCCAGCAACATGGCGATTAGCGTGCACGCAACTCAGCAATAAAAAAATGCTCGATCACGAGACATATCCATTAGTGACAGGCGGTAAGCAAATTGCTAAATAATTCTCCTGTGTCATCGATTTGATGTGTTTTTTTTTGTTGTATTCTATTCAAACAAAAAAACATAGATAACTTAAAGTGTCGACATCAGCAAGACCAGCGCACCAAGCAGGACTTGCACTAATTGTGTTTACATTCCGAATGACAAACTCCGAGCAAATTAAAATAATTTTTCTCAAAACATATAAAATTAGGTCACACTTATCCCAAAAGCAAAGTGCTATCCCAGAGGCAGTCTCCCCCACCAAACACAAGTACAATCTGTTATCCCGAGGATAAGCAAACAAAGCGAAGGACCTAATTGAACTACGTACAAACGCGGACATAATCAAATATTATTCGTGTGTCCGGAATGATTTGGTTCATTACTCGCCTCTTGCCCGCCGCCGCCATGCCCCGACCGGTCGCCATACGGATTAATAACTAACCGTATCCTGTTACTCTCAGAATGCCTGTGAAGTTGCTGTTCATTTACTCACCTTTGAGTTGAGTGTATGTCCTCCTTTGTGCCAATTGCTTTGCAATTTAGATTTAAATCGTTTTAGTCCTCCCACTGGTGGCAGAGACCGGAGAGTGCTTGTGGCTTCTCAAAATAGGTTTGGATTAGGGAAAGGGTATCATAACGCAGTGACATTGTATTTCAACGATCGTATTCCATTTAATTAATGTCCTTTAATTGCGCTCGCAATACTTTATGATGAAGTGCGGAGCTTAGAGCATAATCTACCTAAGACCGGCCCACTCCAACTGCTGACTTGTCAGATGGACAGGCAACGAAGACGAAGGAGAAAATTTCTTAATTAATTTTCACTGTTTCATCTGAGCGAGGAGTCGAAAATGCAGGTGATTTTCCGCTTACGAACCATTCAACCCTGGTCCACAGTGTAAGGCAACCTGTTCCACTTCAGTATATATATGCGTTCACGGGGTGTCTACAAATAGTCGCTATGCGACTCTGACTGTTGCCCTCGCTGGGCGCATAAGTTCATATTTGCTCAACTTTTTCATGGTTTTTTCTTCTGTCCCGTTCTTACCGCAATAAATCTTCTACGTTCTACTGGCGGTACGTTACGGTCGACCGTCCATCCCGTTGAGTGTATTAATATCGTGCACTGTGCACTGGGGTTTGGGGAAAGTTGTGTTTTCGTTTTCCCGTGATTAACTATAAAAATTGGTTTCCAACGGACGAGGTGGCAATATATCATGATAGCAGTGCATTTTTTGCGTCGTCTGATCTGAAACATGTTGATTGGGTTGATTTGATTCAGGCGGTGATGTTTATTTAACTTTCGGGGGTGCAAGTGTAGACTCAAAATACAAAGGAGCGAAATTACATTGCGGTGATTTGCTTAACATTTCGACTCATTGGAGAGTTGAATTTGTATACGAAGTTATGTTAATGGCTTTGGTACAAATGCAGGGTTAGTTTAAGGAAACTTAAACCTCTTTCAGCGACATAAGTTTTCAAAAACAGGCAGCGAAGGTCCAATTCTACATTCATACCTTTTTTTTGAAAACAAAACATATGCAGATAAAGGCTGAGAGTAGCCTTTTGTGCAACAAATGATTTATAATAATGGATGCGCCATCTTTAAGGTCGGTATTTGTGAATATTGAATATGAATTAAAAAAAGAAACAACCACTTTCCATGAGGTAGGGTAAAGGCACCAGTATCAGGACACTTAACGTATTTGTGAACTTTGACTTCCATTCATTGTCTCACTATTAAAGCTACAAGAAAAAGTTTCAGTGTTCATAAAAGTGGTGATATTTCTCAATAATATTACATTCATATTTGTCTCAAATATTGCATTTTAAATAATTATAAAAAATATATTCTAAAATGTTTGATTTGCACTAGTATCTGGACAGCAAAACTCAGTTTCGGATACCAAAATTTTGTATGAAGTTTTAGTTTTTTTTTTGTCTCTCACGCATTGTTATCATTCAATCAGGGCTCTCATCGCGTAAGACGACGTCGTTTCGGCGATTCTATTGCTTCGTGTAACACTGAAATGGTTGAATCGTTTGGACGACGTCGTTTTGCACGATTCACTAATGCTTCGTATAACTCATTGAACTGTCAAATACAGACGATTGAACGATTGCGACAATCGTTTCATCGTTTTTGGTGCATTTTTTCAGTTTTAATTATGTCTGTATGGGGGCTTAATTTAAGCGCGAGCAGCATACTAGGCTTTAGCAATAAAGATTCTAATACCTAGCGATCTATTTTTGCATTAAATGCCCAATTCTATGTCAATCAATGGCAACCAAGAAATATAAACAAGTAAAAGTGTTATCATCGGCCTGGCCGATGCTTTGATACCCTCCACTGCATACAAGTCATGCAACATTTTAGGCATGTGAGGTAGTACGTTATTACATTGAACAACAGACAGAGAGACACATGGGCCTAATATTGATTTTGTATGGGACGTACCAGAACTACTTGACCGACATAGCCCATTTTTAATACCAACCTAACGACGATAAAAATAAGTCCTTTCACCAAACTTCATTCGCCTAGGTTGATTCCTTTGGCGCTATCGTGCTTTTAAAAGTTACGCGATGAGGGCCCAGGTTTTTAGGGATTAAATACAAAAAATTTTTAATTATTCCTACAAAACTCCGACTGCTGGAAAGGATATTATTTAGTACCTACGAATAGCGTCTCTTTCTCGTTTTCAGCAGCAACTCGGTACATGTTTTTATACGCTTTGGGGACTCTAATTTTTGGGCAGAGGCTAAAGCTGTTTTTGTCACCGTTCAAAATTTGTCTCAGGTCATTCTTAATGTGCTGCTGACCAATGCTGTTTAAGTAGTCAACAAGTTCATTAAACTTCTGACAATGAAGGGTTTCGTTTCATAAAAGCTCGCACTCATGTTTTCTCGGAGCGATCGTTTTTAAATGCTGTTTTTCGGATTGAATATTTTATGATTCAGATTGTCCATTTAAAAAGACCCATTTGCAGATTATAAATCTTATCTACAGAAAAAAAATTAACTAAATACTGAAAATAACATTCAAAAAAGGGGTCCGGTAACTGAAACCAATTCATATTTCAGTACCCGGACAGACATACTCTTACTAAGTAAACCATGTCCTAATACTGAAAACCTGCGAGTTAAATATAATTTCCTTTTTTAAAAACATAAACAAAATACATAAATATCACTGTTTCGGCGCGTTGTTTCGGTGTCAAGCTATTCATTGTTAAAATTGTACTGAATTGACGTTTGTCAACACAAGTTAATCGGTTGATAAATGTTGAATTACATACAGAACATAAATATTACATGTTTGTTATGTAATATCACATCATAAATATTAACTGCAAAATCAGTTACGATTTCATGAGCTTTCTCATCGAGTAATAGGTAATTTTATTTAATTACCAAAAAAAAATGAATGTATGGAGCTGCAAAAAATGAATGTATGGAGCTGTAAAAAATGAATGTGTGACAAATAAATAAAAGTTCGGGATAACTGTCTGCCGGGTAGTGCAAAACATTGGATTGAGGGAACAAATTTATACTAAAATAATTATTACCGCTGTACCAAAAATTAGAAAAAAGACTGTGAGAAAAGATATATACTAAGCTTTACTAATAAATACAACAATAAAGGTAACAGCAACAAGAAGACGGCGAACCTTACCTAAAATATTAACAAATCTAGTTAAAATACAAATACAAAAATAGCCACATTTTTTAACTGATATGGAAAGCCACATTTGGATGTGTTAACTGAAAAAGAATTCGACATTCATCAAGTGCCTACGCGTTACAAGTGGAGCTTGGTATGCGAACAGTGTTGGATGTTGTCAGCGGCAATTTTGGCGCTTTTATAATGAAAAACTGAAAAACAAGGGACAAGTTTAAAATAAAACCTTATTAAGCCTTAAATCGTTTAAAAGTAAAATTAAAACGCATATTCATTACAAACAAATTTCAAAGTTTACTAAGAATGAATCTTCATACTAATTATGAAAGAAAACAGCCCATCGAACGTCTACGTAAGAATTTTTGTGTATCATTCACTCGACTTGATATTTTGTCATGAAATAGAAAGGAAATCATTTCAGAATCAAACTTTTGTATGATTCACTTAACTGAACCTTGTATAATATGCAACATTTGATGTAATATGTTTATTTTATGTTTATTAATAAAAACGACTTACATTTTTTATTTTGTTTAGGTTTTCATATGAAAATAAATGCAAATTTTAAAAAGAACAAAAAAGGGGATTTTTTTTTAAGCTCAGGGGAAAACTAATGCCTGTGCTGATAAAGAAAGGAGAAAACAGTCGTCAGAGTCGGGGAACACTGATCAGAAAACCTTGGCAACCAGCTATAGGTATCCATTACAAATAACACCAGCCTAGCAAGCTATTACATGCGGTTTGTCAACGAGGACAATAATTATTATCTGTATCGTCAGCACCAGAAACAACAAATCCGCTGATGATACTAGCTCGCGTATCAATAAACATCACCAATATCAACCAAAAGCACGACTATAGCTTAAATAGCAGTAGCAAACATAACAGCATCAACAACTGTTGGCAAAGTGCGGTGCTTATGTATTGATTTCGGCGAATCCAAGGCAAAGGGGTGTCTGCACACGTTGCCGCATGTCAATTGAGGTTGCAAGAACAGCAAGAAACCTTTTCTTAGAAAACGATAGGAATGTTTAAAAAAAATATGGGTGTACTGTACATTTATGCGCGAAACAGGAAGAGAAATTACTGGAAAATCTAGTCAACAACTGAGTAGTACTGAGTTGTAAGTTGTGTTCGTATATATGTGGCGACGTAGCAAAAGTGACGTTACTGACCATAGTTTAGTTTGCGTTCAGGGTACATCTAGTCCAGACGAATATAGTCGACTTAAGAAACCAAAATTTGCCCAATTTGCCTTCTGCAACAATGTAAAATCCTAATATTAATACCCCATTAATAAAAAAATTGTTCACAGAATGTAGAGAGGGAAAATAGTGTAGGACTCTATTTTTTAAATTATGAAGTTATAGTACCTATGGACGTAAAAAACCAGCCGACCGACGGTGTCGAAAATTGTAGCAAATTTCAGGTTACCTACAACCTCCTAAAGAAGCTTGTAGCCATAGTTTTCGTTTACTCAAGTTCGATCCATTTCGGCATCCCAATTCTGATTCACTTATGATTGAATACCAATTTTACAGTTGTCTTCCCGGATATCCCATGGACTTTTTTCTGTTTGCATTCTATTATACATAAAAATTGTATAACTTAGAAAATAGGGACTTAAAACAAAAGTGGATTCAAAAGTCTCCGTACCGCAAAACATTTCCTACGATAATGCTATAAGTTTCGGCAAAAATTTGTTTTCATAAACAAACAAATTCGAAATCTTGAGGCTGGTTTTCGATGAAACTCTGAATTCGTACAACTGCAGTTAGCAAGCTTATTATTTTTCACCAAAAACTTAAGACTAAATCATAGCAACTGTCTTGCGAAGCGGCGAAGCAAAAATGGGAGAGAGCGGTTCATTACTCAACCTATGTATTTTCTTCCTTAATCAATTGTATACGGATTCGAAAATACAACAGAATAGATTCATTAATTAAAAAACCAAAAAACCCGACTGACTGTAAAAAAAAAGAATTTAAAATATTATATTTAAGTACCTATAGGTACCTAACTTATTGACAATCGGAGACTATATACAAGGTGGCGCAAAAGTAATCCTCCTATCAGAAAATGCTATAAATTTTGCGATTGGCCGCTAATGTCAGTTCTGTTTTGACATTTGTGTAGTAAACACATGCGAAATACACGTTAATAAACAATGTTACGCTACACCGCTCCAGAACGCGAAATATTGGTGACTATTTATTTGAGCAATAATCGGTCGGTGACTTTGGCACAACGTGAATTTCGTCGCAGATTTCCTAGCCGTCCAACGCCTACTGGTGAAACACTGCGACGTTTAGCTTTTGGGGCACTGAAAATCCGCGTGTAACCCACGAAGAGCCATTACACCCGCTCAAAGTCACTGTATGGTGTGCTGTGTTCGCTGGAGGAGTCATCGGACCTTTTTTCTTCGAAGACGTCGGGGGCCAAACGGTTACTGTGAATGGTGAGCGCTACAGAGCAATGATCAACGAGTTCTTTTTGCCGCAACTTGATGAATTGCGATTGGAAAACATGTGGTTCCAACAGGACGGTGCAACGGCACACACTGCACGTGCCACAACCGATATGCTGAAGGATGCATTTCCCGGGCGCCTAATCTCCCGTTTTGGCGATTTGCACTAGCCAGCAAGATCGCCTGATTTGACCGCTCCAGACTTCTTTTTGTGGGGCTTTTTGAAGTCGCGAGTTTATGTCAACAAGCCTCAGACTCTTGCAGCTCTTAAAGACAATATCCGTCAAGAATGTGAGGACCTATCGCCGGAAGTTTTGGCCAAAGTGATGGAAAATGCCATAAAAAAGGGCTCAAATGACAATCAACTGTGGCGGCGGCCATTTACATGACATCATATTCTCAACTTGATGTAAAAAAAATTAAAAGACCAAATAAAAATAATCCAAAAAAAGAATCAAAGTTTTTCATTTTTTTTTTTTAAATTACAGCCAAAAAACATCGGAAGGTTATTTTTGCGCCACCTTGTACATACACAGTCTAACAAATTTATGCATGAGTATTGAGTACCCTCCGACTGCCAAATAGGTAGTTATAGGTACTTAAATCATATATTCCAAAATCGGTCAAGCCGTTTAGGCTACAGGGACTGCCGTAGGAACGTACATAGGATACGATACATAGACCGCTTTCAATAGTCTGGGCGGATGGAGGTTAAAACGATATGTCACTGGTGACGGTGTCAGTCTACTTCTTCTTCTTCCTGTTGGTTTGCCGTCTGCTTTGATGAACTTTCTGCCCGATTCAGTGAAATAACAAGGAATACTTTCAAGCAACTGTTGACGCAGTGGCTTAGTGGCTAGTGTGTTGGACTCCTAAGCGAGGGGTCCTAGGTTCGAGTCCCGAAAAAAAAACCAAATTCCAACATTTCTTCCGCTGCGCCACCTCTCGCGAACGTCTGACAAATAGCCGAGAGTATTACTGTCATGAAAGAGCTTCTCAATTAGCCGTTTGGACCCGGCATAAAATTGTAGATCACTTCCATTCGTCCCAAAAATGAAAAACGCACACAAACGAATGGTTGTGAGAAGCTAGGCCTAGGGTCCCTACAAACCTGTTGCGCCACCTATTTATTTATTTATTTATTTATTTACTTTCAAGCAACTTTCCCGTTGACTTTGTGTCGTCGTCTTGTATGCTTTAAACAGTTTGGGAATACTAGAGACCGGATTATATGCATTTGCATATTTGCATATGCATTTGCATATTTTGCCCAGTCTCGCCTGTAATAGCATATTTTAACTAAAATCTATTGATAATGCATATTTTCGGTATTACTCCAAAAAAAAAAAAAAAATTAAATTTACACGAGTACACAAGTAGGCCGATGCCGTTTCGTTTCACATTCGCCTACTGCAACACTCTTTGTTCGAGACAATTACGCATGCCGATGCCTTATTTTACATGCTCTGTTATTGTATCAGTTTATTTTTGTATTTATTTGTGCAAAGTTTCGTGTATCTACCATGCCTCTCGAAAAAAAAAGTGTAGTTTCGTGGATAACTGACCATCCTGGAGCATTTACGTATGACGGAAAAGTGGTATATTGTCGATTCTGCAATAAAAATATTTCGTGTGCAAAAAAATTTCAAATAGACCAACATGTCAAGACAAGTCTTCATATTGCAGGATTGCAAAAGAAAGGCCCACGTCAACAACTTCTAACAACGGCCAGTAGCAGTGACGCCACTTCCAAAGGCAAACAGCAAAACAAATTTAGCATGGACTTATGTGAAGCATTTCTTGCAAGTAATATTCCTCTTTACAAACTTCAAAATCCTACCTTCAAAACTTTTCTGCAAAAGTATTGCTTGAATCAGAATATACCAGATGAATCAACATTGCGTAAAAACTATATACCAACAGTTTACCTACATGTTTTGGAAGAGATACGCAATGAACTCAAGGATAGCATTATTTGGATTTCAGCTGACGAAACTACTGACAGTTGTGGCCGTTACATTGCGAATTTAATTGTCGCTGCATTAAAACCAGAGCCCTCTGCTTGCTATTTGGTGGCCTGCAAAGAACTCGAAAAGACAAATCATTCCACGATCGCCAGATTTGTGAATGAGGGTATCAAAAAAATTTTGCATGAATCTTCTGCAGATGAAAGAGTGTTTATATTCCTCTCAGACGCTGCTCCATATAATGATCAAGGCAGCTAAAGCCCTCCAAATATTTTATCCTAATTTAATCCATGTGACGTGCTTTGCTCACGGAGTACACCGACTTGCTGAAGAAGTAAGATTAACGTTCGGGAATGTAAACAAACTGATTTCATCAACAAAGAAAGTATTTCTTAAGGCACCTGCTCGCATTAGAGCCTATAAAGAAAAACTACCAATTGTACCTTTACCTCCTGAACCAGTGGTAACTCGATGGGGAACATGGATTGAAGCTGTACTATTTTACAACGAACATTTCGAGGCCATCAAAGGTGTAGTAAGTGACTTCGATCGTACGGAGGCTGTTGCAATTTGTCAGTCCTTGGAAGCATTTAACGACTCAAACATTAAAAAAAACATAGCTATGATATGCACTCATTTTTCTGTTATACCAGCAAGTATTAAAAAGCTCGAAACTCAGGGTTTAATGTTGACTGAATCTATTCAGTTAGTAAATAAAATCCGTCAAATGAACTCCGAATTGCCAGAAGTATTCCCACGTAAACTTAAGGAAAAGTTTGAAAATATTTTGAACAACAACCCAGGGTTTCAACCGTTGTGTCAAATTAATAATTTTATTAATGGGACCGGTAAACTTTTGCCAACAACAATAAGTTCTAACATAGCACCCAAATTCAAATACTGCCCAGTTACCTCAGTAGATGTGGAACGTTCCTTTTCCACTTATAAAAATATTTTAAGTGATCGAAGACATAATCTTACTACTGAACATTTGGAACAATACTTGATTGTTAATGTTTTTAAAAGTAACAATATTTTAAATAATTCTTAATTAAGTATCTATAACAAAAATGTTACCATCCATTTATCCATTTATTTAATGCTGAATTTAAAATAAAAAACTATATAAACTAAACAGAAATAAAAAATTTTTATCACTTAATGTTGCATATTTTGGCTTTTTTTATGCATATTTTAAGCATATTTCATGCATATTTGCATGCATATTTTAAGCTTTTTATGCTGCATATAATCCGGTCTCTAGTAATTACAATTGACATGTACATTGGTTTTAGTTACACTAGAACGGATGCCCCCATTGTAAATATTTGAGTACTCCTTCAGTTTGAAGCTGCGAATGAAGCTATTGTTGCACATTTACCAAACAAATTGCCTTTGATCGAGATGGACCAAATTGCACTTCTTTGCGCTTGTGCCTTTTTCTACTTTTTGAAGGCTTTGTGTTTGGTGCTTTCGATCAGAGACAATACTGAGACCACCAACTCCGGCCGATTTCCAGTTACTTGGGGTGGCAAACGCTAAGTGTGTTAGTATTGTTACATAGAAATTTGTATTGACAAATGTCACGTAACTTCAAAAATTCCGGCTCACCAACACACTCGCACCTTGCATATGCCCCTTCCGCTGTGGGCAAAGCTGCTGACATCGTTCATAAAATTTTGTCCGTTAAATTTTAAATTATTTATATACGTGTGGATAGTATTTTTCTAGGAATAAGTGTACATTTGCTTAAAATATTTATGAAAAATTGTCACTGCAGAATGGTTGCATGAAAATAAAAACATTTTGAGCAAGTATTCTTCAGTTATTAAAGAAAAATTCACACAATAAATCGATCTTAATGATATCGAAAAGAGGTAAATACACAACCAAGTTTGTCGTAATATGTTTTAGTATATAAAACATATTCACATTCACAGTTTCACATTTCACCACGGTTGCCGCGATTGGCAGCATTTATTTTTGTAGTTTTTGTGTGTTTTTGCATGTCACACTGGTTCTTTTTTGACATAACACCGATAGGAATACAAAATGGCGAATTTGAAAAAAATTGAGGGGCCCAGCGGCAAGAGAATTGTGAGTTGGGGGTCTCAGTATGGTTTGTCTATGCTTTCGATGGCGTTGCAATGCAAATGAAATCGTTCTTGAAATATTTTAAGACATTCAGGACTATTGTAGGGTTTCTCAGTTTTACGTACTGTCGAATGATAAGTTAAGTTTATTTTTTAGCAAATTTTTTGCCACAAACATCACAGCCTTACTTTTAACTATCGCTATGGATTTTGTTGTCCATCGACAAGATTTCGGGTTTCAGACACTTGCCGCAAAGAGAACCAGGCACTTCCTACAGCCGTCCTTCCTTGACTCATCCGATGACTTTTTGCATGCTTTTTGGGACCCCTTATGTTTGTGAAATCGCGATCGCATTCGTTGCAACCCTTATAATTGAAGAGAATGATAGGGTTCGTGTTTACTTAACTCTGAAAAAAGAACGCTTTATTTACTCGACACTCCGTTGAAATGCCATTGCAGAAACAATATTCAGAGGTTCAAGTAAAAGGTCAAAAGTGCGTATCAGTGCAACAAGACATGAATAGACCCCTGTAGAAATAAATATCTAAGGCGACTCTTTGTTGGAGAGTTACAGTCCGTTTTGAGAAACCACTTCTCCGGTCTGTTATCCGGCAAAGACGGCTCTGATTTCCTCTGCCAGGTCAAACTAACCTTTCAATCTGCACGCTTTCATCCATCCTTACAAATTTAAGTTCAAGCTACAGTCTAGCTTAAAACCCCAAATATTTGCAAGCTATTTGAACAGAAGCTGCTTCGTTGTGAACGCGTTAAAAGAGCACTTTTTCCCTTTATGGTCAAATAATTTCGAAAAACGGGAAAAATCCCTCAATCTGGAATCCCTGAGTAGGTACAGTTGTCAACAGCAAAAGGCACGCATCTATTAATAGCTAGTGCTTTATCGGCTCACATTAAAACTCTGAAACACATCACAAGTCCAGCGCAACATTTGCGAATCACTGTCCATTTCGACTTAGAAAAGATTTGAGTAGCAGCACCTTTTCAAAGAAACACTAAACAGACTCTTTATAAGACCCTCATCGTCCCAGACCTAGATCAGTAATTTCGGACCCGTTTCTGTAGAACTCCACACAGATACAGAGCTTATTAGGAAAAGTATCAATCAGACAGCAGGAATGTTAAGTTAAGAGTAAGCGTAAGCGACTTTGGCACCTAAAACTACGACAAGTTAGTCAGCTTATAGGGTTAGGGGCTCACAACGTGCATGTGCAAAACTAGAGTACATGTAAAATTACAAAATCTCATCAATGTCATCGCGAAACACGTATTTTATTTTTTTGTTCAAACTCACCTGTTGGAAATCCGTTTATTGCAACTGACACCTGTTGACGTATTGTACTTCCCCTAAGTGAAACTTTACTGCTGTATATTTTTTTTTTATACAACTTTCACACTAAACACTTGTACGCACTTGAAATATTTACTTGGATAATTGAAAATTTGACAAGGATATAAAAAATACACCAATAAATGGAAACCAAGAAAAAAAAAAACAAGCAGAATCCCGCTGGTTTTATTATCATAAATATTAATAGCATCTCGGAATTGCATTATCATTTATTAATATTTAATTTAGCCGGCAGAGAAATATACCCACAGAAAGAGGAGCCATCGAAAAAAAATGTTGGCCTGCGAAATATACATGTAAATCCTTTCAATTTCCTTAGACGAATAAGTTTCGATCGAAACAGAAAGCGTTCTGAATTTTAAATGGTGTACAAGTTTATCGAACAAAAAATCGGCCTGACGTCGGTCCTAGTCCTACGAGTTGAACCCACTTATTTACTCATAGAAAAAAGTATCCCTTACACAGTCCGTAATTGAAAGTTAGAGAAAAAAGGATTCAAAGTGAGTTCAATTTTCTGCCAACATGGTGCAGCATATTGATACCCGCTCACTTGGAAACGAAAGAAAATAAACTCCGTGTATAGGTACTGAATAAGGATAACAATGACAACAAGGTGTAAGGAAGACGATAAATCGATTTCATATGTATGTTTTTATAAACCGTCTTACTGGCGCCATTGGTTGCGGTTGTTGTTGTTTTTTTTTTTTAATTCCTTTACGGGGGGGCTACATATTGTCTGTTAAAAGAATTTCTCTTTTCTTGATTAAGAGACAAATATACTTTTTATACACGCGCGAGAGAGTCCCAGTTCCCAGAGCCCGGACTTTCCGACTTTCCCCTTTTTTCATAGAAACTCTTGAAACTATGCTTAGCCATGGCAAAGAGAACTTTAAAGTGTCTTCCTGTCAGCTGTCACTATTCTAAGCACATCATTCCCACATCCCATCGTGCTAGGACGAAGGATGTTTGCTGGCAATTTTGTTTTTCCTTTTTTGCTATAAAAAAAACCTATATATTCCTCCGACTTGTTCGGTCCCTGTACTGACGCAGGATAATTTCAGCACAGCCCTCGTTAGACTTGGTGGTTTTATAATACACTATTTGTTGCCCCGCACTAATAATTCTCTGCTATGGCCACTAGAAAAAAAAAAGAAAACAAAGTAAACCTCACAAAACGAGGATAAATCCACAGTGGTGTGGAAATTTGCGCAATAGCAGAGAGGATTTTCCTACTTTTCCTCCATCACTTTCTTCAACTATTCCCAAAAAAGAGAATAACAACAAACGTATGTGCGGGTACTTGTCGTCGTAAACCAGCGGGATAATCTTGTGTTTTGTCATTCAGTGCTGTTGCTTGGTTACATGCTAGTGTGAATTATTATCCTTTCACAATGGCAATCACATGATTCGACGATATCAACGAACGCGGGGTAGTTTGTGGAAATTTCACACAAAATAAAAATTACCGTGTTTTATCTTTGAATCACTTTGCGAACGAATAAAACGTGGACGGACTATGTTTTATTTACAACGAAATATTGCGACAGAATTTATTCATTCCCTCGAAACACTGTATCCACTTCAATAGAGGATGTAAGTAGTTGAATCAATTTGACAAATAAATATGTTGCTGTGGTTATTTCGTTACAGTACCTTGTAAGCGAATGGTGAGCAGAGGCAGAGCACTTATTTAATTTTACGCTACCGTGTAACTTTATGCGAACGAAATTCACTACGGATGACCTACGAGCGGGAGAAAAATTTGACGCGCAACCAATTTGCACGAGAACTCAACACCAACTGACAGTGACTGTGACAGTAGCCATCAAGTGAGTCAATATGTTTTCGTACTTCCATTTGTGGAGGGTATTTTTTGGGGGGAAAGTTCGCTCTGCTTTGCGAATGTTTCGCATTTTGTTATAAGGGTTGTTGTGGCTGAGGATGAGGGGTGGTAAATGATTTTCTCTTCCTGGAGTGAAATCTGAAAGTCTCTTAGAACGCAAGTACTTTCTCTTTGAGGGAGACGAATCGTTGTTTGGTACAAAGTACAAACGTTGAACTAGAAGTGTTGCTGAGTTGGACAAGTCACAGCGACAAAGTTTGACGAGATATGACCAACTGCATAGTCGTACCCTATAATAAGCGACATTTTGTCCTTTAGGCAGTTCTTGAGTTAGTGAATGACACTGTTCCACCCATTTGTTATCGATTCTTACTTCGCATTCCAATACACTGTTTTCCAAAAGATGCTGTCGACGTAGCTTCCTAATGGTAACCCAGTCAATGTATGTCTGATTTATATCGCTGACATAGGACTCAAGGTGGACCGGCCTTTTTTTCCAAGAGTTTCCAACCTTTTCTATTGAAGACACAGCACTTTCTATTAATTGCATTATTATGATCGTATAATGTGAGTCGAACAGAGCCCATGCACAGTTTCTGTTTTTTTCTAAGGAAACATAAATCTCAACGGATTTGATATTTTATCAACTGATGATTTTTTCGAAATATGTACATATATTTGGGATTAAAAACAGCGGATGGAAAGTTCGTATATCCACTCTTAATGTATTTTATTTTATTGCTTCCACATTCCTCCGCAAATGTTGAAAAAATATTTTCTGCTGTAAATTTAAATAAAACAAAAATTTGTAGTCGTTTGAATACTGAAACAGTTGAAAATGTAATCTTTGCAAAGGATTAGTTGCGATTTAATTAAGCGGCAATGAAACTCTAAGTAATTTTAGTTCATTATTCAAAAGTTTTTAAAAGCAATAGCATAAGCTTATGACCAACGTTCTTTTTATCGATATTTATGTGATTTATATATATGTATACCTACTATAATTTTGGTGGAAAAATAAATAAATATTTTATTACCTATTCCTTTATATTTTGAAAAAATCTTGAAAAAAATATTTTTCATTTCGGAAAAACAAGATTTTCAGATTTTTCATCTGGGAACACTGACCCAGACAACGATGCATTCGATATAATATATACAATTTGATATAAGGTTAGGTAACAAATGGTGGTGGCGCAAAGGTATATATGTACTATGTTTTGTTTCTTGAATCTATTTTATATAAACTTTGACTGTCTTCTGTCTTCTCGGGTTCATACTCGAAAAAGATTTAAGAAAAGAAACATTATATACTACCGTTGGGCCACCACCATTTTTTACCTAGCATTAAGTCAAATTGTATACTATTTACAAAAAATCAAAGTTGGCTGCGTTTTAATCTCGGTCCGAAGATTAAGTGCTAATTCCCTTAAACCTCTTTCCTTGACAGGCCGATGCCGCTTAACAGCTCGTAGAAATTGTTGTTAAATCCCTCCTCCAAGGCACGTCAACGCAAACGGGACTGAAAATAACTGAAACTATTTTGCGTTGGAAGCTTCTGCGCGATAAAGCAGGACTGGGATGATGAGGAACTTATATAAAGTCTCCTTAGTGTCTCTCGACAAGACCTTACTATTACCTTAATGGGCTTAAGAAACAGCGATTGGAAAGTGTAACTCTTGATTTATTGATTTCTGCTGTGATATAATTTTCAGTGTTTAGAGCGGAACCGAGGTATAGACTAAATAACGAACTTCCTCAAAGTTATTGCTGTCTGTCGTGAGGATCTGTCCGATTCGTCGATGTTGGGTATCGCTTTTTGCGACAGCTTACATTTTGTTCTTCCTCATTCACCAATAAACCCGTTATTGCTATTTAGTGCTATTTAGGTTTTAGTGCGATTTTTTCCAATATTTATTGAGCAGCGAGCGTTTTCTATCGTCGTTCTGCACAATCTGACAAGTTTGGCCAAGACTAGACATGGCTCAGTATAGTTCGTCTCTATAAATCCTGTCATATGCAGCCTTAAGATCAATAAGACTATTGTGAGTATCAATCAGGACTTGGATCTTTTCCACGATAATGTCGCATTGTGAATACTTGGTCGCTTGCTGACTTACCGGGCCTAAAACCGCACTGGTAGGGACCAATCGAGTCGTTTAACGTTTTAGGCGATCACGCAGTACCACAGACAGGACTTGGATGCGTTTTTAGTTAGCTCAGTTTAGAGTACTCCTTTCTTGTGGTCGTGCACATGATTTTGAGGCTCCATTAAGGCCCATTTAGATGATCAGTTATCAGTTCAGTTATCAGTTCAGTTGTCAGTTCAGTTAAAAAAGGCATTGTATTTAGACGTCAGTCCGGTATTCAGTTCAGCTTTCATTTTATGAGGGAATTGAGGTTTGAACATGGTGATTGGTCAAACTATTTACGTATGAGTGAAAGCGTATATCTTTAATTTACGGCCAACTGCAATTGAAATGACAACTAAACTGAAACGTATTTACACATCACTTTAACTTTATGGGAATTCCATCAGTTTCAGTCTCAGTTTCAGTTTCAGTTAAACGCTTCAATTTTTGCATTTAAACATCAGTTTAACTGAATGCTTAACTGATAGCTCAACTGAAACTGAAACTGAAATGATCGTCTGAATGGGCCTTTAGACATACTTTCGTCCGACCAAATCCTGCTGAGTTTGTGTATGCTCTCGACCAAGTAATCTCCTGCTACCTTAAAGAGCTCGGGTGTTCAGCTATTTGGTCCCGCAGTCTTTTTGTAGGACTTATAAATAAATAAATAAATAAATAGTTGGCGCAACAGGTCTGTAGGGACCCTAGGCCTAGCTTCTCACAACCATTCGTTTGTGTGAGTTTTTCATTTTTGGGACGAATGGAAGGGATCTACAATTTTATGCCAGGTCCAAACGGCTAATTGAGAAGCTCCTTCATGACAGTTATACTCTCGGATGTTTGTCAGACGTTCGTGAGAGGTGGCGCAGTGGAAAAAAACCATGAGTTGGAATTTGGGTTTTTGCGGGATTCGAACCTGGGACCTCTCGCTTAGTAGTCCAACACACTAACCACTAAGCCACTGCGCCGGACTTGTAGGACTTATTCCACGATATTGCAATCCGCAATTCATTGTGGACGGAAGTCTTGAATTTCATCGCACAAGTTGAATGGTTTATTCGGCCTGAAAGCAGAATTTGTTTCGTCTGCACGAATGGTCTTTCCACGTCATCAGCACCGACTGTGACTCTAGTACAAGGTATCCTCTGTTAAATTTAAATGATGTGCACGCTGCTTCCAATTCCAATTGCAATTAGTTCCGCTAAAGTCGCTCGTCGTTAAAACGGAGGTTCAGTCTTCATCGTCCCCTCTGATCAATATGTACATCATTTTAGGTCTGTTTCTTTACTTTTGTAGTAAGAATGGAAAAGTCTGTCAGAATGGCAGTGGTGGGGATAAATTCTCTCACGTTAAGAGACACTTAGGACAAAGTTAGGGAACGCTTTTGTAGTAATCTATGAAAAACGACAGATATAAGGGTGATTTTTTAGCTGGTTTGGTTTTGGCAACACTGGTTTTGACAGCTGACGTGTGTTTAGTACCTTGTGTCACTGTCAAACAGCTTCAGTTTGGTTTGCAATTTAACCATGGATCGTCTTACAAATGAACAACGCTTGCAAATTATTGAATTTTACTATCAAAATTCGTGCTCGGTTCGAAATGTTCATCGCGCGCTGCTTCCATTTTATGATCGGCATTCTCGACCTTCTGAGCAGTCTATTCGGAAGATTGTGACCAAATTTCGCACCAAATTTACTTTGTTGGACAACCACCA
The DNA here is from genome assembly GCA_951230905.1 of Cheilosia variabilis. NCBI lineage: Eukaryota > Metazoa > Arthropoda > Insecta > Diptera > Syrphidae > Cheilosia > Cheilosia variabilis. The sequence continues at coordinate 48,179,651 of OX579676.1, forward strand.
ACACGTTTACGTACTGTGCGTAGTGAAGAAAATATTGCGGCCGTATCAGCTAGTGTGACAGAAGACCGCGAAATGTCGATTCGGCGCCGTTCCCAGCAGTTAGGCCTTTGTTACAGCACTACGTGGAAAATTTTGCGGAAGGATTTGGGCGTAAAGCCTTTTAAGATACAGCTGGTGCAAGAACTAAAGCCAGCCGACCTACCACAACGCCGAATTTTTGGTGAATGGGCTCTTGGAAAGCTGGCCGAGGATCCGCTTTTTTATCGAAAAATTGTGTTCAGCGATGAGGCTCATTTTTGGTTGAATGGGTACGTAAATAAGCAAAATTGCCGCATTTGGAGTGAAGATCAGCCAGAAGCATTGCAACAGCTACCAATGCATCCCGAAAAAGCCACTGTTTGGTGCGGTTTATGGGCCGGCGGCATTATTGGGCCATATTTCTTCAAAGATGATGCGAATCGCAGCGTTACTGTCAATGGTGAACGCTACCGAGCGATGATAACAAACTTTTTTTTGCCCGAAATGGAAGTTCTTGACTTGCATGATATGTGGTTTCAACAAGACGGTGCCACATGCCACACAGCACGCGAAACAATGGCGCAATTGCGAGGCGAGTTTGGTGAACAGTTAATTTCACGTTTCGGGCCGGTCAATTGGCCGCCTAGATCGTGAGATACCGGCCGATATGTGTGAAAGAGTATGCCAAAATTGGACTCAGCGGATGGGCTACCTGAGACGCAGCCGCGGTCAACATTTGCATGAAATTATCTTTAAACATTAAATTGCAAGGTTCAAACTATCGATTCAAATAAATATTTCATTCATTTTTTCGAATTTTTTGTGTTTTTTTTTTAAAAAAAGTTCTAAACCTCTTAAAAAATCACCCTTTATATTCAAAAATTCAAAAAAGTTTTACGAAAAGTCGTTAAAATATCTGTTAAACTCGAAGAATTTGCTAATTTACGAACAAAATTAGTCGATTCATCTACATAGCAATGAAAGTGATTCGGAATTAATCAAATTCATGAATCCGAGTATATGGAAGAGTTTGTACTGATCGAACTATACAAGCATTCAAGAAGAGGAAAAAGCGGCACAGCATTAAAAATTAAAAAGATTGTCCTTTCTTACTCCTTACAGCGAGAAAGAATCTCGTCACCACCAAAAGAATCTAAGGAGAACATTCAATTTTATTTTTCCGCCTGTTGATACCATTTTAATATACAAGAAATCAAAACAAATGTCGAATAGGACAACAAATTTCGAATCATCTGTTAATTGACAGCTTTTTCAATTCTTACACCAAGAAATTTGTTGAGTAAAAATTCGTAAGATTCTCAGTGGAGAAGTAATATCTTGCTCTCTCGATGACGCTCTCTTTTACGAATTTTGCGAGTTAAGGAACGGCATTGAGTAAAAATTCGGAAAAATTCGTAAGAACTAGTAAAAATTGGTAAAATTTAAAAGTAAAGGAACAGACCTTTTGAGTGGGGACGTTCAAGTTTCTAGTTTTTGCGTTCAGGTTACATCTCATCCAGACTTAATCTAGTCTTGTTATTCTTTTCTGTGATCTTTTAGTAACGAAATGCGAAATCTAGATAACTAGATTCTTGAATGTGCCCAGTCTCTTTGTAAATTGAATTTGTCGAAATTGCTTTCACGACAACAGTCAGTAGTAGAAACTTAAACTGGGAATACGAACCCATCAGGATGAGAGACGCTTTGCATCGATAGTAGCTCATCACATTTTCCTGGTCCATCCACCTTTTGACAAATTCGTGATAACCTGCAAAGGTGATTACACACTTCGAAAACTAATTGCAGCCGTTAGAAAATAAAGCCGCTCTGTCGGCCTAATTGTTTTATGAATGTTGCTTAGCCAAAAAATCGTGCAATTTTGAGGTATATCGAGTATCCGGGGGCTCTCTAAGGTAAGATAAGTGCAATTCACAAGTTGTTGATGCTAAAAAGTATATACCTATCCTAAAGCAATCTAATACCAACAACACTGCAACGGAATTAAACTTTTTGCGAAATTGAATTCCAACCCCGTCTAAGCAACACGCCCTTATATCTAAATATAGTAACTACTGCTGTCTTAAAGCCATTCTCCTTTCAATATTAATTTGTTCCTGAAAGAAGAAAGTGCACGCGCGCTTTTATTGTTCGCATTCCAGTCTGTCAATCAAACTTACTGAGTCTTACCATTTCTTCCTTGCCTACCCCCACCACAGGCAACAAGATTACATTTTTCAAAACCGGCTGTAATCCGTTCAGTATCAATTGAAAACAGCTTAATAAAATCCAAAGAGCATTCACCCTTGTGTCTGGGACTGGGATCTCTCTTACTTTAACACTACCCCACTTAACTGTGCATGCGCAGTTCCTCTCCTCTTCAGGAATGCGGAATAAGGTGAAACTAGAACGGTATGACATGGAAAATGGAAGTACCCACCGTGATGTCATACTAAAGCAGACGTGTCTGGTCCTTCGTCTATTTATTCTTAAATGCCATAGGGTATACTTTTTTGTTTGCTGTACATGGATATGTCTATGCAACCTCCCTTAGGTGAATATTATATTCGGATTAGGTGTTCTAATGTTGATCCCTTGGCCCTCTCTTGGATGGTAATATTACAATAAAATCAAATTCATCGCATGTCGTCTGTGTGAAGAGCGACTGGGACACAAGTTATTCAATTTTCCATTTTCCGCCGTAGCGGATGGGTGCGGGAGTTGTGTACCCAAGTGTCCTCCAATTTAATAAGCTCTTGCTACGTTTACTTGCACTTCAGCCAAGGAAAATAAGGACGCAGAGCGTCAGAGAGACGAAAAAAAACGTTGACATTGAATCTTCTCTTTGGGATTCCGTTCTTTGACAGCATTTGATCCCGATGTGACAGGAGATCCTTGTTGGGAAATAAATAAGTTGGCGGGATCAATTACGCTCCAAAGAGTGACGGGACAAAGTACCGACGACTAGTTGGAACAACAAGTAGCCAGCATTTCGTGCATCTCCTAGCACTTTTCAGGTTTCAAAAGTTTAAACATAAACTTCAGTCGCAGATGTGCAGTATAGCAGTAGGTGGCATTTGTTATTCCCTATCTTGGGCCAAACGAAAATGATATGCCTTTTGTGAGTGCAAGCTTTTCGACGAAGTCCCAAACCATATATAAGCGGCTATTGAGTGGGCGTATGTAACACATCATTATGTCTGCACCGTGTGAAGCTGTAGAGAACCATGGCTTTCAAAAGGATATTGTGCGAAACTGAGTGGGATCTTAGTGTGGAAACTCACAATTCGACAGAGTGTCATCACGACGATGATGATGGTGGGGGTTGACAACATTGTCGAAGGGATTTTCGAATGCTGCCTTTCCAAACCGCAATGCGGGGCATATTGTTGCTCTCCCCACCGTGGAGGACTATACAACATACAAGTAGACTTTTTGAAAGCTTATACAAGGAGTATACCCGTGTGTGTATTACGTCTATGACGGCATAAGGGTCGGTGGGGATGCTACTTATAGAGGTCGACTGAAGTGAATCCACCAACGACGCGACGACGGCACATTAGCAACGGAGGTCCCTTCTTGGCACTCATTCCTTTTCCTGCTAGGACTAAGCGAGCATTTTTCATAGATGGGCTGTCTTATTCAACAGGATGAATTACTTCGAGAAATTAGCATTGGAAAGTTTATGATGTGTGTGGGAGCTTTGCGGACGTGTGTACATAACTTGTAAAACACCGCACATCACAATGGGAGGTAGGACGGTGGTTGGGATTCCTTGTTGCCGTGAGTGATGCTCGTGCTGATGCTGTGGGTGGTATATTGTTGTTGCTCGGTTTCGTTTCTTTTGCTTTTCCTTTTCATGTGCACTGCAGCTGTCAGAATTGTTCATTCAAGATTGAGGATGAGGGCGATGCCGCTGCTCCTGGTGCTGGGTTGTGCTTGTGTGGAAATGAATGTTGCTCTACCAGAGTCAGTTCATGTTGTGCACTGGATGTAGTGATGCTGATTCGCATTCTAATTTGTTTCTGTTTGCGGTGCAGCCACACATAAAATAGAACAGACAGTTCCATTCCAGCATTATTGATGTTGGAAGTGTGAGCGGTTGGCGATAATGTGATTTGACACCATTTTCCTTTTCTATTTTTGTTGGTTTCTTTTTTGTTCACCCATTGTACGGAGCGAGGTATTGTTGGGGCTTGCTTTTGATGTCTGTGATCAATGTGGTTATGTGGCTGAGCGATTGTTGAGATCTAACGAAATGACAGTGAATGAAGTCTGGATGACTTGAAGGGATAATTGCAAAAGTAATGAGAATTAGCAAGTGGAATGTTCAATTGTGTTGTGGTTTGATCTGTGACTGTCTGGTGTGTGCAATGTGTGGATAGTCGCTGCTTTTTGACGATACTATACCTTGTCTGCGCGTTGCGCCCAGTTTACGGCAGATGGTGGCAACCCATCGACATTCCAACGCTTGGTGGCCGAATTCGAGACAACCGCCGGCTCGGTAAACAAACAGCCAATACCCTTACGTCAAAGAATCGCCGAAAACATTGCCACAGTCTGTGAAAGTGTACCAGGAGAATCCGATGCATTCAATTCTGCCTTCACCCGTGCAAGATCCAACTGAGCCCAGGGGCTCTTAATGTTTGTTTGCTGACTATGGGCTTCGGAGCGTTTGGAAGAGGAACACATTTTTGGCCGAAAAAATCATCTTTAGTGATGAGGCGCGTTTTTGGATGAATGGATGTTAGTGATATATGGGACGACGCCAACCCCAACACGAGGTCCACCAGGTGGCAATGCATCCACAAAAAGATACTGCTTTGTTGCGAATTTCGAGCCGGAGGCGTCATTGGTCCGTACTTTTTTTTCAAATGACGTTGGTGAGGCCACCACCATCAACGGTGGGCGAGAGCGATATGCTATCTGATTTCTTTTGACTAAAATTGAGGAGGTAGACGACATGTGGATCCAGCAGGAGGGGCTCCGTTTCACACAGCAGACGCCACGATGGACATCCTGCATGAACGAGCTTAGGGTATGGTTATCTAACGCAGAGGTGACGTGAATTAAGGGTAACCATTACCATACGCACTACTTTCTCCCCCAAAATTCAAAATACAAAAGGCGGACGGAAAAGTCCTTCTTTTTATACCTACATCTTCTCACTAAACAGATAAAACCAGTTTCAGTGCGGCTATTTTATTCTCTTTCAATGTTTGTATTTGCAAGGCCATAGTGAACACTTGAATGTTCTCCCCTATCTAGATCCGTTCGGAACGGAGTTTTCTCCGATGTGTACGAAATCGGAGAAATTCCATTCGAGACATCCGTTCCGATACATTTTGAATTTGGTTAATCTGGTACATTCTTTAATCAAAGTCATCACAAATTTTCACTTACAACTGTGCGTCATGGTTAAAATTCTATACTGGACTTACTCACCAAACCTAAGCCTTGGATTACAGAGGTCAACAAGTTGAATTACCTATCGATCGACCAACATACTGTTAACAAATTTTGATCACCTTGTATAGATTCGTTTGCAGTGTCTTTGTAAAATATCGAATTTTTATCTTTTTTAACAGAAAGGCATAATTTTTTTATAAATTCATAATTTTCTTCGGGTTTAAGCAGAAAAACTTCGATTCGGGTTGGCATGACTGGCTACACGGTACATTTCTTCCGATCCTTTCGGACAACTAATTGCTGCGCAGTATATTTAATGTGAAATGAAATCGTTTATTATGTTTCGAAATAGATACTTCGAACGCAATTGGAGTTCCGATCAAATTTGACATCCATTTAACGATTTTTTTACATAAAGCACTTGAAAATATTTCGTTATTTTTATTTTTTTAAATCTGAAACTGAAAACTAAGATCATTCTGATTTTCGTTAAAGTTCTTGTCCCCAAAATTTAACAATAAATTGCCGCCCCTAAATATGCATAAATTCTTCCTTTTCGCGATTTCTAATCTGGTAACCCTACGTGAATTGTCCACCAAGATCGTGCGATTTTACCCCGCTGGACTTTTGGGGTGTTCCGTGGAGTCTCCGGTTAATTTACCACCCCTTGATACTTTTATCATGGGCTGTACTATCATAGCGTCTAAGGCGGTGTGGATTTCCGCTTTTAGTATCATCCACACTGGAGTCAATGACCTTGTGCGACACATATACTACGACCCTGGGCATTCATTGCGCAAGTTTTCGGACGATTATCGTCGAAACGATAGACCTCCAAAACTAGCAACTAAAGGCTAAAATTACATGTTTGAGAGCTTAATCCTGTTCATTTTCCAAAAATATAATGAAAGCTTACTTTTGTCCAAGAAATTCGAGGAGAATTTGACTTATTTTTGTCATCAATGTTTCAAAAACGATATCGTTTAGACGATCGTTGATATTCGGAATCTGCGCCTGGTCCTATGGATATGCCGACTGATGCAATGACACAGGAACTTCGGCGAATGTGGAAATTAAGGTTCTTCTTTCCTACCGTTTATTTCTGGCTTCAGCCAGAGTCTAAGACCGGATTGTAATATGAAAGAATCTTTACGGGTGGCTCCAAAACTAGTCAAGGTTCTGGTGCTGGTGTCTTCATGGAAATAGACAACACTACATTTGCAGGAAATGAGATTGCTAAGCAAGGGTTAGGGGATGCCTTTTCAGAACCCGAACCTGCGTTGGGTCTTTCTGCGTCCTCGGTCCTCGGTGACCATTGACGATTGGGTCTCTCACGAACACCATTGTGTGCGGCACGGCTCCCCAGGCTGCGTGCAGACAAAACGTACGCTCCCGAACGTCTGTAAGAAATCAGCTGCATTCTTACTGTCCCTCAGCAGAAAGACTACGGACAATTTTTTGGCATTTTTGCGGGACACTTTTCTTCTGCCTAGCGCCTTGGTTTAAGTGACACTTCTGTCTGCGGCACTTTGTGCAGACGGCAACGATACCTCGGATCGGATCACTTTCTTTCCTATTGTAATGATTTTGCTTGGATCAGGTGGCGGACCATCGGTGCTGATGTGGTGAGAGCTGATACTGTAAGCTCCTCATCGCTGAAATGTATTCTCGGTTTTCTAAGAAAGTCTAGAAAATTCCGGTAAAATGGGTGATACTGGATTTCCTTCCTGATGATGGACCAGCTTCGTCTGAGTGCTCCAGTGGATTTTTCCCTAACCCGAAAAAAGTATGTACTAGTGCTACATATTTCTGGAAATAGCTTAAACATGTATGGATATGTCATTCGTGTACAACTTTAAAAACAACGGAGAATTCATTTTTTAAAAGCTAACCCAACCATCTTTCGAAACTTTGTGGCTAACATTCTTTTTGCCTGTTCTAGTTAAATCGGCCGATCTTTTGTGTTCAAATTGGGATTTTAGGAAAACTCGGAGATCCTCTTTAGACACGCAGACTCATACATGGTTCATCAAAGGCAGCTATGTCGTTATTCAATTTGTGCATCCAATACTCTTTGACTAGAAATATGCTTTTTGAGAAATACTTTGAATAAACCCGGTAAAGAGTTTGCCGCTTATTTCAGCAGATATCCTGAGCCGCCCAAGAAATATCTATCGCTTATGACAATAATGTGAGTTAATGAGAAAATTTCCGCCTGAATACACTAATGCCAACCCTCTTGCTGAAGACACTCCACTTCTTCCCAACTAAGCACACCCACTCGTTCCGCAGATATCCTTCTATAACATTTACCAATTACTGAAAATTCTTAATTTAATTAGCGAAATTTGATGAAATAAATTTCACATACTTAATGACAAAGCTTTCGCACCAGCGATCTTCTCCTTCGTGTTCCGTGAAAAGAGGCTCCTGGCGTCGCGCCCTTATCAGTGACACCGGCTGGCGGCTGCAGCCTGTCGTGCCTGTCTACTGTGCGCTTAATTTGGTACGCGCGACTTCACTTAATGAAATAAAAATAATTTCATTATAGAGTCCATGTACACAGGAAATTTGCTGACAATTTCGAAAATAATTTCCAATTTTAAAACGACCACCGAAGGAACACCATCCATTAGGTCCATGACCCCCTTTTCATTCTGCAACTTTTATGCACGCCCTCTCACTCCTAACGCAATTAAAAGGATAAATTAATTTATCACGCGAAAACTCGGATTTCTCTGGGCTCGCATTGTAACTGTCTGAGAGTTGTCTCCTCCGCGCATCGCTATACAGTACAATAATAATGAACGTAAAATGGAAAATTTCCATTCGACGATTTATTTTTTACGACTCACTGTTTTGTATTTATGTATTTCGATTGAGCTTGGCAAAGTGTGTGGACTGTGTGGAGCCCGCTGTTGGGGTGGCTCGTCGAAATTACATCCTTAGACTTAATTAACTGTTTTCCAAGTTTAATGAGTTTGTGCAGAAATCCAAGAAGAACGAAAAAAAAAAGTAAATTCAAAAAGGCAATCATAACGACACACTACCACTCGACGATGGTCCTCGGCGCACGCAGTTAGGGTGTTTAAATCGCGGCTGTATGGAACGGGGCACTCTACTGCGTGTAATTAAGAAAACGCGGTACTTCAAATGGAAATTTTATACTGAATTGCAGGTGAAGGTTCTCTTTGAGTAGGACTCCAGGATGGGGACACATTACGGGTTTGATGAGACCTGGCTGTAGTTGGAAACTTGTGACAAGGAACAGTGGAAAAATGGTATGCTTTTATTTTTATGTTTTAAAGTGCATTTTTAAATGGTATCATCCTTGCAGCTACTACGGAGCTTATGGGACAGTTTTGTGACGAAACGTCCCCGTTCGCTACACTTTTCATTCGTCATATACAAGACACACTCTCCTAGTATCTGGGAAATCATGAATACCCGAAAAGTGTTATTCGGGGAGACTTGTCTACATTTGATTTGAACCAATCTAGTGTGGTACCAGATAAGGCTCCCATTTACAAAGTGCCTTCGGTCCAAAAAAAGATATTGAGGGCCTTTCTGAGGGCCATTTCCAAAAAGTGCGGGCCACTGGCACTACTCTTCAAAGAAAACTAAAAAAGCTATAAGGTAACATGCTAACAGGTATTTACAAGACAAATAAAGTGCACGACTGGGTCGCACGAAACTTTCTCGTTTATTGCGAGTCTGACTGAAATTCAAAGTCATTTAAGCAAATGTTTTTTTCGGGATGTAAGCATTACTTGGTTTTTAGGGTTTTATCGGAATCGAAAATCGGGTTTTCGAGATATAAGCAGTTTTTAAAGTGAGCGTTTACAGTGAAATTTAAATCACAATTTTACTCTAAGTTTGCATTTTGGTCAAAATCATGCCGTTTTGAGGTAAACTAGGGAAAACTATATTTTTCAAAAATTACTTTTTTTCAAAAATCCATTTTACGTTAATACAGAGAAAAACTGAGTTTTCCATTAAGTTAGAAATGACCATATTACCTTAGAAATGAATTTTTGTTACAATCGTATGGAGATATGTCCATATTTCAGAAGTACCGTTACTCGATTTTTAGCGGAAAACTGAGTATGCAGTTATGTTTATCTCACCTACTTAACCTTAAATATCAATTTTTGTTGAAATCGTTAGAGCCGTTTTCGAACAAATCAAACTGGTATGAACATTTTGTATTCAGCAATCAAAATTTTGTTGCAAAATGATGACTGCACATTTATTATTGTTTCTTTCCACAATTTATTCTACGAAACTATTATGTTGTTGTTTTTGTAATTTTGTATGCGACACTACAGTTTGTCTTGTACATGTCTCGTTAACATCTTTATAGTTCTTTTTTAGTCCGTCGGATGAACTATTTATATGCTTTTATGTCTTAAAAAATTAAGTAAAAAATTGCAACCTTGAACTAAGACAAACTATTATTTGCCACCCACCTCAGCCTACCTGGCATCCGGCTGGAACTGGAAGTGTCGTGTTTTTTTTTTTTTTCCTATTATGTATGTATGCCCCCCTCGATTAACATGGACTCAAATACATGAATTCAAACTGGGCTAGATCCAAGGTCAAATTCAGCTTGAAGGCAATCCCTATTTTTTCGCCAAAGCTGACAGTCTAATACTTAGTTATTGCTGTTTACTGACTGAAGCAAATTTTCATATCAGTAGCTAATAAACTGAACATCAGATACCTACAACCTACTGGTGAGCCAACAAAAGTTGGAATTGTGCAATAACGAAACTGCGGCATGCAATTTCTGCCCGAAAGATCTTTTCAATCAGCGAGTCATTGCTGACGCGTATTGCTAAATGATTGGCGAGTTTTTGGTACTTCAACTGCAGTTGCTCTCGGGGTTCAACAACAGAATGCAATCTAAGCAAGACGTGGTCACTTTACAAACACGCAGGCAGAGCGTCAATGAAGAATATGAGGGTATTTTCTCCCAATAAATTAAGCAGCACATCGACCTTATACTGTAGGACTTTTTTCGAATTGTATACAATCCTGAACAATACTTTTTTCATATTTGCACACATGCATAAGTCTTTTCCACATCACCCAGAAGGTAGACTTTCAATCAGGTTTTTTTATTGCTAGAAATATACCTACATGAACAGGGTGGAATATTTTGAGATTATGTATGTGAGAAGTGAATCTAGTGGGATTTTTTATTTTGCGATAATTTGAGTTAGATTCTCCTTTAAGTTGCAACATTGCATGTGATGTAAGTAAATGTGAAAGAAATAATTCAACACAGGTTTAATGGATGTTGTTATTTTGGGCTTATTTGAACAAGCTTTTTATTTTAAATGCAAATGTCAGTATTTGTTCGCCCCCGGAAGTTGGCGCCCTGTGCATTTGCACCAATTGCACATTTATGGTGGGTCCGGCCCTGTAGGTACCTACCTGCGACATCAAATAAAAATGTTTAAGCGAAAAGTGAACTTAATTTAACACTATTATTAGGTATATATCACATACTCATAGTCCTGCTTCTGAGCTTTTTACCTATACAATATGTATGAAAAATAAAAACTCTCAACGATACTTAAATGGAACGAGAAAGTTTCATGCGATCCAGTCACATCATGCACTTGATTTATATTGTGTTATGCGATTTAGAAAATCATACATTTTTCCCAAAAACACCTGCATATCATTTGCAGTTATGCAGAGAATAACATGATTGGTTTTTGAAAGATACCTTTATTAAAATGAAGTAGATGAGAGAAGAGAGATCCGGTCGAAATTCTGCTTTGCAAAATTCTGTCTTCTCACACAAAAATTCTGCTTACCGAAATTCAGCTTTATTTTATTCTGCCTTACAAAATTCTAATTTTCAAATTTAAAACAATAAAATTCGGCTTATTCTGCTTTTTTCCAACTAACAAAAATGTAAACGACGAGAAAAAAGCAGAGATAAAAAAAACAAATCTGAATTTACTAAACAATAAAAATTATACAAGCTTTTTTTTAAACCAAAAGTATAAAAGGACAGCCGAAGTGTTGTTTAATAAAAATTAATTCGACATGCGACTCGGTAGGATATTCGAATACTCTAAGACCATTTTCCCAGGAGGTTCGTAGTAATTACTGTTACGCTGCGATTGATGGTTTGTTGGACAGACAAGGAATTTTCCTCAGTATTCCTAAAAAAATATCAATAACAGTGTCACTTTTTTTGTTAACTTTCGTATTTCTATAATAAAAATAAAGTAAAATCGTAATTATGTATAAATACACCCGACATGTTTTATTTTCCTCCCAGGATTACTATAATATATAAGGCTACACAAAAAAAATAAGAAAAGAGGAGTTCAAACTAAAAAAAAAAAAAACAAATTAAAAAAGAAAATGTTACAGAAATTCTGCAAACAATAACAAAAGGTTTGGAAAATGTGAAAAAGCGCGCGCTTTGGAAAATTTTCATTTTTTTATTGTTTGCAGAATTTTGAAAAGCAGAATTTTCAAAACAGAATTTTGACCCCACGTCAGTTGATAGGCACACACTGGATAAACAAAACCCTATTGCTGGTATTATAGTTCACCGTTAATTGAAAATAGTTTTCGATCGAAAAAGCAAAACAAAAAGAAGTCCCGTGCATATACCGAAAGAATAATCCATCACACAAGTGGATTATATGCCGCCCCTGGAATTTGCCCTGGATAACCTATCACCACAATCAAACTACACCAGCCGTTGAGTTTAGTTCAAACTAAAAAAAAAAAAAACAAATTAAAAAAGAAAATGTTACAGAAATTCTGCAAACAATAACAAAAGGTTTGGAAAATGTGAAAAAGCGCGCGCTTTGGAAAATTTTCATTTTTTTATTGTTTGCAGAATTTTGAAAAGCAGAATTTTCAAAACAGAATTTTGACCCCACGTCAGTTGATAGGCACACACTGGATAAACAAAACCCTATTGCTGGTATTATAGTTCACCGTTAATTGAAAATAGTTTTCGATCGAAAAAGCAAAACAAAAAGAAGTCCCGTGCATATACCGAAAGAATAATCCATCACACAAGTGGATTATATGCCGCCCCTGGAATTTGCCCTGGATAACCTATCACCACAATCAAACTACACCAGCCGTTGTGAAATTGAAAAAGCTCCATGAAAGCTAGCTACGCCGATCGCTCTCTAAAAGCCCATTTAATATTCTTTTTCAGCGATTCTTAATCTTAAATTACATACTCCAAAAGCTTTGTTTTGTTTATCATTTTTTCAGGTTTGTTAATAAATTAAGAATGACTGATTTGCCTTCCAGACAGTTGCCGGTTAGCAGCCAGAGGCGTGTAGTGTGATCGTAGTTTTTTGTAATCTAGAATATTTGTTCAATCGAATAAATAAATTTGATTTGCATCTTTGCCGGTATACAGAATACACAGTTTTCGTTTAGACTTCGAAGAGATTTCTTTTCTTATCATTACCCAAAATGGTAAAATTAAAAAGTGAGTACGATTCAAGAGTTTAACCGGTTACAACCGGCGACATGCATGATGTATGCACCTATATCGTTATCTTCTATATAAATAGGCGAAGGCAAATAGTTAAGAGTCACTTTCACTGCCACAACAACATATTCACTCGATTTTTTTTTTGTTGGAAAGTTTGTGCGGAGATGCAATTCGGTGCGTAATTTGTTTTCGAATGTGTTGTGTATAAGCCAGGTCACTATAAAGGTAGAATTTCTACCACTGCGCGAACTCCAATAATTACTATTCGTGAAATGGAAAGCATAGCGGAATGTTTTTGTTTATCCCTCTATTTTATTTAATAATTTACTGGACTGTTGTTATTAAGAGGACGGGTTTTAGCTGAATCAACGATTTGGTAATTATCTGCACGCCACGCCTATTGACTGAGAGCTTGAAAGTGTGCCAGTATACCTACCGCACCTAGTGTCTGTTTAATGCGATGTGAATGCAAAATGATTATTTAACTTGTCGCATTATATAGATTTCTGTTTGTTTTTTTATTGTTGTTGTCATTTATACTCGTATAATTAAATTTTAGCTACATATTTATTTTTATATCGCTCGGCTTGGTGTTGTCGCGTTGGAATTTTATTACCTTTCTTTGTATCTGCATCTGCAGCTTATTAATAGTATTTAAATGCTCGAAATAATTCAATTGCGCACGAATTGTGTACAAAATTGAACAATAGCTATACTCACTACAAATTAATTATTTTCTTCACTTACTAGTTGCTATGTGTAAAGGTTACTTCAAAAGTCGGCTATTTAGGTTCTCCGACCGCTCGTTCGAACGAGAGGTCCTTCTCCAGGAGTTTGCAAGTTGAATCCAAAAGTAAAAAGAACGTATATTGAGGCAAAAAGATCCGAAAAGACCCCTGGGATGAACAAGAAAACTTTGTTTTAGAAAAGATATGCCTAATACAACTTAAGGATCGTTTTCTTGATCCACAAATGGATCTTGTCAAAAATTCGAGACAGTTACTTGCCGTTTGTACCTATTTATCGATTTCAAAGCCGCATGCAACACCTTTTACAGAGACGAGCTAAAATGCCCTTTCATAAGTGGCCCAGTTTGCACCTATAAATGTAATAAACCTATAAAAGGGTTTTATATCTGTTAAAAGTCGGTGTTTGAAAGTACTGGAGACTGGAGAGATTCTGATGGAACTTTTTATAAATGTTTCCTAAGACTCCGAGAAAGCTTTAGGCTTTGTATTTTTTTAAAATACTTCTCTTGAGAAAGGCAAAGCTAAGACGCATCAATACTTCCCGAGATGTTTGAACATAGATTTATTTCTGCACTTAAATTTTTGTAAGTAATAGTCCTCTTGAAACAGCGTTGCCTTTTGGCCCCTTTTGGAGCCTCAAGACCCGTGCATTTGTATTTTTATTTCTAAAAGGATGGAAAAAATTAGAAAAAAACGGTATTTTGAAATGATGTTTTTTAATAATTAAATGTCTCTGCTGCTTTTTTTTGCTTTATAAATATTTTACCTATGTGGGGGCCGCTTTCATTTCCTAGGGCCTCGTTTTATTACCCTTTTTACAAAATTTCAGATTTCAGAAATATGTCGACAGGAAACAAGTTCCAAAGTCCACTTCGTCTGTCGCGAGTTTTTAAAAAGTAAAGTACTCTCGATTTTCAAGTGTAATACTGATAAGTGAAGTGCTTGAATGTCGCACTTGGTCTTTTAATTTCCTTGAGTTTGTTTAAACATCAGCCGTGGTAGTAATAAGCAAGAGTCAGCGATAAGTCGTCTACGCATATGGGGCGTAGGATGTAGGATCTCATATAAATCTGAATATGTGTCTTTGAATGCTGTAAAGTAAGTAAAGTGGAAGTTTTGAGGACGAGATCCAAAGGAGAGCAATAATCGGGTTTGCTAAGATATTTTTCTGGCAATCTTGTTAAGTCCCGCGCATATTTCGGGAAGAGTATTTTTCGCACAGCGCCCATCGTTGTTCCAAATTCTAAAAGTGTGTCGGGAAATAGCGTTTGCATGGTTTTTTTTCTCTGTATTGGAGGAGCCACGCTTCTTTGTCTAATCCCGGCCACATTATGTTAAAATCTTCCAAGAATCAGTATATCTAATGTTCCAATTTTTGAAATTTCAAGGCAAATGCGGTGACAAATGAGTCATTTAAATAAAATAAAACAATTTCGAATCGGTTCATTAGTTTCAGCGCTCACCCCCAAAAATCAAACTTAACCTTTTTATAGTGTGATGTCATGATATTCTCATTAGAGCTCAAGGATCTTTGTACTTAAGTGTAAGGACGATGATCTTGCGATTTATTGCTAAGTCTACGTTATGTGTGTATATTTAACGAAAATGTATTCATTAATTCCTTCGCAATGTCCTGCCTTAAACTTGCCTTTATTCAAATATTTCCTAGTTAAGGGACTTGCTTAAGTCTTTATTACTTCACCCAGTCAAAAGTCTATTGATCAATTTTAATTTGTTTTTACCCAATCAAAAAAAAAAGAAGCTTCTTGGCGCCGCGTCCGTAAGCACTGTAAGTATGTCGTTTTCTCTATTGAAGAAGTATTGGTACCTATGCGATGTGCATGTGAATTCAGTTTCTATTTAGTCGACAGCGACATTTTCCATTTTTCTGAGTAAATGCGCAGATAGCTGTAGGCTGATGCGACGCCTAGACGTCATCGGAGACGTGTAGTGAATTCAAATTTATTTAAAGTATTTTTTTGTGCAGAAGTTAATGCTATAGAAATGACTTTTTCTCAGTGAATTCACTGAATTTACCATGAGTAGATGAACGACGCATCTTACGAAATTGCATCAACAACTCTTTCACATGCCAATTTAATTTTTGTTTTCTTCAGTAATAAAAAGAGTCACTTCTTGCTATTGCAAATATTAAATCAAACTCGAATGGCATGACAATGAACTTTTAATGATCAGATAAGTTATGCATACCTTCATATCGATGTGTTTATATTTCTTATCAGACATAGGGAGTATCGCATTAAATTCAGATCACTGTGGTCATTTTAAGTGATAAAACAAAAACAGTCTATGTTGGCGGGATAGGGCCCCAGCTAGATATTACTAAGAGCATATGAAATGCTTGATTTGACTTGACTGAACCGTGATAAGCGATTCATGCCTTTGTTTATTTCTTCAATATACTTTGTGTGCAGAAAATAAAGCTCAATTGTTTTTAAATTGTTAACAATTTCAGTAAAATAAATACATTTCCTCCCATTGTTTTTAGAATGCTGTAGTGGTCCCGGATATGCAACGCCACTTGATGCAATGAAAAATGGACCCCGCGAAAAGCTGCTCTACGTTATCACAGTTCAGCCAAATTTAGATGAACCACATGGAGATTATTTGTCTACAATTGATGTTGATCCCGAAAGCCCAACATACAGTCAGGTAAGAATTAAGAGCTGGCCAGTCCCCAATGACTACAACCCACCACAAAAAAAAAATGCGATTTTAGTTATATTGGAAATGTGTACAGTGTACACTCGATTTATTTTGAAAATATGAACGCGGACTAACAAGAATACTAGTTGGCAACAAACATTCTTAGAAAAAAAAAATTATACCTTCTATACGCACAGTTTCTAGATCTTTTAGGTCGATGTAGGTTATATCGAAAAATGGAAAAATATTGCTCAGTAAAAGCTCGTAATTGATATGAAACATAAAGCCACTGTAAACTAACAAAAATTAAGAGTAGAAAATAAAAATGTTTATTCGAAAGGCCCAAAGTCAATAACTAGTACAATAGCTACAAGAAAAAAATACATTTTCTCCATGAGGGCGTTAGGTTTCTTAACACTTGGTTAATATTGCTACATTAACGTCTCGTATTCCATTTCAGTTGTGACCCTGACTGCACCATAGCAATCTTTCTCAGACTGAAATTATTGCCACCGCTCACAATCAGCGATGCCATATTTTCAGATTTGTCGTCATTTTGCCGACTTTCGACCTCCGTGACGATTTTCGGATTTAGAAAACGATAAAGCAAACGCCCAACAACGATTTTTCACTAACTCAAATTCCACTCACCATTTTCCACATAATCGCAACTCAAATCATATCTCAGGACAGATTTGTGGAACATTTCTTAATATAGTAACACAAAAGCTTACGTTTTATAAACTAGAGCCTGCGTTATAGAAATGAAGTTTTATTCCAACTCGATCTAATCGATTTGGTGCACCGAAAAGAAAAACATGTTTAAAAATTAAATTCAAATTGCATTTCAAACACTCCAATTTTGACGAACTTGTCTTGAACAATTTTTCATCAAATGATCCTACAGAATAATACTTTTAAAACGGAACGGAACGATTTTCAAAAACTCGGCTAAGTATTTTGAGAAATTAGGAATTTATTATTATTATTATTATGTATATATTAGCAGGTAATTAATATGACATGTAAGTACTAATTTTAGGAGCAAAGCTGCAGGGACTATTTTCTCAATAATGAATTCGCTCATTGAACAATTTTTGTGTTGTCAAGTGTCTTTTTTAGGTTTTAAGTTTCCCCAACTTATGGGCAAATGTTGAGAGATATTTTTTATGTACTCGTATTAATCTTAATTAAATAAAAGCAAGAAATAGGCTGGCTGAATCAGTTCACAAAAATAAAAATAAAAATAACATGGGCAATGAAGTTGAAGTTATTGTATACCTACTCGTAATCAACTCTGTTTTTGGTACCATGCTTGAGTATTTGTTCCTTTTTTTAACTCGGCTGACAAATCTGTGTTTAAAAATATAGCAACATTTTTTGCTAACAAAACCAACGAAGCTGATAAAATAGTTTTTTTTATTATTAACATCTAAAATTTTACTACTGTACCTTCTCGATTAACGCAAGTCCTCGGTTTTTGCAACACCTAAATTTTCATCAAGCTGACGTTCTTCCCTTTATTTTGATGAATTTACAACTCAAGTAAACAAAAAATGTTTGTATTATTTGAAGTGTTATTTTTTCCGAAAAGCTTTTGACTCGGTTATAGCACAACCTTACTAATTGCAACTTCCCCCGATTTCTATTAGTTGCGATAATCGAGTATGCACTGTACTATTAGTATTATCGCAATTTATTGTTTTTATGACAAAGGCGATTTTTCAAGTGCAGATTTTGTAAAAATTTATCTGGCAATAGTGCTCACAATACACCAAGAGCTCAATACGAATAGCAAAGTTTAGTCTCGGCCTTAAATTTGGAGAGGATCACAATTCCGAAATTTGTATTGAAAATATATCCACTGTGAACAACTAAAATTTTGATTCGAAACTAAAAATGTTTACTGGTAAGGCCCAGACAAAATGCGTTTGTTTGTCGAATTTAAATGTCCACTTCACCCACAATAAGAGTTATTTTTCGAAATGAGCCGGCAGAAACTGCCACTTGCAATCATTTTTTTCTCATAGCTATTAGAAACAAATTTCCGTTTCGTGGAAATAAAGTCATGACACTACGCAACTTTTGCATTGTTAAGCAATATTTTAAAAATAACAAAAATTTGGTTGCCACATTTCGAGCAAAAGAATCCTAAGCGATGAAGTTCATTTTCATCTATATGGCTTCGAGAGTCATTAAAATTGCCTTATTTGGGGCTCATACCACACGTTGAGCCCACATGTGATTGTCGGAAATCAAGTGCATCCACAACGTCTCACTGGTGCGGATTTTGGTCTAGAGGCGACATTGGAAATTTTTTTTTTTAAATGAGACTGGTACTTGTGCTGAAAAGAGTGCGTATGTTCCAGCAAAGCCATGGACAAAAACTACACAGAACTAGCTACGTAGCTTTGTCCGATCTACTTTTTAAAATAAAATATACCTATTTAAACTAAAAAAAAAATCAATTTAAAATAAAGACGTGGTAATTATTCGCAATAGACTATATGCGTATAGTGCTCTCGGTGTCTCAAGAATCACTTCAAAAAAGGATCGTCCGTGTACTTTCAGCATAGAAAAATGAATGAATGAATGTCAAATATAAAAAATAAATAGAGAGAAATCTCTCAGTTTAAAGGGAAGTACCTGACCGGTTTTCTTACAAAAAGTTTAAGAAATGTCATTTTGACATTATGGTAAAATGAAGCACCTAAAAAATAAGTTGGAATTGCATTTTTTATAACCTAAATACCTATTAAACTTACCATCTTGAATGCGCTGATATGTTCTAGGAGAACATTCAATTACAACTTCTTCCTGCGACATCGTTGAAGACGAAAATAAATAGAGTTTTAATTGTCAAACCTTTGAGCTGTCACTCAGTTGTCAGTTTTCATTTTTCCGTAAGACGAAACTCGGCGAGTAGAAAATTACGAAAAAATGAAATGAGTTGAAATGGGTTTCTCTCTCATTTTTTTTTTTTTTCAATTTTCTCAGTATGTGCCTACGTGGTCGCATTCGCACGGTATCTTAACAAATTTTTAATAATTTAACGTTTGCAAACAACTGCCCGAACGAACTTAAAGTTTCATTGAAACCTGTCCAGTATTTTATTTGATATTATAGGTAACAGATCCCCTAGAGTTTTATTTTAATGTACGGATTTGTCATACTAAAAACTCATAAGTAATTTATTTATAAATCTATCAGAAGACACCGAGCCCCAAAGAGTGGCTTAAATAACTGCCAACGTGTAGGTGTTTTAAAAAATAGGTTTTTAAGTGTTTTAGGGATTTTTAAAAATTAAAAAAACAACTAAATTTTCCAAGAATTTTCTGAAAAAAATACAAATCCCCTCTCTTTCAGGTCATCCACCGCACGTTCACCAATCGCAAGGGCAATGAGCTCCACCATTCTGGCTGGAATGCCTGCTCCAGCTGTCACTATGTCGATGAGAATGCCAAGGTAGTGCCCAAACGTGATAAACTTGTGCTGCCCTGTTTGGTATCGGACAATGTTTATGTCGTCGATGTTGGCGCTAATCCTCGAAAGCCGGAAATTATAAAAGAAATCAGCGGCGACGTGCTTAGAGAAAACAATGTCACCGGACCCCATACATCGCACTGTTTGGCAAACGGAAACATCATGATCTCCACCATGGGCGACCGAGATGGCAATGCCAAGGGTGACTTCATTCTGTTCGACTCGGAGTTCAATTGCTTGGGAACATGGACCAAGGGTGATCGCAAGGCTATATGTGGCTACGATTTCTGGTATCAGCCGTATTTTGATGCGATGATCTCAACCGAATGGGGCGCCCCAAAGTTGTGGCGTCGGTAAGTTATTGTTGACATTTGCATCCACATAATACCAAGAATTTCTGCACAGAGGCTGGAGGGAGAGCGACATCGAAGACTTCTCTCAGTACGGTTGCCGCTTGAACTTCTACAAATGGTCAACCCAGACTCTCATCCAGACCATCGATCTAGGTGCAGACGGTGCCACACCATTGGAAGTTCGCTTTCTGCACGATCCAAAGCAGCCCCAGGGCTATGTGGGCTGCTGTTTGAACTCCAAGGTTTATCACTTTAAAAGGAAGCCCGATTCGTATGAATTCGTCGCCAAGATGGTTATTGACATTCCACAGAAGAAGGTTGAAGGCTTTTCATCCGAGTACATCGGCGGTATGATGTCGGATATCTTGATATCATTGGACGATCGCTATTTGTATGTCAACAACTGGCTGCATGGAGATGTACGTCAATATGATATCACAGACCGCGAGAACCCGAAGTTGGTGGACCAAGTGTTCGTCGGGGGAATTGTTTGCAATGACTCAAAGGTTAAGGTTATTGAGGATAAGGAGTTGAAGGTATGGAGAGTCGGCAACTGAAAAGCTCCCTATGATTGGCATTTGTTCTGATCTTTTTAGGAGCAACCTGCACCGCGTTTTGTCAAAGGCCGTCGTCTAGAGGGCGGTCCACAGATGATGCAGCTCTCATTGGACGGAAAGCGTCTTTATGTCTCCACCTCGTTGTTCTCGCCGTGGGACAAGCAGGTATGTGCAGTGCAGGCTTTACTCTTTCATTGAGTGCCACCAAAGAGAGGACATTTTTTCTTTTAATTACAGTTCTATCCAGAAATGGTTGCCGCTGGCGGAACCCTCACCTTGTTGGACATCGACAACGTCAATGGAGGAATGAAGGTGAATGAGGACTTCTTGGTGGACTTTGGCAAGGAGCCCCATGGACCGACATTGCCACATGAGATTCGATATCCCGGCGGTGACTGTACCTCCGATATATGGTTGGTTAATGATGAGAATTAACCGCTAACCCTGATATAAGAAATACATTGTTTTAAAATTGTCTTCTACGTAGTAGCAATTTCCTTATCATAACTCTCGACTTCCCATTTCCATAAATTAATTACTTCCACTCACGCACACGTGCTAATCGCACAAAAGTGAAAACCCTCTATGGGTAGGGTATGCATATTACAGCTGAACGGGCGTTAATTTAATGTCATCTCGTTAACACAGCGGTACAGAAGAGGAGAGCTGCCTAAACGGAAGTTGGAGTCGAATGGCGCAGCACAGCCGTATAGTAATAAACCGCCATTCGCTGAAATGCTCGCCGGAAATTGTCTAATTTACACTTGCATTGGTCCTGTGTCACTGCATATAGTCCTTGCAGAGGATGCTGTGTGCTCTGAGCACCGCCATCGGAAGTTCACATTTACGGGTGACTTTATGGCAGGTTTTCGGAGCCCGAGTCTCATTCGGTAAAATGACCATTACTATTCAAGGGATGCATCAAAAAGGGTTTTATTCGAACAACGATGCACTTTAGCCAAACAATAATGTTTTGAGAATTTTTCGGCAGTAATTTTTGACTTCAGCTCACTGAATTCTGTGGAATTTATTAGCGCGTAGCTGTTAGCTTCAACTGATTACCTATGTTTTGTGGAAAAGCGATTGAAGAAGTTTCCGAAAATTCACCAAACTGCTTTCAGCAGCTCTAGTAAATAAATAATTTCCCAAGTGGCACTGGTGCTGGACTCTTCGGTCGAGGAAGACCCCATTAGAATTAAGATTGATTATCAGGAGTGTTTCAATACCGTGCTTAAAAAAAAAAATATTAAAAATCAAGTGAAAATCAAGTTTGATTTTTAGGCATTTTGCGATTTTTTTTTGTAATTTTGCAGTTTTTTGCGAAAAAATAACTAAAAATTGCGATATAGACTTATAAAAATCTGGCAAGCCTGGGCGAGGCCACAACCATACAATTTCATATGTTTTACATTTTTTTTGCCGCTCAGATCTTTGCCGCTCTGCCGCTTGCCGCTTGCCGCTCAGTGCGTGGCCTTAGCCTAATTCTGCCAGGACAGTGTATAAATGTGCCGATGCCCCTTTGAAAAACCTATAGGACTCGAAACCGGTAATCAGTTACGCTTCGAAACAGCTGTAAAAATTCGGCCTAAAATAAACCTAACAAGCGCTATTGATTAGCATGCATTTTAACGAAAACTGTTTGATAAAATCTGGCGATCAACTCAAACAAGGACCCTCGTCCCTTCGTCAAAACATGACTGATAAGAGCTGACACTCACGCAAACTAATAAAGCGATTTTCATTTGGGTCGGGCGGATGTTGGCAGCCTTTGGCAGCAATGTTGTTTTTGAAGGGGTCTGTCTAATCTGGTGTTTATTATTTAATCACTAATGCAAATCATCATGGCAAGTTACACGATTGCGAAGGACGTTCAAATGATAAAACTTTGAATGAGTGTTCGTCATGCAAACGTCGCGCCAATTTTACGGTGGCCCTTCACAGTAGACTTTCCAACGTTTAGTTGCCAAATTCAAGACAACCGACTCGGTAAACAATCAACCAACACACGTACTTCGGAGGAACGACAGTGATAGTGGAAGTGTACAGGAGAACCTGAGGCAGTAAATTCCCTGCCGTGCACAAGAACTCGGCCTTTCGCAGACTTCAACTTGGCGGATTTTGCATCGGGACCTACATCCGTAAAAGATACAACGGACCCAGAAGCTCGAACTTAATGGCTATAAGTAATTCGGTTTTTTCGGTGACTGGGCTTTGGAGCGTTTAGAAGAGGACCCCAATTTTGGACGAAAAATCATTTTTAGCGACTAAGCTCACTTTTAGATGAATGGCTTTGTTAGTGATCAAAATTGACGTATATGGGACCACGCCAATAACTCGCACGAGGTTCACTAGGTGGCAATGCATCCATACAAAAAGTAACTGGTTGGTACGGATTTTGGGCCGTCATTGGTCCGTACTTTTTAAAAATTATGCTTGGTGGCCCATCACCATCAACGGCGAGCACATGAGAACGACGCAAACCGATTTTATCCCTATTTGAGCGATTTGGATGTAGACGACGTGTGGTTCCAGCAGGACGGGGCTACGTGCCACATGAGACGCCACGGTGGACATTCGACATGAACGAGTTGAGGTTATCTCTCTTTGATACAATAGATCTTTAGGTCGCAGTGTCAGCCATTGGGCAGGGAATTTAAAAAAAGCTCTCGCAGAGATGACGTGAATGGTGCCGCGAAATAACGCCGAATTTCGGAATTCGGCGTTATTTCACTTTGTCAAAGAGAAATAACACCGAATTTCCTTGTTCGGTCCTATTTCACTTTGCTAAATTGAAATATAGCCCATTCGGCCTTATTTCGCTTTGAAATTATGAGTACATTCAGATGATAGGTATGCACAAATATATTATTTATTTTAACCATGAACTATTCGAGCTAATTTTGTATTGTTAATTTCTACAATTTCTTCGGGGTCACCGCATCTCATCCCCGGACAACTCATCCCCAGCACCTAGCGACATCTACATCTCACCTCTGCAACTGGACTCTTACCTTTTCAGTATATTCAGTCTATGCTATTTAATGTGAAAAATAATCTCTACCATATTATAAGACAATTTGTGTTCGAAGTTGGTGGTGCTTTTGTTTTTGGAAACCATTTTGATGATTATGATGAATAGTTGAATATATTTGGCGAAATTTGTCTTTTTATTCTCTTGAGTTAAAACTATAAGTTTTTTTTAGTTCTCAAAAAACTCATTGTTATAGCTTCAGATTTAAATAAATTAAATATTTACAGTCTTAAAATCTTATAAATCCATTTAGGTACAACAAAAATGAAGCATTTCCCACCCTTATAGGAAAATCCTTTATTTGCGAGATGCTAGGCCTAGAGCCCCATAAGATCCTGTTGGGCAAACTACTAATTAATTTCAAAAGCAAGGAGTAAACAATATTTTTTCAATTTAACTTAAAACATCTCCTGGTAGCGTAGAAGATATGTTCCGCCATCTGGCAAATGATTACAATTTGCAAGTAGGAACCTACCCAAAGCTTCCTGCAAAACTATGATGCCAGCTACCAACCCGAACACGTTTCCGCCTCATTTACTGGTTAGCACTCCTTACTTACCGCTTCAATTGACTCGCGGCATAAAACCCATCCAATTAGAAAATAATAATTCACTTGGGCAATTATCGAAAAGTGCAACATCGCTATACCGAAGACGCTGTACGATGCCAGTGCCAATCGAGACGACAATGAAGAAATTTAGAGGAATCCACCAAGGACAATGATCGTAATAAATGTTTTACGCTTGTCTTCGTTTCTCGCTTGCTTAATTTTTAGAATCCACCAGCAATTTGAATGGCATTTCGATGGGACACGGTGCGCACCGAACGACAAAAAAGAAGAAAACCCTGGAAACATCCACTTCAATAACCAGAACCAGAACATTGGCAGGACGATTGGGCGAAACAGTGTGGCTGCCTTGTGTGGCATGGGTAGATACCCGTACGCTCATTGCCAAGTGAAACAATAAAATTTCAGCTGATTGAAAAAGTTTCGCCTGTCTTCGCCGTTTTTCGGGTGAAGTTTGCTGCAACCATACACAAACACTATCATTTGGCGTACAATACACGTATACCCGTACAAACTTGTCGAAGAGGGTACATTTCAATTTCCGGTCTCATCGCCAGTTCAATATGGTCCCTTGCATAGTGCTCTATCTAACAACATCGCTGCCGCTTTTTATAGTCGCTTACTCCGACTCCGGCAGCAGGGGTGCACCTTTGTGTGTGCAGCGCAGTTGTATATGCATGTGTATGCAAGGTTGCACCGCTTCCTCGTTTCGGTCTATCTTTCCGCGGGAGTGAAATTTCATCCTATTAACAGTAGACCAGATTTAGTTTTGCAGTCTTCCCGCAGAACAAGCAGCAACAGCAGCCATTTCCATCGCCCACCCGTTGATACCTCCGCACAAGCCCCAAGTTCTATCTGCGCTTGACTCGGTGGTGTGTGCGGATCGGTTCGGTGGTGCAACAGTGGAATGTTTTTTTTTTCTTTTTTCACCACTTTTCCTGGATTTTTCCCAAATCTCCCTCGGAGCGTGAAATTGAGTGCAGCACAGTGGAGCTGGGTATTGGTTGATTTGTTTTTCGCCGAGCGAGTGGTGATAAACGAAATAAAATGCGTGAAACTTAAATTGAAATTGAATTGAAGAATTTAATTGGTCGGAAAGATTAGTAGTGCATTTTAAATTTGTTTAAATAATTAGATCTGATGGCAGTTGCAGTACTTCCTTAAGACTTAAGAAAATGGAAGTTCTCTTTTTGGAAGAGAGCGGGATTTTTTCTTCCGATTCGGCACACATGTGTTGTTTGGTTTTTTGAGGTTGTTTTAACGATGGAAATGTTTTTTTTTTTAGTTTATTGTGATCTAGTAAAAATAGATTCTATGTTCCAGTTCCAGTCACAGTGGTAGATACTTTTATTGATCTGGAAAATATTTCCTGTGCGCACGAGAACCTGAAGACCGTGAATCATTGATCCTGCAGAAGAATGGGATGATTAGGTCATACAGCGGTAGCAGCCCTGGAATGTTGAATATTTATCAGAGCAAATGTCATTGGCATGCGAGACTCCGGGTTCCGTTCGTTTCCTGCACTCGTTTGGAGTTTATATGGAAGTAAATTCTTTTTTAAAATGCAGGAAGGACGCATATTGTAGGCAGATTTCAGGACTTCATCACAAGGATCCGTGATTCAGCTTTTACAGCTCTTCACTTGAAGGCAAGCATATAATGCTGCCGCAGCCAGCTCCCATAGGTCACTTTAGCATTGTTCGCAATCCGCATCGTATACATCTAATGATCATAGCCAGCTTTCATTATACACGTCGCCAGAAAATCTCTGTCCACTGGTGTAAGAAAATTTAGAGGTTACCGCACAGGCAGTGTGACCAGCAATTTGGCATCGTTTTTGAGAGTCTGCCACAATTTTTTGCTATTTGAACCTTTCTTTAGTTGGAGAAGGCGCTTCAACAATTTTTAAAATGCTGTAATCTATGCATATAGTAAAACTAAAGCCGTTTTCATGTGTTAACGGTTGGCGTGAAAACTACTGCAGAGATTTCGATGAAACTTTTTTTGAAATGTCCATTAAGATCCTGAGAAGGACATATGCTATTCCTTTCATTTCCATGCCTATTTTGGAAGCGTTTTTGACCAAAATGTGATTTTTTCTGACCTTTTAATCAATGCAAAACAAAATACATAACAGAGCCAATACTTCCATAATTATTTTGAGCCATCAATCAGCTTTCTGTGTCATCTAGAAGCTGAGCTACAACCCAAAATCTAACATGAAAAAACTAAATTTATTTTCTCAAATCGAAAATTATCAGCAACTGTTGATCGCTGTTCTGCTTTGGGGTGGTTGGCTGGCGCACATCCCACAAGCACATACATTTCAACAAAAACTGCAAACGAAAGAAACGAAAGAGAAGTAAGCGTTCACACGCTCAACCAATCTTAACAAATGAAGTGTCAAAAAATGAGATTTTCGGGGTGCTTATTTTTGCATTTTATTGCAGATTATTTCAACAACCGCAAAACCAGTTTTTATGAATTTTGGTATAGGGATAGATGGGACCTCTGGGAATGACATAGGCTTTTTGTCGCGAAAACAACGTGAAGGGGATAAGGTAGGGGATCCAAGTTTAAATGAAAAACCAATTATTTCTCAAGGGATAATAAAACTCATCAGGTATCTATACTTTTGTTAAGAAATAAATACATTTGATGCGTATTTTACCAATGAATTTAAGTGTAGGGCTAATTGAAAGATAGGATAGTTTTGGACCCGATAAGTGGCGCTGTTGTTGATATTAATATTTCAATTAATTCGAGTAACGAAGACGAAGTCGCGGGTACCAGCTACTTTCCAAATATAAACCTTTAAAATGTAACACAGTTGCCTATCAATTACACTATTATATTATTTAGCTAGCCACCGCTTGTTAAATATCGCTTAAAAGTCCTAAATTTGCAGAATACCTTCAGAAATGACACTTTCTCAAATTGGCCTTTTTTTCTTGCGACTCTTCAGAGTTCTGCAGCGACCACCTGCTCACAGGCTTCACCCTGATTTTGTTCACAGATGTTTCCGCTCCGAACAGAAGGTCACACGCACTTTCTTCGTTTGGTACCGCACTCAGTTTCAGCCTCATACCTAAGGATAAAAGAAGTTAATCGGATTCGCCACCGGAAGCGAGCTCATCACTTGCACCTGCAGCTCTTTGGACTCCTTTTCACCTTTTCACAATTTATCCTTCCTTTTTCTCTTCCTTCCTTCCTTTCTTTTTTTTCGGTGTTCATTCAGCAGATGCTTCCCGAATCACTCCATTGACAAAAGAACGTCGATCAGTTGCCCAACTATTTCGAGAGAGATTGAGCGTGCCAGATAAAGCCATTCCGCCTCTTTCTCCCCCCTTTGGATTCATTCTCCCGAGTCGGAAAATCCGCAGAAATCTTCAGAAACCCGCACCATGCCCGAACTGTATCATCGCCTAAAGCGACGAAGTTGTGCATTTTGATTATGGCCTAAAGAATATTTCCCCCGACTGCAGTTGAAGGGGCGGAGGATGGATTTTAATTTTTCTGACCACCACCTGAAGTAATGTAAACCATAAATATTTCGAGCGGAACTCGAAGATTTCTTTTGCGGCGGTCTTTTCATCGGTCTTCTCGGTTAGGTTCTTCTAACGTCTGGACACGTGCTCCGGACCGACCTGCTGCGGTTAATAGCGAGCGCAGTTCTTTCCCTTGCACATTTTTCATTATTAAATATAAACAGTGTTTAGAACAATTGGATTTATAGGTCGCAGGGGACATAATAAAATTGTAGTTTTCTACTGCCCCATGTACACATCTCAGATAACAGCCTCTTTGTAAGAACTTCTTCTCAACTGGAACAAGTCGTAACTACATCATCATAACCTCTGTCTATTGAAATGAAAAGAACGGAAATGCTTTCATCTTATTTTCCTTAAAATGCTACCTTTTCCAAACAACTTCCTCCTTTATGGTGACGAGTGACCAGTGGGTACCTAACGCAACTGTGCAGTAAAAACAAGCCCTGAACAAAAATGATAAACTCCACTCCAATGGCTCCGGTGAAGATTCAGCAAATAATTACTCTCCATGGCAATTTTGTAAAAATATTCAATTGAAACACTTGTTCGGGGGGCAGCCTCGCGGTTAGTGGTTGTACTAACAATCCGCAAATATCCAGCCGCAAAACCCAAGTGTGAGGACCACATTTTTTCTGGTTTTGTTTGCGTGTAGAACTATGATAGAATTTCAATTCTTTTTTTTTTCCGGTTGATTGGAATCTCAGTAAATTTTTTGTTTAGTGTGGCTGTATAAATATTTATAGTTAGGTGTATATTTTTTTTGCAATCGCAGTCCACGTTTCAATTGCTAAAATCAAACATCCATCCATATGCAGAGCTCCATTAAAATCGAGTTGATAGTCAAAGTGCGAGTAAAGTTGGATGTGTGGTAGTGGCGGTGAGGCGTCGGCACAGGAATACCCCACGGGAGAGCGTTTACTTTTCGCTCATTGAATTCCGCAACCGGAATCAATGGTAAATGAAAATGGAAAATTTCCATTTCAACTGACGACGTAGGCATCCAATGATGGCGGTGCGGCGCCGATAACGCAATGGAAGGATTGATTTTTTGATTGAATGTTCTTAAACGTAATTATAAATGCGAGTTTTTACAAGCATCCTTTGGAAGGAACCAGCTATCGGCATGGGGCTTGGTGGAAGTAACTCTCATCGGAATATGAAGTGATTTGTCGGAATGCTCATGGTATGCGACCAGAGGCGCTGGTGCTCGCGGTCTGGCGGTTCAGTAGCGGTGTGAATGTTGATTTATTCAATTGCATGATTTAAGGCTGTTGGATCCGTATATGTACACTCATTTCCCGTTTTATCCATTTTTTTTTTTTTAATTTTAACACTGTTGCACTTAACCGCATTGGGAGTGTCTATCTGTCTGCAGGGCATCTATCTGTCGGAGGAGGTTGGCGTATTTCGGCAAACGAGTGGCAGAATTGCAATTGGAATTTCATGATGTGGCTTTTTTTTAAATGCGTAGCTATAGCTATATACAAATGTGGGGGTAATTGATATTGGAATTGCATTTTTTTAATATCGACGGCTGCAAGGTTTGCTTGTTTTGCGGAAAAAGTAAATAGAAAAATTAAGGACCGTGATCAGTTCGGTTTATACAAATTGAAACTGATTGAATCCCCTGAAAGAAGAGTATACCGGCAGCTCAGAGTAGAGAGATGCTAAATTTTTGTTGGTGGATCAATACAACGACGGGGAAATTGGTTGCATTCGATTTTTGATTGCACAGTCTTTTCTTAGTACTTCTAAACGTCAGTTATGGAAATGTCACAGACTGCGCAAAAGCGGAAGAAGTCTTTCGGCTTTCAAAGTTGTAAGCTGAAAGTTCTTGCTTCAAAATAAATAAGTAAATAGTTGTCGCCTCATGTGCATAGGGACCGTGGGCTTAGATTCTCACACCCTCCAGTTTGTGTGAGTTTTTCATTTTTGGGACGAATGGAAGGGATCTTCAATTTTATACAGAGTCCGAACGGATAATTTGGAAGCTCTTTCATGAAATCAGGCGTTCACGAGAGGTAGCGTAGTGGAAAAAACCTTCAAGACGGGATCCGCCGCTCTACCAACACTCTAAGCCAATGCTAAACTAAGCCTAAAAGTTATTATCTTAACTAGTTTTTAAGTTTTCAAGGATCAAGTATTCACTGTTAGAATAACAACATATTCCCCATAACTATTTCCTTACATCATTGCCAACAATTTCATCAATAAATCAAAAATTTTGATATTTATGTTGGTCTTAATCATCGGAAATTGTTGGCATTACAATATATTTTGCTGAGTGTACTTTTCCAAATGGCTCGCTGAAATTACGCCAAAAGAAATTAGGACACAAAATGTTTTGGAAAAAAGACCAAAATAATTGGGTATTTTGGTCTTTTTTCCAAAACATTTCTTGGCCTTATTTCGCTTGGCGTAATTTCAGGGAGCCCCACAACTTTGTATGGAGATTTTTGGGCTTTTTTAAGCATTTCCATGTTTTTAGCATAATTTCCTTTGGCGAAAATTCAGGGAGACTTCCAAATTGATGAATCCATACTGCGATGTCTTGGCGATGTTAAGCATTATGTCCCCACGCAGACTTCAAAGACATTTTATGGAATCCTTGCCATCAGAAATGCATACGCAAGGCAATCCTAGTATAAAGTGGTTAAATCGAGTCACAAATCTCTACTCTGCCCTTGATGATTGAAAGTTTCTGGCGGGAGATCAAGAGCTTTGTGGAGGGAACGCTTGAGTTATGGCGTTTTCGATTGAAGAAAAGAATGGCCCTTCCTGTCGAAAGAGCAAATCTTAAAGTGCTCTTTCTATGTTTCCTATGTTTCTTTTAACAAAAAAGTGTACTTCCAGCTCAATTCAATTTTTTCATTATTTTGATCTTCATTATTATGAATATGTATATGTACCTGTTTTTATTAAATTACTAGCTGACCCGGCAAACTTCGTTTTGCCCAAAATATATTTTTTGACTGAATTAATTTCAAGCACTCACGATTCCACCTGAAATTTGTTTCTTTGATCGAAATTTAGCGATACTTAACAGATGACTTCGTCCCGGCCAATATTTAGCGAAAATATAATAAAATCAAGTATTAATTTCTTTAAAGTCTATTAGATTTATTGAAATCTAAAACAAAGAATATATTAATGACTCAATTTAAAGCTGCACGATACACTACATTTTTTGTTTTCTGCTCCGGAGCGTAAATAAAGAGTGAGGATGGTTTCCCTACTCGGGAACATGCCACATATAACTGGCCGTGTGAAAAACATGATTTTTCCAGATTTATGCCGCACACTTCCAGCGACTGCCCTTGTGACTTGTTTATTGTAATCGCAAATGCAAGTTTCACTGGGAACTGAATACGTTTGAATTGGAATGGCAAATCGTTTGAACTCAAGGGAATTCGCGGGATTAGGCATTCTTCTCCTTTGAACAGCCCTTTCAAAATCCTTGCCACTATCACATTGTTCATTAGCTTCATGACAATCAGTCGGGTTCCATTGCACAGTTTCGGGGCATGAAGATTTCTTAGCATAATGACGACAGATCCAACTTTAAGACGCAAATGATGAGGCGGAATGTCAGACAAATCCAAAGAGTTTAGGAATTCCACTGGATAATTGACGACATCGTCTTCGTTTTCAACGCGATCGATCGATTTGTATGAACGCAGCTCTCCCGGAATTTGATTTTGAATTGTCCAATTCAAGTCATTGACATCAATATTTTTCGCTGCTAAAATTGCGCGTGCGCTCAACCAATCGTAGTTACGATAATTTTGACCAATGTTCGGATATACATTAGTAATGAGTTCATCTTTCGTTAAGGTGAATTGACAAATGACAGGTGGAATGGATATTAAACCACTTGAAGTTTCAACCGGAATTTGTCCATTTCCGATTTTTAGCAGTTCTTTAGAGAAAACTTCTGCGGTTCTATCCTGTTGCAGAATCACTCGCATATTCATACTCAATGAAATGGTTTTCACGTATCGACACAAATACGATGACTTCAGACATGCATTTAATTCATCCGCCGCTGTTGATTTCGGTATCACGGGAAGTGTTTGTCTGAAGTCGCCCGCCAACAGTATCATCACGCCACCAAACCGGTGATTATTGTTGCGCAAATCTTGCGATGTTCGATCAAGTGCTTCTAATGATCGTTTGTGCGGAATTGTGAACTCATCCCATATGATCAATTTACAATTTTTCAACACTTTTGCCATGGCTGATTGCTTTGGAATGTTGCAAACAGGATTTTCATTGATTTGCAGGTTTAACGGAAGCTTCAGTGCTGAATGTGCTGTTCTTCCACCTTCCAACAGTGTTGCAGCAATTCCGGTAGATGCGAGAGCTAACGCAATGCCACTTTGAGCACGTATTGCTGCTAATATCAATGATATCAGGAACGTTTTCCCAGTACCGCCGGGCGCATCAAGGAAAAATAGTCCACCGTTTCCTTCATCGACAGCCTTCATCAGTTGATCATACGCACTCACACCTTGCTTCATCACTTTGCCGAGCACGAACTTCTCTTCTTCTCAATCGTTGTTGCTCATTGTAAGCTTCGTTGATCTCTTCTGACTGTCGCGCACGATTTTGAATCATTCTGATTCGTGCTGATTCCCTTTCAATAGCACGTTCCTCTTCCGTTTGACGTGCTATGACATTTCGGTGTCGTGATGCATTCTGTGAACGCCGACCAATGTTACCATGACCTCTTTTTGGCATCGTAACAAATATCGAACTGTAAATGATCATAACTTTTTATAAATCGCACGCAGTTTTCACAAATCACTAACTTACCTTTGAAATAGCCAAAATACAGAAAGCAAACGAACGAAAAGGGTGCAATTGAAATTTTGAATACAACTGGAAAAACAGAACAAAACACTTAACGATCTAACAAAACAATAATAATAATAGTAAATTTAAAAATTTTATTTAAAATTAATTTGACTTTCTTTCAAATGTTGTTTTATTTTTCTTTCTTGATTTACAAAAGGGTACAACTTCTTTATCAGTACATTAGTTAATTCATTGCCCCCCTCCTCCGTGACCACACAGCCCAAATTATCAAATCACAAAGAACATATACTGTGCTATCAAATGGAATGACCGCCTACAGCGCCACCTGTTGAGAATTTTTCAATTTTTCATTTTTCCTAAACCTTCGCGGAGCAATTAGGAACAAATCCGCAGAAGGAAGTATCCAATTTGGTCCAGTCGTTTTCGAGTTTTAAGCATCCGAACAAACCAAGATCCATTTTTATATATATAGATTTTCATTTAATTTAGGATTATTATTTTTTATGTGTTGTACAAGTTTAGGAGTGTATACTGTAATAATTGCAGGATGATCATCTAATTCTTATTATGCTTTATGAGGGGGATTACGATCTGTTGCTCAAACAATTTCTTATGAAGTAAGTTTAGCTTTAATTTTATTATCTTTTGTTTTTTTAATTAATAATTATAATATAATTAATTTTTGTAATTATGAAATATATATATGATTTATTTTTTTATTATATCCTTTAGCTTTTGTTTGATTAACTATTTCTTTATCAGAAACTAATCGAACTCCTTTTGACTTTGCTGAAGGAGAATCAGAATTAGTAATGTTGAATATAGAAGAGGAAGTTTTGCTTTAATTTTTTTGTCAGAATATGCAAGAATTTCATTTATAAGTATATTATTTTCTTTAATGTTTTTAGGGAAGGTATTTTTAGCTTATTTTTTTATTTAAAATTAATATTTACTTCATTTGTATTTATTTGAGTACGGGGAACTTTACCTCGATTTCGTTATGATGAATTAATATAATATTTAGCTTGAAAAAGATTGTTACCTTTTTCTTTACATTATTTTTTTTTTTTTATTGGCTTAAAGATTTATTTAATTAATTTAGTTTAAATAATTAATATTAGTAAAGTCAATAGAAAATTTATATTTCTAATTTATATTTTCAAAACATATGCCTACTCAAGCTCATTAACTAAATTAGTTATTAATTTAATAGATTATCTCATCATTTAGAAATTAGTGGGTTAATTAAATAATATAAAAAGTATAAAATGGTTAAAATTTGTCCAATAATAACATAGGGGTCTTCTACAGGTCGTGCTCCAATTCAAGTTAATAAAACAATAATAATAACTATAATTCAAAATAAAATTTGATTAATAGGGTAAAATTCAATTCCACTGAATTTTCTTAAATTATAAAAAGGTATAATTATTAGAATTGCAATTGATATAACTAAAGCAAATACTCCCCCTAATTTATTAGGAATAGAACGTAAAATTGCAATAGCAAATAAAAAATATCATTCAGGTTGAATATGAATAGGTGTAACTAAAGGGTTAGCTGGAATAAAATTATCAGGCTCTCCTAAAAGATAAAGATTTCATAATGTTAGTATAGTAAATAAGAAAATTATAACAATAAATCCCACTAAGTCTTTATAACTAAAATAAGGGTAAAAAGGAATTTTATCTAGATTTGAATTTAATCCTATTGGGTTATTAGACCCAGTTTGATGTAGAAATAATAAATGAATTATTACTATTGCTAAAACAATAAAAGGTAAAATAAAATGAAAGGTAAAGAATCGAGTTAACGTGGCATTATCAACTGCAAATCCTCCTCAAATTCATTGAACTAAATCTGTACCTAAATAAGGAATTGCCGATAATAGATTAGTAATTACAGTTGCTCCTCAAAAAGATATTTGACCTCAAGGTAAAACATATCCTATAAAGGCAGTTGCTGTTACTAAAAAAAGAATAATAGTTCCTGATAATCATGTAGGAGTAAATAAGAAAGATCCATAGTATATTCCTGTAAGTAAATACAAATAAAGAAAAAAGAAGCACCATTAGCATGTAAAGTTCGTAATAATCAACCATAATTTACATTTCGACAAATATGGTCAACTCTCTTAAAAGCTATTCTAATATCAGCCGTATAATGTATAGCTAACAATAATCCTGTAAGAATTTGAATAATTAAACAAAATCCTAATAATGAACCAAAATTTGATCATATAGAAATATTAATTGGAGAAGGTAAGTCTACTAAAGCATTATTAACAATTTTTAAAATTGGGTGATTTGTTCGGATTGGTTTGTTGATTAATTAGTTTAGAGATCGTAAAGGACCATAAAATAATTTAGTAATTTTTACAGTAGCAATACGTGTAATATGTAAATAATTAATTAATAAAATATTAATTATATTTGTAGGATAGTTATATAATTTATTTAAACTTAATGAATTTTCTGTAATATAAGAATTAATATTAGTAATAGAAATTATTTCATTATTTATAGAATTAAATATTAAAATTATTTTATCTATAAATAGAATAATTAATATATAAATAATAAAATTAATTAATATAATTGAAGTTATTTTTATTGAAAATGAAAATATTTCATTTGAAGCTAAGGATGTAACATAAATAAATAAAACTAGTATTCCCCCAATAAAAATTAAAAATGAAATATAAGAAAATCAAAATCTTTTTGTTATTAATCCTGAAATACAACAAATTATAACTGTTTGAATTTATTATATTATTCCTATACTTAAGGGATGACATATTTGTATAAAAATAAATCTAAATATTAAGGTTAATCTATATAAAATAAGTTGTATAATATCAAGAAATAGTTTAAGTAAAATATTAATTTTGGAGATTAATGATAAAGATATGTCTTTTTTCTTGAAGTTTTAAAAAAATTATTTTTATTTTTGATTTACAAAGACAGAAGTGTCCGGAATATTTTTAAAGAATTGCCTTGAATTCACCAACTAAAAAATTTCATAAATGTGTGTTGTGTTGGTAGAAACAAATTTTGCGCTATATCATCCGAAAATATTCAATTAAGCGTGCAAATGTAAACTTTAATACAAAAACAAAGTAGAGATATTCTCTCGGATGTTTTGCTAGTTTTTATCATTTGGAACAAAGCAATACATGCGAAAAACATACATACCTACGGAAATTCATTTTTCATTTGCTCCATATTTCATTTCAATCCGCTGTGAAATAAAATTGCAATACGTACGACAAAAAAAAAAGTTCCCTATGAATGATTATGATGAAAAATTTGCCAAATTAATAATTTACAAATTAGTGCAAACCAGAATGAACCACAACCACAAATCTAGTGGAGGTGTGATGGAGTTCTGTGAAACGCAAACGTTCAAACGCTTTGCTTTAAGTACTCAAGCTTATCGTTCGTGTACATGGAAACGATTGAATTGACATATTTCTTGAGGCCCTACGGTCATGGCAACGTTCTTCTCTCCATACCCACCGGGAGGGATATGACGTAGTTATCTACTGACTACACAATACCAAAACTGAACTTCCATAAAACATTCTCTTCATTCATTATCATTCCCCTCAAGATCGGAATGGGAGCCACACTCAGTGATTCCAGATTACAAGTTATGTCTTTTTTTTCAAGATTTTCGAACTCCAAAATATGTACGAGACTTTTTACCCCGAAATCATCAAATTTCCAGATTTTTGATATCAAGAACTTTTTAAATCTAGCACATTAAAAGAACATTTTCTATTGAAGAAAAACGTTTTCTATTAATTCTATTATTATATATAATGTGAGACGAACAGAGCCCATGCACAATTTCTGTCTCACTAGCGTTGTGAACTCTAAGGAAACATGAATTTTAACGAATTTGATAAAATAACTGATGTGCCTAACGTGTTTTTGGAAAGATGGTTTAGTATGTACTGAAACGGTTGTTGAAATTTGTATCTTTACAAAGGATTTGTTGAGCTTCAACGAACCGAAATTCTATGGTATTGATATAGGTAAGCAATTCTAAGTCAATTTAATTCAAATATGTATGTTCCAAAATTTCAAAAAGCAATAACATTATGACCAAAGTTTTTTTTATAGATATTTAGGTGATTTATGCAGTAGTAGTAAAGTATGTACTTCAAAATTGTATTTTAAATTTCGCTCTTTTAATGTTTTGAACAAAATCTTGAAAAAAAAGATTTTTTGTTTCGGAGACCCATTTTCACAGATGGTTCTAAAATGAACTGTGAAGTAGGAGCGGCTCTAATCTCAAAAGAAATATACGTTTCCAAATCTTTTCGAGTACCCAATGCAGCCAACGTTTTTCAGGCACTGCCAATCAGAGAGGCGTGTAGACTGCTTATGCACTCATGATTCGACTAAGTCTAAGTCCAGGCTTGTTGTGGAGACACTTGCCAGGGCATGTATTTGGTTTGAAATCGCTCTCCCCTGGGTTACCGACCAGGGGCCTTTCAGTTTGAAAATTAACAGCCTTATTTATTTGAATTTGCTAAACGCTCCTAAACACCGTTTAGCTTATACGAGCTCTATACAACTTTGAATAATTTTTATAAATTAGGTTTATAAAACGTTTATAAAAGGGCGCAAAACATCGAGTGTAGCTTCGGCTGTGTGGCACGTAGCACCGTCCTGTTGAAACCAAATGTTGCCAATAAACTCCTCTTCAATTTTTGTGAACAAAAATTCGTTCAAAATGGCCCGATAACGATCGCCATTGACTGTAACGGCCACTCCTTGCTCATTTTCGAAGAAAAATGGCCCAATTATGCCTCTGGACCAAATTCCCCACCAAACAGTGACTCGTTTTGGGTATGTCGGCTTTTTAATGTATGCGTGCGGGCTTTCTGTGCCCCAAATGCGACAATTTTGCTTGTTTACATACCCGTCAAGATGAAAATGAGCTTCATCTGACGGTGCTTCTCTTCTTCCAAATTCCGTACGCAATTTTCGCACACATTCTGCAACATTACCATGATTTTCAAAGTAATGTCGCAATATTTCCCAGCCTTGTTCAAGCGTATACACAACGATATTCGTGCAGCGGAAGGATAAAACTAATTATCTGTCAAATCAGACATGAGCTAAGTGTTACCATTCGCGAAATAAGCACTAGTTGAAAAAAAAAATATATAACTAATAATAATAAAAAATAATTTGGAAAACATATTATTGTCGGCAGAGTTAATTTAAAATACTGTAGTGAATTTTGTGTATAGTTTCTACTTGTCGGGTTTGAACAACTAGTAAAGCCGAATTTAAATTATTAAATTTCCATCAGGACAACATTGCATACCGGGCAAAAGAGATCAAGATATTCAACTGCGAAACAAGAACCATCAGACTAATAAACATAACTTAAGATCCTGGTTCTGATTTTTCGAGTAAGGGAAAAAACTCAAATTTGCAATATTCCCCTGACAAGGACCACTTTGCCAGAGATTTATTCACACTCTGATTTCGCATTGCTATTCAGATTTTTTTTTGTATATTTAATTTCTGGTGGCACCCCGCTGTGGAGAGCCAGAGGACACACCGAATAACACTGAATGCAATTATTTTGTTGTGCGTGTTATTATACGATTTTAATTTAAATTATGTTGCATATGTACGCACGTATGTGTGATGCTTGGTTTTGTCATTTTATTTTTAAATTTTAATTCGGTGTTTTCTGTGTGTGCGCAGTAATTGAAATGAAAATGTGCTGTGGGCAACAATAAACAAGGACAGCGTCAATCGTCTGCCCCAATCAGGAGGGGGTAGCGTTCAGTTTTATTGGAAATTCTTGTTGGTTTTTGTGCAATTCAATTAACGGTGGTTAGGGTTTGCCCTCAATCATGTGGACATGTTTTTATTTTTTCCCCAAAGTCCGAGCCGGAGTAATCAATATTACGGATGGATGCTTAAATGTTGTAAACAGAAACAGAGATCGTGGACTAAAGGCCGACATAGTGGGCACATTGCTGTTGTACCATCGCGTATGCTGAGGACATGGGATTACATTGGTGAGGATGTGAATTATCGTGTCGGATGTCATATGGCAGTGTATATGAAATCTGACGGTTTCCTGTTTCGTTTTTATAATTGCATGTGAATTTTTCATATCAACTCCAGTTCGAAGGTTGACTACGTGATAGTGAATGCAACCCTAATCTCGTTTCGTATGCCAGTAAAGTCGATTTATTAGCGTGCCTTTGCCGCCGACTGACACCTTGAGTGTGACAAATTTATTTTCATTTATCTATATATTCATAACTCAAACTCACTGAGTTCGCAAAATGAAAATATATAATCTTTCAAATGGCCTCGGAGTGTGTCTCTCTCTTTTCTTAGCGAGAAGAATTCGTTCGCTATTTCATCCCCAAAAATGTAAAGAAATCACCTTGATATCCCCACAACGAGAGGCATTCCTCTTCCTCCATTACGTCCTTCGAAATGAATTAAATGGGGTTGCAAATATTCCTTTATACCCGCAAACATAAATATATATCTACGAACACGCATAACGTAGGCGAGAATCTTGATTATTCGAAATAAATCAAGGTAATCCTGTTAGGAATATACCTTTTGCAAAGGCTTCATCAGTTTCATTACGATGTTAAAGGAAATGCCTAACTATGTACAGGTTGTACAGGTTGGAGGATCCCTTTATTTCACTTCTTATCGCCTGTCAAGATGACTCGACAATGCGAAGCCCAAGAGTTGGAAAAAAAGTGTAAATGGGGCCTTAAATTTGCCACTGCGTCTCATCTTGGGTGGGTGTTTATTTGAATTTGAATTTCTGCGGATGACAGCAAAAGTATACCGGGATACTACTGCTTTTCACAAGATTACGCTGATGGATTGATTTGTTATACGGTATGCGTGTTTGTGTGTGGGGGATATTGTCGATTCATTTCGGTTTTGTGTTTCCATGATACTCAAATTTCAATTAAGTTTGCTCGTTAGAGGGATGGGTGCTGGCGGAAGTATTGTCGTGGGTGCAGTGTGCTTTGGGTGGAGATATTGAAAATTATGACAGGCGTTTGAAAATACAATGGGGATCAGAAAGTCCATAGGCATAATGAATTTACTTCCTTTATGGTAGTGGAGAATGAGCTGTAAATATATGATAACTTGTTCAGCTTGTTTGAGTCCCGAGGGTAGATGTGATGGTTAAAATGCAAAACGATTAGGAATTGACTGCTTTATTGGCGCAATATTAAGGTCAGTAATTAAAGCCAAACGGATGTTTTTTCTAAGCAATGAAAGTTCATACCTAGTTCATTGCTACCACCTTAACAAAGGCCCGTTTACCAGAGTCTGGAGTGAGCAACCTCAGCCAACATACGGTGCTGGCCTGTTCTCCTCCAAATGTTTGGTTGGTTCAAGCGGTCGTCCATTGAGGTGCACGAGCACGAAATAATTCCATTATGCTGCCACTGGCAAGGCCTAGAGAAAAATTCGACTATAAGAATCCGGTGAATAATCGGATTGAGCGACAATCGTTGTTCACTTTCTCATTCAGTTTGGAGTTTGTCCTAGACAAAATCACCGACACAGTAGAGAACAAAAAGGTAGAGCATACAGCCATGACGCTGTTTTTTTTAATTCACTGGTACTCAAGCGGTTTTTGTTCCCACTTATAATGCTAATGCACAGCAAGAGTGAAAGGATTAATAGGACAAAGCAGAGGTACTGGTGCAAATTGGTTTCAAACAATTGAGGCTGGTAATGAGAGGGGAACACCATGTGGGGCAATGCACTCCACCTGCGTTATTAAAGACTCTCTATGCCTGAGAGTATATGTGCTTTGATTAAGAGTGATCTAATGAGCGTTTGATGAGCGACGTGTGTTGCGAGAGTATTGTTGAATAGGATGGAAACGGAATGCGGTAAGCTATTCCATCAGAGCATTGGTGATACAAATGGCGGTAAGGGAAGTAATTGGCCACCGGCACTCTTAAACGCTAGTACAGATAGCATCCGGAGTTGTAAACTTCACGTGATTTTATTATTTGTCAGTTTGTTCCTTTGAACAGAGAAAAATGTTCGTTGGTTTTGCAGACAGACAATTGGACATGTAGTGTAAGTTCAGTAACGCATCACTGGCATCAAAATTTTGAACTCGAGCTGTTAATCAATTCTGACATTACGATGATAGGCGAACTCAAAAAAGTGGGTCGCACAATTCTGTCCGTCCGTCTGTCTGTCTGTCTGTCTGTATGTCCCGAGGCCTACAGCCTAAGCGACTGAACGGATTTCGTTCAAACTTCGGATCTACAGTTTGGGGGCTTACAGTTCGGGGCCCGTTTTTTTTTTTGCATGGTAACCTCAATACTAATGGTACTTCCCATACAAAATGTACATACCAGTTTGATTTGTTCAAAAACGGCTCCAACGATTTCAAACAAAATTTATATTTAAGCTTATGTAGGTGAGGTAAACATAACTGCATACTCAGTTTTCCGCAAAAAAATCTAGTAACGTTATGTTTGAAATTTGGACACATGTATCTCGAAAACGGTCCATACGATTGTAACAAAAATTTATTTCTAAGGTAATATGGTCATTTCTAACAGTTGAAAACAGTTGATTTTTGAAAAATAAAGTTTTCCCTAGTTTACCTCAAAACGGCATGATTTTAACCAAAATGCAAACTAAGAGTAAAATTGATGTTTTCAAAATTATTGCGTCCTTAATTTTCAATTCGAAGCACTGGATACGCTCACTTTAAAAACTGCTCATATCTCGAAAACCCCATTTTCGATTTCGATAAAACCCTTAAAACCAAGTAATGCTTACATCCCGAACAATAACTTAGCCATGTCCGTCTGTCTGTCCTTTGAAATTGACATAGGCGAATGAAATTTGGTGAAAGGACTTCTTTTTATCGTCGTCAGGATGGTATTG
This sequence comes from Cheilosia variabilis, assembly GCA_951230905.1. Classification (NCBI taxonomy): domain Eukaryota; kingdom Metazoa; phylum Arthropoda; class Insecta; order Diptera; family Syrphidae; genus Cheilosia; species Cheilosia variabilis. The sequence continues at coordinate 48,221,283 of OX579676.1, forward strand.
AAAATGGGCTATGTCAGTCACGTAGCTCTGGTACCTCCCATACGAAATCAATATTAGGCCCATGTGTCTCTCTGTCTGTTGAAAATACGATAGCTTCCAAAGGAATCAACGAAAACGAATTAAGTTTGGTGAAAGAATTTCTTTTTATCGTCGTCAGGATGGTATTAAAAATGGGCTATGTCGGTCAAGTAGTTCTGGTACCTCCCATACAAAATCAATATCAGGCCCATGTGTCTCTCTGTCTGTTGTTCAATGTAATTACGTACTACCTCACATGCCTAAAATCTTGCATGACTTGTATGCAGTGGAGGGTATCAAAGTTTTCGTTTTTATTCTGTTTTGGACGTTTCTCGATGAGTTTCTGGTCGCGCTTTTTGACTCTTTCTTTGAGCCGTTTCATACGCATTTGGATGCCTTTTTGAGCGCATTAAGTGCTGCACTCAATTTTGATGCTTCTATTTCAAAAGTGTCATTTCCACTACTGACAGTAGCTTCTTTGTAGGTTGTACATAATGTAGTATATATTTTTATATTTATATATAGTACATAAATGCATATATAGAATTACTTTAAAATCACGTCACGAATAACGACTTGTGAACTTAAATTAGAACTTTGCTGAAATCAAAAGTTTAATTTGCAATTTTTACCAATTCGTATATGGAGCTGCGAAAACATTTAAACGCCATACCGCACAAAACGGATCACTTTGGAGGAAAACTAAACAAATTCCTTTTCGTCACTATCGACATATATTACTACAATGCAAAGCAGCCACATAGATTGGCCACAATTTTGCTGGATTTATAATTGAATTGACGTTGACAGATGTCAATTTAAAATTTTTCGAATTCTGAAGCCTTGACCAAAAAGCTATAAGAACGCATCTTACCCTTTGGAACATTTTACCTCTGGTGACATATCTCTATTAACAGCGATCTTCTTGTATTACCCCAATTTTCGTACGATGAATTTCCATTCCTATTTTCTTAGGTTGGTGTAAAGCTGTATTTTTTTCCTGAAATGTATGTTTCTCCATTTGTTACCGTTCGTTGGAACTTTAGCCCGATTTGTCTGTAAAAAGAAATTCGATCTTCAGCACGGATTACAACAACTACTGTAAGTCTTGAAGTGTCAAGAACAGCGTGAAAATTCTATTTTAGTTTGCTTTGCTGAGATCGAAGCTCAAAAGGCCTATTGTAGATCGAGGAGTGGTGCCTTCCATTCCACACAGTCGGCGTGGGACATGGTACCGGCTGTTCAAAAAAAATATTCAAAACAAGTAGAAACTATACACAAAATTCACTATAGTATTTTAAATTATCAACTCTGCCGACAAATATGTTTTCCAAATTATTTTTTTATTATTATTAGTTATATACTTACAGCCCTTTTTATAAACGTTTTATAAGCCTTATTTATAAAAATTATTCAAAGTTGTATAGAGCTTGTAAAGGGTTTTTTAATAAGAGCGCTACAAATTTTTTGATATCAATGAAATTCTTTATTCCTGTGAGTACGTTCGTATGTGCCATTATGTAGAACTCGATTTCTTTTGCATGGCCACCGCTGGACCCAATTTTCGACGGTTTTCAAGCATAAATCGGCCGATACTGCTGCAATTTCACGTTCGATATTCGTACGAAGTTCATCAATCGTCGCTGGCTTGTTGGCATAGACCATAGACTTGACGTAGCCCCACAGGAAATAGTCTAACGGCGTTAAATCGCACGACCGAGGCGGCCAAGCGACTGGACCATTTCGTCAGATAACACGTTCTCCAAACATGGTTTCCAAAAAATTTATTGTGACATTCGCTGTGTGGCTTGTGGCGCCGTCCTGTTGGAACCACATGTCCTCCAAGTCCATATCATCCAATTGGGGCCAAAAATATTCGGTTGTCATTGAACGGTAGCGATTCCCATTCACAGTAACGTGCCGGTCTTGATCATCACGGAAGAAGTACGACCCAATGACGCCGCCGGCCCATAAACCACACCAAACCGTAATTTTTTCGGGATGCAATGATGACTCATGGAGTACGTGTGGATTGCTCCCTGACCAATACCACATATTTTGTTTATTGACGAAGCCATTCAGCCAGAAATGAGCCTCATCGCTGAAGATGATTTTTCGATGAAAATCCGAATCATTTTCAAGTTGTTGCTCAGCCCGATTCACGAACATACGATGCTTCTGGTGGTCAAGCGGCTTCAGTTCTTGCTTCAATTTAATCTTGTAAGGATGTAGGCCAAGATCTTTTCGCAAAATTCGCCACAACGACGTCACAGAGATGCCCAACGCTTGAGAACGACGTGTGAGAGACACACTTGGGCTTTATTCAACTGAAGCCTCAGCGGCAGCAATATTCTCGACACTACGGGCACTTCTTTGCCTCACTGACACGGGAACATTTTGTACTGTGCCTGTGGATTGCTGTCCCTGTCGCTTTACTTTTGTAGCGTCCCTGTTGAAAAACCCTTTATTTCTTAGCAAACACACATTTTAAAGTAGACGTCATATATTGCCGTACATAACAAGGCGAGTGATTGACTTATTTGAGGTCTCCACGGCGTATACGCAACATTTTCATAAATCTCGCCAAATACAGTCGAATAAAAAACTCATCAACGCGTATTCCTTATGTTCTTCGTTTTATTTTAAATATATCTTTTCGCATTTATACAATTATGAGTTTGCCAGTACCGATTAAATTAAAAGCCTTCCGCTGTTCACCATTCATCATTAAGTTAATCAAGTTAAAAAAAAAAAAATTCCCAACTATTCACGAAATTGGCTTCAAAATGCGTGGAATGATGAATGAAAATTTGTATTCTGTCGCGAGGCAATTACCATTGCTACCACCACCGAGCTGCAGAAAGCGTACTCAATACTCGCACATAACAGCAACCAGACACATATATAACGTCCGGGGTATGTTGGCTGTGAAGATAATGATACCGGTCCGTGTTCGTATTTGTGTTGAACTCGTGTTACACATTGTTGAAGATAATGGGTCGAAATAGGGATGCTGCAATCCAGATGGTAACGATAAACGCTTTTAACTTGATGGTGTGGTGGTGTGGCGGCAGCAGGGTACGTAACTCGAGGCAAGAGACTAATTAAAATTCCCACGATGATAGCCATTTTAGGCCGTGCATTGTTGAATTGGGCTCATTAGCCATGGGTCCCGTCGCTCCGTATGCAAGCGGCGAAAACAACATGAAGCTGTAGGCCAACATCGACAGCAGCGTCCCCAAAAGTATGTGCTTCGTCCATCTTGTTAAGCTGCTCGTTAGGTAGTTGAACATTATTCCTGCAGGGAAAAAAAATAGCACAAAATTAGTATCAATCGGGAAATTCAAGGTAAATAAAATACAAGGAGCACAATAATGTGCCAGGAGTGGTTTTTATTTGTACATTTGAGATGGAACTGCCAGGTTGGTATGATGTCGGGTACCAGGCTGCTGAATTCGACAGCAAAGTGCCATCCCCAAGTGGCTCATATTATGCTGATTTGTAAAGCAGTTCGATTAGGGCTCCTTGAATGGATGTATATCATCAACGCGGGTGTTTTAGAATGCAGACAGGACGATGACTAATATAGGTTCGTGTAATTTATGACTTTTCAACAGGCTTCGGTATCCAACTGAAATTCTCTCGGGCGAGAGGGAGTGTTTAATTGAAAATTCAAAACCAGATGCCTGCAATCCATTTCAACCGGTGTGGATGCGGTCGAAGTGAAGTACCCATTGGATATATGCACCGTCATATCACTTACCAGTAGCCTGACAGGGCTGCTTTTGCACAAGAAGCCTGTCAGAGTTGCCATGGGGATAAGTTTGCCCTTATGCTGATAAATGATTCGCTTGATGAGTTTGATGGTCAGGTACAGAGATGAGATCCAATTGAAATCTATTTCGGATCAGGTGTAGAATATGATTCAAGATATTTAACCTAAACCCAGCCAAAACGAACATCACTTCCGCACCACTTAACGCAAAAACCTCTACTTTACATTTATTAGCATCCCTTTCAAAGAATCCCGCGAATTAAATACAATTGCAGACATCAATCTGTTGATTATCACCATAAACTTCAATGACATTATTCCGGCTTACATAAATTTATTTAAAATGCAAATCCAACGGACTGGGCAAATATAAGTACAGCAAGGAGACAGCAGCCATTATCCCATCGCAACAAGCCCCCAAAGTGTATTTAGATTGAAAAATTGCTCATCGATTGTCGTTCCGTGTCGCTGCAAGTGTGCTGCACGTAAATATTTTACATAAATTTCATTTAATCCAAGAGCATATGACGTGTACTCTGCTGCGCATACACACAATAGTGTGTCGAAGGAATTGTATGCGGGAGGACGATGCCGGTAACGACAACGACGCGACGCTTTGATTCCTGGGCAAAAACGAATTTTCTATAAATTCAATTTAGTTAATATTTTTGCATGCATCCGATCGGGGAAGAAAGGAAATCCCTTTTTCATCATACAAATGAGATTTGCACTGTCTGAGTGGAAAATGTAATCAATTTAAGAAAAGGCAACAAGGGCGAAAAATAAAACTAAGCAGCGAACGTGTATACCTATGTGGGATTGGCGTCTTCTACGAAATTGCCAATTTCACCAATTGATTATGCAAACACTTACAATGGGGAATGAAATTTATTTCGTACGTATCTTAGGGCGCTTCGTGTGTAACTGTATAATTTGTATAGTTTATATGGGCGCAATTATGCACCACTTCATATCAATATCAATGGTTGCCTAGCCGCTATGTGGTATGTGTAAAAGCTCAGGTGGAAGCAGTTTTCTTTTAGAATTCATTAGCTGGAGGAAACGAATACCACGACAAACAGTCGGCCTCGTTCGTTACCAAAGAATGGACAATCATTCTATTGTCCACATCGCACTGGTTGAACGTAAAAGGCAATCAGTCCGCGGTAGCATTATCGATGCCAGTCAGCGTTACCAAGTCAGTGCTTTCAGCGTTAATTTTAGTGCCCAAAATTTGTTTTTAGTGCCTAAAAAGAAGACTTAGCGCTTGGGCGTTGTTTTAGTGCCTAAAAAAATATTTTAGTGCTTTTTTAACGCTGCCGCTGAACAACGACTTTTTTTCTCTTTTTTTGAATGCAGCCTTTTATACCAATTAATTTCTCTTGAAATGTAATGCGTTCTTCTAATTTAAGTATTGTTTTTACTTACCTGTCATTAAAATTGCTATGTTTGCCACACCCAAATGGAGATGTGGAAAGGGTTTTTAGCCAAATGAGTTTAATCAAAACTAAACGAAGTAATAAAATGAGTTTTGATATGCTCTATGCAATTATATCAATTAGTTTTGGATTGCAGAGCAACAAACAATATTGTAGCACTAACACCATTCCTGAAAATGTGGTTTCCTTTTTTTTTAATTTGTTATGAAGTATTTGTTTTTATTTTACTGTGCAATCGCCATATGACTGAATATGAATAAACTTTTGTTATTGTTTTTTTTACTTTTATTTGTTTTTATCTACTTTCGAGCTGTTTAAAAAACAATGTCAGTTTTGGTGCCCAAGAGGTCAAAATAAACGCTGACAATTCTGAAAACGGTGCACAAACGCCAGAATGACTTGGCAACGCTGATGCCAATATGTCAGTGTTGGTGGCTTTGGTTACTATCCGCAAAGGAGGGAAGGAACTTTCTTGGATTAGCTTTGTTGTTCGTCGTCCATTGCCAGCCAAGGACATCAAGAAGACTATGTCTCCAAGTCGCCAAAAATTTAACGTTTGGTCACACCTGTTGGTCTGTAAAGGAAATGCAGACGTTTAGAAGAAGAAACATCAAACTGCCTCCAAGTAGGCTGCTGCTCATGATGCTGATAATTTTTGGCCCAGATGTTGGCAGTAATTTCGAACTCGAATGAAACGAAAAGCAAATGAAAGCAGAAGAGGATAGCACGCGTTCAGTGGGCAAATGCACAGGGCGCCAAGTTCTGGGGGCGCATTGCTAGGAAAGGAAAATTAATTTTATCATTTTAAACAAAAAGCTTGTTCAAATAAGCCCAACAAAACAACATCCATCACACCTGTGCTGAATTATTTTTTGCACATCAACTCACATCACTTGCAATGTTGCAACTGTAAGGAGAATCTAACTCAAAATAAAAAATCCCACTAGACCTATGCAAATTCACTTTTTACCTACATAGTCTCAAAATACTGCACCCTGTTCATGTAGGTATATTCCTTGCACATCCACTTACATTTTACAAGAGAATCTAGTTCAAAGATCTCAAAACAAAAAATACTTCAATAAAAAAAAAAAAACATTGAAAGTCTACTTCCTGGGTGATGTGCAAATATGAAAAAAGGGCCCTTCCTGCAAATCTTGCACAGGGTACTAGTTTGGCTGGAGCCGGCACTGCACGCGTTGAGTGTGCCAGGGAGTGCTGCCAGATATTCACCAGAAATCGTAATTACTAGGTTTCAAAATCTTGGAAATACGATTTTGTTGGAAATAAAAAAATAACAAAACAAAAACACAGAAGCACGCTATTATATGTACTTCAATTTATTACAACATAAACTATTTTGTATAAGCTTAGTACGCTGCTCGAGCTAAATTTTGGCTCCCATACATAATTCTCTAAAAAATTTAGCTGAGCTAAATTTAAGCGAACCCATTTAACTGATTGGTACTCGGCTCGAGCTAAATAATCAAAATTTAGCGTGCCCATTTAATGGGTCAGCACATTTTCTCAAGCTAAATTGTGACAGATCGTTGTGTATTTGTTGTTCTGTTGCGGAAAAATATGCAAGGATGAGCTTTTTTGAATTATTACATGGACGATAAGTACATAGAATCAGAAATAGTTGAAATAAGAGAGAATTAAATTTTTGAAGAAATTTCTTCAAAGAACAGCTGTTTTCTGTGACACTTATCCACTCGGCGTACTCTGACAAAATTTCGCTAGGACTTTAGCTGATATTTGGAAAGAAAAGTTGGTGACCAGATAAAATTTAGTTTAGCTCGATTAGCGTATTACGCTTTAACATAAACATTTTTCGAAACAGTTTGTTCCATGACTGTACACTAACTGTACACGTACATTTACTAAAAAAGCAGTATGCATAAGCATTAAGCAGAACTACAGATGAGCGGGTTTTACTTCACCCTCATATTTTTATAAATTATTTGTCAAATTGCAAATGAATTTTTGTATTCGATAAATTTGAAAAATCTTGGAATTTTATGCTTTTTTAGCTAAAAAATCGTGGAATAAGTATTAAGCACTAAAATCGTAAAAATACGATTAATCTTCGAATCTGGCACCGCTGGTCCCAGGGCTCAGCTAGACGAAGCGGTGAGTGAGAGAATGAACGCGCCAGCTCGTGTCCGAAATATAGACCCCAGTCATGCACATTGAGTCATGGCTGGCTTCATAAAGGGTGTCACGCAAAATGTAATTTTGATAGATAATACAGATTTTTAATTAGAAAGCTTACATTTTTAACTGACTCATAGACTATACAGATTGGGGTTATGTATGGAATAGCACATCAGATAAATGGCCGCCACGGCCTTGCTGGAAGGTACGTACTCTTTTATTGATATTTTCTATGACCGTTTCGCATAAATGTGGCTGAATTTCATTAATACACCTCCCAATTTCTTCTTTCAAAAAACCCCAAGGAAAAAGGTCCAACGGCGTTAAATCGCAAGATCTGCATGAAAATGAGCTTCATCACTGAAGATGATTTTGTTCGAAAATTCAGCATCCACTTGTTGTTGTTTCAAAATCCATTCAACGAATTCTCTTCGCGCTGCATGGTCAGTAGTTTTCAGTTCTTGAGCCAATTGAACTTTGTAAGCATGGAGTTTTAAGTCTATCACGAGAATTCGCTGTAGAGAGCTTCTCGAAATGTCCAATTCTTGACTACGGTGCCGAATTGATGTTCCGTGGGCTGTCAGCAGGACACCCAGAGTGTTTAAGATCACTTATTGATCCAGTCTCCCTGAATTTTTCAATTATTCTCTTTATAGTTTTTAGTGATTTGACGGCAAAATTTTGTACGAAAATTGCAGACTGTAGCTGACAAGCCCTCATTATTTTTAAAATATTGCTTAACAATGAAAATGCGCTATTCTTTCGTATAGCCCTCCATTTTTACTAATCCCCAAACTGTCCGCTGTCGCATTGTTGTATATGTTTCCGTTTGATTCACTGTACTATTAAAAAAAAAATTAAAATTTTGCGTGAATTATGTGACACCCTTTATAAGTTTCCATAAAAATTCACATGGTAACTAGACATTTTGTAAAGCATGCCTTGCAAGATTCATCTGTCATTTATCGAGTAAATATTTTCTGTCGAAATTATTAAAGCTATAAAGAGATTCAACAATGCAAAGAACGTGTCCGAAAACAGAGGGAAAGGAATTTTCGAAATATTTGTGATCTTTTTTTCGAACTTAAGGATGTTTTGCTTAAATCCGTTGCTTTCTAGACTGATCGTATTCTCAATGCTGCTCTCAAGATAGACGTGATACCTGCAGATGGATCTTACTTAATCATACACACGCATGTGTAATGTATTCAGGTTTAAATTGTTTAAAAGAAAAAATATGTATTCAGAAGAGAGTTCTAAATGTGTTTAAGCAGCACTTCCAGCTGCTGCTAAATGGGCATCATGTAGAGAGAGTGATAGGGCAAGAAGAGAACCCACGTCCAATCAATGAGGAACAAGTTCCACCACCCAGTATAGAAGAAGTTGACTTAGCAATAAAAAAGCTAAAGAACAACAAGGCCGCCGGCTCTGATGGTTTACCAGCGGAGCTCTTCAAATACGGTGGTGGTGTTTTGGTAGGGCGCATGCACCAAATCATCAACCAAGTATGGGTGAAAGAAAGCATGCCCGATGACTGGACTATCAGCTCCATATGCCCCATCTACAAAAAAGGCGATCCTATGTCTTGCAAGAACTATCGAGGCATATCCCTGCTTAATGTCGCATACAAGATCCTATCCAATGTACTGTGTGAACGTCTCAAACCGTTCTGCAACACACTAATCGGCACGTACCAGTGTGGCTTTCGGCCCGGCTGATCGACTATAGACCAAATTTTCACACTGAGGAAAATCCTGGAAAAGACCAATAAATTTCAAGTCGAGACTCACCACCTATTCATCGACTTTAAAGCCGCATATGATAGCATTCATCGCCAGGAGCTTTATGTGGCGATGGCCGAATTCGGGATCCCGGCAAAACTGATCCAGCTATGTAGCGTGACGCTGGAGAACACACGCTGCAACGTGCAATTTGGAAGTAGTTCCTCCGAACTATTCCAAACATGCACCGGATTTCGGCAAGGAGACGCACTATCATGTGACTTCTTCAATATCGTGTTAGAGCCGATAGTGCGCAGGGCAGGTGTCAACACGGAAGGCACTATCTTCAACAGATCCGTCCAGCTACTGAGGTATGCAGACGATATTGACATCATCGGTCGCTCCCAGCGTGCCGTGATAGAGGCTTTTACGGCGATTGAAGAACAGGCTAAATTCGTTGGTCTTGTAGTAAATGAGGACAAGACTGCATGCTATCAACAAACAAACAAGCATCTGTCCACCGCCTAGGACAGAACGTCACTATTGATAGCAACAATTTCGAGGTAGTTAAGGAGTTTATCTACCTCGGTGTAAACATGAACTCCACAAATGACATCGTAGTGGAGATCCGGCGAAGAATTACCCTAGGAAACCGCTGCTACTTCGGTTTGGCAAAACAATTGGGTTCAAAACTCCTAACTCGAAGGACAAAATGTATGCTTTACAGAACCCTTATCCTGCCAGTTCTGCTTTATGGCGCCGAGTGCTGGACGATAAGCAGGAAGGGAGAGCTGATACTGGGCTCCTTCGAAAGAAAAATTCTTCGGCGGATTTTTGGTCCTGTGTGCGAGGAGGGCGAATGGAGGAGAAGATACCACCGCGAACTCTATGAGCTGTACCAAGATGTGGATGTAGTCCAAAAGGCCAAAATACGTCGACTACATTGGCTCGGCCACATCGAGCGAATGGACAATAATGCTCCAGCTAAGAGGATCTTCGAATCCCAGCCGCCAGGTTCGAGACGACAAGGAAGACCGAACCTCCGTTTCAAAGACCAAGCCATCGCGGATGTCAGAGCGCTTGGTCTGGAGAACTGGAAGCAGCGTGCCCGAGATCGCAGAGGATGGAAGGCTACAGTGTCTCAGGCAGAGACTCTTCACGAGTCGGGAGCCCGTTAAGCAAGCAAGCAATATTTTATCCTCCTTCATTTAATTAGTTCAATGATGCATAACTTATAGGAGATATCTATCGCTAACACATTTCCTGGCTGCGTCCTGGTCATTTCAGTGAGACTACCACACTGAACAATTCAAAAATAGATTTGCAGAGAAATGAGCACTGACGGAGTTGATGGATGGGTTGGTGCTTGATGCTTGAAAAGTTTGAAATATTCCTCGTGAATGAGCAGCCATATTCACGAGGGTACGGTGCAATGGTATATGTATTTCATCCCCACTAATGCCCCTGAATATTCGAATTAAGTGCTGCAATTGAATTTTTCGTCTGCTTAACCGGCGGTATGGATTTGCTGAAGGGGGTTTCACTGTGGTTGTTTTTGATGCCAAAAAGCAAGGACTTTGGACGCCATGGTGGTGGTGCATGGTGCGTATTTTAGGCCAGGAGCAATAATCCGTGCAACTGTGATATGTGATTGTGGGGCTGCAGCAAGGCTTCAATGCGAATTAGAATTTTCCGCGTATCGTGTTTGGTAAAAAACTAGCTAATTGAATTCCACATGAGCGGGTATATTCGGTTATTGTGAGTGGTCAAGTGGCTCAACCACAATTCAGCTTTGCAAGGAAAAACTTTTTTTTTTCTGTCTGCCAGACTGCAGGCGCCATTGAAACTGCGAGCATGCGATGCTGATCATTGGAAGAAAGTATTGAAAAAAAAAAAAAAACCAAAGTTGTGTACGGTTTTTATGTGAATAATTGCAACGAGTGTGCGGGTATTTTGAGCCTATGGTCATTTGGAGTTATTTGCGGAGGCACTTTGAAATACCGTGTTTGAATTATACAAACATCACAATTAAAAAAACTGAAATCAATAGGAAATTTATAAAATAAAGTAGCTGTAGGTGTAACCCGGTGCAATAACTGCGAAGAACATTATAATAGTATTAGATAGATAGATAGATAGATAGATAGATAGATTTATTCAAAGTACATAATTCATTTGTAGTACAATAGATTAGATTAATTCTTCTTTTACAAATTTGAGTAGAGAGTATACCTACTATAAAACTATTAAAATTAATAAAACAAAAGGAAATAATAATTTGAGTAAGTACACCTTTATATATTAAAAAACAATAGACAAGAAAATCAAAATTTAGGTTTTTAATCATGAATTATTTTTAAACTAAAGCAGTGTGCAGTAAATTTACTTTATCGAAGAGACTACCAGCGAAAGGCAAATAGCAGCGCGATTAGGAGGTCAAGATAACTAATATTTTCAACCGCGATGATATGAGAAGACAACGATAATTATCAGAGAGGCAAGACAAAATTATGGGACAAATAGTTTATAGAAAGCAATGAAAATTAAACGAGAAAAACAAAAAAAGCGCACCTATGTGATCAGGACACAACATTAAGTAATGTTTCTACTTCGGATCTGGAAAGAAGCCATTCTTTTAGTGCTTTCAAAAATCTGTATGGCTGTGTAACCAATGTGCATATATTAGACGGCAGTTTATTAAATATAAATGGTGCGAGAAAACGTCTACAGCGCTCTTTTCATACAAATGGGACTACAGCAGTGGTCATGTTTCTAAGTAAATATACTTAATTTATTCTTAAGTTAATATGTCCACTTCTTAGAAAAAATATTTTTAAAACTTTGTAAATATACATATATCTGAGAGGTAATATTTTTAAGGATTGAAACAACGGAAGTGATGCGCGCCAATTAGAGGTTTCAGACTAGTCACATATGCACTACCCCAACATGCATGTCCATAATCAAGTCTAGATTGGATAAAGATGTTAACCTCATCTCAACTCAGGTTACGGCACAAGAATTATTTGATGGAAAAATCAAAAACCATGTGTAAAAGAAATGTTTGCATTTAGCAAAAATAAAAAAATCGTATTAATAAATATTTTATACAGATATACACTCATTGTAATTCGAACAATTTTCGGCGTTAAAACGAACCCAAATATCGATATTTTTGATCGAAGATGTAAAGAATGTTGTTGTAAGAAAATAGTTATGGAGAATATATTCTTAATACCCTGAATAATAATAATTAAACGAATAACTTTTAGCAAGTATAGCTGCAACAGCTATTAAAAAGTCGCCAAGAGTCAAGGAGGAGATTGCACTGACTCCAGTGATTTCCACAGCTCGGTCGTTCCTCCCACATGTTCAACCACCAATAAAATTATAACGTTTTGAACCAAATCTACACGCGTTAATTAAATGAAATAATTATAAATACAAATAATAATGTTTTTTTCGTAAATATCAAACAGCAAAAAATGCAAACGGCCTGCCTTTGAATTTTCGGTAACAGCGAAATAAATATATCCCTTGTCCAGAGGGGGACAGTTGCATATGGCAGAGGAGGCTACAATTTAGTGGCTGAATAAATATATAAACAACTCCCCAATTGACAAAATTCAGCCGTGGGTATTGTTTACTTTTTTATAATCAAATCATGCCTAACTTTTAATTGGTTTATGTTACACAGCACCTTAATTAGTCTATTGATTTATAGAACGGCCTACCACCAGAGTTAAAAAATCATACCCCTATAATATATAACCTTGTGTACTCTTTTAATTAAAACTTCAACAATAACCCTTTTCCAATTTCCAAATTAGAAAACAAAAACTTTCAATGACATCAAATTAATTACCTTTGATATTATTTTCCATGGAGTAAATGTTTATCTAGTCCTTACAGTTGCTATTTTAAATTTAAACAAAACTCAGCATCTCATTTTAACTACTCATTAGTTTGGCATCTCATTATTGTTCTAGCTCCGTTCAATTAACGAAAATTCTCAACTTATTCCTTCAAAAATATACATAAGGTACGCTGAAAGGTTTAGCAACCCTTCGATGTCAATTGCAAAACTTCAAGAACTCCCAAACCTGGGAGAGTAAAGTTGCAACAATAAATCCCATCAAATTCAGTATCAAAAATGTTGGCAAAATTTCCATCCAACCGGGAAAACTTTGTACGGCTCTCTTCATTCGCGTTCGTTAGTTTGAGTTTGAGTGGCGAAAATTAACCTTCGCGTATTTAAGTGAGAAACTGGTTCATTGCTTTCGTATATGTCGGCCAGCCATCAATTGCAGACCCTAGACCGGTACCGATGCAACGTCATCCTAAAAGGACTTAACTTTTAAATCAACTTTGTGAACTTGTGACAAATTTTCGCAATAGAACTTTCATAAAAGTCGCTTAAACCAATCCCGCTTAGGAATAAAACACAAAAAAAAAAACGATTCGCGCTTACAGCGACGATGTGGAATAGGAAAAGTTTTTTTTTTTTTTTGCCGTAGCACACAGGATATGAGAAGACATACCCTAGTGCATAAATGAAAAAGTTGAAGGGAAAGGTAAACTTTGTTCTAGAAGACGCACAGCTCTTCACTCTTTAGTTAGTCGAAAAGTATGTGTGGATGAACAAACCTGTAAGCATTGAGTTGAATATCAGAGCGGGAAAATAGTGATGAAAGTACAGGACTCGTCCCATTGCCCAAAATGGCAAGTAGTGTAGAACCCATCCAAAGAAGAGCCACGTAGCTCCCTGCAGTGATCTCCTACGAAAGTCTGTGAATGAAAAAACAAAAAAAAAACAGGTTTACGTAAATTAGGTATTCAAAAGGAGTTCTTTAGAACTTAAGTCTAGGGTATAAAGTTGCTGCAGACAAGTTTACGACTTTGTCATCAACCCTTTCAATAATTTTTAAAGTGCTTTCTGTTTGTTCATTCTTATGGTTTACTCTCTTTCATTCTGTATGCATTTGCTTTCCGTATAATAAATGATTGCTCAGATCTGTCCCCAAGGCACTTTATTTTTGATAATTTTTGGAACAAAATAACTCTTCTCTATCTAATCAACTAGTCCAATCGTATACCGGACATGCTAAGCTCTTTCAATGACTGAATTTTAGAAGTCTATGCATTTACAAGATGAAAAAAGAAAAGATTGCTATCAAAAGCTTTGAGGACATGCAGCTGGAAGAGCTACCCTAAAATATTTCGAGCTTAGGTGAGTTGGAATAATTAAAAAAAAAAGTAAATGGACCCTTTGACTGTATTGACCTCCTGTCCAAGAGTTGAAGTGAGATTCTTGTCCTGTAGGCTGCAGAAGGCTGTCAAAGAGAGCTTCTGCATCCACTTATTCAGCTGAATCATGCCTAAAAGGACAAGGAAAAGGGAAACTGTTTAACCGAAGTCAAGTCTGAACTAACGGAGGAATAACACTACTGATGGAAGTGTCAGCCAGACAAAGTCAGTTGCAAGGTACCACAGGAAATCATCTAAGTTTCAGTTCATTTTCAACAAATGTCGTAGATGGTCAAATAATTCGAGCTGAATATAACTTACTATGGTCATCAAAATTTCAAAAATTGTTATACGAATTCTGCCTCCAGGTTTCCTCAGACTCAGAGCCATCTGCGACGAGCAACACTCCAAAACGGAAGGCTACCGAGGCTGCACACTTACCACCTCAACAGGCACCCACCTTCCGGGATGTTGTTGGCTGTAAAAAGATAGGGGTGATACCAACAGACTACCCTGCTACCCTATGGTCCACAGACCAACTAAAATTGGTGCAAAATAGTGTCCTGGAGAGCATAATAAAACAACAGGATAATGCTACCAAGCCCCAGTTCCGTGGTTGCACATTCAAACCGGGTTGGCTTACCTTTACGTGCAAGGACCAAAAGACAAGCGACTGGTTGGAAAAAACCATACCAACGTTGCTACCATGGGAAGGTGCCAAACTAAAAGCTGTGAGCGAGGAAGAAGTTCCTCAGCCACAAATCTTTGTCGGCTACTTCCCTGGGGAAGAAACCCCCACCAACAAAATTCTGAGCCTCGTTAAAGGTCAAAACAATGGTCTGAGGGTAGACGACTGGAGAGTACTCAACCGGGTGCAAAGGCCCCAAATGACGGAGCTCACTTTAGCTCTAGGCCCAACGTCTGCAAATACTCTCAAGGCCCTAAATGGCAACATTAGCTACTGTTTCGGTGATGTACACTTACGGCCAAGAAATAAGGACATCCCGAGACCAAAAGTCGCCAAGAAGGAGACTGCAGTCGAAAGCACAGGGACCACCCAGGATCCTAAAGCAAAGACACCTGCTCAATGCTCTTCAAAGACTGTGGCTAATATATCGAAGGCCAAAACGAAAGATACCCCCACTGCTCGTACAGACACCCGATGCCTAAGGTGACAAAAACAGGTACGGGTACCACTGCAAGCCGAGTAAAGCAGAGGCAGCGTGTCTCTGGCAGACCTCGAAAATGCGAGAGACGAGACCCTGAAGAGGCAGCGCTTCTAAACAGCAGCAGGGGCAAAAAGGTGGCACAGAGGGGCCACCAAAGAAAATAAAATATGCGACGTCCATCCGCAAATAACACCGGAAGGCAACTTAAGTGCCTTCAAATAAATCTCACCATGCTAAGGCAGCTTCTAGTGTCCTAAGTAGGAGATTTATTAAAGAAGACCTAGATCTAGCCATGATCCAGGAACCATGGACCTTTTCAGGAGCCGTAAAAGGGCTCCCAAATGAAGAAACCTGTAAGTTAATTTACGATAAACAGCATGCCCGTCCGAGAGCAGCTCTTATGATAAATAAAAGCTTAATTAAAACAACTTTTCCAATTTCAGAATTTATTCAAGGAGATTTGGTGGCGGCACTCATCATAATACCAAAAGCCGGTCAAAAGGGAGGGGATCTGAAGGTCGTTATCGCCTCTGCTTACCTCCCTGGAGACACCTCCGACGCACCAACCTCGGAGGTAGCGGCTTTGGTAGGATACTGCAAAGCAAGGAGACTACAGTGGATCCTCAGCTGTGACGCCAATGCCCACCACACGGTTTGGGGGAGCACTAACATAAACAAAAGAGGTGAGTCCCTTTTTGAATATATTTGTGCTAAAAATTTGGTGGTGGTAAATAGAGGGATAGAACCAACCTTCATAAATGCGATTCGTCAAGAGGTTCTAGATCTCACTTTGGCAAGTCCATTTATATATAATATCATCACAAACTGGCATGTTTCCGGAGAAGTATCCATGTCGGACCATAATCACATCAGATTCGACTTGGAGGCTTATTCCATAAGAAACACAGTTTACAGGAATCCGAAATCCTCTGACTGGGAAACCTATCGGTTAGTCCTCGAATCAGAACTAAATCGTTCTTTAGTTCCACTGGGAACCATCCCGGAGCTGGAAATTGAATCCGAACAGCTCCAAAAAAACATAACCTTCGCCTATGAAAGCAGCTGTGCCCTCAAAAATAGGACAACACGAAGAGATGTTCCATGGTGGAATAAAAGACTTGACGTCCTTAGAAGCACGGCAAGAAAACTTTTCAATAGAGCTAAGAACAACGGCAATTGGTGCCAATACAGAACAGCTCTAACTGAGTACAATAAAGAACTGAGAAAATCAAAACGAGTGACTTGGAGAAAACACTGCGAGGACATAGAAAATCTCCCTGCAGCTACACGACTCCAAAAAGTCCTCGCTCGCGATCACTCAAATGGCATTTGCTCTCTGAAAAAGCAAAATGGGGAATTTACTGATACCCCTGAGGAAACCTGTCAACTTCTTCTTGACACACACTTCCCAGAATGCATCCACATGGCCAACCCACTCTTACCGATGAGGCACCAGGATCTCACGGTATCAAAATGGGATTATAGTCTATCCGGAAAGATATTTCAACGAGACAGGGTGAAATGGGCGATCTCGTCCTTTAGCCCGTTTAAATCGCCAGGAACTGATGGCATCTACCCCTGTCTATTACAACAGGGTATGGATCTATTGGCTCCTCAACTCGTTAGGGTCTTTAGATCCAGCCTATCTCTAGGCCACGTACCATTGAGCTGGACTAAGGTCAAGGTAGTTTTCATACCAAAGGCAGGTGGGAAATCAGAACAATTAGCGAAATCATACCGCCCCATCAGCCTTAGCTCTTTTATACTAAAAACCATGGAGAAAGTCCTGGATCAATACATAAGGGATCAGTTCCTTACGGGTAACCCACTTCATGCGAGCCAGTTCGCATACCAAGCCGGCAAGTCTACCGAAACTGCCATACATAGCCTTACAATGACTATTGAAAAAGCTCTGGCAGAAAAGGAAACGGCTCTCTGTGCCTTCATTGACATCCAGAGAGCGTTTGACAATACCTCCTTCGATGCCATAAAAAAAGCTATGATAAGAAAAGGCATTGCCCCACTAATCATAAAATGGGTTCTAAATATGTTAGAAAGCAGAATCATCAATCTGGCGTATGGAGGCTCACAAAAGACTGTAAAGGCCACTAGGGGCTGTCCTCAAGGAGGAGTACTTTCTCCTCTACTATGGACTTTAGTCATAGATGAACTCCTAGACCACCTCACACAATCGGGGTACATTATACAAGGATATGCAGATGATGTAGTAATCACTGTTAGGGGCAAGCATGACTCCACGATATCGGAGATCATGCAAAGGGCCCTAAACTTAACCTACAAATGGTGTCAGAACAAAGGATTGACCATAAATCCATCGAAAACAGTCATGATACCATTCTCAAGAAAGAGAAAACTAGAACTAAAACCGATCAAGCTGAATAACGCAGTCATTGACCTTTCAAGAGAGGTAAAATATCTAGGAGTAATCCTAGACAAGACTCTCACCTGGAATTCACACCTTGATCAAGTCACCAAAAAGGCGACAAAGGCAATTTTTATGTGCCACCGTCTTTTCGGTAAAACCTGGGGCTTAAAACCAAAAATGATCTATTGGTCATACAACACGATCATCAAACCAATGATCACCTATGCAGCGATATCATGGTGGCCAAAAACCGAACAAATAACGGCACAAACAAAATTAAACAAGATATATCGCTTAGCATGCGTTGGTATAACGGGGGCAATGAAAACTTGTCCAACTGCAGCCATAGGGGCAATGCTCAGCCTTCTGCCTTTACATTTAGCTGTAAAGAAGGAAGCTGGCCTCAGTGCCCTCAGGCTCCCTGATATATCAAATCTTAAAGCAGGAAACCTCACAGGACACCTTCGAGTACTACAAATGCTCCAAAATGATCCTGTGATCAAGGTATCAGATACCATGCTTAAAAAGCTGCGCTTCTCCGGAAAATTTAAGATAGTCATATCTGACAGGAACACATGGAGAACAAACCAATTCGTAATACCATCGGGATCACAAATCTGATACACCGACGGTTCGAAGATGGAAGATGATGCCACCGGGGCTGGGGTCTATGGGCCTAGGTTCCAAAGAGCTATAGCACTGGGAAAATCACCAGACATCTTTCAAGCGGAGGTTCACGCCATAGAGATATGTGTCCGAGAATGCTTACGAAGGCGCGCTAAAGGTGCCCGCATCTACATCCTATCAGACAGCCAAGCAGCTCTTAAGGCCCTAAGATCATACACGATCAGGTCAAAGTTGGTTTGGGAATGTCTTAATTTTCTTGAAGATCTGGCCAAGGACAATACGGTCACCGTTGCTTGGATACCAGGTCATGAGGGATTTGATGGCAATGAACGAGCGGATTGCCTGGCGAGAAGAGGCGCATCACGCCTGCTCACTGGTCCTGAACCCTACTTTGGGCTACCTTTGAGCTACGTACACTCAAAATTCAGGAAATGGGAAGATGATCAATTTGCCGAACACTGGACGAAATCCAAAGGACAGAGACAAGCAAAAAGATTCATAAGACCAGCTCGTAGTAAGGCAAAAAAGTTACTCGAGCTAAACAAAGAAGACCTAAGGATACTAACGGGTTTTCTTACTGGGCACTGGCCACTAAGATAACATCTCAAAAAGATGGGACTATCCGACGATGACTCCTGTCGGCTATGCGGAGAGGAGGAAGAGACAACGGAACATATACTCTGCGAATGCCCTGCAGTGGCAAGGGGCAGAACGGTCCATATGCAAAAGGCATTTCTAAGTCCTGCCGATATAGAAAACATGGAACCAAGAAGGGTGCTGAGGTTTATAAAGAGCCTCAACAGCTCCCTGGGTTAAACATTAGAGGCCAACACAATAGATCTCTTCTGGTCGCAGTGTACAGGGCCTATTACTTACAATACAAGACAAAGTCTCGGCCCTAGGTAAAAAATGATCTGCATTTTGAACCTGTCACACTTTTTGCAACCGAAGACTTAGTGCTTAATGTCGATCACAATCTCGCAAGGGATGCATTTTCAGCATAATTGATGAAACAGTACAAAGGGTATCAGAGGCAGCGGCACTTAAAAGACATCTAAGCTCAAATTAATGGATGGCGCCTGCAGAATATTACTTGAAGAGGCGGGGACGACGACTTTAAATTTCGACTAAGGGTCGCTTGCACAATTAAATAAAACAGAAATTTCCTTGAACCGACGACGTAAATGAATCGCTTTTCTTAGGCACATCTTTGGGAGCAACGCCTCTTCTAAACGTCCGAAGCCCAGGCGGCGATTTCTGTAAATGCAAGTCTCCAAATAACATGAATTTTTGAACTTCCCGTTTGACGATGAGGTTCGCAAAACGGTCACTAGCTATTAGAATAGGGAGGGAACTGGCCTCGGAGTGAATGAATTAATCATTAAACTGATTCTGGAGTGAAGAGTATCCGTAACTACGAGACCAAATTGCATGGCCGACGAACTCGCAAAATCCTATGGTTTCACAATCGGCGTTCTCTGGCCTTAGTGAGGCTGCATTTGTTATGACCTGCCTTCCTAGCCGAACCCTACCTAAGAGAAGACACTTATGGAGAGACATCATTCATGATGCTACCCAAAAACGTCAGTCTGACCTTGAAAAAAAATGTCTTTGCCGGTTCTCGAATCAAAATTTTATAACTTGTAAGCCATTTATAATAGACGAGGTTGGAGACCAACTAAGGAGAGGTTTTATGACCTCATGGGCGCAGTGTGGCATTATGTTTCAAAAGTTGAACTACAGGGCACTTTAAGCCCAAAGCCGCAAATGAAAATATCTTCGGCAGATTAGTTGGCAAGCACACTATCCCAAGTAGGGTGGTCCAAAAAAATTGTTTTTCTTTTTTCAAGTTGGCCACCCCATAAATTTGTAACACGTGTCTAAAGTATTAATGCTGTAAGATCTTACAGCTTACAGCATTAGATAGGCTATCTTTAGTGGAAGAGAGTGCTCAATCGAATGCTATTTTTGATTTTTTTTGTAAAAAATACTTGATATTCGTTTTATAATTACGAGACTTTGAATAAAGGTACCAGTGCAAAAAAATGAGTTTGTCAACACGTAAACAAGATGATATATTCCTACTCGGATGCCGGGACCTTGAGCCACTGCTAAGGTTAAATCAACTTCCAACTCTTCGGCAAGTTTTACTACATTTTCACCAGCTCTTGAGCGAAACAAGAAAGGTGTGGAAAAAATCTGGTATTCGGACAAGACAATCAAACCATTGCATTGAGAAACTTCTTAAGCTACATAAAAACTGGATGCTTCTAAAGAAGAATAAAACCAGAGCTTCAGAAGCACAGAATATCAGGGAGAATTCGTTCACAGCAGACCTGGATAAGCTTTTCGATATTGCCCATTCAGAAGCTATGTATTTAATCAAAATTGCAGAAGACCGAGACTTTCTTTTAGACCAAAGATACGAGCGCAAGATGATTATAACATCAATCGACAAGAAGCTAGAAAAGGTCAAAGAACGTTCTCTAAAACGAAAGCAAAGAGCTGAAGAATTATGGCAAAAGGCTGCTGAAAATACTAAGGATAAGCGAGAAGATGAGTTTGTTCCGACCTTACGAAAAAATACACAGAACTCCACCACTGCCAGTGACAGTTTGCCATCCACTACTGGTATTTTTACAAAACATGTTACCAGCGCTCTGGATCGTAACAAAATAACCGATCGGGAAGCGGTAAAATTGATTATTCCTTTGTCCGCTGCACTTGGTTGTCATCCTGCTTCACTCCCAATTTCACGAAGCACCATTCGACGAGCCCGAAAAAAAGCTAGGATAGAAGTCAGCACACATCTGAAAGAAACATTCAAATCATCTTCGCCATTACAATGGGATGGAAACATTTTACTTGATATTACGGATAATAAGAAGGTTGACCGCCTACCGATTCTTGTCTCTGGAAATGGTTTCGAAAAATTGTTAGGTGTACCTAAACTAACTGCAGCGACGGGAGAAAATATGTCTGATGCTGTTTTCGACACCATGGGACAGTGGGACGTCACAAATCAAGTCCGAGCTATGAGTTTTGACACAACTGCGGCTAACACCGGTGCCAAAAAAGGCGCATGTGCTCTCCTTGAAGCGAAGACAGGGCGTGATCTTTTATGGCTTGCTTGTCGGCATCACATATTCGAAATAATGCTTTCAAAAATATTTACACTTCGCTTTGGCCCATCCAGCTCTCCCGAAATTCCGTTATTCAAGAGATTCAGAGATGCCTGGGACACATTTTCCCGAGATCAATACGACTGCCTTCATTAAACTATCAATCGAAACCACCTTGGGCGTATTTGCATCGGAAGGAACATTGCAAACACTCGCAGTTCTAGATATGACAGACTCGTTCTTGAAGCTACCACCTGAGACTTGGGGTGAGAATGATGATTACCTTCGAGGCAAAACTTGCGTAAGAAGTTTGCGTGTGGTGAACGATACTGCGGAAAGGGGTATAAAACTGTTTGAAGATTACAATACGATACTCAGTAAAAATGAGGAAGAAAAACAATTTATACTTCATGTTGTTGAACAAAACCGGAAAATAGTTTCTACTGAGATATCAAAAAAAGCGTTAACAAATTTAGTTTTAAGTTGAAAGAAGTAGAACTGTATTAATTTTAATTTATTTATTAAATTTTTTTGGTAATGAAATAATATTTTAGAATAAAAAAAAAAATATTTTTGAAAATAACTTACATTATTCATTTCTATTTATTTTTAGGTTTTTTTTGTAGGATCAACATATTTCAAGGTCGATGAGCACCCTCTTTTACGTAAGGTAGGAGGCTGAAATTTTAAACAGGGAATTGAAAGGGCATGTGCTACAAAATAATGGGGTGGCGGGACTAATTCTTGAACAAATTTTTCTTGCCATATGTATATATGTGGACCACCCTAATCCCCAGTCAATATTTAACTAAAGATATTTTTTTCTCGGATGACATCCTCAAATGAGAAATGTCATAATCGAATCATTTGCTACATTTCGTATGATTAAAAATCAATTTGAGCTAGTTCCCACTTTTGACATGTTCGAACATGACCTTTTACTCAGATCGATATAAATAAAACTTATCAGACAAAGCAAATGCTATGCAAATTCGGGGTCAGCTATTTAGTTGACTCAGACCTTTTGCTAAATATCTTGAATACACATTTTTTACATAAAACAATCTAAGCATTGTGAATTTTCGATGTTTTGTTTATACATAGATTAAGTTTTGTTCGTGGAAGAAAACCAAACAAAACATGGATGCGATATGTTTTCACATTATACCTGTTTTACCTCTTGTTGTTAACGTTCGTGCTAATAAAAAACAGTATAAACAAAGAAGAATTGGTGACGATAATAACTTCTAACAATTGTTTCGTTTCACGCGTGAAAATGTGGACATTGGCTAATACTTTTTTAAATGATAATTTTGAGACGCGAGGTGCTGCTCTTTCAAATATCCAGAGAGCTAAATCTTTCCTAAGGTATTTAGGCGATCCGGGCTTTCAGGTAAGCATTTCAAAATGCATGGCTTAACAAGTGAAAAATTTATGTGTTTAGATTGGTGTTAGAGAAGATCTTGGTGTTAACCGTTTAGTTAACTAATACTAACAAGCCGATGATTGGATACATTTTCCGACAACTGAGGAAGAAATCATACATCACCAAGCTATTTGGCAAGTCAAATTTATGTTCCCAGGTGCAATTGCAGCTATAGATTGCTTTTGACAATTTTCCCACAAAAATTTGAAAATAAATTCAAAATAAACAAACCAGCGGACAGTTGTCACTTGTCAAGTTTGACAGAAATTGCAAGGCAAAGCCATGTACAGCGAAGTAAATGCTATGTTCGAATTTTCGATATTACTTTAGCAAATTAGGTTTTTATTCCGATTTAAAGCATTTGCTAAGGGCTTTTACTTTGCTAAAACCTTTTACTCAAAGCAAATGCTAGTTTTTATTCATATGACCCATTGGATTGACAATACTACACCAAAACATTTCAGTGTAAGAATTTGTAAATTTTACTTATATAAATATTATTTTCCATTTTCCTAACAACAGCGTATCTTTATAAATTCGTATGTATGTACATGAAAAAAATTTGCTCCGTTTGCAAACATACCATGCGAATGTGAAATTTGTGCGAGTTTTCTTGAAAGGACTCGGAGAGTAAATAAAAAGGCTATCTTGTCCCAAGAAACCTCTCAAGCGAGCTTGGGACTTTAGAATGTCTACTATTTCGGATTTGATTTCGCCAAGCTTTGGCTTAGGTACAAAAATTAGTCCACGAATAATATTCGCTGCAACCCGGATCGACCACAATAACTTACCGCCTAATGACCACCAATGAAGCCGCTCACTAGGCGGCAAGCTTCGTTTGCCAAATTCAAAACATACCCAGATAAACAAAATGAAAGCGAGAGATTTAAAATTAAAATGTAAAACTCAACAAAAAGGCTCAACAAGCGCTTAAACTTATGGCCAAGAAGTACGCGAAACACACGATATCAAGGATGTACACGTCTCTGGCAAAACATTAAATGCGAATAAAATTACCATTTTCCATGCCGACATTTCCATTGTTGTTATTAGGAGGAGCAGGAACTGAAGCCGCTATAGTTCCAACAGGAGTAACACTCCTGCTGCCACCAGCGGTACTAGTGGCATTTCCACCACCACCATTCAAGTAGTACGTGTCGGTGTGTCCTTTTAGTTGTTTATTTTGTTGTTGCTGCTGCTGTTGTCGTTGTTGTTGTTGTTGTTGTTGTCCTTCTTGTCGGCGTTCCTTAACGGCAGTAATAAAGAAAACGATTAAGAACAGCGCCAGGAAAATGAGATTGCTCCACCAGATTATTGGATTTCCTAATAAGTATATACGATAAGCAGTGCCTGAAAAGAATTGCCCCTATTTTCGTGTTGTTGTTTTTTTTAAGGAGTAAGATGGAGCGAAATTTAGAATATTACAAAAAATATATACGTATATAAGCACAAACAAAAAAGTGTAACGAGAAAGAGTGGCAGAGGACACACAAAAGGCACCAGAAGACATAGAAGAAGAAGACAGCCAGGATATCGCCACAATTAGTTGGGAGTACCCGTAGTGCTCTTAATTTATATTATTTGCGTCAGTGAAATTAGGAAGTTAAATTGAAGTGGGAATTTAATTGGAATTAATTTGGAGTCTAAGTGGGGCGAAGTACCTACACTAAAAGGCACAACCGGCACCTTTATAGAATCGGACTGAAATGCGAGTATGATTTATTGCAGGCAGTTTAAATGCGAATACAGAGGGTAGTCAGAGAAAGCAATGAGCAATGAGCCCTGTTGAAATTTACTGGTGTCGACCATTTTTATGGAGAAATTGTTTCGAAATGAGTGAAATTTTTTATGTTTTATGTGACTGTAAAGCGGCGAGAGAACGAATGAACCCCAAGGAGTAGTACTTTTGTCACCATATAGATTATATGTTATATCGACAACTTTTAACTAGCTAAGTGTACATGAAGGTAATGTACAACTACTTGTTTAACATATGTACGAAAACGAAGTATGTATTTTGGACTTAAGTCGACGTTCGTAACTTAACTTTAGTTATCCATTTATGTTAATGCCGCAGTTTTAACCATCCATACGAAGCTCTCTACACTCGCAAAATAAAATGTGTCAAGATAACAAGACGCGAACTAATACCATGTTAACACCAACGTGATTTAGCTAAATCATCTCATAAATTACGTGACATATCATACATTTTCGTGATCAATATTTGCGTGATTTATACGCGTTTAAATTTTAATTACGTATCTGTCATCGCAAATACCCACAAAAAAAATCAAACACAAATGTTATTAACTTCAGCCCTTTATTCAGCAAACAAAAAACAAAAAAATTATTTCAAATTCAGTTTTCTAATTTTGTTCGTGAGTTTTTGATATTTTTATTAATTACATACAATCAAATTTTTTTTTATTCTTGGCAGGTATGGCAACAAAACAGAAACAAAAAAAAGGACTATCTTACAATATTGAAAGTTGGACACCTAATGCCAAAATTGACAAAAATGTCTAAATCACGAAAAGTTCGTTGGAGACGACTTTCGTGATTTATAAATCACTTTGGCTAAATCACATTGGTGGGAGACTTATTCAGCTTGTGAAAACGAACGAGAAAACTACAGTAAAACGAAACTCGCTTAAGTGAAAAACCCGGATACCTGAAACATATTTTCATTTATATTTTATATTTTTCATTGAAAAAAACTCTCTTAAGTGAAAAAAATGTTAAATCGAACAGAACAAAAAATTTGCTGAACGCTTTCACTTCTTTTTTCTCGAAAATGACATTCGAGTTTCTGATATGTCACAAGCGTTTATTTTCGAGGCCACTCCAAAGATCAATATATATTTTACTAGCTTTAAATTTACGCTTAATGGAATTTTTAAGACCGCTTAAGTGACATTTTGTTTTCACTTATCCGGACTCCGCTTAAGTGAAATTTTTTTTCACTTAAACGCGGTTCTCTCTCAGTTTAAGGGAAAGAAAGACTGTGGCATTTTGCTGTTGCTCTTAAGCGGGTTTTACTGTACTTCCAAAGGTACCTAAGCGACGATTACTACCCAAATTCCGCTGATGAGCCAAACTGCCTACCTCTCCAGCAAAATGGTTCACAAAAAGTATTGCCTGATGAATAGAATCTCATTTGAGCACAACATCTGACGAAGGTCTCACACTATGGGAAATTAAGAAGAAAACTCAATTAAAACCAATTTGATATTCCTCATTTTACCTTATTCAAGATCCAAAAGCGTTCGTCTATTAAGGACGACGATGGAAAGCGCTCGACTTTCCATTATAGTCTGACTAAACTGAGGCTTTTAATAACCTTAGTGTGAGAAAATTATTTATAGAAGTTTCTCTGTGCGAATTCTTTAAAACCATTCGAGTACTTGAAACTCCTTGCACCTTGCAAGGCCGCATGCAAAGAATATATCTTTGCAAATGCCGATGATATTGATATGACTGGTAGAACACAGCCTTGAGTCTATTGCCATTGCCACTATTGCATTTGCTGGTATTAAAAAAGAGGCATTTAAAATGTGTCTATTGGTTAACGAGGGAAACTCAACGAAACTGAACGAAAGGGACTATGTCTACATCGCATCAGAGATTAGCTGTTAAGCAACGATTTGAATTTTTTAATCTAGTCCCAAGAATGAAAAAACCTCACCCAAAACGATTTTTTTGTGCGAAGCTAGGCTGAGGGTCCTTACGGACCTTTTGCGCCAGTTACTGATTTTTTTTTTAATCGCTATTTCTCCACAATCTACAAGACTTGAGACCCTCTGAACCGCTCAAACTAAATGTTGAAAAGCGAATGTTTCTTTTACTTTGTAACTTGGCTCGTGCCAGACCTGATGACAATTGGTCTTTCTTTTTCTTTCTACTTCCTTCTTCTTTTTGTCTGAATAAAATACGTTTTATCCATTGTAAGCTGCGTAATTTATTTTTCAACTTTGCTTTACAACAGGGGGTCCGCCAAATAACTTTTTTTTTTTTTTGAAAATGCTATAAAAAAAACTACTGAATATTTTCTCAAATTTCTTTTTTTATTTGAAAGTACAATCCTTCTGGTTAATAATGGAAAATAATTTCATTCAAATGGCTGCCTCGGCTGGCCATGCAGTAGCCTACACGATCGGTCCAATTTTTAAGCACATTATCGATTGTGTGCAGCTGTATTTCACCAATGGCTTCACGAATATTGTCCTTTAAAGCGTCAACTGTCTCTGGCTTGTCGGCGTAACACTTATCTTTTACGGCACCCTACAAATAATAGTCCAACGGTGTCAAATCGCGGCTCCGAGGTGGCCAAACGACATCAGCTCTGCGGCTGATAATGCGATCTTCAAAAACAGGGCGCAAAACATCGGCTGTGTGGCACGTAGCGCCGTCCTGTTGAAACCAAATGTTGCCAATATCCTCCTCTTCAATTTTTTTTCTTCATACCAAGGTCTTTATGCAAAATTCGTCTCAATGATGTCTCCGAAATGTTCAATTGTTGAGAACGACGGTGAATTGATGTTGATGGCGCTTCACGCACACTTTCTGCCACAGCAGCAATTTTCTCGGGTGTACGCACTGTTTTTGGCTTTTCATGCTTTGGTTTATCGATGAGGATGCCAGTTTCTTTCACTTTTTTCACAAGATAACGAACATACGGAGCTGACGGTGCTTCTCTTCTTCCAAATTCCGTACGCAATTTTCGCACACATTCTGCAACATTACCATGATTTTCAAAGTAATGTCGCAATATTTCCCAGCGTTGTTCAAGCGTATACACAACCATATTCGTTCAGCGGAAGGATAAAACTAATTATCTGTCAAATCAGACATGAGCTAAGTGTTACCATTCGCGAAATAAGCACTAGTTGAAAAAAAAAAGTTAGATGGCGGACCCTTTACATAAGCGTCAGTCTTTTTTAAGATTTCATATACAACACCGTGCTTGGCCCCTGCCAGTGCGGTAATGGACTTGATCAGTCCACAACCGACCTGGAGAAAACCCACGAAGTCCAAATCTATACTCACCATTTTTTATCGATTTTACGGCATATGACAGCATTTATAGAGAAGAATCAGACAGAATCAGAATGTCACAATATACGGCTATAACTTTGAGGTAGTTTGGGACTTCATCTTCCTCGGCCCCGCTATAACCACTGAAAATGGCACCTCAGCAAAATCAAGCGAAAAGCTATACTTTCCAATTGCTGTTTGTATGTCCTGTGAAGGCAATTGATTAAAAAGGTCTTATCAAAAAGACTAAGGACATACTGTAAATCAGACCATATCATCTTAGTTCTGTTCTATGGCGAAGACAAGTGGACGTTTGCAAAGGCGGTCGGTCCTGTTTGGGTTGAAGGAGGAAATTTAACAGCGAAATCTACGAGCTGTTAACTGGATCGATTTGGTCAGAAAAGTAAGCAGCAGTCATTTAAGATGGCTGAGGTATGAGGGGCATGTATGAGATTGCTCAGCGAGCTGCATGAGGTTAGCTCGACAAAGACCTGCTTAGAAAAATGAACACCCAATGTGGCAGAAGGTATAACGCCACGATGAGAGAGCGAATATCAGCTCAGTCTGTAGCAAAAACTTCGACTCAGATAATGTGCGTACAGGGGCAAGAGACCTGAACATGTTTGGAAAAGATTAACCAAAGCCGGTTTTAACTAGAATGCCATACTATATTGTCCAAATCCCTTGATCTATCGTACGCTGTGTCATAATTAAGTAAGCAAGCAGGATGTGGTGTGCTGTGTGCGGTTTTGAGTCTGCTGAAGCTGGAACGTGCGAAACTTTAAAAAAAAATATAAATAACGGCGGACTTTTAAAACTATAGTAAGTCTGACAACTGGCGGACTTGGTGTCTGTCAGATTAAATTGACGTCTAATGGGAACGTAAACAGTAGTCGACAATAGTCACGCATTTCGGCCTGATGCCGTAAAAGCGATATTTACCACCAATCAAGTTCTTGCGTTCAGGGTACATCTATTCCACCAAAATCTATCCTGTATAAGGCGGGACATCGTAGTCGTTCTACGGACGAAGCCAGATCTATCGGAATTTTAAGACTTTTAACGATTTTTTAATGAAAAGTTATCGCAGAATTTAGAGACTTCTAGCGACTTTTTGCTGTCACACCTGTGCTACTAAATCTGTTCAAAAAAGAGTGTGAACTCCATCACACATATGGCTGATTGCCAGGACCGGACCAACCATATGTGCAAGATGTGCAAATACACAGGGCGCCAAGTCCTGGGGGTGCATTGCTAGGAAAGAAAAATAATTTTATCTTACGCGAACAAAGACTGCCATTTTCATTTGAAACATAAAGCTTGTTCAAATAAGCCCAAAATAACAACATCCATCACACCTGTGCTGAATTACTTCTTGCATATAACTCACATCACTTGCAATGTGTCAACTTCAAGGAGAATCTAGCTCAAAATATTGCAAAATAAAAAATTCCACTAGACCTATGCAAGTTCATTTCTTATACCTACATAATCTCAAAATATATTCCACCCTGTTTGTGTAGGTATATTCCTTGCTGATAGACTTCCCATATTGTATATTATCACTATCATTTCACTGGTTATAGGTACCTAACTGTAAAGTAAAGTCCAAATGCCATTTGAAAAGCATTTTCATAATAGAGCGAAAGGCAGCATAGTTTATTTCGAATCTCCATCGCAAGTACCGCTCTTACTTAAGGTACGCGTGGAAATAGCGAAGCGCACATCATGCTGCACAAATGGATGCAACTTTTCCTTGAGAACTTATTCTGTGCGACACTTAAAGTATAACCTCGTCGGGAGATTGATGAGCTGCATATAATGGCAATGGCTTGCTTGGCAGTGGATGCGATCTGATAACTTTTATGGGACGTTGATAAAATTTATAGGTAACAAAATGGCCACGCCGATGAGTGACCCCAGTGTGATAGATTATTGACAAAAAGCCACATGGACATGTTTACAGTTTTTATTTTGACTTGTGAGTCCTCTGAACTTAAATCTGTCTAAAAAACTGTCCCAAAAAAAAAACACTGAAGTACCATCAAAACCCAACCATCTTGTATCCCCCTCTGGTGACCCCTCACCAGTAGCCGTACCTAATTTTCCCTACAATTCCACTTACTTAAGTAAACAAATTTGAATCGATAGCCGAAATAAATTTAACCCAATTTGACGAAGCGACCAAGGAGCATCGCTCCGCAACACAAACACACCTAGTCGTCTCAGTAAATTTTAATAATGCCACATCATTCGTTATCCTTCTTCTGTGCCATCCCTAAGCCAATAACATCAGTCTTGCTATCACACACCTTCGGTACTCTGTCCATTCACGATATGGAGCACACCTTTTGTTTTTTCATGGGCCTTCCCTATGCCCGCACAAAAGCAACAATAAATAACCGCACACTTTTAACAGTGTTAAAAAATCCTCAATAATAAAGTTCAATGGACACCCTAACGACAGGCACAAATTGCGATCATTAATATGAAAAAAAAAAACCTCCGGAAATACCAGCACGATGGGTGCGCAGCCAAATCGACCCAACTTAGAAAACACGTTCTGCCTTGCCGCTACACCTAGGAACGAGGACAAATTTAACAACCCAAATATAGTACCTCAGGAAAAACAAAACCATCAATTTTAATACACGAAAATCCTCACCGACCATGAGCAGGATTCCGGTACATCCATCCTCACAAGGAAAAAATTCTACCTAACGCAGTCTTCAATGTGAAAACGAAAGCAAGGATGTAGTCAAATACAAAAATAAAGTAAAGCCATTCTCTCGTACACTTTGTTAAACTTAAGACAAGTGCTGTATGGTACGTACCCGGTAATTAATAGGCCATTGCCATGGTCTGCTGGTGACTTCGCCCTCCTTGGGCTTGAGTCCAGAGTTGCCTTGGAACATCACAGCGTGTGATTCGATGAATCTCGACAGAAATCCTGGCGCATAAACATGAAAACTCACGCTGGGCACTGAAAATTAAAAATTACTCATTATCATCTTCCGTGTATAGAAGAGCTGTATAGAGCCAAGGACGAGACTCACACTTTTTGTGCACATTATCCTCCACATTCCAGTGTGCATTTCGGTCGCGCAAATTCGGATTGCACGACACCTCTTGCTGTTCGAAGCCCCACTTTGGTAATTGCAAGCCCGTTGAGGTGAGAGCACAGTTCTGCATGTAATGGACAAGTAAGATTTTCGTTGAAACCGTTTCGACAACGTCTTCCTCACGACCGCCGACAATAATCGCCCTCCAAACATCGTTTGCGTCGCCGACACCATCCTGCAAGAGATTTTATGCGCATTGTGAGAGTTTTGTTCTTATTCTTTTCCGAAATTACAGTATGTTCGACATTATTTGCTACATTGAATATCTGCTGTTTGGCTAAGATTAATAATTTCACTAGCTGTAATCGCCCGGCTTTGTCCGAGCCTTATCTTTTGTGTTACGTCCCGCATTATTGCATTATTATTACAAGAGAAGACAACGAATTTTCGCGTAACTTTTAAGACGATCATCGTCCAAACAATTGTATTAAACGACGTCGTCAAAAGTTTGCTTGGTGTCTCATCGCAATCGCATGGTTCGGTCGTGTTGTTCATCGTTTTTATTTAAAACAGTTTGAACATGACTGTAAACAAACTCTGACAACTAAAAAAATTAAAAATGTATGGAAATAGTTTTTTTTTTTTTTTAATCTGATTATATTTCTTCGTTGCCATTGATTGACATGGAATTGGGCATTTAAAGCAAAAATAGATCGCTAGGTAGTAAAATCTTTATTGCTAAGGGGCGAATTCTAAAAAAAATCAATGAATGCAATTTAATAATTGCATTTTTCTCTGATTGCATTAAAAATGTATGAAAATATAGAACAAATAAATGAAATTCATTTCATATTCCAAAAAAGTGCAATTACCATTTTATTTATTTTTTTTTTGCAAAGAGGGCATTCTTTTATAATTTGGATGAGAGTGAGTCGCCTCCAAAGAGAACATACTTATGTGTCTTAATTATTTTTTTATACTTCTCTCAGACCTTATTACACTGAAAAATGCACCAAAAACGATGAAACGATTGTAAAATAGCAATCGTTCAATCGTCTGTATTTGACAGTTCAATGAGTTATGCGAAGCATTAGTGAATCGTCCAAAACGACGTCGTCCAGACGATTCAACCAATCGTCGAAACGAAGCAAACAGAGCATCGGTAATGATTATGATGCAAATGACATTTGACATTTCAGTTTGAACCGCCAAATAAAATGATGGCCTGAGTCGTCAGTAAAATAATATACTTTGTAACAAGTTCCCAAATTTTTAATTTGGTTTGCACTAACAAATGCATAACAAATGCAAAGCAGCGCAAAAGCTTTCATAGCCTGGCATCATAAAAGCAGTTTTCATTCAAAATGCGCATTTTTTTGACGTTTTGGAAGTCAGCCTTAATCTCAACGGCAGAGATCGCAGTTATTGCCGCTTGAAAAAAAGTAATGAATGCAACATAATTTTGCAGCTGTTCAGGCTGCATTCGAACTAGTGTTCAATTCCCTGTTATCTCCCATAACCTCAATAA
The DNA here is from genome assembly GCA_951230905.1 of Cheilosia variabilis. Classification (NCBI taxonomy): domain Eukaryota; kingdom Metazoa; phylum Arthropoda; class Insecta; order Diptera; family Syrphidae; genus Cheilosia; species Cheilosia variabilis. Next base: position 48,253,997 of record OX579676.1, read on the forward strand.
CTACAGGATCCCAAGTTACGCATAACTTGAGTATAGCAAAAAGCTGATTTGAGTCTAGCAACAAAATATTTTGATGTGGAACACTTACATCCGAAAGTCTGGTGGGGCACTGCTGGTTTCCCATAACTGCTAATGAAGGAACTTTGCCTTTGAGCTTTCAATCTACTATGGCTTTTCGTTCAAAAAAAAAAATTGTTTCAGAAACGGTCTATAACTTTCTTGCGACACATACTCTAACACAAAAGTACTGCACCAGAAAGACGAGCAAATGAAAAACCGAAAACTATTCAATCAGGAGGTAGCTAAGGAAATTCATTTCACTAAAATGATCCATCCAAGCAAAAAATATCCCCTCACCTGTTCCCCCTTCCAGTGCACATTTCTAACATGAATGTAAAACCCTAAAATCCTGCCAAGAGAGTTTGTCCCATGAGCGTTATGCATTACCCACATACCTCACCGTAACCGGTCACTTGATGGTGTTTCTTTGTCAATGGTGCTGGCACTCCATGCGAGTGTAGATTCCGTTTAGTTGGAACATGCTCCAGCCGTATCAAATCGCCGTTCTTAAGCATTCGGACATCGGGATAGGATTCTTCGTTGTACGGTTTTATAACCCATTTGTTATTTTCATCCTTGTGAGTGTATGTGGTTATCTACGAAGAAAATAAAAGAACAAAAATATAGAAATAGCCAATGAAAAAGAATTAATTAAACCTGCTTCAAGTTTCGAGAGAATATCTCCACAACAACAAGGAGAGCGAGACAAAAAATTGGTTCAAGTGGACAGGAGTTAAAAATGATCAAAGCTCAGTTGACCAGTGCAACTGGGGTTAATTGAATGAGGAAATTGTTCCTCCCCGCCCCCATTTGACTAGGATTTAGTTTTCGTGATGCAGTTTTCTGCTCGGCTTCACAGTTGTCCTGACGTTTAAGGAATTTCTGCCGTTGCTATAAATAGAGCTGGCTACCTACACAGTAAATAAGTTGGTTGGAATTTATTAATTTTAATTATGTTGCTTTGTAATACGATTTAATCTTTTAAGTGCAGTTCCATAGCCCAATGGAATGGACTAAAAGCGGAACAGCTGCATTGTAGGTGTTTCAGCCGTAGGTGTGTGGACCTTTGCATTCAGACTAGGTATATATGGTGGGTTTCAAATTTGTATTGAAAATTAAAACAGGAAAAGACACAGTGGTTAGTATGCTTTGCTAAAAGGCTTGGGGTCTTAGGTTCGATGAGCGGAAAACACACAAATTACATCTTCACGTGCTTTCACCACACATGAGAGTCGAAATGTCATGAAATAACTTTTGTTTATACTCATACGTTCTACGCCTTGCAGGTCCAGCTACCTACTATAAATGATTTTGAGGACGGATTAGCAAAGCTGGATAAACACGAACGACATATTTTAAGAACAATTTGTTACCTTATTTGTTGGGTCAAAATTCTTTTTACAAAATTCTGCTTTCAAAATTCTGCTCTTCCAAACCTTTTTTTATTGTTTGCAGATTTTTGTAAAGCAGAGATGGAGAGAATATTTTTTATTTTCTAATTTTAACTAACTAATTTTAACTCCTCTTTTTTTAATTTTTATTTCGTTAGTTAGTTAGTTATAGGTACTTAAATGCGTCTTGTTTATATATTTTTAATTCCTTTTTTTTACAGTCAGTCGCGTTTTTTGGTTTTTTATTTCTTAGCCTATGACACTCACTCTTCAAAATCGGTCAAGCCATTTAGGCTACAAGGAGTCATGTAGGAACGTACATAGGATACGCGCGAAACACTCCCTGTGTACAGTCGGGTAAAAAGCAGAATTTCGTTAAGCAGAACATTTGTGTGAGAAGACAGAATATCGACCGGATCCCGTTTTATGTAAATAGTACTCGTAGCTTGGTGTGTTTCGTTGAACATCTATCTCAGCAGAGAAAATTAAAGAAGAGTCTTCAGCTGACAATTCCACACACATACATTCTATTTGAAAACTTCGAACTTCTTTTTATTCAAAGTAGAAATGCCTTGACTGCAGCAGCCACTCTGCCCGTAAACTGCATCCAGCGCTTTGCTTAGAATGTTGAATCAAACTGAAAGTCCTTCAACACAAAATATAACAGTTTATTTCACTTTTCACAACTGTGACTAGAACTGTTATATTGTGAATTCGTCTATTCAAAACTTTGCTCCGCTCTATTTCACTGAGATAGGAGTTGTGCTAGCAGTTATTTTTTAACTTTGAAAGTAGGTACCCCGTCTATAGATACCTTCATTCGTTTTATGCCCTGTTACTGCAATCAATGCAATCAATCGTAGCCAAACTGAAGAAGCCATTTTGAGACGTTCCCGGAATAACTTAAGTCTCCGTGTGGAATTTCAAGCCGCAATAGCGTTTCACCAGTTAAACTATATATCTTCAAGCTTATCCAATAAAGGCCCAAAATCCCACTCCCTTATTAAGATGTAGTTAAAAAAGTCCCTGACTACATTGGATCACTCAGGCTGGACTTACTAATGTGGGAAAGTACATACCCTCATCAAAGGTTGAAGTATGGATAACAAAACACCTCAATTATCTGCCAACCCGCTTATAACGGTTTTGACACAAGTTTCAGTTTGGACTGAAGATGTAATTTCTTCTTGGGATGGTTGGTAAAACTATTACTTAAATGTTTGACTTTCAAATCCTGCTAAAAACACACCGTTTTAAATAAAACATTTTGTTTTGTTGCATGAAACAAGAGAGCATTGCTTCTTATGAGATAATACACACCAAAGCAAACGAAACGTTTGCTATTTTGAAGTGTTTTGGTAGTGGTTGTCGAAAGTTTCATTTGGCATTGTATACGAGCAACACACAACGAATGAATCGAAACATAAAAAAACAAAGCAAAACATAAAAATATATTTCATTGCCGATAGCTGACCTGTTGGTTTTTTGCAAAACAAAATTTTGATTCCGGTTTTTCTTCTTGCGTTCGTTTGGTTCCGTACCCAAAGGGAAAAAACGGAACCTTATTACATTAGTTTCGCTTTTGTCCGTCCGAACCCACTAAACTAATTGTGCTCCTAGGTCTATCTCAGAAACTAATTGACGTAGAAGGCACACAACATCTATAACCGCTAGTTAAACGACAAATACCAATAATCGACTGGTTTTAGAGTAATTAGTAATTTGGTGAAAAAAATGTTTTCATTCGCACGTAAAGCTTTTTATTTCTTGATTTACAAAAAAATGGATGTATTACTTTTTTGTAGATCATGGTCGTAGCTATTTATATAGGACTATAGGTATATTTGCCGAAGACTGTTTTGCGGAAAAGTTAATATTTTAAAAGATATTTAAAAAAAACTGTCAATCGCTATATAAATCACGCTCCTTTTACACACTTTTCATTCTTATTGGTGCGTTCTCTTAATTGACTCCAATTTGAATTTTTAATGCATACTGAACTCTACTCATACTCATTCACACACCGACACCTCAGTCACACACCACACTCCACACTAGTGTTTGTGCTCTCGGTCATCTCCATTCTCCAATCATCCATTCCTTAAATCTATTCTCTTAATCGTTTTCCATTGGAACTTTTCCAATGAATAAACATGATACATGAATGTGTTTTTAACTGGGAGGGGAGATACGTTGCCATGAGAAATGTGGAAATGATTCTGGCCTTCTGACTTCTGAGTTATATGTTTCATTTTAGTATTCGTTGGCTGTTAATAAAAACTTTTTATTTTTTATATTTAGTTATCATGATCCCATATGGTTCCAGGTAAAAAAAGGAATGAACTACGGCAAACACACACACATCATAAATTATGTGTCGGCTAATATCCCCCAATTTAAGAATGCTTAACAATGGTTCCGCCGGAAAATGGGAATGGAGGCAGAGGTGGTAGTGGATTAAAGTCCCACAGGGTTACGATGCTTCCCGCCTACTTACAAAAAGAAAAGAATCTGCGCAATTTCCAACTCTTGCGAAGTACGGAACCTTCGGTGCGCGAGTGAAATTCGCACTTGGCAGGTTTTCTTCTTTCGTTGCACTTTTCGGCTTTATTTGCTTCTGTATTTATTCTGTGCGTAATTTATAGAAACATAGACGTGGATTTCAGACAAAATATTACTTTTCAATTGAGGCAAGAAGTCCTATCTACAAATTGACTTATTTAGTTTGTTTATTTTCAATCAAATGAGTACATCTACTGTTCTCGCTAGATTACTAAATACAAAAATATTCTTAAAAACGTTAAAGATAGTAGGATGCCGATAAATTTCCATTTTGTTTTATTTCAACGCACACCACACGAATCAAGAAAACAAAACGTTTTATTTTGTTACATTCTGTTTCGCGTGCTGTGTGTTAAAATACAAAAAAGGTGTTTTTACCCTTCGAATCAAAAACGTTTTGCTTTCAGCCTAAGCCTAAGAAAGAACTGAGAAAGAGTCTTGATAACAAATTTGAATATTTTTGAAAAATTTCGAAAAATTCCGCCAATCTGCGCTCAAAAATGATTCAACCGCCAAATTATTCCTTAGCCGCTTATACCGTTTCATTTCGTAATAAAAAAAGCCAAATAAAAATCTGCCAGCTTACAGCAATAAAGAAGTTCACATGCGCAGACATATGCGATTCATAGGCAGTAACCCAATGGCATGCCACTAAGACAGCGACCCCAAGCCCAGCATCCTCAGTCGTAAATCGTAAAACTTCGATAAATATCCTGCAAGTGGAAATATTTAATAAAAGAAGGACAAAAATGTACGCCCTGCCGCTTTTAATGGCCTATCCTACAACGTCACATCATCCTGACACCCCGTGCCGCAGTGGGTGCCCACCATGGTGTCCCTTTATTTTGAGGGGGGGTTCGGTTCGAGTCATTAAATGAATTTAAAAACGACGAAAAAAAAACACCCAACCCAACCCACACAATCACTCATTCGTTCATATACTCGCGCATTCACACACTCGGGCACACAACGACTCTGCCAGGATCAGACTAGCGGTCGTTGCGTCTCTTTCACTTACCTGCTGTTGTCGGGCTCCTACATTCTTCGGATATAAATGGTAATGCGAATGTAAATATCCTCCTCCAGTTTTATGGTTTTTAATGGTAACGACAGCTCCATATGCCACCTCGCGCGGCATGCTCACATTATACAATGAATTGCCAATGAGCCGGGACTGGAACGCGGAGCTATAAAACCCGTCCCCATTGCCACTGCGATTCAGCGTCGACAAGTGGATGAAGAAAAACACCATGTACAAGAAAATTGGCCATAAAATTAATGCAATAGCACGGCAGAATGTTTGCTTTATAGTTTCCACCTGATGGTACATAATACACGGTGTCCACGCAGCGGGATCAGGACCAAACATGAAATGTATAATGAATGTCAAATATAGAATGCAATCAATAACGGTGTACGCATAATGCAATACTTACGAGAGGCTTCTGCAGGTCGCCCAAGATGACCCACAGCTCGTTGATTGTATGGAAACCAACCAGCAGCACACTAAAGAGGCCCACAAATTTCACACTGGTCGTGCAGGCGAGCATGGTGCCGGTAAAGTACAACCACAGCCACCATCGCCGCGTATACGATTCGCCGCTTCTTGTCGCTTTCGAGATCTTGACCATGCCCCAGACCGAGGCCACCATGAAGCACAATAGAATCGGATCCAACAGGATGTACTGGTTGAGGGTGATGAGACCGACATCTGCGGGTGATGCGGACAAACGAAAGAGAATTATTCCAGGGACAAGTCAAATGTCGGTATCTGGTATCTTACCAAAAATCAAATAGGCTGTCGCCACAAGGGCTGCTTCATTGGACCCAGTTAGGTCGTGTACTGTGTCGAAGGCCATCGGTATGATGAGGGCACCCAGGGTGGTGCAGAACTGCAAATTGATGGTCATGAAAATGAAAATGAAAATAAGAGCCTCCGTGTCTGGGTGGAGGCATAGAATCTAAAATGAAATCTTACGAAACGCATTCCCTCGTAACGAGTGTTGTTGTACTTATCGCCAGGCTTATCGAATGGGTACGTCCCATTGTATCCGGTCAGGTAGCCAGATAGACCAATTAACATCTAAAACGGTTTTTAGTTAGAGTTGGGTTGCGTTTAAATTAAATTTTTGGATAGCAAATGTTTGCTGGGTTAAGGGGGATGTTTATACTAACCTTGCCGAGGGGTGGGTGCACATCGAAGAAAAATGTCCGGTTGATGTACCAACTGCCCATTTTGCCGAAATGGGTTTCGTCCCAACTGGAAGATGTTTGCAAAATGATAAACTAATGAGAAATCGATTTTGTTGTTGTTGTTGTTGTCAGTTATTCCTCAGAAGGGCTTTCCATAAGGAAATGTGGCGAAGAGGTTGACCCTGATGGGCTGCTACAAAATGACTGTATTTGGGGTGATTTTCATACAAAGAAGAAGTGACTCTGATTGCTTTTGTTGATTGTTAGGTGTGTTTGGTTTTGACGACTTTATTCGGAAATTTATAAATTTCTCTGTACGGATGATTGACTACATTAACCGAGGTTCTTAGTGACAGTATGACTTCGCGTTGCTTGGGTGTTATATGAGTAGGGATGGGCATTGACTTTATGGTGTTCAGTTGTCGCAACTATCTCATACACATTTGCCTCTCCGTCAGAGGCAAAGGTCAGTGAGAATTTTCCAGCACTTGGCAAGAAGTCTTGAGCTTCGGCACGTTAGTGAACGCCTTACAACTATTTGCATCAAGGCAAAATTCACGCACAGAAGTTTTAAAAAAATGATGCCAAAAAGTGCAAGTGCGAGCTTCTTGACAAAATGAAGAGCAAACAAAAATAATGAGCAATGTCCCACAGCAAGGCTAATTTTCGATTGTTCCGATTCCCGATATCTCTGTAGATTTTTAATGGCAAGCCATCCATCCATGCCATCTCATCATCAGCATCATTAAAACATCAATGAGAAAACTGAATAAGGAAACTGTTCACGTTACTCGCCAAAAGGACACAGTAATAGTTTGGAAGGCAGAGGAATTGGGTGAAGTTGAGATTTTAGGAGAAGAGTTCGGCTCGAAAGTCGGAGGTGACGACTGTCTGTGTGGAGGTCATCGTCTAACCTACGTTGTACCTACAGGCGATTTTCGTTTGCAGGTAGTCAGTGAAAGCATGTCTGTAGATGAATAGTAAAATAAGCCGTTTGTTGTCCTTATCAATATATTTATTGAGCCCAAGCTCTAACTGCGCACAGCCACCTACTTCTCAATATATTGACTTTTGAAATAATCGAAAGGATTAGGATTAGGATAACAGCTTTTTGTTACAGCAAATCAAATTGATATGCCAACAAATTTTGTTGAAAAATAAATGAATAGATGTTAAAAAAATGATATTCAACCAAAATCCAATCTCCAATCCAAAATGAAATCTCCTTGTATCAATAATTCCAATTCACAGTCAAACTCACCCATCGGGGTGTTCATCTCGCTTTAGAGCACCGTGGACAGGCAAAATACAAACAACATACAACTAAATACAACTTACAACAGCCAGAGGCCATTCAAATCCTAGTGCTTCGTTCTCCTGTGGTGCGCTATTCTTTGCAGAACCTTAAAGCACAAGCTGGAATTTTATATAATTATTCATTCCCATTGTGGTCCTCTGAGTGTATAAATATGGAATAGACTGGTCGGTTGCACAGTGACAACAACTGACCAAAAATATGAATATTCGAATATTTAAAATTGCAACTGCTTTAATTGAAAAGCTACATACGAACCCATTTTCACAGCTGTGTTCAGCTGATAAATTGGAAATATGTTTTTTAATTTATTATGTTAGGCCAACACTACCTTCTTCCAATTTTAATATTTTATCTATTATTAGGAACTTTCATGAAAATAAATTATGGTTGTGGTTGTCATTCTATAAGCAAAGTCTTCTGTTGGCCTTGCCTGTTTTTTTTTTCACATTTGCACATTGTTTCCCAATAGAAAAAGTAAAAAACCAAAGATGAATCTACCTATAAAGAAAATTAGTAATGATATCGTTGTCTATCACGTCCTCGTATAGGGTCCTGGAATAGAACAAAAAATACACTATCTTACTACGGTAGAAAATATAGTGAACAGTGAACACCCTACTGAAAGCACCACGCAGTGATGCCAACCCTAAAAGTCTGTAGATGAAAGATAAAAATTCTGTAGAAATCTGTATTTATGCTTGACGAAATTCTGTAGAAATCCAGACTTTATTTTAACATACTAAAACTGCTTCAAATATAAGTTTTGAATGGCATAAAACATCAGACTTTAATTATAATATGTATTAATTTTGTACAAGTACCTACATCATTTTTATTAGCCGCTAGTATCGCTGTAATCGATAAGACTCGTCGTAGTGCTGGCCTTGTTTTTAAAATCATACATATTTATGTTAAACATCTTTCTGTTGGTTCAATCAATATGTCATTAATATAAAATCACAGTAGAACGACTGAATTTTAACTGAAAAATGTATGCAGGAATGTAGGTATTTAATTGCTGCACTCACATTTAGACCAAATGTAGCAACAAAGAATGAGAACAAATCTACGACTGGGGGGTTTGCATGTTAACGCCATCACTACAGCGAAAGTAATAGATTTGTTAATGTGGAAACGCATTATTTTGGTATGTATTTTTTAAGATATATGCAGCCGTGCTGCATGTGGTAAATGTACTGACAGCTCGCTCCTATTGAAACGAAATATGTGCAAGTAGGTTTTGCAAATAACTTGCCTTTTGCCTATTCATGCTGAAAATGTTACTCTAACCGAGTACCATTTTTGTTCGGTTAAAAAAAATGGGTTAAAATTAACTAAGTCTCTATTGAAATGTACGAGTATTTGTTGTTAAAAACTACCAGAAAAAAAATGTTATATGCATAGCGTTAAAAAACGCACTTAATCTCCACACTCATCACATGTATATCGAGATTAATATCTAAGTTGGTTAAATTTTACAGAGTTATTATGTTATTTACGACGCCGACGGTGAACTCTTATATTTTGAATCCACTAACTCTTGGGAGCTTTATTAACAGTAGTACTTGGTAGTTTTTAACCGAAAATTAGAATTCCTAAGCTCGGCGTTATTTCACTTTGTAAAAGCAGTACAAAATTAAATATGGCCGACTGGTCTTTATTTCATGTATTAAGGTATTTCTCCACTGCGCCACCTTTCGCGAACGCCTGACCAGTGATGCCAAACAAGGCTTTTTCATGCCTTTTAGGCATTATTTCATTAGCATCTATTTTTTTGAATTTCAAATATTTTTCAAATTTTTTTTTTTAATTCAACATGTACCTACTATACCTACTTATGTATGCGGAATTATTATGCCTCGCTAATTTTAGTAGAACATACCCAGCTCTTAAGTAGTTGGTAGTACTATAGCACTGTCATTTGGCAGCTCGGGCATACGAATAGTGTGTTCGAGATTGTTATTATCAATATCGGTGCGCGGCCACGTAAGACGTATGTTCGAGTTCGCTCGGTAAATTAGGCTAGGTATTATTTGATAATGTCGGATTTTACTTATAAAACTAAAAAGTCATGAATTTTCTTCCTATGAAGAATTTCTTCTGTGTTTTATAATTTAAGTTTTTTTTGTAAATAAAAATTTTTCTTGTTAATTTTGTATATATTTATGTTTAATTTTTGATTTATTGTACCAGTTTACCTAAAAAAAATATTTTAGGCATTATTTTATTGAAAAAGGCATCCTTTTTTCTCAAGTGAGGCATGTTTTCGTCAAGATTGGTTGGCAACGCTGCGTCTGACATACATCCGAGAGTATAACTGCCGTGAAAGAGCTTCTAATAAGTATGAATCGGGTGGGGGTAGTTTTAGTTTTAGAGCAAAAGTCTCACAGTACTTTTGAAAGGTTTCCACCTGCCGCGGGGGGAAAAAATAACAAGTAAATGCAATCAAAATGTATAGGCTTGCAAATGATAATGTTTCTGGAATCGTTTGGGGTTTGGCACATTTGATTTCTGACATAATCTAAAAAGTTCCAAAGGAAAATTTACTTCCGATTATTTAGACATCACATTTCAATCGTCTGATGGTGAATATATTTATCCGGAGAGGTGAGTGATCTCAGCAGATCAATATCAAACAAGAATTGTAAAGGACATCACTGAAATCTGGAGCTTCTGAAATTAGCTTGAACATTTTCAGTTCCGTTCCATTAATAGAATATTCAAATACAACGAAACACATCTTAGCGATCATACCGGAACTAAGGAATTCATATTTAGAAAGAGGGTCAGGTATCCGAAACGCATCACTAAGCCCGCATTTCTCACACCGTAAATGGTAAACAAGCACACACAGTTATGGGAGTTTTGAATTCATGGCGGCCCATAAAAAACTCAATGTAATCTCAGTCCAGAAGGTTCGATGCCTTGATTGGATTATGAAATTTAAGACCGAAGACAGGGCAATTCAAAGAAGAAGTCAGCCAGTCTTGGGGACAATCTTGCAAGTCCTTTTTAGGTGAGAATTGCTGAAGTGATTTTGAAGAAACAAAATTAAAATCAGAAAATGTAGTTTCTGGTCGAACCTCACCCTTGAATCCATCGCAAATTGTAGGCCGCCTCTCATTGGAATACGTACATAATCACAATCTTCCAGCTGCAGTATCATCTACTGTGTTATCTGTCTCAAATACAAAGCCCAATGGCTAAATTGAATTTCCAGTTCGAAAAAAGACGCAAAATCAATGTCCACCCAGGAAAACTTTTCGAATTTGATGCTTTTTCATCGTACATACCTGTTACCACTGTACACAAGGGAATCATTTGAGGAATTGCAGTATTCAATAGAAGATGGAAAATGCCAATGGTATTGCAGACCCAAATAGTAATATGGAAGAGGAAAAGGGAAATATGGATGAGCAACTCTCCACTAAATTTGAGCTTGAGAATGGCAATTACATCTGTGGATGAAATTTTTGTACTACTCTGCTCAAAAACAATGACGGATGTGAAGGTAGCTTCAAACTGAATGTAGTATTGGATTAAATGACACACTGGCAGGTAAATAATCTGCCTAAAGAGCTTCAAGCATTTTCAATTAAAATCTCCTTAGCTGTTTTTGTTTATTGATTATATTTCTATGGTCGAATATTTTTGTTTGTGAATTATTTTTTGGTTTCGAGTTGTTTGTATTACAGCCCTGGAAATTCCATTAGATTCACTAACCCGATGTTTATTACCTCGGCTGCTTGAATAAGAGCGCACATACCTTAAATACCGATTGATATGGTACACGAAAAGACTAACAAGCTCAAGGACGACTAGCTCTCCCGGTACCAACGGCTTGACCGGAATAATATAAAAGAAATGTGTGCTGGTTAACTCTATGGTGCTTGCAAGACTCTTGGACAGTAGGGTACAGTATAGCGATAAGCGTATAACTTTTAAGGCGGGCAGTGATCATGCCAGTCATAATGCGAATATATAGTCCGTTTAGTGACAGAAAGCTTTTTGTTTTCCTGTTGAGGGTACATAAAGTTGGAGCGCACATTCCTAAGATAATCACGTTGAATTGGCTTACATATATATTTTCCCGTCAATTGTGCTTTGCAATTTCCTAATGTGTCCATGTTACCTACTAAATATGATTTTCGATCCTATTCTTGCAGTAGCGTCTGCCTCTTCTTAACTTTTCATATTGCTATGCCTCCGAAATCCAACAGAATTCGATGGAATGAAGTTTAATGGTTATTAGTGCATCGTGACATTTCCTCACAGCCTGTGGCTCGATAAAATTGCACATTCATGTCAGGGCTGCATGCAAACTGCCAACGAAGGTAGTTATATCTGACCGAGAAGGGTGACTGTCTCCTTTTTACCTCGCAGCCTTTTCTATTGCCAGAATTGCAGCATCCAACCGACTACACGCTTCTGGAAGAGGAAAAACCTGCTCCCAAACCTATCATCACTTTTTAGCCGTCCGTGTGGATTGTGATTGCCGCAAAAATCCAATACCATGTTTCTTAGTCATTACAATAATTTTAATGACTTCATTTTGATTTTAACGTTCCCTACCTTTAAAAGAAAATATCGTATACAAAGAGAGAAATACTCCTCATCAGCGGATACTAAACGAACAACAGAGTGGTGCGAAATACTGGCTACAAACCTACGTCTGCAGCTATGATCTAACGATCCCCTAATGATACTGTCTTGTTTGCTGTTAAAAATTGCGAACCTGAAACCCGTTTTCAGGTCACCGAACTAGGTCAGCCGTCGCCGCATAAAGACCGTCTCAGGAATGTGACTTAATCAAACTTACCACACATGATCGGGTTCAGTGACTTTATAATATCTCGTTGCAATGGTTAGAATCAAAACTGCACCGAAAATAATCCACCAATTTCTGTAACCAAAGACAAGTTAATCGCATTTTTATCACAGTAAAACCGAGAAATAACACGAAAAGCACAGTTCGTACGTGAACTCTTTTGTTTTGCCTACGAATTCTTACAATTTCTCGATATCTTTTCCGTTGTCGGAGGCAGCCTCTTCACAATCGCGACGTTTGGTGAGGCTCACACTCTTTGCATCACTTTTGTTACACATTTTACATAAAATCAAATAAATTATTAATAAATACAACTAACTAAATAGGAGCAACGAAATTCCAACTGGCCGCGATGTAAACAAAATCAAAACATATTCCCGACTGACGACGTGTCTTTTCAAAGTTCCTAATGTGGTCGACTGCACTTAAGACTTGACGCACGATTATAATACAAAGAGACTCGCGAGTCGCAAACGCAAAAGAATAATAGAAAGAAAAATAAAAAGAAAAAACTTGTTCTTCAGCACCGGTAGAGAAGAAAGTAGAAGGGGATTTCAGTTAATGGGCTCTGTCTGTCGGTGAAGGAATGAGTAAGCAAAGCAGCTCCACGCACCACCTGATCAATCTGCTCACAAGTTGGTGATTGAATTTTCTTTTCAAGTTTACTTAGGCTCAGAACTTGTCAAGATAAACCATCGACGTTGTTTTAATATTCGGAAACGGGTTTCGGATATAATCTTAACTAACTGTTACCACTCCAATACACGAACCATGTCGGAGACACTGAAAGTTATTTGTACTTTTATACTAACTGTCATCCAGGTGGCACCCGGGAAGAGATGTGGTTCAAAAAAAATCTTAACACCATTCCGAATAATCGGAGTAATTTTTAGCAACTATCACAACCCTCCTCTTGTTCTTTTGTATGCACTCGCTACAATCCACTCGATGCTATTTGAATTTGTCAAACGAGCGTTTATTTTGAACTGTCAGAGACGATTCTATTTCGGTTTTCATATATTTTCTAACTAAAGAAGTCCTTTTCACCACAAATAATAAGCGAAAATGCAAAAAAAGCAAACTCGGGTCACGGTTTGTCGTGAAAATGACAGCAATTCGAACTCCGTTGCCAGGGTTTCAATTGCAACCATCGATAAAACAAAAACAACTGATGCGGAACCAGCCAGCATTTACGAAAGTGAATCTCCTCAAAAGGACGTCCAAGAAATCGAAGCAGTCATGACAGACGAAGTCACGGAGCCACCACCACCACCACCATTGACTATTGAAGAATTCTTTGCCGCTCATGATGCCGGCGGAGTAGATTTGGCATTTCCCGAGAACTTGGCATACGAATCCTCACCAGAATGCTATCTTCCGAGTTACTATACACTATCGGGAAAAGAACGATTGCTCTTGTTGTTTGCAGAGAATTTTCGTAAACAATTTCACAGTGTTTATCCTGACAGGAGGCCTCTCGTGCTGGCTGTTAAAAACGAGTGTGATGTTCAGGTGAGTTAATAAAATTGTTGTCTGCTGTTCGGGTAACGATTTCAATTTGTTATTTGCAGAAACTCGTTTGTACAACCATACGACCAACTTCGTTTTTATATCAACCGTTGATTGCGAGTTTGGAGGGGTGTGCAAGTTTTGTTGCTGACTTCATCGAGTATCAACCTTTGGTCAAACCAGGAGCTCTGGTGAGTTATTGATTTAAGTTTATTTTGAAGTCCTATTTGAACTACAGCAGTTCTGCGTCACGCGGAAAGTTACCCTATTAGATAAACAATGCGAAGTGGGAAGTGTGTTGAAGGGTTCTTCCATTACCCTGGCAAAAATAAAGTCACATCCATTTGTTTATATCACTCTTAAGAACATCTGGCTTCCAATATCAGAAACCGAACTGATTTATTCCACAGTAACATAGCTTACAGAATTGGCTACTGACATATTAGAATTAGCTACTTTATTCTATTATGATTACGATAGAGAGAGAGAGTTGGATACTGTAAACCAGCGTTGTCGAAAAGACATGTGTTTGCTCGAATATCTTAACTAACTTGTTTATGGTCTTTCACTTGAGGGTTTTTATTATGAATGCAACTAGAACACAACCAACTGGGCGGAATTTCTTTAAATATTAAGCCCAACTAATAGAGCTAGTTTTTACTTTAAATATAAAGCGCGATACTAATACTTAATCATTTTTAGTGTCCACGCAAACCCACAATGGCATAATTTTCCATATAAAATTACCCATAGTGTACAAAATATTTAGTGTAGTATAAAAATGTTTATTAGCAATAACAAATTTTAGTATCGAATTTAAATTTACCGGTAGCTCACAATTGTAAAATTTGTATAGAAAATATAGCCGTTTTTAACTATGTACTAAAATTTTGAGTCGAAGCTAAAAATGTGTATAAATAAATGTCGCTTTGCATTACATTGAAATGATTACCCTGTTTAATTTGTATTTTTTCAATTCAACACTTGTGTTATTAATTCAACAAAATGTATGTCAAATCTGCAAACAAAAGTGTTCATTTCATCAGAATGTTTGTAGTATTTAAAATCTGTATTTTGTTTGGCTAACAAGCATTTTGCATAAGTTTTGTCAATATCACAAAAGTCATTTCTGGTTCTGTTTTAATGGATTTAACAAACACTTTTTAATTCAACAAGACAATTATGCAATTAATACAATACAGATTTATTAAGCTGAAAATTGTGTTTTGTTAATCTGACAAAGTAGTTGTTTATTGATAATTCCCCTAAACAAAAATCTGCTCTCCTGAACTCTTAGAAAATATTAAAGCTCAGCTATGTCAACCTATTCGATTTTACAATTAGTTTTTTTAACCTCCCAGCTTAGGTTTAAATTCGATTCAAAGTTGTAAGATCGATGTTAATAGAAATCGGTATATATGCAGCATAATTATTTCCATATTTCGAAATCAGTTATAACGATTTTAATAAACAAAGAGGAAAATTCTAAAATGTTGCCTCAGATATGAGGATTGTTTAAAATCGGCAAAATTATGTTTTATAATTCTGTTAAACTTTTTAATTTGCCAGTGTTTACTGCATATACCCTCGCGCCGTGTCTTCTTATTAAACATGTCGAGGGACCGTGTTCGTTTGACCCAGTCTCACCTGTTTAATTGGTTGATCTTGTTTTATGATATTTCTTTGTTTTCCATATTTCATAGGCAAGTTTATGTAGTTTTTTTGACAATTTGTAATACCTAGAGCAAACATTTACAATAGCACTTGTGTAATTCATTTTGTAATGTTTTCGAACTCTGTCAGGATAGGTACTCACAACAAAATCATTAGAAATAGTGATACCTGCTTGCGGAAAATGGTCAAATGCCGGCTAAACATTTCTACCTGTGGTTTGGTTTTCAGGTTTTCTCTGCTGTTTCAAAAAATGAGCCAGCGTCGCGATATGTCAAGGAAGTCAGGATGTTTGTTTTGATTCCGATTATCTTCAATCTCTTAAACTAGGAGACTGCTGAGAAGGTCAGAAGGTTTTTAATCTCCCATCTTTTGGTGCAAAATTGAATGTGCAGCAGGATTAGAATACGCACCTGTTTATTTGCGCACCTATGTAAATTCTGCACCCACTGCAACTTGTTACGATTTATAAATCCACCAAAGGCAGTTAATCAGTTATTTTATAGCACATGTTTAATGTGATTAAAAAAAAAAAAAAAATTCTAAAACGAAGTTTTTGTAGTTGTGATTGCATTTTTAATGTCAGTGCGGTATTGAGTTTTACAAATATATGGATTTGGGCAGTCATTTTTCAAAAATATTTTTAATACGGTTTATTTCGAATATTTTTATTGTCGTTAATTAGCATTTTGATCAAAATCTTTAGAGCGGTTTTTGTAAAATTATGCAGACAAAAGAGTAACAAATATTTCAAGTTTTTAAATCGAAAAAATAGTATCGCTTAACTGAACTTAACTGAAAACTGACTATGTATAAGGTATTGTTCAGGACGTAAGCATTACTTGGTTTTAAAAGTTTTATCCAAATCAAAAATGGGGTTTTCGAGATATATAGTTTTTAAAAGTAGCACGGTATCAACATTTTATATGGGAAGTACCCCTAATATTGAGGTTAATGTTTTAAAAACGTTAAACCAAGTCGAAAGTAGTTTGAACCATGTCAGACCAGCTATTTAATTTATTGTAAAAAAAACATCGAGCTGTTGCTGTGTAAGTAGTAGTAATTATCATTTTTAATGTCCAAGCTGTGGGCTACTTCAAATGGGCTAAGGCATGCGATACCGATTTTCGCTTTTTCTTCTTGTTACACATATCTACGAGTTCTGATTTTGACTTAATCGTCACCTCAAGCTCAACTACGAAATAGTCACAGCACAGTCAAGATTTGTCTTTCAGCGCACGTTATGAGGATATTAGATGCATGCCCCTCATAATTTAGGGCATGGTCAATTTAGTTGCCGGTTCGGTTCGGCTTCGAAAGAGCGCTAATTTGTTGTGTGAGTTGCTTTTGTTGTCTTGGAAACCTACTACTTTTTACTGAATTGCAAGTTACTGCACTCGGACCATGCTTACCAATCAAAAAGTGTTTTCTGCTCTGATTTTTAAATTCAAGCTCCGAGCTAAATTTGATATTTGGTGCATTTTCTTATGATCGTCAGCCTTGCACCTTGATGCTGTCGTTATGCCTTGGGTATGCCAATCACGTAGCGACTGTTGTACGGACTGTCCACAAAAAGGACCATGCGTGTGTGATCAGCGCAACGGATCCGTTGAACATTTTACGGACTTTACAACCGTCTGTAGGACTGTCGCAACGTGATAGGCATATTTTAGTTGTTTTTAATCTAAACTTTTGTTCTAAGACGAATCAGCTATTTGAATACTTGTATCTTTTTGGCAGCATATTTGATACTGTTCTTTGTTAGCGAAAGACACCAGGGGGTTAGAGACCAATAGTGGCCTATGTTTCTAACCGCTCTAAAAACACCTCCTTAATCATGACGAATCAAAAAAAAAATTTAGTTTGAGAGTTTAGTTGCATTTGGAAGATATTATAATTTAAGCTCTTAACCCTCTGAACTGAAGTTTGGGAATAAAACTGCCTAGCTACATGATTCTCTTTAGTCTTTTAAGAAATAGTTTCTCGAAAAGTGTTAATAGGACTGGTAAAAATGAGATTGCCCTGTATGAGGCGACTTATGATAGAAGATTACTTTGCTAAGGTATAGCTCTAATTTGTACTACCCAGTGATGTGGAACTTATCATTTTTTTTAAAGCAAGCATTATATAAAAGCTTGAGACTCAACAAAGGGTAGTTCTTTCAGGATTTGGACAGGTATAAGTTCATAACTTGGTGATTTTCTAATAGAAAGCTTACGAATACATGAGCTGGTCTCTTTTAACGAAGCAGGAGACATTAGGCACTTATGTTTTCATTATATTCTAAAGGGTGATTTTTTAGCTGGTTTGGTTTTGGCAACACTGGTTTTGACAGCTGACGTGTGTTAAGTACCTTGTGTCACTGTCAAACAGCTTCAGTTTGGTTTGCAATTTAACCATGGATCGTCTTACAAATGAACAACGCTTGCAAATTATTGAATTTTACTATCAAAATTCGTGCTCGGTTCGAAATGTTCATCGCGCGCTGCTTCCATTTTATGATCGGCATTCTCGACCTTCTGAGCAGTCTATTCGGAAGATTGTGACCAAATTTCGCACCAAATTTACTTTGTTGGACATTAAACCACCAACACGTTTACGTACTGTGCGTAGTGAAGAAAATATTGCGGCCGTATCAGCTAGTGTGATAGAAGACCGCGAAATGTCGATTCGGCGCCGTTCCCAGCAGTTAGGCCTTTGTTACAGCACTACGTGGAAAATTTTGCGGAAGGATTTGGGCGTAAAGCCTTTTAAGATACAGCTGGTGCAAGAACTAAAGCCAGCCGACCTACCACAACGCCGAATTTTTGGTGAATGGGCTCTTGGAAAGCTGGCCGAGGATCCGCTTTTTTATCGAAAAATTGTGTTCAGCGATGAGGCTCATTTTTGGTTGAATGGGTACGTAAATAAGCAAAATTGCCGCATTTGGAGTGAAGATCAGCCAGAAGCATTGCAACAGCTACCAATGCATCCCGAAAAAGCCACTGTTTGGTGCGGTTTATGGGCCGGCGGCATTATTGGGCCATATTTCTTCAAAGATGATGCGAATCGCAGCGTTACTGTCAATGGTGAACGCTACCGAGCGATGATAACAAACTTTTTTTTGCCCGAAATGGAAGTTCTTGACTTGCATGATATGTGGTTTCAACAAGACGGTGCCACATGCCACACAGCACGCGAAACAATGGCGCAATTGCGAGGCGAGTTTGGTGAACAGTTAATTTCACGTTTCGGGCCGGTCAATTGGCCGCCTAGATCGTGCGATTTGACACCATTAGATTATTTTTTGTGGGGGTATGCCAAGGCTAATGTGTATAGGGACAAGCCCGCTTCGATTGACGCACTGGAAGCCAACATCCATGCATTCATTCGTGAGATACCGGCCGATATGTGTGAAAGAGTATGCCAAAATTGGACTCAGCGGATGGGCTACCTGAGACGCAGCCGCGGTCAACATTTGCATGAAATTATCATTAAACATTAAATTGCAAGGTTCAAACTATCGATTCAAATAAATATTTCATTCATTTTTTCGAATTTTTTGTGTTTTTTTTTTAAAAAAAGTTCTAAACCTCTTAAAAAATCACCCTTTATCAGCGAACTCAATGCGTTCTTTTGCCCGCAGGTGGGATTTGAGCACGTTGAGCGGCATTTGCTGCAGTGAAATAAACTCGTTGACCGTTCTCCAGATGCACTGCCAAATGTGTAACAATCGGCTAGCGTTCGTGAATGGGAAATGAGAATATACGCTTGTTGAGAAACGCATTTATTTATTTTTGTACTAATCGTTAGCATTTGTTAATTATGATATTGTTTATTCATTCATTTCTTTTCATTCCTAATAATTGCTTTCCATTTGTTGGAATATGTAATGTTATTTTAATATTTTTCTTTGGCTGACCAAACAGTACATAAAGTTTCTTATTGTTCGATCGAAATGCAATTATAAGTATATTATATTATATTATTATATTATAAGTAACGTCAGTGCTCTCACTAGATAACTAGTGGTGCTTCCGTTAAATGCAAATCATATTCGCATGCAAGTTGTGCTTGTTATCTCTTGATGACGAACTCAGCTGTTTTCGCCTATGAGAGCAACAAACTTGGCATTCTTTGGAGATTTTGTATGCAAAGCATACGAGTAGTGCAAGCATTCTTTTCTTCACTTTTGTAGCAACCACCGAGCAGAGCAGTCGTGTCGCGATCGAACAATACCGAGCCATTTCATACAGTCCGCATTTGATTGATAGATCGTAAATCGTAATAAAAAATCATTATAACGTTTGATTGCTGCGTTTTAATTAATTGTTCGGCGATTCCCTATCAACGCCAAATCGCCTCATTGCAGCTTACGTATCGACCAACTTGATAGCGCGTGATTTCATCATTGGGATCAGGAGCTTGAAGACCAAAACTCACCTGTCACTGCTTTTCGTAACATATTTGCAGATGTACTTGGTGGACTTTACTGAACTACAATACTCCACGTTACAATGCGCCTTGAATGTTTTGGAAAGATGCGGCGAATACGGAACAACCCAAGAGTTGGCGACCACGAAATCATTTCCTTTCACTTTGACTGTGATTGTTCTACCGCCATCATCAGATGATCGACGCCGATACAGTGGATAACCATCGTTGCCAGTGATGGTCTCATTAGTCAAATTTCTAAATTGTTATAACCTCACAAAATAAATATCATCGTTGGCAACTTACCGTTTTAAAATAGAATTCCACAAAAAAAGAATCGATCATCAATTAATTGCACAATCCGAAATTAACGTTTTTATTGATACAAAAATGATTGTCACACAAATTTTGTGAAAAATCAATTGTCGGAAAAAATTGTAAAAAAAAAATTGCCAGAAAGTAAAGAAATATATATTGGAAAATACATTTTCTTCATAATTTTTTTTTTTCGGGGATTTTTCGGGGATTTTTCGGGAATTTTCTTGGGTATTCTTCTTGTTTGGCTGGAGAACAGTCCAGAGTTTTTTTTGGGTCGTCTGAGCGTAAACTCCGTTAAGACCTTTCGTAGGCACTTTTAAGGCTTTTGGTTTCACTTTAGTAGGGAAACGAGCAATCTTCCGAAAGTTCCCAATAACAACACCACACACTGACAGTTCGAATAGGGACTAGGGCAGCAACTTGACAACGTTTCAAGAAATAACAATCAACACTAGTTCTCTTTATAGTTTTCATATAATTTATTTTCTTAGATTTCCTGTTTAGTTTTGGTTTTAACATTTTCCATCCGAAAACAAAACAGATACACACACATATCATTCATCAAATCATTTGCGTAAAACAAGGGTGTAAATTCATGCACAACAAAGCCAACTAAAAACGAATAATAAAATTAACATTTTGTATGAATAGGTAAGGTATATTCAGTAGGTATAAATAAATAGAAACAAAAAACTTGTTTATACCGTTGTTAGGAAAAAAAGAAATAAAACAGATGAACTACGACTGTTAACACCTAGGAAGTTTGTATTTTTTTTTTACATGTAGAGCTTGAAGTCTTCTTCTTGTCAAGGATGTGTAGACTTTTGGAATATGTAATTCGATATATTAATATTTTCATTTATTTCAACTAAATTAACTTAGTTCTTATCGAGTGATTTTATTATTTTCTTAATTTGTTTTTCTTTTTATACACATTAAATAAATTGCTTGTTTAAATTTTTTTTAAGTTTTATTTTTCTTCAACATTTAGATGAGTTATTTTAATCTTAAGAGGGAATCAGTAATTTTTACACAGCTATTTAAGATTTGTTGTGGTTTGTAGTTTTTTTTTTTCTTTGTTTCTCGTTTTTACAAAAAGGATATTCAAAAATGTAGAAAAGTCTTCTTTTTTTGTTATTAAATTTGTTTATTTTACTTAGCTTTTTGGGAACTATTTATAACTAGATACATATATAATAATTTAACTAACAATAACATTTTACTAGGGATTTGTTGTTTTGTTTTTAATTATTTTAATTATTTTAATTAAAATTCTACTTCTACGAGGAATGAGTTTAGAGAATAAAATAAATATGTACAGTGCGTTTTGGTATTTGTTTTTGTTAATTTTTTATTTAACATGAAATTAGAATTTTTTTTTAGTAAAAATTTAACTACAAAATTGGGAAGAAAAATAAACGGAACGAAAAATTGAATTTAGAATAATGGATCTGATCCATTTGCATCGCAAGGATCTGCTCTGATGCATGGTTCCGAGATGCCGCTAGAGGAAGACTCTTCAAATGGTACTTCGTCTTCGTCATCGTCGTCATCATGTTCGGGCCGAAAGGGACTGCAACTATCGATGATTGGTTCGACAACATCGCAATAGGGATAAATGTTGTATGTGCTAAGGAGAGTTGCTGGCGGCGAAAATGTATAGCTGCGGTAGTCCTGATGCCATGCCAATAGCTGTTGGTCCGGATCGGGGTCCTGTTGGTCATATTCAACATAGAGCCCATTGTCGATGTTGTCGTCTTCTTCCCATTCTTCGGATGTAGGTGTCGCCACACCAACGTCTAGCGCCAATTTCGGTTGATCCTATTTGCGACGGCGTATCTTTGCCACCTTGTTTTCTTCGTCGCTGTCCTTGGCTTGTTGCTTCTCGTTGCCAGACTTTATCGCCGAAATGAGGAAACGCAGCTGCATCAGTTGAACGGAAGTAACGCGAGGATTGCTGCAGTTCTCCAGCCACTTAAGGAACTTCTCGCCGTGCTCGATGGCTTCCGTGTCCTCACAGTCGGAGGAGTATTTGGCGCGCTCTTCCTCGTCGGTTTTATTCGAGTTGTTGTTGTTATTGTGGGTATTGTTATTATTGTGGTTGTCATTGTTATTCAGATTGTCGCTGTTGTAGCTGGCATCGCTGTCACTGCCCACGTGCATGTTGTGGCTGCTGCTGGCACTGCTGTTGTTTTCCATTTCGCGGTCTGCGTCTGCATGGTTGTCCGCTGAGTTGTCGGTGTTGTTTGGGGTTGCATGACCACTGCCGCTGCTGTTGTGGTTTAGCTTGTACAATAAGTTGTCCAACGCATCCTTGGAGGTGTTTGTCGACGCTGTATCGGCTTCGGATTTGATGATGGGACTGTGCGCCGGACTGGGCGTCTTTGCAGATGCAGATTTCGCCGACAGATCTTCCGGTTTCGAGTTGCTAGTTACTTCGTTTACGTTATTGTTGTTCATGGCGTCTGTGCTGTGAGGAGAGCTGGATTCTTTGGTCAGGTGTGAGTAGAGAATATTCTCGAATTGTGGCTTCACGTCCATGGTTGTGGAGGTCGGGTGGAGAGTACTGTGCGGGGCCAGGGAGTTCAGACTTGCGCCAAACGCTTTACACCAGTTAAACCAGGCCGAGTTCTTATCGTCAAGACTGCCCGATGGAGTCGATGACGGAGTCTGCGGGGTCGATGAGATGGGTGGCGTTGAGGTATGCGCGTGGTGCTGGGGCGTGGACGAACGTATCGGTGGACTGGACGAACTCTGTGGGTTTGGTGGGTATAAGCTGTTTAGCCCCAACATAGCCTGTTGCGACTTCAACCAGTACAGCAGGGGGTCGTCCATTGCAGGGATACCTGTACCTAACGATGGCGCCAGTGATGGCGATGGACACTTCATTTTGTTCTTCTCATTCGCGCTCAGATTCAGGCCGTAGTTGTCGCTGGAGTTCTTCTGCTTGGCCCAATTTTTCACTGACAGACCTTGCGGCACCCGATCTCCGTCATTACTTCTCGGACTATGCATGGACTGACCCTTTGGCTTGCAATTGCGCAGCGAATTCGCCGTCAGACCATTGAGGCTGGACATTGTTGCCGCTAGGCTCGGATTAAGCTGGGCAATCAGATTCAAATTCGATGTCAATTCGCTGAAACTAATCGCTAGCGGACTATGACCCAATCCTGTCAACCCGGACAGGTGACTCAAGCTCGAAAGTGGGCTTATGGCCGCCAGGGAGGGGTCATTTTGTCGAGACAAATCAGCACCATAGCCCTTGTTCTTGACTCCATTCATGGCGGCTAGTTCGGCGTTCTTGTACGCATTGTAATCTGGCGCCAAGCCATTGAAGCTGAGATCGGAAAGTGCCTTGTTCGTGCTGAAGTCCAAGCCATTCAATGGGCTGCGCTTGTAGGCCAGGTCCTCGTACTTGATTTTATTGGAGAAATTCAGCGGCATCGATGGATCCATCTTTTGACGCTTCTCTGGCGGTCCGCCGAGCAGCGCTGCAGCTCCGTCTACCAACTTATCTGACAGCGAGTCGGCAGCCATTTTGTCTGAAGCCGATTGGCGCGACATAAAGCGAAGCTTATCCTCGTTCTTACACCAGCCCCGCAGTGTAGACTCAGGAACTCCAATGTCGCGCGCCACCGAAGCCTTCGACTCACCATCGTGAATCCTCTGGATGGCATGGATCTTATCACTAGGGGTCAAGCTCCGCAAGGGGCGCTTGCCCTTCGTCGTCATCCGGATGTTCATTTGTTGATATGTGGATATATCCACCTTTAGGCCGTTCAGTTGAGCGGTTGTTGGATAAATTTCTGCAAAGACAAGAAGGAGAAAAATGTTCGTTAATTATCTTCAAACAGAAAGGATGTCGTTGTAGTCGCCTTCCTACCCTCAAATTGGAATGCAAAAATTCTCACGAATCAGAACGATTCGCGTCGCGATTTAAAATTCCAATTGCCCCCTCGAAAAATTAAAACAGAACGACTTGAAACAACCGAAAAGGATACGCCTGCCTGATATTCAAATCTGTACACAGTGCGAACGAAGGACGGACAGTGGGTATACGTGTATATTGTACAGTGTACACGCACTTCAAGCCTAAAATGCAAAATCGCTATATCGCATTGACAAAAAGAAAAGCACAACTACGCGCCGCCACCACGGATGCACGAATGAACAACGAATCGCAAAGGAGCACGTGGTTGGCCATGGCTACAGCGGCGGATTCTGCAGTGATTTATGGTTTGTTTACCTGTTTTGCTTTGCTGGTAGTGGTGGTGGCGGGGACAGCCCTAAAAACAAAAGAAACAAAATACAAACTTCTCCAAAGGATGCTTGCATATGCAGATAGATATGATTTACGCAACACACACACACACACTCGCACCAACAAATTCCTATTTGGGGTTGGATATGCGTGTTGTGAAGGAGAATGGGATGTAACTCCGCCCTATAACTGGTATGAGGCAGTATGACCAGTAGAGGTGGTGGGTGCGGTTGTGGTAGTGGTATGAAAAGAACCTGTTTACCATGCGCTGGGATTTTTTTGTTTTGCTCATTTTCGCAAGGCTTTTATTTTGTTTTTGCGGGTGAGATTGGAACGACGAGACTGTTACAGTTGTTGAGCTCTCTTTAGAAGACGTCGACTCTCTTACTGGAAGCCGTTCAATACATCTGCATTTGAATGCGCATAGATATAGGAATAGGATGCATCGAAGAAGTGTCGTCGGTGTCGCGTGTGGCTCTCAATATTGGAATGGAATTTGATAGGTAGTGCAGTTGCAGTTGCACATGGCGGATGATGATGATGTCTGTGCGGTAGAATTCAGTTTGGGGCCGAATAGGTACATGAATTAATTGTTGTCTTCATTGCGAATAAGTTTAGTAGGGATAGGGGCGAGACCTAACAGTGTATTTTTAGGTCGCTCTTGAAATCAAATCCATAAGAAAGAGGGTAACTTGTTCTATAATTTATATCTGAATACCTTCCTAAATGTATAAATAGCCTGACGGGTGACGCGTGAGTACACAAATACACTTAGGCGTACCTTAATAGTTAACAAGCCTACCAACAATACGGATGTGTAGAAATAAGTCAATAAATGCAATGAATTATCAACAGAAATTACCAATAAATGGACAAATAAAATAAGGAGGATGATTCATTATTAAAATTATATACTTGTTAGATTCCAAGTCATTTACCTACCTACTTGCATAGGTTAAGTTCCTTTTTGAGACTACTGTCTTAAGCAGGCGCTCAAGATTCTCAGCGGATTAAAGAAAAACACACATATAAACTACCAGTGCTGTCATTCGAAATAATGTTTAACTGGCATGTTATTGAACAAAAAAAAACTTGTATGACAAGTGGCACGTGACTGGCTTCAAATTGACCCCTTTCCATCATCATCACTAATAATTAAACTGTTTTATTCATTGTAGAGGTAAAGGTTAAGCTTTCAGTTGGAAATAATGCATTTCTTCGACTTCAAACAAAATATATAAATAACTACTGCTGGTCAGGTTTTTTGTATTTAAATGATTTAAAAGACTTATTTAAGAAAAACAAAATAAAACGACTATTTAAGAAAAATAAATTGAGAAATTGTGACAAAAAAAATGATATTCTAAAGATTTTTGAACAAATTACTGCAAGATTTCAATGAAAATAGAAAGCTAAAGAAAAAGTCATTGGTGTAAAAATTTAGCTGAATACCTATACCTATACAGTGAAAGCTCGCTTATGCGGACAGTGGCGATCTTGCAATGTTTGTCCATCCAAGATAAAAAATGTTTTTTTAAGCAAATACTATTTTTAGTCATTTAAACATACCTAGGTACTGCTACTTTATTTAAAACAGAAAAGAAAATATTTCACAATCCAAATAAGATTCAAAATATTTTTAACTACAATAAGTTTTAAGAGTTTTTACATTAGGTATGTTAACAAAATTAGTGAACATTTCTTTGTTGAAACTTCATAAAAATGGCGATAGAGTGTTTCGCGAAGCCCATCATTTCACAGATGGGCTATCTTTTTGGTTCAAACGTCAACAAAACTTGTAGGATAACAAAGCCGTTTTGTAATGGCCAGAGTACCTAGTGTTTTTTTTTTTTCAAATATTGCCAAAAAAACGCACAATTCCCATTACTTTACCCTCTCTTCTTTTACCTAATACATGTGATAAACATCAGTTTTTAATTCTAAAATGTTTTTATTCTGTTTTCTGGACTTTATTATACACTTTTTAGTAATTTTTTAACAAAATCATGCTACAGCCTTATAAATTCTGTTTTGTTTTCCTACAAGTTTTTTAGCTGTCACTTGGTTTTTTCTTCTTCATATTTGACACTGACTGTCGCGAACTACCCTATTGCAGATCGACAAGAAACTAAGGTGGCAAGCTCTCAAGCAAACCAGGGATTTGTAGGCTGTCTTTAGAGAATTGAATAAGATTATTTGCGGCATGTCTGCGTCGGGTCAAGGGAGTGTCCTAAGCAAATGTAAAATGTATGGTATCTACCAGAGACAATACTGAGACCACCAACTCCGGCCGATTTCCCGTTACTTAGCCTACAAGCTATATTTTTTATGGAGTGTACACATCTGGTGCGCTAGTATTGTTACATAGAAAATCGTATTGACAAATGTCACGAAACTTCAAAAATTCCGGCTCACCAACACACTCCCAGCAGATATGAGACACTTCCGCTGTGGGCAAAGTTGCTTGCAGAGTTCATAGAGTTTTATCCGTTAAATTTAAAATTGTTCGTTACGTGTGGATAATATTTTTTTTTGGGAATAAGTGCACATTTGCTTAAAATGTTCATGAAAAATTAACAATGTAGATTGGTTGAGGGAAAATGAAAACATTTTGAGCAAATTTTCTTCATTATTTAAGAAAAATTTACACACAAAATCGAAGTTAATAATATCCAAAAGCGGAAAATATACAACCATGTTTGTCCTAATATGTTTCTAGTATATAGAACATCAACTTTAGATAGTTTTACTAACCAAACAAATCAAATTATTCGCCTTTTAACAATTAATAATAACTAACCAATGGCATTCAGTTATGTAAAAATGTTGAATTCCCGAATTCTGTCACATTTCCCCACGGTTGCCGCGGTTGGCAGCATTTACTTTTGTAGTTTTTGTGTGTTTTTGCATGTCACAATGATTCTTTTTTGACATAACACCGATAGGAATACAAAATGGCGAATTTGAAAAAAAATTGAGGGGCCCAGCGGCAAGAGGATTGTGAGTTGGGGGTCTCAGTATGGTTTGTCTATGGTATCTACCATATGATTTTTTTCCATCTGAGGGATCTACCCACCCAAGAGAGAGATGTCCGCAATTGAAGATTTCACTGTACCTATTAACGTAATTGCCTTTCCAGCTTCTCACAAAAAGTTCTGTCTTTAATTTGACCTAAAAATGACAAAATTGTCAGCAAAATACAAAAATAACAGTAATGTATGCAGAAACATACTAAGCAGGTTATTACCTATCTGCAAGCGTTTTGAGGCTCTGTTAAAGCTTTCCCGAAGGAAGTATTAAAAAAAATTCACCTTAAATTGAAGGCGTTAATACTGAGGTTATGTTTAATGTGGGAGTATATTTAAGCTAAATCAGGGGTCAGATTCTGCAAGGCGAAACGATCAAACGTTTCCGTGCGCACGAATGATTTGCCCTATGTTTCGCCTTACAGAATGCCGACCCGGTGTTTAATAGGTGAGCCTTTGGGGTTTTACAAAAAATCATCTTGCTAAATACGTGTGTCAAAATCTTGTACCTAGTCTAATACCTCTCTATCAAAATCAGAACTGTTGCAGTCATTGGGTCGGAATTTAGTTTTGCAAAGCCGCCATTATAGCATTCAAGTAAATTTGAATACACTAATTTCACACCAACGTTTCTACAAAAATTTCGCAAAAAGCTGACGAAAGGCTAAACATTAAAAATGACTTTTTTTTATATATATTTTGGCATCAGAAATGACTGTAAAGCATATAAATTTTGCGTTTAAATTACCTACAACAGCACTGTTTGAAATGTATTTTTTGTCGCACCTACAGATGAAAGATGCCTGCATTTTAAAATTTGTATAAGAGTACTCAAGTGATTTAAGACTGACCAAACTCGAAGCATTCGATTTTGAAATTGTCAGGATAGTTCAGAAAATAAAAAAATCGATATAAGGTATATGCAGGTATGCTGTACCTATGCACCAAGTCCACATGGGACTCTATAGGTTCTAAACGCCAATCAGTCGCGTAGCTTTTATTTTTTGATGAATGGAAGGGCCAAATGTTTTGTTGCCGTATCGGAACGGCTTATATAAGTAGCTTTCTCAAGGCAATTACACCTACTTTCGGATATGCATGAGATGTTCGCATAAGAGTTGGGACATGGGGACTTTTAACTAGGGTCTACACATACCCAGAACATATTTAAAAATAAGTTACCAACCCTAACTCAACAGGTTTTAGTTGCAATGTATAGATTTACACTAAGAGCCTTCTTAAAAATCATTTCTGACCTTCAATTTAAATGTTTTCACAATTGATAAGTTTTTATGAAAAATGTTGTCACTGTAAGTTGGTAGAACTTGTACTTGATTATTAGTGACGCTTTATACATATAGGTACCGCACATTTCAATAGATGAGAATAATATTGTCGGTATCTATAAGTGGCGTATTTCAGTCCTAAATTTAACTAGGTATTGCAAGTCAACAAAACTAAGTCAACTGATGTGAAATACGTAAATACGACATTTTCACAAATTCTGTGACTTATAATATGAAGGTGTACAGTACACACATATACTCGGCGACTCACGCTACAGGCAGACTAAGTCAACCATTTAAATTGTGTTTTGTTTGAAAATATTGCCCATTCCTCCAGCAGGCAATAAATAAATTACGCGCAGCATGCAAATAAAGGGTGATTTTTTAAGAGGTTTAGAACTTTTTTTAAAAAAAAAACACAAAAAATTCGAAAAAATGAATGAAATATTTATTTGAATCGATAGTTTGAACCTTGCAATTTAATGTTTAAAGATAATTTCATGCAAATGTTGACCGCGGCTGCGTCTCAGGTAGCCCATCCGCTGAGTCCAATTTTGGCATACTCTTTCACAGATTGATTGGCCGGTATCTCACGAATGAATGCCTGGATGTTGGCTTCCAGTGCGTCAATCGAAGCGGGCTTGTCCCTATACACATTAGCCTTGGCATACCCCCACAAAAAATAATCTAATGGTGTCAAATCGCACGATCTAGGCGGCCAATTGACCGGCCCGAAACGTGAAATTAACTGTTCACCAAACTCGCCTCGCAATTGCGCCATTGTTTCGCGTGCTGTGTGGCATGTGGCACCGTCTTGTTGAAACCACATATCATGCAAGTCAAGAACTTCCATTTCGGGCAAAAAAAAGTTTGTTATCATCGCTCGGTAGCGTTCACCATTGACAGTAACGCTGCGATTCGCATCATCTTTGAAGAAATATGGCCCAATAATGCCGCCGGCCCATAAACCGCACCAAACAGTGGCTTTTTCGGGATGCATTGGTAGCTGTTGCAATGCTTCTGGCTGATCTTCACTCCAAATGCGGCAATTTTGCTTATTTACGTACCCATTCAACCAAAAATGAGCCTCATCGCTGAACACAATTTTTCGATAAAAAAGCGGATCCTCGGCCAGCTTTCCAAGAGCCCATTCACCAAAAATTCGGCGTTGTGGTAGGTCGGCTGGCTTTAGTTCTTGCACCAGCTGTATCTTAAAAGGCTTTACGCCCAAATCCTTCCGCAAAATTTTCCACGTAGTGCTGTAACAAAGACCTAACTGCTGGGAACGGCGCCGAATCGACATTTCGCGGTCTTCTGTCACACTAGCTGATACGGCCGCAATATTTTCTTCAATACGCACAGTACGTAAACGTGTTGGTGGTTTAATGTCCAACAAAGTAAATTTGGTGCGAAATTTGGTCACAATCTTCCGAATAGACTGCTCAGAAGGTCGAGAATGCCGATCATAAAATGGAAGCAGCGCGCGATGAACATTTCGAACCGAGCACGAATTTTGATAGTAAAATTCAATAATTTACAAGCGTTGTTCATTTGTAAGACGATCCATACTTAAATTGCAAACCAAACTGAAGCTGTTTGACAGTGACACAAGGTACTAAACACACGTCAGCTGTCAAAACCAGTGTTGCCAAAACCAAACCAGCTAAAAAATCACCCTTTACATGGTCCTTAGTCCAGCTTCTCATGACTCTTCATTTGTGTAAATTATTATTTGTTGATTTTTAAAACGTATCTATTAGGGCGAAATTCAAAACGCATCATTTTATTAAGCCTTTGCTTAATAATTCATAAGAGTCCTACGTCTACCCATACTTAGCGAAACTGTCTTCGACCTGCATCATTGTTTATAAAATTAAGGAAACGATTTAAAATTTTTCTTCATTTAGTCTAGAGTATTCAACAAATTTTAAGTTACTATACCTATGCACTAGGAAGGTACCTACCGACCTAAGCCAAGTACCTACTTTTAAATACGCGAGGCTAGAACGGCAATTTCTAAGCCTTACTGTGGAATTTAATGAAATATTTATCAATCGTATGAATGCAGATATGCATCCTAAATACATACAACAAATTGAGTGAAATCATATTAGTTGCAAACCCCATATGTATGATCTTTTGTAGGTAGAGGTACTAAAAATTCCACCCATTTTTCGATTTATCTCCTAAAAACAAGTTCCAGTTCCACTAGAAAAACATCAAGATAACCTGCCACGTGGATAATCACTTTTATTTTCTTAATAAATTCCTTTTCTTTGTTTTGATTATATCTTGTTTAATCTAACAACCCCCAACCAACGATAGCACTTCATAACATCATCACGAAAGTGCATAGTGTAAAAATGTAGCCAAATTCTCTTTCCCTCTCGTTTTCTCTTATTTTTCCAGCGACTTCCATACTGACGTCACGGCCAAACATAACCGACAAAAAAAAAATGTTTACCTATCCTATTCCTATACTTATAAATTGTCTGAACATCCTGCTCCTTTTTCGTCCTAGTTCGCAAAAACCAAACGATACAAATAAGACGAAAAGGAAATGAAAAAAAAACTTCTCTTTGTACTTGATCCCAATTCATATAAAAATTACTGAATGTAATTTGATAATGATGTTATATGGTGTCCCTTCGCATGAGTTTGTGTCACTGTATGCGTCACTGCACTACGACAGCGCAAGCGAATTCGCCGACAAACAGTAGTTGATTTCATGTGCGGATATAAACATTTTATGAGATTTTTATGTAAATAATCAGCTGATTTTTGTACGTGACTTTTGACATTCAGACTGCTTTAAGGGAAACATTATGCCCCCAATGACTGGCTCCATCAGCAGCAGCAGCACTTGTCCTATCGCACTGTCTGCCAGTGTTACGGTCTGGAGTTTGCGGTGTGGTGTGGTGATACTGCTGCAATGCATGGTATGCATTTGAGTTGTTGTTTTTTGTTACCACTTTTTTTTTATTTGTGGGATCCTGTAAAGTTTGTGCGTTTGTTTACTGGTGGTTTTTGTTGTGTGTTTTTGGGGGAAGTTGGGTGAAACTCTTCGTGTAATTTTATTGCGGATAACGTACTCGCTGGTGCTGGAGTCGTGTGTTGACTACAACATTTTACTCGCATTAGCTTTTGGCCCCGAGTGCACTCAACTGGTGTGCCGGATTTTGTTTTGATAAGAGATAGGAGCGGCGTTTAGTGTGGTGGAATTGAAATTGATGGTGATAATGATTATGATGCTACAAGTGGAAAGTTTTACGTTTCACATACATTTTGCTGTTATGCAGGAGTGCAACCAATGGCAGATTAGGAAGGTGGGTTGAGCTTAGTCTACTGGTTAGTTTGAGAATGCATAGATTATTCGGCCGAATGATAGGCTGAGTGGTGCTGCAATGAAATTGCGTGCAGAGCGTGGTTGATAAAGGTATTTATATCGTAAAATGTTTCAAGTGCATATAGGTACCTGTCCTCGATCATTATGTACTTCGATGGTGAGCAAACCAAACTCCATTTAAAGCCGTTGGACAACTTTTGTTTCAGAGCGAGTGTGTCTTGTTTCTTAAATAAGGGGAATTTTAAAGAAGGCTCAATCAGGGCGCAGATTCCTTATAACAATAATCTTCTGGACGATATCGTTTTTCAAACTTTGATGACCATAAGAAGCTATATTCTGCCCGAAGTTGTTTCACTATCGACAGCTTTCATTAAATTTGTCGAAAATGAACTCAATTAAGGTCTCAAACTCGTAATTTTTGCACTTGGCACTCTGAAAATTACGGAATGAGTGCCCAGGTAAATCTAGGATTTCAAATAAAGACCTTAGGTACTAATGTTTCGGTTAACACCAGGTCTGCATCTTCCTAGTCACAAACTTACGAGTAGAACAGTCAACGATTATTTGTTGTTTCTGTGTAAGCTGTGAACCGATTTTTAATTTTAATTGGATTATCTTTATTTATAGTAGCTTTTTAAACTTGAAGCAAGATTCAATTTTTAAAATCTTTTTTGAGGTCATATAGCTCACGTTAAACTTCATCGATTTTCAGAGCAAATTGTATCACACTTAATTTCGTTGGATATTGAAATGAATACACTTTGGAATCCTGAGTAGCAGGTTTATTCCCCAAAAAAGGGTTACTTGTGGTGTAATGTTCTGGAAGTGGAATAATCACGTAAACAGACCTCGAATTTGTTCTTGACTTCGGTACATCGCGAAATATTTGATCGCACTGCTGTTGTTGTAAGTCTGTATGGGAACACCAAAACCTCTCAGTTTTGCGGTGTTCGACACAAAACGCAATCTCACCGTGAACATGTTTGGGATTTTTGCTAAAGATAAAAGTACATAAAATCTTTCAATTATTCATAAACTCCAGCCACAGGACCAAAGTGTGTTTCAGACGGCCAATTATTAAACCGAGCAGGAGAAAACTAATCCAGAACATTTTTCAAGCTGAACGCGATTCCGAAGTATGTAGAAAGCAATATTGTCAAGTCTAGTAATATGGAGGGCAACCTGGAATAGTTTTTGGAGCATCATGCTATATATTTTACAGCACTGTTTCCAATGGAACCGTGCAAACTCTTCCAGATTGGACGGTACGGTAACTATGGCAACGACTTGTATTTAGCTATATCGACCGATAATAGCAACTTGTTACCTTTCCCATATTTGAAAATATGAATAAGCAGGCACAATTAAATCACTTGAATAGGTACCTCCCTGCGACACTTTTTGGTAACCAAGTTTTTATGATTCGTATTCCAAACCTTGTACGTTGCTTTAAGTCTAGTGAGAAATAATAGAATCCAGTAGGCACATTTGCAACAGAAACAATGTAAGTCGAACAAGCGAGCAACAAATTAAATACAGAAGGCATGTATTTTCTGTTCTGCTTCTTGTCACTAGATGGCTGTAGGTAGACACTCTTTGAACACGTACATATTTTGTACCGTCGAAAATAATTAAAATATCAGCAGATCAATCAAGGTACTTTGATATACACGTTCGTCTTATGCTTGATTGATTTTTTTTACTATAACTATACTCTATAAGAATGTAGTTCATCTTTTATTTTGTTTGGCTTAAATATTAACATTAATATTTTTGTTAACCAGGTTTCGAAACTGAAAAGTTGCATGCTCCTTTAAAAATAAAAGGGTAGTCCACCACTCTCCACGTCTAGTGGCTGTGTAAGGCCAAACAAAATCAGAACTCGGAAAACGGTCTATGTTGGGTAAAAGCGGGTGATTCGTATATTTGACGATCACTGATCATACTACCATAGACAAATTAATATATAATATATATAGATACTACTTATCATGGATTTTATTCCACATTCTCGCAAAACCTTAAAAACAAACACTAGTGCTGGAAAGTTTACTTTATTGGATATTTCAATGACGAAAAACTATCTCGTGGATGTTATCATTAATTGTTTTAATTATTTTCAGTTTGTAAACCAAACTCAGCTGCAAATTGTTTGAATTATCTCTTTACGGTTGTCGCACCTAACTGAAGTAAGTTTTTGTATAAAAATGTAGAAGATGCTAAGACAAACAAATGTAGGCATATTACGTTTTGAATGCCCGAGATCGAAAAAGGAAAAGCTTTAAGGATGCCAGTTTAAAAAATATGCGAAGGCGACATAAATAATTACTGTCAGAGGGAAACGACATCCCAATGCCATACTGGTGAAGACTTCGCCACGTAATGCCCAGAAGGTGTTGGTTACATGAAAGATGAAAATAAATTGCACTCTTTTCTTATATGCTTCGTTCTTACGGCAAGTTATGGGCGACTGTCTGCGGTTGGCTTACAGAAATACAGTGCGGCGAAAACATGTCGCGACGTTTATAAGTTTCCGTCGAATTGGATAAATGGCTTATTGTTCTTACCTACCAATAAATTTATAAATTAGCCTAATGTAAAAAATCTGTTCGACACCGCAAAGTGTTCAATGTGTTTCCAAGCTTGAAAGTGTTATTATTTTAGTCAGCAAATGAATTGTGTTCCTTTGAAAAAATAATAATCCGATTTGGTGGATTAGCCGATGAGTAAAGGATTTTGTAGAGGCATGCAATAAAACAGTTTTGGAAGTTTCCCAAGAACTCGTGATTTTAGCCGAAATTAGAGCACCTGCTTATGAAATACACCACAAGATTGAAATTTTTATACATAGGGCATACAAAATACAGCATAACTTTCCGTATTGATATGTAGACACGTACACCTTTTTCTATTCATTTCATAGGAGTTCTGAGAATTTGTCAACCTTTGTAAACAGGTAGATATGGTGCTACTTGGTATGTTAGAAAGCGTTATTAAATACAACCACGATATGATGAGAAATACCTAAATGAAATACCCTTTGACGTTTCGGAACCTAAATACATTGCGTTTTTTTTATTTGGCATGAGTATAGATACCCTGCTATCTTAGGTGCCCGACTAATATTTAACAGTATAGATATAAATAGATACAAATAGGGCAATAGGCATTTTACCTGTAGTTTTTGATTAACAAATTTGAGGAAGTGCAAGCCGATTATCGCAGCGAAAAGAAAGAAAAAGGTACCGGGAATACTTTGAGTCAAAAGGGAAAATTAATTATACCTAATAGTAGTTAGGGGAATTTATAAAGAAATATGAGAGGACAACAGGAGCGTAATATATAGCTTAAGTCAATGTCCCATTTTATTCACATTGTGCATCGCAGACGTGACATTAGTAGGGTCCAATTTAAAGACTATATTGAAGTAGGTTTTTGTACATTTTTTAAACTAGCCCACATAATAAAATCATTATAGTTGAACATTTAAGCATTTTATATAGCGATCAGTTAATTAAAAAAATATTTGGTGAAGCAAGTCCTTCGAATACCTTAAGTCTCACAGCCAGTTCGTTTTCTATTTGGCAGTTGGCACTTGGCACGAATGCGAATGGAAGTAACCTATAGTTTTATACCCAGTCCAAACGGCTAAATTGAAAAAGTTCTCGCAGGACTTCTCCACAAGATGTGGATTGATGTTTTTACGAAGATCGAAACTGCGATCCAATCACTTATTCGCTGCGCCGACATAACGTCTCTTACGCCCTGTTATTCAAAAAATTCACAAGACATTTTAAATGAATGAATTCACCCATAGTCTTCATAATTGATTTTAAATAATAAACGAACTTTGACAGTTTTGACAGATTTTCTACGCAAGTTATATCTACAATTTTTTTTTTATAAAACACTGCGGTTAGCAACGTTACCCCAAGTTAAAAAAAAACCCTCCCAAGTATTCAAATTTCCAGTTCACATTTAAGCATATTATACAGTAGCGATAAAAAAAAAAATCCTAACTGGAACAGTAAAAAAGTCTGAAGCAATTTCGTATGACGATTTTGTTGAATTTTATTCAGAAGGAAAATCTTATTAGGCAGTTGACACCATACCAAAGACTAAAATTCAGTTTCTAAGAAAATTTGATTAGCCACACTGTAGCTCCATCAAAAGCAAATTGTTGTAGTGCGATAAAGACACGGGCTTCAGCACTAAATTTGTGGTAGTTTTCTAGGCACAAGGGACACCAAAATCTACGAATTAATCCTTCCAAATGTTCTCCCGGTCACTGTAATTTCAGTTTCAGTGACTTTTAGATTGTACTGTAAAAAAAATAAAAATAGAGAATCTATTCAATTCTATTCAATGCCTTGAAAAATTGAACAAAGTTACATGTCTCACAAAAACCAATCTCTAAGTCTAATTATTGCCTAGAAGGTTATCATACCCATGATATATTGTCCATAGCAATCCGCATTGCATGGCCAGTTCAAAATCTGATCGGGAATTAGCTACACATCAGGACTTTGCCTTGAGAGCCGTTCATACATTTATTTAATAACTTAATTAGCTGAGCTTTGGCCATCTATTAATTTAAAAGTCGAAATGAGCTATGACGATAGGCAGACTTCAGACAGCGTACAAAAATGTGTCTAATCGTTTAGTAATTGTTGCATTGTTGCTATTACCTGATACCAAGGAAGACATGAGCCTCTAGCTACTTTTTTTCAAATGTTCCGGTTTATAGTGTTTAACGTCGAACTGATAAATCAACTCCGATTGGTACATTTTCTTGCAACTTTAGACGGTTAGGTAGACACGAGCTTTTAAATGTAGATTTAGTCGGCTGGAGATTATTTCACTATTCGCCTGTTTTTTGTTTGATTTTAATTTCCATTTCTAACAATATCTACTCATCTAACAAAATAGGTTTCACGGCTGTGGTCAGTGTTATTATGCCTGCATAATTGTTTTTCCCTCGAGTAGTTGTGACCTCTTCCCTTTTGACCCTCAAAAAAGTCCCATAAGTTTAAGCAGCACTTATATTGTTTCAATTTAACCCTTTAAAGTAGGTATGCCCTTATTTACCGTGAACATAAATACAGTAAATTTTTTTTAATGGTAAATTGCTTACACATATCCCGCAAAGCTTATAATCATTTTTAGTTTTTTTAGCCCAAATTTTTCGTACTCACAATGGCGAAATTTTCCATACAAATTGCATATTGTGACCTACAAAATATTTAGTGTGAAGGTTAAAAATGATTATTAGTAAGGCCCATCGTCGTTGATGCACTGATATTATAAAAGGTTGTATTTTCAGTAAAAACAAATTTTCAATTTGTATATTTAATGATTTTTGTGATTGCCTATAAGAACAAATCGTTCTTTTCACTAATGGAATGGTCACAATGAAAACGAATAAAATAAGATAGGTACCAAGAAAGGAAAGTTTTTGACATGTACTACAGGTAGATAGAGGTACAGCTTCATCAGGTTTGGTTTTTCGCATTGGAGTTTGTCAATGCAAATTTTGAATATCTAGGGTTTATTTTTATATTAATTTGTGAAATACAACCGAGACTAATAAAATAGAAAGAAGATCTTAGTTTTCACATTGCTGTATCTCCTTGGTACTTTTAGACCGTTCAATGACAACTTCAAACTTAGGTCATAAATATTCCTTAGAACTCCTTTTAACAACTATACAGTTACAACTTAAAACAATTTAAGTGCAGAAGCAGCATTAATCTAAAGGATTCTTGGGGCGATGTTGAAACTTTATAAATGTTTGACATTCTCTAGAGAAGTACTGAAAAAAGCTATGTAGGTACTCTTTTTTATATTATATAAATTATTTCACTATATTTTGCAAGTTGTTTGGCGGGCGGATATATCTTTATATTGTATCTTTATTGTTTTAGCAAAATTGCGTAGGCATCTACCTCTAACCTTGTTAAGATAGGTAAATATCTAGTACCTACTTGGCTATAGAAAATAATAAAATAAAAAATCAACTTTTAACAGTGCGATAAGTATGTATGAGAGACAATATTTAGAAAGGTGTTGGACACTTTACAAAGCTTTATATGTATTGGTTTACAATTTTAAACTATTTTATTCATCTTTTTTTTAAATACATAACTTGTACTCGGTATGTTCAATTAAAATATGTCAATTCGTTTCTAAGCCTGGGCCTGTAACTTTCAGGAAAAGGCAGTGACCGCGTCAGTAAAAGTTTAAAAAAAAACTTGAATATATCGCTTATCGAGGGAACGTATTGAAAAAAGCTATTTTTAAATTACTAAAATTTAAAAACGGAACTATAAATGTTCATTGGTAAGGCTTGACATATTTCGCACAACTATCGAAAGAATTGCTTGGAACTAATCGTCAGTGAAACTACAAAAAAAAAAAGGAACTGAAACCATACCCTGGTACTAGCTGGTTGAGAACTATGTTTGATTCGCCAAAGCTTGTTCCTTTTCGACACGTTTAAAGCTACGATAGATAGCACGTGTAATATTTTTCGTGGCAAATTTTGACATTCGTTGATCACTCGTGTGTCTTTCGGGAGAGTGCGCTGAGTCAGCCTTTGTGATCAGACGCTTGCTAGGCTATCACACGTACAGACAAATTTAGGACAAATGTTTAAGGCATGTCAAAATTTGATATGAAAAGTGGCATGTGTAGCTTTTCGAAATGGAATTCCCCGCCTGAATTCCATTTTCTAACTGCGGATTGAAATGGCCACGTTGACAGTCATATCAAAATACTTTTGCGGATAAATATTTTGATTTACATGCTTTTAAAAAAAGACCAAAACCAAAAAAATTTCATATTAAAAAAAAAATATTTACAATGGTAACAAAATGGTTCTCTATAATTTGTTGTTACTTCCCTGACTTCTCCTATAAGAAACATTTAGGTAACAAAAATGATACCTAAATCCGCTCAAAGCTAGTCAAGATCAGAACTCGACTGACCTATAAAACTGTGACAGTGCCAAGATCGCTAGTGCACCCTACTATACCATCGCAAAGCCTATCACACTTTTCTAGCAACTAATTTTCTTAATTCCAATCATAAAATCGGACCGAAAGGTGCCAGATATTCAAAGGAAAAAAAACGCAATCCTAACGTCACCCATGTTGATGTACATTGTACACTTACCGAGATTTCCGAAAATCCTTCTACTTCCGTACACCGGTGGCGGTGATGTTGATGCGAGGAACTGATCGTAGATGGTATCCACAACTGAACAGCACTCAACTCTATTTTTGTGTTTTGCAATTTTCTTTTTTTTTACCACAACTTGTTGAGTATGTAAATTAATGATGCGCGCGATCGTCAGAGGTCGGAAATTCTTGCAAACTCCGTTTCTTTTACTTTTTAATTCACAAAATCCACGCAGCCCGCTTTACCTCTCTGCGCAGAGGAGACAATAAGCACATACGAGAACACTTTGCCAAAACACAAATACGAAGAAAAGGAAAAAGAAAAATCATAAAGCATTCGTCAAAAAATCACGGCGATGTCATTCAAAGTGTCGCGTGTTTTACGAGTATTTTTTTTTGTTGTTTGTTTTGTACTGTTGTTGTTTATATTTCCCTTTCGCTCTGTTAATTGATCAAATTAATTGCACCAAGTCTGCTGTGTTTGTTGATTAATCACTGATAATGCGCTGCTGAGATTTGCTTAATTATTTTTGTTGCACATCCTTTAGTTTTTGCTGTTGGCAGGTACACACGAGTTATTTTTTTGCAATTTATTTGCACACACTTATTTTGTTTGATATCCCTTGTGGTGTAAACAACACTAAATCACTTGGCAATTGTAATCCTTTTTTGTTTCTTTTTTAATTTATTGACAGCGAAGAAAATCCTTGATTATACCGATTCGCGGAAAAAAAAATATTTATCCTTATTATTGACTTTTGATAGTGTAGCAGTTGGAGGATAACACACATGAATAGCAGTGTAAGTAGCGCACACCGCCTTTTCGTGTCGGCAGCCAAATGTACAATGATTAATAGCGATAACTTGGTGCCGGATTGAAGGCATCTAAAAAGTAGGAAGGCAAAGGCAAGGCGACGACCAACCACCAAGAACTCCTTTTTGCGCCGCTATTGTTGTGTAGTACTTGTGTGTGACCGTTATTTGTGTGCCGTCGTAGTATGTTGTTGGTGTTTTGTTTCACTTGGTTCGGTATTCTCGCGTTGCTGACTTGACTGATCGACGAACAAGTCACGTATGGATGATGAGACGACCACGACGACGACGGCGACCAAATCTACTAGCATACGGCAACGGCAACGGCAACAATACACGTCGGCAACGACGGCTATGGGGACGAGCACGAGGACAACAACGAAACGACGATGATGCTGGCTGCTGATGACGGTGATACGGCGAGCACAACACACAACATCCACCAGCCCGAAGAAGAAGAAGACGTAGAAGAAGAGTAGTGTGTAGAGCAGAATAGGAAAGTATGTGCTCGAAAAGAGGACCTACTAATACTCGTGTATACCGTGCTGGGTGGTGTGAGGATGAGGAGGATATGTGAGGATGACGACCAAGAAAGACAACGAAGATGATGGTGGTGGATGCTGGATGACAACGACGACGATGATGATGATTGTGGATGCGATATATGCGCGACACCACAGTCCACGTCCAGTCAGCGACAGAAATTCCAACCGTGTAGCATATTCCCGATATTGTCCTTTCTCATATCGTGCGTTACGGTGTGGTGGTGAATACTGCGGTACTGGGTATGGGGACTCGACGTTTGAATTCTTGTTTGGCTTTTCGCGACAATAATTGTTATTGCTGCTGTAGGTCCTTGTTTCTCCTTTTGCATTCGCCTTCGCATACATGAAAAGATGCCGTATGATGAAGATAGATTTTTGGCAACACAAAGGTGAGCAGGGCACACATTTTTTGCGACAGCGAAGAATCACAGCAGGATAATAAATTGAGATGGAGAGTGTACAATATCTTGGTTCTCTTCTTATCCGTGATTCTCTCTGCTCCTTCTTCATAAGCTTGCAATGTTCTTGTGTGCTTGACCAGTGTCCATGTCCATTTGGCGGATGCCAAATACACTAAAATGTTTCACAAATACCTACAGCTGTGTGAGTTTGTATTGTGCTCATGTGAATATGTGATCGGGAGAGGAGTGTAGTGGACATGGACATGGACATGGACATATGCGATTGTTGGCGATTCCGATTCTGTGTGCTCTCTTCTACTGTGAGTGGCGAGCGCAAGACGTTAGATGATGCTTGCTGGATGGAGGAGCTGGAGCATCCTTTAACCGTTTCTCTACGGCTCGATTTAGCGCTGGTCAGTTAGAGTTAGAGAATAGGAAATGGGTGGGTTGGGTAGTCATACATGCACGACTGCGAGTGTAGACTTCTTGGACTTTGCCGCTCCTTAGATGTGTGCTGTACTTTAAAGTTTGATGTTGACCATGTACGATGTACCTAAAATCTTGCGCGTGTATAGAGTGTGTTCGGCCGCAAGTGTCCTTTCGTATTCTTGTTCTTCTCCTTGATGGGTTTGCTCGCGAGTCGTGTGTGTTATTATGTAAATTGTCCACCAAATAAGTGGGGTGGTTTATTGCTCTGATTTGGGGGTGGTTTTCCCGAAACGACACTGGAACACATACAGACGAACGGCGCTTAGTCCAGTTTCGGGCTACCCGCCCCTTTGTCCGCTGAGTGAATGATTTCAATTCAATGGTTGTCGTCTGTGGCGTGGTGGTTTTCGTTTTCACGATAGAAACTGCGTCGAGTGACCATTCAGTTTAAAATCGCCTCACACCCAATGCGTGTGCGTGTACGCATGAGAGTTCATCGTTCAGCATGTATTAAGCGACTGTGTGTGCGTCTAAGATTATTTTATATGTGTTGCCGTTTCTGTTCCTTGCTGCACACATATCCTTAGCTCACTGTGGTCAAGTAGAAAGTATTCCTATGTTTATCTTGTACTATCCTATGGCCTAGGACCGTATTCCCTTACCTTCTTGTACCTTGTACCTACCTAATGCGATTTGCGCGCACAATAAGAGTGTCCTTTCACCTAATGTTGTTGTTGTTGTTGATGTTGTAGTAATGTTTGTTTTTTTTTTTCAGTTTACTTTGAAATAAACATTTTAACCCCTTTGCCTCCGTTCGAATCTTTGTTGGCACATCCTTTCCGCTGTGTGAAGTGCTTCGCTCTGTCCCTTTTCGGGCTCGTGGGATAATAAATACTTGCGGATGACCACGGAAAGTTAACCGACTCCCTGTAGATGTGTGCGTGAGTGAATGTAACGGAATATTTTTAAAATTCAAATCTGAGGACCGGCCCGTATTTTCCGCACTCGTTGTGTATCTGAGGGTTCACGTGTAATCCTTGTGAAAGCGCAACTATAGTAACTCGACTCGAAAAGAAAAAGACACAGAAACTAGCGTAGATCCTTTCGCAACAAAGTTTGGCGGATATCTGAATAAAAGAATTCGCCTCATTCATGGATGGTGAACAAAAAGAGGGAACCTATCGTCCTGCAAGTACCTACAGCTACCAGCACACATTCGTATAGAGTCCGTGTTGTATTTGGGGGGACGACGACGACGACGAGAACTATCGTCGACGTCGTCATTGCCATATGTGGAGAGTCTCTTCAGAATCATACGCTTGCGGATATAGGTACATTGACTGACTGTAGGGTTAGAATCTACAGAATGGCGCTTTATTTTTTTTTTTTCTTGCTCAAGTGGAAGGCGAGCACACGCTAATACAGCATATAGGTGTAGGTACCGACGAATGGATATGTGTACCCCCTGCATATTTCCGTCTAGTCATGTGTCCAGAGAAAAAGAAAACTTAGCCCCCCGAGCACCCACATCCAGCCGAGCACAAGCATTTCTTTCTCATCGCTCACTTGTGCACATTTTTCCTTTCTTTTGAAAAGGTTCTGCCGTTCTTGTTGTTTTTCTTCTTTTCTGTGTTTTTGTCTTGTTGTTGGTGGTGGGACTCGATGTGTTGCGCGCTGCTGCTACTGCCTTATAGTTTCAAGAGTCCGTTTGTATGTCGTGTTGTTGTGTCCTTTCTTTTAATGAATATGCAGCCTGATGCCGCTTTCGCCGGAATGACATAGAAGATTATATTTATGTCCTGCTGATGATGAAATGCACACATGTACCTAGATGTATCTCGAAAGGTATAGCTATGTATGCAGCCTGCATGGTGGTCTGCACCTCGCGTAATACAGTTAGTGGCGAATCGTAGTTTTTCCTTGGCGGATAAGTGTTGCCATTCTTCTCGAATCTGTTCTGTTTTTATTTTTATAAAACAAAAAGCTGTGTAGGTACCAAGTGTTCGTCTTCCATTTTTATGCTGACCTTGAACCTGCTTCAAGTTGATTGAAAACCAACAGTTCAAGTACGGTCGTAAGCTGTCCAAATCTGAACCAAATCTATTTTAACACAAAAATCTAAATTTAACCTACAAAATTCACCAAAAAGAACAATAAAGTTTGCTCAAAAGATGTGAAAGTATCATCTTTTTTTAAAAAAGAGGGGTTGTTACGATTAACCTCTGTTACGGGGTGCAACTTACCAATGATTAAAAAAACTTATGTCATATAATTTTAAGAAAATTAATTAAAAAAGCTCATAAAAAGAACAAAATCGCAATTCGCTTGTTAAAAAAACTCCAAAAACTAACATCTTTTTTTTCACCTGTTTGTCTTGGCGACCTTTCGAGATATGCTGTTATTTTGTTCCTCAAGAAACGCTCGTTTTTCCCGAGTATTTGTTAAAATGGCTGATTGTCTTACTCCACGCGAAACCGCTTTTTTTCTTGGACCTGCCTTGAGTAAGGCCTTGCATCTTATACGACGAATGATGCATTCTGCACTTCATGTTTCAACTATCCCCGGCATGAAATTAAACATAAAGAGCACTATAAAATAAAAACCGAAGTCCGCCCAAAGCTCGTTTGTAAACACAGAAATAACCGTAATGACCAGATAAATTGAAATACGGATAAGACTGACGATGAATACAAAACTTATGTAGGCACTTCGTTTGCTTTGGAGAAGATCAAGATGTTTCGCTTTCACACGACACTTTATTTTAAAGGGAACCCTGAAATTTTTAAATGTTATAACTTTCCCTGTTACTTTGAACCCCGTCTTCCCCTTATACCTAACTTATTTGATATTGTTCGACTTGTTGATAGACTTCTTCTTCGTAAACCGCACAGGCGT
Source organism: Cheilosia variabilis (assembly GCA_951230905.1). NCBI lineage: Eukaryota > Metazoa > Arthropoda > Insecta > Diptera > Syrphidae > Cheilosia > Cheilosia variabilis. The sequence continues at coordinate 48,298,440 of OX579676.1, forward strand.
CTCAGCTTTTTCGGGAAACATTCCTAAGGTGATATCACTTAACAACGTCATGTCGATCCTGTGTTAGGTACCTAGCTCAGGTTCTAAAAATATCGCCATTCCAAAATATCTCATTCTGCTAATTTCTAGCGTCAAAAAGTGACGCCAACAACTGGCTCCTGATGGTCTCAATCTCTCATACTACCTACTTTCATTTTGAATATACAGAGATTTAAAAGCTCTGCCAGCTTTCTTATGATTGCGGCAGTTATTATGAAAATCCATTTGACAGCACAAAAGCCCAAATCGTAAGCTTTGTTTTAGTTAGGTACATTTGAGTGTATCTTGTTCAAATTTGTTAGCTATTTTTTTTACATTCAGTCGGGTTTCTTGGGAACTTATTTTTTTCAAATCATCTGTTCCTTCTTTTGTGAGCTTCCATAAATAATTTAAAGTCAGACCTAAATTTATTGTTAAAACAGAGCTATTAAATATGCAACGCATTTGTGCATTGTGTATGCAAATGAAAAACTCCTTGTTTTGCTATTTTTATAATTTGTAGAATTTTAAAAATGCAACTTTCCATTCTACGAAACGTAACTTTTACAAAATTCAGTTTTCAATCGCGCGCATCAATGGTTTACTTGCGATTTTCGGAGGGCCTGAGGACAATGAGCCTATAATCAGCCATAAATGAAAAATGGTAAAGACCTCCTCAAGTAACAATTTTACTTCGGTATGGTTGAAGTTTGTAATTTCTGTAGGCAACAACTTCGATAGAGCTTCTATAGTCTTTGTTAAACGAAGTTGATATATTTCGAAGCAATTGTTTCGATAATAACTTCAGTAAGTCCTTTACGAAGCATATAAACAGGCTTTATAGAGGGATATGAAATTAAGCTTCGATAAGATCTAACTGAAAATGTGTCTGGAGATGTGTGGAAAGTGAATTGCTTCGATAAAGCTTGTGGTTCGAAGCGCTTCCTAGGAGCTTGTTTAGAGCTTCTGACCGAAGGCATTATAGAAGCAATGAACCGCTTGCGATTGGAAACTGTACAGAAGCACTTGCTCATACTTCCTCCTAACTTACATATGGAGGCTATAAAGAGGTACAAATTAATTTCATATGAAATGAATCAAAGCTGTCTAAAGAAACCATAATTAATGAATCGGGGAAAAATGACAAAAAATAAAACACTTTTAGCACAGTGAAAAATATGTCAATAATGTGATTCTAAATAAACACTTTTCACTCATAAATAATTTTGGTAATACTAAATGTCTTGCTTACAACTTCGGTCGAGTAAGCTGCAAGTTTATTGCAAATCTTAACGAAGCTCTAAAATGTACCAAGTAGTTCAGATTAACCACTGCTACAGCATTATGATGAATTAGCCTAGGGGGTAGTGTATTGAACTACTACGCAGCGGGACCCATGTTCGATTCTCAGTGCGACGCAGGTAAGTAAAATATAAATTATAACGAGTACATGTAAACTCCATGAAAATTGCAAAAAGTCATTGGATAACATTTATTAATAGGATAAAAAAAATAAAAAAAAAAGAAAATGTAAAATTGAAGAATGTAATAAAAAACATAAATATATTTTTCTTGTTCATTTTTGAGCCTCTTAAAAAGTAAATACTTGCATTAAAGTGCGCCAAATGCGTTTCCATTAGACCTTATGCAGTTAATATTGCGGGAGGTGAAATAGCTTCGATAGCACCTTACCGAAGTCAAATTGTTACTTGGGCTCCTCTAAATATCGCTTGCTTTTCAAATCAACTTATACATGAACTAGTAATACGTTTGCGCAGTGGCTTCGTGGTTAGTGTATTGGACTACTAAGCGCGGGGTCCCAGGTTCGATTTCAAATTATATCTTAAGCATTTTTCCCACTGCGCCACATCTCGCGAAAGTCTGACAAACATCCGAAAGTATAATTTCCAAGAAAGATCTTCTCAATTAGCCGTTTGGAGTCGGCATAAAATTGAAAATCCCTTCCATTCGTCCCAAAAATGAACTCACACAAAAGGAATGGTTGCTTAACCACCTGTTGCGCCAACTATTTTTTTTATACGTATATGTCCAATTCATTCAATTTAGTTCACTGCTCGTACATAGATTGTTTGATTAGAAGACCGTGATCACAGCTCGCGACGTCTGAACAAAGGCTTGGATTTTCTCTACAACAAATTGACCAAAATCCTCATGGCTGAATAAAATTTTGCGTTTTAAATGAGGATTAAAGCAGTAGCTTTTGTTTCCGGCTCATTCAACGAATGCACGACTCACGTCATGGTCATTCGCCTTCAATTATTTCACAAGTTGAATATAAGCTCGTAAATAAGGAACTGCTATTGTTGTGCACTAAGTCGAATCGACTTCGATAGGTAAACATTTTATATTTTTGTTAACGCATCTATCAACTTTAGACAGATTTTTTCAGGCAAAAGTTTCTGAAACAATTAGTCTACGATCTTTGGAAAACTGGACCTGGGCGGTTTATATATCTACTCTCGGATGTTTGTTTTTCGGTGGATCGAACCTGAGGCCCCACATTCAGAGGTCCAGGATACGAATGCGTTTTTATAGATCCAGGCTTTGGGCAATATCGCACTGCCTGGACCTGGATGGTTATAGATCTATGGCTAAAAGATTGGTCCAAACTTCTTCCTTGAAAATAAAAAAAAATTAACAAAAATCAATTATTTTCATTGGTTATGGCTTTTGCTAAAAAGAGCTCACTATTTATCAAATACAAATGCATTCTTGTGGCTGCTTTGGTTGCCTCCGCAGCTGTGGTCCCAGATTGATGGGAAAAGCCCCAGTTTTGGCGCTTTTTCAATGAAAAGGGGGAAAACGAGAGAAAAGCTTAAAAAAGCGAAAAACATCAACAATCTCTTTTAAACCTAAATTGCTTAAAAGTAAAACTTAAACGCATTTCCTTTACAAATAAATTTCAAAGTTTACTCAGAATGAAATATTCACACTAAATATGATAAAAATCACCCCACCGAACGTCTACGTAAGAATTTTTGTGGAAATGAATGCATTCACTCGATCTGACGTTTTGTCTAATAGAAAAGAAAATTATTTAAAATTCCAATTTCATATAAAAATAAAGGAAAAACAGGGGAAAATTATTGCCTTTGCTGATAAAAAAAGGGGTAAACAGTCTTCACAGTCTGGTACCACTGTTTCCTGTCAACCCCAACAGTTTAACCAGTGGCGTACGCAGGGGTGGCTCAGGGGCTTGCAGATATTGAAACCAATTTCCGCGAATGAGTCACTACTTAACTAAAATACACACAAATTGGAGCTTCAAAATATCGAGTTACTAACTTCCCGAAGCTACAGCTGATATCCTATCTTAACTTAATATTTAGTAAGCACAACGCACTCCGTCAGCATTTGTCACAAGAGACAAATGGCAACACTCTCCGAAAGGTAACTACTAAATATTATTCTTGAAACCGAACAAAGTTCCACGAGCAAAGAACTAAACAAAAACAACACACATTCTCATCTCTAGCCACCCAACTACTTAGCCTATACTAAACATTCTTTCTTCTGCATCCCATAGTACACAGATATTCACCCCATCACCTACGCCAACAACAACTATGTACGCTCATGTTCACCCTCATCCCATACGGTCAAGAGAGAGAGATGGAGAGAGCGCGAAAGCCGATGCCTGCCGTACAGCGTCGACGGGCATCATATCTAAGCACATCGCTAGTTTACAGTCCAGCGGTGGAAATCCCGTTTGGTTTCTTTTAAATTGCCAAAGGACAAGTATCCCCCTTCCTGCGCTCTACACCACCGTGGAACACTCCACTCATACAATCAAACATCAAGTGAGCACACATGACCAGCGGAAAAGGTTGCCATTGCCACCGCGCGCCGGCCGTCGACATATTGGACTTCGTGCTTCGTCTTTGCACACACGTAGCACATGGCGAGTGTATGTGCGAAGGAGATATAACGGGACCAAAACGCTCACGTGTAAGGACGAATGTCCGCCAGCATCCATCTTTTATCTTTTGCATGAGAAACTCAAAGTTGTTTGGATTCTGCTACGTGGGGGTTGACGATGTGTGAGTAGCGATGGGTAGCGCGCGGCGGTGGCACACACGTGAGTGTATGAGAGCCGCCGCCGAATCCTTGCCGGCCATCATTAGATATGTGAAAGGAAAAGATATGGAAGAGAATAGCCAGCAACGGTAGCTGGTGGCACGATTCCAACGGAGCAGAGAAACAGGCATCGACGTCCTCCGTCGTCGACGTAGTGGTTCTCGCGCGATTATGCTCGCGCGTATTCGCGTCTTTCGTCCTTCGTCCATTGCGGCAATATATGCACTGGAGACTGACAAAGTGCGGGGCAGAGGGGCTGGATTTCTAAGGCCATTTGTGCCCATCAGCCGCCACATGGATACATTATATGCCGATAGGATTTTTCGGTGGGGTGAAGGATACGTGAAAGCATGGTACATTGGTTTCGTTTTATCCGGCTACGGTCCGGGGCTGGCGGCCGGCGGCGGGTTATATGGGCGCGCAAATGGAGTAAGTGTGTTCGATTCTTTCGCTGGCTAGCGAAGGCAAAGTGTATCCTTTGATTCTATCGCAACGGTATCCTCTAGATCTCAGCGAAATGTATACATACCTACGACTTACGTGGACGAAATATACCTAGCATCCCCTTTGGGTTTCCTTTCAAAATTCTTGCACTGTGTGTACTTTTGCTTTGAAGGGGTGGGCAGGTTGCTGCCAAAGGAGGACACTTTTGGTGGTAATACGGTATACGAACGACGAACGATGGCCGGACACACATTTGTGCAGCGAAGGAGCGCTTGAGGGGGTGGGGAGGTGTCCGTGGTGTGAGGCGGTGGAATCGGATGCTTGTCAGAGTTGGGTCAAGCAAAGGAACATGCAAAAGACGAAGAAGGAGAAGATTGGGAAAATTAACGTAACATTTTCGGGATACGAAGGATGAGGGATGAACAAATACGTGGTCAGCGAACAGAGAACCCGCCGGGTGAGGTCGGCCGAAGGGGACGGCATACCTACTGCCGGTATAGAGTGCGGCGGTGGGGTGGTGTCAGATGTTGACGAACGAAACACTCGTGGATATACACGTATATATATATAAACTGAAAGTTGGGGTGGGAATTCGGTGGTAATGGTATTTCTCTTTGATATGGGTCGAATGTCCAGTCAGTTCCGACGAAGAATTTCACTTCGCAAATGTCCTGTTGGAGCGGACAGCACCCGGGACGAAGGAAACTAACGAACAGCAGTCGGGGCGATATTTCGAGGGCTGATGTGGGTATATGTGTGTATAGGTACACATAGTTAGAAAACGTCGTCTTAGCATCCAAGTTCGTTTCGGCTCGGGTGGGTATGGGTATACACACGCTCCGGCTCCGGCACATGAGGCAATGAACAAACGTCCACTCGAAATTAGCCTCTGTGGATGACATCCTTTGTGCTCGTGAAGTTCCTTACGTTCGGGCTTAAGTTCTCCTCAGGTTGTGCGCCATAAGAAACGATTCGAAAATAAATTGGAGTAGGAGGCTGGCTGGCAATGGTGCGTTTTAAGGTGAAAAGGCCGATGACGACGATGGCAGCATTGTTTCACTTGCTGCTACACACAGTGTATGAACATGTGATCCATTGTTGAATGGTGCTGGTGGTCCAGTTTGTTATATGAGAAGGACAAGCTGGCTTAAGGATTCGTTAAAGTTAAATGCATTTCTTTGTTTGTATGCGAGGGGTCACATGTTTGCGCACAGAATGCGGTTTTAATTATTTTTACCTAAAATATTTATGATATTAGATGGATTATTGTTTTTAATCTTGTTCGACATCATTGCGCATATAGTGCAGGTACGTATACCCAGCAACAATCAGTATGAATCATGTGTTTTGTGTATACATTCGAGATAGGTGAGTTCTAGTGCAAGTATTATAGAAATAGCCTCGAAGCTTTAAGAGCAAGCAAGTAGTAATCGCTAGGGCTGATATTAAGTAAAATCTTCTTGGCATGAGGTAATTGACTCAAGTTGGACTCTGTATATTTCTGTGGTCACAAGGAAAAACCGCTAAAGTCTGTTTTACTCATTTTTCAGGAGAGCAGTTTAAAGTTTTTGACAAACGCGTGCAATTCCAAGTGACTCTATTGACTTTAGTGACTTAAGCTGTTAGGTTTTTTTGAAATTGCGGCCACTTTTTTAAAGATATAAAGCTGAAAAAATTTTACAAAATAGATTAGAGTACGCTGAATCTAATGGCTTCAAAATCTCAATTTCGTCTAAAGTCGACTTTAGCGGTTATGGTTTGTGGCCACAGATTTATGCTGTTGCAGGAAAGCTAAAATCAACCGCCTCTCCAATGTTTCTCTCCACCACTTCGCTTAATGTTCGCTTAATTTTGACAGTGTAGTTCTTTAAATAGGTCCGCCAACAATTTTTTCGTTTTTTTATTTGTACTTCCTCAAAAACCTCTTTTAGGTACTCCTCGTTAAAATATTCCATTTCTTAAAGAAATTAAATTAACAACAACGAATTTGTTATTGTTGAACTTACCATTCTCCATACTGTTTTTTCCTTTCCGAAATTTCCTGATCTGTCAAAATTTAGCTGTGGAAAAATGTATTTTGCATTAATACGCCTACTTAAATTCTGTACAGATTTTTCGTACAGCGGCTAACAAATTTAGCTTGAGCAATAAAATGCAGCTTATTCAGCTAAATAAAAAAAAACAATTTTAAATTTATAAAACATTAATCATTATTTACTTTTAATTTTTAAATAAAAATAAAATTAAAATTAAAAAGAAACAAGTAAAAATAGATTAAATATTGACAAAAAATTCATTAAGAAAAAACAACATCTATTAAAAAACTAATGCGAAATTTAGTTAAAAAAAGATATGAAGCAGTCAGGAATTCCAACTTTTATTTATTATAATTTCATTTGTTTTCTTTTTACACTTCATTTCGGCAGTATAAAAGGACAGCCGAAATGATGTTTAAACAAATTTCCTTCGACAATTGACTCGGTAGGATCTTCGAATACTCTAAGGAGGTTCGTTGTAATTACTGTTACGCTGCGATTAATGGTTTAGTGGACTGACAAAGACTTTTCCTCAGTCAGCGCGTGCTTTTGAACATTTTGCAACCCTTTTTTCATTGTTTGCAGAATTTTGTTAAAAGAATTTTGACCCCAACCCCTTTTTCAACATGTAAAACAAATATAAATAAATAGTTGGCGCAACAGGTCCGAAAGTGATCCTAGGCCTAGCTTATCACAGCCTTCGTTTTGTGTGGGTCTCTCATTTTTGGGACGAATGGAAGGGATCTAAAATGGTATGCCGGGTAGAGTCCCTTCAATGACAGTTATACTCTCGGATGTTTGACAGACGTTCACGAGCGGTGGCGAAGTGGAAAAAAACCTTAAGATGTAATTTGTTTTTGCCGGGGATTGAGCCAGGGACACCTCGCTAAGCAGTCCAACAGACTAACCACTTATAGCCTCTGCACCTACAGCATGTAACATAATACCGTTTAATTTTTTTTCAAATAAGCCCATAGACTTTTAACTAGTATGCCAGTGCTGAGACATATGCAGGATCATGCTGCAAGAGCAGACAACCATCCATCAGTCTATAAGTCTATAAGTCTTACCTTATAAGTTTTCCGGTAATATCAACTCCAGCTAAAAGTTTCTTTACCATTCTGTCATTTTCCAACTCCTGTCTTGTGTGTTCTCGACTACTCGTAGTCTACCTGCAAACAAGGTTACCACTGCAGAATTGTGGCCAATACTCACTTGACATGTATTTGCTCTGATGGAAGTCATACAAAAGGGTATAATCTTGCTCACCCGCTCACGACCGGTATGAGACATATTTTCTTAACTTCTCGGAAAGGCTGAAATCAATGAATTATAATGTGAGGGGAACTCTTATAAGGGAATATACCTCTCTGAATCGTAAGCAGCGGGTACAATAGTCCAAAAGTACGCAGTGCAACAACCCATTTCACATATTAATAATAATCAGGTATTCCGGGGGGGGTGACCCACTTGTCCTTTCCTCTAAAATCTAAATCAAACTAAACCGAATATCTTACGGAGAATTTTTCAGTCCAATTGACCGATTATTTTCATTCGACTCCGATAGAGTCCATGGAACGGTTCCAAAGGGCAAGAGTTGGCAGATTAAAGCTGTATATGTAGAGCTTTGTTCTTCGGTTCGAAGCATTAAGTACTATAGTCGGATATATTAATGGGAAAAAGGAATTTCCATTTGTTTTTTTGCAGCAGGTACCCTTTTTAAATATGACATCAGAGTCTGAACCTCGATGTTACAGCGTTTATGCTGCTTCTTAAATCTTGGCTGTTCCCTCTTAATGGGAGAATACTGGCTTTTGTCCCTGTCAACTGTTTTAACTGAGTTCAACAATTTATCTCGATCTGTGGGTATTAAATGAATCCCATTTATAAAATATTCAGCCTCTAGAATCTTTTTGCTCGTGAGTTTCGCATGATTCTATGAATATCGGATAACAATGCGTCATCTTTTATAACGTAGAACATATGTCGGCGATATCTTTAGCCTTATCATCCTGCACAAATAGACTTTCTTAAAAAGAATTCCAAAATGGAAAATGGCCATAAATACTCATTAACCCCTTCGACATCGATAAAGCCATGTGGAGTGTGGATCTGTGTCTTTGCCAGGATCTCTCAGTGTGAAATATAGTCTGCAGTAAACTTACTTGCTTACAAGGGCGGCTCTTAAGTTTGGGGTGCACCGAGGCATCAACTCAGAAGCCTCTCCAATTAGATGAATCCTTAGCTAACTACCTTCGGTTGTCCACTCTAAGTCGGCTTAGGTCTCCCTCCACTTGTGCGAACCCCCGAAGGCATGGTTCGTTATCCCTAGGTCTTAGACTCGAAGACTCTACGGGCCGAAGCATTTGTGTTCATGCATGTCCTAGCCACATTAGATAAAGTTCGTCGTTAAGTCGTCTTTTCCAAAGCCCTTCAACACAAACGAATACGAGATCATACACTACCCATACACACGCTGACCAACTACGAGCATATCCACTCAAACAGATTTGAGAGCCTAGAACTTTATATTGAGTTGAATTCGTTGATCTCGAAATTGATGCGTTGCGTTCGCAGTGTACGACTGGCAGAACTGTAACAATGTAATCCAATAAAAGCACACAAGTTACAAAAATCATTACGTGGCACTGCGTATGAATCGGCCCGCACTGAGAGAGAGAGTGTCATATCATAATGACTTTTAATTATTTCACTTCGAATCGATAGCGTTATAGCTACTTGAAGGGTCACCCAGCGTATTTTATGTGTTTATGGTGCCTACATTTGCATTCTTTGTGTACACTTCGAATTGGTTTTCTCTAAGTGATTTGAAAAACTTAAGTGGATGGTGCTGAAAGTACTTTCCCTAGTTCAGTTTTGAATAAATTTTGGACTCACTTAAAATTATTGTTGCTAGAATTTGTATTCAATTTAAGTGAGCTGAACTTATATGAAGCTAAAGGCAATGGGGTTGAAAACTACATCTGAATTTAAAAATAATCATCCTCTAAGCTAGCGATCTTATAGGAGATCTCATTTACCACAATCCCATTGTAACCCAGACTAATACCGAACTGAAATATGTTGGAAATTTTGTCAGATGCTCCGACTCCGTCGGATATATTTTTGACAATATCGGCATAGTCATTGGGACAACCACACATCTAAGGAAAAACCAGACCCATGCTTGCCTAACAAGTAGTGGGGTGTAGAGCTGACGGTTTGCGTGAGGACAACAGCACCGGAATCTTGAATAATTTTAGAGCCAACCGTAAAAATTCAACAATACCCCAATCCAGGGGTAAGTCGAAAGTCGACACTGAGTTTGCATCACCCGGCATATCTATGGTCCCATATGGAACCCAGGGTCATACACTCAGGGAAAAACAGATTAAGCATATCCGTTGACGAAAGTCTGTTAAGCTAGGAAATTCTTAATCCAAACACAAAATTCTTACTTTGAGTATGTTTTTTGATTAACATTGAATTCTTACTTTAATATTGTTCTATAATAGTATTACGTGTAAGCTAAAATTGAGCCCAAAATAATTTCATTCGAAGAATGCAACAGCTTGATTTTAAATTGTTGTAAATTTAAATTAAGCCTATGTATTTTAAAACAATCAAAAAAGCAACCAGTACGTTCTGAGCTTGTCGTTGCATGTATGGTAAAACATGGGGAATCTCCCCAAAGATCACTCATTGGATCTATTCAATGATGGCTAGACCCATCATTACTTACGCTTCCATAGTATGGTGGAACAAAGTCACACAGAAAACCGCCATTGTAAAGCTCAACAAGATACAACGTCTAGCATGTCTAGGCATTTCCGGAGCTATGCGGACCTGTCCTACAGCTGCCATAGAAGCCCTAATAGGACTAACACCCCTCCACATTTACATAAAAAAAGTGTCAATACGCTGCTCAACAAATCTGCTACAATTGAAGGAGATGGACATCGGTGATCACTCGAACCTGATGACCCTTCTCTCGGAGATTAAAGAACTTGACGTGATCTGCGCGATCCACCTCCCAAAAACACTATGTTTTAACAGAAGATTCACCACGGAGATCACTAATAGAGAGGAATGTGTTAGTGGTAGCCCACCAAACTGCCGAAAAGGCATAAAGTGGCATACGGATGGTTCCAAAATGGACTCAGGGGTCGGAGCCGGCATATTCGGACCAAACCAAAATATTTCAATACCAGTGGGAAAAATCCCAAGCGTATTTCAAGCAGAGCTCCATGCCATTAAAGAATGCGCAAGCCTCATTTAGAAATCATGTAGTAGGATAGTCAAGCAGCTATAAATGCCCTTAGCTCAGCCACCATTGATTCCAAATCAGTCTTACACTGCTTCAATACCCTCCAAGCACTTTGCACGACAAAAAATACCAAAATATGGTGGGTTCCTGGAAACACCTTTTACAGGACCTGAACCTTACTGTGCAATCTCTAAATCAGCGGCGAACCTTGCCATAAAAAGCTGGGAACACAACAAGTGTATTTCACATTGGGGAAGGATCCCAGGCCTAAGACAGGCCAAAAAAGTAATCAAACCTTTCAGAAATAATGCCAAAAAGATTCTAAATCTTCGTAGGCATGATATCAAAAATCTAGACCTAAATAAAATACATGTTGCCGACTCTTCGGATTGTCGCCTATGTCTTGAAGAAGACGAAACAACTGAGCATATGTTATGTGAATGCCCAGCCCTTTGTGGTATTAGAAGGAACTTCTTTCTCAGGGAAATTATAAGCCCAGAAGAATTAAAGACATCCTCTGCTGAAAACATCATCAACTACATTAGGAAAGTAGAAACTCTAATAGCCTAAACAAACCTTTTCTGATCCTATGGCACAATAGATCTACTCAGGTCGAAGTGTCTCTTTACCGCGTTGGCGATTCAGAAATATTTAAAAAAAAAAAAAAAATGTATTCTTAAACATAACCCAATGAAAAATGTGTGAGCTAAAATTGAGCCAAAATCACCTTATTTTACACCTATTTTCAGCAGTAAGAATATTGCTCCCTAAAAGTCTGAATAATAACTTTTGATATTAACTTACAAAAATTTAAATAAGAACAAGTTATCCTCATATTAATTTTTTTCGGAATGCTTCAAGAGTGTCATATCCCAATTTAAGATTGCACAGTTTTATTTGTCGAATTTATTATCAACTCCGTCACTTTCCTATTTAAGAAAATAAAACAATTTATTTTTTGAAAAATCATTCTTATTTAGTAAAACAAAAAGCTTAAATGGACTTAAATCTAAAATATATCTTTCCATTATTTAATGGACACAGATGTAAGGGTGGACTATTAAAATCAGACATATTTTATATTACAATTGTATATATATTAAATTAATATTAATAATTTAACCATTTTAGTTATCACATGCACTTTTACAATTTTCCACTATTATAGTTTTTGAGAGAACACTTAACTACGGAAACACGGAAACTGTACGAGATATTAATCGAAATGAATGAACTTTTTTTTATCCATCATGCAAGTTTTACATTGTGCAGCTTGATTGGAGAATATAAATTTGTTTGTTTGTCACGACCGTTTAGATCTTAATTGGTATGCGCATTAATCCATCATGCAAGCCTAAGAACATTTGGGCTTGATTGGAGAGCATAATTCTTGTTCGATCCTGTATTGTTGTGCAAGAAAAATTATTCAGGTGATATGATTCAAATTTTAATATTGCATAGGCTTGATTTAATAATAAAAACTTGATTTTAGATTTTTGTTATTGTTTTAAGAATCATTGGGTTTATTTTTAGATTGAGCACGTAAGAATGAACAAAATTAAGAATAGCTAAGCTTGATCGGACTAGAATTTAGCTTGCGATATTTTCTTGAGTTTCTGCCTTGATACTGAGATTGAAGAGTATCCACTCGTGGGCGGATAAAGACTTTGGGTTAAACACTCTCCAAATCTCAACCCTAACGGTTCCCATAGTTGTTTGTTTTGAGCGTAATGTCTAACACTTCTTCCCACCCATTGAAGTCTTCCGTACTTTTAAAAATAAAGGCAGAATGTTACCTACATTACCTACGCATAGATCGACAGTTAAAAGCAAATCAAATAAAGACTCACATCATGAGATACTCCTCAGCACATTTCCCGATTACCCTTAATTAGCCAAACAAACCTACTAAAAATAGCTAACTCCTACAATACGGTCAAAGGCTTAATTCGTTCCAATTGGCATCTCAGTATGTACCATATTTAACTTTTACGGTCAACAGTAAAATTCTGTTCGAAGCCAAAAGACTTGGGCGAGGGCTTCATATTCTGTATATGTAGCCATCGAATAAAAGTTAAGTAATAATTCCAATTGCATGCGTCCAATAGGATTACTCAAAGGCACGATCTACTTAAAGCTCCTAAGTAAAAGTAGGGGGTACCCATATATTCGTCTTGCCTGATGTCATAAGGGGCTATTGACAGTCAATTTGGCTAAACATACGCATATTACTTGCAGACTCCATTAACTCTTTTATCCTACTTCATTTTATCTTTGCGTTATCCTGCGTGTCAAGTGATAACTCCTCTTTTATTGCTCCGCATCTCCTCCGCATGACACAAAGCCTTAAACATAAATCTAATTCTTGGCTCTCTTCTTAAACAGGATTAATTGACAACTATTTTGTACCTTTATCGTTATCTGTTTGTGTGTTTTTTTTTGTCCGTCTCCTGTTTGCATTCTAATCATTGTATTCTTCATCCTTGGCCATTATCCAAGAGGACAGAAAAAAAACGGAAACATGCAAAAGTCGCTTTCATACATATATCTCACGAACACCATCGAACAGTTGTAGTAATGCGAAATCTCCTCTTATCCTTTGTCCTTCAGAGAATTGTAGTAGCAGCTATAGCCACGGAAAAAAGGATCTGATCCCAAAAAGCGATTTTCTATCTTTTCGTCCCATGTCCTCTCTGTTCCGTTTGGCAAATTTTTTTTTTTTTTTGAATTTATTTTCTCATTTTCCCCCTATTTCCACATATCTTCTACTCTACTAGTACTGGTGCTGCTTTACCGTATTCTTCATTTCCTCGGGCATTCTCATCGGCGTCATCGTCGTTGTTGTATTTATTTCTTCTCCGCATGTGAACGGACAGTTTGCGAAGAGTTCGCGAAACGCGATTTAATGTCAAGTATATGTATGGGTGGGCTATCGGCTTAGCGAACCCACATGCACATGGCCGTACACACAGGACATATGTACGTACGTACTGTCGTATCCCAGCACCCAGCACGATATATTTTCCATTCTCTATTATTTTCTATACATATATTGATTGCTTTAGTTTTTTGGTGGCAGGCGCGCTTTATACCGGATGGTGGGCGGAGATGAAGAAGGGTAGAGTTTTTGTATACGTTCTGTCGCGAACTACATTCAACGGAAAAGGGATAGCCGTATATGAGAGAGGGGTGGGCGATGTGGTGGAAGGGAAATCGCCAAAACGTCACATGAGGGTAGTGTCCTGAAAGCAATAGCGGCTTTGGTGGCGGCCGACGGTCGGCGGTAGTATAGCAGGTTTATTTATGTTCCGATATACATATATAGTTGTGTCTATCCACTCTTCGGGCTCTCCATGGGCATTGTGTCTAGCGAAAGGACCAAAAAGAAAAACCCACCTATATCTACACACAATTATATTGAAAGTATAGTGTGCTTGGGATGTGATGTGATGAGGGTATTCTTAATTTTCACCCCTTGTCCAGTTTTCAGTTGGATCGCGTAATTTGTTGGCCATCGCTTTTAGTGTATGAGAACTGAGAGGCATTATACAGCACTTTATACACACGTACATGTAGTCATGTGTGCTAGCTCTGTGGGAAAGCATAGGTAACGTGCTTTTCTTTTTGTCGGTCTGGTTATGGTAATGACAGCGAAATGTGAAGATGTCGACATGCTATGCGGATGAACAGATTTAGCGCGACGTATTCGAAGGGTATCATTATACAAGTAACACGTAGCGAGTGAGTGGTGTGTGGGCGAGATGATACATAAGCTGTGGCTTAGTCGAGTCGCAAACATTCTTTGAATTTAGTCAACATGCTGACGCAATCAACTAAAAATATTGAATTCGTGTAGGTTGTAAAACTGATTGGATCATGTGTGTCCTTAACATTTCCATTTGCATCCGCATTTTTTATCAAAAAGGTCAAATGAACCTTGGTAGGAATTGCGTCAGGGTTACCTCGAGAGATTTATCTAGTACCTGTCCAAGTCCTTACGCCGTTCTTAGCCCAGCGATTTAGGGATTGGAAGAAAATTACCTCTTTAGGTGAGGTCTGCTCTAGTTATAGGAGTTTGAAACTTGTCACTGAGTGCTATAATATAGTAACAGTTTCAAGTAGTTGACAAAGATCAGAACGGCATATTAGCCACCGAGCGGTTGGCCGAAGCTATTAAGAAGTAGGTATTGGTCCTACTTAGGGCTCATTCGTTACAAATATCGGAAAATGCATTCATCCTTTGAAATAAAACTACTGTAAGGTATTTTTGAGCGTAGAAGGCTTGCCGAATTAGTCTTTCCAAACTTACAGGACCGCCTGTGATGAATTCTTTTTTCCTAACTGTATAACTTTAAGGCCTTCACTCCAGCATTGGCTTTTACAGAAGATGGTCGTATTTCTCCTTTGCCCAAACATGTTATAAGCAGAGCTGCCAGATTTTAGTTTGCTTTAAGCGCTCAAACCTTAAAAAAAATATAGCCCAAAATCGTTGCCCATCAAGAAGCCCGAAAATCGTTGAAAATTTTCACAATTTTTTTTTTGTATTTTTCCCACTTATCCATCTCACTTATGCGCACCTCGAATTTTATTTGGCTCTTATCTTCTGCTATTGGCTTTTGTGGCTAGTGTCAAATCAAAAAAAGTTGTTGTGCCTGCAAGTTAAACGACTGTTCGATGCCAATTGACTGCAAGAGTGCTGCCAATTTTTAAAAGTTGCACAAAATTTGTGAAACGATATATAGCCCAAAACTGTGTTAGGCGCTCATGCAAGAAATTTCTATCGTTTTTTAAGAAAAAAGATAGCATAGAATACAACAAAGCGCCCAATCTGGCAACACTAGTTATAAGCAGCGCTCTCTCGAGCCTTATTCTTATATCCCATTATTGGTTATATGACAAGAAAAAAAAAATAGGCGCAGTGGCTTAGTGGTTATTGGATTGGACTACTAAGCTAGGGGCCCATGTTCGATTTCAAAATATATCTTAAGAATTTTTCCACTGCGCCACCTCTCACGAACGTCCGACAAACATCCGAGAGTATAACTGCCAAGAAAGAGCTTCTCAATTAGCCGTTTGGACTCGGCATAAAATTGTAAACCCCTTCCATTCGTCCCAAAAATGAGAAACTCATAAAAAACGAATGGCTGCGAGGAGCTAGGCCTATAGGGCCCCTACGGACCTATTGCACCAACTATATTTAGTTATTTATTTATTTTTAGCTGCTGAAATATCTTACGTAGAATTTTTCTCTCGAAACGACCAGGGATATCTTCATCCGCTTTGGAAATAGTCCATTTTTCAGATCCATACAGCAGGACTGGGATGATGAGGGTCTTATACAGAGTCTCCTTAGTCTTTCGGGAGAGGGCTCTACTACACAGTTGCCTTCTCAGCCCAAATAAACAGCGATTGGCAAGAGTTATTCTCCGTTTGATTTCTGATGAGATGTCATTTTCAGATGTTATAGCAGAGCCAAGGTAGTCAAAGTCCCTTACTACCTCAAAGTTATAGCTGTCTTATGTGACATTCTGCCTGATTCGTCGATGCTGGTTTTGCCCTCGTTAACCTCTAAGCCCATTTTAGCCGCTTCTGTGTCTAAACTTGCGTATGAAAGTAATTGTACAGACATTTGAAAGATCGTACCTCGTATGTTGGCTTGTGAGTTTCGCACAATTCGTTCAAGTATGATGTTAAAGAAGTCACAAGTCAGCGCCTTGTCTAAATCCTTTTCTGACATCAAAGGTGTCGGTTAGGTCATTACCGACCTTGATTTCTCCATCGTCATCCTACACAGACGGACGAGTTTGGTAGGGATGCCAAAATAAGGAAAGAGCCAAATACTATTATGAAGGCCTAATGACTGGCTCGTATTAGAGTACAGAGTTAGAAACACCTCTACCACATCTGTTGACACCGAAACGATTTGTTTAGGCGGAAGGCGCCTGCCTATCTGTGTTACATACTTGTATTAAATAGTCCTTTGCCTAACACACAATATCAACCTTTCCAAGACCAAATGCGTTTAATCTAGTGGGTACATATAGTTTAAACATTCGGACGAACAAACACCTTATATACCTATCTATACCTACTACGAAATGTTTAATCGGTGGAAATTTTTGGGTTGATTAAACTTTTCAATCTGTGTAGCGAGAAGCGTTAAGCCGCATTCAAATTTTCTAGTTTGATGCACCACTACTTTAAAAAAAAAAAAACAATTCCATCGTCTGTATCCCTTAACCGTACGTTGCTGCTCATCAGAAGATGGACGTGTGTCACATAACCATGCACAACTACAACACATACTTAAAGTAGCTCTCTGCGATTTTTATGCGGATATTTTGTCTCCTTCTCTGAGATACTTTTAGCCCGCACCGAACTATAAAGACGACAATCCAAAGATGGAAAAAGGTGGGATGACAAAACAAAAAATAAAAAAAAAACCAAAGATGTCTGGCTGGGTGACGATTACAATAGACTTGGCGTGCATATGCACATTACTATGCTACTCCGCCAACGTGGTGCACTGCACAGCACATGGCGATGGCACCCAAGTGAGACAAAAACAAAAACAAGGCATCATGTAAGAACAAAAAAAAAAAGAAAGAAAAAAAGAGTAGCCAGCGGCGTTTGGTATTTTTTGTTGTTGTTTAATTTGCAGACGAAAAGTGCATAGAGGACAATTCCTCATACTCACTACCAACAACCCACTCCTCCACCAGTTCATCCGTCGTCTTGTTATGGAGACTGCCCTAAAAACAAGTAGACTATGACGAAGGATAATTCTGCGGGATTTTTGTTGCCATTGTTTGGAAGCTTTGTACTTTGTCTGGTAAATGGCACAAGTCGCGAATAATGAGACAAAGTCAAACAGTTTTACAAGTCGGAATTGTATCCAAGTACTAGAACAATGTGTATAGCTTCGGTTTTAGGTTGTGGAAGCGACTTAGGTCTTCCTTGATAGCCGTTTCTACTAACATCTGGGTAGGGATACCAGTACCTATGGATAAGCTTAACAAAAGGCTCATAGGCCCATCTATGCAATCGTCCGTTACCTACCTAGTCTGAATCCTAATTATTAGGTAGTCCACTAGGCAGCTGATTAGTCAGAATGTTTGACGAAAGAGCGGACACATCTAATATAACACACTTGACGAATATTTTTACGGAAGGTATCAAATTAACAAGTACCGACTACCAAATTAGTCGATCGCTCAATATGACACGACTTTTTGTTGAAATATAAGACCGCAAACCACAATCAACAATCTGACTAATTTCGAAGACCATAAACCAGCTGTCGACTGAAAGTGTTGTCAATTCGAAAATTCTTTTTAAAAATTATGCTTTCAAAACTCTGCATATCTAAATTCCGCTTTTCAAAATATTGCTTTACAAAATTCTGCAAACAATTAAAAAAAAATTGGAAAATGTTAACAAGCGCGCGCTTTTGAACATTTTCCAAACCAGAGGTGGAGAGAGCATTTTATTTCTAATTTGAACTCCTCTTTTCTTAATTTTTATTTGTAGCCTTTTATTTCCTCCTGGGAGGAAAATAAAAAATGTCGTGGGTATTTTATTTTTATTATAGAAATACGAAAGAAAACAAAAGAAGCGACACTGCTATTGATATGTTTAAGAAAGGAGGGAAATTCTTTGTCTGTCAACCATCAATCGCAGCGTAAAAGGAATTTTCATTAAACATCTTTTCGGCTGTCCTTTTATACTGCCTAAATGAAGTATAAAAAGAAAATAAATGAAATTATAATAAATAAAAGTTGTAATTTCGGACTTTGTTATAAGCATAAAGCAATATCGTAATATTGACCGGCAGATACTCGACCAAATCATCGAAGGAAATTGGAAAAAGAAGAGGACCCAATGTGCAGCCTTATTTTGCTACAGTTTTCAATTGGAACCGCTGAACTCTTTCTTCGTAGGGCTTTTGTAGTTCTCTTAGCATTCTTGTTAAGACTCTCAGATTACTACGTTTAAAGAATAGGACTCTTCTGTTGATGGAGTCAAGGGCCGACTTAAATTCTACGAAGACCGCATATAGTTTTTTTCTAATTTGCCAAAAAGGTTCAGACGATTATTGTCATTGAAAAGACACTGTCAACTGTCGAGTATTCTTTGCGGAAACAACTGAGAAGATCATTGTCACGTGTCCAAAGGATCCATGTTTATACCTGTAAATATTTTGGCGATATAGTGGCTGGTCTTCGAAAAATGTCCTTGAAAATTTCTGGCGCTTCTCCAAATGTAAATATGAGTTACATGTTTTTGTAAGCTTTTGTCAAGAAGACCTGATCCATTTTATAAGTAGAGTTTAAATAAAAAATTGTTTTGACACGTTCGACAAATGGCAAAGCGCACTGCATTGGATTATGGATTTGAGGTGGGCTTAGCTTTTTTAAATAGGTCCTCGGGCAGCAATAATGTGCCTGGACGTTAAAACCTTTTAAAAAAAGCGAACCCTCTGTCATTAGATCCGATAGGAAGGTCTTATAAAACTTTATATTTCGTCGCACTAGTGGCGTTTTTCAAGCCCATATTTGTGTGCCAAGAGGACTTCCGCAGTTTCAATTGCTTGCCGAAATGAAGTGCAAAATATCCGATTCTGAATTTTCTGACATAACATGATGAGTTAAACAAGCTCGCCATAAACATAAGGCTTGGTTTCCACTTTCCTTTATGAAGTATATGTAGAGGCTTCTGCATTCATGGTTCTGAAAAAACGACTCAATTAAGAAATATGTTTTAAATGGATTTTTTTTTAGAGTTTCGCTTTTGAATTGACAACCCACTTTCTAGTGGTTTTGGTTTCACCACATAGACCCAGCTGCTCGAAGATCTAGTAAGTCGAAAATCGAAATTCTGCTTTGCAAAATTCTGTCTTCTCACACAAAAAGTCTGCTTTACAAAATTCTGATTTTCATATTTAAAGCAATAAAATTCAGCTTATTCAGCTTTTTTCCAACTAACAAATGTCAACGACGAGGATAAAAGGCAATTTTAAATTCATAAAACATTAAAAATAAAAATAAGAAAGAAACAAGAAAAAATAGATTAAATATTTCCAAAAATTTAAATAAAAGAAAACAGTATCTATCAAAAAAAAAAAAAATAAAAAAATTAAGCGAATTTTAAATAAAAAAAGATATGACTTTGCTACTTGAGAAGTCTTCAAACATATTTCAGGCTTTGACGCTGTGATGTAGGCTTTGTAATTACGATTATATACCCTGTTAACCATTGCTTGTCTTCGGCGCAGAATTTGCTTTGGCCTCGACTGATAGGCAAGGTTCCTACGATACCTAGATTCAAGCCGCTTTTTAAAATACTCACCAGAGACTATTGAAACTTGACTGGAAAGTGGTTTTATGCAGTCAGGTTCTAAAGGCTATAAATGTTTATAGAATCAAAATAAAGGCGAGTGGGATTTTTCAGAATAGCTTGGTTAAAATTAAGAAGACACATCGGTGGCATGATATGCAGGTCGACACCTGGGCGCCGTATTTATGTAGATTCTTGCTGTCTCTTTGCTGGCATCCAAAGTATTAATCGTCGTAAATTTTTCAACAAATTCCAGTTAATAAACATATCCAGATAAAAAGTTGTTCAGTGGCGTTAAGTCGCATTAATTTGGTGTCAAATTGACTGCTCCGATTCGTGACGTAGGTAACTGGCAAATTGCTTCGAAACTCTCGTCTTCAAGGGCGACTACAAATTTAAATAGGGCTGCTGCCACAGGTCCATATCGGGCGATAGGCTTTGCTTTCCAAAACCAATCGAGTGTGTGATATTTTAATTTTTGGAACACAAAGCTTATGGTGTGCGCCAACCAAGCAAACTACGAAATCTTGTCAGGAATTGGTACTGCAAGAAATAAAACTCCATTTGGCAGAGAGGCGCATTTTCCTTTTCGCTTTTCTTTGTATTTTTAAAGCCGAGCATCTTTGACAGGTCTGAGCAACTATTACGTTACTTAGTGACTGCATATATTTGAAACCATGAAAGTGTTTGTGCTGCAGCTAAGTCCTTTGCATACCCAGTTTTGCTGTACCATGCCCACTCCCCTTGCAAGCTGTGTGAATATGAGCTGCAGGAGCCCCAGCAAAGCGTGATCAGACAAATCGCACGCAGGTGCTGATCCTTGTGCAACCAACTGGTAAACATCGCTTTCTGCATATGCCACAGACTAGACCCACAAAAAGGAAGCCCCATAAATTATTTCGCAAAAGTAAAACCCATGGTACACCCTCGGGATTTTCGAGAAAGCCCAAATCTAATCAACAGCCTGCTCATTTGCTCGTCACCTCACATTTCAATTTGCTATTGCAAATAAGAAAAACATTTATGCCATTCATGCGGTTCCTGAACGGGTGTGCGACTTTGAAAGACGAAGCGAAATAAAATGTCCGCATCATAACCATCCTGGTGCACCCTCCAGGTAAATGATCTTAATAGATGTGTTATACGGCTGAGCAAAAAAAAATGAAATACCTACGGTCATCTAACCATGGACATAGGTGCACAATCTCCACTCGCATCCTTTAGCAATACACCGCACACATAACTAGGTATACGCTTCGCTCCTAAACAGCACAAAGGTAGTTCCATTTAATGACATGGAAATAATTTGAATAGGTTCATGCCGAGGACCAGCCGCATAAACTTTTTCTGCTTCCATCTAATTTTCTATTTTCACTACTTATTCAGACTGATAATAATCTAAATCCCAGGACGAGGCTTGTTGTTGTTGCTGATGATTTTTTTTTTTTTTTTTTAGTTTTCCCTCCGCCATTTGTTTTATTCGTGTCTGCTAGAGTGCTGCTCCATGTGCTAAATCGCATCAGTGAGATGGTTTGTTGTGTCCTTGTTTTTCGCTCCATGTTGTTTTTTTTATAGTTTTTTGGTGCAAAATTTTTGAAAAGAAGATGAGAATATGCTAGATCCCGCAGTCAAAACTTCAAGTTGACGACGTAGGTGCAGTGTAGACGGAGCCCATCCCAGACACACGTCTACCCGTATGTGGCAGCGTAACGCGCACACCTAAACACATGAATATTTTCGCGTCCAAGAGTAGATTTTTTGTATATTCTGCAGGATATACGAGTACTACGCTGCGACTGCCACTTAATTTGTTTTCTTTTTTTCGGAGAGAATTCTTCTATTTGGAGAGTGAACGTTCTAGATTTTCTGGTCATCGAGTCAACAACATGCCTCTACTCTGGTGAGTGGAGATTATTTCCTTTTGCGGGCTTAGGATGAGTATTAGCGGCGAAAGGGATACGCCTAGTGACGTGATCCCTATTTTCACAAAAAAAAAAGCGGAAAGATTCGTGTTTGTTGATTTTGCACTCTGCTGCTGCTGCTGCTGCTGATTTTCGTTGGTTTTTGGGAAGAAACGGTGCTGATGATGGGAAAGTCATCGCCGGTCGTCAGGTAACATGCAATGTCCTTTATCTGAGCTGAATCGTTTTCTGTTTCTGCTGTCCTTCTTCGTTTCTTTGGGTGTTTAATTTGTACGAGCTGGTTTGTTTTTCTTTAATATTCTTGAATTCTAGATCAAAACAAAAACCTACAAAGCATTTAAAAAAATGCATACAAGAACACGTTCCTGCTGAATCTGAGCCGGGTTCAAACTTGGGGCGGGTGTTTTTATTTTAAACTGCCGTTTGAACTCTTCGGGTAGAATTCAGAGGGCGAATTTTCGAGTCTCTTCGCTGGTTTTCTTTAGGGGATCATTTTTTTCTTGGATGTGCTTGTTGTGAAATTAATTTATCAAAGCTGTAGGTAAGACTCTCAGATAGGGAAAAATGGTTTTGTAGTAATTGCATCTATTCGTGTCGGTGCGGTAAACATTTTTGTCGTCCAATCCAAAAATGATTTAATTTTTTCAGCAATTTTAACATACTCTCAAGTTTGTAACTTTTTCCTCAGTTACCAGATCTGTCACATCTTATAATATGACACGACTTCATTCATGGACAATAGAATTCTCTCTATAATGATAGAGCTCTGTGTTGCTGTCGCCATCTATTGGCTTTGCGAAAAATAAATGCTTGAGTTTCGACATGGCTTCCAAGATATTGACCAACATTTACATATTCGGTGATTTTCCCAATAAAATCATTCAAAACAATTGGATTTGATTAGGTCTTAAACAAACAGTTTGTGATTCAAATGTGGCTCATTCTAAAGGGTGATTTTTTAAGAGGTTTAGAACTTTTTTTAAAAAAAAAACACAAAAAATTCGAAAAAATGAATGAAATATTTATTTGAATCGATAGTTTGAACCTTGCAATTTAATGTTTAAAGATAATTTCATGCAAATGTTGACCGCGGCTGCGTCTCAGGTAGCCCATCCGCTGAGTCCAATTTTGGCATACTCTTTCACACATATCGGCCGGTATCTCACGAATGAATGCATGGATGTTGGCTTCCAGTGCGTCAATCGAAGCGGGCTTGTCCCTATACACATTAGCCTTGGCATACCCCCACAAAAAATAATCTAATGGTGTCAAATCGCACGATCTAGGCGGCCAATTGACCGGCCCGAAACGTGAAATTAACTGTTCACCAAACTCGCCTCGCAATTGCGCCATTGTTTCGCGTGCTGTGTGGCATGTGGCACCGTCTTGTTGAAACCACATATCATGCAAGTCAAGAACTTCCATTTCGGGCAAAAAAAAGTTTGTTATCATCGCTCGGTAGCGTTCACCATTGACAGTAACGCTGCGATTCGCATCATCTTTGAAGAAATATGGCCCAATAATGCCGCCGGCCCATAAACCGCACCAAACAGTGGCTTTTTCGGGATGCATTGGTAGCTGTTGCAATGCTTCTGGCTGATCTTCACTCCAAATGCGGCAATTTTGCTTATTTACGTACCCATTCAACCAAAAATGAGCCTCATCGCTGAACACAATTTTTCGATAAAAAAGCGGATCCTCGGCCAGCTTTCCAAGAGCCCATTCACCAAAAATTCGGCGTTGTGGTAGGTCGGCTGGCTTTAGTTCTTGCACCAGCTGTATCTTAAAAGGCTTTACGCCCAAATCCTTCCGCAAAATTTTCCACGTAGTGCTGTAACAAAGGCCTAACTGCTGGGAACGGCGCCGAATCGACATTTCGCGGTCTTCTGTCACACTAGCTGATACGGCCGCAATATTTTCTTCACTACGCACAGTACGTAAACGTGTTGGTGGTTTAATGTCCAACAAAGTAAATTTGGTGCGAAATTTGGTCACAATCTTCCGAATAGACTGCTCAGAAGGTCGAGAATGCCGATCATAAAATGGAAGCAGCGCGCGATGAACATTTCGAACCGAGCACGAATTTTGATAGTAAAATTCAAGAATTTGCAAGCGTTGTTCATTTGTAAGACGATCCATGGTTAAATTGCAAACCAAACTGAAGCTGTTTGACAGTGACACAAGGTACTAAACACACGTCAGCTGTCAAAACCAGTGTTGCCAAAACCAAACCAGCTAAAAAATCACCCTTTACTTATTACAAGGATATAATTGCTAAAGTAACTCTGACTGTCTGCTACCTTCCTTTTCAGGACTAGCCCTCTAATCGTATAAAACACCTTAGCAAAGAAAAATCTGGGAAGTGAAGTAGGACAGACGGATTTGGTCAAAATTGGACAACCGGGCGCGACACATCCCATCAAAAAAAAAAAAAGCATTCAAAATCTCATATCCCGAAAACCACCGAAGCATCGGTCGAGCTCTCATTTTCAGACAATCTTTTAGCTTTCTCCATTACGTAGTAAGAGAAAGATATTGTATTTGTACAAAATTTCGAACTCGAGATGTTCATCAATTCTGACATTACGATTATAGAGGAACTCAAAAAAATGGGTCGCAAAATTCTGTCCGTCTGTCTGTACGTCCCAAGGCTTACAGCCTAAACGGCTGACCAGATTTTGTTCAAACTTCGGATTTGGAGTTTGGGGGCTTACAGTTCGGGGCTTTTGCATGGTAACCTCAATATTAATGGTACTTTCCATATAAAATGTTCATACCAGTTTGATTTTTTCGAAAACGGCTCTAACGATTTCAATCAAAATTGATATTGAAAACCCCTTTTTCGATTTCGATAAAACTTAAAAACCATGTAATGCTTATATCCCGAACAATAACTTGTATATACCCGGCTTTCAGCTAAATAGTTAAACAATAGTACTTTTCAAACTAAACATTCCAATATTTGGTATACTGTTTTGTCTGCCAAATTTTACAAAAAATACTCTAACGATTTTGACCAAAATGCATATTAAAGATAATTTAAGTATTCTAAATAAGATCCCGTACTAAGTTCTTCTCAAAAAATTCAAACAAATCAATTTCTTAAATATTTCACAAAAATGACAGTCACTTTATTTATACTGGCCCGAGATTGTTTTCGTGAAGTATTCCGTGGGTCTGAATTTATCCGGAGAGTTGCCTACTCTCGAATGTTCTCAGGAGGTGGTACAGTGGAAAAAAACGGAAGGTGTAAGTAGTACGTCTTTCCTGCCGAGGTTTAAGGGTAGATTTTTCGTAAAAACAGTTGTATTAGGAGTACGATGGTTCTAATTTCATTTGTCGTACAAACGGTCATCCTACAACTAGATTTATATAGGCTTAGGTGAACCGTTCAAAGTCTCGTAAGTTATACCGAAACACTCAATGGCCTTATGAAATAAAAAACAAGTGAGTTCCCGCCACAAACTGTGTTTCGTCAACTAAACTGCTGCACTTCAGAGCTTTCACCACACAAGATCTGTACATCAAATTGTTGAATCAATGATATAACAAGCTCAAAGTCACGCAGATTCCCATGTAAAATCGGTCCTATTATTACTTCCACTACCACTAGACTCGATTTTGATATTCTCAATTGCATCGATTGAAAATAACACAATCAACGAAAGGACGGAATGCTTATAGCAAATTTACATTAACAATATGTTCATTTAAACAACGCCCAACGCGTCGTAAATTTCATAAATTCAGCTCCATGCACGCGGTGCCATTAACTCCTCCTTTCTTTCAACTCATTACCAGGAATTTTTCCTTTCAGCGTGGATTCGTCAATAAATAACAACTACTTCCGTCCTCGCTTAGGAATTATTTATTTATGCCTCCGACAAACATTGAAACATCCTCAAATTTCACCGGCTGAAAAAAATCGCATTGTTTGCGCACACAAAATCGCAGTGCACTATTAAGAAGGACATTCGAAAGGATGAAAAACGCGCGAAAAGTATTTTCACTGCAATCACACGAAAAGAGGATCTACCAACACATGGGTGAGGTAAAAAAAATAAGAAAGTACTACACAATGAGTGATCCTTTCAAGGAATTAAGACGATCAAACCTTCCCATTAAGAACGATCGGTGTACGCATTCGCAGCCTGGGTGATCATAATGTTGCAATCTACCTGTAAAAGGACACTTATTCTGGATCGATTATTCGCAAGGATTCCTATTTTCTTTTTACCTTGCTATTGGTGTGTAATGTAGGTAGCACTGACAGCCCCCGTGTCAGTGGCATTAAATAATTCATAACAGCAAAATTGTAGAGCCCGCGCCAAAGGAGGGCTCTGTGCGAACCAAAACGGATCAAACTAGAAAGCGGTACTTAGAAAACACGCCAATTAAATGAAAATAGAAGAAAAGGATCAGCAGCATTCGGAATCGGGGTAAGGTTATGCTTCCGCGCATTTTCCATTCCCCTAAGCGAAATCCTTTTGCGAAACCACTCGCAAATTGAGACATTTTTTTTTGTTCTCTGTTTAGCGGGAAGGATACATTTCCTTTCCATTTTTGTTGTCAACTTCCGCTTGATTTTCGCGATTTGAAATGTTTTTAATTTCTTTTTTTCGTATTCGCCCTTTTCCATGTCGTTCTGTTGTGGTTGCTTTGCGATGGGTTCGATGGTGATGTGTGTCATTTACAATGGCATCCCTCGCATATCCTTAATTTATTTGGCACGCTATTCCCATGACTGAAAATAAATTATCAGAAAACCGCCAAAAATTAGAGGATTCGCCAGGAAAAAGGGACACGCAAGAAAAACAGCAGGCCGAGGCAAAGCGAACAAGTATAAACTGGTGGTCTTTTGGTAGTGTTAGTTTGGAACTATATATCTCATTGCATGCGTGCAGCGTGCGTACAGCGAAGGTGCGGGTAATTGCAGGACATTATATTGTTGTTGGACCACGCTGCTAAAATTGACAACGCAAGCGGAAAGCATAAGCGGTCCTTTCTTGGCAATCACAGCAGGACATCCAGAATCGCCTAGGGTTTTTAACAGAATGGTAGATGGGAAACGGGGATAATTCCATTAGCACCGCCGCACAGTGCAATACATGGAAATGTTGGCAATGCACGTACTTATTTGAAATAGAAATCCATTTGCCGCCTTTTCTGCATTTTTCGCGCTGATTTTCTACGTTTTCCAATTGCACTGGGACGCGATCGTGTTGGTGTTTTCAATTGACTGGCCATTAGTTTTGTGAAACCTGTCAGGCGAGTGGATGATGGATGATTTGAAGTGACTGAGAGGGACAAGGGATATTTTGCGCTGTACAGGTATTTGAATGAGTATGACTTGGAGTTGAAAATTTGTATGCTAATGGGTGCCAGCCTGACTGGTTGACAGGTAGGCGAGTTTCACAATAAAACGGAATTTTATAAATTGTACTGTACACCTACGCAGGTGTATATCTTCTGTAAAAATATTTCTGTATAAAAACAGAGAGGAGACCAAGGAAATTATTTTGTTTTCGATAACCTAGGGAGCTAGAAAACTTTCTAACTTTGGTTTTGATATAGATAGATATCCCCTCACTGCCTCATATTGTTGATAGTTATCTAAAATATTGTTTAAGCTACCACACAGGGTGAGCAACATTTTGGTGTCAATAATCGGTCCTAGTTTATAATAACCTGAAAGGGACTCTATTTCTATTGGACTGATATGTATTTCAATGAGGATAAATTTACTACCCAGCTGCCATTTTTGACAGCTCTTTGACTTTTATGTTCAGCCTTTAGTGTTGTTTATCAAATTTTCATTAATTGACAACCTACGTAGAAAGAACGCTTGCATTTAAGCTTGTTTTGGTATGCTTTTTTTATCTGAAAATCGTGTTAAGATAGACTGAGATTGTGGTGAAAGGGTTCTTAATCAGGACTGGTCGATGTTGAAATGAATAAAACAAGCTGTGTGGGGGTATTTTATATATATATATCTGACCGAAATCTCTTCACTCTGACCGGAGAACATTTTGAAATCCGGTCTAACCGATTTTTGACCGAAACAACAAAATTCTTTAACCGGAAAAACCATTTGAACGACACTTGGCCATACTAACGAACACACTCACAATTTCATACAGGAACCAATTTATTGTGAATAATCCTAGAATACAGCGGCTCCTCGCGGCAGTCTCATTTGAATGCCCCCACGAAATGTGACTGGGTGTGTGTTGCATTCAAACAAGACTGAAGTGAGGACGATTTAGCATATTTCGCAATTTCGGTGTTGGTTTTACCAATTTCAAACGCCGAAGTGGAGTGGAAAGTTCCTTTTTCTGATCGTTCTAATATATTTTTGAAACACACTTGAGCATATAGCTGCCATAAGTGCATAAATTGAATATTTATTAATTGTTATTTATTTAATTGGTTAACCTTCACTTCCAGAACAACAAGGTTCGTCCGCCATTTCAACTATTTTGTTTATCCTGTTTTTTTTTCTGTCAAATGTGACTGGAAGCGTGTGCTCAGCTTTTCACTCAGCCTGCTCAGCCAATTTATTCTGATCTCATAGAGCGCGCTCTGATCATGCTCTGAACTAGAAAAGAAACACAAATACTGAGCTCTGATGTGTCTGCAAAAAAAAAAAAGAAATACGAACTTTTTGTATAACAGTTCAGTTCAGGTGCTCTGAGTTAAAAAAAGAAAAACGCCTATTGGCATGGATCCGAGTGATTCAAATTTGAATATGGTGCTGGTATACTGTTGGCTTTAAGAGCATCGGTTAATTGCGGACAAAATCCTAGCGGGGTGAAATCGCACGATCTTCTTTGGTAGAGATAACCATACCCTCAAGTCTTTTAAGCAGATTGTCCATCGTGGCCTCTACCGTCCTGCTAAAATGCAAATACTTGGAATTCACAAAAAAACACTCAGTACGTGGACAGAAATGCGGCCTTGGAGTTAATTCACAGAAACCTGAGCTTGTCCTGTTCACAAACAAAATAATAATACCCAAAATTCGAGCCACAAACTCTTGAGGAACACCTCTAAAGGTGACAGGAATGATCCACAATAGAAAACTAAGTTGAAAGCCGAACGTCTATGAAAGAGTGAAGAAAGCAGATAATGATTTATACGCATGCAACCCCATCTTTGGCAGGAGGTAATGACCAAATCCCAAAATAATTCTGGGGATGTAAGGAAATCTCGACTCACATGTGGCAGCGTAATCTGGTGGCAAGCCGCGGGCAAAGCGACCAATCTCAAATCAATGACAAAAATACTAAGACTGTTGGGCATGTGTGTGTAGGGACAACCAGCGCGATTAAAACCACAACTACAGCTGGACGCAATTCTTAATCTGACTCCTCTGGATCTATACATGGAGGAATCTGCTACCAAAAGTGCCCTAAGGAATGGCCAAACTAATACTTAGAACCCATGCAGTTTTGGCCACGCATATATTCTATATTAAAATACGTTTAGGAGCGTTTGTACTTCTGGACCATTCTCTTGCTCTTTTCCGAGTAGGGATGAACGGAAAACAGATGAGGCCACAAAGAGGAAATCTTTCTTCATCTACACAGTTCAAAGATGGACTGTGGAACCGGTGCCGGTATATTTTTGGAGGAATTATATATACACTTCTCAATCAGGTTTCTATATATAGCACCAGTGTCTTCCAAGCAGTGTTTCTAGCAACCGCGAAAGCGGCCCGAAAGGTGTCATTGTTGGCAATACTACTCATACGAATATTACCGCTTTCAGTAATGGTGAAGTGGCTAAAAGCGATCTCTGCTATTTTCAATCTGTAAATCTGTAAGACATTTCTAATACTAAGGGCCGTTTGCTGATACGACTCATAGCGTAGGGGCTCTAACGGGTCATTACTTTCTCAGAAACCACACAATGAAACTGAATCTCAGAGATGACGATATATGTACAGGAGACTTTCTCTATCACTGCCCGAGTCTCTGTCACTTAAGGAACAGAACACTTAGAAGTATAATTACAGGTTTTTGAGAATATCAGGATGGCTGGACGGAACCGGGTAAATAGAAGAAGAAGGGAAATAAAAGGGCAGCACAATGGGTCCACGAGGAACGTGTGGTACAGTAGAGTGCTATACTCGGAAACCCAACTTAACATTGGTCACTAACTTTGAGCTCCTGAGCCAGTTGTGTAGATCCAAATCCTGATGTAAAATTCGCCAAGTTGAAGACTCCTTGTGCACAGCAAGAAATTGACTGCCTCTGGTTCTCCTGCACACTTTGACGAACCGCGGCAATATTCTTTGCCGATCTGGCGTTCGTTTTACGTACGGGTGTTGAATGTTTGCTTACGCGAACCGGTTGCCTCAAATTTGGCCTCAAAACGTTGGACAGTCGACTTTAAACTTTAAAGGGACACCATCAGATGGCCGTAAAGCTCGCAATTTATTTTACTAACGACCATTAATTTTGACAAAAAATTATATCATTAGACGTGTTGCCCAATCGTGTAACCTGCCATAGTGATTTGGCATCAGTGATTGAATAAAAACAGGCTGCCGACAGTAACCCGTCTTAATTGAAAAAAACATCCTTTAGGGCTCCAACCAGCGTTGCCAACCAATTTATTTATTTATTTAATTCATCAAACAAAGTTACAATTTTGACGGAAATATGCCTTACTTGAGAAAACAAGATGCCTTTTTCAATAAAATAATGCCTAAAATAAATTTTTTGGGTAAACTGAAACAATAAATCAAAAATTAAACACAAATATGAAAATATAAACAAAAACAATTTTTATTTCCAAAAAAAAATAAAATTATGAATCACAGAAGAAATTCTTAATAGGTAGGTACAAAGTATTGAACAAAACAAACGTAGTTTTAGTCCAGCAGATAGTCTTGGTCATTGAAATCATACATTAAAAAAATAAAAAATCAGTATGTTGAACCAAAAAAAAAAAATAGAAAATAATTTTAAAAAAATGATGCCTTTTTGGAAAAAAAGATGCCTAAAAAGCCCTAGTTGGCATCACTCTCCAACCCCTTGTTTTGTAAAAGCATGCTCCAATTCAATTCAAAAGAATGTTTATCTCTATATGGAAAGAAATATGAAAATTAATCCGCTTTTGGGAGTCGGTTTTATTAGCCCATTCATAGAAGCCACAGTTTTCTGTTTTTCTTGGCACAACAGGTCCGTAGGACCCTAGGCCAAGCATCTCACGAGAACTCTTTTTGGGCGAGTTTTTCATATTTCCGGGGATGGAACATGGGACCCTTCGCTTAGTAGCCTAACACACTAAACACTAAACCACTGAGCCTACTTGCACAATTTGAGATCAAATGGCAAACATTCTTCAGTTGGTGCAGTAAGTCTGTAAATTTCAAAAGCCTTTGGATCTACTTGTAACCTAACTAGATCTTTGTTGACCAAAGGTTTGCTATGTTTATATATATTTTTTTAAAATTCAAGCATACCCAGGGTTATGATAAAATTACACACATAAAATCCATTCGTTCCAATTGTTCTAACACTCCAACTGCCACCAAATTAGTCCCAAGGATATAGATACCCATCCAATACCAAGAAATGCGCCTTCATTTTATCAACGATATTTAAAGATATAAGTACTCAGAAATATATAATAAACCGCCACAGACGTTAGGTCATTCATATTGCTCAGTCGCCTTTCATATGCGATCCTGTCAGTTTCATAGCGGTTCAACTCGCCATTCATTTCCAATCAAAGAAAATGTGCACTTTCACATCGATTCGCAGATCAAACAAATGCATCCTTGTTTATTTTCACATTTCCCCGCCTGAGCGCACTAAGCGAGAAAAGAAAAATTCAATAAATTCGGCAATTTTTTCCCCCGAAACACAGCCATTTACACGGCTTGTTTTCCCAATCCCTAGGGACAGCGCGCGTCCCAATTGTAAAATTGCCCGGGCATTTCACTTTGCTTTCTGTCGCCCGTCGCCATAGGGGAGGAAAAGGCACATAACATCTAATCCTTTTACCCCCAGTTAGCTCTCGTTCGGTTTCCATCTTCCAGCAAGGATCAGATCAATAAATGTTTATAGCTAATCGGAGAGGTATGGGTATGGCTCGGTCACGCAGTTGGGCTAATAAAAACAAGATCCTTATTTTTGAGGAACCACCATCAGACACTGAAAAAATAATGAACGCGATTGTTGAAGTCGCGCATCGCTCACATAGACACACGCAGATACCTTTTGTTCGCCAATCTCAATAAGAATCGTTTGGGTCCTGGGAAACCCGCTGTGTAAGTACTAAAACCGCTGCGAGGGTACAAACTTCCTGCCTTCGCAGAACGTATCAAGCAGGGAGTTTAGTTGTTTCGTTTCTTCTTTTTTTTCGATGAAATTTTCCATCGAATTCAATTGACAACAACATCAGGCGGATAGGGATGAGACTGAGAGCGTGACGAAGTGCATAATTCCGAAAATGTTCATCAGAATCAGAAACACAATGATTCGCCTTTAATGCAAGCAATTGTGGGAAGGGACATTTTTATGGGATGTGATTTGAACGGTTTCGCATTTAATTGCGAACGAACGTCAAAAAGACATATAACACCCGCGCGTCGGTGGTTGTGTTTGAGTAAGACGTGTGTAGGTTCATCCTTAAACCCATATCTTGACTTGGATGTCCATAAACACGGACGTGGGGCGGGGGGTGTGAATCTTAGTGGGCATACGGTTGAAGCTGCCAGACGTATCCTTGAAATTGACAGAATGTCAGGGATGTGCGTCGATTTTATGACGCACATTACCGCTTGATTTTATGGCCATTTGGAGGAACTTTTATTTCTATTTTCAGAGTCCTTGTAAATCAATCGTGGCATTGGTTTAAGACCGGTCGCGTTTATTGCTGGCACTAAAGCGCGGCAAGTATGTACCCGTGATTTTAGGGGGTGTACAGAAGATGTGTGATTTACAAGTACCTGTGTGATTTATGGGTTCATCATTCGAATGGATGTTTAAAGTCAAGTAAATTAAGGTGACTTAATTTACGTTTTTGAGTGGTCCTATAGTCCTGGTGACTTTTTTTATGCGCGAGGGTGGTTTATTGTGCAATTCGTGTTTACTCAGTTGGTGTTCTATTTGTTTTGCTTTAATTGCGCGAGCCACCTTGAGCGGGGACATCAATTTCGTCGGCAGTTCATATTGTCTGTTTGGGCGTTTGGTTCGAGAGGTACGGTGTACCTCACTGAAGCCCACTGCCAATACATATCTAATTGACCTTTTTGTGACACTGAAAATGTGTTTACTTATATCACACCTGTTGTTGATATTTGGAATAGAACGAAAGTGGGCGAATACATAGATTTGGTATGGGTGAATGAGGACGTAGTTTAGTGCGTTGGGTGATTGAAAGAGGGGTTTCTATTTTTGGTATTGCTTTTCTCACTCAAGAAATACAGTGTCGGTTTTTTTTTGTAGCTATGCGTTTATCTTTGGGGAATTCTTTGTATACTAGTGACCAATTTAGTATATTTCCTGCTAAATTTATCAGGATTTGTTTATTTTTAGCATTTTTTTTAGCATGATTTGAAAAACTAGCAGGATTTTAGTTCAGCCGAATTATGAATTATCGAAAATAGAACAAGTAAAAGAGCTATCATCGGCCTGGCCGATGCTTTGATACCCTCCACTGCATACAAGTCATGCAAAATTTTAGGCATGTGAGGTAGTACGTAATTAGGTACATTGAACAACAGACAGAGAGACACATGGGCCTAATATTGATTTTGTATGGGAAGTACCAGAACTACTTGACCGACATAATACCAACTTGACGACGATAAAAAGAAGTCCTCTCACAAAATTTGGTAGAATCTTTTCGACGCTATCCTGTTTTCAACAGACAGAGGGACACATGGGCCTAGTATTGATTTTGTATGGGAAGTACCAGAACTACTTGACCGACATAGCCCATATTTCATACCAACCTTAAGACGATAAAAATTAGTCCTTTCACCAAACCTCACTTGCCTAGGCTGATTCCTTTGGACGCTATCGTGTTTTCAACAGACAGAGAGACACATGGGTCTAATATTGATCTTGTATGGGAGGTACCAGAACTACTTGACCGACATAACTAATTTTTAATACCAACTTCACGACGATAAAAATAAGTCCTTTCACCAAATTTCATTGGCCTATGTCAATTCCTTCACGGAGAAAAAAACATGGTAAAAACAAATAGAATCTGTATTAAATTAAGCGGATTTCTGCATGGTTTTTTTCTAAGCAGACTGCCTGATTAAAATATGTGTACAAGTCAGCTTAATTCCTTGTATGTGTATTGCAGTTCGTTTTTAAGAGAATCCGTTTAATTTGATAATAAAAGCATTTTCTTTTGAGACTGAAATGATGTTAATAATGAGTGAATCCCATGTTAATTTCATGTGCATTCCTATAAAAATACGATGTTCGGCACTTTAATATCACACGTTTACCTGTAAATTTTAGCAGAAAACCTATATCTTTTCAGAAT
Source organism: Cheilosia variabilis (assembly GCA_951230905.1). Taxonomy (NCBI): domain Eukaryota; kingdom Metazoa; phylum Arthropoda; class Insecta; order Diptera; family Syrphidae; genus Cheilosia; species Cheilosia variabilis. The sequence goes on from OX579676.1 coordinate 48,333,080, forward strand.
TCTAAATCTCTAACCTTTAAGTTTTTCATATCTCATATTAATGGAAATACAATGACAAATTAACCTTTTAGTTTTCTTTGAAAAGAATGTGATATGTCTATTAACAAAAGCTGTAAAATCTTAAATATATTACACATAAAATTTTTTTTTTTAGAGGAACTTTTATTTTCAATTAATTTTTTCATTTTTTTAAAAATAATTTTTGGGCGAATAACTTTGAGCCCGTTATTCAAAAAATAAAAGTGAATAGGTAGTCTATCCACATACCTTACATTCATGGCACAGTAGTTTGAGTCTAAGTCCCCTACTTCAAAAGTTCGATTTTAAAGTGCAATTTCGCAGTCTTTTTAATCTGTAAAATAACATAAATGAATAAACGATTTAAAATGTGTTTTACCAGATTAATACTACCTTTGCTAACACTATCGTTTCTAATTTTATCAAAAAGTTGTTTGCTGTGTTGTCTTGAATCTCCAAATCGTAATAAAGGATTTTTCAATAAGAGCGCTACAAAAGTTTTGGATATCAATGAAATTCTTTATTCCTGTGAAAGTACGTTCGATGCCATTATGTATGGAACGTGCCGCTTGCAGAAGTCCAGACGCTGAACCCAATTTTCGACGGTTTTCAAGCAGAAATCGGCCGATACTGCTGCAATTTCACGTTCGGAACCACATGTCCTCCAAGTCCATATCATCCAATTGGGGCCAAAAATATTCGGTTATCATTGAACGGAGAGCTTCATCGCTGAAGATGATTTTTCGATGAAAATCGGAATCATTTTCAAGTTGTTGCTCAGTCCAATTCACGAACATACGACGCTTGTGGTGGTCAAGCGGCTTCACTTCTTGCGTCAATTTAATCTTGTGAGGATATAGGCCAAGATTTTTTCGCAAATTCGCCACAACGACGTCACAAAGATGCCCAACGCTTGAGAACGACGTGTGAGAGACACACTTGGGCTTTCTTCAACTGAAGCCTCAGCGGCAGCAATATTCTCGACACTACGGGCACTTCTTTGTCTCACTGGCACGGGAACATTTTGTACTGTGCCTGTGGATTCAAATTTTTCCACTAGACGCTCAATTGTTGATCTGCTAGGACGATTATGACGACCATAAATTGGACGTAGCGCTCTTAACGTTGAGGCCACTGACTCCGAGTTTCGGTAGTAAATTTTAATAATTTCGACTCGTTGTTGGCTCGTGTATCTTTCCATCATGAAATGGCAAACATTACTGAAGAGAAATGTCAAAGAGCGGCGTCGTTTGCTGTCCCTGTCGCTCTACTTTTCTAGCGTCCCTGTTGAAAAACCCTTTATTTAGAAATTTTCTCAACGAAAAGTGCATATTGTGATAATAAACAATTAGTTTTGTTTGGGAAAATGTTTTAAAAATCAATTTCAATCTGTAGGTATAAAAAAACAACAACTTATAATGTATTACATGCATAAGAATATATACATTACCAACAAATATCCTAAGTCATCACCAGCGTTACCACTTGCACTACATATGTAGTACTATGCTGCATATTCGCTGGATTTTTTAATGCCGTACTATTTACATACTACATCGTAAACCTAAAGTACTACATTTCTTAAGATTCGTCTAACCATTTTACTTTTTAACGAACAACATTTCGAATTTTACCCCTTTTGCTTTTTTAATCAAATAAATAGATTTAAAAACTTGGCTTCACTCTAAAGTAAGTGCAAATCTTCAGCTCGCACACAAAGATATTGCAAGGAATGGGAAAACCAATTTTCGTTGGTCAAATATAGGTCTGGCAAGCCCTTTTGTCGCGCTTGTCAGAAGTCATTTGTTTGCAATATGACTTTGCTTGTTAGACATGAACTCTTACCCATACACATTCCAATTACAATAGTGCAAAAAAAACTCCAAGTGTGTCCGACTCTTCTAGAAACATAACAAATAAAAACAGCATCATATCTTAACTGCGTTCTGGAATTGTTTATATTGTTTGTTAATAGAAAAAAAAAAAACAGGTACTACATTTTGTTTGAAAATGCTACATTTTGTTGGCTAACGTACTACATTTGCTAAAGATTTTAGTGGCAACGCTGGTCATCAATATTATGAGGCCAATCCTTTAACAACTCGCTTATTGTTTTCTCCTGATTTTTGGTTTAGAATGGTTTAGACGAAGGTGGCTTGTTCGCGTGATTTGATAACCAAAAAACGTATTTGTATAATTCGTCTATTAAAAAAAAAAAACTACATTACACTATTGCTCTAATACTGAGAATTAAACAATACCCTCTTCATCACAACTGATTTGTTCCAAGTCTAAAGTTTGACCTTCACTGTGGGAGTGGGATGTACTGCCGCTGGGTCCAGTTCGCTTCATAAATTTTAAACTCGCGAAGGAGTCCTTCAGTTTCATTACTCGCGTGTGAATATACTACTTCATAAGCAATATTCTCTAGGTCACTGTTTCGTAGGAAAAAGGAAAGCTGAAAATTATTCCGTTCGAAATAAAACTAATCGATTTTTTTGTTGGGAAAAAGAGCATTGCTCATAAAAAACCCAAATTTATTTAGCTGGCACACTATCTGTAGCACAGCTGGCTTGTTTGCGGGTTGATACAAGAATGAATTTAAGTCGTACGCGCAGTAGTACGAATAACCTAAGTGTTATAATATTATATGGGTGTAAAGGGAATATGTATATGTAATGTATGTTGGATGTATTTATAGGAAATACACTCGTAGGCATCGCATACGATACAGTGCCGCCGAAAACGCTCGTTTTCCTCTAGGTTCTCCGCAGTAGGCGCTGTCGTTGTTCCGCTTGCTCTTGGCCCTCCGGACCTGCTGTGTCGACTGGCAGGATACACACTTTCTGTACTGGTCTAGCAAACTTTCCGGTTTCGGTTTGTATGATTACAGATCTGACTAAAACATCCTTGCTCTTAATAAGCTGGCACACTCTTCCCATTGACCACTGTGCTGGCGCAAAACTTTCGCTTTGAATCAATACTAGCTGTCCAACTTGCAAACCTTCCCTTTCTCTTCCAGAAATGCTGTAACATCGCTTGCCTTTCTTTCTCTTTCCCTTTCGTATTTGACTGCTCCACTATCGCAATTTGTATTGGTAACACTATGGGTTCACCAATCAGGAAATGCGCTGGCGTTAACGCTTACATGCCTGCGGGATCATCGCTCGATGGATGAAGTGGGCGTGAATTTAATATGCCCTCTATCTCTATGAGTAGTATTGAAAACTGTTCATATTCTAGCACACGCTGTCCAACTATTCTTTTCAAATGATATTCAATCGATTTGACTGCTGCCTCAAATTTGCCACCGTGATGAGGGGCTGCTGGCACCATACAACAAATTGGCATACAAGATTTTTCCTGATATCCTGCTTTCCTTCTCTATCCAATACTTTAAGCGTGAATGGTCCTGAATAATCAACATCAGTATGCAGGAACGGCTTTCTCACTTGCACCCTATCAGCTGGCAGCTCTGACATCAGTTGCTGTTGAAAACGATAATTGTATCTTACACAAGTCACATATTTATGTAAGAAGTTCCTCAGCTCATTTCTCAGCTTCGGAATCCAAAATCGCTGGCGCATGTACTGCCTCATCATTGGCACACCTCCTTGATTTGTCATACGATCTGCATTATCAATTACTAGCTATGCCAACCGCGACCCATTGGGTATTATTGCTAGATGGCGCAATTTATACTTTCCACTTGCTCTGTGAAGGCGCCCACCGACACGTAGGATACCATCCCTATCGAACACGGGTCTAAGAGATTCGAATTTGCTGGCTTCGGGTAGCTGTCCATTGTTTCGAATTGCAGAAACATCTTTCTTATAACTATCTTCTTGTGACTTTCGAATTAAATACTGAATGGCAGGTACCCTTTCGCATACTTGCAGTGCAACGGATGTAGATTCACTTTTTCGCCGTAATCTTTCGTCGCTTCGCTCTTAAAGTATTCATGAAACGAAATACATAGCCGAGGATGGCCAAACCCCTGGCATACCCAGCGATTAAAACTGTCATTTACTGGCTCAGTATCCATATGCTAAGACTTTACATGAAATTCGTCACTATACATACATGCATCTCTTCTGATGCAGCTGCTGGCACTTTGTTTACCATCGGATTCACTGGCCATTTACTTCCCGCTGAAGTCAGTCAGGCTGGCCCGTACAACCATAACTCGCTTTTTATCAACTCTGCTGGCATTACTCCTCGACTGAATAAGTCAGCTGGACTGCCTTTCGTACCGACATGTATGATCAACTAGCAGACCGCTCAGCAACTCAGCCGCTGCAAGTTCCAAACTTGCTCATTATCTGTCCATTCACTTGCTCTATTCGCACATATACTGTCATCGAAGCATCCGAAAAACCATAAATTTGGATTTTCCCCTTTCCACCTGTATCTCTTTCCACAGCACTTTCCATCTAGCCCTGATTTCTACTGGCACCTCCTAGTCCCCTTAGAGACCCAATTGCCATCTATCTTCAATTAAATTTGTCCCCAATACTGTCACTGGCGCTATATGTTTAGTTGAGCTACACAACTTCGCTTTGTAATCTCTTCGGCTATCTCTTGTGTATTCACTACGAAAGTGAATTGATCGACATCAACTAGCTACTGTAAGCCTAAAACTGTCGCTTGCTCCCTACTATCAAAAACCATAGTTTTTGCACTGTCCAAACTAAACTTGCTCGCTAGCCATTTACTTTCCGACTTCCACTTTCGTAGTTCAAATCCTGCTGTCCTTTATATCCTGTCGACTTCATTCGCTACTAAAAAATGCTGGCTGTTCACTATCACAGCCTGATACACAATCATCGATATATAAGTCGTTTTCGATTACGCTCGCTGCATCCGGATATAATTCGCTTGAATCACGGGCGCACTGTACAACGGCTCGTACCGCATTATGGGCCGATGATGTCATCCCATATGTAACGACTGTCAGCCAATACTCTTGCAGCTTCTCCTTTGGTGACTCACGCCAGAATATTCTTTGCAAGTCCCATTGATGCCTTGCCACTCGCACTTGTCTGAACATCATTTTGATGTCAGCACTAAACGCTATCCGATGCCTTCGAAAACGCATCACTATCTCTGGTAAATCTCGCTGTAACTTCCCACCAAGCTGTTGGACTTCATTGAGTGATATCCCCTTGTCAGTCCGACAACTGAAATCGAACACAACCCGGAACTTCTTTGTTACGCAATGATGCGGAACATAATATACTAGCTCGCTTGCTCTTTGCTGGGCAATCACCTTTGTCATATGTCCAAGTTTCTCATACTCTCGCATGAAGTCAACATACTTCTCCCTTAATGCTGGCTCTCTGCCTAACTTCCTTTCCAAATACATAAAACGTCGCAATACTATCTCTCTTGAACTGCCTATCTCTTTTGTGCCTGGTTTCATTGGAATTGTGACCACGAAACGACCTTGCTCATCTCGCTGGGCTGTTCGGACGAAGTTGTCTTCAACTTCTTGTTCCTCTTTCGTACTGGCTGGATGCGCGCCGACCTGATCCAATTCCCAGAGTCGTCGCACCATACTGTCCATGCTGTCCATCTCAATGCATTTTGCAATTGATAAAAGATTTCCTGTCTCATCGTCCGTATTCAACGGATGGTCACCAAAGACCACTGCCCCAAAGGCAGTCTCTATCAATACAACACCTTGTATGTTTCGAGGGATCGAGTTGGCCAACATCTTCGCAAAGAATTTGACTCCCAGCAAGATTTCAAATCGAGCTCTCCTCCAATACGCTGGATCAGCGAATTGTCTGTCGCTGCTAGCGACTATCGGCTGTAGATTGACTTGCGGCGTATAAACTGTCCAGTTTGACCCCCTAGGCAGAATCAGAAATTCATCCTCTATATAGGAGTTTGATTCGAACCAAGGTACTATCCGTAACGTCGCTTGCTTGTATAATCGAATGGGATTACCATCAATCCCTATAATCTTTCGTGCTGTTGACATCGTCACAATATGAAGTGAATGCATGATGTCATGCGAGATAAGATTCGGCTGCGCACCCGAATCCAGGAGAGCACGCACCGGCTCAGATAACAATCCATCTGACTGTATTCTTACTGTCACTGTTGGCATCAATGTAGATGTTCTATTTGCTGTGGAATTAGAGGAAGAATTGAAAGAATTCAAATAAGTAGCAAACAAGTTGCGATGGGCTTTATTTAAATTAATAAATTCTGGCACACTATCTCTCTTCGCTATCTTCATCCGCTTGCATGTTGTCTCCGCTAGTCAATCTTTAGTACCCTTGCGCTTGCTGTTCGTTGCTGTCTCTGTCTTCATTACTATCGCTGGCTTGTTGGCGTCCCGGGAGGGACACAACACACTATTGTGCATCTGCTCCCCTGGGCATCGAGGACATGCACCTTGATAACACTGGCTGACACTGTGACCCTTCTTCAGGCAGTTCTCGCAAAGTCCTCTCGTCCGGGCAAACTCTTTCCTGGTTCGCAAATTCAGTTCTTTGAATTGCTGGCAGTTGTAAATCTGGTGCTCGTCGTTGCATACCTCACACCGATGACGACGTGCTGCTGCGCTGCTGCTGGATTTTAGATTCGGCACCTTGGCTGGCTCCTTGAATATCGGGTTTGCATTGGCTTTTCCTTGGCTGGCTCGTTCACCTTCAAATCGATTGAAGCGATTTTCGGCTCGATTTAATCGGGCGCTGTTGAGCGAATCGAGTGAACCGAAATGCTTACTGGCGGACTGGCTGCTGGTTGCTGCTGCTTGCTTGTCCAGGAAGTCCAACATTTGTTTCGCAGTAGGAGTCTCTGATTGGCGTTGTAGCTCCCACTGTTTTGCTGTCTCGCTGTCTAATCGCTCATGCAACATATGCACCACAAACATGTCCCAATGTTGCGTGGGCACACCCTGAGCGCGTAGCTGGCGCAATGTCTCATGCGTTACATTTGACATCTTTTGAAGTTCATCTGAACTCGGGCTCCCTTGTACAGCGGGCAGGCGGATAAACTGGCGCAGTAACTCTCGACATGTAGGGTATTTTTTGTTATATATCTGGTTGAGACGTTCCCAAGCCTCGTGGTAATTGTCGTCGGTAAGTTGCCACTCGCCCAATGTCCTGGCTGCCTTGCCCACTAGCGACTTCCTCAAAAATGAGAATTTAAAAGCTGGGGTCACTCGCTCATTGTCGTGGATAGCTGCCACGAATCGGTCATGAAACCCCTGCCATTTCGTGAGCGACCCATCAAACTCGCCCCAGGAATTTTTTATATCCTGTGATTGTACTGGCATCTGTACCTGCACCTCAATTGGCTGCAGGTTGGCTGGCGTCACTTGCACTGCTGGCACTGGCTCTGCTTCTCGCTCCTGTCTCCTCAAGGTCTCCAGACGACGCCGGAATGCTGCCTTGGTGTCATCATACATACTCTCCATTTTCACCATAGCCTCTTCTATTTTCGCTTGCTCCTTGCTGGCAATCGTGTCGAGCAGCTCAGCGTGGATGGTCTCAAATCGAGCCCATGCCTCGTCAAGCCGCTCGAGACGCACTTTCAATCCCTCGCAATCGTTAAGAGAGAATTCTACACTCCCTGTGTAGTCAGCCAAACGCTGGATTGTGCGCATTGCTGCTTCGTGTACCTTGGTACTTGCTGCCAATCTATCAGAAAAGAGAGAGAAAAGAAAAGAAACAAAAGGAAAGTAGCACCAAAAAGGCGGAACAGAATTAATATATTATCGCACTAGAACTGCTGTAAGGAAAAATGTTATTAATATCTTTATTATGGTGGAACTCAACAGCTGTTTATACAATGGAAATTTTATTTGGCTGTGGGTATCCATGGCAAACGAACGTAAACACAAACAAACACTAGTTGCTCTACTCTCTCTACTTGCTTAACTATCTGTACTGGCACACTACCTATCTGACCACAACTCATGAATTTGTTTTTAAATTCACCACTTTCTACTTGCACTTCTCTGTCTACTTGCTCAACTGTCTATACTAGCACACTATCTGTCTGCAGACACACTTTCCCGCTTGCACTTATTATCATTGTTCATCGAATTTCATCTCTTGTGAATATTCGGACTTTCCGCTGTAAGCACTATCTTCCTACCTACTTTGACATGCGCATGCCATACTATATAACTTGCCCTTGTGTTTGTACAAAAACAAAACACAGAAAATGCCTTGCTTACACATCGACGAGTATTACTTCGCTTGTGTGTATCACTATCTGTTACTAACTGGCTACGTTATGCATGTTCGAACAGGAATCATGACAACTACACTGTACACTGTACACTCTCCACTTGCACATACCTATGCCGGCAAAAACAAAACAACTCTTTCCTACCTACTCTACAAGAAAAAAATAAATTCCATACCTACACACTCCCGTCTCCCAAAAACCACCCTTATTCCTCGTCCACTTGCACTATGTATAAATACCCATATTGAGTATTAAACTTGAGCTTGCACTTGCGCACTTACTTTTCCTTTCTTATGTTAAAATAAAGAGAACTTATATTGAATACCAAGGAAAAATATTATCAGTTGCTCTTGCGTATGGCACTAGCACGCACAACTCTCCACAACTCTCCAAACTCGACTGGCTTACATTGCACGCTGTCTGTCTCGCTCACTCGCACGCTTACCCTATCCTGCGATATACTTTTACCATCTGGCAGCTGGCGATTTTACTGGCTCGGTGTGTGTGGGTGCCGCCGTCTGGACTGGCTACTTCGTCATCGACGATGAATTTTTTTGCACATTTAAATTATTTTGTTTCACTTTTCACAAATGTTACTATTTTACACTATGCACTTTTTCACTGGCCGCTGGTACTATCCGGCTCTACATGGACCAAATGTTTCGTAGGAAAAAGGAAAGCTGAAAATTATTCCGTTCGAAATAAAACTAATCGATTTTTTGTTGGGAAAAAGAGCATTGCTCATAAAAAACCCAAATTTATTTTAGCTGGCACACTATCTGTAGCACAGCTGGCTTGTTTGCGGGTTGATACAAGAATGAATTTAAGTCGTACGCGCAGTAGTACGAATAACCTAAGTGTTATAATATTATATGGGTGTAAAGGGAATATGTATATGTAATGTATGTTGGATGTATTTATAGGAAATACACTCGTAGGCATCGCATACGATACAGTCACCGTCCATTCTTGAATTATTCACTCACATAAAAATCAGGCAAGAGACTGACAGTGCGGTCAGTACTCAACCGATGAAAGTATCGAGGAACAATGAGTCTACCATGCGGAAATGCATGCAGAAACACGTATAAACTAACAGAATCATATCAAATTAAGGTGGACATCTGCTTAATATATGTAGAAGGTCAGCAAAAACATATTTACAACCACCTTAATTTAAAATGATTCTCACTTTTTAAGAGAATCGTCTTATGTTAAGAAGTCAACATTTGGAATTATTGAGAATTCAGTTATTTTATACAGTTTGCGATGGGTTAAACAAAAAGGAAATTTCATATAAAAATTAAATGAAGTTCATTTTGAATTTAACATTGTTTAAACGGAATCCATTTATTTTCATAGGATATCTTGCTGTTTTAAGTAGGTTGGTGTTTAGATGACCATCATCTTATTTTGAAATGACCGATTTTTGTCCGTGTTTGGGCGCTATCGTGCTTTCAGCAGACAGGCGGACATGGCTAAATCGATTCAGAATGTGATCCTGATTCAGAATATATATACTTTATGAGGTCTCCGGTGACTCCTTCTTGGCGTTACAAATGTAATGACAAAGTGAATATACCCTCCTGTGGAGGGTATAATAAAATCAAGTTTGTGTTATATCGTGATGTATCGACTATCGAGTATTGTGTGTGGTGTGTTAGTGTTGCTCTATTACCATTCATCGCTGATGTTGGAAGCAATTTCACCTTGCCGCTCGCGCAACACAATCCAGGCGGTTCTTTCTCGAGTTTAACTGCATTGCGATGCTGGCAAACAACAGATATCTGATCGAATTCAGCTGATGCGTCCGCACTGTATTGAATGGTTGGCTAATATATCGATAGGCTGCACATTCAATGTTCACCGGAAGAATGTGTTGTTGTCGTTCAATAGTCGGACGTTGTTATATTGCTCTACCACATTGCCGATCACGAACGTCTCTTCTTCTCAATCGTTTTTGCTTATTATGCTTTGGTGATCTCTTCTGACTGTCGCGAACGATTTTCAATCATTCTGATTCGAACATTTTCAACATCACGTTCCTCTTCCGTTTTATGTTCTGCGACATTTCGCGTTGCATTCAAAGAACGCCGACCAATGTTACCACGACCTCTTCTTGGCATCGTAAGAAATATTGAACTATAACTTTGCAGTTTGCACAAATCGCACATAAAGATTTCAATAATTTGAAATAGCCAAAGTGAAGAAAGCAAACGAACGAAAAAGATGCAATTGAAATTTGTTAATCAACTTGAAGAACAAAACAAATCGATTACCGATCTATTCCAGTTGAAATGGGGTTTGGTTTTCAATTACCTAACTCACTTTTTTGTAGTTGAACTATTTCACTTGAAAAAACAATAAAAATATCATCAGAAAGAACAAACAATAGGCTGTTGAGAATTTTCCAGCTTTTCTTTCTTTCCGAATACACCACGATCCATTTTTATAGATATACATACATTTTTTTTTAAATATATCATATTTTTCCTGAAAAACAGCTTCTTTGTTAATTTTTTGGGTTTTTAGCAGGTTTAGAAAAATATTTAGCATGATTTTTAGCATGCTACTGCTGAACTTATTCAGCAGTAGCATTTTCAAATATTGAATTGGTCACACTGACTATATATGAGCTTTTTGCGGATTCCGGTTTTTTTTTTTTATAGTGCTCTTTGTGTTAAATTTCAAGACGAGCATTTGTCCTAGAGGATGCAACCCCTTACTCAAATGCAGGTCCAAGAAAGTAAGCGGTTTCGAAGGGAGTAGTGAATTTCGTAGCTTAAATATTGCTGTTTGTTCTAAAATAGGTTTGACTCATTTGCAAAATTTTAGGAGCAGCATCAAACTTATTCGAAAGTGTTACTTCTAGCCCCGCTATTCTCTACTATTTTAAGCTGAATGAATTGCTAAATAAGAAGGCTTAAACGGAAAATTGACTAAGAGCTACCTAACTAAAATGGATTTTTTTTGAAATACCTTTCCTGGAAAAAAACTACCCTCTTACAGCGCCCGAGATTCTTGCATACTTCTGCTCCTTCAATTGTTGTGAGGTGCAGGTTGTAGTCTTGTGCTTTTTCAAGTGTCAAATCTTGTGTACTGATAGGTGAGGTGAGTGTCTGAACAAGTTCGTTGCTCGAAACCACTGTCATGGTAGGACTTATACGTAGAATATGGGCAGGGGTCAGCGACTAGTCTTCTGTACGCTGTCGGCTTTATATTTTTACAACTACTGAGCTAAGTATGGTGTCAAGTACAGTTTAAGTAAAGGTGTTGGGGCCGAGCTCCATGGGAGCAATAAGTTTGCCTGGTATAATATACGCTTTATACATGCTATAAATAAAATAATAGGAATAAGAAATTTCCTTTATTTTTTTGCAATCTGGGTGAATGGGAGAGGTCTCTTAACAAGAAGAAAACTTCATCTGGGAGTACGAAATGTTGAAGTCCTTGCATGACACATTTTGTAGGTGCACTGCCTTTTAATACTTCCCTTTGCGATTTCACAATCCAGCGCTTTAAATATGCATTCAATTGTCGTCAGAATTTTACGTCAGATTATGTAAGGCGAAAATTTAGAAACGTTTTCATGCTCACGAATGTTGCAGAAGTAAATCTTTCGTGCACACGAAAACGTTTAAACGTTTCGTCTTACAGAATGCCGACCCAGTCTTATCCTCGGGTGTTGTTGTTAGCGACCCACCTTCTTTCGCTAAAGGTAGAAAGGACGAGCGACTTACTGCTTAGATCAAAATAACCGCGCCCAATAGGAGATGCATTAATTCATGCCGGTCTACATGCTCTCATGCAGTGGCTTAGTATGTTGGACTACTAAGCGGGGGGTTCCAGGTTCGATCCCGAAAAAACGGAAGTTACATCTTAAAGGTTTATCTGCTGCTCCACTCGTTTAGACTCGGTATAAAACTGTAGATCCCAACTAACAAGGAATGGTTGTGAAAAGCACGGGTCCCTACGGACCTGTTGTGCCAAATATTTATTACCTACTATCTACTTTTAGTTGAACAGGGTGTTTGCTCTGACTGTCCTTCCATTCGAAACCTTCGTCATTTTTGGCAGATCTTTATCACTCAGACTTATTTTGAAAATCTGTCATATTCGTAGTGAAATAGGGCATATCCTCCGAAGATTAAATACTTAGGACGACCCAACTAGACTCACAAAAGTGTGCTCTTTGGTGTGACTATAAAGCTTGTCTAGATCGCTATTAAATCTTCTCCTTCAAGGCAAGGTCAGACAGGGCAAAAACTACCGAAAATCATTAAAAAAAATAAATATCAAACGCGATTAACAATATATCTTGTGGACCAGGAGGCAATTCAGTCACTCTTAATATTCAAAAATGTTTTCCAAAATAAACCGATTATATCTTCCCAAAGCTTAAATTCAAAAGAAACTTCGAAATACCCTCCAAAACTGACTGAGAGTGTGATCTAGAGTGTCGAATGGGATCCGTTTGTTTCTATAGAGATGGGCACACAACAGACACAAGAGTAGCGGGAGGTGTTTTTTCAAAAGATATATCTACCTTCGTCTTCCTAGTCACTGTAGCGCTTGCCAGACGGAAATTATCAGGGCACCCTGTAGTGGAAGGTATAATTACGCTGACCATCCGGCATTTATTTAAAAGGATAGTCCTTTCTTTTTTACCCAGATCCTATATATGTTTCTTTTAAATACATGACGGATTTTGTTCTTTATTTTTGAAACTGTCCTTTAAAACAATGAAACAATTATTTTTTTTCATTTAGGACATTAAAAAATATTATGTGAAAGTATACGTATATATTTATAACATCTCATCTCTCGTAAAAAAAGAAAATACCAATGTAAACTACTTGAGAATGTGTTTACAACCTCTGTGCTTCAGTGCATGCTCAGCTCGACTATCACAAGGTTTACAGTAAAACAAGATAGTATGCGTTAATGCCGGCACTAGAAACAATAATAAAACTGTTTAGTTCACTTAAGGCATATTTCTTGGAACAAACTAAATGTCCAACAGTTCTATAAATTTTGTTTACTGATCCATCCGCTGAAGCTTGGTTATTTTTAGGACACAATGTTTGACGTTGTTGTTACACATATTGAGTCTCTAAACAAATGAAATAATTAAAATAATTAAATCCGCCAGCTTCAAGAAATATATTTTTTTATATACGGAAAATCGTGTACTTTGAGCATAGAAAAATGTCAAATATAAAAAATCGACAAAGAAATCTCTGTTTCAAGACAAGTACGTGACGTCATTTTGACATTAAATGCAGCATCTAAATAAGTTGGAATTGAATTTTTTATAACCTAAATACCTATTAAACTTACCATTTTGAATGCGCTGATATGTTCTAGGAGAATATTCGATTGCAACTTCTTGGTCCGACACCGTTGAAGACGAAATTAAATAAAGTTTTACTTGTCAAACTTTTGAGCTGTCACTTAGTTGTCAGTTTTAATTTTTTCATATTTACGAAAAAATGAAAAGAAGGAAAATGGATTTCTCTCATTTTTTTCAATTTTCTCAGTACGTTTGCAAAAAAGTACCCGAACGAACCTATTAGTCAATAATAATAATAATAAGAAGTATCGGAACACAATCTTTAAATTTTACGAAACATATCAGCAACATATGTTTGCCAATGGAATTCTGCATTTTTGGAAGTAGAAGTCCTTGATTGGGTCCTACTTCGTGTAACACCGGAGTGGTCAAGTAGTGAGAAAACTCTACCATTTATTTCTCAGAAAAAAACTGATTCTAAAAATATTGCTAGTACAAATTTATGGAAAATAGTTGATTTTAGTTTGTGCCTACCGGGGTCTAATGCACCAACTGAAAGAGTATTTTTAATTGTGAATAACGTTTGGAGCAGTGAAAAATCACAAACAAATTTAAATATTGTTAAAGCTTTCTTATAACTAAATGTAATTTCGAAAAAACCTGCTTAGAATTCTTCTCAAAAATACAAAAAGTGAGACTGATTAGTATATAATTTAAACAACTTTGGTATGTAGCTTTTAAAAAGCTTTTGAAATTAATCACTTACTACCTATGTACCTTTCACACTCTTTATGTGAATTTATCCAACGAAGAAAAAATGTTTATATTTCTTTTTTTATAGAACTACATAATTATAATGTTAATGTATTTTGTTAATATATTTTTTTTTTAATAAATACTTACATAATAAAAAGAAATAGTTTGGAAGCACAATAAATATTGTCCTTTATTTTTTTTTCGACAAATATGGTCACCGTAGGTATAATGTAATATTTGCAAGGAATGTCACAGTTTCAAACGGCGGAAGCATCTTAAACGACCAGGAACAGAAGACTCTTCAAACCTTGGCGACCTCTTTTACAACCTATCAGCTCTTCAAACTTTTTGACTTATCTAGGAGAATACTTCTTTCACATTTACAGTAAACTCGCTTATATAAAGGGTGATTTTTTAGCTGGTTTGGTTTTGGCAACACTGGTTTTGACAGCTGACGTGTGTTTAGTACCTTGTGTCACTGTCAAACAGCTTCAGTTTGGTTTGCAATTTAACCATGGATCGTCTTACAAATGAACAACGCTTGCAAATTATTGAATTTTACTATCAAAATTCGTGCTCGGTTCGAAATGTTCATCGCGCGCTGCTTCCATTTTATGTTCGGCATTCTCGACCTTCTGAGCAGTCTATTCGGAAGATTGTGACCAAATTTTGCACCAAATTTACTTTGTTGGACATTAAACCACCAACACGTTTACGTACTGTGCGTAGTGAAGAAAATATTGCGGCCGTATCAGCTAGTGTGACAGAAGACCGCGAAATGTCGATTCGGCGCCTTTCCCAGCAGTTAGGCCTTTGTTACAGCACTACGTGGAAAATTTTGCGGAAGGATTTGGGCGTAAAGCCTTTTAAGATACAGCTGGTGCAAGAACTAAAGCCAGCCGACCTACCACAACGCCGAATTTTTGGTGAATGGGCTCTTGGAAAGCTGGCCGAGGATCCGCTTTTTTATCGAAAAATTGTGTTCAGCAATGAGGCTCATTTTTGGTTGAATGGGTACGTAAATAAGCAAAATTGCCGCATTTGGAGTGAAGATCAGCCAGAAGCATTGCAACAGCTACCAATGCATCCCGAAAAAGCCAGTGTTTGGTGCGGTTTATGGGCCGGCGGCATTATTGGGCCATATTTCTTCAAAGATGATGCGAATCGCAGCGTTACTGTCAATGGTGAACGCTACCGAGCGATGATAACAAACTTTTTTTTGCCCGAAATGGAAGTTCTTGACTTGCATGATATGTGGTTTCAACAAGACGGTGCCACTCATGCCACACAGCACGCGAAACAATGGCGCAATTGCGAGGCGAGTTTGGTGAACAGTTAATTTCACGTTTCGGGCCGGTCAATTGGCCGCCTAGATCGTGCGATTTGACACCATTAGATTATTTTTTGTGGGGGTATGCCAAGGCTAATGTGTATAGGGACAAGCCCGCTTCGATTGACGCACTGGAAGCCAACATCCATGCATTCATTCGTGAGATTCCGGCCGATATGTGTGAAAGAGTATGCCAAAATTGGACTCAGCGGATGGGCTACCTGAGACGCAGCCGCGGTCAACATTTGCATGAAATTATCTTTAAACATTAAATTGCAAGGTTCAAACTATCGATTCAAATAAATATTTCATTCATTTTTTCGAATTTTTTGTGTTTTTTTTTTAAAAAAAGTTCTAAACCTCTTAAAAAATCACCCTTTATAAGTAAAGGGTGATTTTTTAGCTGGTTTGGTTTTGGCAACACTGGTTTTGACAGCTGACGTGTGTTTAGTACCTTGTGTCACTGTCAAACAGCTTCAGTTTGGTTTGCAATTTAACCATGGATCGTCTTACAAATGAATTCTTGAATTTTACTATCAAAATTCGTGCTCGGTTCGAAATGTTCATCGCGCGCTGCTTCCATTTTATGATCGGCATTCTCGACCTTCTGAGCAGTCTATTCGGAAGATTGTGACCAAATTTCGCACCAAATTTACTTTGTTGGACATTAAACCACCAACACGTTTACGTACTGTGCGTAGTGAAGAAAATATTGCGGCCGTATCAGCTAGTGTGACAGAAGACCGCGAAATGTCGATTCGGCGCCGTTCCCAGCAGTTAGGCCTTTGTTACAGCACTACGTGGAAAATTTTGCGGAAGGATTTGGGCGTAAAGCCTTTTAAGATACAGCTGGTGCAAGAACTAAAGCCAGCCGACCTACCACAACGCCGAATTTTTGGTGAATGGGCTCTTGGAAAGCTGGCCGAGGATCCGCTTTTTTATCGAAAAATTGTGTTCAGCGATGAGGCTCATTTTTGGTTGAATGGGTACGTAAATAAGCAAAATTGCCGCATTTGGAGTGAAGATCAGCCAGAAGCATTGCAACAGCTACCAATGCATCCCGAAAAAGCCACTGTTTGGTGCGGTTTATGGGCCGGCGGCATTATTGGGCCATATTTCTTCAAAGATGATGCGAATCGCAGCGTTACTGTCAATGGTGAACGCTACCGAGCGATGATAACAAACTTTTTTTTGCCCGAAATGGAAGTTCTTGACTTGCATGATATGTGGTTTCAACAAGACGGTGCCACATGCCACACAGCACGCGAAACAATGGCGCAATTGCGAGGCGAGTTTGGTGAACAGTTAATTTCACGTTTCGGGCCGGTCAATTGGCCGCCTAGATCGTGCGATTTGACACCATTAGATTATTTTTTGTGGGGGTATGCCAAGGCTAATGTGTATAGGGACAAGCCCGCTTCGATTGACGCACTGGAAGCCAACATCCATGCATTCATTCGTGAGATACCGGCCGATATGTGTGAAAGAGTATGCCAAAATTGGACTCAGCGGATGGGCTACCTGAGACGCAGCCGCGGTCAACATTTGCATGAAATTATCTTTAAACATTAAATTGCAAGGTTCAAACTATCGATTCAAATAAATATTTCATTCATTTTTTCGAATTTTTTGTGTTTTTTTTTTTAAAAAAGTTCTAAACCTCTTAAAAAATCACCCTTTATAAGTCGCCTCCAGAGCTTTTATTTTAAGCTCCCGCATGCAGAAACTTTGACCTTAACCGAGTGCGATTTTTGCTCGGTTAAAAAAAATGGGTTAAAATTAACTTAGTCTCTCTAGAAAACAAACGAGTTTATTTGTTGTTAAAAAAGATTAAATGCATACTGTTAAAAATAACACTCTTTATTTGTTGTTATCAACCAAGTTATTAGATTAATATCAAGCAAAGAGTTTTTTTTTGGTTTATGTTAAAATCTGATAAGTAAATTAGTTGAAGACAACATAGTCAATTTGAAGTTTTAACACACAGATTGGTTATTAGCAACCGTTCTTCATGTCAATTTTTAACCTATTCAATGTTTGTTAAAATCTAACAACCTCTCTGTTAAAAACAACCAATAAGTCTTGTTTAAATATAACCAATCACTGGGTTGTTTTTAACCACTTTACTCGTGAAAACTTAACCCATTCAATGTTTGCCAGTCAGCTGCCTGTGCCTGTGTCTGCTACTGCTTGCATGCGCATGTGTAATTCGAATTCGTTTCAGTTTCAGTTTTGTGTTTGGCCTTTTATCGGTTATTTTTAACCGAGTTTCCTTAAACAAGCTGAAACGGTTATTTTTAATCCAGTAACTCTGTAGGAGCTATATTAACAGTATTACTTGGTAGTTTTTAACCGAAAGTTGATTGATTTTATGAATGAATTTACGGATGAATTTTCTGCGTACGTTCGTTCAACGGGTAGTTTGAGATAATTGGTTCCTTGTGGCATCGAAATGGGGCTTTTCTATCTCGAATTTAGCTGCACTAGCTGTGGTCTGCCACCCTAACCTAACCCAACCTCTATCAGGATCTCTGGCGGTTTTTATGCTGAGGTCATTGTTTAGCGGATTAGAGCGTAGCACTTGAACGGTAAGGACTTGAATCATTTAAATGCTCCTAATACGGCCTTGCCACTAAATTCACAATTTCACAATTGAACTTCGTCTTACAAAGTTGAGTTGTATACTTTGTGCATTGCATCTCATAATGTTGAGCTTACTGTGTGCAATGTTGACAAGTTTCACGCGCACACTACAAGCGCATTTTCGGATTTGCTCCATAAACGGTAGAGTTCCTTTTTACAGTAGGTATCCGCAACATTTTTCGTTCCTCTACAAATCAATGCTGCTGGCACAAAGTCCTTGCACAATTCAAATTTCATACTGCATTTACAAGTAGGAACAAATCGTCAAATCGTATTAAGGTACGAGTATGTACG
This sequence comes from Cheilosia variabilis, assembly GCA_951230905.1. Taxonomy (NCBI): domain Eukaryota; kingdom Metazoa; phylum Arthropoda; class Insecta; order Diptera; family Syrphidae; genus Cheilosia; species Cheilosia variabilis. The sequence continues at coordinate 48,351,625 of OX579676.1, forward strand.
ATCTATTTATAAGCCACTTACTTTTCTGTCTCCTGACCGTCTGGTGAAATGTGCCCCTTTGAGTATCCATTCCCACCCGTGTGACATACATCACCGGTACATAATTCCATGAACTCCAATCGATACGAAAGAAAGTCTAGAAATTAAGTTTGCCAACCCCAATCGAAATGTCGCTTACCGAACGTCGCGAAATACGAGTCATCAATGTCGGCGTCGCAACGTGTCAAATTAGGGCATCGACAAGGGAAAATCTCAAATTACGCGAACGTCTATACTACGGCTCACAAGGATCTGTCCTCGTGTAACTTTTGTATGTTCACAAGCCCTGCCACTAAATGTGCAAAAAGAAACACAAAGACAGAAAAAAATCAGGACAAAAATATAACAGAATGGGACTGGGAAAAAAAATGCGAAAGAAAAAACGTGGAAAGATTTTCGCATTGCAAAAACACGGGACACCGAGTTCACAGATCCTTATAATGATACATAATAAGCGCGATATACCTACACACAAAGACACTCGGGCTCTTGCTCTTACTCTTATGCACATGCTTCCCTCCAGCGATTTAACAACCCGACAGATAGCCGTCCATTGCCGTGGCATACTCGTAGTCGCTGCTGCCGCCGCCAAGGGTTGACACAATTGAGACGCTTACACAGAATTAAAGGGGGCGACCGAAGGACAAAAAAAAATATTTTCCAAATTGTTCGTGATATGTACTGCTACCCCCTTTGGCGTGGTATCACATTCCACGGATCTGCATGTGCTAGTCCCAAAGTGTGGTGCCGCCTATGTGTGCGTGTAGAACAATAAAACTCGCGCTAAATAAGCGTAATAAGAAGAAAGACAGGAACGCGCGCAACGCGAAGAAATTCGAGGAAAACTTTGTGCAAATCCCCCATGCGAGACCATACGTGATGTGAGGATGTGGTGTTACGCGGGCAGCAAGCATACATTCACCCCCGCACAGTGCACCCCATCCCGTATCCGGCAATCGGATGTTACGGGGGGTTTCGCTTTAAATTCACTATAAGGGTTGAAGAATACACAAAACGCCACAGTCCTTGCTGGACGGTGTACAGCGGGTGGATGTCCCTGAAGGTTGGCGTTCTTTTTTTTTTTTGCTTCCTCCCGAAACGGGATAAGGGCATGTGTCCTGTTCCACATTTAGTGTATGCGTGATGTATGCATACGCACTTTTAGAGATACACGCACACTCGTGGAGGCAATAGTTCCCCATGCGAGTTGAGTCTAATTAGTTAAGTTGCGTTGTAACGCGCGTCGCCCGTGGCCATTTTTCACCCAAAAAGTTGTTTTTTCCTCTCTACACCAAATTTTTTTTTGTGCTCAAACTCAATCCAGCTTCGGCCTCTGTATCTCATGCGTATACACATTCGTGTGTAAGCGAGGTTTTGGCAGATGGAGGAAAAGAGCTCTTCCACTGGACGGGGTGGTTCAGTGGTTCAGGTTCATGTGTCATTTGGGATAGAAGTTTTTGAGAGTGCAGGGGTTGGGGAATTGTGATGCTTATCCGTGGAGTGTAGGTTTTTCCACTTTCACTTTTACGGCGAATGGAATTAGGTACGGATGTAAGTGGGTTCTTTTTTCATTGTAAATGTGACATGGGCTTATATTTGTAAGGGCGCGTGAATGTTTGGGCGATTTTTATAGTTTTGACCGTGATTTAGAAAGTTTTCGGACGTAGGAAGATGTTGTACATCGTACGTTGTGTAAAGCTGAAAGAAGGAGACGAAATTTTAAAATAGAGCACAACTGACAATTGTTTTCAATTGAATTTAGTTGATATGTAGTGCTGTGAGCTTGGGGCTGAAACTCACAATAGGCCATCACAACGTGGGCTGACCACCACTCCGCTTATGGTGGCGTGCCTCTAAATATTGGCTAATGCTTAGGTTGTGGTAGAGCAAAACTCGAACTAGTTTTCGGATAGGCATCATCAGATATAAAAATCTTCACGAAAAGAGATTAAAATTGTTCAAAATTGAAAGTCCCCCGTTTTTTTACCTCAAATACGATCAAATGAGCTGCCTCTACCGAGATCGTATTCCTCTGCAGTATATTTGGTACTTTGTGAAATTAGGACACTACCGCCTGTCCAACTCTCCTGGTGTAGGGTGATATTCAAAACGAAGGCTGGCAATAAATGCGCTCTAATCCATTGAGACGGACATTATGCTTTCTTGAAGTTATGGAAAATACAGTAGGCCTTTGTATATGAGAGTACTGTCTGAAAGAACAGTTTGGCAAGTCCCTCCATCATCTATACAAATCAGTTGACTCACTGGCCAAAATCAGAGCAACCACTCCACTTATCGGACCTGAACCATTCTGAGTCAGCAAAAACCATTTCAGGAACTATATTAAAAACCTTTCTCGTAGCGAGTCAAATGCACCCGACAATTTTTCCCCAAATTTTCCCCCAGAAAATCGATCTTCTTGATTAATCTGGACAAAAATATCCTGAGAATCCTAACAGGAATAATTAGCGGCCATGGTCTCGTGAAAGAACATCTCCACCGCATTGGCGTCTCACCGGATCCTATTTGCAGACTTTGTTTTGAGAGTGATTAATCCTCTCTTCACATACTCACAGAATGTCCGGCTCTATGCCTTCTCAGGAAAAACATCGTTGGCGATGAAATTGTCAATTCAGTAACCCTTTCTGACATACACCCAGAGAAGATTCTTGTCTCCCTGACTGCCTCTGGAGTGAAAAGATGGCTCTAGGAATCTACCAGGGTAGACGCAATAGGCTCCTTTAAGAAGCCGCAGTGCCAGAGCCCCCTTGAAGGCTCTCCGTCTCTAATCTAATAGTAAAGAAGAATGAAGGCTCGATCGGGGCGAAGTCTTTTCCGACAGATTTTTACATTGAAAAAGCGGCCAATGCGAAACGAATATTGAAAAGTTGGACTGGTATCTGCAGTTATCAATGTTGTTAAAGGGTGGCTTCAGGGAGAAATACTACCACCCTTCCCATGTGGACAACTGTTATATATAAACTTTATGATGGCATAAAAACTGAATGTTTTACAGTCAAAGGTACGCCGAAGATCTAGCAATAATTATCAGAGGCAGTCATGGAGCAACTCTAACGAGTCTCGATCAAAATTTCTTGCTCAAAGTACCATCGTTAGAAAGCCCTGAAGACCGTGCTTTAAAAAAAAGTTGAACTCGACTTTATTGACTGAATTAATGCCCTCAAAAGTCAGCTGGTAAGGCAGGTACAAGCAATCCATCTCCGTCTGTCTACAAGATTGGTTGTCATAAACTAGATGATTCACCGACTGTTGTTGGAAGAGGGACAGGTATTAGGTATCAGTGGGCTCCAATAGGAGCAGACATTTTGCCGTAATGATTTTCCATTCTATGCAATTGAACTCTGTTCATCTATGGTTACTTGGGCAGCGCAGTGTCATTTGGCTGAAACTATCAGGACACAGGAACGCAAAAAGTGCCCCAGGTAATCTAGGTAACCAAAATCAATTCGACCAAACATCGATTGTCCCTACAGACGCTAACACTCTAAATCGCTGAAGAAGTATCTGCCGATGTGTTTTGTTGTACTCCAAATGAGCCAACAATTCTCTGACAAGCGACTAAGATTTGTATGGAAACTGTGCCAAAATATGAAATGTTCAGGGCAGTGGATAAGTGCCGCCTGGTCAATGTCGAGAGGCGCTCCGGGACATCCGGAATAAATTCGGTGTGGGCCAAACCCCCAAAATTAGGCCTACAAGCTATAAATATGCAAGAAGCTTAAGATCTAGAGGCTATAACTAGTGGTTAAGGTAAAGCTAACGATCAAATCAAAGGAGATTGAATTTTAGACAGGGAGTGCTGCGGTTAAAGTCGAAAAGAGTCAGGTTCGAGTTAACCTTTTAGCAGCATACGAGAGATAGGTTAGTTCGAGGCATGCAAGGTCGGGTGGGTTGGAACTTGGAAGATAAAAGAGACTGGGGCATCTTGGGCTTCGAGGGCAGATATCAAAACGAATAGAGTTATAAATACACTTTCAATCGACGGAGCCTAAGGCGAGTAGGTGATTGAGGAGAATGAGGAGAATGTCTGCTGCGTTCCTGCGTACCTCAAGGGTGTATACATAGGTTAATAGATTTGGGTCAGTCGCGATAAGAAGGTAAGAGTACAGTGTCGTTCCAAGAAAGACCACAGAGCGATGTTCACGATCCTATAGACCGCACTTGGCTAGCGTACTCGAGGAGGTTGCGAAGGAAAGTGATGTATAAAAATCGAGTCACGTTATAGCTGAAGAAAACCATTAAATCTGGGGCTGGGTTAGTGGCGTCAACCGTACCGTACCAGGACCGCCCAAACTGGGGGCCCCAATAAAATAGCTCAGTCGCTAACGGTGTACTCCGGATACCAGGCGTCCTCCGGTTTCAATTTAGCCTTATCTGCGCATGCGGGGCTCTGTGTGGATGGACGGTTTTTCCCTAGCTTCTCGTGGGATCAAAATAGAAAATCTTAACAAAATAACCTCCTCTGATGGAGATAAGGATGAACTTATCTCTGTCTGTCAGCCAACAGCTGAACCTAGTCTTGATGGACGGACAGACCGCCCTGATATACAGTTCGTCGACAGTGATCTAGAATCCATCGACACGATGAGCTCCGTGCTCACGGAGGAGGCCTACAGGAGCTGCTCAGACGCTCCTGAGACCGAATCCATTAAAAATCTAGGGATAGAAAAACTCTCCCTACAAAGAAAACGCTTGACCACCTCCAACAAGAAGAAACTACGGCGCCTTCTTGCAGATGGTCTTCCATACAATGAGGCGCTGGAGAAAGTCCTCAACGAACCTTCGATAAACGAAGCCTCTACAGCCAACAAACGTCCTAGGTCTAGCACCAATTCACTTGCCGGACCGAGCAAGAAGGACCCAATGCTCCATTGTTCGCTGAAGTAATAGGAGCCGTCAAGGACTCCTACTGGACAGTTTTCCGGATGGCCACCTTGAGCCTATACACCAAAAAGCAGTGGAAGATGCGATCGTCAGGGAGGTTAATAAGCTCCCCGACGATGGCCCACAGGTTCGTTTTCTGGGCTGCTCATGTAAGCCAGGGTGGTTGACGGTCAACTGTGCAGACGCTAGCACCAAAAACTGGCTAGCCGGCAAAATCTCACCATGGGAAAACGCTAAGCTACGACTGGTTGAAGGAGACAACCTTCCTAAACCCTGTGTGGCAACGGCATACTTCCCTGGAACCTCCCGCTCCGCGGACGACATTTTGCGGTCACTTAGGCTGCAAAACAGAGTTCTCCCCACCATGGACTGGAAAGTTTTAAGGAAAGTGGCGAATGCTCAGGGTCTTGCCTTGACCTTATCGATGGATGAGTGTTCGGTTAAACTCCTTGAAGACCTGAACTGTCAGCCGTTCTATAACATGAATCGGGTTCAGTTCAGGATCAAGAAGAATCCCTACTCTCGTACATCATCCAGCACTAAAGAGCCAAACAAAAACGAGCAGGCGTCCAAGGAGGCTGTTCAATCGCTTCCCGCCAGCACCGTTGCTACCACCTCTGTGGCCACAGCCCAAACATCTGCTCAGCCGGCTGAAGAAACGGTCAAGCCCGTTCCCTCTCCTGCCCTGCACACCATTCCACCACAGACAGACAAAGGAGACAAAGCATCAGCCTCCACCTCTTCTGTCAGACCCAGTTACCCCGATCCGGCCCGAAAACCGGCTCATTCAGGCTTCAGACAGACATTGTCTGGCTCTGCTCGCAGACCTCCTGATAAAAGTCGGCCTCACTGGTCCGAGACGGCGGAAAAAGAGGGGACTCACACAAGAGGATCCCCCCAACCAACAAAAAAATATGAAGGTTGTTCAGATCAACCTTCACCACGCTAAGGCCGCCTCGGCAGTCTTAACCAAGACCCTTATCTCTGATGGTCTTAATGTTGCCCTTGTGCAGGAACCATGGACTAGCACAGACGGTAAAATTCTAGGCCTCTAAACACCTGCAGGTATGATTCTTTACTTCACCTCATCAAGTAGACCTAGAACGTGTATTATTTTTAATAATAACACGAATTTCTTCCCATTGACAGAGTTCATTTCCAGTGACCTCACGGCAGCCATTGTGAAGATAAACAACACCAGGGAGATAATAATAGCATCCGCCTATTTCCCCGGTGACTCAACCGCATGCCCATCTCTAGAAATAGAGAGCCTTCTCCGGTATTCGCAACGCTCCAAGACAGAAATTGTTCTTGGATGCGATGCAAATGCACATCCTGGGGCAGCTCGGACATTAACAATAGAGGTGAGTCCTTAATTGATTTTATTAGTTGCAATAATTTATATATATGCAATATCGGGAGGGAACCAACCTTCATCAATGCTATTAGAAAAGAAGTCCTAGATATTACCATATCTACTTCTTTATCTAAAGACCTAATCTCCAACTGGTACGTGTCTACCGAACCGTCATGTTCAGACCATAGACATATCAGATTCGAATTAAACGAACCCAACATTACAACTGCGTTGTACCGTCCAAAGAGAAACACTGACTAGGCCTGCTATATAAAGAGCACCTAAATCAGACTCTCAATTGTCAAATACCTCGAATTGACACCCGAGATAAACTAGAACACTCTGCCGAAATGGTAAGATCTTCTATTATATCTGCCTTTGAGGAAAACTGCCTCCTCAAGACTAAAAAGTTTAAAAGGGTAACCACCTGGTGGAGCAAAGATCTCGAAAAGCACAGATCTAGGGTAAGGAAACTATTCAGCAAAGCAAAACGCAATGATGATTGGCAAACCTACTCCAGTGCTCTAACCAACTACAATAAAGAAATTAAAAAGGCCAAAAAAGAATCATTCAGACGGTTCTGTGAAAATATCTCTGATATCCCTTCCAGCTGCCGACTACATAAAGTTCTTGCTTCTGATAGATCTGTACCTTTAGGTACACTTATCGATGAGAACGGCCATCTGACACAAAATAAGAAAGAGACACTTCAACTCTTACTTAGAACACACTTTCCCGGATCAACCATAGGGGGGTGTCCTCTCGCCCCTCTTATGGTCCCTAGTAATTGACGACTTGCTCCAATCCTTAGAAGATCTGGGGATACATGCTGTTGGATATGCCGATGACGTAGCAATCGTCGTCAGTGGCAAATTCGAAAGCACGGTCTCAGAAATACTGCAATACGCTTTATCTGTTGTTCAGAGATGGTGTAAAAAAGAAGGTCTTTCTGTTAATCCGAAGAAGACAACTATTGTCCCTTTTACGAAACGGAGAAAACTAGATCTCCTTATTCGCCCCACCATGTTTGGCGAAACTATTGATTTCTCTCGGGAAGCCAAATATCTGGGAATTATCCTTGACAGCAAACTATCATGGAACCAGCAGATTGACCGTACCGTAAACAGAGCCAACAGATCTTTATGGATCTTTCGTCGAGTCTGCGGTAAGAACTGGGGTCTCAAACCTCGGATGATGTATTGGCTTTACTCGCTCGTCGTAAAGCCAGCAGTTACCTATACTGCCGTGGTCTGGTGGACGAAAACTAAAGAAGTCACCACAGTTAAAAAGCTAGACAGAGTTCAAAGTTTAGCTGGAAACTGCATGACGGGCTGTTTGCGCTCCACCCCGACAATGGCGCTTAATGTCATCCTAGGTCTAACTCCCCTCCATATACATATTCAAATGGAGGCCAGACTAAGCATCCATCGTCTGTACCATTTGAATAACTTTGAACCTTCTGCATTTCAGGGAGGCCATTTGTCTTTGCTCGACACAATGGAGCCTTCAAGCCCATTTAGCATGCCTCTTGATGACAAGCTACCTGAATATGGCCACCATAAAAATTTCTCCATAGTTATCCCCCCTAGGGATGGATGACTGGGAAAAATATAAACCCAATCCATCACGACTTGACGTCATCTGGTATACAGGGCTCTGAGATAGAGTCGGGGACTGGCTCTGGAATTTACGGTGAGTCGCCCCAGGTGAACTTGTCAGTCAGCCTTGGGAAAAACTTATCCATATTTCAGGCTGAAGTCCTCGCAATCAACCATTGCGCTAGAATAAATCTAAGTTCTAACACACGTGGTAAAACCATATTTATCTTTTCAGATAGCCAAGCAGCTCTCAAAGCCCTTGACTCATCTGTCATAAAATCTAAACTTATCTTAGAAACATTCACAAGAATCTATGAACTTTCTAAAAAAAACCTAGTCATCCTCCACTGGATTCCAGCCCATAGAGGATTTGAGGGTAACGAATCAGCTGACTCACTGGCTAAAATCGGAGCAACCACTGCACTTATCGGACCTGAACCATTCTGCGGAGTCAGTAAAAACCATTTCAGGAACTATATTAAAAATCTTTCTCGTACCGAGTCAAATGATATCTGGCACAGTACAACTGGGCAAAACTGCACCAGACCATTTTTCCCCAAATTCTCTCCCAGAAAATCGCTCTTCCTGATTAATCTGGACAAAAACAACCTGAGAATCCTAACAGGAATAATCAGCGGCCATGGCCTCGTGAAAAAACATCTCCACCGCATTGGCGTCTCACCGGACCCTATATGTAGACTTTGTCTTGAGAGTGATGAATCCTCTCTTCACATACTCACAGAATGTCCGGCTCTATGTAGTCTCAGAAAAACCATCCCTGGCGATTAAATTGTCAATTCAGTAACCCTTTCTGACATACACCCAGAGAAGATTCTTATCTTCCTGACTGCCTCTGGAGTGAAAAGATGGCTCTAGGAATCTACCAGGGTAGGCACAATAGGCTTCTTCAAGAAGCCGCAGTGCCAGAGCCCTCCTTGAAGGCACTCCCGCTCTACAATTTAATCTAATCTAGAGCTGAAGAGCTCTTAGGACCATATTTTAACGAAGCAAAGTGAAGAGTTCGCTTTAGGAATAATCTCATTTATATGCGAACGGGAATTAAGCTCCCTGACGCACAATATGCCAAAATCGCGAATAGATTAAACTAGGGATGTAGGTTGCCATTGGAGAAGGTACATTTAGAGAGGAGGCTTATTCCACCTACGGGAGAAGGTAATAGAATGGCATTTATTGACATTTAGTTTTAAGCAGTCTCAGGAACACAGAGTTGAAAGCTATCTAGACCTTGTGGCTGGAGTCAGAAATTTGATGAGAGTGGGCGGAGTGTTTGATGACCCTTTCAATAGTTAGTGCCCTGTGTAACACCAGAGCTGGCAACGAAAGAGGCCTGAACGGACCTGGAGCGAACACTGCAATAGCACAATTGGTTTCGAGCTCGAGGGCAGACTATTTGAAGTATGTATGAGAGCTTATCAGAAGCTTTACTGAAATAAGTTCTAATAACTTCGACCTCATAACCCCTTTATAAGGCTGAGATTGCAAGGTAGTGTCAGATGATCTATACTTTTTAGAAAGCCGGCTTGGCTATGGAAAATCGAGGACTTCCACAGAAAGCTTAAAGCTTTGTACATAATACTTTCAAGGAGCCTGGGTGTAGGTACACGTTTAACTAAATATGCCTCCGACCGTTGGCCGGGTTGTAGGTCGTCGCTGACAGCATCGATTGTGTCAAAAATTTAATCGGTTTTATGCGATGTTTACCTATGCCAGAGCTTTGAGCTCGCCAAACGCCGGTCTGCACAACGAAGAGTATGGAACGGAATAATTTGGTAACATGAACGATTTAGATGAGTTTTGGAAGAAGATACCAGGGTCGGTTCGTAGCGATCGTTGAATCAGTTATTGGCCTATTTAAGTATAAAGAAAATATCGCAAGGCCACAAGTGTATATTTCGAGCTCTTAAATGTCGTTTGGGGTTTCGTTTTTAGCATTCATTGCGACACTCAGTTGTTTATGATGCTCAGGAATTTTGACTTCACTGATTTTGTGGAAAATGTGGAAAATAAATGCGGATTAAGTACAATGTTAGCATCTTGATGGGTGTTTAATTTGTCCATAAATCGATACAGCTTATCTCGCAGGAAAAGGGAAATTGGTCTCACTGCTGACACAAAATACTTCTTCTGGCATCCTCTTGTGGCCGCATTAGCTACCCTGCCTTTTAACCATCATGTAGCTGTGTACTTCTTTATTTATTATTAACTAGCTGACCCGGCGAACTTCGTTCCGCCTAAAATTGATTAAATTATTAACATCCCTCTCTATTGAACGACTTCATAGATTTCCGGGTCAGCATATTGATCGTTTTTGTCCGCGCCAATGATTAAATCGAGTTGGTCCGGTTAGATTTTCTCAATCAACCAAATCAACCGAAGCAGAATGTGAGCAGTTTGGGAAGTTTGCCCGGGAAGTAAGAATCACCGTTCGGATATTTTTTTTCCACTTCACATTCTATAAAGGTGCTATAGAACATTAAATATCGGTAGTTGCGACGGTGGCTCAGTGGTTGGTATGCTGGACTACTTGGGCGAGTGGTCAATTTGTTAAAATTATTGTATACGAATAACCAACACAATATTCCTCCACTTCTTTCTACCAAGCGATATGCGCCCTGCGGCCTATGTACACATAGGCCACATGCCACATCGCATTATTTTTTAATGCTCGCGATTTGCGCCCACCACCCCAAAGTAGAGCAAGACTAATCGTGTCAACCATACCCATCCACAAAATTTCATTGAAATCAGTAGAGTGGTCGGAGATCGACAACAGCGCCACCTATCGGGTCCAAAAACCAAACTTCACAAAAACCATTTAGACCAATACCAAAGATGTGTCAAAGTTTGGTTAAAATTTATATTTATTATTTATTTTCAGTAATTGTGCCGTCAATCAGTCAACCACATTCGTCAAAATTACAAACTTTAAATATTTTCAGCAAGTTGCACTTATAATTTAATTAAAAAGTTGCACTGTCAATTCAGCCATATCAGCGGTGCAATTAATTTTTCCATTTCTTACACTGTACGATGTCAGGAAGTGATATGCACAAGCACATTGCACATATACATACTGTGTGTGTATGTATATGGACATGTTATTAAATTATGTACACCGCAGCTCAGTGGACAGTCTGAAATTGCGAGAAACTCCTTACGTTGGGGTTAAAACATCGCCGTCGTTGTCGTTATCGTCGTCGCCGTCGTTGCCAAGCTATATTGAGCAATGTCCTCGTGATGCCGTTCATTCTTGTGGTCGCAATATGTGTGCGTCGTCTACCCGCAAACCGAACGCACATATTAATTTAGCCTCAGCATCAAACTAAATTTCATCCTTGGAAGTGGCTGCGGATGCCATCTTGGATGCAAAGAATCCAATCCACTGTGTGGCAATTTGGAGCAGCTAAATCTAATCTGTGAAGGTGGCCGCAGTGGGTGAGGGTGCTATGGTTGTAGTCCTTGTAGTGTGTGCTGGTAATAGCATATACAGAGGATGGCAGTCATGCGGTGGTATGACAGCGGTCGTGGCAACTGTGGTGGTCAAATGGCTGTCCATAGTGTTTATTTATAAGTTGGGACTGGAATTCGTTGTCCTTCGTTCTCGTTGGGAATCCTTTGGTTGAAATAATGCTTCGGTGTGAATATGTCCGCAGATGTGTAGTCATCGAAAGCGACAAAGAAAATGTGAGCCTATATGCGGGGTTCGAGGAGAAAATGGTCATCTTAGAGGGAAATTGCGATGTCAGATTCGGATGCAGTAGTTTGGGGAGAAAAAAACTAAAAAACTGGCTGGCAGTTGATTTTTTAGCTGGTATTTCTGTGGTCATTTGTTTTTTCAAGAAGAGTGAGATAAGATGTATAAACTCGAAGCCAAAAAAAGGATGTGGCACGGATCCCATTGAACTTAAGTTGCTGGTGGAGGTTCAGACCCAAAACGGCAGGGAAAATGATTTAACTCGCACTGAAAAGAAAAACTGAATTATGTAATCAAACTGAGTTGGTAGATCAAAACAAAATAATTTTTGTTGACTTCAAAACACTGATAAAACACCAATGCCATTTACTTACCTTCATCTTAACTTTCATTCAGATTGGTACAAAACTTTTACCAAAGAAGTTCAATCTGGGAAGGGCTAAGGATCAAAGAGAAGATGGCTTAGCATTAGATGCCCAACTTTAAAACTTTTGCTGTACCATTCAGCTTTTCCAAACTTCACAAAAACACCTTGGGCCAACAATACCAAAGGCTGTCTAAAAATGTGAGCTCAATCGGTTCGGTGGTCTTAGAGATGTAAGGTTTTGCTTTACTTTAAATGCGAGTAGCCACGCCTCTTTGTCCAAATTTGACCAAACTATGACTATGTCCCTCTTAAGGCACTTGAAATGCTTTTTAACTTTCTTGAATAGTAAGGGAAAGATATTGTACGCTCAAAATTTCGAACTCGAGATGTAAACCAATTCTGACATTACTGTGATAGAGAAACTCAAAATGTAGGTCGCAAAACTCTGTCCGTATGCTCATGAGCCGTACAGCCTAAACGGGTGGCCTACAGTTCGGTTGTTTTTTTTTTTGTTTAACATTGATTTGTTGATTTGAGCTTAAGTATACCCAGTTTTTCACTGAAAAATTTAATAAGCGTACTTTTGACATTCGTACATATCTCGAAAACGGTTCCCGCGAATGTAACAAATATACATTCCCGAGGTTATATGGTAATTTATAAGTTAATGGCAGACTGTGTTTTTCTCTATATTATCGAACAGATGATTTTTGAAAAAAGAACTTTTTAAACTTGCTTCTCTTGGGTTTATATGAAAACGGTCCTAACGATTTTGACCAAAATGCATTGGCACATGTAATAAAATTTATGTTTTCAACATTTGTACGTCCTTTATTTTCAATTTCAATCACCGAAAACCCCTTTTCGATTCGAATAAAACTTTGAAACCCAAGTAATGCTTTAAACTCACAGCCGTATTAAATTTGTCGCGTAACTACATGTTAGGCCTAACTATTGGCAAACACATTCGTTAAACTCAAATTGCTATTAATAAACATTTTTACCTAACGCTTCGTAATTTTCACATAACTAACTTACGGATGTCTGTTAGCGATTCAATAACTCTTAAAAAACATGGTTTCCGTCAAAATGACAAATGAATAAAATTAAATTCAAATTTGAAAAATTTTTGAACATAATGGCTCGCCGTTTTTCATTGTTTTTAAATAATGTGAATATGTTGGGGGACGATTCGGTTACCATCGCACCAACTCGAAAAAAAAGTGTACAAAAAACCGCAAAAACCCTATGACGATGTTTACAAATAAAACATTCAAAAATAAATATAGATTTTCAAATGAATGTATGAAAAAATTAATTGAGCTCCTTTATTTTCTGTGGCTTTTTTTCTTTGTCACTTTTCACATTTGAAATTTATTAGCCAGCCGTGATGACGGCCAATATGTAATAGTTTTTAGTAAAATTTGGTTAGGTGATTGATGCCAGCTCTAAATATCTATTTTAGAGAAAACATCAGTTAGTCATTATATGAGTTATTTTCATTTATTAATAAGAAAATTTAACTAATATGTATTTTATTTAACTAAATGCTAGGTAACATACGAGTTGGAGAGTAGTGACGGGTTATTTATTAATACGGCTGCCAGTTTTCAGCTAAGTAGTTAAGCATTTAAGTATTTTTTCAAACTCAAAAAAATTGCAATATTTGTTACCTACTCTTTTGTCTGCATAATATTACAAAAAGCTCTCAAACGATTTTGATAAAAATTGAAGTGTTGTAAATTATATCCTGTACCTACTAAGTTTTACTTAAAAAAATGCAAACAAAACCGTATTAAAAATATTTCTCAAAAATTACTACCCAAATCCTAACCTGTGTTCGCACGCGATATTTTTGTGAAACTCAATACAGCACTACCAATAAAAATATAATTACAATTACTACGCTAAAAACTTATTTTCAGCATTTAGTACCCGCTGCCACTTGGTCTGTTTATAACTGCGAATGCAAATTCAAAAACGAATTTTTGATTTCTTACATCTACATCTGTTATATCAGAGTACACTACTTGTGCACAAACATTCGATTTCAAATTCAATTAAATACAATGAAACAAAATACAATTAATACAATTATGCGGTTGTGAAATACCAAAACGAGAAGTTAAATGAGAAACACAATAAATACAGCGATGCAGCCATTAAAATGCCATAAACTGCTCATCAGAACTTTTGGCCTTCAGCATATTAATCACATCATAAACAAAGTAACACTTTTGCCTTCAGCATAAATATCATTGCATCATCCACAGTAAAACTAAGAGTATAAAAAGGGAGCATTTGATCTCATTAGAGCTAGTTCTAAAAACTCTGTCACGACGTATAGCCTAAGATTTCCCCCGACCAACAGTAAGGGCTGAAGCTTTATGAACTAACTAAAAAGGGTTTTAAATTTGAAAAAGTAGAAAGAAAATTGCTTAAATTTTTTTTAAACTTATTTTCATTTCACGAGAATTATCTATATAAAGATATCGGTATCGCTACTTCCAATCATTGACTCCTTTAACCAGCGTCACTAATTTATTCCGCTCAAAATAAAATTAAAAATATCCCCTAAACAGATCAGAACTTGGTGGAGTCGTTTACACATCGAAAGTACAACATCTTCTCTCCGTTCGTTCTGATCGGGGCCATCGTTCCTCCGAATCATGAATCGAGAATATCTGGTTGAAAATAGGTGAGATTTATTTTCTATTTTATTTATAAACTTATATTGTGCCGGGATTGTCAGAAAATGGTATTTAGGTTAGCAGCGTTTCTACCTCCCTAATGTAAAGGGTGATTTTTTAAGAGGTTTAGAACTTTTTTTAAAAAACAAACACAAAAAATTCGAAAAAATGAATGAAATATTTATTTGAATCGATAGTTTGAACCTTGCAATTTAATGTTTAAAGATAATTTCATGCAAATGTTGACCGCGGCTGCGTCTCAGGTAGCCCATCCGCTGAGTCCAATTTTGGCATACTCTTTCACACATATCGGCCGGTATCTCACGAATGAATGCATGGATGTTGGCTTCCAGTGCGTCAATCGAAGCGGGCTTGTCCCTATACACATTAGCCTTGGCATACCCCCACAAAAAATAATCTAATGGTGTTAAATCGCACGATCTAGGCGGCCAATTGACCGGCCCGAAACGTGAAATTAACTGTTCACCAAACTCGCCTCGCAATTGCGCCATTGTTTCGCGTGCTGTGTGGCATGTGGCACCGTCTTGTTGAAACCACATATCATGCAAGTCAAGAACTTCCATTTCGGGCAAAAAAAAGTTTGTTATCATCGCTCGGTAGCGTTCACCATTGACAGTAACGCTGCGATTCGCATCATCTTTGAAGAAATATGGCCCAATAATGCCGCCGGCCCATAAACCGCACCAAACAGTGGCTTTTTCGGGATGCATTGGTAGCTGTTGCAATGCTTCTGGCTGATCTTCACTCCAAATGCGGCAATTTTGCTTATTTACGTACCCATTCAACCAAAAATGAGCCTCATCGCTGAACACAATTTTTCGATAAAAAAGCGGATCCTCGGCCAGCTTTCCAAGAGCCCATTCACCAAAAATTCGGCGTTGTGGTAGGTCGGA
Organism: Cheilosia variabilis; assembly: GCA_951230905.1. Classification (NCBI taxonomy): domain Eukaryota; kingdom Metazoa; phylum Arthropoda; class Insecta; order Diptera; family Syrphidae; genus Cheilosia; species Cheilosia variabilis. The sequence continues at coordinate 48,367,210 of OX579676.1, forward strand.
TGGCTTTAGTTCTTGCACCAGCTGTATCTTAAAAGGCTTTACGCCCAAATCCTTCCGCAAAATTTTCCACGTAGTGCTGTAACAAAGGCCTAACTGCTGGGAACGGCGCCGAATCGACATTTCGCGGTCTTCTGTCACACTAGCTGATACGGCCGCAATATTTTCTTCACTACGCACAGTACGTAAACGTGTTGGTGGTTTAATGTCCAACAAAGTAAATTTGGTGCGAAATTTGGTCACAATCTTCCGAATAGACTGCTCAGAAGGTCGAGAATGCCGATCATAAAATGGAAGCAGCGCGCGATGAACATTTCGAACCGAGCACGAATTTTGATAGTAAAATTCAATAATTTGCAAGCGTTGTTCATTTGTAAGACGATCCATGGTTAAATTGCAAACCAAACTGAAGCTGTTTGACAGTGACACAAGGTACTAAACACACGTCAGCTGTCAAAACCAGTGTTGCCAAAACCAAACCAGCTAAAAAATCACCCTTTAGCTGGTAATGTTTTCAGCAGAGGACTTCTTCAATTCTTCTGGATTTCCCGGAAGAAGACTTTCCTTCTAATTCTACATGCGATGCTCAGCTGTTTCGTCTTCTTCAAGACATAGCTGGCACTCCGGGGAGTCGGCTATGTAAAGTTTGTGTAATGGTATCACAAGCCGTGGTGAGCTATAAGGTAGCCAACATGGTTTTTGATATCGTGCCTTCGTAGACTTAAGATTTTTTTGGCATTTTTCTTGAATGGCCTGTCTGAGGCCTGGGATTTCTTGCCACTGTTTGACTCACATGTTGTGTTCACAACTATTGAAACTATTGATAGTGGAAGTGATTGCTGATTTCGTAACGGCGCTGGCCTATTCCTGACCCTTTCCCTGGCCCGGGAACCAACCATATTTTGGTTTTGTTTCTAGAGCAAAGAGTTTGGAGAGGATTGAAGCAATGCATGACTGATTTTGAGACAACTGTTGAGATATGGATGTTTGCGCCTTTGATCCCTGAGGAGTAGATGAGGTTCGCGCATTCTTTGATGGCATGGAGCTCTGCCTGAAATACACTGGGGCTTTTCCCCATAGGTCTCACACGGCACCATTAACCATATAGCCTATAGCGATCCTTGGGGAACCAACTGCAGTAAGCTACAATTGAAAAACAGACCTTAACACTTTCCCTTCAAATACACCCAATCTCCTTGAAGAAACCAAATGGCCCTTTGTAGCTCGTTTAGCTTGTCTACTCTAAAAATTTTAAGAAGTACTCAATACTCACCCAGAAACTACCATCGATGCTCTGCCTTCTAGCCTGAGACTTGTATCTATTGGAAGTACCCTCATTCAAGCCTGAGCAGACACTGAATTTGCTTGCCCTATAATATGGCGAATTTTCACACATCAGCAAGGTAGACAGTTTTAAAACTATTCTCCCCGATCGATTAGATGCCGTCTAAGTGTATGTAGGGAGAAAAGCAAGAGTTTTTGATTCTCCGTTTTATGATACTCGAAATAAAATATTTGACTTTACGATTGAAAAGATATAATTCGATTTTTTGTACAGCAGAGTTACAGAAGAGAGAACATTTTGACACCCGGAAGAGGTTATATAGAAAAAATTAATTTGACAGTTCATGGTTAAAGCTTATATTAACAGGGTGTATATAATCCCATTAAAAATGATGGAATGAATAAGTAATCGATTATTATAGTAAGTAATTATGACTTAACAGTGTATTTGGTGCATATTTCTCAGCCTGCCTAGCATTCTCCGCAGGTCGTTTGCTGTGAAAAGCAGGTGTTCAATACATATATTCTAAGTTCATGAGTTTGTTAAGAATCAGAAAGTTTGCACCTATGTTCCTCTTGGTGCGCGGGGCATCTACCCATTACTTGTCATTTGGAGCTCAGCACGGACCGAGCTGGCTGGAGGGGCTTGTTGTTTGAGGCCGTGGTCCACCCTCGACTGTAAGCGCCACCAAAAGTAAAGTAAAGTAAAGCTAAGCACGGACTTATTAACTTTGCAAATTTTGAGTCACTATTTATACTGAGCAGTTGCTCAAGCTGAATGGTTGAATTGTTTGACATCGAGGAGCTCTACTTTCAACCCACAAAAATTAAATTACATCTCAAGTTCTTTGTCTCGACCCTACCTTTGCGAACGTCTGACAAACTTTCCAGAGGGTATAACCTTCCTGAGAAATCCACTCAATTTGTTTTCAATTTAGACAATGTAGGTACAAAAGTTTAGATCTGTTTGTCTATTTTAGCCAGAATGGACGCTCAAAATCCTTTTTTTATTTTTTAGTAAACTGGAAGTGTGACTTCGCGTTTAAAAATTAGGAAACTCCAACTTTTAACGACTGTGGACATGACATCGCCCTCCCTAATGACTTCTGAACGAGCTCCTTTTCGTTTAGCCCCGTTTGCACCAATGCAGCTATAAAAAAATCCTATCCACTTTTACTTTCATTGCAAAGTGTGGTTGTAGTGGCAGCTGGTGGGAGCTGAGCTTTTTTTCTCACATTTTTATCCCAACACTCTTTAGTCCTCGAATGGATTTTTTATATGTTAGTTTTGTAACAGAATATGTATTATTTCTGTTTGCTTTTTACTCTATTTCCCATTTTTCCATTCCCTTTCGTTGAAGGTTAATTCAGTAATTTCTGGTTGCATTCTTCGTTTTCTTTGGGGTTGCCTCTGCCACCCAATAAGCTTGTTAGTGTACAGTGTTGGTAATAATAGCTATAGTGTGGGTGTGACACACTAAAAATGAATGAAACTCTACTACGAAAGAGAGTCTATGAACGAATAAGAAAAAAAAAAACACAACCCTACTAGGTACCTACTCTCTCGAAGCAGCATCGAAACCGAAAGGACATAAAAACATATAATTCTTTTACCAAACTACTCCCCAAACCCGTCCCAGTCTTTCGTCCTTATTATGTGTATTTGCTGTTTTTTTCTTCCCTCACATAATGTATTTTTATCGTTTCTATGTAGCCAAAGCCATTGTATCTATATGCTATCATCATTATCAACATCATCAGGGATAACGAAGTGACTGGGAATGTGTGTGCATTGAAAACGTTTTGTGTAAGTTTCTCTCTTAAGAAGTTTTTCTTACAACCAAACCGAACCGAACTTTCAATGTCAGTCGTTACCCCTATAGAAAGGGTACTGAAGAAGTGAAATAAGAAGGAAGTATTAACAAGGATAACAAGAAAAAAAAAATAATAATAAAATAAAAGTAAACTTTTCTCGGTTGGAATGGGTCTTGGGGGTCGGCAGCAGCGTCTGAGAGAGAGAGAGTCTATGAGGTCTATGGCCCTTTTTAATGTTGCAACACTCTTATGTGGCACACCACACACCAACAGCCCTGGTGCTTAGAGAAGACATGAATGAATGAAAAATTTATTGCAAGACTCTGAAGTCTGAATGAGTGGAAGGTCGTTCTTCGTTTGCCATTCCAACCCTCCCCCTATACTAAACTCTCTGGAAGAACCCAGTCTTTGTATATGTATGCAACCAGACAGACAGATATACTGCAAAGGCATTAAAATGATGGTAAAGGGATCAGAAGACGACGAGCCAAGGAGGGAGGAGAAAAAAATGCTGAAGAAAAATTCTATAGCCACATAAACCAGGGGCGTTGGGGATGGGTGGCCTGCGGGCGTGCAGGGCTGTGCAGGAAGCAAAGTTCAACATAGATATCATTATATTAAAAAAGGATAAAACTAACCTAGGACAATAAAGTTCTGGTTAGAGACGCCAGAATATACCTACATTCATAATAGGTTTGCTTGTGATACATGTGTATCTGTATAAATGAACTTCAAAAGGGCAGACGTTGTACTTTGTAGAGAAGAGTAGTATAGTAAAAATAACTATATGGCTGTATAATGCACGAAAAATTGGTTTTATGATTCAAGGACATAAATCTCATTATGGCTGATGCTTCTTGGGTATATACACAATTTTTTTTTGCCTTCTTCCTTCTTCGGTTTGCTTTGGTTTTATTGTTTTCTTTTGTAGCTTTTGCGAAAAGTAGAACAACTTTCTCCGGTTTGGAAGAAGTTATTGTCCTTTACCGCCGGAGAAAGTTCTACTCTGGTGCAGTTACGTTCTTTTGCAACAGCTCGTGCTAGGTCTGAAGCAAGCAGTCTGCAGTTTGTGTCTGGCTGGCTATACGAGTATATCCGTACTTCTTCATTTGCCGGTTGGCCCAGTGTTTATCTTTTGCTATTGTTTAAGTGCTGGCTGACATTGAAAGAGAGTTTCTTGAGGTTTTCTGGGTTTTCTTTTGATTTTTATGGGTTTGTTATTTTATTTTTATTATATGGTTTGGGGTTAGTACTTTTACATGTGCGGTGTTATATTTAGAAGTGTGGCATGTTTACGGAAGAACAAGTCTGTTGTCTGCATTCTCCAAATAAGAGAGATGGGTGATCAATCTCAACTGCTGAGATTGTGTCTAAAATGCGATGAGGTTTATATTCCACGATGGATTATTTTAAACATCTTTAATTAAACAAAAGCTGTTATAAAACTTCGTAGATTCAATAGACTCAAAAATGTCATTTCATCTTTTACACATTTGTACATATCGACAGATACATCTTCGGAGTAGTTAAAGGCTTTACGTGTACATATGGGCGCCACTATCACCTCGTGATATAACATTAGCGCTGAGATCAAACGAAGAACTACTCTTGTCAATCGCTGTTTCTTCGGGCTAAGAAGGCATCTAAGAAGTAAAGCCCTCTCTCAAAGAACCAAGGAGATACGTAATAAGACCCTAAAAATCACGGTCGTGCTGCACGGACTCTTTCGAAATTGGATGAAAATCTCCTGGGATATTTTGAGAGAAAGATTCTTCGGGCGATATTCGGTCCAGTTTGTATCGATGGAGTGTGGAGGAAAAGATTTAACGAAGAGCTTTTTTGTACTAAACAACTATACGGCTGTTATAGCTGGGTACGTACGCACCAGACCGACGAGTCTTTGAATCCACCTAGGGTTCCCAGCCGCCCAGGACAGTCCTCCTTATCAACTATTTGTCCTCCCTTTCTTGAAAATGTCCTCCTATTTAAAAATCTAAAGTTAGTTTTGTATGCTATACATCTTCTCAATAGCATGCACATGGAAAACACCCTTTTTTGCTGCACGCATTCACTCCCATTAATTTTATTGGACGCGTTCACTCGGCTGTCATTTTAAATCCAAATTATGATAGATGTCACTTTTGCATTAATTCTTTTATTCCCAACGTTCGGTTTGTTTTGTTTCTTTGCTTTATTGGTATTCTGTTTGGGAAGGTTAATTTATTATTATTGGAATATGCGTTTCAATTGTTGTTTTAAAATTAAATTAAAATATACTCGTATAAAACAGACGATATCCACTCAGTGTTGTTAGCACTCTCTCTTCATTTATCCCACGAAGCGTAGTAATTGTTCCCTTTTCAGCATACTCAAATTCCCTTTTAAAACCCACGATACTGTTTAGCGTCAAAATCTTTTAAAAGTAAAATTTGTATTACACTAGAAAATTTTGAAAAAAGACGATTTACATGAGCTGTTTTTTATGGACATTCAGTGTGTTGATAATCAGGTGAAATACAGGTGTTTTGATAGAATTTCAAGAAGAATTCATAGTTTGAATGTTTTTTGTCAGATTTCTGAAATTCCCACGATTTGGTGCTTTATACCTTTATCCCACGGAAGGCTTTTCGGACATCAAAATTCCCACAAAAAAGGATAAATCACACGATATAATAACACTGTTCCACTTCACAATCACAGTCCGAGAAAGAGAGTGTAGCAGAAAGCTCTAAATGTGCGGCAAAAGCAAAAAGGCATGGCTCATGTCATAAGACGCAAAAAAAGCATATTGTAAGATTTGTTGCTCAAGTTGTACCGTTGCTTTCAAGGGATACCTTTCAGTGACGGAACATCAACAGCATATTGAAAGGCCAAGAGCTGCAGCTTCGAGCAATTTGTTATCAAAATTTTTTGTTACTCAAGGAAGTAGTGAAGAACTGGCAGTTGTTGCCTTGGAAGTTTCTCATGTTTACCGTAATATTAAACACAATTGATCTTACAATTCACTGTTTAAAAAGACAGCATATTACTTTACTTAAATATATGAACAGCTTTTATTTTTTGTTTATTGTTATTATTATTTTTTATGACAACAGATGCGTTATACATATTATTTTTTTTCTATTAAACTGTTACTTTTTTAGTTTAATATTGAATTAATTATTTTTTTTTCAACAATAAATGTAGATATCTATACAAAATTTATTTATTTGCTTCCACTAAGGTTTTTGTATTTTGTGTAATAAAACAGAAAACATAACCATTTTATTTTTGTTTTATTTGGAAAAATTGCGTCCTCCTTTCGTTTCGAGTAAAGTTGGGAACCCTAAGTCCACCCCTGAGGGACAACGTAGCAAAGGAAGACCTCATCTTAGGTGGCGCCCACAATTGGAGGGCGACCTAAACCAACCGCGACCGAGATGGCTGGAGGGGCTTGTTGGTTGAAGCCGTGGTCTACCCCGGACTGTAAGCGGCACCAAAAATAAAGTACGCAAAGAAGTTGAGCTTCCTCGGACTCAATTTAATCTGAAAAGTTTTCGAATTGACCTGTTTTTCGAAACAAAGCCAGATAAAAAGGTAATTTAAATTTCTGCTTGAGAATCTGGATCATTCTCTTATATGACATGTGTACCGACACAAATCAGGATCGACTTTCCTTCAAATGAATTCTGCAATAAGTAAAGACTGTGTTGCTGTTCTGCACCATCTCTGAAACGGTCCTGTCGTGTGTCGAAGAAGAACTCTCATTGATATGAGTCTTATATTCCAATCACCTTCAGTACGTTGTTAAGCCTACTCACTGGTTCAGGCATTGAGCAGAGAGTTCATTCACTTATTATATTCTTTCTAAGACTGAAACTTGTGTTCCTGAAGGGTGCATCTTAAATCCGATTGTTGTAGCAGTATTAATTGATGGTACCTATTTGTAAATATTTGCTAGTGGACTGTTGATTGTTTGGGAATCTGCCTTCTAAACTAAGAAGCCTCTTTTAGTAGCCCGTCCTTAGCTAACTGCCTCCAGTTGTGCATTCCCAGGGGGTTGAGGTCTCCATCTATTTACTTATGTGCTCGCCAACTAAGGCGAAGTCTTTCTTCTTTCTGCATCGGTAGTCCCTCCGCTCTAGGCTCAGAGAATACGGCCGGAGCATTTGTGTTTATTATCTCTATCCCATTTTACAAGACTGATACGCAATCTTTTGACAAGTTCCGTGTGGCTGTACAGCTCGTATAGTTGGTCGTTAAGTCTTCTCCTCCAAAGCCGGTCAATACAAGCGGGACTGAACATTTTACGAGAAATATTTTTCTCTAACCTCGAATATCTTTATCTGCTTTAAACAAAGTTCAAGCGCTAGCGCCCTAAAGCAGGACTAGATTTACCAATGACATATATTGAATTTCGTAAGTTGTTGGAGAGAGAGCTCTACTACTTAATTGTCAATTGTCGAAGGAAACACGATTTCCAAGTGCGCTTCTCCGTTTAATATCTACCGAGATCTTATTGTCAAAGTTTGTAGCAGAGCTGTCGTAGACAAGGTCCCTTTTATTACCTATTACCATCTCAAAGTATAATAGCTATTAATTGTGACGTTCTGTCCAATTCGTCAATGTTGGGCGACAATTCTTTTTGAAATTTCTACTTGGATTTGCCCCTGTTAACCGCCAAATAAATTGTTGCCGCTTCCGGTCCTATACTAGCAAACGCACCAGTGACAGCTCGCTGTCTTCCACCAATTATTTCGCGATATCGTACTATTCAAGTAATTCGACAGACTTTTGAAATATCATGCTTTGATAGCTGGTGAGCTGTTATAGTTCGTTCAAATACGATGTCTTTCTGGCCAAATCCTTTTTTAAAATCAAAGGTTTCGTCGAGGTCGATATTTACTTTGATGCATCAGCGACCTTTCCCAAACGCCGTTCAATACCGACGGATGTAGCAATGCCGAAACTAGACATGTCACAAGCGGCTTTGAAATCGCTTAAAAGGTGATGCGTATCGATTTGGATCTCTTCGGGAACCGCACTGTTAAGGGCCAATCAGGTTCCTTACGAAAGGTTTTAGGCATTCACACTTCCTATCCTATCATCTCTATAATTGGCGCAGGTGATGCTGTGGTTTCATTCATCCCATGAATATATGTGACCAAATTTTGGAAATGAGTTGATGCATGCTCCCTACCAAGTGATCTACAGCTGCTCTAAGTAGCTCGGCGAGAAGAGCGTCAGTAGCTTTGCTGGTCTTTATAGCTTCGATATTACTACCCACACTTCGGCTTGGTCAAGTGGACGGAAGTTTTGCCTATAATTTTCCAAATTCTCAGCCACCAACTGCGTTTTTCTACTGCAGGTCTCCCTCGTCATCTCTTCAGATATCTGTACGGGATTTGCTGCCCAAGCATGTTGCTTTAACCTTTTGGTAAAACTTCCATACTTTGCTCTTGGAGTAGCTTTTCCTAGGGCCATAATAGAGCTGCTCTGGTTTTCTTCTTGTAGATCTGCGGATAAACCAACAAATCAACATAAACAAAAATGTTGTAACCTCGAGAATAATTGACGCACTTTCTTGTCACATAAAAATGTCAAATCATTGACCATTTTCGTTAACCCTGCAATAGTGACTCAACTCATTTTAATAAGTTAGGTATCTTTTTTCATGCCAAAAGTTAAATGGTTACTGGTTGAGGCTTTTTGATGGTTTTTGATCTATAACATAAACCATTCAAGATGCTAATGCAAATCGGATGTGATCCGTTCATAGGAAAACATTCATATTTACTCATGTTTAGTATTAACCACCTGAATACCGGGCATAGGTCAGGAGCAGCGTTGCCATATGTGGGGATTTTTTCCCATACTTCTGAAAAGGGAGACAATAATAAATTAATAAATAATAAATAAAATAAATAATAACGTGAAACTTACAATGTTTAAAGAAGTCAAACTGCTTAAACAAAGAACAATAATATAAAATTTAGCACAACGATTAAAATAAATATAGAAAGAAGAAATATACAAAATTAAATATTGATTGAAATATTGTAAGTTTCACGTTATTTCCATTATCTCCATGTTTTATCTCTTAATAATTTATGTTTCCCAATAAAGACACCCTGCAAAAGGCAGCAATCCCTGCCGAAACGTCGGGAACAAGCAATGAACTGATATAGTTTCATTCAAACGCCTGTGAGCCGACGGAAAAACCATTTCCACAAATTACATATAAACATCAAATTGGTCAAGAACTCTTTCTACGAAAAAAATAAATGTTTACTTGTTAATTTATTTAAGTAGAAAAACTTCATGGTAATAATGGCTGTTCATAACAACATAAACGTTGATTTGAAGAATTCGTCCGCTCGACTTTAGGGATTGGTTTATATAAAAGAAAGCCCAACATTTTAGAACTAAGAATGCAAATCTTCTAGTTTTCACTACAAAGCTGTCCTCAACTTATTGGTAGAACGTTTTTCATTCTTTATTCATTTTACTTAAAGAAGACGTCGCTGTAAGAATTTTCTTAAACATTGTATGTATCTAAAATTAAATTTTGCTGTAAAATCACCTTTCACTTTTTACCGATATCTACTTTCAATATGTACTTCAGTGAATAAAAATGAAATTCCTTAATTTAAAAAATTATTATAAAACTCTATTTAAATAGGAGAATTTCTTATCGCAAAATGTTGAAAAACTTCAATTTTTCCCCCAAAAAGATGGAATTTTTACTGAAAAAAAATTGGAGCAAAATTAACAAACTGTTCTTCTATAATAAGAACCGTCAAACGGGCTAACATTGACCACTTTTGAATTTCAAACAGGTGTATCATTTACGATTTTTGTACGAGTGTGAAATAAATGACACCAGCATAGGGGCTTGCCTTTGTACTTTCATATTCCGAAATTATAATTTGTTTAAATACAGACGTAGAGGTAGTTTCTTAACAAAAACTGGATGGTCAATGTTTGACCCGTTTTAGGGTAACTTTGACCAGCATATTTATTGTTATCAAAAATTCTGGGAACAAATAGCGGTTAGTATAAACCCATAATTATAATTCTTACTTATACCAGAGGTTGCGTAAGTGAATATAAAAAATTTGTTTACATTTGGTCAAAGTTACCTCCGTGGTCAATGTTAGCCGGTTTGTCGGGTGGAGAATAGTTTCACGGATTGTTATTGTTTACGTTTTTAACAAATACACGTGATTTATGTCAATTTTCAAAAACTTTCAACGACCTTATAATCTAGTTGTATTCACTATTCCAGAGCCTTTCACAATCTCACGACTTTTATTTTAGACGCCGTGCTCTGAGTAAGCTCTGGGAACGATATCTATATACCTACCAGAGACAATACTGAGACCACCAACTCCGTCCGATTTCCCGTTACTTAGCCTACAAGCTATATTTTTATGGAGTGTTCACGTTTGGTGCGCTATTATTCTTATATAGAAAATCGTATTGACATATGTCACGAAACTTCAAAAATTCTGCTCAAAAACACACTCCCAGGAGATATGAGACACTTCCGCTGTGGGCAAAGTTGCTGGCAGAGTTCATAGAATTTTATCCGTTTAATTTGAAATTGTTCGTTACGTGTGGATCATATTTTTTTTTTTAGGAATAAGTGCACATTTGCTTAAAATGTTCATGAAAAATTAACAATGTAGATTGGTTGAGGGAAAATGAAAATATTTTGAGCAAATTTTCTTCATTATTTAAGAAAAATTTACACCCGAAATCGAAGTTAATGATATCCAAAAGCGGAAAATACACAACCATGTTTGTCCTAATATGTTTCTAGTATATAGAACATCAACTTTAGATAGTTTTACTATCAACAAATCAAATTATTCGCCTTTTAACAATTTATAATAACTAACTAATGGCGCTCAGTAATGAAAAAATGTGGTATTCCCGAACTCTTTCACATTTCCCCACGGTTGCCGAGGTTGGCAGCATTTATTTTTGAATTTTTTGTATGTTTTTGCATGTCGCACGGATTCTTTTTTGACATAACACCGATAGGAAAACAAAATGGCGAATTTGAAAAAAAAACTGATGGGGCTAGCGGCAAGAGGATTGTGAGTTGGGGGTCTCAGTATGGTTTGTCTATGATACCTGCAATAGAACAATTAATTCAGTCAACTTTCATTTATGAATCTCAAAATAAGTAGATGTATATCCTTATCTCGTCATTCCAGATCTAAAGTATCGCCGGCGTTCTCAAACCTCATATCTATTTTTAGCAGGCGTTTCCAGTGTCAACAGTTTCCCGTTAGGAAACCTGTAAGGGTTCGTATCAGCTTTAACTATACATAGACTGGAACGCGCTTTGCATTTGCATTTAGGTTATAGTTTTCTAAAAGTTTCTCAGGCATTTAATGTTTTAAAAAGTTGTAATCCTGTTTTACTATTCCAGATTACTGAACCCACGCACCCTTCATGCCGCTGTCTCGTTCGCCGTGGCCGGTAGCCATCAGTAGACGGTTCCTCAGCTCCCTAATTTGTTTGTCTGTGTAGGCTTTCGCAAGAGCCTTGGCTGCATCTTGGCTATCTGAACTCACTTCTTAAATGCAATTTCTACACTTGTAGAACGTCAATTTATGAATGTTTCACCAGCCAGTCTTGTAATGGATAGGTGGGATAATTGGAATTGTATGAATGAATAAGTTTTTGCAGAACTCTCTCATATTTTTGACTACTTGAAAACTACAAACCTCAATTGTCCTGAATAGACAGAACTACTTCCATTGAAGGATCACCTCTTGGTCGCTTGAAATCTGATCAGAAAGAATTCTTCCCTATAAGTAGCTGGTGTATGAAACTAATTTCACGAATCGGTGAACGACTATTGAGGTTTCTTGTTGGGCGGAATATCATAATAACGCAATATAACGCTTTTTTTATAGGAAAAATTAAAGAGAGGAAACTCTTATAACCGCAGTTCACTTCCCAAGCACGTCGAGTACCTACATTCAATTTATGAACAGTGGTTCTTAAAGCCGGATATAAACCAGCGACGTTAAACTAAAAGGTACAATAAAATATTTGTGTTTTTTTACAGCCCTGTAAAATAATTTTTTTTTCGCCTGTAGTTACAAGACCGTTGTGGTTTCGTAAAGCGTCTGTTATTGATTTCAAGACTAAGCTTATTTTTTTAAGTGTGTGTAGGTAGCCTCCGATCGTCAATTATATATATATATACTTGAATGTGTTTACATTTCTTTACGTCTAGGCACTCTCTCAATCTGCCACCCCGGCACAGTGATGTCAACCCTAATTTTCAAAAGTCTGTAGATGAAAGATAAAAATTCTGTGTTGACGAAGTTCTGTAGAAATTTTTTTTTTTTTTTGCGTGTAGCTAGGTGAAAATCGTTGAAAGACATCGCATGCGAGCTTTGCGATAGTGTGGGACTGGAAACACCCACTAAAAACACCCAGGGAAGGCATGGTGTTACCATCCTTCCAATAATCGCACCTAGTCGTCAGACTAATCAGCAATTTTGTTCTAATATGTACTAATGTACTTACGTAGTACAGTTTTAAGGAACTAACTTTGGTTTGTTGCCTTTTGTTTTTTAATTCATTATCACTTTGTTAGTGTGATTATGTTGTTGCATATTTCTTTTCTTTTTACCTAGTTAACTAGTTCATAAGGTTTTACTCTACGTAATCTTCTAACTAAATTAGTATTATTAAGTAGTTGGACTACTTCTAAGTTAGCATGGTTGCGAAGCCTAACTTCATGTCTTCTAGCGACCTTCCGAACCTCGTCCTCTACCATTTCAATTTTTAGATCCCTATGTAGATCAGCGTTACGTACGTACCACGGCGCATTAACAATATTGCGTAATACTTTGTTTTGGAAGCATTGTATGCTTTGAAGGTTGGACTTACTTGTGCACCCCCATAATTGGAGGCCATATGTCCAAATTGGTTTTAATATTTGCTTGTAGAGAAGCAGTTTATTGTGAATTGAGAGGCATGAATACCTCCCTATGAGCCAATATATTTTAATGTATCGTAAATTTAGTTCATCACGTTTTTTCTTGACATGAGTTTTCCAGCGCAACTTTGCGTCCAAAGTCAAGCCTAAGTTCTTAGCTGAGTTCGAATGCTGAACCACTTTATTATTTAAATATATACACAGGTATGTGTTGTACGTGTTTATTTGTAAAGTTAACATGAACCGACTTCAGTTCATTTAATTTTATTTGCCATTTGTTGGTCCAATTAGATATATCATTTACTGTCCTTTGCAGTTTTTCGGTAACTTCCTGCATGGTTTTTCCTACTGCAAGTACAGCAGTATCGTCTGCAAAAGTGGCAACAGTAGTTTCTTCATTTTGTGGTAGGTCGTTCGTGTATAGGAGAAATAGTACAGGTCCCAGCACACTTCCTTGCGGTACTCCAGCTTTAATGTGTTTCAATGCTGAGTATTCATCTTGTTTAATTCTAAATAATCGTTGCATTATATAGGACTCCAGTATTTCAGAGTACTGTTTTGGAAGATATTTTTGTAGCTTACGGACTAATCCTTTGTGCCAGACTTTATCAAAAGCCTGTGTTACATCAAGGAAGATGGTAGAGCATATTTGTTTTTCTTCTAAAGCCTTTTCTATTATATTAGTTATTCTGTGGACTTGATCTATAGTTGAATATTTATTTCTAAATCCGAACTGATGGTTTGGGATCAGTGTTTTTTCTTCTAGAATCGGATGGAGTCGTTTTAGAAAGATTTTTTCGAATAGCTTAGAAAGGATTGGCAGCAATGATATCGGCCGATATGACGTTACTTCACTGGGCAATTTGCCCGGCTTAGGTACCATAATAGCTTCCGCGACCTTCCACATACGTGGAACATACCTTAGTCTGAACGCTGCATTTATTATCTGTGCCATATTTTTCATACCTTTTTTAGGCAGTTTTTTCAGAATTTCACCCGTTATTAGATCAAATCCCGGAGCTTTTTTCGGGTTGATCTTTTCTTTTATTTCTTTGGCTATTTCCCTAGAGGTTACTGCTGGAATCGATCTCTCGTCTTCACACATTTCTTCCATTTGTTGGGAACTATCATTATCGTCATATGGCTGGAAGACATTTTCAAGGTGTTCCGCGAATAGATCCGCCTTTTGTTTGTTTGTTTTAGCCCAGTTCACTGCTGTTTTTCACTGGCGGAATGTATGCCGTTGGTCTTTTCATTTTTTTTGTAGCCTTCCACAGTGAGTATTGTGTACTAGCATCGTTTGTCAGATTTGTAAGGTATCTTTCCATCGATGCATTTTTAAATTCTGCTATCTTTTTTCTGAGTTTATTGTTTAAACTATTAAGTCTATTTTTATCACTCGGAGCTCTTGTCAGTTGCCATCGTTTGCGAGCTCTTCTCTTTTCTGATATAATGTCGCAGACTTCTTTGGGATACACGTTTCTTTTTACTTTGCTATTTAGTTCAGGCGTTGCAGCCCATGCAGCCTTTTGTATAGCTAAGGTGAAGGACTGTACTTCGCTTTCTAATTGCTCTATTGTATTAATTGTTGTGGATAGTTCGATGCATTCATCTATTAGGTATCTGAAATATATCCAGTCAGTTAGTTTGTTTACTAGACGTGGGTTGTGTTCCTTTATTATAATTTTATTACCAAGTGTAAGCAGCACAGATGAGTGATCTGAGTCAAGATCTGGCCCTTCCTTAACTTGGGTAGTATTTGAAGAAATATTCTTAGTTATGAAGAAGTCGACAACATCCGGGATTTTGTTCCTATCTGTGGGCCAGTAAGTAGGATTTCCCGTTGAATGGTAGTTAGCATTGGTTTTTTTAATAGATTCAAGGAGTTCTCTTCCTCTTGTATTTGTTAATCTTGATCCCCAAGATTTGTTCTTAGCGTTGAAATCTCCACCTATTATGAATTTATTTCCGAATTTGCGTAAGAGGCATTCAAAATTGTTTTGTTTCAGTCTGTAGCTAGGAGAACAATATGCCGCTGTTACCGTTATCTGCCCGGTGCTTGTTTTTATGTTTACGGATTTGGCTTGTATTTCACACGACTGGTATTCTTCATCTTCATCGTGTTTAACACCTTCCTTAATTATAACTGCGGCCCCTCCTCTTGCTGCATTGTGAGGATGTGGGGTATGGTATGTCTTGTATCCGCGAAGCTTGTATTTTGTTCCAATTTTAAAATGTGTCTCGGAGACTAGACATATGTCAATTTTGTTTATATCGAGAGTCGCTTGTAATTCATCTTTGCGATTCTCGAGGCCATTAGCATTCCATAACAAGATTTGTATGTTTTTAGCCATTATGATCTTTTAGGTACAGTTCTTTTATTACTGTTTTGTTTTTCAAGGAAAGATATTCTTTCCAGAATTTTCTTATTATTCTTTTCTATATCTTCCATTCTGTTAAGAATTCTTTGCATTATATCCTCCATAACATTGCTGGGAGGCTTGGGGGTTCCGACTGGTTTTGCAACGTTTGTCGAAGCAACATGTGCATATGTTTTCTTTGGACCGGCTATGGGGCTTAATTTGTCATTTTTGCTTAAGGGTAGATTTCCTTTATCTCTATCCAATTTTTTATTAATTTTGGGCCTAGATTTCGGTCTCGAGTCTTTTTTGTTTTGTTTTTCTCTGTCTTTAATTGCGTCTATTTGAACAGGCTTTTGCATTTTTTTTTGCTTGTTGTCTTTTACCTGCTGTAGCTCTTTTGCTACTATACACCCTCTGTAGTTGGCTGGGTGTCTTTCGCTACAATTGGCGCATTTAGGGACAGCCTTTTTTTCCTTTATGCAGTCTTTTGTATGGTGGTCTCCTGCACATTTAACGCATTTCGGGTTAGAGCTGCAGTATTTGTGAGTGTGACCATACTTTTGGCAGTTCTTACATTGAGGAACTAGCTTTGATTTCCGCAAAGGATGAATTTGTACTTTCATTCCTAAGATATCTTTAATTTCATAAATTTTCTTGATGTCTTCATCTTGCTCAAAAGTAAGCATGAACATTGGTAGCGGTGCTTTACTCTTGTGCTTAAGCATGTTGACGACTTCAAGTATTTTGAAGTTTTTCTTCTTAAGGTCTTTCGCAATGCGTTCAGGTGTACATGAGTAGTGCAGTTTCTTTGCAACAACCTTTATTGGTCTTGTTTGTTTATTTTCAAACGAATACCATTGCACCTTTTTCTGGTTTAGTAATTTTGTCAAGTTTCTGTAGGATTCTTCGTTATCCACATTTATTTTAACATCATTACTATTTAGAAGAGCTGTATTAGCTTTTATTTTATTTTCTTCTAGAATATTCAATAAGCCTTCGTACTTCGTAATACAGAGCTACGAAGTTCTGTAGAAATCCAGACATATTTTTAACATACTAAAAGTGCTTAAAATGTAAGTTTTGGTATAAAACATCAGTCTTTAATTATATGTATTAATTTTGTACAAGTATACAATCATATTTATTAACCGCTGGTATCGCTGGAATCGATAATACTCGTCGTAGTGCTAGCCTTGTTTTTCAAATCATACATAGATATTGATATTAAACATGCTTCTGTATTCATCAGATAGTTGTTCCTAATAACACGAGTGCACTTTTTGTAAACAGCAACCTTGTTAAGGTTTTCGTTTTAGTTTCTCTGAAGAAAATGGTAATGTTATATTCCTCAATAGTCTCAATATCATCAGCCATACAAATGTAGCAAGAAAGAATGAGAAAAAACGTGCAACTGGGGGGTTTGCATGTTAACGCCATCACTAAAGCGAAAGTAATAGATTTGTTAAGGTGGAAACGCATTATTTCGGTAAGTATTTTTTAAGATATTTTTAGTTTTTACTTGAGATTTCTGTATATTTTAGTTTGAATTCTGTATTTCTGTAGGCAAGGTAAAAATTCTGTATATAAATATATAGAAAATTCCGTAGGGTTGGCATCAGTGCGCCGGCACATGATAGAGCGAATGCTTTATGCTGGAAAATGATCGACGGTTTATTTCAATAAACTTGACTCAGCAGATACCATTGAAAAAAGATCTGTGCTCCTGAGAAACCTGCGAAAAATCAATTGTAACTGAACAGTATTTGTTTCACCACGGTATGTATGCAAAACCGACAAGGATCAGGATCATATTTTACATGTGTGAAAATTTTTGCAAATTCAGTCGAATTATTACAGTCACTTTATGTGTTTGCGCAAGAATTTTCGAGAATTTTCCCTGAAATCTCTGTCCGCTCCATCGTTTTTGGGGTAAGGCGATTTTTTTTTTATTTTTGCATTTAGAGTCTACCTTGCTATATGAAGGCATCAAAAACGTTGCTGAAAATATCCCTCATTCGTAAATGAAAAATGAAAGCACTAAAAATGCCTGCCTTCCACAAACTTGTATTGCCATATGCACAACTGAATTACCTGAAAACACTCTTCGACAAACTACTGCAGCTTTCCGCAAAACTTGCCAGCT
Source organism: Cheilosia variabilis (assembly GCA_951230905.1). Taxonomy (NCBI): domain Eukaryota; kingdom Metazoa; phylum Arthropoda; class Insecta; order Diptera; family Syrphidae; genus Cheilosia; species Cheilosia variabilis. Next base: position 48,384,760 of record OX579676.1, read on the forward strand.
TTGAAATAAGTATCCCAATACATATTAAGTCCCACAACTGAAGCAAAAGCTGAATAAAAGTCTCTCCACAGCGATACAAATGCAATAGGCACCCATATTTGCATTCGCAAACACACTCTTTAACGCACCTTATGGTAACGCTCAAGTTAGCATGGTAACCAGATTTATATAGGTTACCACACATTCTCTAAAACTCTTTTTATTTAAAAATCTATTGACACAAGTGCTTAAAGTCTAAGTTGTCGAAACTCCATTGGTAACAACGTTTTAATTATTTTCCCACAAAAATATTAACATTTTCGGTAAACACATTTCCGAAAGTGCATTGTTGCCTTGCGTCTTCCAGCACACTTGACCAATGTGATATTGCAGAAGTTGGTACGTGTTGGTTGGCTTTTGTTAAATACCAGTCTCGTGGATTTTATTTAATTATTTACATATATACAAAGCGGAATATTACCACACCCATGTACCCCAGGTGTAGAGATTACGAGTCAACCTCAGCGTGGGAATGGCCAAAAGGGAGTCATCTCCGTAACACGGTCACTAGCATCAAATTGAAAAAAGAAGGAACACTGAAGAGCCTTTAAGCAATCGTTTTTCAATATTCATAAATGCACCACGGTTGGTACGCAGGAAGGGTATGCGGGCTGGGGGCTAGGAAGCTTTAGGTTCTTTGTACCTCGAACTCATTTACTACTTGTTCGGTTTTGGGTTTTTCATTTTAGAGTTTTTTTGGGCAAGGATAATGAATACATAGAAACACCGAAGCGGTATAGAAACACAAAGTCGATGTAAATATGGGATAAATATCGAAAATTTGAACATATACGCAACACAGACTACGACACTAAGACTCACACACACACTTGGATAGTTGTGTATAGATATAAACATTCTTATCCTGGAGGACCGCAACGTCCGTCCACCTTTGTCCAGTGTGTGTGGTTTTGGATTGCTTACTCGCCTTCTTCTTGTTCTTCGTCAGCATCGCTCCCATATAACCCCAACCACCCCAAATTTGTTTCGTATTCCTTTCCGTCCTTCGAATGACGGGAACTTTAGAAATTTCCATCGCCGTTGTATACACTTATACAGTCTTCGTGGTGGTCCTTTTAAGTTTCCAGCGGAAGGAGGAGGGGGCCGCAACAGCGCACATGCTTGCAGAGTACACGTCTTACCTTATTCAAATTTTCAGTCCGCAAAATCTGCACAGCGTCCAGCAAGTGGAATCGTCATTAGCATTTCTCCGAATTGCCAACCCCCAGGAAAGTAGATTCTCAAAACTCGCCAACCAACTGACCATTCCACCCCTTTTATCGAGGGGCCAATACTCGTTGTGGTCCCAGTGTTCGCTGTAGAACGGTTTCTCTTGAAACAGCGTGTACCCACTTCAGTGGCTCTTATCTTCGTTGTTGTCGTCGTCGTCGCCGTCGTTGGTCGGTGCGATGCTAGCATTGCTGCTGCTACTGTTTCTTCTGGCGCTGTGTATCATAAAGCAATCGTATTCCGTCCCGCATTTATACAGCACACTTGGGGTTGGGGTTGGGGTTGTAGGAGGGAGACTGCCTGCGTATCGGGTATGGTAAGTGTAGAATCGAGTCCGTAAACCGAGCACTGAACCACCCGAGAATCTAAATTTGTAATGGACATACACATGACGTGTGCACGAGCACGGCAACAACGACGATGAAGAAGCAAAAGATGATGAAGAGAAAGGAACCGACTACTTATGATCCACTAAGGCAGCGCCAGGAACCAGCGATAGCAGTTCTGGTATCGCTCCTGCCTGCTGACCAACCAACCACCGGATCACCATCCTCCCCGGCATTGTCGTCGTCCCGTTTGAGAGCAGCTGGCTTTAAGTCCCCCACCTCCCCACCACCCGTCGATACCGCACGAACGAAAATCTCGGAATTTCCCATCTCTGTGCGACCTAATCACACAAAAGTGGGTGGTCGTGGCGACGGCGGCGCGCGGCGGTATCACCGTATAGCAAGGAGCAAAAACAAGTAGAAGGTAACAGCGGCGATTCTTCTTGTTCTTGACGGAATGGAATGATTGGTGTATGTATCCTTCGGAATATACTTGCACATTCGGTCGCACTAACACAAGCATGAGCACTTAGAAAATCCAGTGGGCCAGAGAATAAATGCGCTGGTGATTCGAGTAGGTATATGCGAAATACCCGTGTAGTATACATATATCGCACGTAGCCGTTAACTGGACATTGGTCTTTGGTCACATACATCCGCACTTGAGATGCTCTAACCCAGGCTGTGCTGTACGTTTGGAAGTTGGCAAAATGTGAAATTTTGAATGCGCGCACTCACACAATCCTTTTTACATATATACGGATCCTTGCTGGCTCTGGTTCTCTTGTTCTTCTTCTTGTTCTTCGTCGTCGTTTACTATTTATATATGGCGTCCATCGGTTTTTCGGTTCGAATTTTAGGGGTGGGTGGATGATTATATGAGCGCTCCCGTATCCTTGCCAATATCCACTCTACCTGGGATACAGATGCAGGAACACTTCCCGATTTCTAATTTATGCACATGGTGAGGAGTGTATATGCATACGCTCCAAGAAAGGATACAAAATAAAAAAAAAATGCATCCCCTGCAGTCGCCCAGCCCCGCGTCATCTGTGTGTGCTGTGACGGTGATATGGTAGGCCAGATGCCGCACCAGCAATGGCCGTTGCTTGGACTCTTGGACTCTGTTCCAGGATCTCTTACTTCTATTCTTCTTAGACGTGCACATAATGATTTTATAACTGCACACAGGCATGCACACACGTGTGTATGAACTGCTGGACATGTTAGTAGCACTCCCAATGCGGATAAGGAAGAAACATGGTCATAGGTGGACAGCATCTACATACGTTGGCCGTTGATGTTATAGGAATTGCTTTTACCGCGCCGTTGTCGGTCACCGCTACTGCCGCTGCCGTTGCCGCCGTTTCTGTGCTGATGCTTTCGATGAATCTACTGTTTCCACATGACGATGTGGATTATGGTGGCTATGCACAGTGGCGGCTAAAGTCCGTCTTTCCAAATAACTATGTGATCAAAAGGCTGCGGGACTGGACGGTATTACAAATAGAGGCGTCAAAAATTGTTATCCAAACACGATCAGTCTTATTTTCCGTCAAATTGAACGTCAGCGGGTAGTTCTTCTGCTGAAGGGTGAATTGAATCCAAATGAAGCTTCATTTGATCGTTCTTTTTGGTTACTAGACACTATCGGTAAAAAATCTTCAACGGATAGTTGATAGCTGCTCCGGGCAGCTTATTTACGGTTTCCGTACGTCAAGGGGTACAGTAGATGCGACCAACTACAAAACAAATGGGACTAATCAAAGCCCGATCGCCTACAATGGAAAGGCGTTAAGAAAGGAGACAGAACAAATACTGCGACGCTATAACGCAGGATATAGAAAACGCATTTTATTTGGCGCGTTACGAGTTATCTCTATCGGATTAAGCCATTATCTTCGAAAAATTAAATCGAGCCATTTTTCGAATAGATCCCTCTATGATTCTGACAAGGGAACTAATAAAGCGTGTAACTGGTGATCTGCCACAAGGCTCGGTCCTAGGCCCCCTTCTGTGCACGCGATGTGTGACGAAATTCTCCTCCTACCATTTCCAAGAGAAGCTACCATTATGAGATGTCATCTACCTACATCGCCTTGGTGAATGTGTCAAAAATTCTAGAAGAAGTTGAACTGCAAAGAGGGGTAGATGGTTAACCAGCTGGAATTTATCTTGAATATGAACTGGGAACCACATCAATCTAATCTTTACTTAAAAAAATGTATAGAGGCTGAAGATTTATTCAAATTTAACCACTATTTCGGGTCTTTGTCGTCTCTAATAAACTAATAACCAATTTTAGTCTCGACTTTAAATTTACGGAAGATCACAATTGCGAAATTTGTATGGAAAATATAGCCACTGTGAACTTGGGTAAGGTCGGGAGGTTTTGACACGTTAAAGAACATTTCGAAATATCTTAAAATCCAAACACAATTTCCAGTTTTCAAAATTGGCATAAGTTACAATATCATTTTAGCAATATAAAATCATTAATGGTTAATCGATATAGTTACATATATCTTAGTTTATTTTATATTTTATTCTCTGGTTTCTTATATTTTTTTTTTTTATTTGCTTATTCGAATTGTTTAATATAACTGATAAATTTATACACTTCCTTATAAATTAAAAATAGGTCTACACTATTCAAAAGCTTTCTTAGAACTACCTTGCTTATTTTCTAGTCATGACTAGCTCGACTCTCAAACATTATCTTTCCAGGAAGATAAAGTTAGAGAGAGAGTGGCTGAGCAAAATTTGATGTTGCACTCTTGTAGCAAGAAGGAAAATATGTTATCAAAGTAAGTAAATAGTGCATGTTATATAACAATATAAATATTTTTAACAGAGCTGTAAGGTTTTTGCCAAAAAAAGTGTCAATTCCTCCTACCATGAAGGAGGATTTGCCATCTGCCTGTGAGAACTTGTTTATTCGAATATTTTGTTCGGAATTAAGCGTTAATTTGTTGGCCTTCCTGCTTTTTTTTTTTGGAGCCTGAATATTAAAGTGGTACGTTTAATACCAAATTTTAGGGCAGCACTGCTTAGCGACTCTGTTTTGTTTTGAATGTCTTTGATGGCATTCTCAACACTTGTTTCATCTTGTGTTGCGGTGGAAATTTTGTTTTCTTATAAATATTTGGCATTTTTACATTCTAAAAAAGAGTTGTTTTATCACACAATTTTTATTTTGACACTTCGTCAATTCAATCTCCAGTAAAAATGTCAAATCCTCCTTATTGATTACTTTTGGGACTAATATGTACAAAAAAAACGTTTGTGATGGTGCTCACGATAAACTAGTGTTTATTAGTGATTTCAAAACGATTAAAGGTGCACTACATTGCACTTTCAATGTCAAAAGCTACATAATTAATATATTAGAGTTGGATTGCTCACCATAAAATTTCGATGAAATGGGCACAAAAATAAAAAAGACGTCCACTTCGCTTATCTCCCAACCCGCAGTGATTGTTTATTTATCACTCAAACCAATCGTTACTAACTTTGTTTTCTCATTATTTAAAGTGCTGCCAAAGTCTTAGTTTTTCAGAAAAGTGCTGATATCAATTCCTCCTGCTATCAAATCCTACCGACCTTACTACTAAAATTTAGAGTCGAAACTTAAAATGTTTATTGGTAAGGCCCATTGTCTGGATTTTTCCTGAGATCTTCCCTTTTTACGATTTCTGGTGTCAACGGCTAGTATCTTATCACAGGAGATCTTTTTTGCACTCTCGGTCACAACCCAAGGATTTCCGAAGAATTTTAAAGAATAATTTTATAGTTAACCGGTATCATTATCTGTAGGGTAAATTTTCTTTAAATGATAAACGAAATTACCATGTCCTATAGATGAAGCTACCATTCCCATTTAAGCTTATGTACATTCTTCACGATTGACCATATTCCCAGTTTTCCATCCGTTATCTGTCTGTCGATCGACTATTCCTCTACCAATTGAAGAAAATGGTTTTAATCCCAGTGGACCTTTAGTTGACCACTGTTTTGCAAGGGAGTCCGCCTTTCCGTTGCCATTCCCGATGAGTCTTCGCACCCAATAGTGTTACTTTATTTTTAAATGAACAAGAGTCAGTGGCGTATACAGGTCGAAATACTTAGAACACATTTTTATAGGCTACATGCTATTTTTACCCTAGGTTTTGAGAAAGAACTGGTGGCGAATGAGTCCGAATTGGGCCATAACGGAAGGTCACATCCAAAAGTTAGTACTTGGTGGCGGTAATTCGCCCGCTTATGCTACGGTACTAATAGGGAACTATTTTTTCAGGGTGGAGATTGTGACCCAACAAAGAGAAAAAAGTGAATACAAGACATCTGCAAGCCTCGGAATAGGAACGATTTTCCATTAAAAACCCTGATAAACGAAATAGGGACAATTCCCACTGGCTTTACATGGAATGTTCGTACACTGTACAGACATACTGGAAAGAGGCTGAACAATTAGCAGAGCTTCTAGACTGCTTTTAGGCGGACTTAACTAATCGTATACCTATAAAAATAGTCGAAAGCAAACAGTTAAGAACCACTTTCACTGCCTTAAATATTCGATTGATTTTTTTTGTTGGGAAGATCGTATGTAAATTATTTTTCGAATATTTTGTGTATAAGTGAGGTTACTATAATAGTAGAATTTGTACCATTGGGAGAACTCTAGTATCCATTAAGTGCGAACAAAAAGCATGTGAAAACTGTGTTATCTATGAAGGTGACTGGTACAGACGGTATAGCCAGGGTTACTTGGCCATAGACAGGTCCGGACCACCCATATGTGCAAGATGTGCAAATGCACAGGGCGCCAAGTTCTGGGTGCGCATTGCTTGGAAAGAAAAATTAATTTTATCTTGCGCGAACAAATACTGCCGTTTGCATTTTAAACAAAAAGCTTGTTCAAATAAGCCCAAAATTAAAACATCTATCACAACTGTGCTGAATTATTTCTTTCACATTTACTCACATCACTTGCAATGTTGAAACTTCATGGAGAATCTAACTCAAAATATCGCAAAATAAAAAATCCCACTAGACCTATGCAAGTTCACTTCTTACCTACATAATCTCAAAATATTCCACTCTGTTCATGCAGGTATATTCCTTGCACATTCCCTTACATTTTACAAGAGAATCTAGTTCAAAGATCTCAAAACAAAAAAAAAACGCATTGAAAGTACCTCCTGGGTGATGTGGAAAAGACTTATGCATGTGTGCAAATATGAAAAAAGGACGCTTCCTGCAAATCTTGCACGGGGCGCTAGTTTGGCTGGAGCCGGCACTGCCATTTGCCATTCACAGCACAGCAGACTTGGGCAAACATTTTTGATTATCGACGTTCTAGTGAATTTCATTTGATTGATTGTTTTATTCATTTCATTACAGTTTAAATTGGAATACCAATATTTTAATAATACATATATTAAAATGAATAATTTAAATAGTTATCGTTCTTTAATTTAAGGGACGATGCCCTAAATTATTGTTAAACGACACGACAATCATCTAAAGTTCTGATGAGGGGTGACAATCAGTAACTAATATGCAAAAAAATAAAAATGTTAGTAATAACCTAATACTAATTCAATCAATTAACTATAAAATCAAAACTTCATAAAGAGGTTAATTGAGAGTAAACAATAATTAAAACTTAAATAGTCTTAATAAGTTGATTTTTTTATTAAGATTCAATACCAGCATGATCTACATTTTATAAGCTATCCTTACTTGTTCGTATATATTAGCTGCTTTTTTATTATCAGCGTGATCTGATCTGAATCAGATCACGAAAATAAAACAAAACGGATCACTGAAAAGTTTAATTTTGGAATTGTGGCAACAGTTGCTTTCAAAAACAAAACAGATAATACAGGGTATTTCCAACTTGATATTGCCACCAGCCATATTGCAAATAATGTTCTCAACGTGACGTCACACAAGGCAGATGTCATTTCACTTGAAATGTCGGGGATGTTACCTTATTTGAATCAAATTTGCATAATTTTTCTTTTCAAATATATTTTACAAATTTAAATATTTTATGTTCAAATATGCAACACTTGAACAATATTTTGCTGCTAACGCTTGAGTTTATCTCTATTTCAGAAATGTTTATGAAATGTTTCTGTAGCAAAGCGGACACATTTTATAAACACTTATAAGAGATTTCTGAAATTTATTTTTTAAATGAAAAATAGCGCTCATTTTCTGCCGAGACACTTGTAAAACAAAAATTATTTCCCATCACGATTGGGTAACTGTGAAACATTTCATAAATGTTTTTTTGGTGTCCAGATCCAAACCAGCAAAACATTTCTAAACATTTCATAAAAATTGTTTTGTTTAATAAGTGTTTTAGGAATATGGAAAATGTAGGTATTTAATTGTTTATCAAATGTTTGGCTGGTCTGGACATACCTTTATAGAACGATAAAAAACAAAATAACTCGGAATACTGACAGGGAGTTTATTCGAGTGCGAAAAAAATCAATTGATTTTGTGTGTTCCATTTTTTAGTCTGCCAACGTGATTGTGTGGCTATCGTTTACAGGCACACCAACATTTAAAAATAAAAGAAGCCACCTATTCAGAGATAGTAGAAATAAGTTTCAGATCATGATTCATGATCTCGATGAGTAGCAGGATCATGTGCTGTTGTTGTAAGTGCATGTAAATCGATGATCTATATGGATCATAGCTGATAATAAAAAACAGCTATTATGGTTGTTAATTGTACGGATGATATATAGTAACTTATTAAAAAGCATAGGGGCTTTAACTTTGTAAAAAGTTGCAAAATGAGTTGTACGTGCAATCGGTATGTCAACAAAAGCCATATTATTAATTCGTAAGTTGTAAGTTTGTTGCTTCTACTTGGAATATTTCCGCTTTGTTTAAAAAATTCCTTAAGTACCTTAAGTAAGATGTGAAGCTTTTTAAACAAGGGCCAACTATGAGTGCGACGCTTACATCTACAGATAATACGGACTAAATGCTTCTGTACAATCTAAACAGGTCTAAGAGCATTAAGATACAAACCTAACTAATAATTCCTTATTTGCAACTTAGAGTGTGCCAGACCGTAATAAAACTTTAGTAATACTTTATTGGAGCAATAAGGTTTAAGAAGATACAGCTTGCGAATAAGAAGATTCATATTCGATTACCTATATGGTTTGGATATGATCCTTCCAGCTTAAATTATTGTCTATTAAAACTCCTAGATGTTTGAAGTTCTTAACCGACTCAATTTGAAAACAATTGTTAGAGCATGATTTGTTACTATAAAAATGACTTTTACCCCAAGTATGCAGCGCTAGACTAAATTATTAATAGTCATGCCCATGAAAAAAAAGATTGTGTGTTTTATGACAGCTTGCAAAAAGATTTCATTTCAAGGGGTAGATAACACTACCAAACACCAAAGACAGTTTTTGTTTTTCGAAATCATCATAATCATAAATCCGTTATGGGCTTATGTCCTACCGAAGTGGAACCTAAATCAAACAGTTCTATGAGAAAATAAATTGAGTAAGATTCTGAAAATTAGAAAAATAAGAAAAAAAACTCACGCGTCAAATTTATCTTTCAAGCTTTTTACTTTTTAACTTACTTTCGTATTTTCACTGTGAGTTTTCTTCAGTCTTATTTTACTTTTTTTTCGTCAAAAAAAAGGTTAAATTGTTATATTTGACACTAATGTATTAAGAATATAGGTTTTATTTTTATGGTTACTTTGAAAAATAATAATTCTGAAACGTGAATGATTACATGTTCTTCTACTTACAAAATGTTGGATTTATGACCCATCTATGACAGACAAAAGTTGGACTTTTATCCCACTTGACGTGAGACAAAAGTCCATTATGAACTTATGTATGTCGTGGACTTACGTCCCTGCGCCTTAAATCGGACCACTAGCTTGTTGAAGTAAGATGTCTTCTACTCTGAAGGCAACCCCCGCGACATCTTGCGCGGAGCCCAGTTGCATTTCGTTAGGTCCCATGATGGTTTCGAAGACCGGCACATCGCTGTAAGACAGATGGAATGCTATTAAGGACCATTCACATGAGAGCGACCAACTACCTACGAACGAACGAATATTCCCAAATTTTGACAGTCCATTCACATGATTCAATTTATTTGGTCGCATATACCCGCGAATCCAATGACAGTCGCTGTCATTTGTCTCTATTTTTTTGAAAAATGCTACTCGAAATGGGAGGTAGCCGCATTCTATTAAGGAGAAAAAGAATATTGTTGGCCTATTTGTGGTGGGAAAAATTTAAAACACAGCAATTAATGCTTGTACATCCGCTTAACCGAACACGAAAAGAAAAAGGAGAATATTTTACTTTGTTGATTCTTCTTTCTTTTATTTTCCATTCGGACCAAAACAAAACAAATATAAATGTATTTCAAGTTTGAGGTTAAGTTCGAAGAAATGTTTTATTCACTATTTTAATACATTGTGATGGAATAATTAATTATCCTCCTCTTGGAATAGTAAAATGTGCAATTTTCTGTTCATAAATGCATCAAAAGTGGTTTGTTCGCATTTCATCGCTCGCTCTCATGTGAATAGTCCATTACTGTGTGCCCTGTTCACAAAAAAGATGCGCAAAGTTAAGCCGTACGTCGGCATCAGTCTTCTATCTGCCTTTGCCTGAACGCCTAAAACCGATCGTAACAAACCTTATCATCATTGCGATTCTTGGCCAGAAAAGTCCACCGTGAATCGATTTGTGGATTTAAGACAGACCCTAAGGAACTCCATGTCGCTATTTGTCATTTGTTACCAATTTTAAAGCCTCCTGTAACCGCATCTATTAAGACAAGCTATACTGATCCATGGCGCAGTGGCCTAGTAGTTAGTGTGTTGGACTACTAAGCGAGGGGTTCCAGGTTTAATCCGTGAAAAAACACAAAATAATTTCACTGCCATGAAAAGCTTCTCAATTAGCCGTTTGGACTTGGCATAAAATTGTAGATCACTTCCAAAATGAAAACCTCACACAAAACACATGGTTGTGAAAAGCTAGGCCCTAGGGTCCTTACGAACCTATTGCGCCAACTATTTATTTGTTGTTTTCTATACTGAGCCATGTCTGGTTTTGGCATCCCTGTAGAGCTCGCTACTGCCAAGGTCCGAAACTTTTAATGAAAAAAAAAAAAAGATTTAGACGATCAGGCTTTGTGATCTCCGATATTTCCCGATCTCTACGACTTTGATAGCATTGCTCTGCATTCTCCTCAACCCTCTTATATTTACATAATATTGCCCCAATTAGTCGATTTCAAGAAATGACGTCAAAGCGGTTGATAGCGTACTGTCTTTAGCAGGATTTTTCGTGCTTTCTCACTCGCCAAATTTCTTAAAGAGGGTAACGCGCATTACCGAAATGCGTTATTTAACAGCGAGCTGAATGTACATTATATCTACTTATAGCTCGTTAACAAATGATGCCGCAATTCGAACTCAGTATATATACTGCTTGTGATTCTTTTAAAAGGAAGCTAACTGGTGCAGTTGACGCTTCTAACGAGATACTGCAGTATCAGCATCTTTGTGGAGACAAATAATCTGGCCCCTATCTTTTAACTTTGGTCACACTGTGCTTCAGCGAGCTGTACTCATTTCTCTGCGCTGACTAGTGGTTAGAGAAGGAACGGCGAATAACGAAGGCTATCTAAGAAGGAAGATGTGGATCCATGGCTCCTTTGGCTAATGCATTTGATGTGCCATATTCCTTCTCTGCATCCGATGCCGAGGATTATATCGAGTGTGGGTGGTCTTAGGAAATCAGACGTGGACTGGACATGCATATTGCGGCAAATGGTCAGAACTCAGAACTGGCACCATCGAAACGACGACGACGACGATGACGACGACCGCTACTAGGATGGAGATTGCGAAAGCTGGACGCGTATGTACATCTATATCGATGTAGACCTCCCAACAGTAAATGAGTAAGTGAGACTGCGAAAGGTGAGGTGAGTATATGCGGCATACGTATACGTCCAATTGTCAAACACAGCCATATACGTATATATGTGCACCAATTTTGAGGAAGTTGAACAGTACGACTGGTGGGACGAGAAGAATCCTTTTGGTGGGCGGACAACGGAAGGCTGCATGGTGATGCTGGTGCCATGAGTTTCTCTCTTGAATGCATCCGCTCTAAAGTTTGCATAAGAGAATAATATAGAACAGAGCTCCTTGCTGCTGTATACAGGAGGATAACAACGACGACGACGACAATACTTCTTCTCTTGTTTGCTCTTATAGCCCAGTCGTCTCTAGGGGCGACCAAACTTGGGGAGTTGAAACACCCCAAACCATTTTGGATACAGAATCGCCGCGTGGTACTCGTATCTATCTTGACAGAATCAAACCAGGTATACTCTATAACAATGTGACGGAGCAAGGCGAGCGTATACAATGAGCGCTGTGCACCCTCATTCAGCGCAGTAGTTCTGGTTCTCATCGTTCCGTCTGGCGGGAGATAGTACAAAGCATTAGTTCTGACCAACGGACAAAATGAGTCCCGGTTATATCTATTTTGTACGTATATAGCATCGTATGCAATTCAGCTTTCGCCTGGTCAACATTGCATCTCCTAATGTCCTTATCAATTCTGCAGCTGGTGTTCCTTATTCTTCTTCTTCGCAATCTTCTTGCTAAGTTCGCCTGAGCTCTCGTTCCTGCAACACTATGTATGTGGTATGCAATCATTTACCGTGCACATCCTTGCGGAGCGGTATATGTAAATAAAGCTCACAAGTTCGGTCTTTCATGGGTAAAATTGGGACGGGATGCATGGGAAGAAACTCAAACGGAGGAGCTATGGTGTAGTTGGGGCTATATGCATCCCCTAGCTCCATTTGGTGCGTATTATATAGATAAGATGACCGCTCGGTTGTTGGGTAGAGCTATCTTGCGCGGCAGTGGCAACCCGACGGAAAGGTTCCTCTGTACGTATAATACAAGCGAGTGAATTCGATAAGACATTGGCTACGGGTACGGAGCTCTTTAAATAACAGCATAAATCCTATGCTATACCTGTTTACATAAACAAATCGGGATTCGGTGTTTGGTGGCATTTATTAGTTTCTATGTCTGGGATTACATAATGACAGTGAGTGTGACGGAAGGTACTAACTTGACGGTGGGGGAAGTGGGCCGAATGTGGTCCAAGTGACTTACTCTCAATGCGTCGGATAATTGCCACCTAACGTAACCTATGTTGGTGTACCGGACGCAAGTATATGACAAAAGCTCGGGGAGTAAACTGTATCGAGCCAGAAGATGGGATAGGAAGAAAGTCGCGTATTCAAAAATGAAGGCTCATGCAGTTTCTCAGCAATACTATTGGATATAGGATTCTTCATGTTGACGTTCGGAGGTGTTTTGGAAAACACCAAGCAACTAGCTGCCTTAAGACCGGAACTGAGGCTTAACGAAATCAGCCTGATCATGAAATAACGAGCTTTTAAGCAGCAGCAGTAGCGGCTTAGATTTTAAAGAGACAGTAAGAGTGAAATTAAAAGACCATGAACCAGTTCCACAATCCAATATAGAACAAGTTGGCTTGAGAGCTTGAGAACCACAAGAATGTCGACTCTTTACAGACAGATCCATGTTTTGAAAGGTATGAAGTTCACTCATTTAGAATAGAGAGAATACAAAAACGTTTTATTAGAGTATTAGTGAAAAGGCTGGTATATAGATATGCTTTTGTTTAGTAGGAAGCCAAAGTAATCCTATAACCTTCAATAATAGTGTAAATTGTAATGATGCCTGTTTCCAAATTGATCTTGTCGACAATTTCAAATACTTAGGTATTATATTAGATTGTAAGCTCAGCTGGAAGGAACATACTGTATATCTGAAGCAATATCTTAATAGGGTGGTGAGGCAGCTTTATCATCTTAGCCTCTATTGTCACGTAACTATCTTAAAGCTAGTCTACAATGGCTTATTAAAATCTAAGCTGCAGTATGGAATTTCCTGCTGGGGCGGTACGTATTGCAATAAAATTGAGCCTCTGTTAACAAAACAGAAGCATGTAATTAGAATTATGTGTGGGGTACATCGTAGAACTCATACTTTTGAACTGTTCAAAAATCTTGAAATTCTCCCTATAAGGCATCTGTACTGCTATAAAGTATTAAAAATATTTTCTGAAATGTCGGGTTTTTATCATGTTAGACTTGATGATAACTACAATTTAAGAGTCAATAGCAGACACTTTGTAGCACTGCCAACAGTAGCTATATAAAAATCACTTTTCACGGTTTTACCATATCACTGCACCTCGTCTTTTTAATATTTTACCTGTTGACCTTGGATGTGAGAGATCGAAAACGATGTTCCTGTATGGTGTTAAAAAATGGCTATTTACGTTTAATCATTCAGCAATTGATAATTTGTTCATACCTGTTGTCTAATTTAGTTCTTTGCTTGGTTTTCTTTCTTTTTTTTTTGTATTTGTATTGTAAGGTCATTCGCCTCTTGTCATTATGACAACTGATTGTACTCTACTATTTCATACATAAAGCTTTATAAACATGTAATATCTCTGCACCTTGTAATTTATATCTTAATTTAGTTCTAAGCTGTTGTGATATAAAATAAAGAAATACTTAAAAAAAAAAAATGCCTTCCTATGAAACCAGATGTAAATTATTTGGTATCTGCCTCTTAACATTCGAAGAAAATTCTCCGAGGTAATATTCATGTTCCGATATTTTGGCCTTAATTAACTTTAATGTTCCTGCGAGGATGCTTAGAAACCGATTGTTTTTTAATATTCCGTATAACAGAACAAATTATGCTTCAAATGAACCATTATCTAGGTGCTTAAGTGTAACTAATAGTGTTTGCGATATGATCGACTTTAGTCTAAGTAGATTTTCTTTTAAAACTAACTTGCTATTCATTTTAAGAAATGGTGGCAATGTTTAATGTAGGTATTTTATGTATTGTGTTTATTATTGTCAAGTAATCACTAAGGTATTGTAACTTTGTTTGATGAATTAAATAATAATTAATTAATTATTCCACACGTAGTTTTTAAACTTCTCTAATCGTTTAGCAAGACACTAATCGGTACAAGATTTGTTTCAAAGCCGAGAATTTACCCTTTCGGCGACTTATAGATACCGCATGTGGTAAGATTTATCGTAAAGCTTTTTATATTAAGATGGTTGAGAAAACTGATCTCGTAACGCTGGAAAATACGCTGTGCGGTGTATAGTGAGGGTAGCTCTTCTTAAATATGTCAAACATGCATCGTACAAGCAGGTGCGCTATCGAGTAAGTCTTTCACATGACTGTGCAGGCGTGTATGTCTCATCAAGGTAGATAAATAGATAGATCAAGTAGACAGTATTTGGCTTACAGTTCGCGGTGAACCGAGGCCTCAACAAGCAAGCCTCTAAAGATAGACCGGCCATAGCTAACCAACCCTATTTGCGTTTCAGTCGCTTCAGATTCCCTAGACTTGTGTGCGCCACTTAATGGAGGTCTTTTTTCAACTGCGTCGTCGTTCCGTGTTATGCTCGAAGACTCTATAAATGACGAAGCATTTTTGTCAATACGCTATACATGTTCTCGTCATAAGTCATCTCAGCCATAGACAAACCATACTGAGACCCCCAACTCACAATCCTCTTGCCGCTGGGCCCCTCAATTTTTTTTCAGTGTGACATGCAAAAACACACAAAAACTACAAAAATAAATACTGCCAACCGCGGCAACCGTGGGGAAATGTGAAAGAGTTCGGGAATTCCACCTTTTTATATTACTGAATGCCATTGGTTAGTTATTATAAATTGTTAAAAGGCGAATAATTTGATTTGGTTGGTTAGTAAAATTATCTAAAATATATGTTTTATATACTAGAACATATAAGGACAAACATGGTTGCGTATTTACCTCTTTTCGATATCATTAAGATTGATTGATTGTGTGAATTTTTCTTTAATAACTGAAGAAAACTTGCTCAAAATGTTTTTATTTTTATGCATCCATTCTGCATTGACAATTGTTCATAAATATTTTAAGCAAATGTACACTTATTCCTAAAAAAATACTATCCAATATACGTATATAAATTTCAAATTTAACGGACAACATTTTATGAACGCTGTCAGCAGCTTTGTCCACAGCGGAAGTGGCATATGCAAAGTGCGAGCGTGTTGGTGATCCGGAATTTTTGAAGTTACGTGACATTTGTCAATACGAATTTCTATGTAACAATACTAACTCACTTAGCGTTTGCCACCCCATGAAAATATAGCTTGTAGGCAAGTAACGGGAAATCGGCCGGAGTTAAATTTTGCGCTAGGTCCAAGTCGCTAAATCTGCTCCTCATCCAACACAAATGGAACGGAACATTTTACGGAGAACTCTCCTCGAAATGAAGGCTGATGTCTTCGTCTACTTTAAAGAAAGTCTAAGCTTGGGCGCCATTAAAGTATAGCTTTTGTAGTTAGTGTATAGTCTATCTCCTCTAAGTTTTGGAAAGAAACAACTTCCATTATTACGTGAGCCGCCTTAAGAAGGGACAGAAATGCTTTTAGCCGAAAGCTCATATAGAGTGAATAACTTCCAGGTTTGGATAAATAAAAAAGATGTCACAACCAGTGTTTTTCGCTGTTTTTGTGTAGTCTGATTCGAATGCCGAATGCTTAGCTAATTTAACATGGTGTCGTTCCTTCCTTTTTGAATACGAAACCTCGTACATATCGAAGTCGACGAAGGGAAAAATCTGATCCTGATTAGGTATCCGACCGTATATATTTCTACTAGAATCGAACAGTATCCAGAGTTGCCTCCCCAGAAGTAGTGAGCCGTAGCGCACCGTTTCCCGGACTGTAGCGCCACTTAAGTAAGTAAGTAGGTAAGTTCCACTCCATCATGCTTTGAAAGGCTTGAGGCGGTATCTTCGGTTCTAGTTCCTTTTAGGACAGGTTGCTAATTTGAATGAGCCCTCCATGATCTCGCTTAGATTGTTACTTACCATATCATCCGCATATATCCAAAACTTCAAAATGTTATGAATAACCAGCTCCTACAAAAGAGGTGATAGAACTCCCCACCTTTGGTTCCTTTGGTTACCGACATTCTAAACAACCTTTTTCCAAGAGACTACATGCAAGCATGTTGTAGATCCAATAAGGTACATAATTTTCGCCGCATTCAACCAGACGCTTTTCATTGCTCTACATTATTGAAAGCAACTTCTTCATCTAGGAGAGCACACTTGTCAAAACGAATAATTCTTTCTGTGTACCCTTCTACATTACCGACCTTCCCTTTAGCTTATATGCTGTAGCTCGCTTAAGAAGTCATTGCTGTATTTGCTTGAGCTTCTACTGATCGTTGCAGAGCTTTTAGCATTAAAGACGACAGACTAATTCGCTGTTTTACCCAAGTCCTTTTCCCGCTTTGGGAATAAGATCACTTTCTCTTTCCTCCATTCTTTAGGTGTATACCCCAACTCTGTGTTAGAGTTTCCACTATTTTCTAGGTTTATGAGATCAACTACAGTCACTTCATTTACCGGCGGCAGAAAACCCAACCGCCTTGTTGCAGTTCAATGGCGCGTGAAATATGTGTCCGCCTTATCCAACTTCTCACCAGCAACATTGCCGGGCATACACACGTTTTCATATTTATTATTGGGTGACTCAGGGAAGAGACGTGTGCGAATCGATGCACACATGTATCATATGTATATAATTATCCCTTTTGACAAGCACAGCCCGACGTAATGAGAACAAGGATTCAGGGCAACCATACGCATTATGCGCTTGCAACTCAAACAAAGCAACTAAGAAAAAAAAAAACATCTCAAAGACAAATCTGCAAGGAACGTCCTAATAGGACCACATAGTAAGCCATTAACCGTAAACACTTTTATCGTAAATCTGATTAATTTAACTACTTATTAAGTTCACTCACCGTCGAACCCTTATCAGCTTGCTTTCTGTAAGTTTCGTCTTTTTTGTTCCGTATACATATATGGGTAACAAACTATTGGCATACATGAACACATCTGTCGCCCCCTTCCATCCCCTAATTTGTCCGGGACACAAGAGCAAAATTAAGTACCGCAATACACACATGCAGAAAATGTGAAAAGTAAAAGGAAACTCAGCAGCACAAGGAAGAAGCATAGGTACAAAATAAAAACAAGAAACTAACTCTCCTAACGACTAGAACCAAATTCGACAAAAAAAAAAAAAACAAAAATAAAATGCACTTCTTCCACTCGGCAATCCTCGAAATAATAAAACCAGCAGCAGTATGGGGCGTCCAGCAGCCAAAGTACAAAGTCCGGCTTTGAGTTGGCCCTGGGCTAAATAGCCGCTCACGAGAAGCTACCCTGCTGATGTTGTATTTACAATCAAACTGGGGTACGAGTATTTAATACTTTGCATGTGCACCTGAAAAACTCTCAAGTCCCCACACGGGAGCTGGAAGACGTATAATTCGACGTCGTCGTCGTCCTCCCTTTTACACCCACGCTACAGAGACGGCCCCAAAAAGGATATCGTATACGACCGCCACTGGAGTGGGCAAAAACATGATTTAGCTGCTGGACCCTCTGCTGATGTGAGTTACTCTTATTTGTTGTTTTATTTCCGTTTTCACATCCCTTAGCCAACTTTTTTTTTGTTGTTGCGGAGGTAGGGAATGGAAATTATTTGATAGTTGAAATACGGAAAATGCATGCCGGACCTTACAGTTGATAAGTATCCTTTGGGGGCTTTTATTTTGTTTTACATTATACCCACTGCCGAGCTACTTCGATTCGCAAAATCGCTGTCATCATACGTTGCACGGCTGCCTTGGGTGTGGTACTTCCGAATTAGAAATATTCGGGAGTCTGCCTGAATTAATCTCAAGCGTTTACGGATCGTGTATTCTAGAGAAAAAATCATCTAACTGCAAATGTGATGAGGGATTGAGTCTGAGTATGCAGTCAATCCGTTGTAATTGTCATATTGCGGCATCCTTTCATCAGGAGCTTTTTTTTTCCTTTTCTTTTTTTTTTGTGATGATTTTGGTTGTTTTATACTCTTCTTTTCTTGGGTTGTGTTTTTTGTCTGCTTTGCGACATTTGCTGCGATTTTGTTTTCTATGCCTTTCTTTTGGTTTTGTTTGGCTGCGTTGTTTATGGGTTGCACAAAGTGGATATGGCCAACGACAAACTCAAAAGAAATGATTACTCAAAAGGAAATTATGCTCTGCGCTGGATTCTCCTTTTGGAGGACGCTGCAATGGGCTGCCATATTGCAATGCTTTGGATGGACCTTGTTTTTGTTTTATATTCATCTTATTTTAGTTGTTTTAATTTTAATTTGTTTTTCTATTATGTTTTGTTGTCCTTGTGCAGCCTACTGCAATGTGCAAAATTAAAAGAAAAAAGGCGAAATTCCTTTATCGCTGTGCGCTGGTACTGCGTGTTGTGAGCTTTTTAATGGTTGCTGGGTGGTACACTTCTTGAAACTAGTGTCGTGTAGATGGGTGTTTTGTGAGGACTCTTTTCTATTACTACGATGGATGTCAGTTATACGCAGTTTTGGCAGACTGTTTCTATGTTCTATATTCCAGCTTGATTGACGTATCTACTGACAGAATATGTGTTCAAGTGGCGGTGGAGTCCACGCAGTAAAATTGTCATTCCTTTAGGGGTAGCATCAAACATCATTCTTAAGTGTTCCGAAAAAAAACTTCGTGGATAAAAATGTTGGGGTTACAAGTAGCTTTAAGGTGTAACTACTGACTTAACTCCGCTTATCGAAACAGGTACGAGTACAGGGAGACGTGAGTAGCCTGAAAATAAACCTTCGAAGCAGTAAAATAACAACATAGTGCTAAAAGTAAGACCGTCGCTACTTTCTAGCGACTCCAGCCCTTGGGTAGCTTTATTTCAAAATGTCGTCCAGCGAAAACCTCATGTCTGACAGAACAATATCGACAAATAACATTTTGACGTATTTAAAACACTGTCGCAGAGATACAGGAGGAGACTGTCAACAAAAACTAAGTAGGGCTGTTAACAGCGTTCTTCTGTACAAGTCTCCTCGGATCTGATAAGAAAACGGAAGTGCATATTTAAAACGTCCTCGCAATACTGACGCCTGGCTTAGATGGATTTTTGCACTTTTCTTAAATCCGGTTACACTTCTACCTGGTGAAAGATGGCTTTCGCACCAAGGCGCGGGAAGGCCTCCCACGGCAATCCAAAGTACTTTTGTCCAATCAGTCTCTCATTTTTTTTTTTGAAGACTGCTTGGAAAAGCTCAGTGGCATTCCGCGATACTAATAATAATTTTTAGTGTCCAGGGGGCAGATTCCGTATAACAATAATCGTCGGGACGATATCGTTTTTGAAACTTTGATGACCATAAGAACTTATATCCTGCCCGAATTTGCCTCATTTCATTACATTTATGGAAAATTAACTGGATTAAGGTCAAACTCGTAATTTTGGCACTTAGTTGCTACTTTTGGAGGTATATCGTTTCGACGATAATCGTCTGAAAAATTACGGAATGAATGAGTGCCCAGGCTAAATTTTTCGAAAACAATGGCAAAATTTTCCACACAAAATTCCATACAGCCCACAAAATATCGTCCATTGAAACACAAAGAGGCGTAAGTAACAAAAACCCCATTTTGAGAGTCTATATAAATATATAAAAATTGAGCCTTAAAATTGTGTTCGTTTGTCGCCGATTCACGCCTTAACGCATTTACCGATTTTAACCAAACTTGCACACCTCTTTGGTATTGGTCTATAATGTGGTTTTTGCGAAGTTTGGTTTTAGGACCCGATAGGTGGCGCTGTTATCGATCTCCGAAACCACTCTACTGATTTCGATGAAATTTTCTGGATGAGTATGGTTGACCCGATTAGTCTTAGAATAGAGATTCTTTGGGTTGGTGGGCGCAAATCGCTAGCGTTTAAGAATTATGTGATTGCGCATCTCGCTTGGTAGAAAGATGTGGAGGTATATTGTGTTGGTTATTCGTATACTATCATTTTAACAAATTGACCACTCGCCCAAGTAGTCCAACATACCAACCACTGAGCCACCGTCGCAACTACTGATATTTAATGTTCTATAGCACCTTTATAAAATGTGAAGTGGAAAAAAAAATATTCGAACGGTGATTCTTAATTCCCGGGCAAACTTCCCAAACTGCTCACATTCTGCTTCGATTGATTTGGTTGATTGAGAAACTCGATTCAATCATTAGCGCGGACAAAAACGATAAAGAAGCTGACCCGGAAATCTATGAAGTCGTTCAATAGAGAGGTTCAACTATAAAAAGGGGTGTTATTTTTAATTTTAGGCGGTACGAAGTTCGCCGGGTCAGCTAGTACTACGTAAAACAACTTGTTAAAGCAAGTTCTTTGACATCACAAAAGGTCGTAGTGAATTTGAACCCATTGTTGAGATTTCGCTTTTTTGTTCTGGATCGTAAGTTATATTTTGTAATTGTTTCGGAGCGCGAATAGCACGAGCAACTCGGAAAACGACACAAAATACCAGTTATAAACAATTTTTAAAACAATAAAAATATTTGGTCAGTTCCAATGGACGATATATAAGGTGAAGGTTAAAAATGATTACTGTTAAGGCCCATTAAAACTAACTGACATAAGTCACTGTCCAACTCCCATCACGTTATTGTTTCTTGTGGAGACATCTCTACACATGCTAGTGGGTATAGGTCGTAGAGGTTCGATGTCAAGCAAGCAATATTCGATGTTATCGCGTCTATGCTAGTCCCTATAGAGACTACATCCAATGCACTCCAAGCTAGCTTAAAGTTTACAAATTCCAGTGCATTCGGACAAAAAACAGAGGTACACCTTGGCAGGAGTACTTTCGACACTTCATTGGATCTTAGCAGCAAACGAAGCACTAACAACCCTGGGAAATGAAGGCTGTACGCTTGTAGCCAATGTAGGTGGCATAGCTATTGCTTTCCGATACCTATATAAGATATAGCGGTTCTATAAAATCCGCCTCAAACAACAGAGAAATAGACGAATGCCGTCGGACTTGGAGTCAAACCCTCTAAATTTTATTAACAAAAAGATAACAAAAAATTCCAAAAAAGCTCTAACTAAAGAACGGAAGCAATGAGCCAACATTTAAGAAGCACGCTAAATATCTAGATATAAATCTAGATAGGTGAGCACTGGACATAGGACCGTGAAAGAAAGGCTGATATTGCTGTTTTGAAATCTGTAAGAAAGCTTTAAGTCAGTCAGCTTTAGTCGGACCTATTCTGTTCCTCGGAATAAGTTTGAGAAGGTTTGGGACTCGGAGGTATGTCGCAGGCGTCTATGTTCCCATTTTTCGTAGACTTGCGAACGACATAGGATCGATTCACTCAAAGTAAGCTCCTGAGTGCAGATTTGGCAGCAGTATGAAATTGCTGGTTGCTTTCTAATAATTATTTGACCTCTTTAGGAAAGGTCTACAAACTACAGGCTGTGTTCGTGGTCGGCATAAACTCAATAGATTTTAGAGTTTAGGTTGCACTTCGTCAAGGTGCCCTACTCTTTCGTTAATAATATGGAATTATATGCATTTAAAGACCAAGCTCTTCGTGATGACTTAGTCAACCTTGTTTCGGGGCTCCCAGAATAACATATATTAGCCGTTTTGTTTGTAGTTGTTCGTAGCCGACTTTGCTAAAGCGTTAATGGAGGTAATCGTGGAAAATCCGTCCATCTCCACTCTGCATGTATGTTTATAGTCCCACTGAAAGAGGGATAGCAGTTTCTGTACATCGGAGCCTTATGAAAGGATTGACGGAACAACATTATAAAAGTTGTCTGTTAAATCTGTTATCAGTAGGGCGGACATTAAGTGTCAAATCTTAATGTCGGTCCTTAATTCGGTTTTTGTTTGATTGCTTACCTTAGTTTCTTTGGGCATTGAATAATTGCATGACGCTACAAAAGTAGAGCGACAGGGACAGCAAACGACGCCGTATTTCTTGCCGCTCTTTTGACATTTGTCTTCAGTAAGGTTTGCCATTTCATGATGGAAAGATATACGAGCCAACAACGAGTCGATATTATTGGCCTACATCCTTACAAGATTAAATTGACGCAAGAACTGAAGCCGCTTGACCACCAGAAGCGTCGTATGTTCGTGAATTGGGATGAGCAACAACTTGAAAATGATTCGGATATTCATCGAAAAATCATCTTCAGCGATGAGGCTCATTTCTGGCTGAATGGCTTCGCCAATAAACAAAATATGCGGTATTGGTCAGGCAGCAATCCACACGTACTCCATGAGTCATCATTGCATCCCGAAAAAATATTGGGCCGTACTTCTTCCGAGATGATCAAGACCGGCACGTTACTGTGAATGGGAATCGCTACCGTTCAATGATAACCGAATATTTTTGGCCCCAATTGGATGATATGGACTTGGAGGACATGTGGTTCCAACAGGACGGCGCCACAAGCCACACAGCGAATGTCACAATAAATTTTTTGGAAACCATGTTTGGAGAACGTGTTATCTGACGAAATGGTCCAGTCGCTTGGCCGCCTCGGTCGTGCGATTTAACGCCGTTAGACTATTTCCTGTGGGGCTACGTCAAGTCTATGGTCTATGCCAACAAGCCAGCGACGATTGATGAACTTCGTACGAATATCGAACGTGAAATTGCAGCAGTATCGGCCAATTTATGCTTGAAAACCGTCGAAAATTGGGTTCAGCGTCTGGACTTCTTCAATTGTGCCCGTGGTGGCCATGCAAAAGAAATCGAGTTCCATACATACGTACTTTCACAGGAATAAAGAATTTCATTGATATCCAAAACCACTTTTGTTTTATTTAAAAAAAAACTTTTATAGCGCTCTTATTAAAAAACCCTTTATAAACTGCTAAAATGAAGGCTGCATAACTGCTTAATCAAGCGTTCTAAAACGCAAGATTAAATGATGCAATGTATACTTTTCCGAAACGCACTGGGATCGCATTAATTGCGCAAAACAAAAGCAAACAGAGCATCGCGAATGATTATGATGCGAATGACGTTTAAGTTTTAACTTGGCATCAGAAAAGCAGTGTGCAGCCGAAATGCCGTCGATTTTGGGGTTATTCCTAGAGATTTCATAAGCAACAGCAGGATTCTCAAAATATTCAGCTACTTATCCCAGCGGAACGGTCCATTATTCGTTGGTTTGGCTTTAAACGCATTTGGTAAGCTCAGATTTTAAGACGTGCAATAAAATCGGTGCCCTATCTTCATCTAGGATGATATGTTTGTAACATGTCAGATATTTCTGCTCTGCCGTATTTGAATTGCCCATGGAAAGCTTGTGTCGGCGGAAGATTGGGAGTTATTGTGGGTCTGCTAGAGCGTTCCATACCCCTGCATTGGTATTTGATAGACGGGTCATTGAAAACGCCGATGACAACTTATTTTTTGGGATATCGAACCTGAAACCCCTCGCTCGGCAGCCACTGAACTACTTTGTCCTTTCACATACCTTCCCGAAAACAGATAAACCAAACAATAAGTAACTTCCCTTAGCGGTCCTATGGGGGCCTGAGTGAAGAGCGAAGATCCACTTTCAACAACCGGAAAACTAGACTTTTTTGAATATTGACAAATATTGAGAATAGCTTTCTGGCGAATGTTTTTAAAACCAATAGTTCACCTAGGGCGTATTAGGTTGTGTGTGAATTATAATGCACTAGCCCCAAAAACAATACCTTGCATATATTGAGATCTCTGCCAGGCAGAGACGAAGCTGAAAGGTGTAAGGAAAGTTTTAGTGCTGAGTGCGCGGCAAAGCTATTTTCATTTAATTGTTTCTGTTCTATGAATACTGAATCTGGTGTATGTAGCTTTTCAAACGTTTTTGTTGTATTGAGGTTGGGAAGAGCCATGCCCACATCTATGTTTCCAACAGATAATAAAATTTGCCAACTTTCGCAGCTTAAGCTTCTTTTTAAGGGTTTTAAGTGACTTTATTGTATGGAAGTATGGAAATTGCCACTCCCCCTTATCTGAAATCCTTCGCTAATGCTCTTAGTACGGCCACAGATGTTCGACGATCAGATAAAAGTTCTGGAAACATATAAAAGACATGCTGAAACACGTGTGACGATCTTGCAATGACAGATCGTCAGCAAAGATGCCAACTTAAAAAAAGAAAGCAAAGTTGAGCTCTCTCATGCATTTCCTGCGGCTTGACAAACACCACTCATTTAAGTTTTTCGTCAAACAGACGACTTCTCTACAAACAAAAGAAACACACGAAATGAAGATGAACAAAACAAACAACAACGACAAAAAGGAAACCTTTAAAGTAGTTGGAACGGTGCATAGGTACACACTGGGGTGCATATAAATGTGTCCCATCAAAGTGCACTGTGTACTCATCATCATTTTGATTTGGTTCGTTTCGTGGTTAAAGCGAATGCCTCCCTCGCCTGTCCATATTTAAATGTGTACTCTACATAATTTGTGGCGGCCGTCAGGCGCTATAGATACACCTTATCTAAGCCATAGCTTTGGTGGAGTTTCCGAACAAAAAAAACAGCCAACTGAACCCTTTCATTGTTTCTGCTTCGAGGACATTTCTCTTTTGTTATTGCCTTTTTTGCTCAGTTGCAGTTCATCCAACACGATGGCTGTCACAAAGGCGAACGAACACTTCTTAGCCCCGTTGTCGTATTTACAAAGACTTTTCCGGGAGTCCACTCGTCAAATGATTTATTGATTCGGGAGACGAAGGATATATGAACTCGCTCTTTTTTTGTATTTCAAACTTCAAACTGTATTTGGGTCATGTAGACTGCATTGATTTTGATTTCTCTCGCAGCCGCCCAGATTGGTGTCACCGGCAACTTTGCTTCGACGTCGGCATGGCAATAGCTTCGAAATGGCCACGTTACTGTGCAGCATGCTGATTGGTGCGGGCTTCCCAGCAATGGTTGTGTCTGGAGCTGCGAAACAGGAGATTGTTAACAACGATCAGCGAAATGTCGAGTATTCCCTGCCTGCTGACCATGAGCATCTGGCGAACGATGACGAAGAAGCAGGTGAGCTAGAAGCAGCACCCCAAGTTAGCGATAAATACAGGCTCAAGCCAAAACCAGATCTGACAAGTCATCTGACCGAGAAACTTCAGCAGGCCAAGCTAGAGAAGGAAACTCGCGAAAGATGTGAACAGGAGGAAGCCGCGCGAGTTGAACGCGAAGTAAGTGTAGTGTGATCCTTTCGAGCTAATTGGGTAAACTTTGTGTTCCTCTCTTTCAGACCCTGGAGGATGAAATCTCGTTCAACGATCCCCATCGACTGTCCCACGCATGGGTGGTCATCGTCAATAACGCCCCTTGGAGTATCAAGCCTCGGATCAAGGTGCTAAACGAAGACGGTGATGAAGTCGATGCGCTACCGACGGTCACCTTTATAGAACCCTCTACAGGGTTCCAGCACGGCTCGGCTACGAAGGCCTACATTCATGTGGAAAGCGTATGGGATCACGCAAACTACTATGTCAACCTTCAAAAGTGTCGAATACGCGACATGAAATGGGATCTGCGCGAAGCCTCGGAGTGGGAGCACTTCCTGCCAGGAGAACCGCCCGAGATGCGAGTCGTCGAAGAGCTGTCCGACGAAAATTTGCTAGACGAAGCCAACAAGGCGTCTGTCGAAAAGCATCTAGATATGTGTCGGTCGTGGGTTCAGAAGTTGAACATCGGCGAGAAGGAATTCGACGAACGTTACCCCAATCTTCACAAGGCGATTCATTATAAGCGTGTGCTGCATGAGCGGTTCTCCTCGCACATGCAGGCCGACGGAAAGACGGTGCAAGTAACTCTGTTCTCGGATGATAGCTATGAAGTGCCGGAGGTGCGTTGGGATTGGTATGACAATCGAACTGATTTGATGGTGAAAGTCAAGTTTGTCTTCTCCACCGGCCAGACTGAGGAATCGTTTTTGAAAGGAAGACCCGATTCGCTTAAGTGTGAGTCAACAAGGTGTTACTTGTGTGGTCAAACCTGGAAAGGATTATTGTTTTTTTTGCAGATTTCATACACAACGTCGACGAGAAGAAACTAAAGATATTGCACTTCTTCTCCATACCGCGACTGGATTCATTGCAGTACTGCGAGGTGCACGAGAATAAAGTCGCTTTGAGCTTCGAAAAAACTCCCGGATCGTAAGTAGACATTTTTTGTTGGGGGAAACTGATTGTTTGACGTCTTTCCGACTTGTGTAAGGGCCTGTGATTCGGGGAAGTCAATGAGATTGTACCGCGTGTACTTTTGCATGGATTTTCGAAGCTTCTGTACTAAGTGAGGTTTGAGTTTCGAAGTTGTATATTGTGTTGTTTTAAATACCTTTATCGGAAAAGGTGAGCTTTAACAGTGCGACCTGAGATGCTGGGCTCCTTAGTTCCACATCTGAACTTAAATTGTTCTTGTCTCGAAATGCGTTTTCTGGAAGCGTACTTCAAAGTTGGCTTTAGTCAAAAGGCGTTTTGGAAAAATGATGTACCCGCGCCTGTCAAGTGTATGCATATGTGATGTGCATATACGCATTTTGAGGAATTTTCCCGGGAACAATAATTTCCATCTTAGTAGATACACCTTTGCTTGATATATGAATATTACCTTCGGACTTTTAAGGAAGCTGGTCTTGCGACATTGGTAAATGGGTCTGCCATGCTATTTCCAACTTAGAAGGACTCCAAGGAGGTTTATGGATTTCCTGAGGAGGTGGGTGGTTAAAATGGGGAGAGTTCTTGCTTCATGCGCTATGAGAGGGTAACTTTGCTCAGACGGTACGATGCCAGACCTGGATAGAAGCATTTAAGATGTCCAAGGGCTGTAGGGGTCTTAATGTTGGTTAATTGTTTTTACCTCATAATGGTAATTATAATTCTGTTGCAATTTTGTGGCAAGCATTTTCCGTTATTTTTGGGAGTTGCCGGTCTGATGCAAGAGATCTTTTAGCAGAAAGGAGAAGTCATTTTTGGAGTTTTGAGCGGCTAACATAGTTTATACACTATACGGGTTTTTTTTTTTTACGTCAAGGTTATATTTCTGTTTTACATTTTTATCATTGCATCGAATCAAAAATATCAGGCTTCTTTCACTAAAGGCGGAAAGGTTAGAGCATTTAGAGCAAATTTTGTTGGTTCTGAGGGTGACAACCACAATTCCCTGAACTCCTTCGCTGCGGTGGTTTAATGGTATTATTTTGTGTTTAAAATGAAAAGTATTAGTTTCCATATACCGAGGAAAATTGTTCGGTTACAACTATTTACTTCAACGCAAGTTCTTACATCAGTCTTCCTAACATTTTTATCAGCCCATGGCAACGATGCAAACAAATATGCTGCTCATTGCGATTTTATCTGCTGTAGGTATAGTTATAAATTCGACCGTTGTTGTCCTGACTATTTCTTAATAGTGGCGGCACAAATTAATTGACTTTTTTTTTTGCTCAGGGTCACTTTTTGGAATCTCTAGCTCCTGGCTCCTGCCCTCTACAGATCTCGTTATTACAGCGATGATTGCGTTCCGAGAGGTTCCCTGTCGTTCCAATTGATGCTCAGAGCCTATATCGCAAATCATCCACTAAATAATTCTAACAATTGTTTCTAATAAACAAAAAGAACGATTTTTGAATTATCGCCTTTACTTTGGTAGTGAGACCAGTCTTTACCTCCACCAAACTCGGAAAAAGTCCTTCTGAATAAGACACGCTTTAAGCCCGCTCACACGGACACTTGACAAGCCAGCTCCTTACCTTATTTGAAAGGACATTGAGTCCCAACTATCCTAACATTAAATATATACATTTTTAGCATTATGCACTCTTTAGCTTTTACCTAAACTATTTGCAAGGCTTTGGACTCAAGCTTTTCCATATTTTTTCGACCGATTTGGGGTCCAGCAATATACGGGCGGTTGATGGTTTCCTGCCCTAAAAAGTTGATGTATTCTAAGCGCGTTGACTACTGGTTTCAAGTGTTCCTACACAGAGCTGAGAGTCACTACTCACTGGCCCTTACTTATTATTTAATAATCATCCCGCGACTTCAAGTAGCCCCAAAGAAAGAAGTCGGGGATGGTTAAACCGGGCGATCTTGCTGGCTATGCTAAAACGGGAGATTACGCGACCAGGAAACGCTTCCTTCACAATATCCATTAATCAGTCCACGCTCTTGCGGAGTATGGCGCTGCATTGCTTGTCTGTTTTATACTGTCTTCTTCAAAAATGTCAAATATGATTTTTGATTTGCAAGAATTATAACATCTTCCGATAGGGTGACTAATTTTGCGTCACCTTGTTATTACACATCTACGTTTTTACACATTTTCTACCGCCTGTTTTATTTTCGCGAAATCTCTAGATGTCGGCTACAACCGGCCTAAATTTTGGCTCTAATCGAGTGCGATTTTCCTCGGTTAAAAATCAATGTTTTAAAGTCTCCGTTGAAAAGAAACGAGTATTCGTTGTTAAAAAATAATGCATTGTATTAAAAGAACACACACAACATCGGTTGCTATGAACGAAATTCCATAGACTAATATCAACCAATCAAAGTTTGTTGGTTAAATTCTACAGAGGTAGTTTGTCATTTACGACCTGAAAAAAACTTTGAGGGGAAATTGATAATTCGGTTATTTTTAACCAAGTTTCCTTAAACAAGTTGACTCTGTTATTTTGAATCCACTATCTCTGTAGGAGCTATATTAACAGTATTGACGATTGTCATATTTTACTTCAAGTCCCATGAGCGTATGGAATCTGGGGTGGAGTTCCGTACTGTGCGACAGACAGCGCTACGTAAGGTGATAATTACCGAGATTGTCGCTTCTTTCCGATCGCTTTCGTTTGACAGCTTTTAAGGTGTCATTTTGAAATAAATTCAATTGAAAATGAACTAAATCAAAATCAAATCCATTAAATTTGTTTTTTTTTAGTTAGGTATTTAAAAAGCGTTCGTATATCAAAAGAATCGCCTTAAAACAGTGATGCCAGATCGGGGGATTTATCCCTTTTTGCGGGATTTTCTTACTTAAAATAAGCTAAAAGGGTCAAAAGGATTTTTCAAACCTCATAGTCCAAAAAAGGGATTTTACTTTTTGGTCAATTTTCGTTCCTAATATTAATAAAAAAGTTAGTCAGCCTACGATCAAATTAAATATTTTCATGTTTAGAAAAAAGTCGTTCAAAATATATGAATGCGCTCATTTTCTTTTCTTTGGCGAGGGATAAAAGGGATTTTTTCGGGTGTAACCGTGGGATAACCTATGCTTCTAAAGTCTGGCATCACTGCCTTAAAGTAGTTGATTGATTTGTCAGACGGATTCAGAACTTAGGTCCAAACTATGCTGTTAAATTTTTGACAATGGAATTTATTGAAAAGTTTTTCATGGTCGTACGTTTCATATGCAAGTATCAACTATCATAGTATCATTATATCAAGGCAATTTGAGGCATATTGTCATCTTCAAAGGAAGTTTGGACTTCTATCTTATACCGACGGCTATTTGCTTTTAGTAATTTTAGGCCATAGTAAGTTTTAACAGTCAGTTAAGTTGTGTGACCTCTCAATGGAAAAGCGTCATACAAAAAATTATCTATTCTGACCTATATGAAGGTTAGAAACATTTGTAAGACTTAGTCGTTTATAGAGTGTACTTGTCGTAACTTCATGTTAAAGCTTCTACAAAAATCTGGCGCTTTAGAAGCGTCTAACAGCATCCTATACCAGTGACCTTCGTTAAAAATAGATGGGACATTGAAAATGATGATGGGTCGTTATGACGTGTCATTTACGCAAGTTTGCGATACATAAAGCTACCAAAGGAAAATGTGCTTACACTCATATGCTCTAATCCTTTTTGAAATATACCGTTTTGATAATAATTGCAACAATCTGTTTATTTCACAGGTGCTTCTATAAGGAATTCATCACAAAACATGACATGACAAAGTTAAAGGTTGTCCTCTTTGCTTCACCCCAAATTTACCACTCGTATGATATCAAACTGTATTCTTCTATAGGAAATTACTGAGAAATTTCAACGAGATCCAGTCAAACCAGCGGCCAATGATATTGCGATTCGTTCATTCTTGTTCGCTCAAAATAAAATCCTCTTGAAATTTCACTACATGCGAGGTGCACTCACTGCTGCCACAAGGGAGTTTATTAAACCACCAAAGCCGGATTACGGCCAAGAGATTATCTTCGATCCCTCCCTCACAAAAGGATACAAGGTGAGCGCGAACATAAATCCTTTTCCACAGAATTGCACGCTGCACTAAGATAAATGCGAAATGCCGTCGGCATTGCAAAACACTCGCAATACGTTTCAATTGTCCTTGCAAAGTCAAAATGAGGTAAAAGATATTTTTCCATTCAATGTTTTTGTTTTGTTTCCTAGTTTGGCGGTTCAGACCCTGATCCCACGCAACTAGAACTGTATTTGTTGTTATTGGAGCAGCTGAGGGCGGAAGAGCGCGCCAAAAAATCATTCGACAAACACATCGAGGAGCTGAACGGTATCTTCGAGCTGAGAAAGAACGAACGAAGGCACACGATTTTGAAATTCAGATGCTTTGATCCGTTGCGAAATTCCGCAGCAAGGAAAATACGTCTCGAAATGGTAGGTAATCCGTATGTGCATTTAGATGCCCATCCGACCTGCATCTACCCCTAATTGCTGTATCATTGAAAGTGACCTAATTACTAATGGTAATGAACTCCAACGTCATTGTCCGATAAATGCATTAATCCAGCTGTAATTGGTATTACTTGCATATTTGTGACACACTAAGTATACTGCATATACATGCTAGCTCCCAATACCACCCCCCAACTCATAATATATGTTAATTTCGGTCTGTTTACCGAAAAGGGGGCCTGTCTGGGAGTTGAGTTCAAGATGTAGATAGCACTCCCAAGGTGGTGGCAATTCATATTAATGCATTTGTATTACTGACTAGTGAATAGATAGTGACATAGTGACACTCCATTGTTTGCTGGCCCACTTCTTAATGCATAATTGAAAGCATCAATATTTGGCACTTAATTGACTGTGAGAGTATGTGTGAGGCGTGTGTTTGCCTGGGGTTCATTGTTCAAGGACCTTGAACTTAATTGGAGTTATTGTTAAAGCAGCTTTTTTGGGCATTAAAGATTATATATAATTTGCAGGACGAATCGGAGGAAGAAACCAAAAAGGAGAGACGCGCAAATCTGCCTGATTTTTTGTCACCCTACTTAGTTGCATACAAGGGTCGGACTTTGTCGCATAAGGAATCCTGGGCGGCATATAACGCGTGCCTGAATGACTTGAAGACGCGGTTTGTCTCCCTATTGAACGAGCTGCAGCGTCGCTATGAGGATGTAAGTTGGAATTTTTATTTTGTTCCGAATTTGTACTCTATAACTTGTTTATATAGTTGACGGCTGAGGCGCAGTCCTTGAAGAAGTTCCTCAACAAGTTTCAGAATAAGTTTGACGACCTCGACTATGAGCGCTTACTGGAGGAGTTCAAGGATCTTGAGTTGAATAAGAGAATGGTGCAGAAACGATTGACAATCACGCACGAAGAGGCCCAGAAGAAATACGATTTGGTAAAACAGTCTCTACTCAAGGATAGGCGGTTGAATTTGAAGAGTGGTTTAGTAAAGGAATGAGGGAGATGCTTTCTATTTTTGTTATAAATTCGAGGTGTTTGTTTTACATTTGTTGCGAATTTTTGAATTTGGATTACAGCTTTTAGGGTATATGATAGGTATCACAGTGTGTCGCAGAAATTGACGGCCAATATTCTCTTTTGTACAAGAATTAGTTTTTTTAAAGTCATAAAGACTTTCGGACACTTGCAGTTATGCTGCAGCAAACGATGGCAGGCGATGGAACAATTTGCTGTGGGACCGCACTGCTTGGCTCAAAAATTGAAAAGAATCAGTCTGTGCAATAATTGGAGCTAAGGCTGCGGGCACGCACTGAGCGACCGAGCGATAGAGCGACGAGAAAAAATTTAAAAATATGAATCGTATGGCGGTGCCGAGAAACCTCTGAGCGATTCCAGATTTTGTTAATGGCAGAGAGACACAATCGCTCAATCGCTTAGTCCCTCTCCGGTCACTGCGTGCCCGCAGCCTAAGTCGGGACTCCAACCAGGCCCTAAATCAGCTGGAAAATATTTTTTTATTGCTCAATTTTAAGCTATATTGTATGGGTAGGTCCCTATATAAAAACTCATTAAGTTTTTGATCAAATTATAGTTCACTAGCTCTGTGCCAGCTTAACTATTGACATCATAGCAAAGCAGTTTGAAGACAAAATAATAGAAATGAACCGGGCACATCGGGAATCAGTTTCATAGAACTGGTTAATTTACAAGCCGATGGAAAGTTGGCACGATTGACGAATGAATGATTTGGACAAATGTAGCTCCTCGCCGAGTTAAAAAAAAGGTCCTCGCATAAAGCTGTAACCGCTTTCTGTTGTAATATTTTATATCCGTTTCGCTAATATTGTGTCACTTCTCGTTGACAGCACGTACGGGCATTTAGTGTTCCACTTTACCAAATATATTTTAGGCATTACTTTAATGAAAAAGGCATCTTTTATTTTTTAGTTAGGAATTTTTTCATTTCAAAGAATACCAATTAATTAAACTTCATATTTTTCATGTATGCATTTGTAAATTTACGTTTTAAGCAACAGATTGCAATTTCTGTATGTAAAATAATAAGCATTATTTCTCATGCGCATTATACGAAAATGAAAATTGTAATAAAATTTTTGTAGTAATAGTTTATAATAATGAGTACAAAAACACTTCATTTAAAAGTATTTCCTGCACAATAAAATATTTCTTCACGATTCAAAAAATACACAAGTAATTGTTCGAGTTTTCACTTCTGTCGGCACTCCCGGAGTGCCACTGTTATTTTATTTTTTTTTTGAGAAATTGGTCACTTGAATACAATGCCGTAGCCAGGATTTAGTTTCCGGGGGGGAGCTTGCTTACAAATCTTACGAGGAATGTTTTAAACAAAAAACTATATATAGGTCTTCCAATTCATTGATTTTTATTAGTTTTTAAATCGTATGTACTTAAACGAAAATACTTAAATTATTTTATTATACACATTTGTTCATTTGTTCTGATTTTTTTTTGAGATCAATCACCTTATCTGGATCTACATTAATATCCGAATGAACAGATAGCATAGCAAGTGATTTAATCTTGCATTCCCCATAACACTTCGGGACACTTTTTTAATCCTTTTCATAGTTGAAAAGGTTCTTCAAATACTAGCTGTGGTCACTGGAAGCGTGGCCAAAACCGTAAGCAAGAAGTTTATACCTCTAAAGTAAGTCTTGTCACATACCTATATCAAGCAATTTTACATCTTTGGTAGAAGGATTACTCGACCATATTTTTTCGCACCAAAGAATTTACTCAGCTTTCACAGCTGAAAAGGAAATTGCATTATCAAAGTAACATGTTCGCCTTTTCGTTTCGCTCAGCTGCAGCAAAAGCTGGGAGAAGAGCTTGAAACTTTGGTAGAACGTCTCTGTTGACCATGAATCTGTGCGTAAGATTTTGTGTTAACAAATCTATACAAGGAATCAGTATATAGACTCTAAAATAGGCTTCCGTAGAAGAGGTTCCCGGATTGGAACGCGTTGTTTGTTTCAATGAAGGTCTTGGAGCTCTTAATTCAACTTCAAATAAGTCCTCGGCAAGTTGGGATGCGGATTGAAAAGCCTCTGTGAAAAAATTGTCGGCATTTTCTCCGATGTTCTTAAAAGAACTCAGAACATCTTTCGTGCGGTCGATTGCAGAAAGTCTTAGTTTTAGTTTTTTGTTCAGATTTTCGGAGGGGCTTCAGCGTTCAGCCCCTCAAGTCAAATTTTTCAACTAAGTTGACATTTCGATTGTGTGCTTGACGTAGTATAAAGCGAAGTTAGCGATCAATCCCAGTTTTCGCGTTCAGGGTAGGTACATCTAGCCCAGCCAAATCTGGTTGTCTTAAGCTTGCAACATTTTTGAATGTGTCCATTGTTATCCGTTTCTATGTAAGTAGTTGCACACTTTCACTTTCTCAGAGTCTTGAAAAGAACTTGTTAATTGAACTCATCTTACGTTTATGTGGAATAATGTTATCTCAGGGATATGTGACAATTAGACGGCGAGTCAGCACCAGCAGGTGGCGTGGCGTTCACTCACAAAGCATGGAGCTTGAAGAGCTCTGCAAGAAACTGGAAGAAGATGGCTTCATTGTGGGTATTGACACCAGCGAGGGGTAAGCTATTCATTACTATTAGTAGTAACTGGACGTGACGAGGACCTTGAAAACAGAAATCTTTCGATCTAAAAGGAAAACATTAATCTCCGCTTGTATGGCGCTGGCAGAACTGCTTGGCTGAGGGGAAAAATGGTCTTCAACGTATAGTCGGCGCAGTGGCTCAGTGGTTAGTGTGTTGAACTGAAAAACCCAAATTCCAACTTAAGGTTTTTTTCACTGCGCCACCTCTCGCGAACGTCTTTGGTGTTAGCTTGCGAGTTTTGCACACTTTTTTCGAGTAGGTATGGTGTTTTCGACCTTATTGGAGCTGCGATCGTTTTCCATCGTCTGACAACTTTAAGAAGTTTGTGTTTAATAAGACAAATCGACCCTTTTTTCATAGTAGGTTCCGTATTCCCTTAAGGGTTAT
The DNA here is from genome assembly GCA_951230905.1 of Cheilosia variabilis. Taxonomy (NCBI): domain Eukaryota; kingdom Metazoa; phylum Arthropoda; class Insecta; order Diptera; family Syrphidae; genus Cheilosia; species Cheilosia variabilis. Next base: position 48,420,149 of record OX579676.1, read on the forward strand.
ATAGGGACTTTACCATGCCCGCTTCTGCGCACCATTGTGTACGTTGCCTGGCAAGAGTCTTAGCTCCATCAAATTCTTAACAATTTTTGCCTAGATTTCTAGCTCGACTGCCGTTCGGACTCGTCATAAAATTGTAAATTGTAGGTCCATCCACTCGTCCAGAAAAAACACTAGCACAAAACGAGTAGCTGTGAGAAGCTAGTCCTAGGTATATATACAGACCTGTTGCGCCAACTAATTATTTATTTATTTTGTAAGCGAAAAAAACAGTACAAACATGGTTTTGAATGAAGTTGTCAGCATATGTGTCAAAATCGCAACCAGGTTGATCGCTTTATAAATTCGGGTTGCCGTTAATGATCAACACATATTTGTGCTTGAGACGAAGGGTCTGCTGATCATTTCAGAGTTTCCTTAACCTTACCAAGCTTACCTATACGTTTGTTGTCATATCATGGAAATTTATGGTTCTGTATAGTCTCGTGCTTAAAACTGCCTTTTTGAAATCTAGGCAACGCACTGTAAGGTGACAGCCAAAATGCTGAAAAATATTTACCACTGTTTTGACAGCGTACAGTGCTACTTCGGTCAACACAGGAGAATACACTACGGAATCTACCTATACACTTATACACTGCTTACTATTCGCAAATTATTGGGTCTGCTACAAACAGTGATTTGGATTGTCCCAAGGCGTTAATCTAAGTCTCTAAAGCTCAAGTCTCTCGCTTACAATGTATACAATATATACCTATCCGAAGTTGAATCAGCGGAATGCTCGGGTTGGCAGTATCTAAACTAACTTTTCGCAGCACTTTATCCACCCTGGATCTATCACAACTTTTCAACTGTGTGTGGTAGATACTGGCATATAATTCTGTGCCTATGTTCTGTAATTATCGCATCGATATATCTATCACTAAGACGATATGAACTGAAACAAAATGCCATAATATCACATGACGCGTTCTGTAACTATATGAATCGAAAACTATAGCATATGGAACATTTCGATATGAAACCCCTGGAAATTTGTGATATATTCAGGTTCCGTAAATCAAGAGCGGTAAAATATTCACTTCAAATGTCAAATTTTATCACGAAACTCAAACCTTGCAGTGATACAGTATTAAAACAAAAAAAATAATTTGCTGTTCTAATAGTGCGTTTATTTGTGATGCTTCCCACACGTATGCATCATGAGCAGCTCCACCAAACCTTGCAAATCCTCCTAAAATGTTTGGATTGTAATCACATATCAGAAATGGCACATTACAATTACCAACTGTACATTCTTTGAATGGTAACCCTTACGGTTTAAAGTAGCAATTTTCTACGTCTTGCTTAGGTTTTGTAAGCTGTGTACTAACTTTTGGTTTATCTCATTGTATTCCTGAGGGGTTGGAAACTTGATGTATTTGGACATCATTTTGTTTTGCAAAACATTAGCCACTTACGAAACCACTCGAGAAACCATAGTCCTACTAATAGCCGCAGGAAAATAATGGCCCACATCTCTCTGAAAAGACCCAGTTGCAAAAAAAAATGTAATGCAGCACAGACCCGAATCGGGATTAGAATAAATGTATTCCTTTGCCCTTTGCCCACCAAATGTGGACTTAGATCGTCAATTAGTATCGGAGCTGAACCACGGGAAAAACGATACAACTCCCGAAATCTTGCTTCCGGCATTTCAAAAGGGTTTATCCTATCTCTCAGTACATGCATGTTACATGAATCCGTAACATGCTACGCCTATCGTATTCTTCACCCAAAATTAGTGAAAAGCTAAACATTTTTAAAAACAACGATACTGAAAATCCCTGTGAAATAATTTTCAATTTTTATTGTTTTGCAGTATTTTGACAGCTTTGGGAAATCTTTCCAAATTCCCATGAAATTAAAAGATACTACAGAATACTTTTCGCATAGAGTTAGAGAACTCCAATATTTTCCAGATGCGATAAACAGCGGAATGTTTTGTTCCTAAGTTTTCGATGCGAAAAGTTATCGCATGAGTAACAGAACATGGGCACTGGTTTCAATATCAAAAAAGTCAGACACGGTTACAATTTGCGATTTACTTGTCATGGAGCATAATTGGCTTAATTTTTAATCATATACCTAGCCGAGAGCAGCTTAAACCGGAGGTCCTCTAACCATATATGAATATACACAGTCCATTTGATGACAACTGCATACCTTCTGTCAATTCTAAGGCCTACATGTATAAAGAGCAGCTTTTTGTTGAACCACCTGGCCTAACACTTGAATCTTACTACCCCAAGGACCAGGCTTCGTGTAAGCCAGCAAATTTGGATACTCGAACCGAAGGCGAATGAATGCCTGTGTCTAGTTTGTCGCTTTACAACACGCCTTCATTACTAACATACCACTCAAAACAATCGAACTATACCCTCAACTGACTCTAATTACAGTCATCACTAAATAATCAAGTATCGCTTACTCCCCATGTACAGTACATCCATCGTTTATAATCAAAACCAAGCAAATAGCCACCATCAGCATCAGAAAATGCATATAAATAAACAAACACTCAACAAACAACAACTCCCATCAGCATCACCACCATCATCATTATCGTCGTCGTCATCATCATCATCAGCAGAGTGAACACATCTTTAATAGATCGTAAACAGCCAAACGAACTAACAAACCAACACGTAAGGACATAAAAAAAGGAAGATCCATAAAGCCCCAACCGAGGACGACGACGACGACGACCACTCATTCGTACGGGGTAAATCATGCCCTATTAACAAATTACCGAACGATAAATCAAACCATCCAACAAACACTTAACTTTATTTTCAATCATATAAATTTTATTATCGTTTTATTGGTTGTGAGGACGAGGGGTGGGCGGTGAATGCTTCCTTGCTCACAAGTGCCGGCCGGCTAGTGATATCAATGTGTGTTGACGAACAAGTGGAAGGTAGATATCCTAGCTATTCTATATTAAACCTTGCCCCACAAAATTTCCAAGAAAGTTACACAACTTACTAGAAGGACGACGACGACAGCCACGAGACCTATACGACGACGACAAATGCCGGTGTACGAATAGCTATTAAAAAGAAAATCCAACTTCATCTTCGTCACCCAGTGCCACCCTTCCCGCACCCAGTTACCAGACACAGTCACAATAATAATAAAAAAAAAAATAATAATAATGGTGGGAGTCCTTAGGAATAATTTTTATAGCTCGTTCGTCTTCTGTGTGCAGTGCGCCTTTGCAAACGAGACGAGTGTAGCACTGTAGCATAAAAGGACCACCACCATCCCCATCCATTCACATGCCAAACGAGCATCCACAGACAAAATACAAAGAACAAAAAAACAACCAAACAAAATACAAATACACTTTGGAAAGAAAGTCAGAGACGACCGACGACCAGGATCAGAAGCGAGCAGAGGAACGTAATCGTTACATAAAATTTTTATGAGATTCGATAAAAACATGGCAACAACCTGTTGTCTGTCTGCCTCTGTACCGTATCCATCTCTCCACTCCTGGATTAAGGACAAAATACATTTAACATATAGCCCGCATATATAAAAACTGGATCAGATCCTACTCTCGTGCTGGTGCAATTCATTCAGGTTTTCCTTCTTCCTCTTCTTCTCTTCTTTTTCCTAAATAAAAGTGTGTTAAGCTATAAAAGTTTAATGGGGTGGGAGTGATTTTTATTTTGTTGGTTATTATTATTTTTTTCAGGTCTTATTTACACAGTTATCATGGTGGTGTGCGGTGTGTATCCGTAGAAAAAGATGACACCTAGGATATTGGCCTTTTGATAATTATTTATCTGTCAGAGTATGGTTCGTGTACAGCAATGCAGTGTACCTACAAACATTAGGCTCACTGGATTATCAGCAACATTAATAAAATCGGAACAGGCGATTCGATTGTCAAAAGCAAAAAATTCAAAATAAAATAAAGGAGACAAAGAAAATAAATTTAAATAAAAATCAAGAAGAAGGGACTGCCAACCTCCAATTACAATGGAATTTATGGAATTCCTATACAGTAAAACCCTCTTAAGAGAAACAGCAAATTGTCGCAGAAATTTTTTCCCTTAAACGGAAAAAAAAAATGTGAAAACAAAATGTCAATAAAGCGGGTTTAAAAATTCCATTAAGCGTAAATTTAAAGCCTGAAAAATTGTATTTTTTTGGAGTGGCCTGGAAAATAAACGCTTGTGACATATTAGGTCCATTCGCGTACTTTTACGAGCCAAGCACTAAAAATCTGTCAAACTCGAAAAATTGAGCGAAACTCTCTCAGAAAGCTGAAAATATACTGCAAAGTACGTGGATACACTCCGAGCTACTTTGAGCTGAAATTCTGTGAGCTGTTTCGAGCCAAGAGAGGAACTACTCGCTACTCGTTATTTTACTAATTTTCTCTTTTTCTGTCATTTTTGATGAGTACGTGTATAGACTTTGTGCGATTGCGATCGATTTATATCGATTGCGTTCAATGCAAAGTGCGTACACGAACGAGCCTAATATGTTTCAGGTATCCGGGTTTTTCACTTAAGCGAGTTTCGCCTAAGCGGAGTGTTTTATAGGTAATTGATCGGGTATGAAAAAGGTGTTTCAGATAAGCAAGTTTTTCTCTCAAGCGGGTTTCTCTTAAACGGGTTTTACTGTATAATCATATTTTCAACTAAAGTTACGCGGAAGAATATTCTAAAGCGCTGAGGTTTCCACTAAACTCGAGAGAATAGGGGGAATTAGCACTTAATGCATTTTTAGGGGGAGAATTTTCACATTGGGCGGACAACAACATTAACAAACATCAAAATGATATTGGTTTTCAGTTTCGGATGTAAAAAAATAAAAATACCGAAACATTACAAAACATTTTATTTAATAAATTCGGCGGAAAATAACCCAAAATTCAATCAACAAAATGGGAGCCCTAACTTGCTGAACAAGCAAATAAATAATCGATAGTACTAAAAAATGGATTCTATTCTAGTTTCTATTTCTTAAAAATGAAATAAAGAATTGAATAATTGAAAATTTGATTGAAAAGCGTTTCTTTTTCAATTGTTCATTATAAAAGTGTGGTCACCGCAGCCATTTTGCATAGGTATATTTTTCAAACATCCCGATGTCAAGCCTTTGCGTGAGGTTTTATTTGAACCTACACCACCATTTTCAATCTCTAAATCTTTGAATTCCATTGAGATATTTTTCCTGAAACTTTAACCAAAATTTATTACAAATTTATTACGGTTGCACCTATATAAAGGGTGTCCCATAATTCAAGCAAAATGTAATTTTTATAGAAAATACCGATTTTTAATTAGAAAGCTTAAGTTTTTTATTGATTCATAGAGTATACAGACTGGGGTTAGGAATGGAATAGCATATCGGATAAATGGCCGCCAGGGCTTTTGCTGGCAAGTAAGTACCCTTTATTGAAATTTTCTATGACCATTTCGCTAAATGTGGCTGAATTTCATTAATACACCTCCCAGTTTTCTCTTTCAAGGCGTTGGTGGTCGTTGGCTTTTTTCCATACACCTTGGACTTCAAAAAACCCCCAAAGAAAAGAATCCAATGGCGTTAAGTCCCAAGATCTGGATGGCCAATAATTCTGATCGCAAAAACTGCCGATTACATGATTAGGAAATGACTCATGCCACATCAATATCTTGAAATTTATGCACTAAAAACTGGGTTATCATGTCTAGGTAACGATCAACATTAATTTATACTGCCTGACCAGCCGCGTTTTTAAAGAAGAATAGTCCGGTGATGACTCCAGCTCAAAATCCGCGCCAAACAGTCACGCGTTGTGGATGCACTTGTTTCTCAACAATTATTCGTGGGCTTTCTGAACCCCAAATGCGACAATTTTGATTTGTTTGATTAAAATGAGCTTCATCACTGAAGATGATTTTGTTCGGAAATTGCGGTCTGTAACTGACAAACCTTCATTATTTTTAAAATATTGCTCAACAATGAAAATACTTTCTTCTTTCGTATGCGCTCCATTTTTACTAATCCCGAACTGTCAGCTGTCACATTGTTATCTTTTTTCCGTTCTCACCACTGTACTATTAAATGGCACAAAATTCTTTTGCAATTTTCCAAATAATTTATAAAATGTGAAGGTGAAGTAAAACCCGCTCATCTGTAGTTCTGCTTAATGCTTATGCATACTGCTTTTTTAGTAAATGTACGTATACAGTTAGTGTACAATAATGGAACAAACTGTTTCGAAAAATGTTTATGTTAAGGCGTAGTATGCTGCTCGAGCTAAACTAAATTTTATCTGGTCACCAAATTTTCTCTCCAAACATCAGCTGAAGTCCTAGCTAAATTTTGATATAGAGTACGCCGAGTGGATAAGTGTCACAGAAAACAGCTGTTCTTTGAAAAAACTTCCTTCAAAAATTGAATTTTCTCTTATTTCAACTATTTCTGATTCGAGGTACTTCTCGTCCATGTAATAATTTACTTTATTACCAACCTGACGAATCTAAGCATCTCTGAAGTCGAAGATAAGACCAAAGCATTGCAAATGATTTATTCTTCTGACTTAGAAGATAATTTTACAGAAGAATGTCTTCATTTTCGTTCTCACTGCAGCATAAAAAATGAGGAGCAAAAGAGTGCAGTCAGTTTGTTAAAATGGTTACGAACCGAAGGTCTTCAAACCATTTACCCAAACGTGTATTTTTTTTTTTTTTTGGATGCGCCAACGGATGTGGTAATCTTCTAAAGATGCGGTAGCCCGTGCTACCAACATGCACGATTCGCAAACCCGAATAATCGATGCCGGGAATACGCCTACGTACTAATCCACACCCCACACACTTCAACCACTCTCCCCGCGGGACTGCCGTTAGGTATTACTTCGCGGGGTTGGTTAGCCTTCAAGCTGCCTGACCCAAACGTGTATATTGCTCTTCGTATGTGTGTGTGTACACACGCCAGTAACTGTGCAGGAGAAAGATCGTTTTCTTGTTTGCGCAGAGTTAAAAGCTATTTACGCACAACAATGACGAAGCAGAGGTTAAACGATCTTGCGTTGCTTAACATAGAAGCTGATTTTTTAAGAAAATCGGATTGCGAAGATTTAATTTATTTTGCTGCGCTTAAGTGCAGACGAGTTTTGTAACACATTGTAAAACATTTATTTTATTAAATAAAGGCAAATGGCCTGGGGCCTAGAGCGGCTAGGACTGCAAATCCGCCACTGTTGGCGGTATGTTTTCCTCCCGGACGATCAGCAAACCGTCCACACTTAAGATTTGTTTACGTTTTCTGACACTTCGTCCGCTGCTGTATTTGGTAGAGATATTCTTGGCGCCGAAAACAAAGTGCACGTAAGTAAGTTAAGACAAGTCTTCTGGATCATCAGATAGCACTAAAAGCGATCGGGAGTTCATTACGCCGCTGGTTTGCGCTAAGATAGCTTGCAAGTTAGTGAGATGATTCTTCAAAGTTTTGATAGCCGCCTCTCAGAACCCTTCTTGGAGGTGTGATAAAATGCCAGTTGGTGCTACCTAGCAGTTTTTATGGTTCAACAACCGTGCTCCAAGACTACTGGTGAATCTTTAAAAGGTCTGTGTGAAGTCGGCTCTTAAACGAATCTCAACCAGCTCCAAATGCATCGCCTACATAACATTACCTCATACCACAGATATCTCCGAACTTTTACGTACTTCTTTTCTAAGATATTACATCGCCCTGCACGAGCTTTCAACAAATATGGAGCGTAGTCTGCACCCGAGTGACTGAACGCTAGACTAGGTGTCACTTGGTTTGCAGGTACATACTTCAGTCGTCATTTGCGTAGCCGACTGATGCTGGTGCCGTCTGCACCTGCGTAGATATATGTAAAACTGTGTTGGGGAAAAAACGAAACGGGTTAAATTAAACACGAACTATTTTTATTTAGAGTTTTTTTTTTAAAGTTTATTAATACGACTAAGCTATGGGGAAATATTTTGTTCATATTTATAGGGCAATGTGATTATATTGTTATGTATAAATGATTTCAAATACAATCAAACTGTATGGACGCCGTTGTTGTTTTAGTCCCCTTGATGTCGCCTGGGACAGTGATTTATATTCGGAACACACTCTTCTCAGCGGCCACCAACGAACTCGCCAGTCGTGGTACTAGTCAGTGGCACCCGTGAGTGACCATGCCCTCACAGACGTGCAGTTGAGAGTAGAAGTTGACAGTGAGAGGCTAGAGTGCCAACTCTTGTGTTCTCATATAATCGAATGACTGCCTTTGGGATCCGATCGAAATTCTGCTTTCAAAATTCTGCTTTGCAAAATCTGCCTTCTCAGTTCTCACACAAAAATTCTGCTTTTTTAATTCTGCTTTATAAAATTCTGATTTTCAAATTTAAAGCAATAAAATTCTGCCTATTCTGTTTATTTTTCAACTAACAAAATAATGTTATAAAACATTAAAAATTATTTATTTACTTTTAATTTTTTATAAAAATAAAATTAAAATTAAAAAGAAACAAAAAAAATTGTTTAAATATTGACAAAATATTTGAATAAAAAAAAAAAAATATCTATTGAAAAAATAGAAAATAGTAATGCGAAATTTAATTAAAAAAAGATATGAGCAGTCAGAAATTACAACTTTTATTTATTGTAATTTCATTTGTTTTCTTTTTATACATCATTTCGGTAGTATAAAAGGACAGCCGAAAGAATGCTAAATCAAAATTCCTTCGACAATCTACCCAGTCGATTGTCGAAGGAATTTTGATTTAGGATCTTCGAATACTCTAGGACCATTTTCCAAGGAGGCTCTTTGTAATTACTGTAACGCAGCGATTGACGGTTTAGTGGACAGACAAAGACTTTTCCTCAGTCTTCCTTAAAAATATCAATAGCAGTGTCGCTTCTTTTGTTTACTTTCGTATTTCTATATATAATAAAAATAAAATAAAATCGTATTTTTTTAAAATACCCACGACATTTTTTATTTTCCTCCCATCAAGAGGTAATAAAAGGTTACACATAAAAATTAAGAAGAGAGGAGTTAAAATTAGAAAAAAAAAGTTCTTCCCCTTTCTGTTTTACAAAATTCTGAAACAATAAAAAAGGTTTGGGAAATGTTAAAAAGCGCGCGCTATTGAAAATTTTCCAAACCTCTTTTTATTGTTTGTAGAATTTTAAGAAGCAGAATTTAGAAAGCAGAATTCTGAAAACAGAATTTTGAAAGCAGAATTTTGACCCCAGCCCCTGTCTTTTTGACGGCCAAGAAAAATACGTTAGAGTGTTTCTTGGGTCTATTTGGTTTTGTGGGCTTGAGATAGTGAGAGCAATGCCTCTTATTGTTTTGACTTCATGGCTTATTTATGTTGTCGCATTTTTGTGTGCGAGTGCTCGACTTGGAAAGCCTCGAAAGCCTAAGATGTGGCTGAATGTAGCTCCTAGGTCTGTAGGGTTTTTTCTTCGCTTCTTCCCTTCCTGCTCTCGCTAATTGGCCCTGCTGTTTGATGGAGCCATATCTGTTTACTTTAAAGGACGATCAGACCCACCCCAAAGTTCTATTCAGTCGTGAGGTACTCCAAAGCTCTCCTAAATCTATTCCATTGCGCAACATAGCCAAGCATTCAATGCCTATAATTATTCACCTGCAAACTGATCTCAATAAAACACGACACCCACATTGCCACAACGGAACTTCACGCGTAACCTAATTCAAATTTACATAAAACTACTTTCTGGCCAACACCGTCCCCGCCACACGTGTGTGATTAACAGCATCAGGCATTTAACATGTTATTCGTTGCCGAAAAAAAAAACCGGAATCTTCCGTTTAAGTACCTTAATTACTGCCATCACCCGGCCAACAAATAACAACACCACCTGTGCCAAGCTATGCATGCGTTCGCCAGTGTGTGCCAAACACAGGATGCACGTCAGTTAATCTGCACTTGCTGTACACACTGCCGACACATATCGTCTGTCCATCATCATCATCATCATCATCGCCACCAACATCTATCGTCTCCTCCACACAAAAGCATGCCACAGCGACAAAGTGAATAAAAGTGCAATTTCGTGCGAAGCCATGCAAATTGCATAGAGACTCGCTGTGCGGCCCGTTAGAATAGACGGTGTTTTTTTGTGTTTTTTTTTTTTTATAACTGTGCTCTCTCTCCACTTTTTGTTACGGTTACGGAGCCAAATGCACTCCTCCAACAACCTGCGAATCACTAAATTCTCCCATCAAAGGACTCGGAGTGTAGAGCTAACAACATGCCAACACCATCACCACCGCCGCCACGAACCGACAGAACAACGACACCACCTCCACCGATCAACATCAACGCATAGGTCAGCTACAGCATATAATTGGTGTGGTCTTTATGGCACCAAAGTTCCTCCAAACGCAGTGCCCCAGCACCGAGTAATGTTAAAGGACTACCTACCATCAACAACAACACAGTAGCAGCAGCAAACAGCTTTGATGAAGCTTTTTTTTTCCTGCTGTTTGGACGCAGGACCGTTTTTTGCGCATAGACTGCACTTTACTCACTGGACCCGCACAAAATGTCACATCCTTGTTTTAACGGAGTTTTTTTCTGCATTCACACTTTTAATATTCAGTAGGCAGACAGGATCGGCGGCCAGGCCTGTTAACTCTTTCGCGTGCAACAGGTGCCGGTAGTATGCCGTATGGCTGGCGAGGAGACAAAGCGGACCAAGACCAAGTGAGTCAACTGGCGTCAATTGAAATTTCACCGGCAAGTGATTTTTTTTCCTGGCGAGTGCTTCATCTTGGGGTCTATTTTTTTTTTCGTTCGTTTACCATGCTTGGTAACATGATGGTGGGCGAGGAATTAACGCCGCGATGTGGAAAATGCGCGAAAATGACTGATGCGTAATTTAATTTCTCTGTGTCGCCGAGAAGGAGAAATTTGATCTCTCCATACGTGACGTGGTGAGGAGACCACTTTTTTTTGTTATTGTGTGGATGGATTCATGGAGGGTCCCTGTTGTAAAGCAGTTCCAATTTCCAATTCCAAGACATTCGGTGGTTTTGTTGTGTGCGGCTACTGGTCATGTTGCGAGCACAGATGGGACAAGTACGGGTATTTGTTATTAAACAAAAAATAAAGAAACAATTTCCGCTGATATCCTTCCATTTTCTGCTATGTTGTTTGAACCTGTTTGTAATTAGATAAGGAAATGATTTAGAAATCCGCTAACAATAGATCGAAATGGCTATGGGCAATGCCAATGATGTGTAATATCCTTGCTATCTAAGTGGGGGAACCGTTTTCTTTTTTTTGATACTTGAAACTAATTTTTTTCCTGTAATACTTGAAATGGTTTGGGGGTTTGAATCTTGTCGTGAGTAAATGAGAGACTTTGTTTTATCAATAACCTGGAAAGTGAAAGGTATCTCACTTAACGCGATTCCCAAAACAATTTAACGCCACGTTCTACAAGGATTCAGGTCAAGGTGATATCTCAGGAAATTGCGCAGCTGACGAATTGACCAGGCGAGGCTCATACGGTACAAAACATACTGAAGAATGAAGAGATTCAGGTACGCTGACTTATGAAAGGCTCGGATGGAACCGGACTGGGAATGGTCTAACGGACTTTTAGACACAATAAATGGTGTGAATAAAACGTAGCAATTGCTTTTACTCCAAACAAATCGTCAAAATCTAAGTATTTGCAGCGTTTCGTATGAACGTACGAATAAAAACTAATTCGAGTCAGCAGCAACTTTTTTAAATGTTCGAAAAGGTAGGTGGCCCCCTACCATTTACTCAGATCGGTTTTAATAAGACCCAGCAATTGCTACGAAAATCCAAATCTGCTATTTTGCTGACTCAGACCTTTTGCTAAATATTTGGTACGCATATTTTCACCCGACTGGTTCACATAGAAGAATTTAAGCATTGTGAGTTTTCAATGTTTTGTTTAGATGGAAAGGGTGGGTCATCTAGTGGTTTCTTTTTAAATCATAGATTATTTTGACGCTGTTTCCGCTCGAGATCTTGACAGAAAGTCAGTTTCATACCTCCGCGGAGTTAAATGATTCGCTTTATGCTTGAACAACGTTCGGAAATATTGAAAACGTATTTCCAAAGTGAGTGCTGCGTGTGAGTACTGTTTCTTGAAAAGAAGTTTTGGCCGAAATGAAACAGTTCGTGAGACTGGTAGCCAGTGGACAACACTCACGGTCCCCGTCGAACATGAACACTCTGGTTCATGCAGGATGGCCCGCCATGCCACACAGCCCATGCCACAATCGATCTTTTCCGCACAAGTTCCCAAATCGTGCTATCAGCCGTCTTGGCGATGTCAATTGACCGGTTTGGACCTGCGATTTGACCAATTTGGACTTTTTTTGTATGCAACCGTGAAGGACCGATGTTATACCAACAATCCGGAAGCGATTCAAGTACTTGAGGCCAATATAATCAAAGCAATCCGTGAGCTACAGCCTGAAACTTTCAACAAGGTTTTGGAAAATTGGAGTGACAGAATGCGCTACTGCGAAGCCAGCCGAGGCAGCCGCTTGAACGACGTTGTGTTCCATAATTAATGGGAATGTTTTCCCTAATAAAGCCAAAATTTATGGAAAAAAAATTGTTTTCTTAATTTGTTTGCATTTATAAAACGAAACTTGTATTTGGCCCACCCTGTAGTTAAGCTAATTTTGTTTGGAACTGGAAAGCCAAATTACTTATAAGGTTTATTTTTATAAGCAGCAAGCCTTGTAGCTAGTGCTGTTAGTTTTTAAGATTAACCTGTACATTTATGTTGATTGGTTAATAAATAATAATAATAATTAATAAAAGCAGCAAATGTTTCGTGTCACGCTGAGTGTGGACTGTGGACTATTCGGCTAATATTTTTTTGGGATACAAATTATTAGAAAATGATTCCAATGGTATTAGAACCTCTGGGCTAACATTAAAAAACCTCTCTCTAATTCGTATGTAGTTCTTCTTTAACTTATTGGCTGGTGTCTCGACAAATATTTCTAACAAGCCGGTGATCGGATACAATTCATGGCACCTGAAGGAGAAATGAAAAATCAACATTTGTCAAACAATAATCATGTTTCAACGTGCAATTAGATTGCACTCTTATTGCTGGTTTTTATTTTTTCAATTTCACTACTTTTGGCTAGTTTTCGACAAAAGTCATTTGGAAAATTAAAAAAATTAATAATTACTGGTCTGGTTTGACAGGAACATTCAAGTGAATGTACAGCGAAGTATAGGCACTGGTAAAATACTGTACCTAAAATTCTAAGGGGCGAGTTGTAAGAAAAAATCAATGAATGCAATTTTATGATTGCATATTTTTTCTGATTGCATTAAAAATGTATGAAATTATAAAACAAATAAATGAAATTCATTTGATATTCCAAAAAAGTGCAATTACCATTTTTTTTGCAATGAATGCATTCTTTTACAATTTGGATAAGAGCGAGTCCAAAGAGAACATAAGTGTGTGTCTTCCTTTAAATATTTTTTTATACTTCTCTCAGACCTAATTTAAACTGAAAAAATGAATTAGAAACGAAGAAACGGTTGCAAAATAGGCATCGTTTTGACGACAGTATTTGGCAGTTGAATTAGTATCGTGAAGCAATATTAAACGATGATCGTGCAATCGTTTCGACGATTATCGTTTTCTGTGTGTTATGCGAAGTAGAAGCATCTTCTAGACGATGTCGTTCTACCGTTTTGTTCTTAAGCGATTAGAGACCAGAAAAACTAAAAGAAAAGTGTTAGCTTGATTTTATATTTATTTATAAAAATATTTTTAAAACATTAGTCTTTTACATTATGCAAGTAGGAACTTCGCCGGTCTTTCAGCAGTTAAAAACAACGGCTAATATATGAAATAAAATAAATAAGGCTTACAGCCCGATTCTGTCAAACCTCACTGATACCTCACAAGTCACAAAACACTCACAACGTGAGGTGAAATTGATTTGCTTTAGTGAGGTTTTCGAATTCTGGCCGCACACTCACAACTTGTGAGGCTAACAAAAACAATCGAAATTGTGATCTCATATGGAGCAAGTCACAAAATAGAAAACCAGTCATAAGCGCTCACAAATGACAATATCTGTATTTGATGGTATTGTTTCCCTCTTTCCAAGCATTTAAAGACCCAAACCTGGCCTTTTACGCTATATTTATTAACTCTTCGTTGAAAATTGTTATTTGTATGAAAAAAACTGAGAAATGTGGAAATTTTGATTTGTGACAAATGTCGTTAATATTTTATTTTCTTCGTTTCTAAAATATTTCAGTGTCAATATTTCGCATATTTTCTTAATAAATTTGTTTTTCTTCATCCAATTAATATTTCGTTCTCAGAACCCACAAAATTGAAGTGATAGGAGTTTAACCATTGTGAGGTGAATTTTTTGTGAAGTTTGTTGTGAGCATTATCGGAGAATAGGAAAAATGTTATCGAATCACAACAAACCTCACAAGGAATCAACCTCACAAGAGCTTGTGACGTGTGACGTGAGGCCTCACAACGGCAGAATCGGGCTGTTAAATTACTAGAAAAACTTTAAATCCAAACGCAGTAGTTTTCAAATTAAAATTATATTATTTGAATACTAGCTGATCCGGCGAACTTCGTACCGCCTAAAATTGATTAAATTACTAACATCCCTTTTGATAGTTGAATTTCTCTATTGAACGACTTCATATATTTCCGGGTAGCTTCTTGATCGTTTTTCTCCGCGCTAATTATTGAATCAAGTTGGTCCGGTTAGATTTTCTCAATCAACCAAATCAACCGAAGCAGAATGTGAGCAGTTTGGGAAGTTTGCCCGGGAAGTAAGAATCACCGCTCGGATTTTTTTTTTCCACTTCACATTCTATAAAGCTGCTATGCTGTCGTCAATTTGTTTAAATGTTAGTATACGAATAACCAACACAATATACCTCCACTTCTTTCTACCAATCGATATGCGCCGTACCCAAAGTAGAGCAAGACCAGACTATTTCGGAAATCGACAACAGCGCCACCTATCGGGTCCAAAACTATATTTTGCAGATACAAAATCGGTTCACGCATTAAGAGAACATCAATTATTGAAGCACAATGCGACTTATTTTGATATAAAGGAGATAGATGAAACATGAAATGTGCCTACAGCGCCACCTGTTGATAACTTTCCGAATTCTCATTTATCCCTGATTCAAGCCAAAAAAATTAAAAAAATCATTCAAATCCGTCGAGTCGTTCTTGAGTTTTTACCCGACTAACGCACCGCAATTGATTTTTAAATATTAATTTAATTTAACTCACAATGAAATGCACAAAACTATTCGAAAAACGACAATATTGTCTGTTCAATGTGAGCTGGACATGAATTTCACAATTTACATAAATTCTTATGTCACCCACAACTCGAAACGTCATCATTCGTTCGCATTTTTCGTTTCAATTCAAATCAGCATGAATTATCACGGCAATATATGAAATTCATTGGAATGACAGTGGCGCCATCTGTCGAAAATTGGTCGTACCAACTCAGAAACCTTCGTGGGCTCATGCACAACAACTTTGCTAAAGATCATCACATGATCAAATGCATAGTTTACGATTATATAAAGGACTATAAAACTGTTTGAATCAAACAACATCATGGGTGGGGCTGAGTTCGCCTTTTTGGTGCCCTTGTTTAAAAGGTTATCAAAACCAGATAAAGATGACCATATTACCAAAAATCACCAACCAAAAAAGAAGTTACCAAGTTTGGTAAAATATTACCAAATTTATTAAAATATTACTAAAGCGGCAACTGCTACCACTGGTGGGCCTGTTTCCAAGGAAACAGTTCTATTTCTCGGTTCTCGGAGCCCTTCTATTTGTGTAATTAAATTCTTAAGAGTATGTGCATATTTGTTAAATCCCGCTCGTATACAACTATTTCCAAATTTTGCTCATATGTACCTAAGCAACACTCACAATGTGCGGTCACAACAAAACAGCTTCTTCTTCGTGCTGCATTGACCAGCTAGATTCCCAAGGAAAACGCATTAAGGAGAGAAATTCCCAGCAACGATAGAATAAAAATATTAGCACACACACCAATGAAACCTATTACCACATTTTGGCAGAAAGCGAGTGCTGTATGATGATCACACTGCATTGGGGGCGAGAGCGTTGGAGAACGAACGCAGTGTGCAATTAGGCAACGGGAAGAAGCATCTTCCCGGGTGCTTCTTTGGTCGGTTGAATTTAGCCTTTTATGATGAATTTGGTTTGGTCATTTATTTGACGTAAGCCCCGCATTTAGTTTCTGGAGATATCTTGCTATGGTATGGTTGGCTTTTACAAAATATTTGGTTCAAACCAGCTTATGGTTTAGACTTTCACAAAGGCACCAGGTGGACCTGAGCAGGGGATGGCGGTACAGACTTACAATCATGCTCTGTAGACAATGAATTCTGGCCGCAGAAACAAACCCAGGCATGCAGTATGAAAGAGACAGAGAGAAGACACATCCAAACTGAAGGACGTATTTTCCATCCAGCTCTTCATCGTTATTATCATCGTTGTCGTCTTCTCTCGCTGTGTATATGCGTCTTGCAATCGATGTAGGCGAACTAATGTAAGCAACAACCTTAGCTAAATGCATTATGTTATCCCTTTGTGCTGCAGCTGGCCAAGTGCATGCCCAAGCCATCTATGTGTGCATCGTATTTACCACCACGCATTTCCCGAACACTGACACCCATCAGGATACACACTTTGTGTCGGCTCTTTCGGGGGGTTTCCCTGCGCTGGGGTTGATGTGCATCCAAAATCAAGAGGTCAGTTTTGAGCAGTGGCATTCGGGTTGGAATCGAGTGTCCGATTTGCCCATACGAAACGCGAGGAGCTATACAACAAAAGTCATCCGGAGCCGCTAAGAGGGCTTGCTGAGAAATTCGGAAAGCCATCGAGCGTAGATACACACATTCTTGCGACTACACTTATCATGATGATGCGGCGGATGGAGGAGGTACACATGCGAATATACCATGTGGTAAGATTTGTATTTGTAATTTGTTGTGCTGCTGTGCTGCTAGCGTGCAAGCAAGTGGAAGGATATTTCACTTCGTGAGATATTCCATATATACAAAAGATATTGCTCTGTGCTCGGGTTGTGCTCCTTTTTGTCAAGATGGAGTTGGAGCAGATATCTACACCATTGCTTGACCAAAAAGGATATACCTACCTATTCCCATATAATAGCATCCACTGTGCTGTATCTACATACAGTGAACTTCAGCTGGCGATGGGATTTTCGAAGACGTACCGAGATATATTTTGTACCTCGGACTTTCGGACAACTTCAAGTCGAAGGAGATGTGTGAGCAGCGCACAATTTTCGATAGTCACACAAGCCACCACTTTGCCCAATCCCAGCGCAGTGGTCTTCTGGATCTGCTAGGCAGCACCAGTGGTAATAGCATCCTTGCGAACGAGAAATAAATTGACCATTCTCTCTGTGGCACCACCGCCACCCCCTCTCTAGCCGATAAAGGGTACGGGTACGGGTACGGGTACCGAACCTAAGCACACACACACATACACACAAACACATGTCCATGCAAACTTTCGTCTGCTGGTCAGTTTTCCATTTTGAAAGACATGAGTTCACTTCACTTCGCCTACACACCATCATCGTCGTCGTCGTCGTCGTCGTCGTCCTGCGAATAAGAACCACCATCTCGACCACTGCCCACAGAAAAACATAAAAGGAATTGTTGGTGTATATCTTCATATCTTCGTATGTTCAAGTGTGTATCCTTGCGAAATTCATCGTCGAGAACATTTGCTTATATTTGGAGAAGCTATGCTACACGCTCCGCTCGTGTGTTATTTTCTTGTCGTAGCGTTTCAGTTTTGTGCTTTTTTTTTTGTTTTTCTATTTGTCGTAGTAGTCCTGTGCATTTTGAGTGAGAGGATATATCTTTAAAGAGGCAGTGAAGGGTTCGGGCCGCCTGAAGAAATATCCAGTTCGCTGCTATAGCAGCAAGGATAATGGGTGGTGGGGAGGAGGCAAATGTTCTTGTGAGCTACGGTAACATTTGCTGACCAAAAACCGAGAGTTCCACATCAAATAGCCAACAGCAGCAGCAGCTGCCCACTATTTAGAAGTGGGATTTGGGTATGGATAGAGGTGGCGGAGGGTGGGGGTCGCTGCTTGTCCACCTTCACGACAACGACTACGACGACGTGGTGGACTATACGACGGCTATGACCACGATGCTGATGGTGTTTCTCCCGCCTCCATCTTACGGGCGGCCGACTGGCCGGCCGTTGCTGTTCCTGCTGCTGCTGCTGATGATGATGATGATGATGATGCTGATGATGACGACGACGAAATTTCGTACGTAAATTGAAAGGATATTAGGTTCGCACACACACACTCCTATGTATATATACCGATATATCCGAAGGACTCGAAGGAGGATGGGATATTTGAAAATTGAAGGTTGAGGATTTTCATAGAAACACTGGAGATGTTGGAATCCTTACATATCGTATACGTGGCCGATATGAGAGGGGTAAGCAGCCGACGGAAGAAGGACTCTTTGAAATGGACAGAATGGAAATGACTTGGTTTGCTATTGGGCTTGACCCTTTGAAAAACCTTTTAAAACCTCAAAGTGTGTGTATATATATACCCACCTACCTATCGTTGCTCCGTGCTCCAGATCTCAATATACGGATGCTGTGTGTGTATGTACGAGAGTGAAATTTTGCCGCGGCAGCCATTTTGATTTTATACTTTAGATAAATTCAGCTCCTTAAGCATGCACTGTGTACATATTGATGGGGTGGGCAAAAAAAAAAACGAGTAATTTGCACCCCAAAAGGGTCTTGGTGGTGTTTTTGGTTCTGATGGTCAGTCTTTTAAAGTGGTCTTCGTCTCGGATTTGTTGGGACATCAAATTGGGTTTGTGTCGCTCGCCCAGTCGGGTTGATATAATTAATTTGAATTGCTTTGAATCAGTCACAAAGTGTGTATGCACAGTCAAAGTCATTCGAACGATGTCATCCGGTCCGGTGTGGTGGAGCAGAAGGATAATTAAAAATTAACGCCACTTGACAGATGGTGTGCGGTTAAAGCAAGACAGAGAAAAAAGCACCAGCCAGAGCGATGGTGGAGATTGATTTGCCTTTTAAAGTATCAAGTTCGGGTTTGCCTACCAGTCGCCGGAGTTTTTATTTATTTCGCTGCAATGTCCGTTTTTTGATGGCTCTTGACATGCATGGTGGCGTCGCCGTTTGTCCACTAAAAGTAGCTGGACATGCCACCGTGTTTCTGGAGGATCGAATTTCAGCCACCGTTAGTTTGGTGAAGCGATTTCTTTTTTCGCCGATCCAAATTTGAGGAGGAAGATCGATTTTTTGTTTGCTTTCTGGTTGATGGTGTACAATATCAATTTGCTGCATGTTTTGCTTTGCCACCGCGCGAGGTAGGCTAACACGGATTGGATTTTCGAAACCACTACGCGGTAGAAGAGAATAAAAAAAATTAGACCATACCCGAGTTCTGATGTAACCCTAGCCAGTGGGATGTTTTTGTATAGCTTCGAAAAGCTGTTGTCCCACGGGTCCGCCAGCGAATGTTAATATGTCAACTGCAGCAAGTGAATGGAAGCACTTACATTCACCGAAACTGTTCTTTGTGGTGAAACATTTCTCGCCAGCAAGTACGTATAGCGTCATAAATTGCAATCGGTTAATATTTAATCGCAGATCGCTATAGAGCACTTGGGGGCCAATACAAAGCCAAGGTGTATCCAAGTTTCATACACTGCAAATAAAATAACAGGTAAATATTGACATAATTCCATTGTAAAATTTCAACGAAATTGGTTTTGTTCAACTGAAAAAAATTGTTGTAACGATAAATAAAATTTATCAATACAACTTAAGTTTTATTAATTCATATCAATTGAACAATTGTATTGTTAAATTAACAAAGTTTTCGTTACATTACAACAGAACCAAAAACCATGGAAAATGTTCGTTAGCCAAAATAAATACATATTATAAATACTACAACACATTCTGTTGAAATAACATTTTTGTTTGCAGATTTGACATAAATTTTGTTGAATTAATAACACAAATGTTGAATTGAAAGAAATACAATTTAAACAATGCAATGCTTTTGATGGCGTAATTTATTATTTTACACGCGAAGTTAAGTAGTTTGTTAATGTGCATACAAATTCCCTAAAAATGAGTTCAACATTTTAAAAGTAAATAAATCCGTTTATGGATGAGGATAGGATAAATGAAGAACATTTAAATTGATAAGAATTGCAATTTGGTAATACGGGATTGTTTAATATGCATTTTATTAATTTAAATTAAATAGATCAAATTTAACTTCAACGCTATGCTCCCGGATTGTTTGACCGAAACTTTAAATAGTGAAGGATCTACATCGTCGTCGGTGTTTAAGGTATAGCGGATCGTTTTGTTTTCAAGTAAAATAAAGTCATTCTGTATCATAATGTCTTAAAGGCAATTGTTTTTTTTAATTTTTTTAATTTTATATATGCATTGTTCGATATTTTCTACGTTTTCCAGTAAAAATAATGTAATATAGTTCCATTTTTTAATAAATCGAATTACTAAACTTATTTGTTTTGCGTATAATTTATTAATACATAATTCTATCCACATAACAATTTATTTGTTGAATCAACAAATTAAAGTTATATAGCATAGTTCTTAATAACCAACAATGTTCTTATATATTCAACAAAAGACAACTGTTGTACTGACTGATTATTTCTGTAATATCAACAATATTTGATTTAACAAAATGAAAAACTATTTCGATGGTATTAACAACTTTTTTTGTAAATCTAACAAAAAGATAAATATCAAAATATCTTCGATAAATCAACTGCTGTTTGTAAATTTAACAAACAAATTTCATACGCACAAATAAAAAATTTTTGTTACCATAACAATTTTTTTGTTATCACAAAAAAATCTTAAGAC
Organism: Cheilosia variabilis; assembly: GCA_951230905.1. Lineage (NCBI taxonomy): Eukaryota > Metazoa > Arthropoda > Insecta > Diptera > Syrphidae > Cheilosia > Cheilosia variabilis. The sequence continues at coordinate 48,441,200 of OX579676.1, forward strand.
AAGACAAAACTTATTAAAATTTTGGCAATTTGAAAAAAACATTTTCTTGTGGACGTATATTGACAAACAAATTCTTAAATCCAACCTCATTTTTATCAAATATACCAGGGTTTTATTTTCAGTGCACTCATGGGAAATATTTCCTTACTTCTAAATTCAGCAAGTGTGTCTTAGGCTTAGTGCTCCTACCAAATTGATATTTTCTATTCAATAGTTAACTATTGCAGTCTTCGACTCCACCCCAGAGGGACGACGCAGTCAAGGAAGACCTCGCCTTAGGTGGCGCGCACAAGTAGAACATGACCTCAATCAACTTGGAGTGCGTAACTGGAGGTAGCTTAGCTAAGAACAGGGCTATTTGGAGGGGCATATTAATTGGGGCCCAGGTTCGCCCCGAATTGTAGCGCCACCTAAGTAAGTCTTTATTGGAAAAAATTAGCAGATTTTGTTTTTATAAATAAAATTCCCCTGGGATATTTTCTGTCAGTAGGTCAGCATCCACCCACTAATGCGTAGTGACGTCGTTGTCACCGTCAACGTCAAAAGAAATATATAGTGCGATTCGTCAAAGAACAGACATATTTCGTGATTGTCCATAAATATAAGCACATCCCTTAATCTAATAGTATCGTTCCCCAATGGATCCATTGAAGCCTCAGTGAAAAGTATGAAAGCACAACCCCACCAACAAATCAAGATTGGAAAATACAGGGTGTCCGCCGGGAAGGTATACTACTTTGTTTGTTTATAATTTTTGATTACAATATCAGGTAAATTTCCGCCTCTGTTAGTCTCACAAATGCGAGCCCTTTTGAGCACATTTTTCATTACATTCTCACATATTTCACGCGGTATTTCATTACATTCATCACGAATATTTTGCTTGAGTTGCTCAAGTGTTTCTGGTTTGTTTGCATAAACCTTGCTTTTCAGATATCACCCCAAAAAGAAGTCCGGTGCAGTCAAATCAGACGATCGTGGAGGCCAATCAACATCACCATTTCTTGAAATAACTTGTTGTGGAAAGAGGACTCGCAGTAATTCCATTGTAATCCTGGCTGTATGCGATGTGGCACCGTCTTGTTGATACCACATGTTAATCAAGCCCAAATCATGAAGATGTGGTGTTAAAAAGTTTTCAAAGTTGTTCTTTGAAGACCAAGCTCCTGAGCACGGCGTCGAATTGAGGTTGATGGATTGTTTTGAACACTAACTTGAGCAGCCTCCCTAGTTGTTAGAACTTCTGCTTAGATAGCACTGGCGGTGGAGATACGCCGGATGTTGGCATAACCATAGGACCTTTCGGACATCCGAAGGTCCGAATTCCTTCAATCGGCCCGTAAATAGCTCGCTTACATTGAATTGCTTGCCAGTCATTAAATGAATAAATAAATAAATAAATAGTTGGCGCAACAGGTCTGTATGGACCCTAGGCCTAGCTTCTCACAACCATTCGTTTGTGTGAGTTTTTCTTTTTTGGGACGAATGAAAGGGAGCTACAATTTTAATTGAGAAGCTTCTTCATGACAGTTATACTCTCGGATGTTTGTCAGTCACTGGGGTCTTATAATTAGGTGTTTTTCTTGAATGATAAAGTTTGAAATCTTAAGCCAGCTACCCCTCCAATCCACCTGAACAGTTGAATATTTGCGCAACGGGGTATCCTTAAATATGACTGACCTCCCACAGAGTTCACACATTTAAGTCCGCATTCCGCTTGCATATTTCCCTTTACAGTTATGTCGCAACCAAAACATTGCAACTCGATAATACACTCGCCCGGATGTTAATCAATTCCCAACAACTTGGAGCAAAAAAAAAAAAAATGTAAAGCCAATTGAACCTCCTCCCTCGGCGCTGCAATCAACAACTCTTCATCTATTTAATTAAAAACGTTAAACCAGATCGTAATTTATGGCCAAGTTCATCAAAGGACTACCACGACTCTTAGCTCTCGCAGCTTCTGATTGGAGAAAATCGATGAGCAACAAAATCCACAATACAAAGATGGTATAGCTATAAAGGATGTGTGATGACACAACATAGCGAAACTTGCAGTGGAAACCTAATCAATTGGTATTTCAGACCATGTTTCCTCTGTCCACTGGTGAGCTTAAAAGAGAGATGAAAACGGAGTGTCAAAAAAAAAGCAGACACACAGAAGGGTGGCAAAAATAAATACCTTAACAACCATCCCATCGGGTGGTAAATTGATTTTCAAAAATGTCCCCGTGCGAAACATCGAGCAAGACGTCGTCGTTTACCATCGCTCGCCGCCGTCGTCGTCGTCGTCGTCATTCTGCTCACATTGTATAGAGAAGTCCTTCAATGGCGCTGTCGCTGTCCATGTTATAAGAGTATTTGTTGCCGACATCGGCGACATAGACGTGTCGCTTTAGTCATTGTCGTTCGCCGTCAGAAAAGCGATTTAGTTCGCTTTCTCGTAACGATCTTCCTCCTGCCGTGAAACACGATTCACTCACCGAAGTCCACCCACACCTTCAGCAACTAGCTGCTTGGTAGCCTTTCCTTATTGAATTCAATTGAGTATTTGTCGCCTTTTAGCCCCATACCTCCTCCAGCGACGGCGTTCCGTGAATGGCATCGCTGGTGTCTTGTCAGTGTAGGTTGGTTTCATTTAGTTCACGACGATGTCCGTGTTAAGCAGGAAAAAGAAGCAAAGGCAGAGAAAAAAAGTGGCAGGAAACACGTCCGAGATAAACTCGTACTCGAAACTCGAGCAAACTCTATATGAGGAGAATGTCCTTTGCGGGCCTTGCTAACAATCTAATTTCTTCGTGTATATCAAAGGACGCGAGACACGCCAACAACATGGTGTCGTCTCTTATGCCCGCAACCACCACCCCATCCTTGTTGGGAGTTCACATACAGCAGCATCACGGGATATGTCGATGGTATTTACCCGTCGAGATAAAGGCGAATTTAATTAAAATTCTGATTATCCCGTGGGTTGGCTTCATTTTGAAAATTGGAATTGAACGCGAGTGCTGACTGCATGCTGGCTTGCTATGCCAACCGGTTCAAAGGCTGGAGCGGGGATATGCGCGGTCAAGCTTCAAATTATTGATCCGAAAATATCCATCAAGTCGGCAGCCTCTTACGTGCAACTCCTTCGCGTTTCTGTGTCCACATAGTGGGCATCTGGCATCTTCTCGTCGTTGGCGTCGCCATTCCCCACTCCCAGCCCCAGCCATGTACACAGGCATGTGTATATGTCCTTCTTAGATGTTATTAGAAATGTATGTATGTAAGTCGTACCTAGCAATGTGGATCGTATGGCCGAAAAGGACATTTTAGCGAAGGCGGTTTTTTCGTGGATGGGGGGGAAATTGGAGGCATACATTTCGCCCTCCATACATCCGGTTGTCGTTTTCGACGACCCACACTCGCACACAGACACAAGCGCAAATTGTCCAAGGACCGTAACCTCGCATGGATAAAGAAAAGGATAAGAGTGCCCTGTTGTAGTAGTGCTGTATGTTGTCCTTTTTTGCCAATATTCGTTGTTCGGCCGTCGTCGTCGTCGTCGTCCGTTGTCCGTGTGTTTCCGCGAGAAAACTAGGGGACGAAATACCCTCCTTATATCATCTATTTTGCTAACCCCAACTGCTGTGCTGTCCGACATGTACATTTGTCGAGAAAAGGGTCCTTCCACGTTGATGGGCTCCCAAGGCTACTCCGCCCGTTGGGCGCAAAACTGGAAATTCAGAAAAAAAAAAAACTGAAGCCACCCCGCAAGATATAGCAAAAGCAGTAGGACTCAAATATTCTCTATATGTGTCCACCGTCGTCGTAGCTGTTGTTGTTGTTGTTGCTGCTGTGCCACCGCTGGCGATTTCACATATCCTTTAAAGCATTCTGAAAACTCAGCCATCCCTTTCGTCGCCCTACAGAGAGCACGCACATTTACTATACGTCCGTCGTACATGTACATGCGAGGTCGTCCATTTGGGACAGCGAAGATTTGACACGGGAACACATTTTCGGACAACGCAACGACGCGCACAAGGCGATTTTCCATAATATCCTTGTGCATTGTATGCGAAATAAGATATTCCTCCCCTGCCATCAGCCACCCTTCGGCGAAGGTTGCGTTGTATATTGGCTGTGTTCAAGGACCAAGAGCAGGCGATTTTTTCTTCATTTGCCAAAAAGGACTCCTCTCTTCACCTTCCTATTCGTTTCTTTGGTTTTTTTTTTTTTGCACGCGTGTGATGGGCTGCGCGTTATTTATTTTCCTTTAGCGCTTTTTTGCTGGCCACCGTTGGGCTTAGGTTGGATATATGTAATTTTTTTTTGTGCTTGGGCCTTTTCTTATTCTCTGCCATCGCTGGTGCTGATGGTTTTTCACATGTGAGTATTTTTTTCGTGTGTCCTTTTTTTTCTGTTAACAATGTACCATACATAAGATGTAGAATAAATTGGAAAAAAGAACCATGGAAGGAGAGCAAAATGTAAAAGATGAAAGAAGGCTCACCACTGCATGATGATGATTAAGAATAGTGCGGGTCCGGGTGGCAGTGCGGGCCGTGTTGGTGGGCTGTAGATGGATTTTCTTTTTACCCTTTTGGGAATTCTTAAAACGGATTTTTTTTGTGGGCCCAACCGTGTGGGGCTGTTTGACTAAAAATAAAAACGGACAACGGACAGAAAAGAGAAAATATTTTTCATCTTTTCCAAGAGATTGGACGAAGGATGGGGGCACATGGTAAATGCTATCGTGTGTTGTTCTTATAATCTTCTTTTTTTACTTCCCAGTATGTCCTGCAATGATGGTGGAGCTTGGCCGAATCGGACCAGGCTTCGACTACTTAGAAGGTCTCGCACTGTGGTCTGCATGCCGCATTGAATAATTCATAATGTGCGTTCATCCCTTTTCGTTTTATTTCGGCGGCAGGGGAGGGGCGTGTTTGGCTCGGGTGGTAGCTGAACGGTAATTTTGGGCCGTTTTAACTAAATGAAGACTTAAACGTATCGAATTGTGGCAATTTTTCAGTGTGGCAAATACGAGGGACTTTCTGAGAGGTTTTAGATTGATTTGGCCTTCTTGACCGTTTTGTCTGGAACGTAAGGGATGATGGCAAGGCGAAACTTAGAAGAATGATTCAGGATAATTTATAAGCAAGAACGTGTATTTGTGGTTCACGGGTAAGTGTGTAACCTTTTTTTTCCTGCAACGGGTCGAGTGATGCCGGGGAGTGGAAAATGCGTATTATAATACATCTGTTGGGAGAGGTACCTACCACAGTTTCATATGCTCCCGGAAGGGACTGTACAGAGGATGGCTCCAAAAAATACGTAGGACGTTAAAACTTGCACCTATTTCCGGTACAATAATTCAGAGATACGAACACGAACAAGTGTATGGCTAGGATTCGGTCCTTGAATCCAGCTATAAGAGTCGGGGCGAATTTGATACCAATTAAGAAAAATCGGCGTTCATTAGCAATAAAGCCATCCCAACGCACCAAGTTCACGGTAGTTTTTAATTCAACATTTCGTTCATTTAAACGGCACCTTCTCGCAGTTAGATTTTGAAACCTTGGCACAGCGAAAATGGACAAAACAGCTCCCATCTTAAAATTTGTGGGCTAAGCTTCGATAACATTATAAACCTATATAAACCCTTCAGTTCTTACAGTCCGTGTACTAACGCTTCAGTGAAAGCTAAAGGACATGGTGTGAAATGATATCAGTCTATTTCTGTCTCGTTAGGCAATTCCAATTAAAAGTCTGCTTTAACGCTCTCATTTACGAAAAATAAGGGATGGTCCAACGATACCTCCAGACCGAAATCCACACCAAATAGGGACACGTTGTTGTTTTTCGAAGCCACCGAGGGAAAAATGAGCTTCATCGCTTAGGACGATTTTGCTTGAAAGTTCAGCATCCACGTTTTGATGCTTCATAATCCATTCAACGAACTCTCGTTGCTATGCATCGTCTTTAGGCCTTAGTTATTCCGTCAATTGAGCTTTGAAAGATCTTAGACTCAGATATTTAATGGGTACACGATTTAAAGAGCCACTTGAAATTTTTAATTCTCGTCCACGACGTGGAATCGATGTCCGTCGACTCCAACCAAAACTCTCACGCACTGGTTCGATATTATCACTCGAACGGATTATTTTTGGATTGCCAGTCCGCAGCACCAATCATTCATTCTTCCTGAATTTTCAAATTACCAGTTGACGAAGTTATTCCCAAGTACACCGACCAAACTGTATGGCAGCCAAATATTGTAAATTGTCAAGATGTTCCAACTCTGTTGGGAGGTGTCTCGTCTCCAAGATTTGGTCAGGGGAAATTACCCAAGTAACAATTTGACTTCGGTAAGGCGCTATCGAAGCTATTTCACCTCCCGCAATATAAACTGCATAAGGTCTAGAGGAAACGCATTTGGCGCACTTTAATGCAAGTATTTACTTATTTAAGACTTCCTGAACAGTTTGGATAGACCTTACCGAAACTTTATGGAAGCTTTATAGAGGCTCCAAAATGAACAAGAAAAATATTTATTTTTTTTATTACATTTTTCAATTTTCTTATTTTTTTATTTTTTTTTATCTTCTTAATAAACATTTTCAAAGACTTTTTGCAATTTTCATGGAGTTTACATTTACGTACTCGTTATAATTTACATTTTACTTACATGCGCCGCACTGAGATTCGAACATTGGTCCTGTTGCGTAGTAGTCCAATACACTACCCCCTAGGCTAATTCGTCATAATGCTGTAGCAGTGCTAAATCTGAACTACTTGGTACATTTTAGAGTTTGGTTAAGATTTGCAATAAACTTGCAGCTTGCTCGACCGAAGTTGTAAGCAAGACATTTAGTGTTACCCTTATTTATTCATGGGCGAAAAGTGTTTATTTAAAATCACATTACTGACATATTTTTCAATGTGCTAGAAGTATTTTATTTCTTGTAATTTTTCCCCGATTCATTAATTATGGCTTCTTTAGACAGCTTTGATTCATTTCATATGAAATTAATTTTTACCTCTATAAAGCCTCCATTTATGTAAGTTAGGAGGAAGTACGAGTAAGTGCTTCTGTACAGCTTCCAATCGCAAGCGGTTGACTGCATGACAGTTCATTGCTTCTATAATGCCTTCGGTCAGAAGCTCTAAAGAAGCTTCTAGGAAGCGCTTCGAACCACAAGCTTTATCGAAGCAATTCACTTTCCACACATCTCCAGACACATTTTCAGATGTCTAATAGAGATCTTATCGAAGCTTAATTCCATATCCCTCTATAAAGCCTATGTATATGCTTCGTAAAGGACTTACTAAAGTTATTATCGAAACAATTGCTTCGAAATAGATCAACTTCGTTTAACAAAGACTATAGAAGCTCTATCGAAGCTGTTGCCTACAGAAATTACAAATTTGAACCTTACCGAAGTAAAATTGTTACTTGGGTATGAATGATGAATGGAGCCACAACATTGTTTGCCAGATTCACAAGAAAGGAGTAACTCCTCCAGCTATAGAGGCATCAGTCTTCTAAACATCGCATAAAAGATCCTGTCTATCTACCAGTGCGGTTTTTTTACCCGGAAAGTCTACAGCCGACCAAATATTTATTTGCACTACGACAGCTCCTGGTTTATCGACTTTAGGGCCGCATATATGACAGCATTTATAGAGACGAGCTATACAGTGCAATGTCTAGTTTTGGCATCCATGCCAAACTTGTCAGATTATGTGCAGAATGAAGATGGAGAACTGCCCATAAAGATCGGAAACAGTCTCACCGAGGCCTTTGATGTCAAAAAAGGATTCAGACAAGGTGACGCGCTGTTATGTGACTGTCGTAATTATTCTCTGTAAATCGTGGTTGGCTCGGATTTCAAAACAAACATCTCAATAAATGACGTACCCTGGAACGCACCGCTGTCAAATGAACAGCCACTGAACGCGGATCGAGCTTCTGTCACTTGCTAGTGAGCATGAGGTTTTTTTTGGTTAAATTGCAAATTAAGTCCGAACCACCGCCACGATCTGCTAAAAAGAGTAAGTAAAATGCGCATAAGGATTATATATATTGTATTAACTTGAAAATGAATTTAGATAATAAACAAACAACAAAAAAACGGACAGGTTTGTTAAAATTCAACGCAGTCGGGTCGGGACTCATTTGCAAAGTCCTTGCCTGGACTCATTACGCCGCCTGCGTAACAATTTTATTATTCTTTTTATGAATAATCTTCGTATCTGCATTGGGAAGGATACTGATATTGCCCGTGACCTCTTTACTCAGAAGCCAGACGAGAAATCATTATTTCAGTAAACTTGTACACTTCCGTAGAACCAAGTAATTGCACGCAAAGGAATATATGCCGAACGAGAATCGACCAAGGAGAAGTGAGCGTTTAAGTGCTAGAAACACAGCTGCAAGCGGAGCAGACCTGGATCCGGGTAGTATTTCGGAGCACTCGGACAGTAGTGAAAGTGAAAGCGAGAGTAACAGAACTATCATGGAAACACAAGAGCCCCAGAACGCGCAAACCGTTTCTGTTGCAGCAGAAACAATGTCAGAAATTATGAACCAGATGACAGAGCTGCGGTCAAAATTGGAAACAGTAACATCCCAATTAGAAAAAGCGAATTCAACCGCCGCCTTTGAGAGGAATGAACGCATTCGTCTGCAAGAATTACTCGACCGAGCCCCTCCGGCAACAGCGTCATCAGCCGCTGTCACAACTGCTTCCGTAATTTCTGCTGGAATCAGCGCGGCAGCCACGAGTTTCGATGTAAGTACGTCGTTACATGCCGCGACTACTGCAAGTGCACCTCCCGCTTCCATGTTCACTAGTGTTGCAGCGGTCCATAATACTCAATAACCGTGGCCCAATTCAGCTGTATCACTTCCAACACAGCCTCACCAAATAGGATCGATGACGACGATACCATGTAGCTCGTCCTTTATGCAAGGGATGCCCACGTTTTTGCCGTCTTTGGGCACATTTCCCTAACATTCAGCCAGCAGTATACGTTCCCACCGTCGCTAACGACACCAACATCTTACCCACCATTCCTTTCTCAGCCGCAGACTATCCAGAGTAGCATAGGGAACTTTCGCAAGCTGCAAGATTTACCCGAGTTCACTGGCAAACCGGAGGACTGGCCAATGTTTTCCACTGCATTTAGGGAATCTCTTGCTATGCACAATTATTCAAAAATGCAGAACATGTTTCGATTGCAGAAGTCAATAAAGGGGGATGCACGAGTAGTTTTTGAGCCGTTGCTCATCCACCCCGATAGCGTAGATCAGGTTATGGCCACTCTAGAATTCCGTTTTGGTCGTCCAGAGTGCCTGGTAAGAAGTCAGTTAGCCAAATTTAGGGAACTTCCTCCAATTCCAGAAGGAAAATTAGAGATGCTGATACCGTTTTCGACAAGAGCGCTAAACCTTTCAACGTTTTTGGAAGCAAGCGGTATGCAGCAACATCTTGCTAATCCCACACTCATCGACGAGTTGGTAGCTAAGTTACCGATGAGTAAGCGACTGGAGTGGGCTCAAAGGAGCCTTTTTATTAAACCGTATCCCAGTGTTAAACACTTCGCTGAATGGGTGACCGAAACTGCAAGGCTGGTTTGCTTGGTCACAACAACTTCGCTCATATCGCAACCCCTTGAGATGAAGTCAAAGCCAAAAAATGTACTTCATACTAAAGGAGAGCCGCCGTCTGCTGCCTCCACGTGCCAAAGATGTCGTCATTGCAGTGGACCCCAGCATCCATTGACGGAGTGTGAAGCATACACAGTACTCGACATTCCAGACAAATGGGACTTCGTAAAGAAAATTCGGGTTTGTTTTTGCTGCCTTAAGTTTGGCCATAATCTCCGATCGTGCAAATGTCGAAAACTATGTGCAATTGATGGTTGCTCTAGAGCTCATCATTCGTCGCTACATGAAACCAAACAAAGTAAGATGTCGACAGTGTCCGTTGATGACGGCGAAGATGGAATGAAGAATCCAGTACTCAGCTGCAGCGTTAATCCTAATACGGAAGTCCCCTTTCGTGTTTTGTCCGTGCGACAGTGAGGAGTTACGCCCTTTTGGATGAAGGATCTTCCGTAACCATCATGAGTACGGATTTGGCCAGACAGTTGCATTTGAATGGTCGAGCTAAGGATTTAAATCTGCAGTGGTTTGGCAGGAAGACGATAACGCAGAAGTCCTTCGTTGTAGATGTCAATATAAGTGCGGATAGTGAGACAGCCGAACGTTATGCGATGAATGGGGTTCAGACGGTTGACGAACTAAACTTGCCGATACAATCAGTGACATCCGCCGAATTGCAGCGATCGCCATCTAAGTCGAATTCCGCTTATTCGATACGAGAATGCAAGGCCTCAGATTCTGATAGGACTGGATAACGCCCATTTAGGTGCACCAATACGCACTTTCGAAACTGAAGGGGAAGGGCCTATCATAGCAAAAACAAAGCTTGGATGGCTCGTATACGGCAGAAGTTCGAGAGAGTTTGCAGTGGAGTCCAAATAAAACGTTGTTCTTCATAGCAAACAAAGTATAGAAGAGGGGGATGAACGTCTTAGCCATATCGTAGACAACTACTTCAATGTGGAAAACTTTGGTGTCGAGAAACCGACTGAACGGCTTATCTCAGCCGTCGATAAGAGGGCGCGGCGGATTTTGTCTAACACAACGACGCGAGTCAACGGTCGTTATCAAACTGGTCTGTTGTGGAAAGAAGACGTTTTTGCCATACCGGCGAGTTACGACATGGCGAAGAGAAGACTGTGGAGTTTGGAGACTAAAATGCTTAAGGATCCTGAGTTTGCCACCACGTACAAGGGAATAATTGCGAGTTACATCGAGAAGGTATACGCAAGGAAGCTAACAACTGACGAAGCCAAGATGAACCCATCCAGAACTTGGTACCTTCCTCACTTTGGAGTGAAGAATCCCAACAAACCAGCGAAAGTTAGGCTGGTTTTTGAAGCAGCCGCTAAGGTGGGAGATGTTTCACTCAATTCGCTACCTTTGAAAGTTCCTGACGATCACAAGCCGTTGATGACGATAGTATTCAACTTTCGCCTGAGAATAGTAGCTGTGTCTGGAGATATTAAGGAAATGTTCCTCCAGATCCTTATTCAACCGGAGGAACAACATTCGCAGCGCCTTTTATGGAGGGAAGAAAAAGACAAGCCGATCGACATTTAAGTCATGCAGTCGATGACGTTTGGTGCCAGCTATTCGCCATGCTCAGCGAACTTTGTGAAAAATCTCAACGCCTTGAGATTTTCAGAAGTTCATCCGAGAGCAGTAAAAGCTATAATCGAACGCACTATGTGGACGATTATGTTGATTGTTTTGACAGTGTCGACGAAGCAGTCGAAGTCACCAACAGCGTAATAGCACTACATGCCGACGGCGGATTCGAAACTCCAAAGAAGTGCTGCGCAGAATTTCGAGCACGAAGGAAGAATGTCATCAGAACCAGACAGATAATATGAATATTGAGGCCCCGACGGATAAAATCCTTGGTATGTGCTGGGAACCATTGGAAGACGTTTTTTCATTTAAATGCAACTTCCCGCGCGTTAGCAGAGATGTAATGGTGAGTGACAGATGCCCTACAAAGAGGGAGTTTTTGAGCATCGCGATGTCCGTTTTTGACCCATACGGCATGATCGCCAACTTTATTATTACTGCAGTCCGTCTGGATGCGTGGTATTGAATGGGATGCGGAGATTCCACAGGATATATTCGAGCAATGGAAGCTGTGGAAAGCAGAGCTGTTGACGTTGACCCAGTTAAAGGTATCCAGGTGCTATCATCCTCATCTATCGATAGCAGACAACATTACTCTTCATACCTTTGTCGACGCGAGTGAAGAGGCATTTAGCGCAGTCACATTCCTTCGGACTGAGGTTAATGGAAATGTTCGAGTTTCGTTCATCTGTGGTAAGACGAAGTGCACCCCAAAGAAGCTCCTGTCTATTCCACGTCTGGAGTTGTTAGCCGCTGTTTTGGGATTCAGACTTTGCAAGTCGGTCGTGGAGAGCCACGATTTACTATTTAAATGCCGCATTTTCTGGACCGATTCGAAAACAAATATTAGATGGCTGCGATCAGACCCTCGCCGCTATAAGCAATTTGTCGGATTTCGGATTGCGGAAATACTTGACAGCAGCCGTGTTAACCAATGGCGTTGGGTCCCATCTAAACTAAATCCTGCTGATGAAGCAACTCGAGCACGACATCCTCCAAAGTTTGAACGTGACAGCAAATGGATATATGGTCCAGCGTTTCTACAGTTGCCAGAAGAGGATTGGCCTTTGCAGCCGGATGATATCGGAAGGCAGGAGTGCGAAGAAGAGGTACGGCCGAAGTTTATTCTGCATGCAGCCGTAGTGAGCATGCCATCTCTTGATTTCTCAAGATTTTCAAGGTTTTCGAAGCTGTTAAGAACCGCAGCATAGGTGTTACGATTCATTGGTGCCTGCCGGCGTAGGCGCACAGATAATGGAGAATTGTTAGCTATGGAACTTGAGGTCGCCAACCAAGTGTTGTGCCGACAAGCTCAGAATGATGTTTTTGGACATGAAATTGACCGGCTTAAACAAAATCTGCCTGTTGAAAGGGATAGTCGAATATATAAGCTGGTGCCATATATAGAAGATGCCGGACTACTCCGTGTCTATGGGCGCATAGATGCCGCCACTACCATTCCGTTCGAAGCTAGGCGTCCTATCATCCTACCGAAAGACCACCAACTTACGAAACTACTTGTCGATCACTATCATTGCCAACGAAATACGTCTTCGATTTTGGGTACCGAGTTTACGTTCTGCTATTAGAAGAGCCAAAAATGACTGTCAGTTTTGCCGAATTCGAGCTGCCCAGCCGTCTCAAGACTATTTACCTACACTGGCCTCGACTATTTTGGACCAGTTTTTTTCACCGTTGGACGTCATAAAGAGAAGCGTTGGGTTGCTCTTTTTACGTGCATGACAGTAAGGGCTTTACATCTCGAAATTGCTGCGGACCTGTCGACCGATGCTTGCATCTTATGCATCCGCAATTTCGTAAACAGACATGGGGTACCAGCACGAATAAGGAGCGACAATGGTAGCAATTTTATTGGTGCCAAAAAGGAATTAATGACTACAGGTACCTTCGATAATGAAGCCATAAAATCGGAGCTGGCTTCCAAGGGAATCCAGTGTGTTTTTAATTGTCCGTCAAATCCACACGCGGGCGGGTGCTGGGAGAGGCTTGTGCAGTCAGTGAAGAGAGTACTGTCACATTCGCTCAACGAGCTGGCACCGAGGCAAGAGACCTTATACAGTGCCCTAATTGAGGCTGAAAACATAGTGAACAGCCGTCCACTTACGCATTTGCCTGTCTCCACTGAGGATAAAGAACCGCTGACCCCGAATCACTTCTTACTGGGCGCTCCGAACTCAACACAAACTCCAGGCCAAGTGGATGCAAGAGCCCTATGTCTTCGGAAGCAATGGCGTATCAGTCAACAGATAAAGGATAGATTCTGGAGAAGATGGGTCCAAGAATATTTGCCAGTCCTCACAAGGCGATGTAAATGGTTTGATAGAGTCCCGCCTCTCGCCATTGGTGATCTAGTGCTTATTTGTGATGTCGACGCACCAAGAAGCCAATGGGTACGCGGAAGGATCGTCCGAGTGTTTTCGGGACAAGACAAGCAGATTCGTTCAGCCGAGGTCAAGACTACAACAGGGGTTCTTCGAAGACCAGCGGTAAAACTTGCCAAATTGGATGTAAGTGAGGCTTTGGGAAACCCAGAGCGCCTCACGGAGGTGGGGTGTCGTAATTATTCTCTGTAAATCGTGGCGTTGGCTCGGATTTAAAAACAAACATCTCAATAAATGACGTACCCTGGAACGCACCGCTGTCAAATGAACAGCCACTGAACGCGGATCGAGCTTCTGTCACTTGCTAGTGAGCATGAGGTTTTTTTTGGTTAAATTGCAAATGAAGTCCGAACCACCGCCACGATCTGCTAAAAAGAGTAAGTAAAATGCGCATAAGGATTATAAATATATAAAGGGTTTTTCAACAGGGACGCTAGAAAAGTAGAGCGACAGGGACCGCAAACGACGCCGAATTTCTCGCTCTTTTGACATTTCTCTACAGTATAAGGTTTTGCCATTTCATGATGGAAAGATATAAAGGGTGATTTTTTAAGAGGTTTAGAACTTTTTTTAAAAAAAAAACACAAAAAATTCGAAAAAATTAATGAAATATTTATTTGAATCGATAGTTTGAACCTTGCAATTTAATGTTTAAAGATAATTTCATGCAAATGTTGACCGCGGCTGCGTCTCAGGTAGCCCATCCGCTGAGTCCAATTTTGGCATACTCTTTCACACATATCGGCCGGTATCTCACGAATGAATGCATGGATGTTGGCTTCCAGTGCGTCAATCGAGGCGGGCTTGTCCCTATACACATTAGCCTTGGCATACCCCCACAAAAAATAATCTAATGGTGTCAAATCGCACGATCTAGGCGGCCAATTGACCGGCCCGAAACGTGAAATTAACTGTTCACCAAACTCGCCTCGCAATTGCGCCATTGTTTCGCGTGCTGTGTGGCATGTGGCACCGTCTTGTTGAAACCACATATCATGCAAGTCAAGAACTTCCATTTCGGGCAAAAAAAAGTTTGTTATCATCGCTCGGTAGCGTTCACCATTGACAGTAACGCTGCGATTCGCATCATCTTTGAAGAAATATGGCCCAATAATGCCGCCGGCCCATAAACCGCACCAAACAGTGGCTTTTTCGGGATGCATTGGTAGCTGTTGCAATGCTTCTGGCTGATCTTCACTCCAAATGCGGCAATTTTGCTTATTTACGTACCCATTCAACCAAAAATGAGCCTCATCGCTGAACACAATTTTTCGATAAAAAAGCGGATCCTCGGCCAGCTTTCCAAGAGCCCATTCACCAAAAATTCGGCGTTGTGGTAGGTCGGCTGGCTTTAGTTCTTGCACCAGCTGTATCTTAAAAGGCTTTACGCCCAAATCCTTCCGCAAAATTTTCCACGTAGTGCTGTAACAAAGGCCTAACTGCTGGGAACGGCGCCGAATCGACATTTCGCGGTCTTATCTGTCACACTAGCTGATACGGCCGCAATATTTTCTTCACTACGCACAGTACGTAAACGTGTTGGTGGTTTAATGTCCAACAAAGTAAATTTGGTGCGAAATTTGGTCACAATCTTCCGAATAGACTGCTCAGAAGGTCGAGAATGCCGATCATAAAATGGAAGCAGCGCGCGATGAACATTTCGAACCGAGCACGAATTTAATAGTAAAATTCAATAATTTGCAAGCGTTGTTCATTTGTAAGACGATCCATGGTTAAATTGCAAACCAAACTGAAGCTGTTTGACAGTGACACAAGGTACTAAACACACGTCAGCTGTCAAAACCAGTGTTGCCAAAACCAAACCAGCTAAAAAATCACCCTTTACGAGCCAACAACGAGTCGAAATTATTAAAATTTACTACCGAAACTCGGAGTCAGTGGCCTCAACGTTAAGAGCGCTACGTCCAATTTATGGTCGTCATAATCGTCCTAGCAGATCAACAATTGAGCGTCTAGTGGAAAAATTTTAATCCACAGGCACAGTACAAAATGTTCCCGTGCCAGTGAGACAAAGAAGTGCCCGTAGTGTCGAAAATATTGCTGCCGCTGAGGTTTCAGTTGAAGAAAGCCCAAATGCGTCTCTCACACGTCGTTCTCAAGCGTTGGGCATCTCTGTGACGTCGTTGTGGCAAATTTTGCGAAAAGATCTTGGCCTACATCCTTACAAGATTAAATTGACGCAAGAACTGAAGCCGCTTGACCACCAGAAGCGTCGTATGTTCGTGAATTGGGCTGAGCAACAACTTGAAAATGATTCCGATTTTCATCGAAAAATCATCTTCAGCGATGAGGCTCATTTCTGGCTGAATGGCTTCGTCAATAAACAAAATATGCGGTATTGGTCAGGCAGCAATCCACACGTAATCCATGAGTCATCATTGCATCCCGAAAAAATTACGGTTTATGGGCCGGCGGCGTCATTGGGCCGTACTTCTTCCGTGGTGATCAAGACCGGCACGTTACTGTGAACGGGAAGCGCTACCGTTCAATGATAACCGAATATTTTTGGCCCCAATTGGATGATATGGACTTGGAGGACATGTGGTTCCAACAGGACGGCGCCACAAGCCACACAGCGAATGTCACAATCAATTTATTGGAAACCAAGTTTGGAGAACGTGTTATCTCACGAAATGGTCCAGTCGCTTGGCCGCCTCCGTCGTGCGATTTGACGCCGTTAGACTATTTCCTGTGGGGCTACGTCAAGTCTATGGTCTATGCCAACAAGCCAGCGACGATTGATGAACTTCGTACGAATATCGAACGTGAAATTGCAGCAGTATCGGCCGATTTATGCTTGAAAACCGTCGAAAATTGGGTTCAGCGTCTGGACTTCTGCAAGCGTGCCCGTGGTGGCCATGCAAAAGAAATCGAGTTCCATACATAATGGCATCGAACGTACTTTCACAGGAATAAAGAATTTCATTGATATCCAAAACCGTTTTTGTTACTTTTGTAGCGCTCTTATTGAAAAACCCTTTAGATTGTATTAACTTGAAAATGAATTAAGATAATAAACAAACAACAAAAAAACGGACAGGTTTGTTAAAATTCAACGCAGTCGGGTCGGAACTCATTTGCAAAGTCCCTGCCTGGACTCATTACGCCGCCTGCGTAACAGTGACTTTTTCAACATCATTCTTGAGGAAACTATGCGAAACTCGCAAGCCAACACCAGTGGCACAATTTTTTTCATACACTGGCGATCACTAGTATGAGGCCATATATTTTGCAATCGATTTTCACTCTTTATACCAGTTGAACATTTTTTTCCCTGAAACTTTTACTACCTGTGACCAGGTGCATATTTTCCCAACACTAAGTCATAAAATTAAAGGGTAAATAAAAAACTACCGCTGGAATTTTCCAAGATCAAACAATAAACTACCTGAATAGCGTATAAAACGATGCGTCACTAAGATGAGACCATTGACAATATTTCGTTGCAGGAGTGCACATGAGCGCTTTTTTCAAAGTTTTGAATATTTAAAAAAGCGTTGAAAAGAACAGTTTTTAGTTGGTTCAAACAAAAAAGGGGTCCGGAAAGGTTTGGTTCAAACAAAAAAGGGGTCCGGAAAGGTTTCCGGGAAACAAATTTTCAACGGGTGATCCTAGTGATCACCAGTGTACATCGACCTGGTCAGAAAAGTAAGCATCAGTCGTCTAAGGCGGGTGGTACATGTACCTAGTGCAAATTGACACCAACGATCCGGCTCGAATCCAACCCCGAAGGACAACGCAGTAGAGGAAGACCTCGCACGGAAAGAATTTTAGGTTCAAATCAAGAAAAATAAGCGCAGAATCACGAAAAGTTTTCCTAGTTTTAGAGCTTAGCTAAGGGTTTACTAATTCACGACATTTTATTCGCAATTCTAGAAACTGTACGAAGTGAAGATATTGACCCTCAAAAGTCGTGAATCAACACTTTTCATTATCAATAATGCGATCAAACGAGAAATACATATTGCCATAACGATCGCAATTTGACACAAATAGTTATTAATTTGATATTACATGGATTGTGAATTGCAAAAACAATTCGTAAATTACCACTTTTCTGTTGTAAATTACAATTTCCTCCCTTAGCAAATAACAACCAACAAGTCTTGAATTGCAACTCAATAGTGGTGATTTTCAGACTAACAGGGGTAGATTTACTAAAGGGTGATTTTTTAGCTGGTTTGGTTTTGGCAACACTGGTTTTGACAGCTGACGTGTGTTTAGTACCTTGTGTCACTGTCAAACAGCTTCAGTTTGGTTTGCAATTTAACCATGGATCGTCTTACAAATGAACAACGCTTGCAAATTATTGAATTTTACTATCAAAATTCGTGCTCGGAAAGCTGGCCGAGGATCCGCTTTTTTATCGAAAAATTGTGTTCAGCGATGAGGCTCATTTTTGGTTGAATGGGTACGTAAATAAGCAAAATTGCCGCATTTGGAGTGAAGATCAGCCAGAAGCATTGCAACAGCTACCAATGCATCCCGAAAAAGCCACTGTTTGGTGCGGTTTATGGGCCGGCGGCATTATTGGGCCATATTTCTTCAAAGATGATGCGAATCGCAGCGTTACTGTCAATGGTGAACGCTACCGAGCGATGATAACAAACTTTTTTTTGCCCGAAATGGAAGTTCTTGACTTGCATGATATGTGGTTTCAACAAGACGGTGCCACATGCCACACAGCACGCGAAACAATGGCGCAATTGCGAGGCGAGTTTGGTGAACAGTTAATTTCACGTTTCGGGCCGGTCAATTGGCCGCCTAGATCGTGCGATTTGACACCATTAGATTATTTTTTGTGGGGGTATGCCAAGGCTAATGTGTATAGGGACAAGCCCGCTTCGATTGACGCACTGGAAGCCAACATCCATGCATTCATTCGTGAGATACCGGCCGATATATGTGAAAGAGTATGCCAAAATTGGACTCAGCGGATGGGCTACCTGAGACGCAGCCGCGGTCAACATTTGCATGAAATTATCTTTAAACATTAAATTGCAAGGTTCAAACTATCGCTTCAAATAAATATTTCATTCATTTTTTCGAATCTTTTGTGTTTTTGTTTTAAACAAAGTTCTAAACCTCTTAAAAAATCACCCTTTACTTCAGAAGTTGCAATTTACAAATTTTCAATCGTAAATTGCAACTTATTTTTTTAATTTGCAATTTACGATTCTCGAGTGGTGATTTGAGGCATCACCGTATTAAATTGAAAATGTTTTATCGTGAAATTAGAAAACTTTATTCTCAATTTGCAACTTAAATCTTGTGATTTACAAATCAAAATTCATAGTTTTATTAATAAGGTTATTTTCGAATACATATTTAGAGTCATATTTTATAATTTTTCCTCCTGAAATCCAAGAAAATCATACGGCGCCATATCGTCCGGAGACAACGGGATTTGTCTGGGATGGTTTTTTGGTCTATGCTGAAATTTAAAATGCAAACAAAATATTTAGATAAACTTGACATTGATACGAACCTTTACAATTCTTCTCGATTACATATTTTGAATCCATTCCAATTTATATTTACTTCCTTCCTAATTGCGAGATGTACATTCTGAAAAAAATACAGATATATACATACTTCGGCGTTTTTGGAATTATTCAATAGGTACTTACAAATACATATTCCAGAATGCTTTATAATTAGAAGTACACAACCTATTAATGCCAATTAGTTACAACTTTAACTCGACTGCTTTAAGGAAAGATTGAATACCGACTGCCTGTCTCTGAAACGACGCGCAACGTGCACAATTAAGATTTGGCTTCATGATACGACTGTCTATACTACATATATACATTTATCCATAAAAATAAAGGATTTAAAAGGATTTCGATAGGTACATGGACTATGAACTGCGCAAAAAAAGATTCCACACATCAGGTAGTTGATTCCATGGTAATTACAAAAAATATTTTGCAATTTACGACTTCTCTACATTATATATGTTTTCAGTTTCAAGTGTTAAATTATTACAAGATTTTATTGATTCATCATTCAGTGTTGGTAAATCACCAAATATTTTTCGCAATTTGAGATTGTGAAGTGGTGTTTGAGAAATTGACCTAGTGTGGCAAATTGCGCCAAACAATCTCGCAAATCACTACAAATAAAAGAAGCTCTAGAATCGTAAATTTCAACAAACAGAATTTGGTATTCTCCGCCGTTTTCAATGTGAAATTACGAATGTTTGTATCAATCCATGAAAACTTCGTTGTGATTTGCGAGAAATATATAATTCGTAAATTGCAACTCAAAATTTTGCAATTGGTGATTTTCAATTCTTTCCGTGCGCATTAAGTGGTGAGCGTAAGAGGAGGGGGACCTCAACCAACAAGGATCGCACAAAATATTGTATTTAAATCTGGCTCAGGGAAAAATCGAGATAAAGTCAAGATAATCAGTGTCAGATTAAGCTATCCGTTGACGAAAGTCTGTTAAGCTCGGAAATTCTTAATCCAAATAGAAAAATCTTTCTTTGAGTATGTTTTTCGATTGACTTTTAATTCTTATTTTAAAATTTGATTGAGAACGTGTAAGCTTAAATTAAGCCCAAAGTCATTTCATTCGAAGAATGCAACAACTGGATTTTAAATCGTTGTAAACTTAAATTAAGCTTATGATAGGTAGATAGATTAAATTTATTTTTGCACTTTAAAATTCATTACAAAATAAAGTTTACAAAATAAATAAGTTGCATGGCATTGCCGTCTGCCTGATTGCCAATATATTTATATAATGTATGCAAATGAAAAGTATCTCCTATCAAAATAAAATGAATTAATATTAATATTTATCAAAAGTTGCCTGATAATATTTTCGCCCGATATTGTAGCGCAATTTTACAATATTTGAATAAACTCGGAACATTTACATCGTTGAGGAGTTTTATAACTTGATTTTCAGATAGGATATGTATTCTTAAACATAACTCAAATAAGAATGTGTGAGCTTAAATTAAGCTCAAAATCACATTATTTTTCACCTATTTATAGAGAGTAAAAATAATGCTCCCTAAAACCCAGAATAATAACTCTTGAAATAAACTTACAAAAATTGAAAGGAGAACTAGCTATACTTATATTAATTTTTTCGGAATGGTTCAAGAGTGTCATATCCCAATTTAAAATTGCACAGTTTTATTTGTCGAATTTATTATCCACTCCGTCACTTTCCTGTTTAAGAAAATAAATCAATTTATTTTTTTTTAAAATCATATTTATATACTGTATCAAAAATGGACTACTTAAATCTGAAATATTTTAATATTATTAATATTATTAATTCCACCATTTTTTTTATCACATGCACTTTTACAATTTTCCACTGTTTTATTTTTTGAGACGGAAACTGTACGAGATATCAATCGAAATTAACTAACTTTTTTTTATCCATCATTAAATTTTTACTTTGTACGGCTTAATTGGAGAATATAAATAAATATAAATCATGCAAGTTTAAGATTATTTGGGCTTGATTGGAAAGTATAATTCTTGTTCGATCCTGATTCAGATTTTAATATTTCATAGGCTTGATTTAATAATAAAAAACTTCATTTTAGATTTTTGTTATTGTTTTAAGAATCATTCGATTTATTTTCAGGTTGAGCACGTAAGAATTAAGAAAATTAAGAATATTTGCTATATTTTTCTGAGTGTACCTACCTCTCAACTATAGGTATGTGATACCTATCAAATCTCATCTTTGCCAGATCGTACAAGGAGTGCAGTGACATAAGACGAGATGTTTCCCAGATTCCATTTCTTTGGGAGCTACTAAGAAAACCGCTCTTAAAAAGAACTTGGACTTTTAGCCGTGATCTCAATGAGCATGTTAGTTTTCTGTCGTGGGGCGTCAGGTGCTTTAATACTTTAGTATCGTCTGCGGGTTGTATTTGACAGCACACCCAAAACCGTAAAACCTCAAATGCTATGCCATTGTTACTTGGCAAAGTTTTAGTTAACGCCAATGTTCAAGCTCTTAGCTGTGTTAAAAGCTAATAGTACTTGGTTGTCAGCTCAGATCGGCCTCTGGGCAACTTATCTGCTGCTTGATTCCCTTGCACTCTAGCCTATCCAGGAACCTAGCAAAGCAAAACTGTATGTGCCGTTTATTGCTCGATCGGCTTGAGCTGGTTATTGCAGTAGCTCACTTATCCATTCCTACTGTAGAAACAGTCAAACAGTCCTTTTGCACAGTCATTCACAAGGAATATGTCAAACAGTCACTCTTCGCTGCGTAACTGAACTATTTTTCCTGCAAATTTATACTATCGGCGTGCCGCAAGTAAGCACTCATTGCATGCGTTTCTACCTGACCATAAAACGCGATGGACCAAAAAGCTCTGCCGGACATGTGAACATCATTTTTAATGTAAGTATTAAATACAACCATTAACGCCACAACATGAATTTATCACTTAAGACCCCTGGTCCAGCCTAGCATGCACACTTGTGCATGAACGAAATCTATTTTAATGGGCCACTTCAAGCCAGGCAACATATTTACTAACTGTAATAGCGACACCACCACGACCACTATAATACACTGCCAATAAAAACCATTGGCCATGGCCAGAGCTCGCTCGCAATGAAAAACCGTACCATAAACGAAATGACAAAACACTTACACACCGCACGTCCACATTCAGCCATGAATTCCGAACCAGTCCCAAAACCAGAGATCACACACTCCATGGACCAGCCATAGCGCCAGGATGATGACGACGAGGACGATACGCTTTTACCGACGAAAAGTAAAAACCCCAAACAAAAAGTGAATAAAAATGCAGAAAGACGCAACAGAGGGGAACAAGAAAAAATAAAAATAAAAAAAAACTGTACACTCAAACAGAGTCAAATAAACCGGAAGAATGAGGAAGAGAATAAAAGAAACAACACAAAAACACATAAATGAATTGATTTAAATTTTATGAGCCACTTGTTGAGCTCGTCCCGGCCCGGCTTTGTGTGTAACTACTACGAGAGTATAACAGCCATCTAGCAATCCGCTTACAAGTGCACAGAGAACGAAAGTAATTTTATGGCCCCAGCGTAGTTGTAGAAGCAGTAGCACTGTGTCGTAGTACAACGCCACATTGCATACGTACCGAGAAGAGATTCGTATCCTGTTGTATCCGTTGGGGTGGTACTTTTGGTCGTTTTTATCCTCCCGTTCCTATCCACCATGACGTATGCTCTGCTCGTACTCTACTACAATACTCTACAGTAAGTCTGCAAATGGATCTTTTTCGTTTTTTGTTGTCCCATATTTATGCACACACTTCCTTTGAGCATTAAATAAATTATCCTTAAACTCTATCGACATTATATACTCTTCGCTTTCTTTTTCCATACTCTTAAGTAGGTCCCTCTGCCAACCGAGTTCGAGATCTTAAGAATAACTTTCGATTTCTCTTACAATGCTATTTGAAGAAAGAAGAACGAAAAAAAAACAAAGAAACAAAACCCCATCTAAGGCAAGAGGACCAAAACTTGAACGATGTGGAGAGCCAAAAGAATGAACTTTAATGGCACCCCCATGCCCCGTCCCCCGGTATCCATTGGATTTTTGTGGTTCACTTTTATAGCTTTTCCGATGATGCTGATGCTCGATGTGTATATATATGCGCTCTCAGTCTCAGGACAGACGGACTGGACTTACTGCGGAACGTATCCTTGTTCGGTTTCACTTGGAAGCTGGGACTTTTCTTCGTCTTCTCCTTTTATTTATGTTTTATGAGTGCGAATTTTATGTTAACTACGCTCATTTATTGATGATGTGTTTATCGTCACTAAATTCTTTTACGATTGCGTTTATTCTCGTCTCTTGGAGGTAGAGAGCTACGACCGGTCGGTTACTCCTCTCTCACTCATCAGACAGACAGACACTCGGACTCGACACTCGGATATAGACTATAGGTGGTGGCGGGGGCTGAACGGGGACACAACAAAAAGAAATGGTGATAAAAACGAGATTACTTTTGTCCCGTCTGTGAATCCGAATGGGTGGTTGTCGGAGTATGCGTCTAAGAGGGATAATAAAATCATGAGGAGTTAATTAAATAAAATCCTTGGATTTATTGGCTCGTTTATGGTTTTGTAATCGGGATAATTTGTTGTTGATGGATACGTGTTCCATAAGACGTGTCGTGGGTGTGTGCATGATGCTAACTCCTTCATCTCTTAAATCAGTTATCGGTTTTCATTACAAAATTATTCGCAAAATGCCTTTGCCTGTTAGGTGACAGTGGATGAGCTTGGACTTATTGAATGAGATGATTGCATCTCCATCTGCAATTGGAACTGATGAACGGCGGGTTCCATCGGCGAACAGTTATTCGCCAACGAGGTATGGGAGATTTATTGTCCGGAGAAATGCATTCCTCGTTTACTTCACATATATAGACTGATACTGTTAAAAATTCTTGCCGGACTACCTATAAACTTACGGGAATTTGTTTAAAAAATATGGCGATTGTGACTTCTTTAAATGTGAAGCCACAAATGGTTATTAGCGAGGCGCGTTGACCCGCAAACCTGCTCACAAAATGTATTACCGTAAACTTCCCAATTCCCATCAAAGAGTCACATCACCGATCAGATCAATCAGTCGATATAAGCTAATGGTTTCTACTCATGACGCACATGATGGATATAACCACAAACGATTTGTCACGTCCCTTAGGCGTAAAAGCACAGATTTGTCAGTTCACCTTCCGCTTCTACGTGCGTGCGGGTTCGGGTATTTTCTTCTTTCTTTACACTTAATCGACGTCTTACACACGCAATAACTATTATTAAGATAATTACCAACTTACTGTGGACTATAGGGCTGAGATGTTCAAAACCGCGAAAAGACTTGAGCGAATTATAGTAATCGCCGGGTGGAATTTTATAATAAAAAATTAGTTTAGCTTTTGGTGAATAACTAAATCGTGTGGTTGAAAACCTATGGAAAGAGACTGCAAACCGCAAATGTTAACTTGTAAATTTAGATTGGATGTTGAACAAGAAATAAATACATTCGTGAAGGTGTAAGCTTTTAACCCAGCAAATGACAGCGTTGCATTGCTATATTGTGCGAGTGCTCTTTTGTCAGGGGAATGGGCGTTCTTCCTTTTTAGTCAAGAAAGGTTCGTGTTTCCTTTTTACTTTTGGGCTCGGAATTGGTGTTTCATATTTGCGGAGAGCATGATCAGAACGGACTGTATGAGCTCAGAAAAAAACTGATCGTCCGTATGAGATAGCTAACCACATGATTGCTGATCAGGACTCCTATGACTGGCATTAAAAAATAGTCTAGATTGTGAAAAAGTGTACCTGAATAAAGAAATACAACAACTTAAGTTTGATTTGTGTATTTTTACCGTCCCTCTTCGCCAATCTGTATTTTACCAAATTCAATACCCAGTAAGTAACATTATACTAAGCATCTCACAAGCCAATTCAAATTTTAAAAAGAGGAAAATACAACTCAAAAGGTATAAAGAAACAGAAAAAGAATTTCGCCAGCTCCAATCCATATCCATAATCCATTTCTAATGTATACCTACATATATTAAAATTAAATATATTTAAGATTTATATTTTAAGAGCTTCATAGATAACTGATAACAGTTTAACATATTTAATTATTTTAATTTTTAGAAAGTTGTATTTATTTAAATAAATTAAGATTAAAAGAAAAATTAACTTTTTGCTTTGGTGTAATTATTTTGACAGATAAGTTTTAAATAAAGAATATAATGACTTCAAATTTAAACAACGCAAGCAAAATATCCCCATCTGGACTTTGACAGACCATTCACCTGCTCCTTTCCGAGTAGGGAAGAATGGAACACCATATACACAGATGGTTCAAAGATGGACTGTGGAACCGGTGCCGGCATATTCTCTGAGGAATTAAACATACGCATTGCTCCAGGGGCTTTAACTGGTCATAATTTCCTAAGAAACCACGTAAT
Source organism: Cheilosia variabilis (assembly GCA_951230905.1). Lineage (NCBI taxonomy): Eukaryota > Metazoa > Arthropoda > Insecta > Diptera > Syrphidae > Cheilosia > Cheilosia variabilis. Next base: position 48,466,872 of record OX579676.1, read on the forward strand.
GAAACTAAATCTCAAATATGACGACATATGTAGAGGCTGCGGTTACGAGGAGGTCCACGAGAACACACCTCACTTCCTCTGTCATTGCCCGAGTCTATGTCACCATGACTTTCAAGAACTTTCTGATGTCTCACTTTCAGATCTTTATAGGCTTTTGAGAACATTGGGATGGTTAGACAGCGTCTATTAACCACAAGGAGAAGGGATGAAGAGCACCGATGCAACACAAACGGTCGACCCCAACAAGGGCATCACAAAGGGTCCACGAGGAAATCATCTTGGAACCGTTTCGAAGAGTTTTCGCAGCAATTCTTCAGGCCCGTCATCTTAGATCTTTGTTATAACAGTGATCCACGAAACTCAAATTGACTTATTTTTTATTGGTTTGTTTTTTGACTCTTCTCGAAAGGCAACTCAACCTAAAATCAGCTTGACAATTAAGCGACTGCCACAATTTTTATCAATTTTGTTTTTTTTTTTTAGTTGCAAAGTTTTCAAATGACGTTATTTCCGAAAAAAACCTTTGAAATTTAACGAAGTTCCCCATTACAACACTATTGTAGTATTTAGCGAGCTACTCATTGTTTTGAATACCTTTCGGAAAACTCCGAATTACCGATGGTTTAGAAGTTACACTTTTTTCTCATTGGCGCTTTTTCTTGCGACCTGCCAGAAAGTCAACGAAAAACGATATGAATGTACGGACGCCCTAAAAACTTAAATTTTTCGATTCGAACTCTTTACCGTTTTTGGAGGCTTTTCCTTTATTTTTAAAAACCCAAAATCCCATTTTAGTAACATACAAGCATAAGATTTGTAAATATCTTGAAAACAACTTCCGAATTCCACAAGTGGAAAGGAACCTCGCAACTAATATGGATTTCGCTCCTGGAGCTAAAGACCGCTCTAACCGGACAGTGGTATTGGTTGAGGTCCAGATCTTTCACTGTGGTAAGTAAAAAAATATCGAAAAGGTCGAGTTTGAGAGAATCTTTCTAAAAATTGATGTAAAAATGCATTCCCATACAAACGGACAGATGAAGTCTACAAAAGTTGACAAAAGAAAGAATGTCTGTCCGATGGAAAAATGTCTAGGGGCTCCGAAATGCCAAAAAAGGTCTTTGGCTTCTATTAAAAGCCAAGATATTCCCTGAAAGGGGATGACTTATTAGAAGGCCAGCGGGTATCTTCAGAGAAGCATTTTGAGAGGCCTGTCATTGCCAAATCGGTAGTTATAGGTACTTAATGCGTCTTATTCATATATTTTTAATTCTTTTTCTTTTACATACAGTCGGGATTTTTGGTTTTTTAAATTAACTTTTTTATTTTTTTTATTTTTAGCCTATGACACTCCGGGGAAGAATACGAATATTGTGATACCTCACTCTACAAAATCAGTCAAGCCGTAGGAACGTACATAGGATACGCGCGAAACACATAACCCTCCCCGTGTACAGTCGGGTAAAAAGAAGCTCATCAAAAGTACAAAATCACAATTAACTTCTTGAAAAAGCTTAAGAAACTAACATCTTTTCCTTCAACTGCTTTTTTGCGATCTTTCTGGTTATGCTTTTATTTTGTTCCATAAGAAGCGCTCGTTTCTCTGGAGTATCGGCCAAAATAACAGTTTTTTTTACCCTCCGCGATACCGTTCTCTTTCTTGGACCTGCATTTTAGTAAGGCGTAAGGCCTGGGACAAATGGTCCCAGAGGATGCAAGGCGGCACTGGTTGTACCTATGAGTTTATCTTACTTTAAATTTTAAGGCGGCACTGGTTGCATGTTAGATGGCTGAATGCATCTTCTGCCGTCTTACATGCAACCAGTGCCGCCTTAAAATTTAAAGTAAGATAAACTCATACATAGGTACAAAAAACAACCGCCACTGTATTTCTTGCACGTGGAAAGCAATACCAAAAATACAAAAAAAAAAGGTAAATTTTTCAGATCTCACATGTCACGGCTCCAACCGACGATGAACACAAAACTTAAGTCAATTGCTTTGGAGAAGACCAACATTTTTCTGTTTCACGCGACTCTTAGTTTTAAGGGGAACCCTTAAATTTCTAAATGTTACAACTTCCTCATGATACTTTCAATCCCGTCTTCTCCTACTTCGTATAGGTACTTGTCTGACGATTGCAAATCTCTGTCACGCGCTGGTTTCATTTTTAGAATTAGAGTCGTAGAATTAGAGCCGCTGATGTGCACTGATGGGCCGCCCAAGCAGTCGCCAAAAAAGCTCTATTTAACGACATAATGCCTCTGATCAGTTTGCGCACAGGTCGAATTTGAACTAAATGTCCATAAAAGTTGACCCAACGGCACATTTTTTCAATTTTCCGAATGATCTTGGTTGGTACATCCTGAAATGTGAACTTCACCATATACCTACTCCGACGATGAAAAGAACCTCCTACTTTGTAACTACATCCGTCGCATTTAGCTCTTAGGAATAGACGAAAAGTGCCACTGACTGACGCATTTCATCCATCAATATGTGATGGACACACTGTTCACATGCAAATGCAGTGCATCGATACGCAAAACATTGCCAAGGGCAATTTTTTCCTGTTGCCCATTGAAGGCTTCGAAAAACACAACTCAAAGCAGGAGTTACCTATATTATGTTCCAATCGTCAATTGTAATCCGGTAATACGCGCGAATTCCCTTGCGAAGACAAGTGCCCTACTTCCATGTAGGTAACGCTCTCGCAGAACTTCTGGCACGAGATGAACATGATTGCTTGCATGTTGAATTGAAACAGAGTCACTGTCTTGCTTCCTATCCTGCAGGTTGAATTGCGCTTTCCTGTGGCCCTACTGCGTGTTTTGCTGGAACTCACCTCCTGTGCCGTCATGCTACTAAACTGTTCGCAACAATGATCATGAGAAATTTCGCGATAATGAGTGTGGATGGTGGAACCGGTGAAGCCTTAGTGTGGTCGACGAGCTGGTGTGGCCTGAGTTCTGAGTCGGTCGCATCACCAGCAGCAACAGCGGTGTAGTATTCTTGGTGCTAACCGCCAACCACGAGATGTTAGCCCCTTCCTGTCATCTCAATTGGCGCGGTTGCCTCATGTCCATCCTCTGGAGTGCATTTGGTTGGTTTTTTTTGTTGTTTTTTGTGTTTGCTTCGCTTTACTTTTCAACTGAATTGACGGATTAACGAAAAGAGAGCAAAATTAAAAAGAAACAAAAGCTGAAGAAAAAACAACAACAACGGATGAGTATCGACATGTCCAGAGGCTCCCAAGGTTTTTTTCTCTGCGATCCCCGGTGCAATTCAATCTCTTGGCGCTGCCACAATAATTCGTTCGGCGGAAATTACGAACACGCGATTTTTAATTTTCGCATCGCACTCGTTCGTTTGGATGGTGTTTTTGCACGGCGGCGCGCGGTATGCATAGCCTGTGGTGGTAGCCAGCGATGAGTGAATTTTCGTGGAAGAATATGCAATGACACTGCGTGTTTTTTTTTTTTTTTTTTTCAAATTATACAATGCGTATGCGCAAGACGAGGATCAAGTTGATCAGATGGTGAACTGTTCAGAGGTGAAGTTCGTGGTCATTGGCCTAGGATTTAAATTCGGTCAATAGATAAAATAAGAATTTTTTACCAGAAGTCCGGTCAGAAATGGAATACAGTCATATATTTTAATTAAAATGTAAAAAAAAAATTATATATGTATGATATATGTAGTTTCTTAATTTTTCTAAACTAATCTTAAATCTAATAAAACCAAAAAACAAAAACAAACAATTGAAAAGCTTTGTATCACAACACTTTGCAGAAAAAGGAACTTTCCACTCCACTTCTGCGTTTAAAATTGGTAATACCAACACCGAAATGGAAAAATATGCTAAATCGTCTTTACTTCAGTCGTCTTTACCCAGTCACAGTTGGTGGGAGATGTCTCGATAAGCCGCTGCATTCTAAGATTTTTCACAATAAATTGGTTTCAGTATGTTTGTTAAGTATAGCCAAGTGTCGTTCAAATTATACAAATCTATTCTTTATGTCATGTAACAATATTATTTTTCAGGTCAAACAAGGTTTTTCCGGTTAAAGAATTTTTTTCGTTTCGGTTTAAGATCGATTAGACTGGATTTCAAAATTTTCGCCGGTCATAGTGAAGAGATTTCGGTTAGATATGACCGGAAACCGGTCAGAATGACAAATTCAAAGTTTCTTTGAGGCATTCGAATATCTGACAAACATTTGGGAATACAACTTCCAAATCTCTATATTAAAAAAATAAAGTGCACGACTGGGTCGAACGTAACATTCTCGTTCATCAAAAGTTTGGTTGGTTGTTTTCTTATTTTATTAAGTAGGTAGGTAAAGATCTGAGGACCGATGCTAAAAGAAATGGGTGCAAATGAAGTGGGACTTTCTAATTGTGATAGGACATGAAGAATGAAGTTTTGCGTAGCTGTTATTGCATGTTTATCGGAAGTGGGGGAGATTATAACAAAAATTTAGCATAGAAATTTTAAAATAGATTGGGAAGTATAAGTAACTAAAAAAAATTATTTTTTTCGAATTTTTTGAGAAAAACTAAATACGTACATATCTTATTTCAAAAAATTATTTTATCTTTAATATGTATTTGGATCAAAATCGTGAGAGGGGTTTTTGTAAAATTTCGCAGACAAAATACGTTTCCAGTGATTCGAATTGAAAATTAAGGACGCAATAATTTTGAAAACACCAATTTTACCCTAAGTTCGCATTTTGGTGAAAATCATGCCGTTTTGAGGTAAACTAGGGAAAACAATATTTTTCAAAAATTACTTTTTTCAAAAATCCATTTTACGATAATACAGAGAAAAACTGAGTTTCCCATTAAGTTAGAAATGACCACATTACCTCAGAAATGACTTTTTGTTACAATCGTATGGACCGTTTTCGAGATATGTCCAAATTAAAAAAGTACCGTTAATCGATTTTTTTAGCGGAAAACTGAGTATGCAGTTATGTTTACCTCATCTACTTAAGCTTAAATATAAATTTTTGTTGAAATCGTTAGAGCCGTTTTCGAACAAATCAAACTGGTATGAACATTTTGTATGGGAAGAATCATTAATGTTGAGGTTACCATGCAAAAAGAAAAACGGCCCCGAACTGTATGCCCCCAAACTTTAAATCCGAAGTTTCAACGAAATCCGTTCGGCCGCTTAGGCTGTGAGCCTCGGGACATACAGACAGACAGACAGACGGACAGAATTTTGCGACCCACTTTTTTGAGTTCGCCTATCATCGTAATGTCAGAATTGATTAACATCTCCAGTTCGAAATTTTGTACGAATACAATAATCTTTCTCTTACTACGTAATGGAGAAAGTTAAAAAAACAAAAAACCCGATTGACTGTAGAAAAAAACTAAAAACATGTAAAAAGGACACATTCAAGTATAACTAGTGAGGCTGAATGAGAACTATTATATAATGCGGCACTTGTTAAAATTGATTTTGAGCAGGTCAAATAAATTTATGTGAAATATGCCAGCCAGAGCCAGCTGTCAAACTTGGGCGATAAAGAACGATTAGCTAACATCGAGATGGGATTATGTTTATTAGTGAGAAAAGCTATCAAGCGGGTAAGTTTCCTATCCGTCTGCCTGCTTAAGCATGTGTTTAAGAGTGGATAGCGTTTTTTTTACTAATACGACTGTAATATAACATATTCTTAACAAAAATGTCAAAGCTAAGAAAAATGGCTCAATATATACAATGTGCCATAATTATCCAATTTGCTGCGTGCTGTTCCGATAGCTGATACCAGCAAGCAGAAATCCGATATTTTCAGGGTCGACAAAATTGCAGAGCTTGGACTTTTAAAAATAAAATATTTCTTGACTTAGACTAATAAGCATATTCTTATAAAATTTGGCACATTCTCCACAAGTTTTTTCCTCCAAAATACAACAAACCATCCAGTTGTACTTACAAATGTTTACGCATGACATTCAGCACCTACTTTTCAACGAGGTGGCCGCTGCAGAATTCTGAAAAGTCGCAAGAAAAAGGGATAATGAGAAAAAAAAGTGTCATTTCTATATATTTTCTAGATATTCTTCAAATTTAGAATTTTTGTGATTAGCGACTGCGTTACATTTCAAAGGCTTTTATTTGGAAATAACAGCATTTAAAAAAAATTTTAAGCGCCTTCCCCAACTAAAACAAGCACCAAAATAGCAAAAAATTGTGACCGGCTCTTTAATTTAGCAACGGTCACTGTGCTTCTCAATCTTATGCGAGGAGGGAAACTGCAATATTTACTCACATGACTGCAAAAAGTTACGAAGGATCAAATTTCGAATGGAATAAGAAAACGTTGGCTGGTTTTCTGCCTTTCAACTTACACTATAATTGGACCGGCCTTGGCCTTGAAAAGAAAAACAATTCATTTAAATAGAGACGTTTATAATATTCGAATATAACTTAGGCCCGTTTGCTGATACTGTTCTTAAATTTGTGTCATAACTAAGTTTACCTTAAGTTCTTAGTTTAACTTGTTAGAAAATATTTAAGTTGCACTTTGCTAAGATAAAAATAATTTGAAATACAGCAACCTTTGCAAAGTTTGTAGCTACTATTGTTGTTTGGAATTTATTTATATTTTTCAAATTTTACAACCTTCCGAAGTAGTTATTTATTAGTCTTTTCGTTTTTGCATGCCTGGGTTTGATTTAACTCCAGTAACAGTATCTCCAGAATTATTTGCAATTATGAAATGTAACTTTTTCTGTTCCTGAATATTTCGCCTTCTAATCTACCTAAAAATAACTTGAATTTTATATGCAGTAAAATCAATCAATACGATCTTACTAGGAGACTGAATTTTAACATGAGTTCCGTCAAAGGCACCTATAACAGAGGGAAAAGATGCAATTTAAAAAAAAAATCCCGTTTGACCCGTGAAACCTCAGCTGGTGTAGCTGGGAATTTGATATATTTTCGATATTTTCGATAAAACGATAAAACGTTGAAACTCTTACTACGACCCTTGAAACAGTGGAAACATGCATCCCACCAAAATAAGCAATACTTAGAAGATACTGGTTAATGGGTGCGATGGAATTGTTTCCAGGTAATATAAACGAAGTCAGAAAAACTTATTTAAATACCTGTAATTAGGCCGTTCAAGAGCTTTAAGCGATATGTTCTAGAACATGAACAGTCATTTCTTTATTTAAGCGAAATCGTTTGTAGAATTCAAGTTCGCCACAGCAAAAAGAAATACTCATTTCTATCGTTAATCTGACGAGGAACACCCACTTCAATGACTTCCAATACTTCTACATCGTCTTCCAAGCTAATCTGTCAATTCAAAGTCCATTTTGTTACTTTAATTTGTTTAAAGCAAGAACCATTTTTGTTTGCGCTACAATTCACTTCAATGTCATTATAAAACATATCTAATTTTACAATCCCTTTGAAATTGCCTAAAGTGCAACTTAAACGCTTTATGGCATATTTTTTCTTCCCCATAAAATAAGTTCCACTTAGTCTCATTTATGACAAACTTTGATTTTGGTGCAAACCAATAAGTAACACTTAGCAATTCATGTGTAACTTAAATCGCTATCAGCAAACGGGCCTTAGATGTTTGTTAGTTGATGTTTGACAAAATATTAACTGGACAAATTGACTAATTTGTAAATTTATTGATAAATTGACAAAACCAAAGGCAGACACAACCACCTATAAAAAATTTACCAAGCACCTTAACCTCTACCTATACACATCCGTTTTCTATCGACTTTAAAGTGCAAACCTCACTTTACATCGATGACGAGACGATGAGGATAACCGCTAAAATGAACATTATCCCTGCAGGGCCAAAACTAATACGATTGCACAGCGCGCACCGTATCCACACATCACGAGCAAAATAAAAATTATTTACATGCAGTGGCAATTTTGCCATCACACTGCTTCTTGGCCCCGTGTTGACATGGCAGTCGCCATCTCGCAGACACTCTGTCCACCACCAGTCCACCACTATGGCAAACGTCAGCAGTAGGCGCCATATGTCAACTGGAAATGAATAAGCGCAGCAGCATCATCGCTGGCGACTGGCGCGGAGAACCAAACCCTTTCGGCATTATGCCACCCCGTCGTCATGCAGTGGCGGACTTCAATGCAATGCAATGGTGTACGGTGGAGCTCTGTAAAATCAATGATCGGACGACGAAACGGACGGATGGACCAAAAGAGATAATTCCACTTGAAGGCACACAACAAACATAGGCACACACAGACGTAGCCTAATACGAAGAAGCAAGTATCCTGCAACCATACACCATAGCCAAACACCACCCAGCGAAACGTTCTTCTTAAGATGTTGGAGGGATGCACAATTTATACGGCAGTATGTCTATATATGTTGAATGAGGGCAGGCAGCCAGAGAAATGTGGTGGAACAACGACACATGGACAGCAGAATGGCTTATACGACGTATAGACGACAACAGCGGAAAAAAAAAGTTGGAGGAGGTGGAATTGCGGTACATTGAAACTTCATATCTCAGCAGAACAGTTGCTGCAGTGGCACCGACACTTGCACCAACCATATAGCAGTTGGGGCATATGAAAAAACCCGCATCATCGTGGAGGACATGCATGAGAAGTCGTCCCACTCAAGAGTAAACTGGAACGACGACAGAGGGTGAAGTAAGAAAAACCTGCTAGACGCGAGCGTTATTTTTGTCGGTTTTTATTTTTGTGCTTGTTAAGGCTATTTCTTTTTACCCCCGGTTATAAGGGAAGGGGTTGTTGTGAGGAAAAGCAGAACTGATGGCATGGTAACAAGGACGAAGAATGGAAATTCGCTGCTCACGGGATGAGTCTTTTCCTTTATTTCGAAAAAGAAAAAAACTGAAAAGAAACTCAAAAGGCTTTGGACGGTGATTTTTCTTAGCAAAGAATTGGCAACCAATATAAGGTCATCTGTCGAGAGCTAAGTATAAGAATGGTCACTACAGCAGTATATCTCCGAGGCTAGCCACATTCGCTATCGCACAATTATAGGGGAAAGGAAGTTTTAGGCGAGGTTTGCATTTTTGTTTTGCTAACTGACCGAAATGAATTTCCAGCGTTTGAATTTGCTTTGTGCTGAAGGTATATCTATATGTGATGCCTTTTTACGAAGCGATTGAACTCTTTCATGTGATGCTGTGTCACTCTTGTATAAGAATCACAACTCCCAGTCAATTGGGAGCAGCTAAATTCCAAGCGCAAGTGGAAATGTATAGTTCATATTGAAACCATTCCGTAGGTCTGTTCCTTTACTTTTAAATCTTACGAATTTTTACTCAATGCCGTCCTTAACTCGAAAAATTCGTATAAGAGAACGCCATCGAGAAAGCAAGATATTACCCCTCCACTGAGAATCTTACGAATTTTTACTCAACAAATTTCTTGGTGTAAGAATTAAAAAAGCTGTCATTCACCTTACAATTAACAGCTGATTTGAAATCTGTTGTCCTATCTGACTTATGAGTGCATTTGTTTTGATTTATTGCATTTTAAAATGGTATCAAAATGCGGGAAAATAAAATTGAATGTTCTCCTTAGATTCTTTTCAAAAGTGGCGACGAAATTCTTCCTCGCTGTAAGGAGTAATAAAGGAAAATCCCCTCTACGTCATTTTTAACGCGGTGTCGCTTTTTCCTCTTCTCGAATGCTTTAAGTTCAATCATTACAAACTCTTTCTCGGATTCATGAAGAAGAAGTTCGATAAATAATTCCGAATGACTTTCATCGCCAGGTAGATGAATCAACTAATTTTGTTAGTAAATTAGCAAATTCTTCGAGTTTATGCGATATTTTAACGACTTTTCGTACAACTTTTTTGAATTTTTGAATTAAGTATCACTCACTCACTCACAAGCGTTCCCTAACTTTTTCGAAGTGTCTCTATCTGTGAGAGAATTTAACCGCACCACTGCCATTTTGACAGTCTTTTCCATTCTTACTACAAAAAAAAAGGAACAGACCTCGTGGGACATTTATCTAATTTGCTTTTCTTTGCTAAGTTCAATAAAACAGACCTTTTGATTATGAACTACACACTTCGTCAAGTTTTTTTTAAAAGCTTAAAATGTCTACCTATTGCTTTCCAAGGAGTAAAGCCTTCAGAAAAAAGCAAGTGCTTTTACCTAAACCAGGTATCCGCTTATTGTTAAACTTAAAGCCACCTTCTATGGGACTGCGGTGGGGTTAAAGAGGTATATAAACTGTGACCACGATGATTGCAAGTACAGGAGTAGCGCTTATTTGTGTCCGGATTTTTTTAAAGCCATACAGACGGAGGAAAGGCGTCTTGAGCGTTAAATTCTCCACAAAAGCCTGATACGAACTCATAGAGGTATATCCACGACACCACGCGTATGGGAACGTACTAAGGGTAAATGACTTTAGCGGGACGTAGTGCTTCCTGCACTCGCATACGGTTTCCATATCTGAATATTTATAAAAGAATATGGCAATCAGAATTTCATGACACCAGCAACTAAATCGTTTCATTGCACGGCGTATGTCAAACAAACCTTTGCCGATTATATAAATATCTCAACCCATGAAACCCCCGGTAGGGTAGAAAAGGTAGCATCATTCGAATAGGGATTCATCATCGATGGCCAGGTAATGGCATGTTTGGTCATTAATGGAGCCTTGCAAAAAGTCATAGGTATACAACTATCTCTTCCCTCTGACCACTTTCCCTTTTTCCCTAAATAATAATCTTCAATATGTAACTAAGAACCCTAATTTTATAACTTTCCGAATACTTAAATCCAAATCTAATCATTTATCGAATACCTTCCCAAACCCGCTGCTTATTCTCTTTCTTCCTTAAATACGTAAACTATATTCCTCTGTTTGACCCCTTCTGCCACCCCCAGTTTAACTAGCACAACAAACTATGTATTGATACTTCTTGTAGTACAGAATGTACGGTATGCAATCCAATGGTTCCTTTTTTGTGGAATTGGCTACTAAAAAGAATGCCTGCAACACCCTTGCATTTCTTGAGGGTTAACATAAAATAAAAATGGAAAGTTGCAGCTACAGGCCCATGCAGGACCATGGCTATTCCTATCTTCTCACAACCATTCATTTTGTGCAAGTTTTTATTTTTTAAGCGGATGGACCATTTTTTGCCGAGTCCGAACGGCTGATATGAGAAGCTCGGACATTCGCGAGAAGTGGCGCAGTGGAAAAATTTGTAATGTAATTTGTGTAATATACTGCTCGCTATAAGTAGTGTAGCACACTAACCGCTGTGCAACTCCGCCCACTTGAATGTTGCTTTAGGAAACTTAAGGTAATAAGTTTGGGACGGTTCTTATATGAAGAAAGGGTCGTTCGAATGCGGACAACGAAAAGCAAGTGGAAGAAAACGACGTTGAAAGCTCTCGATTTTGGACACTCGACGCTTGAAAGCAATGCCGCACTTGGCTAGCGATATGGGACGATGATGATAATGCAAAGGTTGCACCCAGAGATTGAACGATGTATAAATAGAGACCAATTTAAATATTAAGTCAAATAATAAACTTGTTGCACTAACGTTAGACGAAAATAATATAGAGCTCTGTGTAAATTTAAACCGTACCTACCTACTAAAAGAAATAAAAATTAACCCAAACTTGTTTATGGTGCCGGTAGCAATGTTCTGAAGACATGTGTTTAAAAATTGAATTTAAATTTAAATAGTAAGCAAGAGGTTCCAGGTTCAATTTTTTTTTTGAGCCCATTCAGTGTGGTGGCTGAATATGCTAACTCGTTTTCTACTTCAACAACTTCAAAGGACAAATTTGCTGAGAAAAAAACTTACTTCCGATATGATATACGAATGCGAGTATGTCAGTGGACCACACCCCATTGACCAGGGGTGTCAATTCATGTCCTGCCTACATTTGTTTGCTTTCGAAAATGATACCCATCACCATCATGTAACATTGTCTTGGATTTGATACATAAATGGGGATCCGGTCGAAATATAAATAAAATAAAATAAAAGTTAAAAAGAAACAAGAAAAAATAGATTACAAATTGACAAACAAATTTTATAAAAAAAAAAACAATATCTATTGAAAAAAAAATAATGCGAATTTTAAATAAAAAAACATATGAAGCAGTCAGAATTTACAACATTTATTTATTATAGTTTCATTTGTTTTCTTTTTACACTTCATTTCGGCAGTATAAAAGGACAGCTGAAAGGATGTTTAATCAAAATTCCTTCGACAATCGACTCGGTAGGATCTTCGAATACTCTAAGACCATTTTCCTATGAGGTTCGTAGTAATTACTCTTACGCTGCGATTGATGGTTTAGTGGACAGACAAAGACTTTTCCTTCCTCAGTATTTATAAATACTGTCAATAGCGCTGTCGCTTCTTTTGTTTACTTTCGTATTTCTATGGTTGGTTGGTTGGTTGGTTTAAGTGGCTGTATTCCCGTCTACTGACGAGGAAAAACACAAATAACGCATTGAGCGCCGTTTTGAGACCACAAACTAACGGAACCAGAAGATAAAAAGGGGGGAAGGAAGTTAAGGGAGCTCAAAACCAGCCTGTGGAGTTGAGAAATTTGATGATTTTATTAAAATGGATACTTTGTATAGCCGAAAGGTCATCATAAAAGGGATGACCTAGTGCACTGAGTCTGGTTTGCCGGACACTCACAGAGAAGATGAAACACTGTTTCACTCTTGTTAGTGTCAGTGCAGCTACGGCAGTGGGTGTTATGAGGGATGCCAAGCTTGGCCGCGTGAGTTCCTAAGGGCCAATGGCCGTACTAATTGCCGTTAGTCGGGCGACATCTACACGCGTTCTAGATAAAAGGTTGTTAGTTCTGGCATCATCGTAGGTTGGCCATATCTTATTTCTATACTAAAAATGAAATTAAATCGTATTTTTTAATAAATACCCAAGACATTTTTTATTTTTCTCCCAGGTGGAAATAAATTAAGAAAAGAGGAGTTAAAATTAAAAAAAAATATGTTCTCTCCATCTCTGTTAAAAAGCGCGCGCTTTTGAACGTTTTCCAAACCGTTTTTTTTATTGTTTGCAGAATTTTGTAAAGCTGAATTTTAAAAAGCAGCATTTAGAAAAGCAGAATTTTGAAAACTGAATTTTGAAAAAAGAATTTTGACCCAACCAGAATTTTGACCCATCCAGAATTCTGACCCCCACCCACATAGATATTTCTCAAAAGGTTTGATGGATAACTTGTTCCCACCAAAAATTTAACTTTTCTAGATATTTCGAGAATTTTGCCCGAAAAAGACGTGTGTGCTTCTTTCCTCGTATAGTCTTAAAACTCGTTATTTTATCGAAAAAAATACCGAGGTATTAACTCGAACGCTGTGTGTTTCCAATTAGTCTTGTGACTTGTGAGCTGGTTCCATCAACCGACTGTGTGAATTGCACCTCTATAGCTACAACAACGCAAGCTTTACCTCTCAAACCATTTGAGCTCCCTCATGATGTGGCGAATTTGTATTCAGTGAAAAATACCGTGCGTCACACACCTACCCGATTGATTTTTGCGCTTTCGAATTCCCTTTCAATTCAAAATTTGGTAGTTCCATTCTCCGAACACATAGACCTCTGTTGTATCTGGACCACATGCTGGACTATCAAAATAAAAACGAAATCACCCAAATAACACTCTACTCATTTATCTTCACACTTTTTTCATCGGCGGACCTTACGTATCGGCGGACATCCATATATACAGAAAACTCTATAAATAAATATAAATTCTGTACAAGCGAACAAAAAAAAACGAAGGCAAAGGAAAAATCCAATTTCGCTCCAAGGGTCCTTTTTACCCAGTTTCTAATCTTTCTCCTCTTCTCTTCAATTTCTACTTTTCTGACAAAAACGAAAAAAAAAAAAATTAAATTCAAGTCGAACAAAATACGCTGTCTCATCCTGATAGCTCTCAAAGTTTACATTTTTTTCCCAGCTTTTTGTTATTATTGTACTAGCGGTATCCATCTGTAGTAGCTGTAGCATCATCCGCATCGGCCTAAAACAACTCGGCCCCAACCAGCCATTACCCCTCACCAAGCGCACATCCTTCAGCCGCATTTTCTTTGATGCTTTCGCTTGAAAGTCATCGGCAACGGTCCAGAAATCTTTCGCTATTATCCTGACAGCGGATGGACTTCCTATTCACATCATCCCTGCCCCCTCCCCACGCTTAGACATTCTTCCTTATTTTCTTTTCCCTTATATCATGTGTAGGTACATGTGGGTAAATATGTATGTCCTTATAGGAGGCGTATGTGTATGGGCACGGTTATTTTGTATTTCAATTTTGTGTAACATAAGCCTAGCATCGCAGGAGAGTCCAGTTCGTGCCGGCCGGCTCTCTAGTCATTTGTAGCGCAGCCAGTCCGCATCAAACATCGTCTTTCAAATAACCCATATATGCGAAGGGAGTGAATGCTCCTCTCTCTACTCGTTTCTCGGGCGCGGATGAGAGACACCACGTCGATGGACGGGTCCTTTGAAAACATTCAGCATTCGCATGTGATCTATTGCCAGGAAAATTTTGCCGCGAGCGACCCTTTTTACAGTCATCTTGATGTCCGTGTGATTTTTTATATTTATCTTCTTCTTTTTTCATCCTCGATTTGCTCTGCTGCCTTCTTCTTCTTCGTCGTCTGCACTGGTCGGGCCCCGTCTTTTACTTTGCATTTGCTATAGCAATGGCCATTGCCACCCAGCGCCTCCCCTTTGTCCCTTCTCAATCAGAATATGCCGCATCAGTATCCTTGTCGTGTATGTTGGACACGCGAGAATGTTTTTCAGCATCAGCTTTTCGAATTTACGTAAGGATGTGTGGTAGGTATATGTATATGGATGTACACGCTGCACACATGCCTCTATGCATATATGATGTTGATTGAAGGATAATGGAGAAGAAGTCATATAGCGGATGAGGGACGAGGGAGAGGGCTTTGGCATAAAAACCTAAGGATATTCCGTAGGACCGTAGAGCTATTTTCTATTTTCCACTTTCAAGGATATTTTAGTGGACCGACATTCGCAATACAACAGCGTGGCAGCCCCCCGCTGGCACTTGGGCGCACGTACGTACACGTTCTAATAATGATCGCATACGGTGTGCAGAATGGAGTACGTAAGTGAAAAACCGTCGTCGTCGTCGTCATCGTATTGTATAACTCCCAGCGTATCTATTTGTGTTTGACGGACGGGCTGACGGACGCGCACAAATTGCTGGTGACGGCGACCAGCGCGCGCCTTTGTGAACACAAAAGAGACTTTGGTACTTTCTACAACACGAAACATCGCACACACTGTTCTTTTTTTTTCCTTTCCTTTATTTTTTTTAGCATTTTCCCGTTTTCATCTTGCGAAATGGCAAGAAATGCCACCTACACACGTTTTCGCGTGTCTCATATGTGACCAAGGATGTTTATATGGCTTATGTGTGTGGCCATGTTGACGGGTGTGTAGATATGTGCGCACGTGTAGATATATCGTCGCATATCGGAGTGGGGGATGCCGTGGAAGGTGGTCTTCTGTCCCGGATATGGCACGTAGAGTGGACAGCATAAGAAATTGGTTTTGTTTGTAAGTAGATTTTTCATCAAATGGCCGCCCCATGTCCGTGGGGTGCTGGTTGGTTTTCTGAAGCCCGAGCACACACCATGCTCTGCGGATGCTGCTGTCGCTGCTGCTTTTGCTATTTCTGCTGCTTTTGCAAAAGGCGAAGGATAATACTGAGCAACAACACGACAAAGTCGGCGATGGTAACGAAGGGTTGATTTGACTGCCGCGCGTACATATGTATGTGCGACTGGTCATGGCAGGCGCTGTATGTAGGTATGTTATTCTTTTGCACCGCACCAACGAACATACTCGGCAACGTGCGGATGTGTATTTCTTAGGTATGTATGCCTTGCAAAAGACTATCTAACGCTGGCCAGCAACCCCTTATTGGCAATGTCCGTTTCACGCTAGCTATTTAATTTTGTTTAAATAAGGAAAACATGGGGTTAGCAGGGACCGAATGCCGGATCAGGACAAAACTATTAACTCAAACACTATATGTTTACCCTTTATGAATGGAAGGAGTGTGAGTAAGTGTGTACGCTTTAAACGAGGGGTGGTTTCCATTTCCACCACTTGGCTGGGGGTAAGTTGGTTAAAACTGCTGCAAAAAAATGAGTCGCCAGTTAATTTGTCTTTTTTAAGAATTTTTTTCTGTTTCAACTGAAAGGGGTGAATATTTACAGGAAAAGTCACTTATCTCTCGGAAAATAGCGAGCACAGTCCACGGTACCTTCGCACAGCAGCATTTACAGACGGGGTGGCCTCGGATTGATGGACAAGTTTGGGTCATCTCACGCTGTCCCGAATCCGGTTTATTTTTGAGAATATGCTACAAACGGGGCCCGGTGTGTGTTTTTTTTTCTCTTGTGATGATGTGGTGTCTAATTTACTTATTGTCGGCTTAATCGCAGAACGATTTTGTTGGCTTATGACCATAATCAATATTGAAAGAAAGTCTTCAACATTAATTTCGTTGAGATTTCAATGTTAAAGTCCAAAGTGAAGGATAGAAAGCCAAGATTTTCTAGATCAGGTATAATCCCGCGCAAGAAAGTCGGTCCCTACTTACAGTGCTTTCCAATGGTTGGCGCCTGTTTCTCTCGAAACTGAGGGAGGAGCCTTGTAAAGCTCATAAATAGTTGATGATAGATGAAACTTCAGAGGAAATTTTTATGCAAAATTGCAGGGCATGCATAATCAGCAAAAATCACCCGGAGTAAAAATCGAAAGATTTAGTGCACGACTGGGTCGCGCACGAAACTTTCTCGTTTAGTGCGAGTCTGAATGAAATTCAAAATCATTTAAGCAAATACTTTTTTCGGGATGTAAGCATTACTTGGTTTTTAGGGTTTTATCGAAATCGAAAATGGCGTTTTCGAGATATGAGCAGTTTTCAAAGTGAGCGTTTCCAGTGATTCGAATTGAAAATTAAGGACGCAATAATTTTGAAAACATTAATTTTACTCTAAGTTCGCATTTTGGTCAAAATCATGCCGTTTTGAGGTAAACTAGGGAAAACCATATTTTTCAAGAATGACTTTTTTCAAACAACCATTTTACGATAGTACAGAGAAAAACTGAGTTTTCCATTAAGTTAAAAATGACCATATTACCTTGAAAATTAATTTTTGTTACAATCGTATGGACCGTTTTCGAGATATGTATGTCCAAATTCCAAAAGCACCGTTAATCGATTTTTTAGCGGAAAATTGAGTATATAGTTATGTTTACCTCACCTACTTAAGCTTAAATATCAATTTTTGTTAAAATCGTTGGAGCCGTTTTCGAACAAATCAAACTGGTATGAACATTTTGTATGGGAAGTACCATTAGTAATGAGGTTATAATGCAAACAAAAAAACAGCCCCGAACTGTAAGCCCCCAAACTTTAAATCCGAAGTTTGAACGAAATCCGTTCAGCCGTTTAGGCTGTAGGCCTCGGGACATACAGACAGACAGACAGACGGAAAGAATTTTGCGACCCACTTTTTTGAGTTCGCCTATCATCGTAATGTCAGAATTGATTAACATCTCGAGTTCGAAATTTTGTACGAATACAATATCTTTCTCTTACTATACGTAATGGAGAAAGTTAAAAAGAGAGTGGATATTGGACAACTATAGTCATATAAAAGATGGCATTACAAATGCCTCAAAAATACAGAAAGTCGTCTTCATGCCCCCGTTGGAGACGGATTCCTTTTTTCACTTTGAACAAGTTGGTCCAAGTGCAAGTGCTAGAAGACTTACTGTCTGGGCAGAGGACAGCACTGCAAAAGCTTCTCCCTGAACATGTAGGAAAAATTAAAAAAAATTTAGAATTAAAGAAAAGGATTGTTTCGCATTGATGCTGAATTTATAAGCATGTTTAGGTATAACAGGAACTTGAGGTTGCTGTCGATTTGTGTGTTTTTTCAGTTAAGGTGCTTAATGATGGAAAAGAATCTTGAAGGAGCTGGACTTCCTCAAAAATTAGTCCAAGGACCTTTATCTTTGTTATCTTTGGTTAGCATCGAAGCTTTTTTGAAGGTGGATGCTATGGTCTGCTTTGAACAGCAATTGATCATAAAACCAATTGTGACGCTAGAGTGTAACAGCGCAGCTCATTAGCTTGGGTAACCCTAGAAATTTTTTTAGCAATTGACTGCACTTGGTAGGACAATGCATAACGACTTGATCGAAAATTGGGCCACGGCTTAACATCGAATAGAGCGGTCAGAAATGGAAAACACAGCCATTATCGAACTATTTCACCACTCGCACTACCGTCTTCTGTTTTCTGTCGCTTTTTCGTTGCATTGGAGTTTGGAATTACTGAACGGCCAGCCATTAGAAGCTTCACTTTAACCTGTCGTTTCATCGAACATTGAGGAGTTTTAGTTGCAAGTATAAATGTTCACAAACATCGAGCAAACAGTCTGTCTGTGGATCATGTGAAATGGTCGTCTGCTGTCGAGCGGTAGAGCGATAGAGAAAGGTTTAGATGGTTTAGATCACGCCTAACAAAGCAATTTTTGAATCGAAGCAAGTTCTGAATTAATTTATCAAGCATTCATCTACTTAAGATGGATGTTTATTAGAGCAATGTTTCTGATTTCACTTTAATTTCTTACAATTGTAAAGTCCCTATAATTGACTATTTATTGGATTGTTTCTATGCTTTTCTAGTACCAAAACCATTCAGGCAACTCTAGGAAATAGCAACATAACCAAATTTATCCGCTAAAGGTAAACCGCAAGGCGGTTTTAATCTTTTCTGCTTTGACTTACGAAATACTTCAGTTTGAAGGAATTAAGGTGGTCGGATATGCGGACGGTAGATATGGTTGACAGAAAATTGTTGTCTCCACAATGAAGTGAAATCATGCTCGCTCTAGGGAAGTGTAGTACCTGAGCCATCTTAGTATCAACTCCGAGCAAAACCGAACTGAAACTGATGCTATTTAAAGCCGAAACCAAAATATCCGACTTCACCCTTCCTCGCCTAACCGGCCAGCAATTCTATACCTGTTGCCCAGTGTTATATATCTGGAATTGATCCGGGATTTCAAGCTCAACTGGAAACTTAACGCATTGAACAACTGGTTAAGAAACCGTGCATATACAGCTTTCCACGATTGGAATAAAACCTTCGGCAAAAAATTAGCCCGGCAACCAAATCTATGGATGTACTTTCTGAATCTATATGCTTCCGGATACTGTCTGCCATCTGCAAGGCCTGTCGTCAAATCAAAAAATTTACAAATATAGCTCCGAGGGAAGAGATAGATAAATATTCCTGCCTTAAAGGCTATCGCCTCAGTCGATATTACTCCGAAACTAGTGATTAGAATGCAGAAGTGAGAAGGCGGCCTCACCTGATCCGTTTAAGGTTACCTTGAATGGGGCTCCTAGGCATAGCAACGCTTAAGTCTCCTCAGAACCCCGATTATAGACCAACCTTGTATGGAGACGGCAAGGCAAAGGAGCTGTGTCTTATCAAGAAAGATGCTATAGCTTGAAAATATGTTGTTATGTTTTCCCTGTCCGGAAGTAAACCTGCATCGACTATGCAAAGCTTTTGAAGGGAACCTCCGATTGAGTAATGTTGGATAGTAGGACATGGGTATATTCCAGTCTACTGTGTTTGCCAACTTTATAAAAAGCGGGCAATGACGACAACGTTCTACCTTGATCTTCACACGATATTCAACATACCGAGTTCAATAAATATTTGGAGTTCTTCTATCGATCATACTACTTCGCGGCAATCGATTTCAGGGTTACATCGAAGATCCCTTTGGACAGTGACAGTGGACAGGTCACCTCATAAAGTGGGGCAGTGCAATATCGAGATCATTGGCTGTGACGTTTCATGATTTCAACACCTTTTTTGACCATGATCCATCAGGAGTTCATTAAATAAATTTCCTGAGAACGAAAGAACGTTGGATACACTGTTTGAAAGAAATCCGTCACTGAATTAGCACAGTTTGAGGCGATTCAATTACAAAAATCAATACAACCGGTATTTGTAGACACTCAAAGCTGAAGTTGTAAAATTTGGGACATTGATGTATGCATTGTCCGAACAAAGAAGTCTGCGAAATATTGTCGGGATTTGAAAACTGTGCGTGACACTTCTCATACAACAAAAATGCTCGCTACCCGTTATTTGTTTATAAGAAATACAGTCGCTCAAAATTAACAACAGGTATTAAATAAAGATCAACAAATTAATGAGCCACTGCCACATTTAGAGATGCCAGATCTCAAAAATTAGCTGGCGGGACATTTTTGCATTTGAAGTGAAAAAACGTTTTTTTTTAGTTTACATTTTATTTGTTGTAATACGGAATATTTTGTTTAAGTAAAAGTCTTTTCATTCATATTTGTTCATTTTATGTTTTGGTTTCCTTTTTGAGTTCGGAGACCAAGACCACTGAACTACCATTATCAAACTCAGGCGCAGTTCACACTTAGTAAGTTATGATTCTAGCTAACTAGGGTTACCTAGCGCTATAATTTCTCTGTAAATATTATTAATTGTAATTTATTTTATTTGATAATGAAGTAATAATAGGGCGACAATTTGACGGGACAAACTTTCAGTGGGGGACATTTTGCGGGACAAAAGCTTTATAGTGGGACAGTCACGCACTGAGCGGGACGTCTGGCATCCCTAGCCACATTGCTAGACTTGTGCTCTTCTCTCGAATTAGCACTGATGGGAATAGTATCGGACAACTTTGTCGAGCACAGTTTTTTCTGATTTCTTATTTTGTTCAACTTTTAAAAATAGTTATTCTTATCAGTTTTTCATTTTCTTCGCAGAAAAATATCTGTCCTTCCTTGATAAGTTCGACGAATTGAGAAACACCAAGGAAAAAAGTTTGCATTTATATGAAGCATGTTTACCTACGATCTTCCCGGTATTAAATAAAAGACCAACTTTGGTGTACAGATGCCCAACAATTTCCGCCACTCAAGACTCAATGTCCTAGTACAAAACCCTTTTAACCTCGTCCCCATTAGCTGATGTTCCAATTCGTTCCTTTTACCTCATTAGTCACCCACAAGAAAATAAGTTATAAGAACTTGTAAATGAAACAGAATCAATAGGTAAATAAAAAAAAATAAAAAATCGATTGTCATGTCGCATCGATTTGAATATTACACCCACTGCCGCTATAACCTTTCACAAAATGTAAAGTCAACAATTAACTATGACGACAATAAGCCTAAGCTAACCACAATGTAATGTGCAACAATACATCTTCCCTCCCTCGCCTTCCTCCTTTTGTAGTGATTTATGTGATCTGTTGCAATCTTTTCAATCAGTTGCTACGAAAAATCGCAGTAAACGCAAGCCAAACAGAAAAAAAGGAAAAACTAAACACCATCGTCATGTTTTCGTCCTTCGTGAAATGGCCCGTCGTGGGACAAGGTCGTAGCATTTCCCTCGAAAACTGTTTTGCCACTAATCTCCATGACATCTGCCTTCGCAATTTGTTGTTGCAACCGACTATGGTGTCGTCAAATGCAAAAAAAAAAAAACAAATGGAAACAGAACAGCAACGCATTCCGTTTTCTACTCTTACATTGCGCGCCTGTTGCAATGCGATTTGATGCCCTAGCGTTACCCTCTACCACACGGCTGTACCTACCGCACGAACAAAGGTAACAAAAACAAACGCAGGACACGGCAATGGTACAAAGAAAAATTGTGTAGGAAATCCAACAATGCCTAGAAAGAGTGTGCAAAATCATGCACCGTTCCACGGCGTCGTCGTCCTCACAAAACATGACATCATCAAATTCCGGAAAAGGGACTCAAAATAATAGCGGGATGCATTCGGAAAATGCGCGTTTTTCAATCGCTATGTGCATTATTACAGCCACGGCCACTGCAGGACTGTAATCCATACTTAGGATTGATCACTGCACACAGATTGACTGGCGGGCAGAAAGTAAAAAAAAGAATAAGAGCGAGAGGAATACATTTAGGAAAACAATGGCCGTGTGGGATGTAGCTGCTGACATACCAAGGTCGAGCTAAGTGTATCGAACCGTTGCGGGATCAGCCAAAGGACCTGACGAACGATTCGCTCTTGTAAATTCTTCTGCTTTGGTTTCTCTTTTCCTGCTCAACTGAGCCTTTTGAGAAAATAAATGGACATTATCCTGCGATTAATCTGACAGTGTGTGGGCCGTGTCGTCAGGATGCATTCATGGTGCAATTTCCCAGAAAATAGAGCGCAATCACGCATCCTTTCCCTTCTTTTGTTGGTTTCTAATTGCCCTAACGCGGTGATTGCGATGATGACGCTACCGACGGTGGGGGTCGAAAATCCATACATTTTATGGGTTTCTTTCGTGTGAATTTGACTATTTTCCCATGAGGATTAAGGGGAATTCGATTTATGATAATTTATAGCGAAGCCGTGGAAAAAAAGGTATCGATGAGGACACAAACAAACTGGCCCCGGTAGGAGGATTTGCGATGGCTTTAAGTGTAGGGTGTGCAAAAATCAGCTGTCAGCTATGTCGCTTTGGTTGTCCTCTAGACGAACCACCATCAATGCTTTTCTTGGAGCATTTATAACGCTTCAACGGAACCCCCAAATGCTTGCTAAAAGGTGTTAAAATAATTCTGCTCCTAAATTGCTGTTATAGTCATGTGGAAATGTAAGGCGAGTTCCAAATTGCACTTGTCCTGCAGCCAATGGAGTTTGGAAAAGTGATGTCCTCGCTTGTGTTAAGTGATGTATACATTGAATATCTGTCTCAAAGGCTGCTCGAAGAATAATGTCGGTAAGTTGCCCTCACCAAAGGAATTTGATGATATAAAAAAAAAAATAGTTGGCGCAACATGTCCTTTCACAATTCACAACCATTCGTTTTGTGCGAGTTTTTAATTTTTGGGACGAATGAAAGGGATCTACAATTTGATGCCGAGTCCAAAAACGGCTAATTGAGAAGCTCTTTCATGACAGTTATACTCTCGGATGTTTGTCAGGCGTTCGCGAGAGGTGGCGCATTGTGAAAAAAAGATGGATTTTTGGATTAGTTTCAGGAATCGAACCTGGGGTCCAACACACTTACAACTAAGCCACTGCGCCAACCGATGACTACCAGCTACTTGAACTGATCTACCTATATTGAAGCTTTGTTTCCACCCTCTCCATAAGGAGGGCTCAATTCCAGCCCGAACAAAGGTCTTTGAAATGTCGAATAGATACTGGGGCTCTGAATTTGGCTTTTTATTTGATTGCATACTTTCAGTACGTAGGAAAGGTTTTCTGGGAGTACAACATTTTGGACAGCTTTAACAGTATGGCGACCAATATCAAGTCAATATGAGAAATATACAAAGACTAGCATATATAAGGAAAACCAGCGCGATAGAACCACACCCACAGCTGGACTGGAGTTCCTGATAGCAAGCAGAGGTCCTGGTAATAGCGGAAACGGCGCGAAAGGTGTCATTGTTGGCAATACCACGTAGTGATATTACCATTTTCATTGACAGCCAGGCGGCTATAAAAACAATCTCTGTCATTGACATCAAATCCAAGCTAGCTTATCGCTTCCGCGAAACTCTGCTGGGTCCCTGATGGACAGAGGGATAAAGCCGGCACTGAGAGGGTCATTGGTCTACAATGGATCATGATGGAGCACACAAGTCGGCACAAGTCTTCACTCTGCAATCTCAGAGAACGAGGGGAGCACAAGATTCGTATAAAAACCAATCACAGGTGGAAAGAACTAACGATCTGTGAAGTATCACGGAAGTTTTGGCCAGACTTCTACAGTTTGACAGGTCATCGCTGTCTAAGCTGATTAGGGGCCTTAACGGGACTTAACTTTCCAAGAAAGCACACGTTGCAATTAAATCTCCAACATGACGATATGTGTAGAGGTTGTGGAGACGGAGAGGTCCATGACGATACATCTCACTCACCGAGCCTCTGTCACTTGAAGAACCGAACACTTGGAAGTTATTACTTTTATTACGTCCTCACTGACCGTTTGATAGACTTTGTTATCCTTCCAGAAAAGTTGCCATGAGTTTCGGGAAAACAGAGAAGACAACTCGGAATCTTCTTTTCGGAACTCTGATTGTGTAGCCTCGTACTCCCTGTTTGCTTTATGGGATGTTGAATGTTGATTGCTGCCTATCTAGTTTTTTTGAACATGACTCAAAAATATTCTTGCAACCACCGTGAGGCGGGTTTTCAATAAGCGTCAAGGAAGTGTCACATAAGTTTGATAGAGGATCCGCTTAGTTCTGCTTTTTCGTCAAATATTCGGGGCAGAGTCACTTTATGTTACTGAACGGTCTTCGATTCAGGCTGTTCTATGGGTGCTCTTCTGTGGAAATTCATCCTCTTCCTATCGGGAATTAACTTAAAGTAGAGTAAAGCCGAGTCAAGTTAGTTCATCGTGATCAACAGTCATACTTTATGACACCTACTGCCGGACGATCAAAGGTAGGTGGCGAAAGTTAATAAGTCCTCTAAAATAGAAACGAGATCCTTCGTTAGAATTTAGGTCTTGTGTGCGAGGAGGGTGTCTGCAAGAGTGGCTTGAAAGTCTCTTCGAACCCTGGTTAACCAATTTTAATTAAAAAAAAGATTTCAGCTTGTATCCCCTGTCTAGCTTTTAAATGCTAAACAATGTCTTAGTTTTTTGATCAAATAAAGGGACCCAAAAATTAGGTATAGAGAGAGCATGTTGTCGGTCAAGAGGCCGCCTTTGCCCGTGGCCAGTGTTGCCACTAAAAAAATGAATCCGGTAAAATCTGACCAAATGACAGATTTTTTTTTAAATTCGGTTAGAGAATCCGGTCAAAACATAAAATAAGAATTTTTGACCAGAAGTCCGGTCAAAAATGGAATATAGTCATATACTTTAATTAAAAATGGTAAACAACAATGATGTAGTTTCTTAATGTTTCTAAACTAATCTTAAATGTAATAAAACAAAAAAACAAACAATTCATTCAAAAACTTTGCATCACAACGTTCTGCAGAAAAAGGAACTTTCCACTCCACTTCGGCGTTTGAAATTGGTAAAACCAACACCGAAATTGTAAAATGCTAAATCGTCTTTACTTCAGTCTTGTTTGAATGCACACACCCAGTCACAATTGGTGGGAGCATTCAAATGAGACTGCCGCGAGGAGTCGCTGTGTTCTAGGATTATTCACAATAAATTGGTTTCTGTATGAAATTGTGAGTGTGTTCGTTAAGTATGGCCAAGTGTCGTTCAAATTATACAAATCTATCCTTTATATCCAGTCATAGAACAATATTATTTTGCAGGTCAAAAAAAGGTTTTTCCGGTTAAAGAATTTTTTTCGTTTCGGTTAAAAATCGGTTTGACCGGGCTTCAACATTTTCTCTGGTCAGATGAAGAGATTTCGGTCAGATGTGACCGGAAGCAGGTCGTAATGGCAACACTACTGGCTTAAAGGGGAATTCTTTTAAGAGCATTTTCCATTAGAATTTCGCACAATTTTATTCCGAATGTCTTACTAAAGCATCAAAGATTTTGTTGGTTTTTGTTATCCCCAAAAGGAACAAATCCACAGGTCAAATCCGGGGACCACCAGTTTTGCTTAGGCATTCTCAAGCAAATAAGACCAGATGATGCTGCCGCCCCAAATGGCGTACCTACTATGCCGTTATCTACTCTACAAGGGTCTAGTGGTTTTTTATGCAACAAATGAGGGTTTCGGTGCCCTGATTAAGGCTGTTTGCCTTATAAACAAAGCCTATCAAGTCGAAATGTGCTGCTGCGTCACTCATAATGATTTGTTGTGAACAACAAATTTATTATGAGTCGTTTATTCTGATATGAAAACCACTACCACTCTCATTTCGCTGCTGTTAGCTGCTCCATAATAAATTGTAATCCAGTTTGATAGAAAAATTATGCTCTTGACCAGGAGTCTTAAATAGACAGTTCCAAGTCTTGGCCTTGAGTAGTTCTACGCGGATCTGTTGCGCGACCTATCTATTTATTCCTAAGTCGTCCTTAGAAGCGCTGCTCATGATTCGGATCCGATGAAGGCTCGAACTGCCATTTCGACGATAACTAATTCAGCAAAGCGCCTGGCTCCTTCATCCCAAGTAGAGATTCTCCACGACTTGGGAGCATTTTAAATATTACCTATTAAATAAGAGGCATACGTTTATTCAAATGCTTCCTTGCGCTTTCCAACCATATTTTCTCCTTTGATTACTGGTGACTTGCAGCTTCCTATCTTGGAATCCAAACAGCCTAGCAGCTCACGAATTTTTCCCAACAAATAACCAGCAAAAAGGCGCTCAAACGCCAATCTTCCGTTTGACGAACTGCCTTTTAGCGGATTTACATATCGAATTTGCATCTGAATATCTGTTCGATGAGATCAAAATCAGAAATCAAAAAATAAATCAAATTGCAATTGGATCGATTTCCGAAACACTAAGACTTACAACCTTTCAATTTGCAAAACCATGTCCCACGGTCGTCGTGGTGACAAAACGCTTGCGTAACAAAATCCTTGTTACAAATAATCAAAAAACAAATTTAGAAACAACCACCGCAACCTTATGGCTCGTACAAAAAGGTTCGAAATCACATTTGGCAAATCCTTTCGTCACGTTGATCAATCAAATCAATTTGACTGCTCAATTTCCGGAGGAATAACATGTCGTAATCCTGTCACCTTCTCCCCTGCAAGGATCTGCTTAATCGGAATTCAATTAAATCACGCAACCAAAACATTCGCAAGAACTGCAAATTCAATGATAAATTCCACCTCATTGGTTGTGAATGGTTCTTTAAGGATCGGTTGCATGGCTTTTCACGAAAAGTAATTATTTCACGAGTAGCAAATGCGAATGCAAATCGCACGCCTGTCAAACAGAAGGGGGTATCAATTACAAGCAATATTTGATTGAATGACATGTTGTGTGTCCTCAAGTGAGTCTCTCAAGAAGGCGATTCGCACAAACATTACCATATCTTGGCCCTCAGTTTTGTCATACTTTTGTCACATGGAGAGGGTATGAACTCATTTCGCTAAAGTCACACAGTATCCATATTCGAACTGTTTGACGGTGCTCACCTTTTGGAAAGTTCCTATCGATAGGGGTAATCAACATGTATACATACTTTTCGCAATGTCACCTTCGGCTGTATGCATAATGTACCCATTGAGTAACCCCTGGAGTTTGCTTTCAACTTTCGCTTCTCTCGTTCGTTTTTGTCAATCAAGTGGTGGTGTGTCCTTTTTGGCTTATTGTTGTAATGAACGCGACTTTCGATATAAATGAAGCGGAAAAGAAAACAATAGCAATGGAAGGCATGAAAGTCGTGCAGCTTATGTGCGTACAAAGGGATGTTTCCCGAGAAAGGAAAAAACACTAGAAGGCCAGCGAAAAGGACATACATTGATGAAATCGAATCCATTCATCGTATGTACTTGGCCTCTATGCACGCTTAAGTATATATTATGTTTGTTGTTTGAATGAGCGAGCGATAGAGCTGTTTAGGAATTTATGGCGAGCGCAAGGACATCGCAATGAACAGCTGCAGTAGTTTTTATAATTTTCTGTTGCTTCGAAGGAGTGCAACCGCGTGAATTTTATGCAAGGACATACGTGTGAACTGCTACGGGTTTGCTTTTCGTCCTAATTTGTGATGCCATGAGAATTCTTAGATGTAAATTGGCAGAAGTGATTGAATCTTATCAATTTCGAGTGACCGACCGAAACGATGGTCGAGAGGTCTACAGTACGAGGTCCTTCTGTCAGGTCCTACAATCTCATCTACTTTGGTGACTGCTGGATGCCTTCTACATCGACTGGGTCGTATATAGTTGTCTCATCATATTAGAAGATCATACTCCCTGGAAGGTCTTTGGTAGCGGCTTAGAGTGGTCCGGGTTATATTTTTTGACCGAGGCACTTCCTCTTGTACAAGGTGGCAGCAGATGAATTCCTTAAATGGAATCAGCCGTGGATTCTACTATCCTAAGAACTATTTTACTATCGTAAGGTATGTAAGATTCGACTTCTTGAAGCTAGGGTATTGGATAGAAATGGTGAAGAATGTTTAGCGAGGGAACGACAATCATACGACAATAATGATGTGAAATGGAGCTAAGATAAGAAAGCCCACTATAAGCCAGCAGTCTAGTCTGTCAGAATGTTCCACCAGAAGCCAGATTTTAAAAGATTTTCGCAATGATACTCGTCCCGGGCAGAACTATGCAAATACGATGGTAATACGGTAGTACATTCACACTTTGTGCTGAGGATTTGATGAGGACACTTCTACGTCATCCTAAAAGGCGGAGACTGTCAACTATCCGCTGTCGGGCATAGTATGTATGATCCGTTCATCCTGGATGATTGAAAGCCAAGATTTTCGTCCGCCCGACTCAAGGTAATGCTTGCGTTGGAAATTTAAAACAAACTCTTTGAACAGAAGAACGCAGTCGTGAATTTTAGAGGAGCTTGGCAAAACTACCAGACTGTTCCTACAATTCCTACAACCAACAGAGCAAAGACATGGGGAGGGCTAATAGTAACCAAATGTATTATTCTACGGAAAATTAGGATTAAATACTAATAGCTCTTGCTAAGTTTTCAGGAAGCTTATCTTCGATTGACTGTTGGAGCAGGGCCATTTAATTCAGGGCATAGGAAGCACGCTGCCAAAAGCCATAGCTTTTATTAATTAAGGCACTAGACCTGAATCCCTACTGCAGAAAGGACCTCGCTCGAGTTCGGTAAGGACTGTGAATATCTGTTTGAGGGTTGACGTTTCAGAATCACATCCGGCACATCGAAGAGAGGCATTGTAATATTTGGAAGGCCTCAGGAAAATAGTCAGTACTGATAAAGTTTGCAACGAAACTGTCAAAATTCCCATCAAAACCACCTACTAAAAGATTGAATATCCTCCTCAGTATATAAAGGGTTTTTCAACGGGGACGCTACAAAAGTAGAGCGACAGGGACAGCAAACGACGCCGAATTTCTTGCCGCTGTGTTGACATTTCTCTTCAGTAAGGCTTTGCCATTTCATGATGGAAAGATACACGAGCCAACAACGAGTCGAAATTATTAAAATTTACTACCGAAATTCAGAGTCAGTGGCCTCAACGTTAAGAGCGCTACGTCCAATTTATGGTCGTCATAATCGTCCTAACAGATCAACAATTGAGCGTCTAGTGGAAAAATTTGAATCCACAGGCACAGTACAAAATGTTCCCGTGCCAGTGAGACAAAGAAGTGCCCGTAGCGTCGAGAATATTGCTGCCGCTGAGGCTTCAGTTGAAGAAAGCACAAATGTGTCTCTCACACGTCGTTCTCAAGCGTTGGGCATCTCTGTGACGTCGTTGTGGCGAATTTTGCGAAAAGATCTTGGCCTACATCCTTACAAGACTAATTTGACGCAAGAATTGAAGCCTTGAAGCTTGACCACCAGAAGCGTCGTATGTTCGTGAATTGGGCTGAGCAACAACTTGAAAATGATTCGGATTTTCATCGAAAAATCATCTTCAGCGATGAGGCTCATTTCTGGCTGAATGGCTTCGTCAATAAACAAAATATGCGGTATTGGTCAGGCAGCAATCCATACGTACTCCATGAGTCATCATTGCATCCCGAAAAAAATTACGGTTTTGTGTGGTTTATGGGCCGGCGGCGTCATTTGGCCGTACTTCTTCCGTGATGATCAAGACAGGCACGTTACTGTGAATGGGAATCGCTACCGTTCAATGATAACCGAATATTTTTGGCCCCAATTGGATGATATGGACTTGGAGGACATGTGGTTCCAACAGGACGGCGCCACAAGCCACACAGCGAATGTCACAATCAATTTATTGGAAACCAAGTTTGGAGAACGTGTTATCTCTCGAAATGGTCCAGTCGCTTGGCCGCCTCGGTCGTGCGATTTGACGCCGTTAGACTATTTCCTGTGGGGCTACGTCAAGTCTATGGTCTATGCCAAAAAGCCAGCGACGATTGGTGAACTTCGTACGAATAACGAACTTGAAATTGCAGCAGTATCGGCCGATTTATGCTTGAAAACCGTCGAAAATTGGGTTCAGCGTCAGGACTTCTGCAAGCGTGCCCGTGGTGGCCATGTAAAAGAAATCGAGTTCCATACATAATGGCATCGAACGTACTTTCACAGGAATAAAGAATTTCATTGATATCCAAAACCGTTTTTGTTTTATTTTTACTTTTGTATCGCTCTTATTGAAAAACCCTTTACTATCTATCGGCTAGCACCCCTTTTTCCGATTCATAAATGTAAGCAGATAAATAGCTTTAAGATGGATATTCTTGCCCAAAATATAGGCCAGAGCATGGAGCTTCTTATTTGAGAAGCAACAAGCCTCGCCGTAGTACATATAATCAAGCGATACAGTATAAAGCATTTGTTGAGGTCCAGGTCCACCCCGGACTGTAGCGCCACCAAAACAAGTAAGTAAGAAGCAGTAAAGCATTAATTCCAAGTGTACTAAGCCCTCTTTATCTTTGTAGGTAGCTACTGCCCCGAAGACTGCAGTTGGGATATCGTTTTGCCCTCGCAGTCTTAATAGTATCTGCCTGAATACAAAACACATAACTTAGTTAAAGCGTATCCGACACCAGATTTCGTTGACACTACCGTAAGGGTAGATAATCAGGG
This sequence comes from Cheilosia variabilis, assembly GCA_951230905.1. NCBI lineage: Eukaryota > Metazoa > Arthropoda > Insecta > Diptera > Syrphidae > Cheilosia > Cheilosia variabilis. Next base: position 48,497,660 of record OX579676.1, read on the forward strand.
TCTTTTTAGGTCCCTGGACATAGGGTCCTGAAAATGAAAAGTCCGACGAAATGGCTATAAAAGGTTAACAATAGATCTCAGTCAATCAAGCCATCACTCTGTAGTGTCCGGACTGAAGGCGAAGTTTACGATTCGAATGAGAGGAGGTGGGATGGAAATTATATGAACCAACAACTTTTGCTGTTTAATCGGATATCGTTGACTAAGTTTGCTGATTCATTGATGGGTCATACCTTCCTAAGAATCGGTCCACAATAACATTAAATCTCAATGATGACGATATACACAGAGGTTGCTGAGGGAGAGACTTATACGAAGATGCAGATCCCTTTCTCTTTCATTCTCCTAGTCTCTGTCGCATGAAATACCGGACACTTTGCTGCTTCAAAAACGTTCAAGAACTGATTTCTCAATATGGACAGCCTTAGAGAACATTTGGTTTCAATGTAGGAGGGAGCAAAAAATTCTCGGAACGCCAAATTTTAAAAAGGGGGCAATTAAGAGTGAACAGCACGCTCCCCGGTTAGGCTCCCTGTAATTCTTTCTTATGGATTTTTTGGAAACCTGCGTATATGTCAACCGTTAAAGGACTCTACAAGGCCTCAATGCCAACAAAATCGGATATCGGTATCGATATCACTGGTGAGACAGTAGGAGCCATACTCAGGGAAAAATAGAGATAAAATCAGGATAATCAGTTTCAGATTAAGCCTATCCGTTGAAGAATGTCTGTTAAGGTCGGAAATTTGTAATCCAATTACAAAAATCTTACTTTGAGTATGTTTTTTGATTAACCATTAATTCTTATTTTAAGATTGTTCTATAACAGCATTAAGAACGTGTAAGGATAAATTGAGCCCAAAATAATTTCATTCGAAGAATGCAACAGCTTGATTTTAAGTCATTGTAAACTTTGTGGCGACGTCCAATAACAAAACAACAAAAACTAAGAACCTGAACGCCAGACGTCAGATCGTTCTGGACGTTAGAATCGGCGACGGCGACACGTGGTGGGAGCGTTCTTTGGTGGCGGCCCGCGGCCTTAATTATATTTGCTTGTGTGCATAGTTCATTGTTAATTAAAAATAATAAAAGTTGTACAATCTCATAGTTAAAAATAATTATTTTTTTATATGGGTACCAACCCCATAACTAAATTAAGCCTATTTATTCTTAAACATAACGCAATAAAAAATGTGTAAGCTTAGATTATGCTCAAAATCACCTTATTTTTCACCTTTTTCGCAGCAGCAAGAATCATGCTCCCTAAAACCCTCTTGAAATAAACTTACAAAAATTAAATAAGAACAAATTATACTTATATTAAATTATTTGCGGAATACTTCAAGAATGTCATATCCCAATTAAGATTGCACACTTTTATTAGTCGAATTTACTATCAACCCCGTCACTTTCCTGTTTTAAGAAAATAAAACAATTTATTTTTTTAAAAATCATATTTATTTATTGAAACAAAAATGCTTAAATGGACATAAATCTAAAATGGACTACTAAAATCAGAAATATTTTAATATTATTAATTCCACCATATTTTTTATCACATGCAGTTTTACAATTTTCCACTGTTTTATTTTTTGAGAGAACATTTGACTACGGAAACACGGAAGCTGTACGAGATATCAATCGAAATGAATGAACTTTTTTTATCCATCATGGAAGTTTTACATTGCGCGGCTTGATTGGAGAATATAAATTGGTATATCCTGATCGTTTAGATCTAATTGGTATGCACATTAATCCATCATGCAAGATTATGATTATTATTGGTTGGATAGCATAATTCTTGTTCGATCCTGTATGATTTTAATATTGCATAGGCTTGACTTAATAATAAAAAGCTTGATTTTAGATTTTTGTAATTGTTTTAAGAATCATTCGATTTATATTGAGGTTCAGCACGTACGAATTAAGAAAATTAAGAATAAGCCTGATCGGACAAGAATCTAGCTTGCGATATTTTCCTGAGTGCCATGACAAAAAAGTCAGAAATCAGCTTGGGGGTCGCGTCACCTACCTGATATTTTTTTTCAAAACTCTGCTTAAATGACCATAAATATGTACCTACCTTCATTTTAGAAGAAAGTAAAAAAAGTTCTGATTCATGGAATGAGTTTTGTTGCCTTTTGAAGAAAGGAATTTATGTTGCCGCACCCTGTAACGCAAGGCAGTTAAGTCATTTTCCACATTTCTCTGCGGCAAACGAAATCGTGGATGTCTCCCTATTCGAATTGAAAATGTCAGTTACACTAACAAAACACAGAAGTGCGCGACCACGGCCATGCCAAGTCCATAAATATTGCACTTGAGTGTACATCTCCGCGTTGGCAACGATGTCTTATATATTATTTGCGGGACGGAAACGGCGTCCGTCCATTTTTCAGCCCCCATATAAGGTGCATACCGCATGCAAAATAAACATTCTCACATCTACATACGTTGTTTATCGAATGGTCAACTTCTGTAAAATGGAATCGATAATCTTCGATATATGCGCGATATACAGAAAGCAAAAACCCATAGCGACAGTTGACGGGAGCGGTTTTTTTATAGTATACGACCACCATCATACTAACAACAAAAGACTATCGTGTTTGGTCGCTCGGTGGTGTACATACCCCAGGATGGCCGATCATCCCGATTCAAATGTATCTTGAAATCGTCATCCACCCATATGCGAGAAGCACGAAGAATTCGCCACCCCTCGCCTTGGTCTATGTGCGCAGATTGACATGGCACAAGCATTCTAATCTAAAGTGGAAGAACCTCATGCCTCCACCTGCCACTCGACATCAACTGTCCAACGCTGAGAAAACGGGAATTTTCACCCGAAAAAAAAAGAAGAGAAGAGAGAAATCCACTCAATCCACCGCCACCCCCAGGTCGACCGTTCACATGAAAACTGCCCAAGTTTTCCCTTCTGGTGATATATGTACACATGTGCTGTAGTCGGACATACAGACATAATATATATCGCGACAGAGATGTGTGTGGAAGAAGGCAGCGAACCCACGACAAAATATCCACTTTCATCTTATTCACGTCTCCCGCTAAGGGATGCCACGTATTGGGACGGCTAACGAATTCGACGACCACCACCAACACCACCACCACCACCACCACGTCGGCGGCAGCGACAACGACGACGGCGGCGGGAGTGGCTCTTGTTCTGGCGACTACGGCGATGGCCAAATGGATCCCTGAAGTTTTCACTCCAATCCTCGGTATGGGTCAGGTAGAACTTGGCTGACAAGTGTGGGAGTTGGATGGCATGGTTTGGACGTGTGAGTATGTATAATAGGTTAGCCCCCACCACGTTTGAATTTCGCGAAAATTGACAGCACATCCCCCCACGGAATGAAATGGAGACGACGTTTCCAGGACAACAGAGAGGCTGTCTATACAGGACACACAGGACACAGAGCATTAGTTAGTGGCGGGGGCCAAGGCGCAAGTATCCGTGCAGGCCATCGGCATCGACATCAGCGGCAGCAACAAAAACAGCGAAGCACATACTCGCACGACATACTATACCCTACACACTCGTATGGAAGTCGAAGAAGAAAAGCGAAGAGCATTTCGAGGAGGCAAAAGCACCACAAGGCGGGTGATTAAGAGGAGCGAAAAATATATACGAAAGGACGACCACGACCACGACAACGACGACGACAACGCGAAATGGGTTTGACAGCGCCAGGACTTGGTCCATTATCCCCGCAAGGTTTATTCATTGTGGCGCGCGGTGGTCGTTGAATTTTATCCGCAGTGATGCGAATGACTTTTGTGATGTGAAGAGGCTAAAGTCTATCTATTCAGCCATCGATGGAAGGAAAGTGGTGGTGGTTGCTCCGGATGGCCACCCCACCTCCTGATGTCTCCCTTTTTATACCTTTGGTGTGGATGAGTTGCTGCTGGCGTCCCATACGTGGGGTTTGTTGGAACCAACCATAAAGTTCAGCAATAATAATTGGGGGGCGAGTTTTGGCGTCACCGACCTTATCTTCATCCCTGTTTTTCGTCGTCATCGTGGTTGTCAATTCACCCTGCAGCGTCAACAGCGAACATTTCATCTCGCTGGCAACAATCGATTGTGAAATCAATTCCCCTCTGCGGCAGGATGGGGCTTGAAGCAATACTATAAATCGCGGGTTGTAGTCCTGGCGAAGATATCTACCGCGAGTTTGTTTTGAGGGATACATATTCGTTGTGAATGTTCTCCTATTAGACCAAGAGCCCGCAGAAAATTTTGTCTGCGAGATATGACCGAAAAAAATAGTAGATGAGTTATAGGACGATGTAAGGCTGATGCTGTCAACCAAAGCCTTGCAGTTATTGGTCGCAGCTTTAGTGCGTAATTCTGAAAACCCATGTTTTTCTTAAACTGAGATAACGGATATAACCAAACCAGTCAATGTTAGCTTTTTTATATACAGATTATATTGTTTATTCCATCGCCAATATGTAGGTCCAAGACGTTTTAAGAGCGACCAGACTTGTGCCAGACTATTTCAAAATCGTAAAAAAGTGTTTTTTTTTTTGTTGTAATAATTGATATAACCAATTGAGATTTGCTTTAAAAGATAGATAATCCATCCCTGCTAAGAATTATGAAGGTCCAAAACCTTTTGAACGCGGCCTTTTCTATGCAAGACGTTTTCAAAGCTTTTGCACCCACTCACAAGACGCTCACATTTATATAGTAACTACTTAAGAACTATTTAATTGAACACATTATTTCTTGTTATAATTCGCACCCAAAAATAGCTGTGGGATTTAGGGCTAAATGAAGAACTGACAAGCTGCGATGGTTTTTTTTTTGGCTTCACAACTTTTTAAATGTTCTGTTGGTGGCCACATTCAATTGCTTATTTTAGAAAATCCACTGCGGAACAGTTCTAAACAGTTCTTTTATTGCGGCAAAAGCGGATTGCAAAAGAGCCTAATACACCGAAAGAAATCCCTTTGTAAAATCAAACACAAATCTTTTTTGAAAATGCGTCAACCAAGGAACGTTGTTATTTTAACAAAGGTGGCGTGATTCATTTTTTTTTATCATAACGTTATATGATAAAAATTCCTTCCTTGAATCAACAACCCCGTTGTCAACTTTGTGTTAAATCAATCACATAACGTATTTAAATAACAATCTTCGTGTTCTAATGTTTCAGTTCTCAAACATCATAAACGTTTTTAAACACCTTCTTACCGTTATGATATAGACATTGTAAAAGTATTTGTTTTAATATGAAACTGTTGAGTGTAGAATTTTTTGTATTTATTTATCAACAATCGTGTTGTTTTTTATTATTTAAAATTAAGTACGATCATTGTTAATTAAACACGTTCACCATTTTTGCGCGTGATGTTTTAAACACAAAGTTTGAGAACCGTAATGAGAGGAAATTGTTTTCCTGCAATTCATTTTCAAACGATTACAGTCATGGGAGTTGCTAATTGCTTTAATACGTTATGCCAGTACAATATTTGTGATCATTTAATAATTTTCATTGCTGAAGTCTGCGGTCACAAGGAAAAACCGCTAAAGTCTGTTTTACTCATTTTTTCAGGAGAGCAGTTTAAAGTTTTTGACAAACGCGTGAAATTCCAAGTGACTCTATTGACTTTAGTGACTGAAGGTGTTAGGTTTTTTAAAATTGTGGCTACTGAAAAAAAAAATTACAAAATGTGGCCACATATGTTACAAATTGTCAATACTGATTTATTCGAACACAATCGTGATACCTTAACAACTGTGTATGCTTGATTTTTTTTTTATGATCGATAAAAGGCTGATTTATCATGGTATCACGTTTGTTGTTACTTAACCATTAAATCAAATCAATCAATCAATTAATATTTGAAACAATCAGGAACATTATTCAAAGCAATCATTTCAATGATCTTTAAAAAAAATTGTATCAACGCCGCCTTAGTTGATTCAAACATGGCTGTTCAAAAAGCATTCTTCTTTTCGGAGATCGTGCAAATAATATAGTTATACCCATGAGGGCCATCCAATTCGTAAAATTCGTACGAAAACGCTATTTTTAGCCAATTTTAAACACTAACTTCTTGCGTATCCCATCCCCATGTCAGGTGAGCATGTGCAAATTCCAAGCGATGTTGCTTTCTTGCGCTCCGTGGGGTCTTTTTTTTGATATTACAAGTGTTGATTACTTAAAAAATTGAAATGACTCGACGGATAGTTAATTTGCAAATTCTTTGATTTTAAGTGAGCAGAATTTGATGACATTGTTATTTTTTCGCTCATCCTGCGGTGACAAAGCAGCCTTGGTCCGTCCTTTGTGGTTTTATCCATATGAGGCAGTATCTTTTTCGAGCTGCATGATCACTCCGTCCAATTTTTTTTTTCGCAATAAATTACGCATTAAAAAATCTTCCGATTGGTAGGCGTCAATTTTATCCGTTTCTTCAAACGCTAACAATTTTACACCAATTTTCACTTTGAATGAAATACGCACCCTTGTTAAAGCATTTGAGTCAAATTCTACAAATTTGCAATTGAGTCAAATTCGCGTAGCCGTAAATTACCCACAAACCAGTGTTCTTATATATCGTGGGATTTATCCCTTTTTGTGGGAATTTCGATGTACGAAAAGCCTTCCATGGGATAAAGGGAAAATGCGCCAAATCGTGGGATTTTCATTCAACATTGAAACCATAAATTGTTGGTGAAATTCTATCAAAGCACCTGTATTTCACCACGATAATCAACACACTGAATGTCCATAAAAAACAGCTCATGTAAATCGTCTTTTATCAAAATGTTCTAGTACCAAAAAATAATTATAGCAGTGTTACAAATTGCGGTTTTTATACTAAAGGTTAATTTAATGTGATTTTCTTTCCGTGTAATACAAATTTTACTTTTAAAAATTGGATTTTGACGCAAAAAAGTATCGTGGGATTTTAAAAGGGAATTTGAGTACGGTGAAAAGGGAAAAAGGGAAAAATGACCACGCTTCGTGAGATAAATGAAGAGAGAGTGCTAACAACACTGCCACAAACTAAATTCACCAATGCGTCTAATTAAATCAATCAAACAAAACATGGTCTTGTTTTTACATGACGACAAAGAATAAAATAACCGTATAACAAAATCATCTCAGAGAACTGCAACTTAATCCTTTATCTGATGAAAAGTAATAAGTCATGTAATGAGTTGTTTCCACCCCACATGACTCCTCATCAATGTCACATGAGACGCGTCCAATTATATTTTTGACTACCTACTACCTACGTAGTCTGCATAATTCCGTCATTCTTTTTTTCAATTTTCGCGTAACCATAACACCTAACACCCTTTAGTCCATATTACAATCGGAAGCAGAATAGCAATCACTGTTTACATACCCCAACCCCGTAGCGGGAAAAAAAACCCGCTTTATCCGCGCTGTCATACTCACACCGCGAGAACCAGATGGACACACGTCGCAGATTCCACGGCATGCTCCTGCTCACATATCAAAGAGATGAATGGGTAGCAAGCTGCGAAAAAGGATATTTTCCCATTCAAATGTCATATGCAAATGTGAGATCATATACGCAAGTGACCTTTACCTGTCACCGCGCCGCTTGTTGGTTCATGTTACCTATGGCGTCCTTGATACTTTGGTGGCTGAACGAGTGCGTCGCTATGTGTGTGCTTTTTCGGGGGAAAAACAATTTTCTCTCAAATTGGGGTGTCGCTCCGCGCTCTAATTTATGCGAACATTTCGAATTCCTGCTGTGCAACACGTGGCCCTTGGTCTGTTCGGCAGGAGCTGTGTGATAAATCGGCGCGCGAATACGCTTTTTTATATCTCTCGACACGGAAACAGGATTTGTTGGACCAATGTTTGCGTACACACAGCTGTAATTGATGTGTACACGCGATATAGACTGGTTTAAATGAACACGGTGTATACCTATATGTAGGGTATACTTGCGGGAAGCTCTTCAGACTGTAATTGAGCTGTAAATGATTTCGTGAACGTGCCAAGAGGAAGGTGTGGGCTTGTTTTTGTTCGCTTAATATGGTGTGTTTATCCTTTTTTATCAGCGAAATTTATTTAAACCTGTCAGAAGGTAAAAATGAAGTACTTACATGTAAATTGGGCGTTTGATTGCGAAATGACTTACTCGGTATGTGATGAACATATTTAGAGATGCTGGATATATTTAGATACACGTTAGCATAAGGGGTTACCAAAACGGATTTCTTTTGTGTTCCATTGAGCAGCTTTATTCCCTATTCATTTATTAAACGAATTTTGTTTGTTTTATTTATTGTTCGCGATTTGACGGTAAAGTGTTTTTCTAGCTATTTTCTCTTAAGTTGCTCAAGTGGGTTCTACTGCACATATACCTAAGAGCCTATGACTGATCGGTCGCTGTATGATGATTTTATTTCAGTGGGCGGTTCAGCCCAAATAAATCAATTAATCGTATATGGTGACAATCGATGTTATATTTTAACAGTTCATGTAACATGAATTGTTAGTACCAAAACAATCGCTCGCAATAGATCCTCATTTCAGAGGTCGTAGGTATATTGTCGAGCTTGGTTTTCTTCTTTTCCACTATTCCTTAATTTGACTGGCCCTTCGTTAACTTTTTGTGTTGTGATCAGGGATGGAAAAGTCGATACAATTGTATCGAATTCGATACAAATGAGTTTGCTCTAGTACAAAAGTACAATTGTTTCAAATTCTCTTGCAATTTGTAATGCTTTTCCTAAGAAAACAATTAAAATAATCGAGATGATGATATCTTTATTTCATTTTGGTAGACATAAACAAGAAAATTAATATTCAAAATTACTTCCTGAATTTGCTAGAGTATTTTTCATCAGAAGCAGTTGTGTCCAAGAAAATCCAGTCTTATATTAAATAAATTTTGTTTTTGAATTTTTTCCTAATGAAAAAAAAAGAATATTCAACAAATTAACAATGCTTAAAAATTCAGCAATTTAAATATTATTCAATTTAAGAATTTTGAGCTGAAGTAAATTCAATTAAAAACGAGTCTAATGAGCTAATGTTTGAAAATATTTATAAAATTGTTCAAGCCGTTCTCGGTATTCCTCATCAGCAAATTTCGAAAGGATTTTTTGATTAGAAGCTCATCCTGTTCTAAGTTTCAAGTTCAGGGCAACATTTTGAAGATGAATGTGCAAATTGAGAGTATAAACCCTGAAGAGCTCATGGATTAAAAATATAAACAATTTTTTTGTAGTTATTGTAGTATAGCTTGGCTATGAAGTCATTAATGTTTCGTTAATGTCTTATTAATTTAGTTTTGTTTATGTTTTTGAAAATTAAATATTTGGAATTCACTTATTTCACGATCTTACAACAGTTTTCAGTACAAATCGAAAATAGCATTTTCCATCCCTGGTTGTGACTACACAACAATAAATATTATTATAATAAAAGTATCTCTACCTAAGAATAAATGTTGCACGCGCTGCATTTTATAATATCAAATGACTTGATGCACCACGCGCCATTCGCGTTCTAAGCATAACTATCGCATTCTGAATACGCATGCGAAATGAACCGAATGGCAAATTATCATTTTTGTAAAATAGGTAAGCATTATTTTAGTATATAAGGTAGTTTAAAAAATAAAGACATGAGTTATGAAAGCAACTTTATGTTGACTTCCCCCCACCCGAGGTAAGGGGTCAATAAAAAATTAATATAAAAGTTTGTTACCATCGCCTCGAATTTTGTTGTCCATCAATGGCATGTCGAATTCAGTGGTAGGGGAAAAAGGACAGATTTTTAATATTTAAAACCGTTTGCTGTAAACGTAGGTATTTTTTTCATATTTTATAAAAAATGTCTGATAAACGAGAACGTGTATGATTACAACGTAATTTATGTTTTTTTCAATACCTATATTTTCTTTTTATGTGTTTCCTCGCATTAACTTTTAAAGACTATGCGCCTATGCGAATTATTTAAATAAACTAATTTAATTTAATAAATTTATACCTAACAATTTCTTTTTTTTATTACTTTCTATTAATAACCTGCTAATTTATTGTTTTGTAAATATAACATTATTTTTCCATAATATTAACACTAACTTATTGTTTCATACTAACTTTATATAAATAACGAACTTTTTTAAATAAAAAAATAAAAATTAAATAAAATAAATACAGCATTTGAACACTTTTCTCTTAATTTTTTCAAATATTATGTAGGCAAGCAGATTTGTAGGGGAAATCTTACGTGGGTAGGGAATTTTTGGACCCGGGGTAGGTTTTTTTTTTTTTATGTGTAATAACTGGTCGCACTGGGCAGAGCAATGGCGCTCATAGCTCGCATCAGCTGACCGTGTAGCATTTACATTCTCACGTGCACGTGCACCGCGGTATTTGTGTGTTTTGATCAGTGTATTAATGTAAATGTTCTTATTCACTTGATCCTGATCGATAACGATACAGCTAGTGAGTCAAATAACCCGGTCAACGAGGGAATAACCAAGAATAGTGCGAAAATATCCGAAGATGAATTAATTTTACGCCATAAGAGACAGAATGCTGAGAGAGTTCGTGCTTATAGGGAAAGGAAAAAGGTTCTTGGTGAGTTAGTTTAAAATATGTCTTACTATTTGAAATGTTCTTTTACCAGTCAATAAATTTAAATTTTGAGTTCTTGAATTTTTTTTAACTCATTTCATATGAATATTTAATGAAGTATTTTAATTTTTATCCGGTCCGTTCAATATATTTCATTTTATTTAGGCCTCCAGTCATCTTCCCAAGCCGAACTACACTCTGAGCCGCCGGATAAAAATTAGTAGCCTGATAACAGATACCATTCCGAGTACTAGTAGGGGTGCAGCGTCGAGTCCTGAGATTAAGAACGCAATTTTAACACTCTAAATCGAATAAGTTTCCGAAAATTTTAAGTTTAATGTCTTAAAAAGTTTCACTTGCTCAATGTTTTTTTTACTCAGATTTACATTTTGAGTGTATTAAAGATTGCGAAAAGTTGCAATTTGGCACTTTTTTCGAGAGCCTGCCACAATTTTTTGTTATTTCTCTTCAAAAAATGTTCACATGCTGTTATTTCCAAACAAAAACCTTTGAAATGTGTACGCAGTTGCCTATTATAAAACTATTATTAATAGGGCAATACCTGTAAAATATCGTTAAAAATTTCTAAATAAGCTATTCTGCTTCAGAAAGGCAGTTTTTTTGCTCATGGCCCTTTTTCTTGCGACTTTTCAGAATTATGCAACGGTGACACATTTTCGTGAAAACGAAGCCGACATATTGTTTTGTACACTCCAATAGAAAGGTGCAGTTTAGCCTGAGTCAAAAGCCATAGTTTTGTGACCGTAGTTGTTTCATACTTATAATACGACGGAGGCGGGCTATGTATAGTTGGTTAAGGGTTTTCGATCCGATGCTCACTGGGCGTAAGTTTTTTTATTTCGATGCTGAACTACACTATCACAGACACAAAGCAGCAGTCACATGTTTCTTCTTTGATTTTACTGACCTTTGCAATAAACTATCAAACTTTTATTTTGAAAACCCAGTCATCGATATCTGCAGCTTGTAGGCGATTTCCTATACGGATACAAATACAGCATGGGGAAGACGAAGAGGCTCATTTTCGGGACTTGGCACCTTTGTTAATAATCAGATATGTGGCATATCTTTCTTTGAGCTCGCGACACCGACACGTCTGTACAGCCTTGCCAACCACTTTTGAAGAAAAAATGCCTAGCTTGAAAAAAAAAAAGATGCATTTTCCAATAAAATAATGCCTAAAGTAATTTTTTTTGGTAAAGTGGAACAATAAATCAAAAATTAAACACAAACATAAACATAAACAAATAAACAAAAACAATTTGTATTTTGTATTGTATTGTATTTTTTTTTTTGGGCAATATTTTCTTTAAATGTTTAATAAAATAAAAAGTCGGTAAAAAGAACTAAAAACATATTTAAAATAAAAAAGGTGCATTTTTGAAAAAGAAAATGAGCCTTAAAAGCCTTAACTAATGAAATAATGCCTAAAAGGCATGAAAACGAAAAGGCCTTAATTGGCGTGGCTGCTTCTGTATATCAGTAAGAGAAAGAGAAAGAAAAATGACAGATAAATGACTCATCTGATGATGGAAAAGTAGAAGAAGAAAGAAATAGAAAAAAAACAGAGAAAAATGTAATCTTTTGACTAGAAGTGGGGCCACGGGAATCGTGGTTTAACGAGAGTTAGACAAAGGGAAAGCTTTCAGTAGTGCTGCTATCATAACCTAAGTATTAAATAGACCAATAGACCACCATCCAGCCATGCCAACTAAGCCTTTTTCATACCTTTTAGGCATTATTTCATTAGCTGTTTTTTTTCAAAAAGGCATATTTATCTCTTTCAAATATTTTCTAAATTTTTTTATATTTCATTTATTTTATTTATTTATATAAATATTTCTACACATTCTTAAAAAATCTTGGCCAGAAAGAATTTTATGTGTAACCTCGGGCTTAAAATGTGCTTCCACCTTCAAACTCTGCCCATTTGACGAACAATTTATCTGTCAATCTTTACAAATATTTCCAGCTTCGACTTCCAGTTCCAGTAAGTGGAATGCAATTGGAAACAAATTTGAAAGCTGTTTATTCTTTTTATTTTTGTGCTTAATTTTTGATTTATTGTTCCACTATACCAAAAAAAATTATTTTAGGCATTATTTTATTGAAAAATGCATCTTTTTTTTTCAAGTTAGGCATTTTTGTCGTCAAAAGTAATTGACCGCCAGCTCAGATAACTTAAGAGAGGGCTCCGCACACCCAGAGAGGGCATCCCTTTCTTCCTGCATGTCTGTACAAAGATACCAGTAGCGAATTATTAGTTTTCAAATTCATCATCAATTTTACCGCGCAGTCTCGCAGAATAGTTATCTTGCATCTCACGGAGATGGTATGGCTTTAAAGATCCAACCTGTTCACCTAAAGTTCTATAAATTTGTCCATACGTTTCAGTTTCCCACCGAAAACTCTTGGCGAGGTAGAAGTTATCGCTGACATTCTTTTGTGTGAAAGCTACTTTAAACAACCGCCAGGTGTAGGTATAAAGGTACATAAGCTGCTCCTAGCCAGCAGTAAAGACTCATTTTAAAATAGAAGGCGTATTCTCACGTTGCGTTACTTGTCGTGAATTAAACCTTCGGACACACACGTTGTTTCCGAAAGTGACAAGGTTTGATTCCCGTGAAAGTTAGTTTTCAGCAGAAGCTGAACTGACTTTGAATGCTGTGAACGTACCATCGAGTCTTTTAAGTAAATCAAGTGTGAGCGACTTACCAATCAGCTTGCACTCAGGACTTGATCTTTTCGCAAAAATCCCAGTGGAAGCTCTGTTCCACTTTCGTATTACTATTTGATTCACCTTTCGGTCTGTAAAGGCTACATTCTCCTTCCAAACTTCATTTGGAGATATTTTAAAGCTTTCTGGTATCTTTGGGAAATTTATATGCATAAGGCTTCCACAATAAGGAACTAGTTTTCTACGGACCGGTTTTCCGTATTGGACACCCGTTCACAACTTCTTGAGTTACCGCTGTCTTTGGTTCTTATACAGCTGCTTTAGACATGAGCCTTGTTCTTAGTTAATTGAGCAGTTTAAATGATATATACGAATCTTCTCTAGTGCAAAGTGAGCACTTCATAGCTCTAAATAGGTATACCTGAAAAAGTTGAGGAACTTAAAATTCTTAATTGACCCCTTACCTCTGGTGGGGGGAAGTCAACATAAATAATGAGTACACTCGGTGAAGTTTCTAGAATAACTCACCGTCTTTATTTTTCAAACTATCTTATATACTAAAATTATGCTTATCTTACAATTTAATTTACAAATAAAATTTCCCAGACGGTTCATTTTGCATGAATAGTATACGGAATATAATACTCTGGCTTCGAATTCGAATGACATGGCGTGCGCGTTGCAGCATGTTGTTTGATAATATCATACTGCAGCGCGTGTAGTAATAGATAATGATAATTAAATAATATTATTGTTGTGCTGTCACAACATGTTGGGGCCGCTTTATGCTGACGTCACACAAAAATGGGATTCACTTAGTTCCGTCTCGGCTGCCTCCGCTGTTGTCCTGTGTAAACTCGAGGTCTTCTGGGGGATCGAGCATTACATTTCCCCCTTAATCGTACGGCCAAGATGAGGAACACCACTATAAGCAAAATTGTTGTGCCAGTTCCAATTGTAGTATAGTGCTGGTTTTTGTGCGTCTTTAGTTCATTCATCATGTTTTCCTGATTTTTCTGGATTTGTACGTCATGCTCTACCTTTAATATTTCATTTGAAAAGTCAGTTGGTAGTACAGGAGCTTCCATCTTAGTGTGTCTAAATTCATTAGGTTGATGTGATACATTAATTGCTGGCAGGAAGGATGAATCCAATTTGTGCGTTAAGGAGTGTTGTCCAATCGTTTGATATTGAATCATACAATTAGATTGCAACTGTAAGATCCCGCTACCAGTTAATCGCATAGTATTTGTGTTGAAGTCGCAGACAATATTCACACTGCACTCGTCGGGCATGCAAAAAATCCACGAGTTCCGATGATGCATTTCTATCCAATAAGTCCTGGCTACGACAGTTTGTGTTACGCATGAATCGGATAATTTTTTGTTGTGTTGAAGCATGCCCATCTCGCAAGCGCTTACCGAGGATCCTGATGTATATATCGGATGGCGAAGATTACACCAATACGTATTAGATGATCTGAGTTTGCACGATTTGAACTCTTCCTTGGTTGTTTATCATCCTCAATATTGCATTTAGCGCCGTAGAAGTAAACATTTTAAACGCGTTGTCCAGTTCCAGTAAGTGGAATGCAATTGGAAACAAATTTGAAAGCTGTTTATTCTTTTTATTTTTGTGCTTAATTTTTGATTTATTGTTCCACTATACCAAAAAAAATTATTTTAGGCATTATTTTATTGAAAAATGCATCTTTTTTTTTCAAGTTAGGCATTTTTGTCGTCAAAAGTAATTGACCGCCAGCTCAGATAACTTAAGAGAGGGCTCCGCACACCCAGAGAGGGCATCCCTTTCTTCCTGCATGTCTGTACAAAGATACCAGTAGCGAATTATTAGTTTTCAAATTCATCATCAATTTTACCGCGCAGTCTCGCAGAATAGTTATCTTGCATCTCACGGAGATGGTATGGCTTTAAAGATCCAACCTGTTCACCTAAAGTTCTATAAATTTGTCCATACGTTTCAGTTTCCCACCGAAAACTCTTGGCGAGGTAGAAGTTATCGCTGACATTCTTTTGTGTGAAAGCTACTTTAAACAACCGCCAGGTGTAGGTATAAAGGTACATAAGCTGCTCCTAGCCAGCAGTAAAGACTCATTTTAAAATAGAAGGCGTATTCTCACGTTGCGTTACTTGTCGTGAATTAAACCTTCGGACACACACGTTGTTTCCGAAAGTGACAAGGTTTGATTCCCGTGAAAGTTAGTTTTCAGCAGAAGCTGAACTGACTTTGAATGCTGTGAACGTACCATCGAGTCTTTTAAGTAAATCAAGTGTGAGCGACTTACCAATCAGCTTGCACTCAGGACTTGATCTTTTCGCAAAAATCCCAGTGGAAGCTCTGTTCCACTTTCGTATTACTATTTGATTCACCTTTCGGTCTGTAAAGGCTACATTCTCCTTCCAAACTTCATTTGGAGATATTTTAAAGCTTTCTGGTATCTTTGGGAAATTTATATGCATAAGGCTTCCACAATAAGGAACTAGTTTTCTACGGACCGGTTTTCCGTATTGGACACCCGTTCACAACTTCTTGAGTTACCGCTGTCTTTGGTTCTTATACAGCTGCTTTAGACATGAGCCTTGTTCTTAGTTAATTGAGCAGTTTAAATGATATATACGAATCTTCTCTAGTGCAAAGTGAGCACTTCATAGCTCTAAATAGGTATACCTGAAAAAGTTGAGGAACTTAAAATTCTTAATTGACCCCTTACCTCTGGTGGGGGGAAGTCAACATAAATAATGAGTACACTCGGTGAAGTTTCTAGAATAACTCACCGTCTTTATTTTTCAAACTATCTTATATACTAAAATTATGCTTATCTTACAATTTAATTTACAAATAAAATTTCCCAGACGGTTCATTTTGCATGAATAGTATACGGAATATAATACTCTGGCTTCGAATTCGAATGACATGGCGTGCGCGTTGCAGCATGTTGTTTGATAATATCATACTGCAGCGCGTGTAGTAATAGATAATGATAATTAAATAATATTATTGTTGTGCTGTCACAACATGTTGGGGCCGCTTTATGCTGACGTCACACAAAAATGGGATTCACTTAGTTCCGTCTCGGCTGCCTCCGCTGTTGTCCTGTGTAAACTCGAGGTCTTCTGGGGGATCGAGCATTACATTTCCCCCTTAATCGTACGGCCAAGATGAGGAACACCACTATAAGCAAAATTGTTGTGCCAGTTCCAATTGTAGTATAGTGCTGGTTTTTGTGCGTCTTTAGTTCATTCATCATGTTTTCCTGATTTTTCTGGATTTGTACGTCATGCTCTACCTTTAATATTTCATTTGAAAAGTCAGTTGGTAGTACAGGAGCTTCCATCTTAGTGTGTCTAAATTCATTAGGTTGATGTGATACATTAATTGCTGGCAGGAAGGATGAATCCAATTTGTGCGTTAAGGAGTGTTGTCCAATCGTTTGATATTGAATCATACAATTAGATTGCAACTGTAAGATCCCGCTACCAGTTAATCGCATAGTATTTGTGTTGAAGTCGCAGACAATATTCACACTGCACTCGTCGGGCATGCAAAAAATCCACGAGTTCCGATGATGCATTTCTATCCAATAAGTCCTGGCTACGACAGTTTGTGTTACGCATGAATCGGATAATTTTTTGTTGTGTTGAAGCATGCCCATCTCGCAAGCGCTTACCGAGGATCCTGATGTATATATCGGATGGCGAAGATTACACCAATACGTATTAGATGATCTGAGTTTGCACGATTTGAACTCTTCCTTGGTTGTTTATCATCCTCAATATTGCATTTAGCGCCGTAGAAGTAAACATTTTAAACGCGTTGTATTTGTCGGTTTGCTTTTTAAAGTAGTTTAATAAAGTTGTTAATAGCGTTAGTTGCTTCTGATTTGAGGCATGTTCCTTCTTAAAAATGTTGAGCGTTGAATCTATTATGGTCGTTTGGTTTTTGATCAATTGTAACAAGTGATTTTCGTTGCCTTGTATACCTTCAATAGTTTCTTCATACTTTTATGCAAAGTGTTGATCTAATATTCCAAACAATTCATTGGTCAGAGTTCCAATGATGTCAAATGGAGAACGTCTAACTCTACGAGTGACATCTTCGTTAGCATGAAGGAGCACTTCGTTGTTTAACTCAATTTGCTGAAGTTGGCGTTGAAATTGACTAAACGTATTTTCGCAAAGGTCCGTGGTGTCGTCCGTAAGGTTGGTGGCCATGCAGATCTCGTTCATCAGTTTCAAGCAGTCCTTGTAGGTGTAGAATTCGGCCCAGTAGTTCGTTAGGTTGAAAAATACTACAGTCTTCCATGAACTTGCAATCATGTTTATTCTCCCGATATCTTCAAAGACTATGCCAGGTTCGCTGGTGAACTGTGTAATTTCCACTTTTTCTAGTTGCCTAGGTGTTGCAGGAGTTATACATGCAAAGATCATGCATACCCATAAAAGTGGGTGGAATTTGGTCGTTTTTCGGGGACCTTTTCTACTCGGTTCTCTATTGTTTGTCTTCGGCTCTCTTGACCTTGTTGTTCCTAAGTTCACTTGTTGGATTGATAAGTTCCTTGTTTGCTCAGGAGATTCACTTGTGTGTGATTCAATCGGAAGGGGACACAATTTTGTAATTGGTCTCTTAAAATATTTTTTGTTGCAAAAAATGGTGACGGAGCGCACCTTGTTATCTATTCCTGGATGCATCTCAGCAACGCGTCCCATCATTCAGTTAGTTGGTGGTAACCGATCTTCCTTCACAAACACGATGTCGCCAACTTTAATACTTGCTTCCTCTCTTTTCCATTTAGTACGTTGCTGTAGCAATGAGAGGTATTCACATGACCAGACCTTCCAAAAATCTTGAGTCATTTTTTGTGTTAGTTTCCAGCGGGAACGATAGCTGCGTGGTTCATCCATGATTATATCAGGTGCGGCATTCAGCGCTGATCCGATGAGAAAATGACCAGGCGTGAGTATTGGAGTATCATTCAGGTCATTGTCTAAGATTGTCAGAGGACGTGAATTTAGACATGCTTCTATCTGTGTCAGTAATGTTAGCCTGGTATCACCGATTATTCTTTTCAGGTGATATTTGATTGACTTAACACCCGCCTCCCATAATCCTCCAAAGTGCGGAGCAGCAGGGGGTATAAAATGCCATTCGATGCCTTCGACGACAAGGGTTCTTGAAACATCTTGTTGTAACTTTTTAATGATGCCTTGTAATTCCTTGTTGGCTCCCACAAATGTAGTCCCGTTGTCGCTGTAGATGTGCGCACATAGTCCTCGTCTCGAGATGAATCTCCTGACTGCTGCTAAAAATGCTTCTGATGTGAGATCGCTTACCATTTCGGTATGAATGGCTTTAGTAACGAAACATACGAAGATTGCAATGTAGCCCTTAGTCGTCCGAATACCGCGTCCTGGGGACATTAACAACTGAACAGGTCCAGCATAGTCCACACCAGTATGGCTAAAAGGTCTTGATGGTGTCACTTTCGCTGCCGGGAGAAATGCCATTATTTGTGTTTTAGTTGCTGCGCTAAATCGATGACATCGAATTCAGTGGTGAATTACTTGGCGTACTATTCTTTTACCTTGAATAATCCAGTATGATTGACGTAGTGTTGATAAAGTTAATCGAATTCCTCCATGTAAAGTTATTTTGTGTGTCATTTCGACCAATGGTTTAGTGAAGTTGTCGTTATGTGGCAAAATGATTGGATGTTTCTCGGCTTCTGATAGGAGAGCATTTCCTAGGCGGCCTCCCACTACCAAGATGCTATCCGTGTCTAAATGTGGATTTAGTGAGAGTAGTTTGCTTTTTCTGCTAATAATGTGCCCAGCCTTTAGACAAGCTATCTCTTCAGGGAACTCTCTTTGTTGAACTGCGCGGATAATCGACTTTCGGGCATCCTCGATTTCCTTCACTGTTATTTCGCGGAATTTTTTGTCTGCTGTTTGACTTTTGCAGTTAAACACAAACCTTTGCAGTACGCCACTACTCGGAGGAGTTTGTTATAAGAAGAAAACCTTTCCGCTATGTTGTAAGTTCCTGTTAGTGATACCGTTACTACTACTTTAGGTTCTGGAGGTTGCGTTTCTGGCATAGCTTGGGTTGGCCAACGATCTGAGCTCTGTTGGAGCCATTCAGGACCATTCCACTATAATTGATTAATTTTAAGTTGTTCTAGTGAACACCGTCTGGATGCGGAGTCGGCGGGGTTATCTGCGGAGCCTACGTGCCTCCAACAATCTGGATTCGTGACTTCGTGTATGTCAGATACTCTATTCGCTACAAATGTTTTCCGTGTGGATGGACATTTTTAAATCCAGGCCCATGTGATAGTAGAGTCTGTCCAAGCGAATATTCCATCTGGTTGCGGTCCGTAAATACGTATCATTTCCCTCAACAGTTCTGCTAATAAGTGAGCTCCACAAAGTTCTTACCTGGTTTTTGCCGTAAGCAATGTCGTCACGTAGGTACCATCTGGTAAGGCAACTCTGGAGTACACTACTGCCGCATAGGCTGCTTCTGAAGCATCACAGAAACCATGTAATTCGAATTTATGGTCACAGTTGATTCCGATCCATCTTGGAATTCTGATAACTTCTACTGCCAATAGGTTCAATTTAAATGTGTTCCAGGAATGTTGTAGATCATCTGAGAGCACCTCGTACCACTCGATTTGGGACTTCCAGATCTGTTGCATAAGAATTTTTGCACTTATTGTAATTGGTGCCAACCATCCTAATGGATCGTATAATTTGGCTATTTCTGAGAGAGTTTTTCGCTTTGTTAGTTGCAGTTCGATGCTTGCTGCTAGGTCAGCATTGACTTTGAATTGGAAAATGTCGGTTGTCGAGCTCCAGTGGATTCCTAATGTCTTTATGGTCTCCTCCTTATCAATTCTGATGTTGTTGCAGCCTTGAGATTCACTTGGAATATCCTCGAGCAACTTAGGTTCATTAGTTGCCCATTTTCGAAGGTGAAAACCAGCTCCTTCCAGCATTGTTGTTAGCTGTATCCGGGCTTCCAAGCATTCCTTAATTGTGCCGCGTCCTGACATCAAATCATCTACAGAAAAGTCTTCATTGATGATCTCGGATGCGATTGGGTACTTCTCCTTTTCATCGGTGGCGACTTGTTGAAGGGACTTTATAGATAAATAGTGTCCTGCTGCCATCCCGTACGTAACCCTTGTCATTCTATACTCCTTTATAGGTTGTTTGGTCGAACTGCGCCACAAAATGCCTTGGTAGTCCTGGTGATCATCATGAAGCTTGACTTGGCGGTACATCTTTTCGATGTCTGCAGTGAAGACGATTTTATGCCTTCTCCATCGTATTATTATATCTGATATATCTGCTTGCAGTTTGGGCCCCTTATGCATTAACTGGTTAAGGCTTACCCCTGTTGAAGTCTTAGCGGAGAAGTTGAATACTACGCGTAATTTCGTGGTAGTACTCTCTGATTTGTGAATTGCATGATGAGGAACATAATAAGTCTCTTGTACTGGCTTGTAATTCGTAGTTGCTTCAACCATATGTCCTAATTCCAAAAATTCCTCCATGAATTTTACGTAGTCGGTTTTTAAACGTGTGTCTTTGCCGAATCTGGTTTCCAGCTGACGTAATACTGCCAACGCTCTACTTTTAGACTCGCCTAGCTGATTGGTTTGCGCAGCTTCCTTGTCGAATGGTATTTTAACAACATATCTACCATCGTCGCCTCGGAAATGTTTTTTCCGGTAATGCTCTTCACATTCTTGGTCACATGGTTTCAAGTAGTTTTTTCTTGAAACTTCCTCTAACTCCCAAAATTTTTCCAATTGTTCGTCAATTGAAGTTTGAACTACCATTGTACTAATTTTCTGGTTGAGGATGTTTTTTGCAGAAGTTCGCCCCGAGATAAGGCAACCCAATTTTGATAGTTGTGCTATTGGAAAATTTCCGTCACCTTTTATCTCTATGGTGTCTCCTGTTGCAGTATTTACATGTTTTTGTGCTTCTATATGGATTTTGTTTCTCATGTTGTAAACAGTTGATACAGAGATTGGCTTGTTTAGCTTTATCGAAACGCTCCTTCGGAGTCCAATTTATAAACCTTTGGCATGTATAAATTATGTGTTCCCCCTTGCAGATGGGGCAGGAGTTAGGCTTTGATGATACGTGAAAGTTACGTACATTTTGCTTGTAGTCTTCCCCGCTTTTTTGTGATCGTCTAACAGATGCTAGTACATCTAGTGCTTGGTATCTTCTTTCCAAGAAGTCATACAACGTTTCAAGTGACGGCATCTTGTTTGGTTGCTGAAGTCCTTGCTCAAAGAGGTTTCGACTCTCTTGATCCAGCATCTTAGTGGTTAGGTGTAAAATTATTGGACCCCAAGAAGTTGTATCGACTCCCATGTTCGTGAGTGCTGCTACCCCTTCCTTTGTGGCATCAAGTACTGCTTTTATTGTAGTTGCAGGTTGTAGATTTGCTTGATATCCAGGTTTCAGCATTTTATCAATGTGCATTGATATTATCTTCCTTTCATTCTCATATCTGGCATTTAACGTTTCCCATGCAGTCTAATAATTTGCACAAGAAATTGCTAAATGCTGAATGAGTTGCAGTGGTGGGCCTTCCAAATGTGTCTTGAGGTACTCCACCTTCTCAGTGGTACTAAGGGATGTTTTCTTATGAATTATTGTTGAAAATATATCATAGAATGAGCCCCACTCAAGATAATTTCCTCTAAATGTCGGAATCTTTAGAATCGGTAATCTGGTCTCCGATGGTTGTGTCGACTGGTTTTCGACATTTACTGCCGACGTTTTGGATGCCATTTTATAGAGGCACTTGTTTACCATTTTTTGAAGGTCTTCATATTGCTTTGTAGCAACGTATTCATGATGGTCATCGCTGATTAATGTTTCTGACATGAATTGCTCATGTAGTTCCGTAAGGTTCTGCCACTGTCCAATGAGGATCCTTTGTTGATACTCATGTATTTCCTTTGAGTAGTTGGCCAGTGTCTGCTCGAAGTCTTCGATGTTGCACCTGATTGCTGCCATTTTGATTTTGAGTTTTCTGAGGCGTTGGTTTTGCTGAGTATCATTTACACTTGCTCCAGATGAAGTTGCGATATTCTTAGGTGGAACGAATTTTAGTTGACCTTCTGCTCCCTTTGATGGTTCCTGTTGTTCGGTCTGGCTGTCTTCAAGACTATGCAAATTAAGTTTGAGACTCTCATACATATTTTGTACTATTTTGTACGTATTTCTCTCCATGTCTCCATGTATGGCGTATCAGGCTTAACTATGTCTTTACCAGTGTTGATCGCCCTGGTAACGCGGTTGTGTTTTAACGCGGATGGTTAAAAGTAAGTAGTCGATTGTAGAACCAGTGTTAGTCGCCCTAGGAACGCGAATTTAAAGATTGTCTGATATTTGGTACTGATCGTTTCAAACTCGAAGGACCATGAAAAAGTTGAGGAACTTAAAATTCTTAATTGACCCCTTACCTCTGGTGGGGGGAAGTCAACATAAATAATGAGTACACTCGGTGAAGTTTCTAGAATAACTCACCGTCTTTATTTTTCAAACTATCTTATATACTAAAATTATGCTTATCTTACAATTTAATTTACAAATAAAATTTCCCAGACGGTTCATTTTGCATGAATAGTATACGGAATATAATACTCTGGCTTCGAAATCGAATGACATGGCGTGTGCGTTGCAGCATGTTGTTTGATAATATCATACTGCAGCGCGTGTAGTAATAGATAATGATAATTAAATAATATTATATTTGTGCTGTCACAACAATACCCTTCATCTGAAAACGATACCTCCAGCCGAACTTCCAATTTTATGGTCGAAATTAACTGTTGGGTATAGAGTTGAGTTAATAACCTCTTGTCCTCCGGCGTTTGCACTATGAAGCCGGGGAAATAACTACCTATCACGATGTAGTTATTAGTAGTCTGACCAGGGACAGCTTTGTACAGTAGGTAGTCTCCAAGCTCAGTCATAATCTTGGGTGGGTTTATCGAGTTGTTTGTGAAGTCACTCTTTTACGAGAAATGTAAGAGAAGTTCTTGACCTTTCAGACAGTTTACGAACATTGCTAACAATAATGAAACTACGGGCACGCATTCTCAGCACTTGCATGGTTGTAAAGCGGAAAGCTGTTGAGTCAAAGAGTAAGTGCGTTCAAACAGATCAGATTTAGGAAGGCACGCGACAACAAATCACCTGGACCATTGCATTGCGTTATATTCTCGGCGTGTTTCATCAAGGGCATTCCTTTTTCCTTAAGTCATCGAAGCCCAGTGTACTGCCGAAAGTTGAGGGTCCGAAAAGACTTCGTGCTTGCTTAAGAGGAAGACAAGCTTGCATCCTATCTGACCTATTTGGTATCAGTTATAGCTGACAGGTAGACATACAAAATCGAATGGCACCAGAGTAGTACACCTTGCAACATCCCTTGACTGACACCCTTCTTGTACCCCTTTCGTTGTTGTATAGGAGATTAGACTTCAATCTGTAGCGCTAACAACCTATGCCCTTTTGTTGGGCTTGCAGCAAATGACCAACCGCGGAAATATCATACAACTACAGGCAACTCATTGTGTCGCCTATTCGAACACGTATACGCCACTATTATTACCACCAGTCCAATCCTTACTTGCTTAAGTGCTTTAGCGACGACGCCAGCCAATCTACACGTCCTCCCCACAGACTACATACGACAATATCTCATCTCGGGATCTGCAACTCAATTGCAACTGCATCAACTACCGCAGCATTTGTAGCATGTAGCATCACCCTTACGGCGAACAAGCCAATTCAGCGCATTTTGTTGTACACACGAAAGGGCTAACTCACACCAGCAGCCCCATCGTCGACGTCGTTGTAGTCGCGACCTTATTCTCGTACATTTAAACTATTTTCAACATCAGCAGGATCCGAAGGAGTTTCCGCAGCTACAACAGTTGAATAGGCAGTAGCCCTCTCTCGCCCTTGTGAGCCTGAGCATCATCATCATCATCATCATCAGAGCCGGTAGTGTGAGTTTAAATCAATAAAACACAATCGCGCGCGATTTTTGCCCATGCCCCCAAGTTGCGAGCCAGCTTCCTCAATCTAATACGAAGAACGAGGCATTTTCCTTGGAACAAGAGTGCGCACAAAGCGCACACATCTGAGTGGATTTCCGCTCAACATATTGCGGAGGATACCACAAGAGCCTACTACAACCGTATATACAGCTGGCAAGCGGTAAGAGTAGCAACCGCGATGGCTACTTCAGTTGCGATACTGTTATATGGCCGGAGAGGAGATGGGGCACATCGCCATTGAATGAAACAGCGCGCACCTAAGAAACGAACAAAAACCTGCAAAAGAGCTAGAGGAAGAAGGCTCTGCCTCTGCGAAAAAAAGAAAAAGCGGAATGTATGAAAAACTTGGCCATTATAAGTGGATGTGCACACATGATAAAGAGAAAGAAACCATCCCCAAGGTGCACCCGCATCACCCTGCGTCTAACTGGCCTTTCAAAGAATTTCCTCCGTTTGCGGAATCACTCAGAGGGAAAAGCGCGACTTTCTTCTCTCACTGTCGCCCCCTGATC
Source organism: Cheilosia variabilis (assembly GCA_951230905.1). Taxonomy (NCBI): domain Eukaryota; kingdom Metazoa; phylum Arthropoda; class Insecta; order Diptera; family Syrphidae; genus Cheilosia; species Cheilosia variabilis. Next base: position 48,522,598 of record OX579676.1, read on the forward strand.
CTGAACCACCGACTTCACCATACACATGGCAGATACATCGTGCATCCTTTGCCTTCATTGAGCACGGAATCCGCATCGCAGTGTGAGCTACAAAGCGAGCGCAATGGATAACACAGCCTCGCGGTGGTCTGATGGATGTCAAGAATCAGGAGCCGGTGGTACATGTGTGTGAAGGATGGGCGATTGGGAGTCCTGTATTAGTTGGAATCTTTCGTTGTGGGTGGGGGGGGTGAGAGTTTGCTTCGCTATTTCTTTTTTTTACCTCGAACTTCCGCTGGACTTTTTTCAGGTTTAGCTGCGATGTATATGAGGGATTGTTTTTCTTTATTGTTTTCCCTCTTCACTTACCTTCATGCCCCCCTGCGCTTTGTGTGGGGTTTTTGTTTTTGTCCTCTGCTTTTTACTGTTGATGTTGCTGATGTTATTGGTGGTGGGTATGGTAGAGCTGGTGGGGCTTTTGTTTCGTCGTCGCTAGGATGTGATATCAATGGCTCTTAACCCAAATACAATTACTCATCTAAAGAACCGGTAAAGACTACTAGCGAAAACGAAGGATAACAAAAGCACGAGAGAAAAAAAGCGCAAAAAACCTAAGAAAATATGTGTACGCTACACATACTTTGTGTGTAGTGGCAAAACTACGAGTAGGATGCGATCTGACATGGAAATTTCATTAGGAAAAGGCGGCCAGGACTTGGAATGGGCGTTCAAAGACATAACGCTATTGCATGGGACTTTTTTTTTGTTCGTTTTTTGCCGCTAAAAGTGGCCTTTGCCAAGGAACACGAGGAAAAAGAAAAACGAAGCAAAAATGTTTTTCGCTAAGGATTTTAGCAGAGAACGGTTGGGGAGTCCACTTCGCAGCAAGAATCCGAAGATGGGCGAACAAAATCACACATAACAGATATAGAATATAGCCACCACGCTGATGTGTCCTTGTGAAAACACAATCTGGCACACATATCAGACACAACCACTACACACATCGTACACACTCATATGACACAGAATTTTCTAATTTTTTTTTCTTTTTTTCTTATGCTTAGTTTTTTGTTAGTCGTGCCTCGCGGGAGGGAAACATCACTTCGGGCAGAAGGACAAGCGAAATCACGTCGGAAGGACGGACAGGCAAGAAAAAACAACATGAGAAGAAAAGAAATAGAATCTCGAGTCCTGCGATGTCAAGTACATTTTCTTGTATGACCGAGTTCGTGGAAATCTTTATTTTCCACTACCCCATCTGCGAACTAGACGGCCGAAACGAATTATCTCGAAGGGAATATGAGCTGGGGGTGAGACTTATACTCACCATCTATATTGAGCTTAGATATAAATTCTTTCATGTGCATGTCCGTCCGCTGGCTGGTTTTTATGCGGGGGATAGCCAGTGTCCTTGCGGCGCAAAATAAAGCGCGATTCCTTAGGCTTCAGTGAGTGTTTGTAGCGCGCCAGGGATTTTTTAATCAATGAAACATAACGTGAAGTACTCCATTAGGGGTGTGCTCAGGGAATTGGGGTGGAGTGGCGGGTGATTTATTGATCAGTTTTGAACAAGAAAAAAACCAAAGAAATTGAAAACTGTCAGAGTAGGTTGTCTTTTATGTGCTGCTACTATGACGGAAGATCTGAGAATAATTCATACGAATGAGTGCACCAGCACAGTCTTTGATAAAGGTGATATGCTCGAGGGCTGACTTATTATTGCGGCAGCTGTACATGTCCACAAGACACAAATAATGTTAAAACAGCAAATTTTGACCTTCATCAACTTAGATTCAATTTACCATCTTTAGCTACTCTCTCGATAAATTGATACACTATGGCATCAAATGACTAAAATATTGCAAATGTCAGATGACGCCGATAAATCTGTCAAGTACTGATATTAGTCAAAGAATACATAAGACCAAAGGTATTTTTTGACACCAATCTCATCTAAATGAAATACACGTAATATTGTCAAAATTCGATTGCAAAATTTCATAAAAAATAGTTTTGTTGAACTGAAAAAAAATTGTTGTATACATAAAAGAGTAGCGTGATTGAGTTGACAGACATCGTACAGGCCAAACCGCTAATTTGAGGTTCATGAAACTTTCAGGATATGTTCCACTAGCTTTGTAGACGCGCACTGCCATTTTTAGAGAGGTTTTTCTGTTACTCCTGATACGTTAATCGTATAAACTTGAAATTTTGTAAGTTTATAGAAAATACAAAACCATCGAATACTTATTTCGCCTTTTTCTCAAAATTCGCCTTATAAAGGTTTAAAAAGAGGATGAATATTTTAACCTTATTTCACTCAACCTGCTATTACATTCATAAAGCTTTGTCCAATCCAAAAAAAAGCTTAAAATGCTCTTTAGTCAATGCTTCCCCGAGTATTCTAAGCCATCATTTATCTTATTGCTCCTTCCAGAGAGCTCAGCCTCAGAAAAATTAAAGACAGATCTTATTTAATCAACAAGAAACTTAGATTGATTTCCCGATTGCCAGCTATGCTTGGGGGTGAGTGGGTTGAGTATATCGTAGACGTATGTAGATCGTACCCATGGAAAGCACTATAGATGGATACACATATAGGTACACATACCCACAGCCACAGTGAAGCTCGGTTTCTTTACAATCGTTAGTCTTCATATTGTTACGAATTGACGTTCCATATTCCATTCCGTATCGTTTTTGGACTTTGGGTTGTGTGCGGCGGGCATTGAAATGAATAATAATCGCAGTCTACTCCACGTCCATAGCAACCCATGCGTGCGTTTATGGCTATTTGCTGTGCGCTGTGCGTTTGGTGTTGGCTGCATTGGTGAAGTCTGAGTGAGAATGTGTTTATCGTTTTATCTCATGGCGTCTTCTATGGATATGTAGAATGTAGCGTAGCGTAAGTATCATAGACAAACCATACTGAGACCCCCAACTTACAATCTTCTTGCCGCTGGCCCCCTCAGTTTTTTTTTCAAATTCGCCATTTTGTTTTCCTTATCGGTGTTACGTCAAAAAAGAATCCGTGTGACATGCAAAAACATACAAAAAATGCAAAAATAAATGCTGCCAACCTCGGCAACCGTGGGGAAATGTAAAAGAGTTCGGGAATACCACATTTTTTCATTACTGAACGCCATTAGTTATTATAGTTAGTTATTATAAATTGTTAAAAGGCGAATAATTTGATTTGTTTGGTAAGTAAAACTATCTAAAGTTTATGTTCTATATACTAGAAAGATATTCCGCTTTTGGATATCATTAACTTCGATTTCGTGTGTAAATTTTTCTTAAATAATGAAGAAAATTTGCTCAAAATGTTTTCATTTTCCCTCAACCAATCTACATTGTTAATTTTAAGCAAATGTGCGCTTATTCCTAAACAAAAATATTATCCAAACGTAACGAACAATTTCATATACGGATAAAATTCTATGAACTCTGCCAGCAACGGAAGTGTCTCATATCTCCTGGGAGTGTGTTGGTGAGCAGATTTTTTGAAGTTTCGTGACATTGGTCAATACGGTTTTCTATGTAAGAATACTAGCGCACCAAACGTAAACACTCCATAAAAATATAGCTTGTAGGCGAAATAACGGGAAATCGGCCGGAGTTGGTGGTCTCAGTATTGTCTCTGGTAAGTATCATTTGCGCGAGCGACCTCATGCTGTTTGGTGTGTACTTCGTATTTCCTTTTCGTTCTTCAAAACGTAGACACTGTTTGCAATGAAGATGAAGCCGTTAACTATTTGGTAGAGTTGTTAAATTCCCTTAAACCATCGGGTATTCCATACCATAAACTAACGCTTCGGAGGGGCACACCCGTAATGCTCTTTCGAAACTTAAAACCACCAAAACTATGTAATGGCACTAGACTGCAAATCAAAGCTTTGCATAACAATTTAATTGCTCAAGGGGAAAAAGTATTCGCGCCGCTCATTCCTCTGATACCTAATGACCTCCCCTTTAACTTTAAAAGACGATCGCCATGACGATCAATAAGTCTCAGGAACAATCATTGAAATACGCTGGTATAGATTTAAGGGAAGATTGCTTTACGCACGGTCAGTTTTACGTAGCATGCTCTCATGTAACTTCACCTTCAAGTCTGGTAATATTACTGCCACCCGATAAAAAAAAACAAGAAACATTGTCTAATTTTTTTTAAAAAAAACTATTTCAGTAACAATTTTTCTAAAAAAGTACATTTTAACAGAGTCCCGCGCGGACGAAATCGCGGGTAACTGCTAGTACAACATAAGTTTTATCAATTTGAACAACATTTTGTCAAACAATTGAACAATTTTATTGTTTAATTACCAAAGTTTTTGTTATATTCATTAAAACAGAGCCAAAATCACTTTTGTAAAAGTTTGTGAAATTGACAAAACTTACGGAAAATGTTTGTTAGCCAAACAAAATACAGATTTCAAATACTACAAACATTCTGTTGAAATTAACATTTTTTTCTTGCAGATTTGACATACATTTTGTTAAATTAAAAACACAAGTGTTGAATTGAAAAAATGACAATTTAAACAGGGTACTCCTTTCAATGCAATGCTTTTGATGGCGTCATTTGTTATTTGACACGCGAAGTTAAGTAGTTTGTTAATGTGCATAAAAATCAAATCCCCCAAAAAAATGAGTTCAACATTTTAAAAGTAAATAAATCGGTTTATAGATGAGGACAGGAAAAATGGAAAACATGAAAACATCCACTTGGATATAAATTGGTAAGAATTGCAACATAGGAATGTTTAATATGCATTTTATTATTTTAAATAGATCAAATTTGACTTCAACGCTATGTTCCCGGATTTTTCGACCGAAACTAAAAGACGCAACTTTAAACAGGGGAGGAGATGACTACATCTAAATCGTCGTCGGTCTTCAAAGTATAGCGGAGTTAGATAAAAGCTTTCAGTATCATTATGTCTTAAACGCAATAGTCCTTTTTATTTTTTTAATTTTGTATTTGATATTTTCTACGTTGTCCAATAAAAATAGTAATTTCTATATATCCTTTTTTTTATTAAATCTAATTGCTAAACTTATTTGTTTTGCGTATCATTTATTAATACATAATGCTATCCGCATAACAATTTATTTGTTGAATCAACAAATTAAAAATTATGGAACTGAGAGTAAAGTTCTATTTACATGACCAACAATGTTCTTATCGATTCAACAAAAGACAACTGTATTATTTCTGTAATATCAACAATATTTGATTAAACAAAATGAAAAACGGTTTCGATGGTAAATATTAACAACTTTTTTTCGTTAATGAACAGCATTTGGGTAAATTTAACAAAAAACTTTCATACGCACAAATAAAAAATGTTTGTGACCATAACAATTTTTTCGTTATCACAACAAAAGTTTTAAGGCAAGATAAAACTTATTAAAATTTTGTTAAATTTGATAGAAACATTTTGCTGGACGTATATTGGAAAAAAAAATTGATGCATCAAGACTAATTTTTTATCAAATATACCAGAGTTTTAATATTCAGGGATACCGCAGTATCATATGAACCTGCCGTATTGCAGCCATAGAGGTGCTACTGGGACCGACTTTTTTGCGTTTTGTGAATGAGAAATAGGCAAATAAAATGTTTTAAGCAGAGAAAGTGTCATTCAACGGACTATAAAAAAAAACAATCCTAATAACCTTGGAGCTACAGTCTAAAAATTTAGTAATCATACAACAAAGTGTTAGACAGACGGGTCCACAACTGGTGCGAGAGTTATCGGACCCAGCACCAGTAATTGCCCACTTTTAGTGGGAACTAACTTCACATAAAAAAAGTGAAATTATTTCCCACTCGATGTGAAGTTGTTTCCCATGTGAAGTTATTGCCCGTGGAGTTATTTCCCTCCACCGGCAAATCGGGCTTCTATTTAGAAAAATAAGAAATTTCGTTTGTTGTAATATACATAGATACGAGCATATAAAAAAGGTTTGGTCGATGAATCAGATAATATTTTTTTACTGTTTAATAAGTATGTTTAATAGTATGATAACATACTCACTTTCCGATACAAATATAGATTTATTCATCTCCTTTAATGTCGCTATGTTCGATGCGTCTTTTAGTTTGGACTGAAGCATTTTCATGATTCGATCGTATTTTGCAGCACATATCATATCATCTCGAAATCTGCAGAATCCAGGAGCATAGGCTTGAAGTCAATTTTTATCTATTTAAAATTATTATAAAAATAAACTCGCAAATTAAAGATCCGATATATTATGAAATTATTGGAAATTCTTACCATTTGTATCCAAGGGTGGCTTATAAGCTCCATTAACCCATAATTTCGGCCGTTGAATTCAATTTTAGTATTTCGAAAAACCCGTATTTATTTCCAAAGATTTTCGAGTTCAGCCCATGAACAATTGTCCGCTAAAATTGCGTTCAAATGGTCTTGAATATCTTCCTCTGTGAGCTCGGAACAATAGCACAGGCCACGGGCGGAATTTTGCTAGGGCGGCAATTTGGAGCTGTGGTTGGAACCGTAAACAACGTTTTTTTTAGTGTGTGCAAAAATTACTTGGGGCGGCATAAATAGGCTCTGCCCCGGGCGGCCCCAACCCACACTACGCCAATGCATAAACCATAAACTCACAGTGGTAGAGCTGAAGCGAACAGTTATAATACTGGAGGAAAAGACATAAGCCTATCGTAAGCCACTTAGTTTCCAGTTTGATAGATAGTGCGACTAATTTGCCTGTATTAATTGTTTTACTGCGGTGGTGTTTCATATCCTCATGAATACAGGAGTGTAAAGAGATCCTATATATAATTTACATTAAGGATATCTTAAATAGGATACCTTAATGCAAAATACATACGATTTTTAGGGGAGAATTAAAAACGCAAACATCCAGAATAAAAAAAATTGTTAGTTCAAGCGAAGTTTTTAATATTATTATTTATGTTTTTAAGAATCAAGTCATTCAGCGTAGGAATTTTTTTAATTTTTTTATATTTGTGTTCTTTTAAAACACGAAATTTATTGACATCACATACAAGTTCTTTTTACTACAAGGTTTTTTTTTCTCAAGGACTGTGTATTGGATTTAGCCGTAATTACGAATTAATTCAAGTAATCTCTCGCAGTTAATGCCCAATTCACAATGTCGCGTTGACAGATTATGTAGAAACAAAGCGTTCATATGCTGCCACACAAAATACAACTTCAGGCTTTGGATCAGAGTTGTTATATCGTGGGATTTATCGCTTTTTGTGGGAGTTCAGATGTCCGAAAAGACTTCCGTGGGATAAAGGTTTAAAGCACCAAATCGTGGGAATTTCAGAAATCTGACAAAAAACATTCAAACTATGCACTTTTGGTGAAATTTTATCAAACAACTGTATTACACCATGATTATCAACACACATAAAAAACAGCTCATGGAAATTGTCTTTTATCAGCATTTTTTAGTACCAAATATAGTTAGTTATAGGTACTTAAATACGTCTTGTTCATCTTTTTAATTCTTTTTTTTTACAGTCAGTCGGGGTTTTTGGTTTTTTTAATTAATTTTTTTTATTTTTTAATTTTTTAGCCTATGACACTCCGGGGAAGAATACGAATATTATGACACCTCACTCTTCAAAATCGGTCAAGCCATTTAGGCTACAGGGAGTCCCGTAGGAACTCATAGGATACGCGCGAAACACATAACCCTCCCTGTGTCCAGTCGGGTAAAAACAGTAGTAATCGCAAACAGTAAACATTTGTTAATTTTCTCGTTGTTCAACGCCCGAACACAAACCGAACTTTTAATCTGTCATACTCTATACTCTCTCAACGCGCACTCGCTTCAAAGCAGCATTTCGTTTTACAAAATTTGGATTCGGCATAACTGCCTAAACACAATGAGGCCGCGGTAGTAGCGGTATGTACCACTGTCAGAGTTTAAATACACAGAGATTCCATATAACGAGAACATAATGTGTCGCGCCGCTGTAGGATCTACAGTAGCGGTAGTACTCATTGGCCAACTTTTAACATTTGTGGCGCAGCACCCTCAAAATTTGGCAATTCTAAAGGGAATGGAAATTTGTGAAGTACAAGTTTTCTTGCAATTTTTGTGTAAATATTGAAATACCTCAAGTTTATATTTTATTGCCAACTTTGTATTGCAGTATTATTCGTGCAACTACTGCAATAATTTGCCAGTATTCAAGTTAATTTAACACAGTGGCGCAACACTATTGTGGGTATATTTTGTAAATGCAGCGCCGTTCTGTTTGATATCTCGTACGACCGCCACATTTCATTACCGCGACCTACATTGTGTTTAGGCAGTTATTCGGATATCGTTATAATTGAGGTACTCGGTCATGGGAAATTAACCTAGCCAAATGTCTGGAAAGGCGGTTGTTGGGACCAGGTCACTCTTCAATTGCAGGCAGTCACTGCTGAGGCACCTTAATTTTGTTTAATGGTGAAGTCCACATCTTCCCTGCCACACCAAATCGAATGCCGTACCTTTAACGAAAACTACAATCATCCTTTTCGATGGCTACGTTCAGTTAAACAACCAGTTCTCCTTATTGGGGTTCTACGACCCTGCACCAGCGACATATATATATTAACTAACAAGCTTGAATAAAAACTCTCATTTTTTCTCCCTTTTTACAATTTGAACGGTCGCCACGTTATAGATCGACTCCACTATCCCAACGAATTTACGACATCATATTAAAAGTGCCAACATACGACAACAAAATAAATAAATTCACCTACGCTTCATTAACTTAATCCCTTCGCATTCGCACCTACATATGAACAGATCCGATCACCCATACACTCATACTTATACGGCGTATACAGTTTGTTTAACTCGTTTTAAAAATTATTACATCTTTAGCATTATTTACTGTTATTTTATTTAAATACCGAACAATCTTTATCGCAAGCGTCGCTTATCCCTGCAAATAAACGACACGGAGCCTCCACCTTCACATCCTCATGCCAGTGTACATATATCACCAATGAATATTCAATGGCATTTGTCCCCTTCAAGCCAGCGAGATAGTTCTGGCCGAACACACCCGAAAGCACATTCAACCCCACACTACGGGCCCACGCAAATTGAGAGATCTTAAGTGTACGTGAAAAATTTCAGCTGAGTTGGGAACTCTGTCCTTAAATTGGAACTTGAATCTATGTGGGTATATGTATGCATGCTTATGGACAGGTACCGACGAGTATAAGCGAGACACTCGCCCCATCGCTTGTGGTACCATCGGCAGTGACCAATTCAGCGATGTGGCCGAAGGGTGGTAGAAGGACGACAAACACTGTCCAGCGGGGGTGGTGGTAAGTTTTAGAAAATAATCAGCCGTCGCAGCCTTTTCGTTGTCGGCCATCATCTAACATGAGCATTGCGGCGAAAATTCCTACACTCACATCGATGGCATATATAATATAATGACCACGGCCGACGACGACGACGACGACCGGTAAGGAGAATGTCCTTCGTTTCAGAATAAGAACAATATGCGGATGTGCGCTACGAAATATAATTGCTGGAAGGGGGCCCGGGATATGGCTGTCCGAAAAACTACAAGAAGTGGACTATACGTATACCGAGTTGTACTGACCAGCAGTGGTTTAGGGGATGGACGGGTCCGGGCCAGTGGTGGTGGCAACATCGGCGGCAGCGACCATTATCTGTGTGCCTAATGTATGTCTTGTATAGATAAATTATTCCCAGCCCATTCCGCTGGAGCACGGGTGTAAGAGTGTGTGTCTGCTGCGATGCGAAAGGACATCCGAGAAGCGAAATAGTTTCTGAAGTTATTTGATGTTGGTTCGCCTCACACATACACAGAACCCCTTTTCTACGAATGTTGGTGTACCCTGGTGCTGGCTGAGGTGGTACTATATTGCTTGGTCCCTCATTTTGCCCCGTTAGTTTAGTTGACTCGGCGAACTGTAAATACCTACACTTACTCCTGGAACATGTATGCATGCCAATGTTTATATTGTATGTGTATATGTGTCGATAAACGATAAACGAACTAGTTTCGTTAGTCCTTCTACTTTTACTTGTGACATCCTTCGAAGGATAATAATAAAGGGTATAGAGGTACGCCAAGAGGTAGCGACGGCGACGGCGACGGTGGCTGAGGACGATATGCACGATAGCCGAGCACTCGTCCTCGAATTCATCTAATCCATGGTCCAGCATGTCGCTGTGGATGCTTGTGCACACCCCGCGCTCCTTCGACCCCAGCAATATGTATGAGTACTTGATAAAGAAGTAAAAGAAGGACTTCACGTGCAGGCATTTTCCATTATAATAGTCCCCGGGTTGTGCGGCACTCGATGCTGCGACCCGATGTGAGGGTGTAGCTACGACTTTGGGGTTTTCTTCCTTTGGTCTTAGTTTTTTGGTGGACATTGCGGTGGCAGCCAGCACAATTTCGTGTCCTGTCGCCGTTGTTACCGTTGCCATCGCTAATGTTGGCTCCTTCTCTATCGGCATGTGCGCTGCGGTAATGCTGCTGTCATTTGGCATTGTACTCTGCCCGGCCCAGGGGAGCTTGGTGCTATGGACACATTTCTGATGGGTCAAATGTTTTTCTCCACTTTGCGCAGACAGCAGAACGTCTATTCGAGAAGTATCTACACGAGTAGGTATACCTTTTTTGGCAACGGCCAGCAGTCGTCGTAGTTTCTGGGGTGCGATGCCCGTCGACCTGTAACTCCCACTTTTGGATCTCGACCTTTTTTTCTCATAGGCACTTGATGTAGTTTCGGATTGTCCACGATGCGGGGGGCGTCGTTGTTATGGTGACTTTGCGTCGAGGCTCTACCGACGCTGGGGCCCACCCAAATTTGGTTACTTTTGCCACGACAATATTGGGGTTTGTTTCTTCGAAGTGATTTATCGTCATCACAGATGTCCGAAATGTGCGGAACAGTTAGTTGGAATTAATTTTGGCGAAGTTGGAAAAGGTAGGCTATTCAGCATTGGCGAGGTAAGCAGATTGGATAAGGAACTAATAAATGCTGTTGGAGGGATGTTAATAATGAACAAAATAAAAATATGTGCCAGCTTCAGCTGGGTTGGCATTCTTAGTTATTTCTACTGCCTATAGGGGCTGTATGTCCTACGGATGATTGCAAATGTATTCAATTGGTTTTGTGGGACGACGATTACTCTACATGAACTTGCCTGTCTCAGTGATGTGTCTGTGCTGAAATTCATCGCTGCAATGCTCAATGCTGCGGGTATATGGGTTCATAATTTCTTTCTCGACATCAAACTAGATTACGCATCATTTTACTGAGCGCTGTGACCTTATGGCCACGATCGCCACTTTGGTAATTTAAAAAATTTAATAATTTTTTTTTGTTTTTTGATTCTTGGTAATTTGGTAATTTTTATCTGGTTACGGTAACTTTTTGAGCAGGATATCAATCCATTTAAATGCTGCCTCACTGCCAGCACCACCCACGTAAAACTGTTTTGTTCAAAAACTAACTGAATGCACTCATTTTCTTCTTTTGACAGATGGTGAACTTCAAAATATTTTCTGTTTTTGTTTATAACTACATTGAGATATGGATAGGTTAGTTAATCATATTATTTATTTGCAGACATAAAACTCTTATTGTAAAAGGTTTTTTATAAGAAAAAAGGCTCGGAAATGGTAGATGATCCCATGCCTTCTTGCAGCTAGTTTTGTGCACAACGTTGTTGACGTTGTTTAATTGCTTAAATACTGACAAAGTTCCTACAAACCTAATGTAGGTACCTAATTGAATGTTTTAAAAGACTAATGTTTCTCTTTATGTTTTAAAAATGTGTGTTATATTTAATAATAAATAAAAATAAACTGCTAGGAATTCTACACTTTTCTCTTAATTTCTCTGAAGACTAAGCAAATTGACGTTTTTACACTGCCATGCCGTTGTTTTATATTATGATCGTAAATCAGAGAAAAGTCTTGGGATAAGGCATTTTCACATTGGCTCAAGACTATGATGTATATGCTATTTCTTCTCTTTGTGTTTTAACAGCGTCTCCAAAATTTTGGTAGATTTTATCTTGGTTCGGTTACTTTTTTTTCAATTTTAGTAGATAATTTTTCTTGCAAGTGGCAACCGTGCTCATGGCATAAAATAAGTAGGTATTATAGACCGTCAGCTCCCGCGCACCTATCCGATTTCCCCCGCAAATTTATTAAAATAAAATTCTCTTCACGGCACACATACTTTCCCACATAGCAACACGGAAAACAGCTTGTAGGCAAATTCTCTTAAGTTGGCTGAGCTGATGGTCTATTTAATACTTAGTTTATGCTTATGGTCTTTAGTGCTCTTGCCGGTGGGCTCTTACGCATGTGGTCTCTTCTTTTGTCGTTTGTTTTTACAACTGGCCTTAGAGGTATATGGGTGGAACAACATTTTCCAGACCGAATTTAGACTTTATACTTTTTTTTTTTTTGTAAAAGCCAACCCTAGCTTATCGCTAAAGAGTGTTGGATGATATGTAAAATTCTATGGACACCAAAACCTTACAAGCGGCGTTCCCCAAGGCTGCTGTAAGTGCGCTTATGTGGAGTCGAGCTTCCGATGTCATTTAAAAACTTAAAACTCTCCGATATTGAGGATATTATATGAGGAAGCTCTTCAATGTCTTAAGGGAACCTTAAATAATCGCCCAGTGTTTGTTTTGTTTGACCCTGTCTGCGAGCATGAGCTGGGGTCTGGCTGGAGTTCTTTTCCCAACAATAAATAAGCCGAAGATCATTCCGGGGTTGCGAGCAGGTAATGGCTTACGCTATAGGATTTCTTATTCAAAACCGTGCATCATCCGCAAAGGAAATCAGCATCTTATGTGGATGCTTGAAGACGAAAACCGTCGGATGACTTAAGGCTGGTGGAAAAAGCATCCTTGTTTATACTTAACCTGCATATCACGAATGACGATTAGTTGGCATGTATGCAGGACACTAGGTTACGGGAGGTAATTAAGGAAGTCGTCAAAGTTCACAGTCAGCACCAGGCGATTGCAAAATCGATTCCATATTAGGAGGTGGACAGTCTTGAAGCTCTGCCACGACGATGTGTGTCACTTTGCTGAGGAGAAGACCCAAATATGGACCAGAGACACGTTTTGGTTCTCATAGATGTGATGTTTCATCCGGAAGTACATCCAGGCAGGCGTGGACATCGCGAGCTTCAAGAGAAAAAGCGAAATGACTGAATAAAAGCTGTACGGACCTTGTACCATTCCTTCGACACAAGGAAGTTCCAGCGTACCCAGGCGGATAGTCGCCGATCGTGAGACAGCTCTCCTCTTACATACAATATGTTTGAGCAGTATTGGGAATGGAACGGGCTGCAACATATCCGAACTGATGTGAGGACCCCTCGAGAGATTGGCGAAATGAAGCATTGCAACAGGGCCGTCCTTGAGGAAATAAAGTATGCACAAATGGGGCTCAAATACTACAAACAAATGAACTACAAGGGCGAGTCCACACCATTGTTGTTATTCTAAAAAGTTGTATAGTACCTAATTTAAAAAAAAAAATTGTACCTAAAATGACAAAATAGTACCTAATGTTTTAAATCAAAGTCTATCATATTGTTTTTAAGGGCATTTCTTTATAAAAATAAACAGGTATATATATATACAGGGTGTTTTTTTTAGAGGTATAGAACTTTAAGTTGGCAACACTATTTTAACTGCCGGCCATTTTTTAGCTGTCAAGTGATTTATTTTTAGTTTGGTTTGCCATTACATCATGAACAAGTTGACAAATGAACAACGCTTGCAACTCGTGCAAATTTATTTCAAAAATAATGGTTCAGTTCGCCAACGCTTAACGGTAACTGGATAGTCAGTTACCGTTATAGAGCCATGATAACCGACTATTTTGTTCCCGAATTGGATGGCATGAATGTGGATGAGATGTGGTTCCAACAAGACGGCGCTACATGCCACACAGCGCACGTCACAATCGATTTATTGAAGGAAACATTCGATGAGCGCATAATTTCGCGGAATGGACCTGTCAATTGGCCACCAAGATCGTGTGATTCGTTATTGCCGACATACAGCCCCAAATGCTCGAAAAAGTGGTTGAATATTGGACCTCTAGAATTGGCTTTATTCGAAGCAGCCGCGGCGGCCACATGCCCGAAATCATATTTAAACATTAATGGCATAAAATTATCCTTCCAATAAAGCCAAATTGATGGCCATTAAAACGATTTTTTTGTGTTTTATTTCAATTCGAAGTTCTATACCTCTAAAAAAAAACACCCTTTGTATTAATTTTTTTTTTCATTTTCATTTGCAATTCTTTAATCAATCACCTAAAAAAAATTGTCCTAACAAAACTTTTAATTTGATAAAAATTAACTTATACTTCTCCATCGCGTCCTTGCCGTATTCTGCTCTGAAATTGCTAATAACTGTCAGTGTCACTATTCACAAAGGTACATGATAAATTGACATCAATAAAAAAACAGTGTTGGTTTCAAGAAATGTGATGCCAAGTTGATCGCATTTGTAGTAAACTTAAAAAAAAAAATATATAAATTTTGAATCCTAACCCAATGTACGTTTTATTTGAAAAGGTTCGGAAAAAGGTACAAATATACCTACAAAATCAACATTGCCTCACACGACCTGCTGTTTATGTCCACATCGAGGGTCCTCTTGGCAGCAACCTGTCCTTGAATCTAGGGCGAATAATATCAGAAAATAAAATAGGGAAGATAGACAGCTTTGTAGAATATCAAGAAGAGCTAGGCGGAGCAGAAACGGTGCTACGCTCTGCACCGCAGAAATTCCTACATCAAAGAACTTCGAAGTATGAGGGGGATGAACCGAGCTTGAGGTAGCAGCGACAAACGAGTCACGTAACCCAGAGCCACACTAGCCTAACATTCTAGGACACGCTGATGGGAAGACCTTGGATGATGACGACCACGCCGATTAAGCTGAACTGATTGTAAACACAGCTGTCGATAAGGAGCGAACCCTAAAGCGAAGGTGCTAAATCTGGTTTCTGCGTTGACTGTAGATTTTTTAAGAAGTCGACGAGGCTGAGTTGTTTCCTCAAAATGAATTCATATCACTCTCAATGAACGTACATGGAATTGCAATAGCCAGAGATGAATTACCCTGTCATTTTCACGCATGCAGCTCTAGCTTTCAAGCCACACATGCAGTATACATACGGTGACCATCCGTCCTGTATTTAAAAGGACAGTCCTTTCTTTTCACCTTTGCCCTGTATTGTTTTCTTTTTATTAAAGGACGGTTTTTGTCCTTTATTTTTGAGACTGTCCTTTAAAACAATGACAAAAACATGCATGCATCGAGCATTCATTTTTGAGCAACAAAACAATTTACGCATAACTCATAATGTACGTACAAAAAGGCAAAAAATACCAATGCAAAATACTTGAAAATGTGTTTACACCCTAAGTTTATGCTCAAGCTTATAGAAACACAGTCAACTACTAAATGAAAGGTTCTAATGCGCCAACTGAAAGAGTATTTTCAATAATGAATAACGTTTGGACAAGTGATAAATCACAAATGAATATAAATACTATTAAAGGTATTCTTATAACGATGTATAATTTCGACAAAACTTGCTTACAATTTAAAGATTTTCTTAATGAAAATGAAGATATTTTAAAATGTATTCACTCTTCTCAAATATGAAAAGTGAACCTGATTAGTATTTGAAACTATTGTGCTATGTTTAGGTAGCTTTTACAAAGATTTATCATACCTAAAATGAATTTAAACCAAAAGACTGCTTTTTTTTATTGAACTGTAATTTATGTTAATGTTTTTTTAAGTTTTAATAAATACAAAAATAATAATATTTTTTGTCCTTTATTTTGCTTTGAAAAATATGGTCACCGTAAGTATACACATACAGCCGTTATGGCAACAAAGGAACTAAGACGGCGGTAGTAAAAATTAAAGGAATCCAATCCCAATGAGTTGCGGCCACAATTTTGAAGAATTCTATAACCATTGAAATAGTTGTCTATGATGTGAAACCAGTATCAAGTTTAGCCAGTGCTACAAAGGTTTTAAGGAATTCAAAAGGGGAATGGAAGCTGCCAACAAACTCTATGAACATCACTAAGATGCAATTCTTTGAAGCACAACAAATGTAACTCGTCAATGGAACCTAGACACCATCGACCGCTGTGGGCAGAAATAAGCATTATTTGAAAAACAGGCAGAATCAGTGGAATCGACTGAAAATCTTAAGAGGCCTTGAAAGCCTTACAAGTTTCACAGGTTTAATCACAAAGTGCCGCACACTGCAAACGAACTTGGGAAGTGGCAAGTAGAAAAGAGCTCAAAACACTTCTGAGCTTTCCTTTTCGGTATACTCGTGTAGTCACTTCATCACGTATTATCATAATCTTCTCCGACATACACCGCATATAGAGAAGTGCGAACAGCTTGGATAGGCCTTCGTCTAAAAAGAAGCATCTCACATTTATCAGCAGTAGGTTATTACTTCGGTAGGACATCACAGAAACTTTATAGAAGCTCAAAAATAAAAAATAAAAAAATATTTATGTTTTTTATTATATTTTTCAATTTTCCATTTTCTTATTTTTTTATCTTACTAATAAATATCTTCAAATGCTTTTTACAATTTTCATGCAGTTTGTATTTTACGTACTCGGTATAATTTACAATTTGCATACATGCGTCAGAATCGAACATGGGTCCACCTGCGTAGTAGTCTAATACACTACCCCCTAGCCTAATTCGTCATAATGATGTTAGTGATAAATCTGAACTATTTGATACTTGCAGCTTACTCGACCGAAGTTGTAAGGAAGACATTTAGTGTTACCCAATTTATTTATGGACGAAAAGTGTTTGTTTAAAATCACATTACTGACATATTTTTCACTGTGCTAAAAGTGTTTTATTTTTTTGTCATTTTTCCCCCGATTCATTATTTGATGGTTTTTTTTAGACAGCTGTGATTCATTTCATATGAAATTCATTTTTACCTCTATCAAGCTTCCATATGTAAGTTAGGAGGGAGTACGAGTAAGTGCTTCTGTACAGCTTCCAAGCGCAAGCGGTTGACTGCATGACAGTTCATTGGTTCTATAATGCCTTCGGTCGGAAGCTCGAAAGAAGCTTCTAGAAAGTGCTTCGAACCACAAGCTTTATCGATGCAGTTCACTTTCCACGCATCTCCAGACACAGTTTCAGAAGTCTAATAGAGATCTTATTACAGCCCGATTCTGGCAAACCTCACTGATACCTCACAAGTCACAAAACCCTCACAACGTGAGGTGAAAATAATTTGTGAGGTTTTCGAATTATGGCACCAAACTCACAACTTGTGAGCCTCACTAAAACAATCGAAATTGTGATCTCCTATGGAGCAATGACAATATTTTTATTTGATGGCATTGTTTCATTCTTTCCAAGCATTTAAAGACCAAAACCTGGCCTTTTACGCTATATTTATTAACTCTTCGGGGAAAATTGATATTTGTATTTATAAAAAAAAACTGAGAAATGTGGAAATTTTTATTTGTGGCAAATGTCGCTAATATTTTAATTTCTTCGTTTCTAAAACATTTCAGTGTCACTATTTCGCGTATTTTCTTAATAAATTTGTTTTTCTTCATTCAATTAATGGTGTAGATATAATATTTCGTTCTCAGATCCCACAAAATTGAAGTGATAATAATCTAACCATTGTGAGGTGAATTTGTTGTGAGCTTTGTTGTGCGCATTATCGGAGAATACGAAAAATGTTATCGAATCACAACAAACCTCACAAGGAATCAACCTCACAATAGCTTGTGATTTGTGATGCCTCACAATGGCAGAATCGGGCTGTTAATTTCATATCCCTCTATAAAGACTGTGTATATGCTGAAGGTCTTCCTGAAGTTATTATCGAAACTATTACTTCGAAATGGATCAACTTCGGTTAACAAAGACTATAATAGAAGCTCTATCAAAGAAAGCTGTTGCCTACAGAAGATACAAATTTAAACCTTACCGAAGTCAAATTGTTAAATTGGGAGTTTTACATAAATATTCTTTTCTGTGAAACAACGAAAAACAAACGTCAACTATTCGTAACACTGATGGTAAATACAGAAACTACAGCTCCAGTTCCTTGACAGAAAAACCGGTTCTATTTTCTTAAGTAAACCAGTGCCAGTAATTGGAAAAACATTGCGGTCTCCTGACCCGTCGGCCAAGTTCAAACCTTTAAATAAGGCGAAACTCATTTGGAGGCAAGAAGCACAATGTCTACCGAAAAAACATCAGCCAAAGGAAACATAACCATACACACACTAAATTACACTCGAAAGGATTTCCCTTTAAAGTACCAACCGAAATGCGCTGATGCGTTCAAAATCCCTGCACCGATTTACTCTCAATTTATGATTGTCATTGTTTTGATCGTCTTCGTCGTCCTTACGATCAGCCTTAAATTGCCCAGACATGGGTCGCTCTGTGTCCCATGTGCCGTGCAATGTTTTCACAACGAATAAATCAAGCTTCTAAATTAACTTGCACTCACTGACAGGGTCCTTGGCGGGCATGGAAAACGAGGTGGCCTCAAAACGCGAGCGGAAAAGTCGCATCAACTGTCAAGTTTAAGAAAAGGGTCGTCGCGCTGTCCCACTGATCGGCCGAGCCTGCACCTTTAATCCGTTTTTTGATGCGGATCGCGGGAAAAATAATGCTCCGCGCACGTACGACGAGGAGAATATGTAATTTCTAATCACAAATATAATTGCTGCATATCCTTAAATGACAGGGATGGTCGATCGGTAGACGGAAATCCCCTTCGCACGAGTAGTGTGCTGCTACAGTGCAGGTAAGCGCATTTGCCATGCAATGGCTGATGGGACACTAAGTGACGGCGAAAAGAACATAATACTGTATAAACATGCTAATGAATATGTCAAAACGAAAGGATAAAATATCCTTTTTTATCATCCTCAATTGTTCGGTGTTGTAGCTGCAGATACTTCTCTTTGTTGGAGGTTGGTTGTTATATGTATTTTTTTTTTGTCTACCTCGATCCACACACGATGACGACGTCATCTACGTGACATGATTTCTAACTTCGCGGTTTATAGACAGGATTTCAGATCCTTTTCTCATCATTTGTACGTGTGTTTTCTGTGTGTCCGGCGGCGATTGAGTGTAGGGAAAAAAAACTGGATAGTGTGCTTTGAGATTGTCTAGCGCCATTGTTCCCAGCGAATCAGACATCATTTTCATAATGGACGGACATTAGTTTTTAATCCTTTACGAAATAATTTATTTTTGTTATTCGCTTTGATCCTTGTTTCCTTTGGAATATTGTGTTTTTTTTTTTTTTTGTAACGTTTTCTGTTTGTTGCCTGCCTGAAGGATGAAATTTGTTTTAGTTAGATGCGTGCCGCGGAATACATTGGCGGGCATTATTAAAGTGTCATGTTAATTTCGTGTTCATTCGATGCAATCGTACAGAAGGACGTCGTATACAGCTACTTCGGAGGGGTTAAATGTGGTAGCCTTAAGGCGTATTTGAGAGGGGTATTTTTTGTTTCGATTACTTAGCCTAACGGTTAGGCTTTGAGAATAGTCCACACCGCAGTGGGGTCTTATGATTTTTTGTCACCTATATAGGGAAACAAGGTTTTTGATATGTTTTCTACAAAGCTTTCAGTTGAATTACCTGTGCTGTGAATGGAAAATATGCGACCTGCTACAGTCAAGAACGGAATTTTAACATTCGCTTTAGTCATTTTTTTGGGGTTTTGGTTTCATTACTTCTTATTATAGAGGTTGAAATACAAACTTGACTACGACGTCATGCCAGCCTTAACCAGGAAATTTTTTAATTCAGAAAATTATAACTAGCACGGCTAAACTGTGTCGTTTTTTTTACGCCTTTTATAGTGAGGCATTTTCTGGCGAGTTCTATGGAGCGTTCTTAGACGAGTTTCTTAAAGGGTTTCTGAACGCGTTTTTGGAGTCGTTCTTGCAATTGCTTATTGACGAGTTTTGGAAGCATGTTTTGATGCGTTTTGGACTCGTTTTCCACTCACATTTTTGCAAGCTCCTTTTGACACAGTTTTAACACTCAGAAAAGGATCCCCAGCAAATTCTAGTCCGATCAGGCTTATACTTAATTTTCATCATTTTTACGTGCTCAACCGCAAAATTAATCGAATGTTTTTTTAAAACAACAACAAAAATCTAAAATCTCTCAAAAAATAAGACAGTGGAAAATGGTAATGGAATTAATAATATTAATTTAATATAAATACAATATTGTAATCAAAATATGTCTACCCTTACATCTGTATCCATTAAATAATAGGAAGACATATTTTAGATTTAAGTCCATTTAAGCATTTTTGATTCAATAAATAAATACGATTTTTCAAAAAATAAATTGTTTTATTTTCTTAAACAGGAAAGTTTCGGAGTTGATAATAAATTCGACAAATAAAACAGTGCAACCTTAAATTGGGATATGACACTCTTGAGGCATTCCGAAAAATTAATATAAGTATAACTTGTTCTCCTTTAAATTTTTGTAAGTTTCATTCAAGTTCTGGGTTTAAGGGAGCATTATTTTTACTCCTGATAAATTGGTGAAAAATAAGGTGAGCTTAATTTAAGCTCACACATTCTTCATTGCACTATCAAGCTGTTGTTGCATTCTTCAAATGAAATGACTTTGGGCTTAATTAAAGCTTAAACGTTCCTAATGCTGTTATAGAACAATCTTAAAATAAGAATTAAAGGTATCAAAAAACATACTCAAAGTAAGATTTGTATATTTTGATTACAAATTTCCGAGCTTAACAGACACTTCAACAGATAGGCTTGTTTGACACTTTTTTGAAGGGGTTTCACACGACCTTTTGCAAGCGTTTGTTTTACGAGTGTTTCGACAATTTTTTAAATTTTGAAGCGACGGTATTGTGATGTGTTTATCGAAGCGTATTAAGAAGCGTTTTTCCACGTGTTTTTCACACGCGTTTTTGACGCATTTATACCTCAAACCTCAAAGCTTTATAGCTGTCAATAGTGACGTTCTGTATGTATCGTCGATGTTGCGTATCGCTTCTTGTTGATAGCACAGATACACTTGGTTTTGCATCTTTACCCGCTCGCTGTTCTCGGGTGAGAAAAACACTTCTTCCCTTCGGTCGTCCACTGCCAACAACGTCCTTCCAAATGAGTTGGCTGCCCAATATCAAGTAGCTGTACCAGGCACTCGGTTATCACCAGCATGAAGGTGTAGAGTTGGAGTTGATAGCGGGTAGAGTAAGAACGCTTGCATTCTCATGTCATCACAATCTTTTTGCGGTCAAAAAGTAACCAATCTAAGGTAAAAAAAATGTTAATGCCAGAACTGCTTACAAAATGATTGAATCATAATATTAAGGCCCAAAAACCGCCAACAAGTGAAGGGATTTTTGAAAAAGCACCTTGAAGGACTGACACATTCAGGAAAAACAAGATTCCTGAACGAAGAGTTTTAAGATTCTTAAAAAATTTTAGGTAATCTAAAAGTTCTTGCTTTAACAGTTATTTTTGACAACATGAACTCGTTTTAAAGTTTTCTTCATAACTATTTTCTTACATCATTGCCAACAATTGCATTCTTGAATCAAAAATTTTGATATTTGGGTTTATTTTAACCAACGAAAATTGTTGGCATTACAATGTTTTTTTCTGAATTTAGACAGGACTGCTCTGCCAGACAGAATGAGTCCAACACAAGCTCATCTTCGAAAATGTGGTCACCTGAAGATATATGGCCGATGAGAAGATAGCTTGCATGATCCTAATGAATGGAAGTCCTTGAAGTAGCATCTACTAGAGCGGACAGTTTTTTCAATACTTGCATACAAGTTTTAGTCGAACACATAATCTGACCGTGAAAGCCCGCAGCTGATTATAAAGAAGGTGGCTGATTTTTTCACCACCTTTTCCAAATGATTACAGAAGTTGCTTTCTTTAAATATTTAGAATACTTGCGGCCTTACTTGTAAGCCTTACGTTTAGCCAACTTAACCTTGAACATAAGTGATCCAAACCTCTCAGTCTGATTCGTCAATTCATTACACAACTAGAAGTAGGAAAGTAGCGCACAAGACCTTGTATCAAATAACATCAAGTAACGACGGGAATATGTTGTCTCACTTTGATTAACTGTTTGCCAGTCTCATAAAACCATATCACCACTTTAATAATGCGACAAATTGCACCAAATTACTCACAAAAATGGGAAATCATCAACAGGAAACCAAATAAAAAAAGTAACGGACACGGAATCAGTTTTACTACATTTTTATTCCCTGTGACAGTTAATAGAAAAACAAATAAAAGTAAACCGAACGACAAACATTGCTTCCTCGGAGTTTATTTTTTTCGCTGGGGACTGGCGCAACGCTCAACCAGCAAGCCGTCCCTCATCGCATTGAATGTACGCCATGGAGGGTGTATAGAATAGCAAACGCAAGGATAGACATGTACTCCCCCAGCTGTATTTATTTTATTACTTTCACAGGAGTGAAATTCGAATTTTATTCCATAAAGTGAAAGTTATGCGATACTATGTATGAACATCATTATTTATAAAACTGTATGAAGATGTCCCAACTGATGGGTATAGGGCATAGTCACTTCATTCATATTACAGCATAGCACCGATACCCATTAGCAGTTTAATTTATTTCGAGGTCAAGGACATGCACACTTGATATTATGACACAGTGTATAGGTATTTATGACGGCATAAGTGAAAATCAAGTGGTAATATGTTATGTTGGCTTAATGATGAAGACATTACCTAATGCAAACGTGCCGTTGTAATATTATTATCCTTCCATATTTATTGCTTGTGGTATACGATAGCCAGGACGCACTGTTTAGTATAGGAAATGAGTAACTGAAATGTCAATCGGACTCCTTACTGAAATAAAAATCGAGTTGTCACGTTGAAATTGTCCAAAATGACAGCAACATTCAAATCGTAAACCCAGAATGTTATGGAAGGTGACAAACATTCGTTGATAATGTGGTGAGTTTTAAATAAAGCGCCACAAAAACCATGCGATTACTTGGAAGACGTTTAGGAAGGAGTGTTTAGCAACCTGGGCTTTAAGCGCCGTATGCATCTCTATAGTTAGCGCGGTATTTGACTAATTGCCGCCAGCTGCACCAAACAGTTGGTTAAGATGCACTTTGACTTGTGCACGTCTCTTATATATCTTAACAAATATGTTTACCATATTCAAAGACTGATTCGCACTCTTTCCGCCAAGTCCATGTCGCTGTACAGTTTGAAGAGTTCGCTGGCAAATCTCCCGTCTAAGATCAGTCTATATGAATTCTGCATTCAAATCGACCAAGAGTATCTCCATCCGCCTATAGCCTATACTTTTGCGCCATATAACAGGCTTGGGTTACTAACGATCTTATACGTACATTGAGTTAACTTAGAGTTTCTCCACATAGCCGAACTTGGTTATTCACTTCTTAGGACATGCATGTAGCAATTGACAAGCTAAGTTGATTAAGAAAGTGGTCGTTATATTTAGTAGCCGAAGTGAACAAGTTCCCGTCAGTTCGTCAGCTCGTTAGGTTTTTACAAAGATGCCGGTGTCATCAGCGCCGGCGTATGTAAGTTACTATGGACACGTTTAAAAAGTTGTGTCTCTGGAGTTAGCTTGCTAGAGTTTCGCGCATTTATCTCTAATAAATAGTTCTGCCAAAACTTCATACAAAGCATACCATACTGTTGCTTTGACTCGTGGAACGGTTTAGAGATACCACGTTTTTCGCGTTTTTCTCAGTTCCATTTAACATGCCAATGCGCCCTTTTGATACTAAAGTGACAAAACAGAAAACATATTCGTTTTTTAAAAATATTATATTCAATATTAAAATAGAGAAAAGTTTACACTTTCATATTTTGTGTCTTCCGATGAAGTTTCTCGTTAATTCATAAAAATATGTTTGAGGTCTGGCTGAAAAAGCTCTTCTCATTATCTATCGAGCACTTATGTAAC
The DNA here is from genome assembly GCA_951230905.1 of Cheilosia variabilis. Taxonomy (NCBI): domain Eukaryota; kingdom Metazoa; phylum Arthropoda; class Insecta; order Diptera; family Syrphidae; genus Cheilosia; species Cheilosia variabilis. The sequence goes on from OX579676.1 coordinate 48,546,687, forward strand.
AAACAAAACAAAAAATTTCAGAAATCACGGGAAAAATTTTCCTTGACCTATCGCTATCATGAAGTTTGAAGAAGCTGGGTCTATTATTTCTAACAGAAAACTTGTATCAAAAGCCGTACAGGTCTGCCCAGACCTTATATTTGACAGAAGAGTTTAAGGGTTCTTGGAGATCGTGAGACAGTTAATTTGTTGTACAGATATCTCGGAGTAGATTACGAGCATTTAAGAACTGGTACAGAGTACATCATAAGTCATTTCTAGATAAAAAAGAGATTCGATCATATCTCCTCCATCCATAAATGTATCCGGCGGAATCATTAAAAGGAACTCGTAGTTTGTACTGAGATAGATAGTCCAAGTCACTATAGTCGGCATACGTGATGATAGGTAAAAACAGGGCAATTACTAGTTTGTGATGAGTTTCAGAAGACTAATTATTAAAATATACGGTTGAAATTTGAGAGCGACAAATTTGACAAATTTGAGAATTTGTGTCCAGTTTTAAAAATTTTTTAAAATGTTTGAAAAGAGAAGAACTGAAACTCCTTGATCCTACCATATGTCTAACAACGTAATAGCGTGGACAAAAAACAAACAGCTACTTTCCTAGGAAATGATGAATTGGAAAAATCATGTTTCCAGTTCTGGAACAACTAGGGAACTGCAACTTTACGTGCCAATAATTTGGTTTAGAAACTTTAGCAGCGAACATCCTTAAATGGACATAGGTACTCAACATTGAAGTACGCCTCAAATCATAAACATTATCTAACCATACCTACCTTGAAAGCGAGTTCTAACTTCCTATTATTAATACCAAGCTCTGGTAAATTTTTCCAAAGAACCTTAGATGGAAGCGATACATTAAGCTTTGTATAGGTTAAGCTAATGAAGCTGCGTTAAGATGCACGCGTGACTCTTGTTGCATGATTACGGCAGCTTTATACAAGTTCCAAGTATGTAGAAGCATGTGTTCGGCAATCTCTTCCACCTGCTGTAAGACCTTTTTGTACATTTAATTGATCTATGAGGACCTAAGCTTGGTATTGTAGGGTACACTCTGCTCTACCTATCATTTTACCTAAACTTAACCAAAGCAAAGGTTTTGTGAAGCTTAGATCTGTGATCATATATGAACCTTTCAAGTTAAACTTCTTGTTTTTTGTGGCAATTAAATTGATGGAAAGATGGTGAGGTAAGAGCTGCAATCTCATGGGTTTCCTTCTAGATCTCTCGTTGTGTGAATATTTGCTCCGTTTGAAGTTACACCTGCTCCAAAATCGCGGTAGAAGCCAATCAGTTTGAATAGTTTCGGACTTAAACACAGCCCCTCAGGGTTTTGCATGCGATATGGAGACTGGATCGAACAAACGATACCGAGATTCCCTGCTTTCGGCATAAATTTCTCTGATTAAATATTTTAAATGGGCGGGTTTATACTATATACGCTCTCCACCAAGTTACCTCCCGCTGCCTTAAAAAGTTTAACTGGCCTAGCGGCCTCTTTGGATTCTTGGACTTGACTTCAGGTACAGCAAACCTTACTTAAGTGTGGTCGGGTGGTCTTTGAAAAGCTCATTCGGGCCGATAGCGGAATTTATGTCGATTCCACCATTAAACTGTCTTTAGAAGTGGTTTATCCTCTGACTCTAGTACGATTCGTTCTTGTTTACCTGTGAATTCAATTAACCAATTTCTTCATCATTTGGCAAAATTTCCTATATCCGCCCGAATGCTTGAGCGCTCTATATTTGCCTAGGGAGCAGTTGACAAATTTCCCTCCTCTTTTTTCCCTAGAGCCTAAGAACCGCTTTCGTCTTCCTGTGCACTTGCGGTTGATTTGTAGGCGAGTTGTATTACTGCGTATAGTTCTGGTAACATTCGTCAAACCAAGCGGCTGCTCAAACTTCGGCCATCCCTCCCACAGGTCTTCAGTACTCATACCTAGATAAAAAGCTTCTGACTCGCTTAGACGATAAAAGTGCACGTCGACGTAAAAATATCTATTCCACCATTCAGAGAAAAGGAAGGAAAATGTTTTGGGGAATTGTTGTAATTGCAATTAATAACCATTAAACTTCCTCTACCACTCAGTATTCAGAACGGCGGGCTCTGTATTAGGACTTCACTGAATGCAGATTATTGTTTGAACGCTTTCTGCCACATACCTATCGTAGGGTATGGAACACCGCATAAACCTAGCTCCTCGCGGAATTACACTAGTGATCAAAGCTTATGCCTCCGAGGAAACTTCTCAGGTGGAGTTTTTCCCACCTAGGAGCCAAGTTAAGTCATAGGTTCCCGCGGAACCAAACTGTTTACGGGCAGATTCTAAGTCATAAGGCTATAAGAAAACACTCTTCTTAGGCTGTAATGAACTGCACGTGTTATTGGGGACCCCTATAGACCTGGGATCCGAATACGTCGAATACTGGTTTGAACTGTAGACGCCACCGTTGACTCCATCTAGGGAATTCGTCCGCTGCCGCCTGGAAGGAAGTGCCTTAGTGGAAAAAGACTCTCCTCCCCCCTCTCTCGTCCGCTGCCCCCGACGACCTTCCAAAGGGGTCGTTAACCTATTTTGAACTAAAAAGCACCGCAGTATTTACTCAAAGGTAGTGAGTCTTTAGAAACAATATTGAACTTTGAGCCCCCCTTCAGTCGTTAACTTGTAGTCGCTTTTTTGACTATGCATCATATACCTTTCTATCTTTGAAAGAACCTAAAGGATAGTAAAAGAAATTAACTTTGAGAATTTAAGGATGGATCCTCTGCTTCGCTTCAAAACGACATGACTTCGACAACGAAGTGGCTACGCTGCCCTCGCCGTTGTACTTACTGACGTTTCACTGGCTGCGATCCTTATTTTCCAGGATTATGGTCAAAAATGGTACAAATGTCAAAAATGGTAAAAATGCTTTTTTTGCTGCGAGCGAAGCGATCCACATATCCCAACTTGCCGCAGTATAACCTTGACACTTCGCTTCCTATAGCCATGTCCCGATTGGTGGTCCAACAGCAACAGTCTTTCTACAATTTTTTGTTATGTCCGGATTGTTGGATGACCAGGTGTAGATGGCTACTCACTCGTACCCGTTGTTAGTCACCCACCGTCACCCACCGTCAGCCACCGCTTAAGCGCGGTGGTTGCTACTTCAAGTTTACACTATTTGACACTATTCCGCAAACAAATTGCTATATGTTGCAAAAGGCAGATTAGGAAATTAGAAGAATCTGCTTCCAAAATATCCCCTCACCTTGACCACCAATCTGCTGACATCTAGGACCAGGATTTTGCGCTAAATCTGCAACATAACGAAATTCGAGTTATCCACAAGCTGCCTTAACGCAGATATTATATTCCCGGAAGACTGTAGAAGGCGCTGTGGACAGTGGACATCGGGCAATATCGAAGAAATGCATGTGTGCTCTATATCTATATGTCCTTAAAGATACGAATGGGATACATGGTACATAGACAGCATGTACCACATTGCAAATCAGGAACCACCACATAAAGACTGTTCTCAGAGTCCATGCTGTGTTGTATGTTGGCTCCTGGAAAATCCAAAATCCTCAGGAACTCCTTTTTGCATCGTTAAGGCTAAGAAATATGCGATGATCCACTCTGTCTCCTGTGGTGATGTGTCCTCTGCTCGAGCTTGTGCTCTGCAATTTTGGTTTCTTGGTGATGGGGGGTTTTTTTTTTTTGTTACTTCTTCTTCTTCTTCTTGTATCTCCTCGTCGTCTTCATGTGTGCACAATGTCCCTTCATATGTTAGGTGTCCTGTTGGCACAAATGACATGCGGACATTTGCAATTGCACGTCCATCCGTATACTCACACCCTGCCGCTGTTGCTGGCCCATTTCAATTATAATTTCTTAGATGATGCAAAATTTCCTCCAGAGATGGTCAAAATAATTCGCGTTGGTCGGCCATCTTTGTACAGTGCTGGAGCAATAGTGCCAAGTGAAACTAACCAACATGGCTATGTCGGTGGTCGTCGGCGTCGTCGTCGTCTACCTCGTCGTCATCGTATAGTCATCATCATCTCATCGTTGTCCTTGTCGTCTATGTTGTAGTCGTAGTCGTAGTCGTAGTCGTAGTCGTAGTCGTAGTCGTTGCACTATACATCTTATGGTCAATTCCTAAGGAAATATGAACGCAAAAGGATATAGGTATGCCAGTTGCTGTATTGGAGCTCCGGACGATGAGAATGTCCCATGTGGTCGGTGCTGGTGCGCCCGGGACTCTACATTCGTGAGCCTCCACTAGCTGCCTGCACTTTCCGGACAATAATTTCCTTTCTCTATATGCGCATGGAGGCGTGGCAGCACAATACCCCATCTAAGATAAAGGCAAAGAACTATGCTGGGCTACGATAGCAGAGATTAAACATTGAATGAAGATCTCTCAAGTTTATGTACGAATAGGAAATTGAATTTATGTTCTCTCAAGAAGATGACACATCCAAACGGCACCCCTGCATGTGCTAGCACCGCAACACACCTCCAACCCCATGGATTCTGGATACAGTGCACATCTAGTGTGTCCAGAAGGCGGGGTTGCAATCCGACTCTAAGCAAATGCAAATAATTTTGCGTGCAACATAACGAAGACGATGAAAATAACTAAGATGGGTGGCCGTAGCCCTAGCCGGAGACGGCACAGCCACCACATGCCAGCAAGGCAATCCTTGTGTGTGCGGTCAAGAAGAAGAAAACGTGAAATAAACGGATTGCTGAGACCGTTCATGCAAGGATATGGTCATCAAGTCGCATAAATTGTACAGCAAATTGCGTGAGTGCACGTGTGTCCCATATGTGCTCGGCCGTACATATATATTAAACGAGCGTCTACTGCTGCCACCCGCACCCCTGAACATCGCACACTGATTGGGTTTTGTAAAAGACCTGAAAACCATTAAGATGGACTTTAATTACGGACGATAGAAAACTGAGTTAGGAATTCATTTTGCCCGAGTCTTTACAGTTGCGTTCTCTACCATGCTCCTGCCCTCATCGCCTCCGCTGGCAGTCAACGTCGTCGCCATAATGGCCTGGTCATTAGTTGCTCCCTATACACCACCAAGGAGGCGCACTTGCACAATTTGCATGTAGGTGGAACACAATAGTACTGTACGCACATGTGTATGTTCGGTACGTGGGTGGCTTTATCATCTCAAGCAGGAATAAATCGTAATGAGTACACCAATGCGGCCGCTTTGTTTCGGAAAGTTCAAATATGATCTTAAGGGTTTGAGTACGAGGGGGTTGGATGGTGAACGTCTCAATCCTCTTCGGTCGCATGCAGATGGGGGAATGTATTTTCAATTTGTCAGCTTTAATTTGGATGCGAATGAAGTTTGGTGCGTTAGTCTGTCGAAGGCTCGTCCTGCACGCAAAAGTGAAATATAATTGGTGATATAAATGTATGACCACTTTGGCTGGCTTGAATTTGATATTCAAAAGGGACACACATACATGCGCTTACATCCAAAGGAGCTAGGCTTATATTCTCAGGCATATCAAATGTGATGTATCTTCTTGAATCAGAATGTGTATTTATCTGCTAAATGATTTTCGGTGCCCAATAACACTCATGCTACGAATGTCAGTGTCTGACTAGCTGTGTGTGATCGACAAATTTGTTTGATTGAATTTACCCTATAGTTGTGGAATTTTGGTTATTGTATTTTAATACCAATTTGCATTGTAATGTGATGAGAAAAATCATGGACAATGGATTCAATAGTTTTCTATTTCATTTTGGAGAGTTGAGAACCTTATAAAAGAATAATCTGCCTAAAAGGTCAATTCATCGATTGGAATAAGCGATAACTGTTACTCTCAAAAATTAAAACTGTCTTCTTCGTAGAGAGTGATGGTTGTCACTAAAAATTACTTATGTAGTGTGAGGTCCCAACCAAACACATTCATTACAAATTTTAGACAACAGTCAGCCTCTTTCTTGAGGATCGAATAGTGAACTCCCAGTCGGTTTCTGCAAACTATTAACACGAACACCCAGTAGGACGGAATTCTATATATGATAATGGATCGCTTAACAATCGAACAACACATTAAGCTTACAATACGTTGTAATTTATGTTTTTCCATGGATCGGCTCTTAGCCCCTCGCTCAGTAGTACTGAGTCCACACAAACCTCTACACTACTATTTGGTCATAATATTTACTCAGAAAAATGTTCGATTAAAAAAAAAAACAAGTAAAAGTGTTATCATCGGCCTGGCCGAGCTTTGATACCCTCCACTGCATACAAGTCATGCAAAGTTGTAGGCATGTGACGGAGTACGTAATTACATTGAACAACAGACAGAGCGACACATGGTCCTAATATTGATTTTATATGGGGTACCAGAACTACTTGACCGACATAGCACATTTTTAATACCAACCTGACGACGATAAAAAGAAGTCCTTTCACCAAATTTCATTCGCCTATGTCAATTCTTTTGGGCACTATCATGCTTTCAGACAGACAGACAGACGGACATGGCTAAATCGATTCAGAATGTGATCCTGATTCAGAATGCATATATTTACTTTATGAGGTCTCCGGTGACTCCTTCTTGGCGTTACAAATGTAATGACAAAGTGAATATACCTTCCTGTGGAGGGTATAAAAAAAAATTAAAAGTCAACTCGATTGTGATTTCTTGTTTCTTAATAAATATATTTTTTTAAAGATATCAGCATTTTTTCATATTTCTATCCGAGTATTAAATTATTGCGAAGAAATAATTTTATGAAGTAATTAGAGTAATATCAATTAATGAAATAAATACCTATGTATTGGTTACTAACATTAAACAAAAAAAGTAATAATAATATCAATTAATAAATATAAATAAAATCAGGTAGGCCCTTATGGTATATTAAAACCTACCAAACTTTAATCAATAAAAAAAAAATAGTTGGCGCAACAGGTCCGTAGGGACCCTAGGCCTGGGGTCAGATTCTGTAAGGTGAAACGTTAAAACCTTTTCGTGTGCACGGAGAAATTTGCTTGTGTAACATAGGGCAAATCATTCGTGGCCTATGCTGACCCTGGCTTCTCACAACCATTCGTTTTGTGTGAATTTCTCATTTTTGGGAGAAATGGAAGGGATCTACAATTTTATGCCGGGTCCAAACGGCTAACTGAGAAGCTCTTTCACGACAGTTACACTCTCGGATATTTGTCAGACGTTATTGTTATTGTAAGGAAAATATAACTATACGTAGTAAATAACATATCAGTTTTTAAGTTTACAAAACCTATTAGTTGCTGCCTGGAAAAGTTCTTTGACAGATCCCATATAGAACCGAGTTACACTTCTTGTACTTTTGATCGGATCTGAAAGATACCCAGGATCATCAGCACAGGGCGATGGAAAATTCATTAATTCGTTGTGGTCTTAATTTATTGCCTACTCAACGCCGCATAAGTCATCTACATTATCCCAAGAATATTTTAATGTCTTGCGCCGTTTCCGCGGATGTGGGGACAATTGGAACTCGTCGATGTTCGCAACTGTTGACCTTTTTATTATTAAGTCACTGATGCCGAATTACCTTGGAAAGTAAAACGGTTGAGCAGCACAGCCAAATGACAAAAATGTATTATCAAAATTTCGTCAGTGCAAACGTTGCACGAGTTGCTCTCGATTTTCAGCACACGCGGTCCTGAAATTCCTAAGATTCATCATCGTTCTACATGTTTTTTTGATAAATATCTATGTTAAGAAGCAAAATTGCCGTACATTCGAGTTTCACCAAGTAGAAAAACATCCACAAAAAGTTACTGTTTAGTGGGGATTTTGGGCCGGCCGGTGGTGTCATTGCTAGGTTCTTCTTTGAAAATGACGTTGGTGAGGCCATAAGACGTTAAACGTTAAAAAACGATGCTAAGCGATTTCTTTTGGTCTAAATTAAACGACTTTGAGGCAGTGGTCCCTGACTGTGAAGACTGATTTCCCCTTTTTTTATCAGCAAAGGCAATAATTTTCCCCTAAATTCGAAAAAAGTTCCCCTTTTCCCCCTTAGTGAAATTTGCCTTTATTTTTATATAAAATTTGAGTTTCAACTGATTTTCTTTTCTATTAGACAAAACGTCAAATCCAGTAAACACATTCAGAATACACAAAAATTCTTACGTAGACGTTCGATGGGCTGTGTTCTTTCATATTTAGTGTGAACATTTAATTCTGAGTAAACTTTGAAATTTATTTGTAATGGAAATTCGTTTAAATTTTACTTTTAAGCAATTTAAGTTTCCAGGAGATTTTTGATTTGTTTCCCTTTTTTAAGCTTTCCCCTCGTTTTCCCTTTTTTTATTGAAAAAGCGCCAAAATTGGCGATCTGGACCACTGCATGAAGGTAGACGACATATTTTTTTTCAGCGGTACGGGGCTACGTGCCACACAGCAGACTCCACAATACAAATTGTGCATAAACGTATGTTTATCTCTTGCAGAGGTGACGTGAATTGGCCATCAAGACCGTGCGATTTTGCCCAACTAAATTTAAACTAAACTAAAGACTCCTTGTGGAGTCTTGAAGTCGCATGCGTACGCCAATAAGACGCTATCGACCGATGTCGTTAAGACCAACATAACCATCGCTCAAATTCAGCTGGATCTTTGCTGCAGAGTCATAAAAAAATTGTACCACTCGGATCCGTGCCACTGTAAAAAAGTTGTCTCGTTGATACCTTATACAGCTTGTTTTATTCCATTTTAACACCGACCCGTCCTAATTGAAACCCCTTTACTAGAGAATCTTAAAGAACTATCAGACATCGATGCCTATTCCTGACAAAATCGCACTGGAATTGAAGGTATGCCACATCTGTGAAGCCTCACAATGTTTAGACCCTATGGGAGAAAAACTGTGCAGATATGTCAGCTAATATTCTAAATCCCTTTATTAAGACCGGATTTCTTCAACTTTAAAGCTTGAAATGGGCACAATTCCTAAACACCCAATAATGGCCTAAATCCTATTAGATGTTACCCTCCAAAGCACACCGCAAATAACTCAAATCCAATACAACGCATCCCTTACAAGTAAGCCATTGTTACTCAGCTGCATGGATCCGTTGAATCGCTATTGTGTATTAGTTCCCGCTGAGTGCATATTGTAAATGCATATACGCTACCCAGCTGCTTAGGTTTTCCGTATGCGCGACGCTTAAATTATGACCAAGCAGAGGTATGATGCGGTCATTGGCGGACCAGAGACGTTTCCTGTATGCGTTCTCTGTTCATTTATTGAAACACGACATCAAATCTCCACCCCGTCCATCGTTAGGTGTATATCGATGTGTATACCGTTTGCATACACATAGTCTTTGGATTCTTGGGGGTTCACCTTATTAAACAAAAACCACTCAAGTCCCAAGTGCTCGCTGAATACCGACCGGTACAAAACACTATTTATATAGAATGCCGCATGATTCTCGTCAGAGCCATTCTCATCAGGCAGTGTCCTCTGGCAGACACAGTACAGGTGGTGGTGCATGAGCTATCGCTGTGTAGCGCCAACATCAATTCCCGAAACCCGCTTCTGTCCCTCCCTGGTATAAGAAAGCTTTTGTGTGTCGATGCGTCTTATACACCATTCCGCTAACTGGTTCACCTGATCCGATGGTCACGTCTTCCATGAAAGGTGTCTGTCCTGTCTCCGCTTTTGCTTGTGCCGCAGCAAAGGAGAAATGCGAATTGGGATCAGGTCTCCCGCATGGTGTTTCAGAATAATCATGGTGGACACTGCTGCGACTGCTGCACGGCCACAACGGACAACGGCAACGACGAGGACCAACAATGACCAAAGAATCCCGGTAGCAACGTGCATATAGGAGACGGTATACAGCGACTTCCTTATACCTCGTCGTGTATAGCATGAGGAAGAGCAAGCGCCGTATATGCACACCGTTCAGGAGTTGTGCTGCATTTTGTGTCAGAACAGAACAGGGGACACTTCGTAATCGTACATCTCTATTTCGCAGACCCTTCTCCGGGTCTGGTTATAGGAAAAGGAAAACTCCTCGTCCGCACAAACAACTAACACATAAGGGTTGCACAGGGGTGTACCGAAGAGATGAAGAGAAAGGATTCCCGCCGTCCAATGTATGTTCATCAGTGAGATTCGGTGTTAGCGAGGACATTGAGGCGGTAGATGCAGATACCGATGGCGATTTTAGATTCTGAAGAAAATGCGACGGAAGTGAACAACGACGATGACGGCGCAGAAAAGCAATTCTGCTGGTAGACGTAAACGCTCCTGCAGTACAGTGGCATACACACACAGTCGCATGGTGTTGTTGCTGAGGAAACAATAGCCAAGATGACCATCGTTGTATTTTATTTGCGGATGCCAATCCCAATCGTGCCCCAGAGTGGATATTTTCGATCGGACCAAATAGCGAGACTTCTTCGTTTGAGTTTAGATGCGGTGGGTTGGTGCTAGCAAAGGGAGAGGGATATGCAAAGAGCGGCTGGAATAATGCATTTCACCCAACCTATTGGAGTGTGTGAGGAACTGTCCAACAATGCACCATTTATTCTTTCTCTACCTGTAATGAATATATGTCTACAAAGACGTTCACCTTTCAATGTAAATGTAAAAGTGCTTTTACTTTACCTAAGCCCCAATGTTGGCGACTGCTGTCTGCCAAATGCCTCGCAAACGACTTCGGAGTTCGATGGTAACATATCTGGCAGGCTAGGTTATAGGCGCAGTAACTTAGTGGCTAGTGTATTTTGCTAATAAGCGAGAGATCCTAGATACGAACTTCGGAAAAGCACAAGATAGATCTTAAGTTTTTTTCCACTGGGCAACCTCTGGCGAACTTCTAACAACCATTCGAGAATATAACTGTCATGAAGGAGGCCCCTTCCATTCATCCCAAAAAATTAAAAAAACACACAAAACCAGCTATTCATATGGTTCTTTATAGAACTGTTGCTATTAACTGTTTACTATTTATTAACTTCAGGTCAGGCTGCGTATACTCCATAGGACACTTCTACCGTTTTTCGATAAGGCGACAGATGAATTAACTAGATGGAATCGGTTGACTGACCACTCCTTCAGGTGATAAAATAATATCAAGGATGAACCATCCAAGGCTGGTATGGTACGACTCGATGTTATTCCGCGAAAATACATACTGAGTTCAATACCGTTAACCCATTAGACAGGTAGATATAAGATATAACATAACATAATACACCAAGCCAAGCGTTTTGGATCGACTTATTTTATAAGCAATTAGCATCAGGTAGATAAGCGATCTATAAGGAAAATGGGGAAGGAAAACATTCACCATTAAGCAAAGCAGTATTCCGTGAGGTCCTACGTCCAAGCGTTGTCGCTGTGCAACAGAAAACAGCACAACAAAAGGTGTGGGTTCATGAGACCCTTCGAAGTATATTCATATTCAAGTATAACTATTTGAATACTTGAATGTGTCGTGCTCACATTTCTTTTTTAGTCAGTCGAGTTTCTAGTTTTTTTAAATTTATTTTCTATAGCGAAGTGGTTCATGGGAATTACAGACATGCTCTGTTATTCTTGTCGTCCTTGGTAATATTAAACGAAATGTTGAAAGTGTAGCTGAAAAGCAAGCTTGGGCTTTGAACTTTTTTTTTGCAAAATGCGGAATTTATGTGCGGGGTAAATGTCCTTTTACATATAATATACAAAATGCAGACCTCATTTTATAAAATAAATCCTTTAAATGAGCCACTCGCGTAGTGCTGATAGTAATGACACGCAATTGTTTATAATTTTTCGTTTACGTAAGATCTTATTTCTCATATTTTGGCTTGGCTCACTTCTCTTCAGCCACGCTTGCACTGACTGGTCTTAGGTAGCTTATCCAGACCAAATTTGAACTTTTTGACTATCTTTGTAATAGGCGCTCAAAGGAACGATTTACCATTGTAAAGCACGTAAAGTTTCAACGGCAGAATAATTATTTCTTCAGAAAAAAAATTGTAACACATTGTTCGGTGTCTAAACCATCCATAATGTAATATCTACGACATATCCGGAACAGAAAAAATACGAGAATGGCATAAAACTCTCCGGCCATCAAGCTCTATTACTGATATTACTGATTACATATATTTTTGTATTTTTAAATGTTCGCTGGATGGGAAATTCATCGGAAATCATTGCAGAGCTATAAGTTGTTGAATGCTTATCCATTAGTGAGAGACCTTAGCCCATCTAAAAAAAAAACCTGGAGGACTGACTTTCGTCAGCCCGAATGGAATTGCACCTAGTCGGTCGACTATCCGACCTTTGTTTTTTTTTTATTATTTGCAAAACTTAAAAGAAAAATCCGCCGGTTGTCGGATTTCGGAACTTTAACCTAATTTAACCTAATTAGTTTGCCTTAAGTTATTTTAATAGATCAAGAGGTGTTATCCGCCTTAATCTTTTGTTTCCATTGTCTGTATTTAATAATTCTGTTATTTCCAAGCTAACGTGGTTGAGGCTTTTCTTATAAACTTATGTGCATTCTTTGACTTCATCTTCAACCATTTCTATATTCAGATCTCTATGTAAATAGATCAGCAATGCGTATGTACCAAGGTGCATTGAGTATGTTCCTCAGAAATTTATTTTGGAAGACCTGCATTTTTGTTAAATTTATAGCATAATCAACTAATATTTTCTTTCTCTAAATGCGCTTTCCAACGCACCTTAGCGTCTGAAGTCATGCCCAGTACCGTCTTTACCACAAACGTAAAATTAATATGACTTTAGGTCATTTAATCTAATCTGCCATTTTATAGTCCATTCTGAGATACTATTTACTGTCGTTTCAAGCTTTTTTGTCGCTTTTTATTTCGACAGCAGTATCATCTGAAAAAGTGATGTCTACATTAACAGGCAGGTCGCTAGTGAATAAGAGGTATAGCACTGGACCTAGAACACTGCCTTGCGGTACACCAGCTCTAATTTCTCTAAATGTTGAGTACTCTGTCTTTTGTTTAATTCTAAAGAATCGATCAGATATGTATGACTTCAGAATATGTGGAAACGTCGTACAAATTCTAACTACAAAACTAGCCAAATATTTATGGTTGTTAGATGATAGGTATATTGGCAGAAGAGTAATCAACGCTCACAATTGGCGATGTTAACTGGTAAGAGTAGCTTTGATCACGACTTAGACATCTTTGACATCCAGAAGCGCCAGCAATCTGTATAGGTCTTTTTGTACAGTCATCCAAAAACTTCCCAATACTGTAACTGCACAGGAACTTCATCCAGTAATTGCGCCATCTAACTGCAGGAACAGCTGTCTTAATGGTAGCTTATTCATATGTAGCAGATCCATTGTATGGGTTTCTTTCTGCCTAGGCCCTACGCCTTATCATACCACCTTCCTTTGTAGCATGCATTTGGGGCTCTTTTGTCATTCCCAACAGCTTTAAGATTCATCTTACATCCGTCAGAAAGCACACAGCAAAAGCAATTGCTTCATCAGCTCGATCAGATACGCCGCATCGATCACATGTTTGGACATGTTTTTGGTTTTGTGTGTAGAACCTACTGAGCTACCTAGTAAAACTGATTCAGTTAAAAAAAATGATGGCAATGAACAAAACAAGAGATATAAATACCCCAGGTGGCAGACCAGGTAAACTGGAAAATCCACCCTCCTCGGAGGTCGGTCCCATGGATTCAGGGGGGACCATTCATTGCTTCCTCAACAAAGCTCCAAAAGGAGTTCACTCACGCCGAGAACTCCACCAAAAATGGTCGTGCCAAAACAACATACGGCCAAAGATAGCGCTATAATTGTAAGCATTCCGAACATTCAAAAAGTAAAATGTGGAAATGAAACCAATATAGCTGAAAGTGAACGTAAAACAGATTCACAAGCGAAATTAAATGCAAGCAGCTACTATACTGTATGGCAAGCTGAACTTAAAGCAAGGAAACATCTTGAAGAAATTGTCTTAAGCTTGCAAAAACAGATTAAAGAACTTGAAAAAAAGGTTAGCCTTTTGGACAATACTGCCCAACCATTCCAATCAGTTCAGCAAGATAAACAAAAGGAGTACCTCACTGATGAAGAGGAGCTTGCACTAGAGACAGAAAGACATCTGACTAAAAGTAAAAGACCAACGAAGAAACGAAAGGCAGAAGAAAGTCCTGAAACATCTGCCAGAATCTTTGACAAGCTAAGACGAAAGATAAAAGGACTGAAAAGACAACCATTGGCTTGAAAAGACAGCCGTTACCACCACCAATAATGATCTCTGGTGTAGACAGATTTGGTGAGCTAAAAAGTATTATTGAGCAAAAATCTAAGAAAACGTGCAAGCTCTCGTCATATAACAACAACAATTGGAAAATAAATGTTGATGACAGTGACACTTATAGATATATCACTGATGAGCTAACAAAAATGAAGTTGCAATGGCACGCATATGAAAATAAGGCTACTAGACCAATTAGAGTAGTCGTCAGAGGTCTTCACTTCTCGTGTGATGAACATGATATTGTCGAAGACTTGACTAATAAAAAATTTAAAATTATAGAAGCCAAAAACATAATTAAAAAAGAAAAAACATCAGATAATGAAGGGGAAAAAATTACAAGAAATAGAAAATTACCCCTTTTTATGCTCTCCTTTCACAATCATAAAGATATTGAAAATGTATACGCTATTAAATCAATAATGAATATTGTAGTCAAGATTGAACCTCTTCGAAGAAAATCCAGCTCTTTAACTCAATGCAAACGATGCCAAGCTTTCGGGCATACGCAAAGCTATTGCAAAAGAGATTTTGCGTGCGTTTAATGTGAAGCAAAGCATCCAACAAATAGTTGTCCACAAAAAAAAGATGAGAAAGAAAAATGCATCAACTGTCATGGAAACCACCCAGCTAATTATAGAGCCTGTCCGGCAGCAAAAGAATATCAAGAAAAGAAAAAGAGAGGTACTGCCAAACACCAACAGAACCCTCTTAAAAATACAAACAAGAAACAGGTAAATGTCGAAAACAGCAAAGTCGACAAAATAAAAATACCAATTGCGACAAAAACAAACACACCAGTTGTGAATAACAAATCATATTCCCAAATTGTGAAAAATACACATAAAGAAGAAGAAATATCAGTAAAGGAAATGCTTTCTACTATTCTTCAAAGATTGGATAATCAAGATAAAGTTATTAAGCTACTGAGCAAAGAAGTTTCCAAAGGAAAAAATCAACAAAATAACAATGATTGAAAACCTAAAAGTCGCAACCTGGAATGCAAATGGTTTACACCAACACATCTCTGAATTTCAGGTATTTCTACGCAATGAAGACATTGAAGTCTGCCTGATTTCTGAAACCCACTTTAAATAGGGAACAACAATTAGAATTCCTGGGTACCTCTGTTACCACTCTCCCCATCCTTCTGACAGTGCCAGGGTAGGTAGTGCTGTAATTGTAAAAAGTATTTTAAAACCCTATGAAATGCCCAAAATAGGAAAACAAACCATGCAAGTAGCGATAATAAACATTGCGACTAAAAGCAAGCAATTTAACATAGCTGCTATATACTGTCCACCTAGACATTCACCTGCAGAGGAAGATCTTAACGACCTTTTCCGAGCTCTAGGTACTAACTTTATCATTGGAGGTGACTTCAATGCGAAACACACCTATTGAGGGTCCAGATTAGTAACGACGAAAGGCAGGAAGCTTTACAAAGCAGGGCGAAATTTTAATTGTAACTTTATTTCGACTGGATCGCCTACTTATTGGCCATCCGGCCCAGCAAAAATACCAGACCTTATTGACTTCTTCATAACGAAAGGAATCATTAGAAAAGAAGTAAGAGTTGAAAACAGTGATGATTTGTCGTCGGATCATACACCTGTAATCCTAACGGTCAATGGCATGTCAGTAGAGCAGATAAGCAATGAAAGACTTACCAGCAAAATAACAAACTGGTGTAGTTTTAAATAAAATACTCGAAGGTTTTATAAACCTTAGAGCTCCACTGGCCACAACAAGGCATATTGACATCGAAGTGGAACAATTCATTGCCGATATACAACAGGCGGCAGAAGATAGTACACCAACTTTTCAGCAACGTAAACAAGCATCGGTAAAATACCCCACAGAAATTAGGGAACTAATAAATATTAGAAAAGAGAATAGCCCGGAGAAAATGGCAAATGACAAGATATCCCGGCGATAAAACTATATTCAATAGACTTAACAATAAACTAAAAAAAAGTATCAGTGAGTTTAAAAATAGAACTCTTACTAAATATCTTTGCAATTTAACTGCTGATAAAGTCACAGACTACTCCCTTTGGAAGGCTGCCAAATATTTAAAAAGACCTCAAACGCAAGATCGCCCGTTAAAAACATCTGATGGGAAATGGATCGGCGACCCAAAAGAAAAGGTCAAACTATTTTCAGCACATTTAACAAATGTTTCTAAACCTTTTCCACCTAGTGTGGCAAACGAACGCCTTGAATTCTTTGATAGGATAGATGAAGACGTAATCATTTACGTTTCACTTAAAGAGATCAGCACATGTATTCATAAGCTCTCTAATAGAAAATCGCCAGGTTATTATCTTATAACTGCCCAAATTCTGAAGGAACTACCCTTCATAGCATTGGTTAAACTTAAGCTTTTAATTAATGCTTGTTTTAAGCTAAGATATGTTCCATATCATTGGAAGATATCAGAAATTATAGTTATACCTAAACAAGGTAAACCTCCATCAGAAGTCACCTCATACAGGCCAATCTCACTTTTACCTGTATTATCAAAACTTTTTGAGAAACTGCTTCTTAAAAGACTAGACAGAATAATAGAACAAAGAAGGCTTATTCCCACCCACCAGTTTGGGTTTAGAAATAAACACTCGACAATAGATCAAGTACATCGTATAACAAATATTATAGAAAAATCATTACAAGAAAAGCAAGTTTGCTCTACACTATTTTTAGACGTGGCTCAGCCTTTTGATAAGGTCTGGCATAAGGGCTTAGAGTATAAACTTCATAGGGATCTACCAAGACAATACTATGAGATACTAAAATCTTATATTTCAAATAGATTCTTTAGAGTTCGCTATGGTTCAGCGTATTCTGAACTCAAAGAATTACAAGCAGGAGTTCCACAGGGAAGTGTTCTGGGACCAACCCTGTACTTACTGTATACTAGTGATATACCACATACAAACGATGTGATGAAAGCTACATTCGCAGATGACACTGCTCTTCTATCAACTGATGGATGCGTGACTAAATCCACAGAAAAGCTACAAAATTCTGTTAATGAGATATGTGATTGGGCCCAACGATGGCGAATTAGACTTAATGAGTCAAAGTCCACTCATATCAATTTTACAAATAAAAAAATAATGAACGCTCCTGTGGTTATTAATAACCAAGTAGTTCCTTATTCTAACACAGCTAAGTATCTGTGTATGAATCTAGATGCTAAACTGAAATGGAAGGAACATGTCAAAAAGAAAGTAGAAGAGTTAAATATTAGGTATAGAAAACTGTATTGGTTGCTAGGCCATAACTCTGAAATGTCCACTGAGAATAAAATTTGAATATAAATACAAGGTGGCGCAAAAGTAATCCTCCTATCAGAAAATGCTATAAATTTTGCGATTGGCCCCTAATGTCAGTTCTGTTTTGACATTTGTGTAGTAAACACATGCGAAATACACGTTAATAAACAATGTTACGCTACACTGCTCCAGAACGCGGAATATTGCTGACTATTTATTTGAGCAATAATCGGTCGGTGACTTTGGCACAACGTGAATTTCGTCGCAGATTTCCTAGCCGTCCAACGCCTACTGGTGAAACACTGCGACGTTTAGCCGCTCGCCTCGAAGAGACTGGCACAACGAGATGCTGCCAGGCGTGGCAGACCCCGGAGTATGTATGGTGTGCTGTTTTCGCTGGAGGAGTCATCGGACCTTTTTTCTAAGAAGACGTCGCGGGCCAAACGGTTACTGTGAATGGTGAGCACTACAGAGCAATGATCAACGAGTTCTTTTTGCCGCAACTTGATGAATTGGGATTGGAAAACATGTGATTCCAACAGGACGGTGCAACGGCACACACTGCACGTGCCACAACCGATATGCTGAAGGATGCATTTCCCGGGCGCCTAATCTCCCGTTTTGGCGATTTGCACTGGCCAGCAAGATCGCCTGATTTGACCGCTCCAGACTTCTTTTTGTGGGGCTTTTTGAAGTCGCGGGTTTATGTCAACAAGCCTCAGACTCTTGCAGCTCTTAAAGACAATATCCGTCAAGAATGTGAGGACCTATCGCCGGAAGTTTTGGCCAAAGTGATGGAAAATGCCATAAAAAGGGCTCAAATGACAATCAACTGTGGCGGCGGCCATTTACATGACATCATATTCTCGACTTGATGTAAAAAAAATTAAAAGACCAAATAAAAATAATCCACAAGAAGAATCAAAGTTTTTAATTTTTTTTTTTTAAATTACAGCCAAAAAACATCGGAAGGTTATTTTTGCGCCACCTTGTATAATCAGATACTAAAACCTGTTTGGACGTATGGTATCCAATTATGGGGTTGCACAAAGAAAACAAATGTACAAATAATACAAACATTCAAAACAAAGTCCTTCGGGGAATAGTAAATGCCCCGTGGAATATTAGAAATAATGACTTGCATCGTGATTTGCAGATTGATCTTGTAACGGAAGTAATTAAAAAGTACGCAATTCGTCATAATGACCGTCTGCAGATGCATATTAATCCTGAAATAATAGACGTCTTAAATGTAGGTACGATATATAATATCCGTAGATTAAGAAGAACTAAGCCTCACGAACTTATAATCTAAAAAATAGGAGAACCCGTATTTAAATTGTAATACCTTCTCAAACGCAACTGAACGTTGAAAGTAAAATCATTTGTCTATATTTCTTTGATTGGTCATGATTAAGGAGGTGTTTTTAGTGCGGTTAGAGTCCCACAATACTCTGGGTTTCTAGCCCCATTGTGTCTTTCGAGATTTTCACCTTCAATAACAAAAAATAAAAATAAAAATGTTTTGGACAACATTGGCTGATGTTATATTTATTTTGACTTACCCTTTGGTATATGGCTGTCACGAGAATTTGTTATTATACAATGGCCGCGTTCCACTGCCCGCTAGATGACTAGCGGCATGTCAAACTCCATATAAAAAAAAATTGACATTTCACCCTTTGCGCTAGACGTCTAGTACTTTTTGTGAAATATCCCTTTCAGCGCAAAACTACCCGCTGCATTGAGAGAAAAAACAAAAAAAACGACCTGTCAAAGGAAATCGTTCAAACGTTTACAAATTAAAAATAAATACGAAGCTGAGCAAGTGGAATTGTGATAAAATTGTGAATAAGGTAAGTAAAATAGCAATTCAGATGTCGTTTTAATAATATATTGTATCATTTCATTTATTGTAGTGTGGAAATAATTAGTGTTAAATGTCACTTTGCCGCTGGAGCTAGGGCTCTTGCGCGGACGTTCCTTCATCTGGGATATTTTGTGCTAGACATCTAGCGGGCAATGGATCGCGGCCAATTTAAATAAGTTCTTTCCATCTGAGCAAAAATATCCCCTCGGTTGGGAAGTTTTAGTTATTGGAATATTACTTGCATTACCAAGTTGACTTCTTAATTTTGAAATCAACAACTTTATGTTATCAGGAATATGGTGTTTCATCCAGAAATGCGTATAAAAAGGCTTCGTCAATTTGATTTCTAGACATAGATACCGGTCCTCCACTATTCGAATGATATAGAAATGAAATGTGTCAAACACTTTCACTAAACTTCAGTTGAAAACCCACATACATTTCTGGCCATCAGTATAATTGTGTGTGTGGGTACATACTATCCTCACTCAAAACTATTCAACTATCCGCCAGTCAACGATGGAGGCAAAGGGATGCTTGCGTTATTCATAAGGGATAATGGCCTCAATTTCGGAGACTTTCACTCGTTTCACAAAAATAGACTTTTGTCCGATTACAAACTTTTAACTAATCTCTCCCCCATCGCTGTGCCCCTCCGCTATGTCAGTAAAATTGTCCACACCAACACAGACAGGCGACATACAAAGTAACGAGCTAAGCTTACTCTCGCGTCTATAAGTTGGCATTCCCTCGTACACATAGCGATAACACACACAGCAGGCAGTAACTCGATATGATGCCCAGGTTATGTTATTAATGGGATCGCACTATGTTAAAACTACTGCAGTGGGACAGGGGGATGATGGCAGGCGGTGCTGGTCCACTGGCCGATGAGGGGATGAGCTCCTGTTTGTAGTGGTGCGGATGATAACCCGTACACGAAAATGTCCATAAATATGAAATTGTTGCTCCGGGACGACGACAATGAGCGACTTTCCTTTGTCACAAATGAGTTGGGTCATTCTCTGCGTGTGCCGCACATCCCCCGGTTTTTGCCTCTCTAATGGATAGGATTTTGACAATTTCCATTTCTTTTTTGGTTATGGTGTGGTGTCATTGAAGCGCTTGCCGAGATTGCCAAGATTTCTGTTTAAATAAGACAAGTAGTGTATGCGATGTGACAGTGGCAGTGCGAGTAGATATGACCTCCTAGACAATTTCATGCTGGCGGGATACATTTCCGTTGAACGGGGGTAGTGCGAATCGCTAAATGAGCCGGATACCAAACTATAGCTCGAGGGTGGGGTTTGATGGCGTGCATACCCAAACTGGTGGCTGGGAGCGTTTTAACATGGGGGCCGCTACACGGCCTCATCATTTTGATGATCTGCGATGGACTTAGTTAATTCACCAACGGAATTTTCTTTCGCTGGGCTACATACACGTATGCACAAGTATCTGTTGTATAATATACATTCGAAAAGGCCTTTTCGAGATAATGTCACAGAGTAGTTTTGAATGGGTCCCTGGAATGACAGTGGTGGAGGTGGTAGCGTCCCCAAGAACTATTTTAAATCAGAGATACATACATGCGATTGCGACTTTGTGTACACATCATTTGAAGAAGTCAAACGAATGGGTTGTAGCAGGGGTCAATCACGACGGCGAGGACAAACGCGACGACGACACGGTGGCAGCGGGTGGAATATGGGTCGATATGGCCATTGCCATTGATGTGTGTAGCGCTCGAATTGAAGATGAAATTGACACTGAGACAAACAAAGATAACATAGCGGGAAGGGGGCGGCTTGGGGTGGTGGCATTAAGTATCTGTATATGTGATTTCCTCGAGTATTTGTGCAGAGATGGGGTGGATAGTTACTTTTCGAGTGTGAATATGAAGCGAAGCATTTATGTTTAGATTGTTGCGAATTAGGCCACTTTCATGAATATTGGCTCCTGTGCAACACAATTGGTGGCTATCTTGTGGTATGCATACAAAAAACACCATACAATGTTGAGTGGGTTGCAGCCGATTTATTTGATATTATACAGTCCCCCTGTAGGTGTTTGTTAATCTTTTGTCATAGTAATGTCCATCTAAGGTCGAAGAATTATGGAAATAGATTGATTTCTAGTCGACAGCATCATGTTTAGAGGAAAGTGTTGCTGCAAATACATTGATTTGAACGGAAATGCGGTATAGTAATTATCCGTATGTAAGGGGACCATGCGATGGACGGAAATAACTTACCGGACGTAAAAGTTAACTTCCGCGGGACTTTACCATGCTTTTTATAACTGCGCGTGCATGAGTTTGATACTCTGATAGATCCTATTCTCGATGTTACTCATAAACCTTTGTTGGATACTAACGGTTTTTGAAGACTTTTTGTGGGCATATGCTCTAGATCATGCTTGAAGCGGTGCCGTGAAATAAGGCCAAGCAAAAGTGAAATAAAGCCATATTTCAACATTTGGCTTTTATTTCACTTTGAAAAACTGAAATAAAGTCAAATTAGTTTGTGAAATAAGACCAAATATGGTTTTATATAACATATGGCAATATTTCGCGCGAATATTTTCTTTCATAAGAAAAATTAATATACAAAAATAATAGCATAATTAAGAAAAAGTAATTTTAAATTTTTCTTATGAAATAAAAATATGTAATAGCAAAAAATTCTCGGGAATTTGTTGCTATAATTTTTTTTTCATAAGGAAAAATAATGTGAAAAAATAATACCATAATTCATAAGAAAACCTTGTTTTAATTTTTTCTTCTGACAAAAAAAAAATAATAGCAAACAATTCGTGCAAATTTCATATTTATTTAAACAAAAAATTGTTTCACAGCAAGATTACAATTATCTTATGGATTGTGAAAGGCTTAATAAAATAATAGTTGAGTGCTTCGGGTGCTTTCATACAATTAGAGTATAATATAACAAAAGAAAATAAATAAATAAATAATATATATATAAACCTAAGATACCTAAAAGTTATTTTTATTTTTTATTAAAAAGAATTGTTTTAAATTCGCTTGAGTTTACGGTTCTTCTGCGTGCTACGGGTAATGAGTTCCATGAGAGAATGGCATTGACGAAAAATGTGCGTTCAGATTGTAAGGAATTTGACCTAGACCGAATCAAAACAGCCGCTCTCTGTGAGCTGGCGAAATTTAGTCTGTTGTATAGATATTCTGGATGATGTGTCTGTACAATTTCGTGCAGTAGAGTTAGTGACCTAAATAAAATCAGATTATCAAAGCTGAGACACATTTTCTGTTTTGAGTAACTTGAAATATGTTCGAAATATCTTTTATCAAAGACGTACCTTGCTAAATTGTTGTATAATACATTTAATTTGTGCCGACTGTTGTAGTCAAATTTGCAAAAAACTTCGTAACCGTCTTCGCAAAGTCTTGACTAACAGCATCTTAGTTTTGACGGGCACGGAGCTTTGATTTGACCTTAGCAAACGGAGACCATTGTAAACCTTTCCAATCGTAACTGTCACATGGACATTCCAAGTCAGATTCTCATTAAAGACTAAGTCCAAATATCTAGCTGTATGGACGTATTCTATAGTGGATTGCCCTAATTGGCGGAAGGGTTTTTGTATCTAATTTCTTTTTATGGATACAAATAGCTTTTGTTTTCTGTGCATTTAGAGTCAAGTTGTGTTTTTGCGCTCACTGCTGAATAGTCTCTAAGTCTTCATTGATGTCTTGAATAGCTCCAATATAATTGGACATCATCGGCAAACAAGTGTACATTACAATATTTTATGATTTGAGGAAGTTCATTGATATACTAAAATAACATGACTTATTATTAAACATTCCTTATGCCTTTTTGTTTGCTTTTGGAGAACTGGACATTTTTTTTATTTGTAAATGATTAACAAAAATAAGAAAAAAAACTGTTAATTATACTGCTTGTTTTATTTGTTCAGTAAAAAACTGAACATGTTTAAAATTAGTATTTTTGGGATGGGGTACTTATACGCACATAGCACTCAGGTAATCTTCATATACCTACATAAAAACTAATCTACCTATGTATGTTTGTAAAGGGTGATTTTTTAGCTGGTTTGGTTTTGGCAACACTGGTTTTGACAGCTGACGTGTGTTTAGTACCTTGTGTCACTGTCAAACAGCTTCAGTTTGGTTTGCAATTTAACCATGGATCGTCTTACAAATGAACAACGCTTGCAAATTATTGAATTTTACTATCAAAATTCGTGCTCGGTTCGAAATGTTCATCGCGCGCTGCTTCCATTTTATGATCGGCATTCTCGACCTTCTGAGCAGTCTATTCGGAAGATTGTGACCAAATTTCGCACCAAATTTACTTTGTTGGACATTAAACCACCAACACGTTTACGTACTGTGCGTAGTGAAGAAAATATTGCGGCCGTATCAGCTAGTGTGACAGAAGACCGCGAAATGTCGATTCGGCGCCGTTCCCAGCAGTTAGGCCTTTGTTACAGCACTACGTGGAAAATTTTGCGGAAGGATTTGGGCGTAAAGCCTTTTAAGATACAGCTGGTGCAAGAACTAAAGCCAGCCGACCTACCACAACGCCGAATTTTTGTTGAATGGGCTCTTGGAAAGCTGGCCGAGGATCCGCTTTTTTATCGAAAAATTGTGTTCAGCGATGAGGCTCATTTTTGGTTGAATGGGTACGTAAATAAGCAAAATTGCCGCATTTGGAGTGAAGATCAGCCAGAAGCATTGCAACAGCTACCAATGCATCCCCATTAGATTATTTTTTGTGGGGGTATGCCAAGGCTAATGTGCATAGGGACAAGCCCGCTTCGATTGACGCACTGGAAGCCAACATCCATGCATTCATTCGTGAGATACCGGCCGATATGTGTGAAACAGTATGCCAAAATTGGACTCAGCGGATGGGCTACCTGAGACGCAGCCGCGGTCAACATTTGCATGAAATTATCTTTAAACATTAAATTGCAAGGTTCAAACTATCGATTCAAATAAATATTTCATTCATTTTTTCGAATTTTTTGGGTTTTTTTTTTAAAAAAAGTTCTAAACCTCTTAAAAAATCACCCTTTATAATATTATACCGAAATTATAAAGTATAAACGCCAAGAAAGAAGAATTATTATTTAGTTGAAAATCACATTCAGGACAGCCACATTTGGCTACGTTTCACTTCTTTAAAGTGAAATAAGGCCAGATCAAAGCGTAATAATGAAAATTTGGCCTTATGTCACTTTGCCAAAGTGAAATAAAGCCAAGTGTTGAAATATGGCTTTATTTCACTTTTGTAAAGTGAAAAATGGCCAAATTTTCAGATTGGGCCATATTTCGCTTGGCCTTATTTAACGGCACCGCTTGAAGCTTAGACGAGCATCAATTATCTGTCCAGGTTACTTAATATTTTTTTTTTAAACCGCGCCCTCCCACCGTAACCGATTTTGTTATTTGAACTTTTGCAATCTTAATCTGATAACTTTAAGCTTGCGCTAAATAGCCATCTGTCTTAAAGTTTCATGTCTCTCATAACAAGGGAGTTTAAAGTCTTCAATATCGTGTTTGCAAATGCCACCACGAAAATGTCGCTGTTGATGCCGATTATTTCGAATCGGAAGGCTCTGCATATCCTCGCTTTGGCCTAGTATTGAGCCTTCTGACACACCGCCAGTCATGTATTTTATCAGTTTGATTAATGAGTAGCAACGGCGATGGATGTAAGATTTACTTGTAATTATTGTTTTTGTTGTGGCAGATGGTTGCCGGATTTGTTCTGTGTTGATAGGAGAAGACGGGGTTAAAAGTAACAGGGATTTCTTATAGCTATGCGTTTATCGTTTGAATTTTGTATATATATATGAGCTTTGTGCGGATTCGGGTTTTTATTTTATAGTGTTCTTTGTTTTAAATTTAATTGCGGGGCTAGTTTTAGCATAGAGTGCAGAATGCATCATTTGTCCCAGAGGATGCAAGGTTTTACTCAAAGGCAGAACTAAAAACAGAGAACGGTTTCGCCAGCCTTGATGGCACTATTTCACGATGGGCATACCCATATTAGAGTCCTTGAGAAAGACGCTGACCAAACGGCCCAGAGCAAGTACAAGCACTGACCCTGGTGCAATTAACGTGGCTGCTAAGTTGGCAACAGTCTTACCCATTGGTAAGGGCGAGGCCCATCCTGACACCTATTCGTTCTGAAAGAACGCAATTGTGTCCGCTTTCGGGGTTATGCACACGAATGCAACTTCAAACGATGGGGCTGCACCAGATTTGGCACAGAGGCTGTCCCCATCCCCGTGGTACCATAATATAGATAATGGTGGAGCTTTCATAACCCGAGAGTTACTACCAATTTGGATTGCCAACCCAATCCGAGGAAAGGCGAACCTCGAAAAATGTATTACTATCAAAAACAAGATAGTTCACACCTATTTTTTCTTGCACTGTTTAATTTGGTGATGCTCACAATAAAGGCACCACTCAAATTAGGGCAGGGCCCCGGTTTCGTGGGGAGTAATTTTAACAGATATTCCAGAAAAACGACTGTTTTTTGAGAAAAAAATTGAAAGCATAGCCAGAACGGTGGCCAAGCCCAAATCAAAAACCAGTTGAAAGAAGAGATGTTGGTTTTTTTTTTTAACAATAGCAGGGTAAGCAGGCCTTTTCTAAAAAAAGGCGATATGTTGGCATCTTCTGAGCGGTCTTTATTGGACCTATTCAGTGAATTTTGCAGCCTAATACTGCTGTTTGCTTTAAAATAGGATTGGCTCACTCATATGCAAAGACGTAGGAACAGCATCAAATTTAGTCGAAATTGTCACTTCCAGTCCCGCTCTCCACTACACATGAAGAATTTCTGTAAATGGTATTCCCAAAACTAATGAATGACTCAAAGCAAAAGCTTTTAATTTAGTGTTATGTTAATTTCTTTAAATGCGAATTACTTGGGATTTTGGTGCATTTATTAAAGTATCCAATTATAGCTGTGACAGTTTGTTGGTGTATCTACTGAAGCATACTTACAAACTCATGGAAAACTACCTGTTCTAACTGAAGTGTAAAACGTTCACCAGAAATAAACCTTTGCAATCTGACAGATTGTTGCCATATGGCAACAGGAATATTCTTAACGTCCATTCTCTCTCTCTGAGTATATTTTTTCGATTTTCTTTTCTGATTAACTTCTTGAAGTATCTGTTCAATCAGTAGGGGGCTGTTCACAAATTACGTAACAGTCCTAGGGGGGGGGAGGGATTTGAAAATTTGTTACGGTTTGTTACGGGGGAGGGGGAGAGCTATTTATTAAAAGTTACGTAACCAATTTTCTTCTTTTTATAAAAAAAATTTCACTTAATATAATATTAATGTACGCAAAAAACCTATCATTTTCATGAAATTCATGTGCAAAAAAAATCAATTTTGTTTTGTTATTCGAATAAAAAAATTTGTCAAAAAATATTTAAAAAGTGTTTTAACTTTTGTTACGTTATTCCTCTTGGGGGGTGGGGGTCTTCGGAATTTGTTACGATTTTTTACTATGGGGTGGGGGGGGGGGGGGGGGGTTAAAAAACGGCAAAAAACGCGTTACGTAATTTGTGAAATTGTGAACTCGTGGGAAATTTACCTTTTCGTGGGAATTTCGATGTTAAGAAACCGTCTCGTGGGAGAAAGGGAAAAATAAGATTTTGTGGGAAATTTTGTCAACTTACAAAAAAAAAATGTCCATCAAACTTCAACCTAATATCATATTTCTACTACCTTATTCTGTGTTCACAAGCAAGCCTATCTAACTGACATGTTGTGAAATAAATATACTACAAATTACAAAACACGTAAGAGTATCACATTTTTGGTTTCTTCATTATCGAAAAGTTTCTTATTATAGAGATTATTTGCGCTATACACAAACAACATGATATTATAATGAAATGTTGTTTTTTTTTTCATGAATTGTACCAATGTGATTTTTTATGTGTGTAGGTATATCTAGTAATGAAATTTTTATCTTATTCTTCCAATTAAATCCCTTAATATAGAATATTTTTTTGCGCTCTTTTTTTTTTTTTTTTTGTTAGTAAAAATATTGAAAATAAACTGTTTTTTTTTTTTAATTAACTAAGTGGGACATTTGTGGGAATTTTGACTAGGTCCAAAAGGGAAAAATGGGAATTGGTTTCCCGTGGGAAAAACCATCTCAATGACATACAACACTGAAAAAACTGGTTGATGTTGACATCATTGTGCTTTTAGCTCTCGTGCAAGGAAGGTCTGCAATAGAGCTCGAATTTTTTCGTCGGAAGACTATTTTTATAACTTAATTTTTACATTGGTAATTGACAAATACATTATCAATTTCGATTTTATTTTAATGATAAATAGCAGGCATACAATAAAAAAAAAATAGACATCTGAGTTCTGTTTTTTTGATTTGACACATTTTTCCTTTTTCTATGTTGCCAATCGGCATCATTTATTATTTTACTTTAGTTTTTGTTGCCTTTTTACCTATATTTAGCTCTTAAAATGTCAAAAAAAACTGAAAAAATCTGAAATTTAAAATATTTTGGATAATTTCAAAGAGTCGGATGTATCTGATCTCATGATTCAGATGAGCCAGATATTCTTGATGCCCTACTAGAAAACTTCAACGAAGTTTTTCTTTTGGAAGATAGCAATAAAAGTGAGCATAATTTGACCGAAGATGTTGGAAACCTAGATGTTGACGAGGTTCCAGTGGAGGAAGACGAAAATGTGGCCAGTTGTTCACATACGGGTTTTAAAAAATGTGAAATTTTAAATGGGTTAAAAGACTTTAGACCATTCCGCAATCTGATTTCAAGGAAAGCTACCCAAAAGATGATTTGAAAACGTCAATGGAACATCAATCAATATTACAAGGGAAGAAATCTTAAAAATTATGGCGTTGGAAATTATTACTGGTACATTGGGGTTTCCGAGATTGTAACTATGTACAATAAGAATATGGGAGGAGTACATAAAATGGACTTTTTGTTATCGTTATATCGGATTTCTATACGAACTAACAAATGGACATTCAAAATCTTCGACTATTTCATTGATCTAGCCGTATGTAACTCTTGTCGAATTGACCACGCTAAAACAAATTTGAGACCGAAAGATCGAATGGATTTACTAGACTTTCGCAACGATATCGCACACTTTTGGCCTTAGCATCGCAGCAAGGCTCTTCCCAAAAACGTGGACGACGGACGGACGACGGACAGATGACGATTTAAATGAGTGCAACAGCCCAAGGGCAAGAAAGCAATATGAATCAACTCCATCGGTTTCCCTTCGATATGACGGATTTGAGCATTGGCCGGAATATTCCGTGGATAAACGGAGGTGCAAGATAATAGGATGCTCAGGAAACTCCAGGTACATGTGTGTGAAATGCAACATTCATTTGTGCGTCCCAAACGCAACCAGAAATTGTTTTAAGACATACTACAAACAAAACATGTAAAAATGTAAAATTTAAGCATTTTTTTCTATTTTTTAGTTTTTTTTTTAAGTTGTTAAGTACATATATCCATATACATCCATTATAATGAATAAAAATACATGTACTTGTACGCAAAAATACTCTTGAAAATTTTTATTTTAGTTTGAAGGAAACAAAATTTACGCAGCGCCAATGAAGGATTCCATGAATTCTTTAAATTTTCTATTTTTTTAAATTATTTTTTTCTGTATATTATATACTATATATATATATTATATCACCCTGAAATATTCTTAATTTTGAATTCGAGTTCGAAGTAAATGACGAAAACCGAGTGTAAATGCAATAATTTATGAATTTTTTTAATTTTTATACTTGTATAAACATTAGTGTTTTTTTAATATTTTCGAAGCTCCCTATTTTTTTATATTATATTTGAAATAAACAAATTTAATGATTTTTGTTTCTTTTTAATTTTGTTAATAAATATTTTGTAAAAAATAAAAATACATAATTTAAATATAATATGCCATTTGGCAACGTTCCCAAAAACCACTTTAGAACAAATACTTAACAAAAATAATGTTCCAATGTTTTTAGTCGGAGCCTCCGTAACAACAAAAAGAAAAAAAATATTTTTTTAACCTTAGAACAAAAAAAAAGTACCGAAAGGGTTAAGTGATTGAAAAGAAATTGGCCTAGTTATCCACCAACAAATTCTTTCCAATACTAAGTCACTTCCTCTTATGAAGATGTATGTAAGATGGAATTTGCATTATCAGTAATAAACTGAATATAAAGGGTGATTTTTTAAGAGGTTTAGAACTTTTTTTAAAAAAAAACACAAAAAATTCGAAAAAATGAAGGAAATATTTATTTGAATCGATAGTTTGAACCTTGCAATTTAATGTTTAAAGATAATTTCATGCAAATGTTGACCGCGGCTGCGTCTCAGGTAGCCCATCCGCTGAGTCCAATTTTGGCATACTCTTTCACACATATCGGCCGGTATCTCACGAATGAATGCATGGATGTTGGCTTCCAGTGCGTCAATCGAAGCGGGCTTGTCCCTATACACATTAGCCTTGGCATACCCCCACAAAAAATAATCTAATGGTGTCAAATCGCACGATCTAGGCGGCCAATTGACCGGCCCGAAACGTGAAATTAACTGTTCACCAAACTCGCCTCGCAATTGCGCCATTGTTTCGCGTGCTGTGTGGCATGTGGCACCGTCTTGTTGAAACCACATATCATGCAAGTCAAGAACTTCCATTTCGGGCAAAAAAAAGTTTGTTATCATCGCTCGGTAGCGTTCACCATTGACAGTAACGCTGCGATTCGCATCATCTTTGAAGAAATATGGCCCAATAATGCCGCCGGCCCATAAACCGCACCAAACAGTGGCTTTTTCGGGATGCATTGGTAGCTGTTGCAATGCTTCTGGCTGATCTTCACTCCAAATGCGGCAATTTTGCTTATTTACGTACCCATTCAACCAAAAATGAGCCTCATCGCTGAACACAATTTTTCGATAAAAAAGCGGATCCTCGGCCAGCTTTCCAAGAGCCCATTCACCAAAAATTCGGCGTTGTGGTAGGTCAGCTGGCTTTAGTTCTTGCACCAGCTGTATCTTAAAAGGCTTTACGCCCAAATCCTTCCGCAAAATTTTCCACGTAGTGCTGTAACAAAGGCCTAACTGCTGGGAACGGCGCCGAATCGACATTTCGCGGTCTTCTGTCACACTAGCTGATACGGCCGCAATATTTTCTTCACTACGCACAGTACGTAAACGTGTTGGTGGTTTAATGTCCAACAAAGTAAATTTGGTGCGAAATTTGGTCACAATCTTCCGAATAGACTGCTCAGAAGGTCGAGAATGCCGATCATAAAATGGAAGCAGCGCGCGATGAACATTTCGAACCGAGCACGAATTTTGATAGTAAAATTCAATAATTTGCAAGCGTTGTTCATTTGTAAGACGATCCATGGTTAAATTGCAAACCAAACTGAAGCTGTTTGACAGTGACACAAGGTACTAAACACACGTCAGCTGTCAAAACCAGTGTTGCCAAAACCAAACCAGCTAAAAAATCACCCTTTATATACATGTGTGGGGTGCAACTGAAAAAAAAATTGTAATTCCAACAATTTTCGTTGGTTTTAATGAACCCAAATATCAAAATCTTTGATTTAAGAATGAAATTGTTGGTAATGATGTAATAAAATAATTATGGAGAGTATATTATTCTTGCGCTGAGTACCTGATTCTTGAAAACGAGTTCTTGTTAACAAAAATAATATTTGAACCAAGAACTCTTAACTTATTTTTAAAAATCTCAAAATTCTTCGCTTAACAATCTTGTTTTTCCTATAAGTGATTGAGGGCCGTTTGCTCATACGACTCTTAACGATTTAAGTTCTACTTAAATACTTATAGGCTACTTTTTTTAGGGCATAAACTGTCACATTTATGTGGCACTTAATTCGATATGAGCCGTATCAGCAAACGGCCCTGAGTTGGCTCCAAGTCGTTGGTATTATTTTTAATGTGCATATTCAATATAGTTGAAAAGAAGAAATGGGTAATACTTGCAAATAAAAGCTGTGCGTAGCTGTTATTGCATTTTTATTAGAAGTGGGGGCATTGTTATTATTTCAAAAATATACCGTAGGTGTGTAAATACAGATCGGAGAAATAATGAATAATCTGATTTATTCGCAAAACTAAGTAAGGGATGTTATTTAGGATACTTACATTATCTTTAATATGTATTTTGATGAAAACCGTTAGAGCGGTATTTGTAAAACTATGCAGACAAAACAGTTACAAATATTGCAATGTTAAGTTTGAAAAATACTATTGTTTAACTACTTAGCTAAAAATTGAGTACAAGTTATTTTTCGGGATGTAAGTATTACTTGGTTTTTAAAGTTATATCGAAATCGAGAATGGGGTTTTCGAGACATGAGCAGTTCTTAAAAAAAGCGTTTTTAGTCAAAACTGTTATTGTCATTTTTGGGTTAACTAAAAAAAATGCCGTTTTTCAAAAATGAATTGTACAATGATATAGAGAAAAACTGAGCTTGCTATTCATCCTTATCGCGAAAAAAATTTCCCCGGAGATATTTCCCATTTTGGGAAAGTTGGTATCGCGAATCAATTTCGAAATGGGAAAAAAATGTTCCCCTAAAAAAGTAGCTATCGTGAATAATTTTTCTGGGGAACTTTTTTCATACTTCAACGCGAATTTTTCCGTAAGTGGTTTGTTGGGGAACAACGGAAGAAAAAATGTAAGTTTTTGTTTATATTCTGCAAAAAAGAAATATTTATGAAAAATTAATTATTTTTCTAAGGTCTAATGCAACAAATAAAAGACAGCTGGAGATCCTTGTAGGTTTGATGGAAAAATATCCAGATATTGCTACAGGATACTCTAAAAGGAGCAAAGACGAAGTTCAAAAAATTTGGAAAACCATCGAAAAGGAGTTAAACAGCATCGGGCCCCCATCAAAATCTGCATTTGAATGGAAAAGGGTACATTTTAGTTTTTTTTTTTTACATTTGCTCCTACAGTTTTCAATTTTATTTGTTTCAGGTGTGGAGTGATAAGAAGAAATACATAAAAAAGAAAATGTCGGAAAACTTAAAATCAAAAAACTCCACTGGTGGCGGCCCTAGCAGAGAATACAAGTTTTCAGATCTGGAGGAGACCGTCATAAAAATATGTGCAATGAGTGAGTCTGTGGAAGGTCATCGCGATTCTCTGCGTTTTGGATTGCCTTCTTGCTCTAAAAAACGAAAACTATCTTCACATTTCGACGAAGTAAAGGAAAACATCCCTCAGAGCGAGGACGAGGACAATGGACTTGACGGAGTTTTTCGAACTTTAATTGACACAGAGGACACATCATGCAATATTTTAAATAATGCAGTGGATAATGAATACATTGATAAAACACCACAAAGCAAGCAAAAAAGCAGACCAGTAAAAAAAAGCTCTATAGATTTTCTAGAAAAAGAAACGCATCTTCAAGAAAAACTTGTTGAACAAATTGGTGAAGCTGTGTTACTAATGAAGAACCATCAAAATGAAATCCAAGCTAGTGCCAAAAAAATATATCGCTCAATTGATCGACTTTACGACCAACAAAAAGACGTTCTAAAAGAAACCATACGCCACAACATTGAAATGGAAAAGCTCAGAAAATATGAAATTGAACAAAAGTTGGAGCTGAAAACGAAACTTCTAGAAATAGAAGTAGCTAAACTTTCAAAGTATTAAACTAAACTACTTAACTGCGATATTAACATTAACCTAAACTGAAATTTAAGACTTTATTTTTATTATTTTTTATTTAAGACTTTATTTTTTATTGAATGGATTTATTTATTTTTACTTTTTTACTAGAACTAGTCGTTTTTTTATTTTGTTTGTTATTAACCTAAATAAACTGTTTAAAGAGAGTTTCCTATTTCTCTTCGTATGCGTTGGGCCTCAGTCAAATAAACTGAGCTGCTTAACGTAACATTTTCGAAGTTGGTATCATCATTGTCTTGAAAGTCCACTGCAATATCCATGGTTATGTCAGACTTGAAATAAATGCAAATGTTATGCAAAGCACAGCAAACATTTATAATTTGTATGGCTTTTTTTGGACGATAGTGAAGCTCCCTTGCTCCTAGCAGACATCTCCACCTGCTCTTGAGCACGCCGTTGGTTCTTTCTATTATATTTCTGGTCTTGGAGTGGATGTCATTAAATCTGCTTTCAGATGTTCCGGTCTCTGGTGTCCTGTGAGGAGTCAAAAGCCAAGGTTCCAATGGGTATCCAGCATCTCCTGTCAAAAAGTGAATGTACATGATTAACTTAACAGTAACGAACAAATAAAAATGAATCTAAAATCTTACCCAACAACCATGTATTCCTCTCACCATTCAAATATTGTTGTTCCATCCATGTTCTGAGCTCACTAACATTCCACACCAGAGAATCACGACATGCACCAGGGTGCGTAGCATCAACAAATCTGATTCGCATTTCATCATCACAAACCTGCAAAATAATTAGTTGTAATTTGATTTTAAATATTTAGATTAGTAGCTAAATTACTTACAAGCAGGACATTTAAACTAAAGTATCCTTTTCTGTTGTAATGCAAATGCTTATTTTCCGTTGGAGCAATTATACGGATGTGAGTTCCGTCTATGCATCCTATTACGCCTGGGATATTACTTTTCTCGTAGAATTTTAGTTTTGTCCTCCTTTTTTGTTCAGCCGTCATTTGCGAATTTATCCAAATTGGACAAAGTTTGCTTTCCAAAATGTCAAGTACTTCCGAAAGTACTTCGGAAAATGAAGACTGCGCTAGTCCGACTTCATAGTCTTTTGCTACTCCTTTTTGATATGCTCCTTCAGCAAAGAAGCGCAAGCAGGCACTGAGCTTAACAATATGAGGTATTGCAAATGATTTTTTTGGCTCCGGCAAGGAGTCTTTCAAAAAATCAAGTAAATATTTAAACATCGACTTATTAATGCGATAATGCTGATGAAATCTAAGGATACAGATTAAATAATTGAGAAAAAACATTAAATGTTAACTTACATGGTTTCTTGCAACTCAAGTGGATTGGATATATCTCTCAAGTTTCTTGTGAGTGCTATTTGGTTCCTTCTTCGAATTTCCTCCGACTCTTCGACCGCTATCACAAAAGCAATGCTATTTATCATTTTTTATTTTCTTGGTATCCTTTTTTCACGGTAAACTGTTAAACTTTTTGATTACAAAATATTGTCTTGTGTAAATCAAAACAATTTACGGCTGTCAAAATATTCGATTATTACTTCGAAAATGATTTGTGAGCTTTTGAATGTTGGCATGACTTGTTTCGTGGGAAAATGCATTCCGTGGGAGATTCACGATGGGAAACTTTTGTTCCCAGGTAATATTTTATTTCCCGGGGGAAAAAGTTCCCTAGAAATTGGCGATAAGGCTGATTAAGTTAGAAATAACCATATTACTTTAGGAATGAGTTTTTGTTCCATTCGGTTGGACCGTTTTCTAGATATGTATGTCCAAATTTCAAGCGTACCGTTATTCGAACTTTTGCCGAAAAACTGAGTAAGCGGTCATGTTTACCTCACCTACTTAAGCTCAAATATCAATTTTGGTTGAAATCGGTAGAGCCGTTTTCGAAGAAATCAAACTGGTATGGACATTTTATATGGGAAGTACCATTATTACCGTTGCAAAAAAAAAAAAAAACTTCCCCAAACTGTAGGCCCGCAAACTCCAAATCCGCTTTTGCATCATTTATTTTGTGAATTTCATTACTTTGGATATGGTAAGCTTAACATAAGGAAAGTTTCGTATGGGAAGGATCGCAATCACGCGTCTAGGGTCTGCTTGTTAAATTATATAAGCCTTCTCTCTAAACAAAAACAAATTCGCACGTTTTTGACTTGGTTGAGTAAGTTCGCCTCCCACCATCCGCTCCCACTGAGAACTACTGTATCCTACTGCGACATTTGTTGTGGATTCCCAATTTACTAACATCTATTCGGCCGTAGTTTATTTGAAGGTCTCCGCTCCTTGGACGAACTTGTAACATTTCATCTATGGCAACTCAAGTCTACTTGCATTCCACACAATAGAATTTCTGCGGAAAATATCATCTCTATGTCAAGCTCAGTGAGATAACCGAAATTTGCTGAAATAAAAACTTTATACCTTTCTCTTTGTTTTCTTACATAAGGATTGTGTGATCTGCAAACGTCTTAGGAGTGGTATGGCAATCAATGCCAAATCGAACACACACGAGTGTTACTCAATCTCTTTCCCCAACAAATGGGTACACGGTGAATTTAATTAAATGCGAATTCCAAAAATATCAAAAATAGTCCCTCCCCCCATCCACTATTATGGAAATGCCAAATCCAAGAGACACTCACCAGCCAGCCAGTAGTGGGCACAAAATCATAGCAGTCATAGGTTAGAGGCAACGGCATTGCCTGCCAGTCTTAAGAGAAATAATCCAAGCTCAAACCTCGCAATCCGCGTAATTGGTATCAAAATACAGCGCAGCGAGACCGCCACAAGCCTTACTATCCAGCCAAGAGTAATTAAGCAGCATTTAGTTGCCAATGCTCACGACTATTTAGCCGCAGACGGCCAGGCACACCGGTCGTCGCAGCAAGCCCAAGCACTGCTGCAGCGAGTACAGTAAACCACATCTGGGAATCTAATTAAAATTGTTGTGCCTCGGATTCACGAAAATAAAAATAAAAAAAAATCATGAGAAATTGTGTACTCTGGCTGATGGTGGTGGCACCCAGGAGAGGTGATATCAAAACGCTGCTACCCATTGCACTGCAGCGATGATATGGCAGCGTATGCACCGCTAAAACCCTTCATTAAATCCACAAAACGTAGCGAGTCGAATACGGGAGACGGGAGTTTTTTTTTGTTCGTTTTCTTAATTCCTTCTTCTTCCCTCGGCGAGACGCGGAATGTAGAATTTGATTAAGTGTCCCAAAAAAGGATTGTCCTCTGTCTCCCCTCTGTCTCTGTGCAACTGAAGACGACGACGACGACGGCAACGACAACCCAACTGGGCAGACAATGCGAATGGCTGCGAACACGGCCTCGAGGAAAACAATAAAGAAAAGCGGAAAAATCAACAGAGAAATGGCATCCGCCGCGCAATGCAAACAAACCGATTCTGCTGCCACCACTGCGGCTAATAATAAAACAATTAATCTTCTTAGCGGTTTACATACATACGTATGAGGATTTGGGATACGTGAAGGAATTCGCTGGTTTCGGAGGGAATCTTCAACAAAAAAAGGGCCGGCGCCCCTTCAACAAATGCACAAATCCACTGATGGAATGCCTGTGTATTTGCCTTTTACGGGAATTAAAAAAGTATTCTTATACCGCGATGCGATCCTGATCCTTCCTTAACGATTGTTACACTTTCTGACATATCTGTTTCACGATCTTGTTTCGCTTTTCAACAATCATTAATCACAGGACTGCAGTGAGGTGAAAACGCACAAGAGTCCTTTTGTTTGTTCTCTATCGCTGTGTAACAATTTCATCCTGCGTAATCCTAAATAATTAGTGAATCATTAATTACTGTCCCGCTATCCGATTTCGGTTTTTTTGTGCTTGCGAAAAAAAATGGAAAATCGTTGTACGCTTCTTACCTGCGGACAAGTTCTCAGTTTGGGTAAATATTTGTTTTGGTCTCACACTTGAATGAAAATAAAGAAAAGAAGGACGATCGAAAAGGGGCACAGTTGCCTATGCAGCAAATTAGAGGGAATTAAGAGGTAAACAGACGGAATTCATTGAGTAAACCGAAATGGGTGGACTGTAGAGTTCAAAACTGGTTTGCGGATATTTTTGCCAGAAATATTCCCAAGACTGGGAGATTATATATTGAGCAATTCGTAGGAATTGCTAAATGTTTGACAAGATGGTCATTTTCACCCAATAATGCACCTGCAAAAATCGACGGAAGTCTCGCTTTTGATTTAAACAAACAAATTCGAAAAAGTGGAAAGAAAACAAAACAAGAAAAGGAAATAAGAGAAGAAATGTTGAGAGAAGCCAACAACTTTGTCTGCAACACCAACAGCTTTACAGTTATCAACTTATCTGTTGAATGAGCGTGAACTGAACTGGCTGGTGCGTGCTAAGTGCAAGTTCACTTCCTGATATGGAAATACACTGTTATGTATTAAATAGTATTACATTCAGGAAAAAAATGTGAACTAAAATGTAATTTGTTCTATTTGACTTTACGTTGAATAAACTTTCATAAAAAATATTCCTTTTCACGTATTTGATTTAAATACGAAATGTATAAGTCAACCTAGATTCAAAGCGCCGTACTAATAACAAATTGTCTCGACTTTAAAACATGATTAAACATTGAACATGATTCCATGCCAAATCAAGGTATAGATCAAATTAAAAATATATATTTCTTAGAGTAGCAAAATCCTTTGAATTAAAGTCCTGGCACTTTGATTTAAAAAAAATTCGTAGTCGATGCTAAATCATTCCGAAAAATATTTAAATCGAAGTGGGTTTCATTGATTTTACGTTGTTTTTTCTCTGGGTGTATCTAGTTGTATCTATGTAAATATTTTCGTACGTAGATTTCCAATAATATTCTTGTTGCCATAGAGTTGCTGCCTATAGATGATGAAAGCCCAGACTTCCGCCCATATCATCAAAATCAAGTGAGGATTGCAATATCCAAGCTGAAGTCTGTTATGAACCCCTATCGTATATCATACAATTTCCGTTCCCATAACTTTTTATCTTTTTTCGGTACGCATACCATTACTTCTCTAATTGCAATATGCAAATTCCGCTGAAAGCGATTCGCATTTAAAAAAAAAAACAAAATTCTCGCGTTACAACCACGCACATGCTTTATGCAATCCATGCGCAATGTTGTTTGTCGCACGAACTGATGTCGCATCTTTTTTCTCTCATGCTATCGCGTCGATTGATTTCTTCTTATTGTTCTGGCAGAGTCTGTTTTAAATCGTCGGAGTAAGAGCACTTGTTTTAGCATATAATAGTACATATTATTAACGTGTAATAAACTTTGTAATTTTAAATTATATTAATCGAAACTTTGTAATTTTAAAATTTTAAAATAAAAACTTGTGAACAAAATTGAAATAAATAAAAAAAAAACTAATTATAAAAAAGGAAGTTATGAATTAATTTCTACTCGGAATCCTAACAAGTCCAACAAGGCTGCTAAAGCAGACGGTTTACCTGAAGCGCTTTTCAAGGCAGAGAGAGATGGCTTTGTAGAGAGCACAGACCAACTCGTCTCCAAGATTTGGCCAGAGCATGCCTGATGAATGGAGCCTCCAGCCTGATCCACAAGAAAGGAGAACCTCTAAACTGCTCCAATTATCAAGTCATCTGTCTCCTTAACATCGCATGCAAGCTACTGTCTGCCTTACTGTGTGATCGCTTTTAACCGTCCTTTAACAACCTGGTTAGTCCATATCGCCGCGCTTTTAGGCCCGGCAAGTCCACAACCGACCAAAAATTCTCACTACGGCAGATCCTGGAAAAAACCGAAGACGTCCAAATCGATACCCACCATCTGGTTCTTTCAGTTTTAAGGCCGAATATGACAGCATTTATAGAGACGAGATATACAGAGCAATGTCAAGTTTGGCAGCCTTGTCAAACTCGTCAGGCTGTGCAGAATAGCGATAGAGACCCAGACCGTCCGCTGCTTTATTAAGGTCTGAAACAATCTCAGCACGATCATTGATGTCAAAAAAGGATTTCAACAAGCTAATGAGCTGTCATATAACTTAAGAAAAATTGTGCGAAACTCGCAAGCCAACACCCAGGGGCACAAATATTCAGTAGTCTGTGCAACTACTTGCATACGCTGACGACATCGACATCAATATAAGAACACGCTAGCTGCCACTGGTGCGTTTTCCAGTATTCGTACAAAACGCTGCAACAATTAGCTTGATGGTCAAGGAAATATATACTGTTAACAAGAAGGGACACACAAATCGACGAATTGGACAGGACGTCACGACAGACTGCTATAACTTTGAGGTAGTTAAAGGCCTGTAATTTTCAGTAAATCTCTTAGAGCCAGATTTATGAATAGGAGTAATAAAAGAAAGCTTCCAGCAATCAGGAAATTTACCTAACATAAGCGACTTGTTAAATACAATCATAGGCGGGCGATCTAAACTAGGTACTTTTGAATGCATTAAAAAGCAAAGGCGGGAAATTGTCAGGTGCAATGCTCGACCTCGAATCAAGCGATGATAATCCAAAAGAATTATATCTTTTGTTAAGGAAATAGATCCTAAACCAGTTGTTCGCTTACAATCAGGTAATGAATTGCAATCAGTAAAATCGTTTACGAAATTTGATTGAAAAAATGCTGCAAACATGTGACAATGTGTGTATTTCATTTAGATAATCACTATTAACTCCGTTATGACTATCCGTCCACTATTTAATAGGACAGTCCTTTCTTTTTTACGCATATCCTATATTTTTTTTCTTTTTAATAAAGGATGGATATTGT
This sequence comes from Cheilosia variabilis, assembly GCA_951230905.1. NCBI lineage: Eukaryota > Metazoa > Arthropoda > Insecta > Diptera > Syrphidae > Cheilosia > Cheilosia variabilis. Next base: position 48,586,702 of record OX579676.1, read on the forward strand.
CCTCTATTTTTGAGCCTGTCATTTAAAATACTGAAAAAAAAATTATTTGCAGTATGTCTGACAGCTCTTTGACTAGAAGTATCTCAGTTTTTACTGGGGGAAATCGGTCATATGAGCAGTTGTTTCAGTTGACGTTTATGGAGGGGTAGTCGACGAATCTAGTCAAGAAACTCGTGACTGAGTAAGTTGACAGTTCTCATATGTGGCTGACGTTGAAAATGTGACGTTCCCGACCAATCTAGTTTCTACGTTCATGTTACATCTCATTATGTTAAAATCGTGATTTAAGTAGTTGGTAGATCGAGTAGCCCAGTATGAAATTTTAAAATGCCACACTTAAACTTGTCGTTATGCAGATTGACTTAGCTGATATTGTTCAATGACAATAAATTATTTATATTTTAAACTGGCATCACTTTCATTCAACTTTGAATTTCGAAATACTGTACTGAGAAAGTATTCCACACGTCACTTACTTAACTTACCCACCGTCCATTAGGCCCCTCCTACCTTAGACGCCGTGTGTCTTTCAAGTCATGTAATGTTGTGACTACTACCCCATTAACCTCATCAAAACACTACATACGTAGAGTAAGTGAGCTCTGACTCCTGTTCAGTCTTCGTTCACGCCATAGAAAAGTGGATCCTTTATGCCATTGGAATATTCCACATCTGCCCATAGACTGTCGCACAAAACTGCAGCCAAATATCGTGGGTCGTTGTATCTTATCCGCTCTTCATCTGTTCCGTAAAGTAAAGGAGACAACTCGTGAAATGGCATAACTAATGGAAAAATGGTCAATTTCCAATTTGGTTGGAGCTGTCTTGACTGCCGCCTATTGTGGATTTTTTTGCGGAAAGCCATATGCTGTGAAAAGGCAATTTAAAGTACCGAACTCACTCAATACGGCTGCCTAGTCCCAGCTTCCGGATATCTCTGCAAATATATTTCCATTGACTTGTCAACGGATCTTGTTTACAGTGGATCCATGCTGCCTTACTTTAAATATGTCTAGCCTGGATGGAGGCGAATCGAAATTTAATTCTATCCATAAAAAGGGCTGTTTCATCCCCACAGTTCCATGTGACATTGCAGAATTGGAGTACTACTCCTACTCTCCAAGCAGACGAAGAACTCATTACAGTTACGGTCCCATGCAACCCAATTACGAGCATCAGCATCGCGAAATATGTGAAACATCACTTTCTGACAGCATTGCGTGGCAGTAGCAAAAGCATCCTTTTACATTCCACATACGCTGTCGCTTGTCATGCGGATAATAGCCGGATTTTGTAAATTTTAATTTTGACATGTCCTACATCTGTTGGCCGGCGGACTCAGCCCCCAATATTTTCACGGTTCGACAAGTCATCGTGGCGTGGCGTGCATACGGAAAATTACCAATCTAATTGCCATCCTTTCGTTTTGCATCGAATGTCCTTCTATAGGTATGCTAAGGTACTGCAGTTAACTTTATAATTTATCAGCTAACCGTCAGTTCGATCCTTCAAGGGCGATTAAAGGCGCATGAAGATGGCAACAAGAAAAACTGCACGCACATTACAGTCATATCCCTGTTTCAAGTTCCACCACAATTCGAGCGAAAATCGCCAAACTGCGTGCAAGCGGTTTCCGTCCATCCGTCCATTTCTTGATCGCTGACTGATTGACAACTTGGACATTACTTCTTTTGTATGTATGGCGGAGAGTGTCTACCTATACTCTTCTGGTAGGTAGCGCCTGCAGGATGATGAGAAACCGCAAAATATGATTAAGAAGCAATTACCGCCTGAGAAATTGTTTGCAAGTGCGATGTTTCTGACCGACATGTGGTGTGGTGTTGTTTTGTTTTTGTCCTGCATTTCGGGTGAATTGTGTGTGTGTACTGTGGTGAGGAAGTAAGAACCGCACAATCGAATATTTTGGATATTAATATCACTATAGACTGTTCTGATGGTCGTCCATCTTCGCAGTGGACAAATGTAGGTATGTCAAACGACTATGGCACGTTGTAAGTAAATGTGTGTCGAACTAATGCTACACGTTCAGTGGCAAAGTAAATAGAATTAAGGTTTATTTCCACTGGCCGTCAGGCTCAAAGGGAATGGGAAAATAAAATTTCTGATCGTAGCGCATGGGTGCCAGAACGGAGTGCGCCTCAACAAGCTGTGGCGTGGAGTTTTGAATAAAAGAAAAGTTTCGAGTGACTGGGAGCACCATTGGGAGAAAGGGTGTGAATTGCGACCATTTTTGCACTTAGTCGTCGGCAGAGATTGAAAACTTCAAGAAAAGATCTTCACTAAGACTGATAGTAGACTGATGACCTGCATGCAATTGTAATACGTAACACCGGAGACAGATTATCCACTTTACGAGTCAGGAGTAAACTTAACCCTGATGGGCTCAACTCAAGCCCAAGTCTCTCTATCTCATGATGTGGAATGGCGTTGTTTTCTCAGATAAGTCTAAACTTTTGCTATATCGCAGAGATGATTCTCTTTATACCCCCGAAAGGTGATCTGGAAAGCAGTTAGCAGCGGCGATTGTGTAGTGGTTAGAGTCATTGCTTGTGACCCGAACGTCGTAGGTTCGAGCCTAGGTGAGGAACAATAAAACTCGTTCACCGACTATAAGAGAAAGGAATAATATCAAATTGTCTCCACCATTACACCAAAAAAAAGGGGTTCCTCGGAAGGAGTACCCATATTTGGGAATTAAGTCCCGCATGCTTCCTAAAACCCTTCTGCGGAACTTTTGATTTATTTTTCAACAGGGGAATGCTTCTTGTCTTACTATATATTCGTTGAAAACTGACCCGCGAGTGTGTGACGCTTACCCTACGAACCTGGGCCATGGATTTGCCGCCTGATGCAATGACACCGGAAGGTCGGCTGCAGTTCCATTTTAAAATAAACTATCATAGCGGTAGTCAAATCCATCGATTGCTCCGAAACAACAGACAGAATGCCTCCTAATGCAATCGTAATGGCTGCCGACTGTTTATTTTTAATTTATATATATGAAAATGAGAATCAGAGGATGACAAGGATCTGTAGCGACAGTCAGGCAATGCTCAGTTGTAGTCCGTTCCAAATTAATTTTAAGACCATAACCTGGTCTTTTGTAATACGACATTGATCTGTTAGCAAAGAAGTGGAAGAAACGCTAGCTAGTACCTAAACCAGCTGCCAATTGGGTACCTATACTTTACCCAAAGTAAAACCGTTATCGAAGATTCAAACTTGTTCAAACAGCCTTCCTTCTTCGATCGCATCCAGCATTTATTTAGTGTCAAAACCCTATATTCAAGCAGCAAGCATGAAAGAGGAGTATGTTAAACATCTTGCCGATGCTGAAATGGAATGTAACAAACTGTGTGTGAGGTAATAACGAAATTCTTATTTAATTAGAACGGCCCATGAATGCCATTATGTACCTATGAAGTTTAAAATTTCACGTGGCTACGAATTCGAGTGGTCGAATTTTTAATGACTCTGCCGCATAGATCCGTCTGAATTTGACCGATGGCAATGAATCGTTAAGTTGGGTTCAAAGGCATCCGTCGATTCCGGCTTATTGGCAAAGACCGCACGATCTTGGTGGTAAATTCACGGCAGCTCTTCCACACCCTAAAATCATTCATGCAGAATGTCTATGGTGTCTTGCCCCGTCCTGCTGGAACCACATAACGTTTACCTCCATATCGTTCACTTTGGTCCAAAAGGAATCTGTTGAAATGCCGATAGCCTCACTAACGTCATTTTCAAAAAAGCACGGACCAATGACGCCGCGCGCCGGATTGCCACCTGGGTAACCTCTTGTGTTTTGTCGTCGTTCAATATATATAATACGGCAATTTTTCTTAATAACTTACTATACATCCTGAAATGCGTCTCGTTCCCAAAAATAATTTTTAGGCAAAAAATGGGGTCCACTTCCCCAAGCTCCGAGCCCAGTCAGCGAACAAACGGTGTTGTCTTTGGTCATTAAGTTTGATTTCAGTTCGATCTTGTATAGTAAGAGTCTTAGTAAGCTCCTCAACTTCGCTCCACCACTTTGACTGGCTGCCCTCATAGTTACGCACACGCGCGTCACTTAGAGTAGGGTATAATTTTGCTTTATTTTCCCTCAGGGATGAACTCAGCTCGATGGTGTGTTGCTGTCTATACGCTCAATATAACCTAGCCACCTCAACCGTTCCATTATTCTGCACTATCGTTTGGTTAGGTTGATGGATGGATACTGCAGAGCTAGACCTGCTTAGGTCCATATGGACCCATTGCGATCTGCGGTGCCCTTGTTTGGGGGTTACCCGTTGTTGTTGGCGATGAGATCTGTTCCCACTCGGTTACTCGTGTACCTCCTTATCTCAGCAGCCCCTGAATATATCGTCATCCTTTGGTTTACAATTTCATTGTATGCGGTTTCCTAGGAAGTTTTGACCATTTTGGGATCCTACCGGCTTGCATAACGACGATCCATCGATTATATTCTGGCCATAACATCCGTGATATTTCGCAGGAAGGTAGTTAATTCTTACCATTTTTTTTTTGGGTTTCATGCGGATCTTATTTTCCACCCTCTCTGTGAGATTACAGAGTGGTGGTTTGATCGACTCAAGCGCCCGGACTTTATCTAAACAGATCCAATTCTTGCCAGTTCATCAGCCATCTCATTGCATTGCCGGTTTCGTTTCTTTGACAAGGAACCCAGCAGCTCTTAAGCTCTTAGAGGCAGAGGCCAACTAGGATGATTAAGGTCTTGTATATCTGTCAAAACCTGCTTGGTTGTATAGAGAGATTTAAGTCCTATCTTCCTTCTCAGCCTGTAGAAGCAGTGATACTTTTATTTCTGGAGGCAGGTACTTAATGTGCCCTAAAGTCCTCCACGGACTAAACTGTACCGATTTAAGGCCACAAAAGTCAAAACCACCTGTCAACGTGGAACCGCGCAAGTCCTTACAAAGTACGCCGCATTATAAATCTTTTGTGGCATGTGACATACGAGTTTTGTTCCTCTACTTTTGTAGTACGAATGCAAAAAACTGTCAAATCAACAGTGGTGGGGATTAATTCCCTCAAAAAGAGAGAGAGAATTGCGGAAAAGATAGGGAACGCTTTTGTAGTAATCTATGAAAAATTGCAGATTATGTAATTGAAAAATTAAAAAAAAAATGTTGTACAGAAAACTCTTCGAAATGTGTGATAAAAGCGAAGATTGTGCTTACCTACCTATTTATCACCCGACTGGGCAAAGGGAGGGTTATGTGTTTCGCGCGTATCCTATGTACGTTCCTACGGGACGCCCTGTAGCCTAAACGGCTTGACCGATTTTGAAGAGTGAGGTATCATAATATTCGTATTCTTCCCCGGAGTGTCATAGGCTAAAAAGATAAAAATAAAAAAAGGTAATTTAAAACACCAAAAAACCCGACTGACTGTAAAAAAAAAGAATTAAAAATAAATATATGAACAAGACGCATTTAATTACCGATAACTAACTATTTGGCAGGGTACTCAATACTCAACATTATATTTGTTAGACTGTGTAGGTTATAGTCTCCGATTGTCAATTAGTTAGGTATAAGTACTTAAATGCGTCTTGTTCATATATTTTTAATTTTTTTTTTACAGTCAGTCGGGTGTCGGTTTTGTGTTTTAAATTAACTTTTTTTATTATCAATATTAGTTGATTTATCTAGCAAGGAAAAGGATTCGGAATTAATCGTACTTCTTTTTGAAGAATCAGAGAATGTGCAAGAGTTACTTCTGAGGAAAAAACGACACTGATAAGCGAATTACCAGCGAAAATAATCAAGAGGAGAACAATCAATAGATATTAATTCTGCCACCCATTGATACCGTTTTAATACGCAGAAAATAAAAACAAATGCACGCGTATGTCAAGAGGAACAACAAATTTCAAATCATGTCAATAGTCAGGTGACTGACAGCTTTTCCAAGGTGCCGTGAACGAAGCCCATATGAATTAACGCCATCATGGCGTAAATTCACTTTCAAATGCGAATTAACGCCATAATCCACTTATGGCCTTAATTCACTTTCAAACGAGAACTTAAGCCGTATGGTGTTAATTCGTTTTAGAAGTTGGCCTTAATTTGATTGTCAATTGAACTCACTCGCAGCATTATCAATAATTTGAATTATAAATGTACATTGTCTTCAGAAATAAGGATACAATTTTTTAATAAATTGATAAACCAATAGTCACAAATTTTCATTAATCTACATCTACATTTGTAACATCAACTCTAAATCATGACCCTTATAGAAAAAAAGCTACCCCAAATTATACGCAAACAAGTTTTAAAAGAATAAAATTATATTTCATAATTTTGTAATCATAAACTAAAGCGTTAAATCCAATTTACAATAATGAAATTAAAAACAACACATTTAGAATTTAGTAGAGTAAATGAAATAAAATATTGAATTATTTCAGAAAGAATTTATCCAAATAAATTAAAAAAAAATTAACAAAAGATTGTTGTTGACTCAGTAACAATTTGCCTGCAAAATGGACACAGTACCACAACATTGCGTTTCTCATAATTTCTTTTAATTTTTTCAAAACAATCAGAGCATAATTTGTAATGCTTGCAAGGTAAAAGAAGAATAGATTTTAAGTTAAGGCTACATATTTCACATAAAAGTGTAGATGTTTGATTCGAACTACTTGCTTGGGTATTGTAATTCGACAAATCACCAGAATCTTCTTCGTTGTCAACTAAGGCTTTCCCTTCATCTAAAACTAATAAGTCATTGAATTCTGGTACATTTTGCTGTGTAAAACGATTTAAAACATCAAATAAAGTTAGAATTCCTTTCTCTAATTTATCTACAGTTTCTCTTATAAATTTATCTCTGTCTGTTATAGACTTTTTTCTTGGCTCATAAAGGAAAACATTGCCATCAATTGATTTCTGCAAGTCGATTGATTTTTGTAAATCTTCATCTAGAAGAATATCCAAAAACTTGAAGAAATTTGCATTTTTGGCTAGTTTTGAAGATAATCGACTGTTAAATCCTTCTAGCGCACTTGTCGTTCTACGATTCATCTTATAATACCGATAGGGCTTGTGGGGTAATCTAAAATCAGAAAATTGCAAAATATCTTTCTTTTAAATATAATCAGAATAAAAGAAAAAAAAGTACAAACCTGATTTATCCATTGTTTCTCAAAATATAAATTGAAACGTTTGAAAGGACTTTCAAAATCATTATCAATTACGAAATTGACACTTGCATCTTTCAACATGTTGAATGCAAGAGTTATATCAGATGGTTTTAAAAGCGGCAAATACATGTATTTCCGAAAATGTCTCTTAGCTGAAGGATTTTTATTTAAAAACTTTATAAAGATAGGAATTTGCGACGCCTTTCTCCTAAGTGCTTGCGTGAAATGGAACCAGCAAGGTTCAATTTTAGCTTCAAGATAAACGCTTTTTATTGCTTTTCTTAAAGCTATTTCAAAATCTGTCTGAACCGTATCTGGCTTTAAATCAAATAAATTTGTTTTGATGAATTTCAAAGCATCGGTATAAGCAGCTTCAGATTTATTAGACATTAGTATGTAAATGAAAGGAAATGTCTAAAATGTTAAAGAATAATTAACGAACAGTTTTTAAATATAAGTAACCTGATGCAAGGAAATAACTTCACACAAGTTGTATATAAATACTTTTTTAAAATTATGAAGTTTTTTCTAACCTGCAAAGGTGAAGACTAATTTTACTTTTTTATGGGAACTTAGTATCGAAAATATGTAGACGGCAGTAACTTCCAAAAACTAATAATGTGTGTTTCTTATATTAACATAGATGTATATAAAATTTATGGCGTATAAATAGTAAGATAGGTATGGGGGGGGGGGGGGGGGGGGGCATGCTGCCCAATTTTTTTTTCTCAAAAAACTTATTGTTTTAACTTTAGAGAATCTGACAAAATAAAAGACAAATATTCATGTACATGTACAACAGTAAATGTGTGTATATGGTGGGAGCCTATATGTATGTAAGAAACAGAAACACGAAATTCTAATGAAAATCAATAGTGAAATATTCCTTCATAAAATAAAAATCGTTCCCACTTTGAAGGTGAAATATATATCTAATATTTATATCCATCATTTGAATGAAGTTATTTCCTTGCACTTTAGTACTTACATATTCGGCATGCCCATAATGGATTATAAGAACTTGCTTAAAAACAGACCCATTTGGTGCAATTGAAAATGTTCCATCAATCATATATTTCCGAGGGTGACCTTCTGGTAATTTGCTTATAAGCTCAACAATTTTTTCCGACATAAAAATCGTGTAAGCAAAGTTTTTTTCTATAACCGTGTTACGATAAAATTGTTTAGTTTCATCAAATCTAGACATTCCAAATTCTTTCAACACGTTTAAATCAGCAAATAATTCAATTATATCATCAAAAGATAAAGGCGATTTTGGAAAAATCTTGCTTTTTATTTTCTAAAGATTTCGTCTTATTTTACCAAAATCAACTAAAGAATTATGCCCTTTAAATTTTTTGCAAGTATCATTAAACACATTACGAATATTATTCCACTTAAGTGAAATATTTTCACAATTGCCTTTTATTTCGTTTAATAATTCCAATTTGTTAATTAATGTTACCTGATCATCGTGGTTATGAGAAAATTTGTTTGTTTTTCTGCAGTTTACTTTGTTGTTTAAATCCACGGCAACATTGACTGGGCAATTGCTGTTATAACGTAATATTTTGAAAAATTTCGTTCGTATTTATATTTATACAACTGATTTTCGTCCCGCACGAGTAATAATAGGCTATTTTTTCTGAAGCCCTTAATAAATTCGTACTCTAAATCGCTCATTTTTGCCAAACTGAATTAAGCCTGCACTGATTGAGATCGATTGGGAAACTAACCGCGAGCCGATGGTGGTGTGACATTAGACTGATAGCGTTAGACCAAAACTGTTATATTGCACTAACTGTGCTTTGGAATTCAAAAACATTTTATGGCATTAGTTCACATTTTAGTGATGGCTTTAGTTCTCGTTTGAAAGTGAATTAAGGCCATAAGTGGATTATGGCGTTGATTCGCATTTGAAAGTGAATTTACGCCATTATGGCGTTAATTCATATGGGCTTCGTTCACGGCACCCTTTTCCAATTCTTACTATACGAAAATTTGTTGAGTAAAATTTCGTAACATTCTCAGTGGAGATTGGAGAGTTAATTGGGACGTTCAAGTATCTAGTTTAGTAAGTCTGACAGCTGTCTGATTAGATGTAACTCTGTTTTGATTGGTCGAAATCGGTCATGTGATCAGCTGTTTCAGTTGACGTTTATGGAGGGGTAACCGATGAATCTAGTCAAGAAATTCGTGACTGAGTAGAGAACTAAGTTGACACTTCGCATATGTGGCTGACGTAGAAAAGTGACGTTCCAGACCAATCTAGTTTTTGCGTTCAGGTTACATCTCACACAGACCAATCTAGTCGACTTAGGATAACTACATTCTTGCCCAATATCTTGCCCTTTCGAAGCCGCTGTCTTTTAGAAATTTTTCGAGCTAAGGAACGAAAGTAAGAATTCGTTAGTAAGAATTCGTAAGATTTTATGTGTATGTACCTGGAACCCCTTTTGGACACTCGTGGGTTACTTTCTCTCTGAAGCATTTATCTTGCATTTTTTGTTCCGAGTCTCGTTGAAAGAAGAAATTTAATTCCATGTGCGGCTACTCATCTTGTTTATGGCGATTTCTGAGGGAAAGAAGTCTACCGCGAACTCTATCCTGGCCTTCTCTGCTTAACAGATGGAGTTAAAAGAAAAAAATGAGTGATAAGCATCGTCCTCCGGATAGTTCCCATATTTGCCGGCTGCGCTTCCTACCATTCCCACACTGTGAATTTTCTGGTTAAAGTATCCAAGTCCGGTTATAGTAGAAGCTTAGAAGTTTTTTTGGGAGTAACGGGGAGTACAGCACAAAAATTAAGAAATTAAGAATTGAACGGATTAATATTGGCAGCCTGTGGCGGCCATGTTGATTTGGTGGCATCCGCCTTAGCTGGTGTTTATTATTCAGTCGCAAATGCCAAATCAGCCTGGTAAGTTACAGAATTGAGCAGAACGTCCAAATGACAAAACTTTATTATAAAAATGTCCAAACTTTGCGCTCGTTGCATCCATTTTAACGCAGACGTGGTGGCACTTCAAAGTCCACTCTCCAACGTTTGGTGGAAAAATGCGAGACGGTTCGGTAAAAAATCAGCCATAAATTGGACCAACCGGATTCGTGGCACAGTGAGAAGCCGCGGCAAGTTTGTTTAGCAAAATCGAACACACAAAATCTTAATTTAACATCAAGAATGTAAAATTTGCCAATCAGTCTTAAACCTTTTTCGACATTAAAGAGCTCTGGTGGTGTTTTATCGATTTTGACAAAGCTGCGAGACTCCACATTGTTTTATCAGTTAGAACTGGTAGGGTCACCATCAGACGGAAACGCGGTGCTTTACCCATTGCAGGCATTTCATTTACACTGCTGGTGGGTGAATGGACGCAGTTGATGAAGTACTTCCACTGCGCCACCTATCGCGGACGTCTGACAAACATCCGCGAGTGTCAACTGTCATTAAAGAGCTTTCCAATTAAGCTGTTCGGGCTCGACTTAAAATTGTAGGTCATAATCATAATCCGCTAGAATTAATTAGTCGGTAGAGAATCTTTAGTACAGGCACTTACCTATTAATAGAAGGTACCTATTGAATTCTTCAGATAGCAATTTATGCATTAACTTGGATCGATCTACTCCTAAGAAGTTTATAAATAAATTGGTTGCATATATAAATACCGCAGGGACCTACATTTCATTCCAAACCCTAGGTAGGTAGGTATCCCTCAAATGTATTAGCTTTCTCGCGCAGATAGTCTTTTGAATACCTTTTTGTCAGACAATCGCAACAAACGATGTACTGGAAAATAAACCTATACCTATGCAGTGTGTGCGATTTTCTTGCGCCTAAACTGGAACCCCCCTTTATAGTTTAGTATAATAACACTGGACCTCTAAACCAGAGGTTCCCTATTTTTTCGGCCACTGAACTCTAAATGAACTTTTTTGGCGGACCCCAATATTGATATTAACGCAGAAAAAATCGTTCCTTGAAGAGCGTTTTGGATATTTTTATGTTTGACAAGAAAAGAAAGAATAAATGATATACAAATAATTATTTTAAGTTTTATAAAACATTTATTGTACAACAAAAAATAAGTTGTAACTTTTTAATGTGAAGAATGAAATTTGTTCACATTTTAACTTAAAATATCCTTAAAATTAGGCTTAATGTCCGACAACTGAATGCGAAGGTCTGGAGCTGCGTCCAATCTGTTTCTGAATTTGTGTTTTTGTATAAGTGTAAGCCGAAAACCCAGCGTCTCATCGGTAAGTTGTTGCAAATGGAAGGAGTGCGACACGAAGGCACGATTATACTTTTTCTATATGGAACCCCTTTGACCCTTCCACGGAAATCCAGGGTTCCGCGGAACACCATTTGGGAAACGCTGCTCTAAACTCTTCCGCTCTTTGTTAAGTTGTTGTAATTTGTTTAATTAGGTGACCCATTTTCTTTCAACTTAGGTAGCTAGGTACCTACGTCGGATAAAATATTAACATCCTACAGCCATTGAGCACCTTTCTTTTATGTGGCTACCACCATTCTGTTGCTGATATAAGTAGATGGTTAGTGGGGTATAAACCTACCTAATATCAAAACTTGGACAGAAATCGACTGAAGGCGTTCATTTTTGGTTGACATAATTTGATATTTGACCGATCAATGCAACCAAGCCAGTGATAGATAAAAGCAGAGAAACTGCCGATGAATCCCTTTAAATAGGACACTAGGTGTAACCATTCCTACGTAGGTGGTAGTTGCCGCAGTTTTAGTCTATAAATATTCTAGCGACCCCTTCCCTCTTGATTTGCACTTTATTCCACCCAATCTTATAGAACATCAATTAGAAATCATTTTGTCCTACGATTCTTCTTCATTCCATATTAATAAGGCGAACAAAAAATTCGCCAGCCCCAAATCATGCCTGAATACCATCCCTGTACGTCGAGGAATCACCGAAAATGTCGGTCGCCCTCTAAATGCAACAGTGCATTTGTTTATAATAAATACGCAGCTATACGCAACCATGAAGTACGCCTCTCTCATAGGCCACACATCTACGCAGATTCAACGAGAGGCCAACACTAACCTCAGCCCCAAATGCCATGGTAATGAGTGCGATAGCTGAGATCGTATCTCGCATATTGGCTGAGGTAAGAACATGCGTAGCACAGTCTACCAACAAACCCCCACGTAAATAAATCCACCCACAATTTTTTGGAGCCATGTGCTCCTCTACAGTGTGCCAGTGGCAGTGCACCAAAACAACACAAACGAGAATCGACTCTTCGAGTTGAGAATTCTTCCAGCCACCGAAGAGAGAGCTGCATTCCAGTCGAAGAGTTGCTCACATGGGGGGAATCCCCAAAGAGAAAAAGGATAACAATAATGAAAAATCCAACACATATAAATATAGATTATGTACATATAAAAATCTGGGGGTGGCAAAACAGGCTGGAACGAAGAAAAAAAAAGGGAAGAACTGTTGCAAAAAAATCTTTTGCGAGTGTATGTGAAGGACTTTCTGATGCTGAACCTATACAGAGGGAAAAGTAAAAGTTGCACTCCTTTGCATTCACTATTGTTTGTTTATATTTTGTAGGTGCATGTATGTATACTTTTACAATGCAGTGGGAGGCTTTTACCCAAGGCAGTTGGATGTTGAGGGGGGAAGACATCGCGCCGCTGCTCTCTAGGTCAATGTCGTAAAAGTGTTGATTTACTGTGTCAAAAGTGTTCTCGTTTTGGTCCTTTTATTCTTTTTCTTCTTTGGCTACAGCTACTTGCTGTGTCCTGTGTGTGGCTGGGAATTTTTTTCTTCTCTCTCTCTCGGTTTTCGTATATTTTTCATTTCTTTTCTCATGTGTAGTAGGTGCTTTACTTTTTGTTTGTGTCGTTTGCTGTGTGTTTGGCCTGCTTAATGCCGTTACAGAGTACCGGCAGGTCCTACAAATGTGTGATGTTAGTTCATATATAGATATAGGGACGTATAACAGGAGCAAGTGCAGTGCATTATCCTTTTAGTTGGATATGGAGAAGATTAATGCGTCTACACACACACTTTGGACCATCAATGTCCTTTCGGGGTTTATTTTCTTTTTCTTTTGTCTGCTGTATGGCTGTCCTATTTCTTTCGTCTGTAGATGTGTACCTATAGAGATTTGTTGGGTGGACCTCTGTTGGGTGGTGCAGTCTCAAAGTGGTCTTTCTTTGATAATCCTTTTATATAGCTAGGTGGGTATTAGGGAACGGAATTTCTTTTTCTCCTTCATTTTCCTTTCGTCCTTCTTAAATATTGGAAGGCTTGTGGGTTGGGGGATCACTGTGACGTTGTTATGGTATTTTACACAAAATTCTAGGAAATGAATGGGAAGCTTGCAAGGATACAGCCGGCATTTTTTCACATCTCAGACTCAAGCAACTATCAAACGTCCGTGCACGTTTTCTTTTCCTCTCAGGATTCGGTTCCCCCCCTAACGGCACCTCAAACAAACACACACACACACAAGCACACAGCTATGGGATCTACTCAAGTCACGTGAAAGAGAAAGTTTTCACTTAATGTCATGACGAAAGTTACGTTATGTGATTATTATACACGACTCACTTATATATCGGCCGAAATGAGGGGGTGGTAGGCGGCGGTGTCGGTGGCAGCAGGAATAGATAATGTATGGTAATAATACATCCCCAATCATATGTTTAGTTAACGTGCACAGACCGATGTATAGGCACATAAGCACAATCGCATGGAGGAGGGTGGGTAGGTCATTAAACTTTCACCAGGACGTAACATTATTGCCATTGACTTTTGTTATTATTATCAATTCGTTTCGATTTCAAGTTCACGTGCAGCCAATGAATATAATATGTACGTCTGAACGTCGGCATTGATGTATGTACCTACTTAGGTTGTGTATGTTTGGGTGTTTTTGTCATTACATGATTATGGATGTCCTAGAGGTGGCTAGCTGTTTGAATTATAAGTAACTGATGTTTGTGTACCTATCGGTATGTAGGTAGGTATATGTATCCATATAATTAGGTGATGCAGCAACAATCTGTTGATTGTTGATTGAGGATAATGCTATGCAAATGAAATTAAAGCCCATCCTGCGTGGTGAGGGGACCATTCCCCTTTGCAAACAAATATGTGTATAGATATGAGTTTGACTCTAGTGGATATTGGGTTGGCATATAGGTATCAGTGACACCTCAATATCGATGATGTGTTAAGCAAATACGTTTATTTTGGCAAACAGAACAGGTGTCGCTCGATGTGGACTCATCGTGAGCGTGACCTGCAGCCGCATAGCTTGAGATGCTTACTTATGAGACGCTATATTATTTTAATTACATTCGCAGCGATTTAACTGCTGAAGTAAAATGAGTTTGTATAGGAAATCGATTTAGGTAGGTACGTACCTCTGGACTTTATTCAAAAATGGGAGTGAGTTGGTTGAAGCTTCTATTTTGCATCGCATTTTCTATTAAGTTTGATCAACCGAAAGCAGTTTTGTTAACAAGCTACACAGATTTCGCTATATATTTGGTGTAAATTGCATTCACAAGTCTTGCCTTTAGGTGTCCAGTAGGTATATATCACCATAAGCATCAAGTTTGTGGGGTGACACTTTGGATGTTAAAGATGATAGCCAGAGAACTTTTAACAAATAACTCATTTTGAAAACAGAAATCTTGCAGCGAACTGTTTTGCTTAACAGTGCTCTAACGATAGGTGGAAAATAAAAAGTCTTAATAATTTTAGTGAGAACGGGGCTAGAAGTGACACTTTCCACTAATTTTGATGCTACTTTTAAGATTTTGCAAATGAGTCAGTCAATTCTTTTTAAATACATTCAGCAATAATTAAGCTACAAAATCCCCCAAAAAAGTCCAATAAAGTCTGCTCAGAAGATGTCAGAATAATATGTCCCCTTTTTTTAAAAAAGAGGCGTAACATAGGCGGGGGAAGTTAAAAAAAGAACAAAATCATAATTCATTTGTTGAAAAACCTAAAAAAAAATTTTTGATTTGGTCTTGGTGATCTTTCCGACTATGCTTTTATTTTGCTCCTTAAGAAGTGCTAGTTTCTCTGGAGTACGGGTCTGATTTTTTCACACTCCGCGAAACCGTTCTCTTTCTTGGACCTGCATTTGAGTGAGGCCATGCATCCTCCTAGACAAATCGTCGGCTTACAGCAAAATTGACCAACTGCCGAAAATTCTACTCTGTATTATTGATGGCAAGTATAATAGAAAAGCAAGTAGGAAATTCTACCTGATATTTTTCCTAGAAATATGAAAAGCATTTAAAATTGTAGGTTGACTATCTGCCTTCATGCACAAGAAATTCAGGAAACAAAAAACTTGTTTTGCATTTTCCCACGAACGAAATGGTGCATTCTTCACACTATGTTACATACAAATAACGATGCAATGAAATTCAACAATAAGAACACTTTAAAAAAAAAAGAGAATTCTCACAAATCTCATATGTATACACAAAATTAATCAAAATATAAACGCATAGCTACAAAAAACAACCGACCGCGCATGTTAAAAGCAATACCACAAATACAAACATAGAAAAAGGTACAAACCATGACATTTTCTGGACTTCACACAGTACGGCTCCAGCCGACGATACATTTTTCCTCTACGCTCAAAGGTTGGCCCTAAAAGAGTGCGATTTGTGCTCGATTAAGAAAATGGTTAATATTAATTAAGTCTCTGTTGAAAAAAACGAGTATTCGTTGAAATATACTATCGAGATATAAAGGTTAAAAAAAATCAGACTTCATCAGTTGTTATCAACCAAACATTTTTATTTTGGTTTTAATGACCGAGAACATTTTGGAGGGGAAAACGATAAATCGGTTAGGTATTCTTATTTTAAGTAAGTGATTTTTTCTCGTGTCTATAATATAGACCCTATATCCACCACAACTACAAGAACAGAAACAGACACTTATTACCCGACTGGATACTGGGCGTATCCTATATCTGTTCCTACGTGAAACCATGTACCCTAAACAGCTCGACCGATTTTGAAGAGTGAAGTGTCATTAGATTCGTGTTCTTCCCCAGAGTGTCAAAGGATGAATAGATAAAAATAAAAATAGCTAATTTACAAAAAATGTATGAACAAGACACATTCAAGTTTATCTAACTAATGGGAAGTCGGAGGGTACTCATATTTTTGTTAGGCTGTGTATGTACAGTCTCCGATTGTCAATTAGTTAGGTATACTTGAATCATACTAGTATAGACAAATCATACTGAGACCCCCAACTCGCAATTCTCTTGCCGCTGGCCCCCTCAATTTTTATTTTGCCAACAGCGGCAATCATGGGGAAACGTGAAAGAGTTCGGGAATACCACATTTTTACATTATTAAATGCCATTTGTTAGTTATTAAATATTGTTAAAAGGCGAATAAGTAATTCAATTTTGTTGGTTATTAATAGATACTATCTACAGGAGATATTTTACATATAAGTGACATATAAGGACAAACATGGTTATGTATTTACCTCTTTTCGATATCATTTTGACCTCTTTTCGATATCATTTTGATCGATTTCATGTGTACATTTTTCTTAAATAATTGATAAAGATTTGGTCAAAAGGTTCTTATTTTCATTCAACCATTCTTTATTGACAATTTTTCATAAATATTCTGAGCAAATCTACACTTATTCCTCCGCCGGTAAGTTCATCTACCTTTATCCGAAGATTGGGCACCTTGTCGTGGTGGGGCGGCTTAAGTAGATTAACAGGATGCTAGATCAGGGTAGTGGCCCAACTCCTCTGGTAGAGCTGAATGTGAATTGAAGAACCAAGACCCAATCCGATCAATCGATCAACCCTTAAACTCCAAGATGACTAGTCTGCAATGTCGAGGGAGCTGTGATAAGGTAGGTAAAATTACTTGTTCACAGGGTTCAGGGGTAATTGAACCGCTAATGGAGACTCCTCAGGGGCAGCTCAATCCTCTGTTGTAATTTAGTTGAGTAGGATAGGTATTGGGGATCGCTGCCTATTCGGTCCGTTTTAATTCTCCCCTACTCGTGGGTACGCATATGGACCAAAATAAAAATAATAAATATAATATTCCTTCTGAAAACGAGGTGAAAGGCTTAGGAGGGGTCGAGAAGGCGCTGGAAGGCGCTGACATGAACCAGTTCTAAGATCGGACTCATTCGTAATAGAGCGGGGGAGATGGTGGAAACACTGGATCACACAAATGAGGTCCTAATGGAGGTACACTTTCCAGGAAGCTATAAGTCAGATCAGCCCTGGGCTCCAAGGAAACAAGGAGCGAACAGGATGGATAGGACGGAAGCAGAACGGATCGTGACACCAGAAGCGGTCAAGGGTGCGATAGCAACATTCTCACCCTTCAAAACTGCGGGGCCGGATGGTATATTTCCAGGTCTAATGCAATGGGGTATAGACGTAATTGCACCAAGGCTCAGGAATATATACGTTGCATGCCTAGCAATGGGCTAATCCCGATAACATGGAGGGAAGCAAATGTGGTCTTCCTTCCAAAACCGGGAAAAAAGGACTGCACCGAGGCAAAGTCATTCAGACCAGTCAGCCTAACATCCTTCCTGTTAAAAATAATGGAAAGGGTGATAGTGGACTATATGGAGAGTACTGCGCTTAAGATGTATCCTTTAAATAGTAGACAGCATGCATACAGGGTGGGTATGTCTACAGAAACAGCGCTACATCAAGTAGTACGCGTTGCGGAGGAAGAGCTAAATACCGGGGGCATTGCGATGACCACTATAATGGACATTGAAGGTGCCTTCGATAAGATATGCTTTGAAAGTCTGAAACAAGCCTTGGAAAAACGTAGGGTTAACCCACTGGTGGTAAGATGGGTGGACAATATGTTGAATACAAGGGCGATTAATATTCAGCCGGGAACCTCAAAACTCAGAGGAAGGGTTAGCAGAGGTTGCCCACAAGGAGGTGTTCTCTCACCTACACTGTGGAATATCACTGTGGACTCTCTTCTCAAAAGACTCGAGGCGACGGGCATTCACACAGTGGGATATGGCGACGATATAGCAATAATGGCCAGAGGCAAATTCATGGACGTCACCGCAGATATCATGAGGAACGCACTCAGAGTGGTTGAGCGGTGGTGTCTGGAACAAGGGCTCTCCATTAATGCGGCGAAAACAGATCTAATAGTCTTCACTAGGAAGAGGAAAAATCTGGAATTTCGGCCCTTAACACTTTTCGGATCGGAATTGGAATTACCATGTTGAGGAGAAGGTCCGGAAGGCAAAAAGGGTACTACATCAATGCAAACGTGTATGTGGACAAAGGTGGGGACTCTCGCCTAGGTCAGCATACTGGATGTATACGATGATAACTAGACCCATTATCACGTACGCCTCGGTTGTATGGTGGGCAAAAGCCTCTCAGAAAACTGTGAGGAAGCACCTGGATAGGGTTCAACGTTTAGCATGTATGGGAATCGCAGGTGCAATACGTACAACCCCAACATGCGCATTGGAAGTCATCATGGGGATATTACCGCTAGACTTATTTATTAAGAAAACAGCGGCCCAAACGGCACTTCGCTTGCATAGAGATGCGAAATGGCACAATCGTGGTACGATCTATGGATATAGGAAGATCCTGGAACTTGTCAAAAACGAGATTAGGGAGCTAAACATGCCTGTGGATCGAATAACAAGGGTGCGTATTATGGAAAGAAATCACAAAACTCGTATTGAGAACGGATTACTTCCAGAAAAAAGAAATGGTGAAATAGTGATTTTCACGGATGGATCCATGATGGATGGCGGAGCGGGGGCCGGTATCTATTCAGAAGAGCTGGAACTTGCCCGTCACATTAGCCTCGGGAAATACACTTCAGTATACCAGGCTGAGATGATTGATTTGCTTTATGCATTGGACTACTTGCTTGAGTGTCAGGTGGAAGGAAGAAATATCCTTATAGCACTGGACAATCAGGCGGTGATCAGATGCATGGAACAAACAAACATCACAACATCACAACATCACAACATCACTGGCACTGGAATGCGTACTTAAACTCAATAAGTGTTCATCTAAAAATGAAGTAACACTGACTTGGGTACGAGGACACATAGGGATCGAAGGCAATGAAAAGGCGGACTCCCTCACCCAAAAAAATTTCCGCTGTAAATTATACAACATGTGGCAGTCAAATTTACAATAAGTTGCATATTTGTGTATTTAACAGCAAATGCGTTCATATTCACAATTAATTGTAACTTTCACAGAGTTTGCTTTTATTTCAGCAATAAAATTGTTAAATTGATCGCAATTTCTTGTTGTAAAATTGACAGCGCGTTGTCAATTTTTGTTGTTAAATGTACATGTATGAATTGGTGTAGAAAGTACGTAGAACTTGTAAAATGCACAGCATATGTATTCAAATCTACAATCATTTTCAGTTGAAGCAGCTGTCATATTCACAACTCAATGTATAGTACATTGAGTTGTGAATATGACAGCTGCATTAACCGTAACTCACTCGCCCAGCCAGAACATTTTCATGGTTTATACATTCCTGCACATTCCTTTGCTCTTTTAATCATCAAATCTAGAACCAACAAGACGAATTATTAGAGTGCAAAGTTGTGAGGTTTTTTTTTCAAATGATTTATGACTTTTTTTTGTCTAAAAATGCTGAGTATGTGGAAGCCAGCAATTTAAATAAGGATACTGTTCAGAATAATCCCGTCATAGGAAACGCGGCTACAGAAAAAACATTACTATAAGAGGTGGAAGTTTTTGAAGTGGTGGGTAATTTCACATTGTCAAAAAGTTTTGTGCTGTTTGAATACAAAATTTGTATTTTAATTTTCATTATAGTTGCTATGTGGTTGATTTAACAAAAATACTTCATGACTTTATTATTTTAAACATTAATAAGTTTACAAGTCCACCTATATAAATAAATAAATTAGTGGATGGGACAAGAGTTTTCCGAAATAAGTGTACCTATTTATTTTTATTTATTTTTGTATAACCAAACATAATGTGACTATGCCATTTATGGATTCATTAATACTTCAATAAAAGGAATTTGAAATTATTTGGTGTATGTTTTTTTTTATTTTGGAGCATAGATTTTACAGAAAAAATTGTGTGGGCCAAAGAGCTGCAAAAATTAAAGCAAAGGGTAATCGTTTCTGGAAATCGAGATGTAGATTTTACGACAAAAATTGAATTTTGACCGCAAGGTTTTGTGAATAATACAACCAAAATCCGTATTTTATACACATAAGTATTGTGTATTTTACAAAATTTGCTGTACATTCAACAACGAATGCCGTTTTATTTACAATTTTTCTAGTTGTAAAATCTACAACAAATGCTCTCATTTTCATAATTTGGTTTTGAAAGTACAACCATGTCTCTGCTAAATTGAAAGCATTGGATGTCGGGTCGATTATGACAACGAATGCAGTCGATTTAACAGCGGTTTTCAACACTTGTACGACAAATTTTTTTGGGTGCTTGCAAAACAGGGGTCAACTGAAAAGTTCCTGGGACTAGAACCATTCTCTTCAATTGGCAGAGGAATGGTTGAACAGCTTATTCACAAATGGATCACGGCAGAACACCTAAGAAGGTGGTCAACCGTGGAACAATGTAGACAAGCCAAAATGGCAATAAAGTGGCCGACCTGCTCCACTCAAAGAAGGGTTCTTAGCATGAGTCGAGGAACATTGAAATGGGTGGTGGCTTTGTCTACAGGACATGGTTATTTCAGGTATCACTTAAGGAAAATTGGCCTTATAGAGGATGATACTTGTAGACTATGCCTGGAGGAATCTGAGACAGCGGCACATATGCCCGGCATTGGCTGGCAGAAGAATGAGGATCTTGGGACATCAATGGGTCGAGACCCAGTCTATGAAACGGATCTCCTATAAACAGATGCTAGCGTTAACACTAGGAATTGAGCCCAGAGACGAACTGTGGAGAAATCCAGAGAGTCTCTCTGAGTAAGATTTACAGTGGAGAGACGAAATGAGACCCGACAATGGCGGTCTGATTCGATTATCTCTCGAAATATATATATATATACACTTATTCCTAATAAAAATACTATCCACACGTATATAAATAATTTCAAGTTTAACGGATAACATTCTATGAACTCTACCAACAACTTTACCCCACAGCGGAAGTGGCTCATATTTTTTGAGAGTGCGTTGGTGACTCAGAATTTTTGAAGTTACGTGACATTTGTCAATACGAATTTCTATGTAACAAAACGCACCAAATCGTTGTAGGCAAGGAACGGGAAATCGGCCGAAGTTTGTGGTTTCAGTATTGTCTCTGATACTTACTTACTTACTTAGGTGGCGCTACAGTTCGGGGTGAACCAGGGCCTCAACCAACAAGCCTCTCCAGTTGGCCCGGTCCTTAGCCAACTGCCTCCAGCTTGCGCACTCCAAGTTGGTTGAGGTCCTTTTCTACTTGTGCGCGCCACCTAAGGCGAGGTCTTCCTCTACTGCGTTGACCCTCTGGGTTGGAATCGAAAACTCTGCGGGCCGGAGCGTTCATGTCCATTCGCTCTACATGTCCTAGCCATCTCAAACGTCCAATGAGCAGTTTTTTGACTAGGTCGAGGTCGCTGTACAGCTCGTATAGTTCGTCGTTGAATCGTCTCCTCCAAAACCCGTCAACGCAAACGGGACCGAATATCTTACGAAGAATTTTTCTCTCGAATCGACCAAGGATATCTTCATCCGCTTTGGAAATAGTCCATGCTTCAGATCCATACAGCAGGACTGGGATGATGAGGGTCTTATACAGAGTCTCCTTAGTCTTTCGGGAGCGGGCCTTACTACACAGTTGCCTTCTCAGCCCAAAGAAACAGCGATTGGCAAGAGTTATTCTCCGTTTGATTTCTGATGAGATGTCATTTTCAGATGTTATAGCAGAGCCAAGGTAGACAAAGTCCCTTACTACCTCAAAGTTATAGCTGTCTATTGTGACGTTCTGCCCGATTCGTCGATGTTGGGTGTCCCTTCTTGTTGACAGCATATATTTGGTTTTGCACTCGTTAACCGCTAAGCCCATTTTAGCCGCTTCTGTGTCTATACTTGCAAACGCGCCAGTGACAGCTCGCTGTGTTCTTCCAATTATGCCAATATCGTCCGCGTATGCAAGTAATTGTACAGACTTTTAAAAGATCGTACCTCGTATGTTGGCTTGTGTTTCGTACAATTCTTTCAAGTATGATGTTAAAGAAGTCACATGACAGCGCGTCGCCTTGTCTAAATCCTTTTTTGACATCAAAGGTCTCGGCTAGGTCATTACCGACCTTGATGCAGCAGCGAGATTTCTCCATCGTCATCCTACACAGACGGACGAGTTTGGTAGGGATGCCAAAACTAGACATGGCTCTGTATAGCTCGTCCCTATAGATGCTGTCATAGGCGGCTTTGAAATCGATGAAAAGATGGTGAGTATCGATTTGGACTTCTTGGGTTTTTTCCAGGATCTGCCTTAGTGTGAAAATTTGATCGACGGTGGACTTTCCTGGCCTAAAACCACACTGATAGGGGCCAATCAGTTTGTTGACGAAGGGTTTTAGGCGTTCACACAATATTGCAGATAAGATCTTGTACGCGATGTTAAGGAGACTAATTCCTCTGTAGTTGCCGCAGTTGAGGCGGTCTCCTTTCTTGTGGATCGGGCAAACGATGCTGAGATTCCATTCATCAGGCATACATTCATCTGACCAAATCCTAGAGATGAGTTGGTGCATGCTCTCTACCAAGTCATCTCCAGCTGCTTTAAAAAGCTCGGCGGGTAGACCGTCAGGCCCAGCAGCCTTGTTGGTTTTAAGCTTGGATATTGCTATCTTCACTTCATTTTGATCAGGTGGACGGAAGTTTTGGCTATCATCGTCTAAGTTTAATGGTTCGTTCTGCCTGACAGCGGGATTTTGGTCTTCGTCGCCGTTATACAGTCTGCAGAAGTAGTTTTTCCATATTCTCAGCACCGACTATGATTCTACCACGAGGTTTCCTTCGTTATCTCTACAGGTTTCTGTACGGGATTTGTTGCTCTGGCACGTTCTCTTTACCTTTTGGTAAAACTTCCGTACATTATTCCTGGAGTAGCATCCCTCAATTTCTTCGATCTCGCGCTTCTCGTGCTCTTTCTTTTTCTTCCTGAGAAGCCGATGTTCTTCCCGTCTCCTTTGCTCGTAGAGCTCGCGAGCAGCTCTAGTCCTCCTTTGCAGCGCCGCTTTATATGCCTTTTGTTTTGCTGCATTTGCTAGTCGACATTGTTCGTCAAACCAGGGGTTTCGTGGTGGCGGTCGTGTGAAACCCAGCACATCAGTCGCGGCATTAATGATGGCTTTCTGGCAGTGTTGCCATTGGTCTTCTGCTCTAGCTGTTGTTGCGGGAGGACTCGTCGTGAGACATCGGGATACACGATCGGCGAAAATTCTGGCGGTCTCTTGCGATTGCAGCTTTTCGACATTGTACTTTCTCACAGTATTCCGTTGTTGAGGCGTGCTGGATATCCGCATTCGTACCTTGGCTACAACAAGGTAGTGGTCCGAGTCAATGTTGGCCGCTCGGAAGGTTCGGACATCCGCAATACTGGAGGCGTGCCTTGCGTCGATCGCAATGTGATCAATTTGGTTGACGGTTTGTTGATCCGGAGACCGCCATGTCCCTTTATAAATATTGAGATGAGGAAACCGTGTACTTGCTATAGTGACATTTCGCCCCGCAGCAAAGTCAATCAGCCTCAGTCCGTTACCAGACGTGGTGTCGTGTAGGCTGTGTTCACCTACTGTCCTACCATAGATGTCCTCCTTTCCTACTTTGGCGTTAAAATCGCCCAACACGATTTTAACGTCATATTTAGGACATTGCTCGTATGTCTGGTCGAGGAGCTCGTAGAAACTATCTTTGATAGCGTCGTCCTTTTCCTCTGTGGGGGCATGAGCGCATATTAGGCTTATGTTAGCGAATTTTGCCTTGATGCGGATTGTCATAAGACGTTCACTCACATGCCGAAAGCTCAAGACTTCTTGCCTAAGTCTGCTGCGTATGACAAATCCACATCCAAATAAGCGTTGCTTCTGCTCCGTATAGCAAGCACCGTAATAGATGTCACAGTTTTTCATCCTTCTTTTGCCCGGCCCATCCCATCGCACTTCCTGGATGGCGGTTATGTCTGCTTTATAGCAGTCAAGGGCCTCTGCTAATTGTTCGGCTGCGCGCGGTCTGTTCAATGTACGAACATTCCACGTACGTACTTGTAGTTGTTTCTGAACTAGTTATTTTTTCCGTGGTAGAGAAGTTACCCCGACGCACAACCCCCAACCTGGAGGGCCAGTTCCATTTTATACCCCTTGGACGAGGGGCCGAGTTACCGGCACCAGTAACCCACTTCGGGATCTGAGCGCTGCCGTTGGCCCATGAAGGGTTCATCCGCCACCAACTCCTTTCCAACACCCTGGCTCAGTATTGGAGATCCCTATAGACCTGGGATTCGAATATGTCGAAGCAGCTCATATAGGGAAGACACTAGATAGTTCAACCTGACTGATTAAAAGATTAGAACAACTTGTCTCTGATACTAGTTGTTCTAATCTTTTAAGTTCTCCTTTTTATAGTCAGTCGGGTTTCTCTGTTTTTTTTTTAAATTACCTTCTTTTATTCACTGTAGTTATGATTGTTAACGTTTATGACAAAAAGGAGGGAAGATTTATGACGGTTTGTTAAATGTATATTAAAGTCAATACTACCGCAATGCTCCTGCCAGATCAACAAATATATTCATATATATATATTTTCTGACATGATGTTGTGTAAATATTATAGCTTTAATTAACCTGTAATGCTGCGCTCTTCGAGTTGTTGCAGTTAACCATTTTGCCTACAAATACAGCGCAACACTCTGGTCGAAAAAAGCAACGAAAAACTTTTGTTTTCGATAGCTGGATCTTTGTTTTCAGCAGCAAAATTTCGTCGTTGTTAATCTCTTGCGCTGTAATTTTTTTTCTTTAAAAGTTTTTGTTAAAAAAAGGTTATATTTCATTTAATAAAATAGTACATCTTCAATAGCTGAAGTAACGGGTCGTGACGGTAGCGTACGCATTTTTTTTGGGCGAGGGGAGGATGAAATGTTTGACAATGGAATCCAGCAAAAGAGTTTTTCACCGCTCTCTGAGGCTTTGGGCTAGAAGTTAGGGGAAGGTGCAAGACCTAATGTTATGTTATGTTGAAGTGGCTCTCGGTGAGAGAAACACTTAGGCCGTTGATCGGCCTATTGTGCATACCACTGGTGTTTAGGGGTTCCTTTACTGGTTACTCATTGTGAACCATTTACTACCATTGATAAAGCCAAGAATGTTGGCAGCGCTGATATTGCATAGATCACTAAAATCATTGAGGAAGTAGTTTCCTAAGTGTGCCATCCTTACGTTGGATAGAGCAGGGCAGCTACAGATGAGGTGGGTGACGGATTCGTCCTCTTCCTCATCCCTACAGCTTCTGCAAAAGTCATTATGTGGCAGTCCAAGTCTTTGCGCGTGTCTGCCCAGAACACAATGACCGGTGATGACGTTAGCGACCAGTGAAATACTACGTCTACGCAGAAGCTCTTTGGATCTTTGAGTATCCAGTGTCGGCCAAGTAAGCCTGGCAACATCACAATATCCTAGATGTTTCCATCTATGAATTACTGTCCCTGTTGCGTTCACATTGATAATTTGTTAGCGTAAGACAGCGGTGCCTGCACGTTGTGCAGACTAACACTATCAATGCCAGAGGAGTCTAATCTAGCAAGTTCGTCAGCTGCACAGTTCCCTGGGATATCACAGTGTCCCGGAACCCAGCAAAGGGTAAGGTTATACTGTCCAGCTATCTCGTTAAGAGATACGCGCCAATCTTCCACCGCTTTAGATCTTATTTCGCTGGATACTAAGGATCTGATGGCAGCCTGACTGTCAATATATATAACAATATCCCTGTGTGATATTTCATTAATCAACAGCCACGCTGTGGCTTGACGAATAGCTGTGATTTCGGGTTGGAAGACACTACAGTGTCCCGGACGATGCTGATCACCGCGGTATAAAGCCAATGCATTATATTTGGCTGAGCCGAGCATCCGGAAAGCTCCATAGAAATCAATTATTCGTTGAGAACTAGATTCCACAGTAGTGGAGATAGCACTCCCCGTTGGGGGTACCACGGTGCACAACTTTTTCGACACCGCTGCTGCCAAACGTGGCTGTCACCCTTCTGCGGGTGAGAATATGACCGATTAGGCAGCATATTTGTTCGCCAATATTTAGCTTGTTTAAGGCTTGAATAATCGAACGAGTCTCTATGTTGTTGAAGGCCCCCTCTATATCCAGGAAAACTGCCATAGTATATTCCTTGAATGAAGGGGACCTTTCGATTGAGCCGACGATTGAATGAAGGGCGGTCTCAGTGGATTTGCCCTTTTGATAGGCATGTTGAGAGCTAGAAATTAGCGTCTGGTCAACAGTACTTTTGATGTGAAGATCGATGATCCTCTCAAGTGTTTTCAATAGAAAGGACGAAAAACTGATTGGTCTGAAGTCCTTTGGAAGTGTACGTGAGGTCTTACCTGCTTTGGGAATGAAAACAACTTTAACCAAGGTCCAGGATGAAGGAATGCGACCCAGCGCTATGCAGCCTGCCAGAATCATCCCAAGACTGTCTTTGACAATGTCAAAGGCGTTCTGTAGTTGCGCCGGGAAGATGCCATCAGGTCCTGGAGACTTTTCCGGTTCAAAGCTGTTGACGGCCCACTTCAGCTTTTCCTCGCAAATGGTGATTGCATTTGGAAGGGTACCCAACGGGGCATCCCTACTGAAGTCAGGATTACCAGTGACAGGCGTACGGACTTCCTTTTTAAAGAGTCGTAGGCTGTCTTTGTAAGCTTCCCAGTCCGAGTCTAGCTTCGTTGTTTTGGCTCTGTTAAAGGCCTTCCTGCTTTTGCAGCGAAGCGCAATAAGTTGCTTGCACCACCACGGGGGTTTCCTGCCATCTCTCACTATGGTGGGAGGACAGGAGCCCGTGAAAGCCTTATCCAGGGCTGATGTGAGAACGTTGTTTAGCAAATCTAGTTCGGCCTGATCGCTAGGTGGCGAGGGTCTGTGGCTAGCTAGATTCGCAGACAGGATTGTATTGTGTTTGACCCAGTTTGTTTTCCTTCGGTTGCGGTAAAAACAATTTTTGGGGATGAAGCTACAGTCTAGAGTGAAGTAAATGTACCGGTGGTCCGAGAAAGATGGACTGTAAGATACTGTCCACTTTGAAATAGCCAAGGAAATATTAAGAGAGGCTAAAGTAACATCTATTACCTATTGCCTGTTTTTAACAATGAAGTTTGGACTATCCCCTCTATTGCAAATTACTAGGTTAGTTTCTACTAGATACCCAAATACAGACTCACCTCGAGGGTTTGTGTCGGTACTGCCCCATATATCATGGTGTGCATTTGTGTCACACCCTATCACAACTCCGGTCTTTTTGTCCTCCGCTTCCTTGACCATCCGTTGTAGCTCAGCAGATGGCGGGTTGGCTACCTCGTATGGAAGGTATCCAGACGCCAGCCAAACCGGATTGCCGTCGCTCGGAGTTAGCTGCGCTGCAGCAAGATCGCCTGTGCTATGCTGGGTTATGAAAGTAAGTTTTAACATTATTTTAGCAAGAATACAAGCCCTGATTTTACCTTTACCTTCCGCGTAGTAGAGGGTATAGCCGGGAGCCCTGAGCCCAGTTACGCGGTCCTTGGAAAGCCACGGTTCCTGTATCTGGGCAACGTCGAGTCCGCCCTCGATGAGGCGGATGATTAGGTTGGCGGTTGCCAATTTGGAGTGGTGTAGATTAATCTGTATCAGATTTAGCGGCATTGCTATCCGATACAGATTTCTCCACGATGGTAGCATTCAGATCCTCTAATGGCGAGTCGTTGTCAGCCGAGGATGATGCGGAGGAGCTGGGCACGTTGGCTGCAGCGTTGCGGAGGTCATCTCTCCTGAAGAGCTTTAACTTTACTTCCTTCAGGCCGAAGTTGATGAGGAAGTTTCTATCCCTGAGAATCGGGATAGACTCAGCGGACATAGAGATGTCCATCGAGCGATCTGTCTTCTTGGACTCCTCCTCGGAGCCACGGGGATTTTCAACGACCTTCCAGTCTTTGACAGGAAGGCCCGGGTTTTGGAAGCCCATAAGGGCAAGAACTTTGGCGGGATCGCGTGGTTCGAGAGGAACCCTTACGAGCGGTCTCTTTGTGCCCAGCGGTGGGGCAGAAGGTTTTTTCCGGATGGAGACCTTTGAAGTAGAGGGGGTGGGGTCCCTGTTCGCGTGTTCCAATACCCAGGGCGTTGCCCATGAGTAGGAAGCTCTCTCCGGCTCGGTCCAAGCAAAGTCGGCTTGGTCTCGTGACCAAGAGACCTGTCTCTAAGATCTGCCGGTGTGGGTGTAGGGGGACGCGGAAAACTGCATAAAGCAGCAGTAGATTCAACAGTGATTTCGTCTGAAAGCAACGAGCAATCACTGGCAGCATCGTTTAAGCAGAGTTCCTGCAGATGCTCTTCCACGCGTTGCATGGGGATGGCGCCGCTTGCTGCCGAAGTTGTTTTTTTGGTTTTTGTGTTTTTATTGAGGTTTGAAATTTTGATCCCACCATTAGCTAGGGAAAGGAAGTTCGATCTGCACGGAGCCCCGCATTATGCAGACAAGGCTATTTAATCCAGAGGGCGCCCGGTATCTGGATACACCATATTCGACCAGCGCTATTTTTTTTGAGACCTGGGCCCACGGCCTGGTTGATCCTCGGCACGGTACGTCTGACGCCTTGATCCAGCCCAGGGGGAGTGATGGGATAGGACGGGTTGATTACCATTTTGTTCGTAGAGCTGGTAGGCTATGGCAGATGGCGAATGCCGACCTAGCCGACCTACCATGGTTTGCTCTACTTAAGCCTCCATTCTACGGCAAGGTGAGTAATCGTTGTCAATCGTAAGATTGTTCCCCTCACAGGATTTTAGTGAGAGGAAGGAGGAGGTGCAAGACCTAAAGTCCCCCTGGTTACGCCAATGACATAGGGAACTCATAATTGGAACAATTGGAAACGTAATTGAGTACCCAATTAAAAGAATGAATGAATGTTTGAGAATTTTCGTTTCATAGTTCGTCAATCCGTGAATTGAATAAAGCCCGTATGTGTTATTTCTTTTTTTTTGTGAAATAAGACCTTTAATTGGGATGCTGTCGAAATTCTGCTTAGCAAAATTCTGCCTTACAAAATTCTGATTTTCAAATTTAAAGCAACAAAATTCAGCTTACTGCCTTTTGTTTTTCCAACTTACAAATGTAAACGACAAGAAAAAAAAGAGATACAAAAAAAAAACAATTTTAAATTTAAAAAACATTCAAAATTATTTACCCTTAATTTTTAAATAAAATAAAAGAAACAAGACAAAATAGATTAAATATTGACAAAAATCGCTTCTTCTGTTCTTTTGTTTACTTTCGTATTTCTATAATAAAAATAAAATAAAATGGTATTTTTAAAAATACCCACAATAAAAGGCCACAAATAAAAATTAAGAAAAGAGGGAAATTCTGCAAACAATTAAAAAGTTTTGGAATATGTTAAAAACCGCGCGCTTTTGGATTTTGTAAAGCACAATTTTGAAAGCAGACTTCTGTAAAAAGAATTTTGGCCCATCCAGAATTTTGACCCCAACCCAAATAAGAGAAATAAGATATGCTTTAACTTCGTGGGGGTTATTCCACTGCGCCAATTGTTGACGCAAAAAATGCGGCCGGATTCAATGCGTTGGACCCTAAAAAAACCGCTGTTCATTAAACTGGAAACAACATTTCCTAATAGTCTATTAAAATTTGATGGTAAAAGGGCTACAAAAACATTTTACTACTATAGCCCCATCGAAAAGTTGTAAAACAACAAGGAAACATCCCCTACATCTGAACCGGAAAATAATTTCGCAAACTCCCATCTAGTACCTACCAACAATAATAATAACTGCAACAAGAGCATTCTCTTGTTTGATTTAAAGTTAAGAACTATTTTCTGTTTGTTATCAAAACACGATGCTCTCTGCATGCAGTCAAAAACAACATCCTGATATCCAAACAAAAGCTGATCCTTCACAAAAGTTTGCCTTCGATGTGTAGTCCTTCAAGAAACATAGAGCAAACATCGTGCAGCTCTCTTCTCCATCATGTTATATACAAAAAAATAATTATAAAATCACAGATCTCTTGTAAAACTGTCAAAAGCTATCACACTTTGTAGGTCTTTCTCACAATTTATCTCAATTATGTATTGTTTTGCCAAACTGTCTAACAGTGGAATCAGATTTCTTGGAATCATCCCCGCCAACATTACCTTCGGTCACCTACTGGTATCTCTATTATGCATGCCAATATTACATTTTAATTCTAAGAACGTTAAAACGCACGCGCATACGCACTGTACATGGCCGAAGTTGTGTGTCTAAATATCGAAGTGGGGTCGTACCGGCTTGGAAATATCCTTTCGCCAATTTCACTGACGATGTAGTGAAAAAAAAATACAAATTAAGGAAAAGGATAATTCTAGGCATACAGCAGATACACACCCCCACCGGCCTAAACAAACACACACCCCGTTGCTACGCACACACTTCCACTCGCCGAAGCATATACTCGTTCTTCATCTTGAACGTGGTCGTCGTCATCGTCGTCGTCGTTGTCGGTGGCATTGTCGTCATCTTCGTTTGGGGTACTTCTTGACCATCTTCAATATGTAGGTATATGGAAAATTTGCTGGGCTATTTACATAAAGAACCCACAATTTCAAGAAGGGGTGCCGACGAGAAGAGATTCAAAACTGACCAAAAACAGTCGACAACCAGTGTGCAGATGAATTTGGGTAGGTAACCCCCAACTCCTGCTCTAGAGATTTTTGCATCTTCTATGTTCTATACATCTTCATCTTTTGGCTCTGATTTTGATATTCCAATGCAACTTGGTACAGATGGATGATGGAAGTTTTACCCACCACCCAGCAATTCTAGTGGTGAAACTAACTCTATATGGAAAATTATTGATCGTGTTGCCTTGCGGCGGACGTTCTAGCAACACAACAACGTTCTTCTCATCGCCATCGCTGTCGTTGTTCCAGAACAACAAATAAGAGGATTCCAAGTATACCTACCCAGAGATGGCTTAGACACGAAATTCTATTCTAATATTGCTGTATGTTGTTTCGGGCGCTGCTCGCACAGGGAAGAAGCATTCGAATTTTAGTGCAGCTATGTCCAAGTGATGGAGTAGGTGTACTGGTGTGGTGCGGGTGGATATCCTTTGCATAGAACATGGTTTACCAAAGGCTTCTGCCTATACTTTGGCTCGCGAAGAAATCTCTGTGCACAGCCCTTTGGCTCATGTGGGTCACTTTCCAAATTGACCACCTTCCTATTTGTTTCTTTCTCTATCTCGTTCTTGCCTTCTCAGTCCAAGGAGCACCAATCAAGAATTAGTCGTCGTTCGTCCCTAGCAATTGCGAAATTAAGGAAGATTGCTTGTTCTCGTAGTCGTAGTTTCTCAACATTTTCCGAGCTAATGGATGTGTGTGCTGTATACACACACATATATTTCCAAATATAAACATGAAATTATGTTCTAATGTGCATATGGTGCATGGATAGTCCCAAATGCAGGACGTAGAAGTCCTTTCGGATACCAAGGAGCTCGACCATGCACCATTTGGCTTGGCCATGTTCTCAGGATGCACTTGTACTACTATTTCTTAGCTGCAGTTGAGCGATATAGCTAACCTATGTTGGTGTGAGGGGAACCAAATTGAATATTTGAATGTAGCACAGTGTCGACGGAAAGTAACCATCAGCAGCCAGAAGGACTTGTTTTGTGGTATGTTTCAACAAACGGATGATGCGTTCTGCTGACTCTATATATCTCTACATCTCATTTTCCGCGGTTCCAATGTGTGCTCCGGGAATCAAGAAAGGAAAATGAAAATGAATAAAGTTGGCGCAACAGATCAGGACACCAGAGATTAAATGAGTTGTGCAGCCAGGCTGTAACTACAATGTAGGCACAAATATGTACTGTGAAAACATTGAAGATGATGGTTTTGTTATAAGGCCAGTTATGTATATTTTCATTAAAAAAATTACCGATGTTTTGAAAGGAGTTGTGATCTTCACCAAGAGAATTTAATTGTCCGGAAGCAAAACGTACGTGTTGATTTTATTAAAAAAAAAAAATACAGACGTTTTACGTTTTAGTATAAAAACAAATGTTCAAATAACAATGTCGCAAAATTATAGTCATCGAATATTAGGAGGGCTTCGTAAATACTAAGTAACAGCATTCTAACTTCAGAGCCGATGCCTAACTTTTAGTTCATTATAAGCGCTTTTTAACGTACCCACAACTAGTAGCAACCTTAGAATGGGCGCGACGCAAATTTTTGTCAAACAGACCCGAGTTTGACAGTTTGAGAAAACAAACACAGTTTCGAGAATTGTTTTTAAGCAAATATAAATGAAATGACAGCAAGAAAAAAAAACAAAAATTAAGAGTAACTACAGCTTGCAAAAATGCTGAAATGGGAAACCCGAGATTTGTTATAGGCTCTTGAATATTCAAATTTTCGATCAAGAACTGAACAGTTTTTTTTATTCCATCTGTAGCGAGAGTAAGCCTCTTCACAATCAAAATCTTCAAAAGTATTTGTTCGGGTTTTATATTATTTTGAATTTATTAAAAGCCGAACACATCTGTAAACATTTCGAGATCTTCAAAAATATTTATATACTGGGAACAGTTCATTAAAAATCTTAAAAAATCTAAATTTTAATTTTGCAATAAAAATGATGATAAAAAACAGATGGGAGATGGTTGAGAGTCCGGACTAAGGGACAAAATGTACTTTTGGTAGTTTTAAATTTAATTAACGGTAAGGTGGGTCTTAATGTCGACTATAATTAGCAAAACATTTATATGGATATTGTCACGTACTAAAATAATTTTAAAGTGGGCTTTACCCGACTATAATTTCGGGCCAATAAAAATTAATTTAAGGTTTGGTATTATACCTACAGATAATATAATTTCCTTTCTCAAAATGCAATAAAACTAATTTTATGAAACAGAACTTTGTTTTATATTTGATAATGTAGGCACATATCTCACGTCTTGTTTTAAACAATTTTGAAAGTCATATCAGGTTGGTAGAGTCCCATCTTAAAAAGTTTATTTATGGTATTAATGATATTTCATTTCAAATTGGCCGTTGGCCTTAATGTCTTGTAGGATCCTTGTACGGCTGAAACAGACGCGGGATTTAAGAAAACGCCACAAAAAAAGGCACAAAAACGCAAAGGTGCAAATCGGGAGAGCGGGCTGGCCACTTCAAATCGCCCCTTATTGAGATGAGGCGGCCCAGGAAGTTTTCCTTCAAATCAGCCATATCAATGCCATTGAAGATTAAGCCGTTGCTCCGTCTTATTGGAACTAAATTTCCCTTATGTTTGATTCATCAAGTCGTGGACAACAAATAATAGGGCGAGGAACTTCAGTCTTGTGTCACACTCTCGGTTTGTCTGAACGTAGTGACCCATGTAGCAATTTATTTCCGGGCCGAGATAGGGCCCAATGGGGTTACATTGAAGCATCAAACGAATTTATTGCAAGGCTCTGTGATAAACAATATTTTTGGTTTTTGCTTCATGTGTGAACACAAACAAATCAGAAGGTTCCCCATACGTGAATAGGCTATAGACAATTGTCCATGTGAGAAACAATTATTTTTTTAAATTCGAACCACGCGCTTGCAAAGATTGTCCCTGTGCTTTATTGATGATCTTTGCAAAAGCCAGTCGCACTGGGAACTGCAAACGTTTGAATTCGAATAGCATGTCTGTTGGTATCACCGGGATACGTGGAATTGAAACGTCTTCATCTTTGAATTTCCCATTCAAAATAGTGGCTTCAATGACGTTGGTCGTTAGCTTTTTAGCCTCAAGTCTTGTGCAATTACACAATTTTGGTTGGTTGATATTACGAAGCAATGAAAATGAAAGAATTTAAAAATTCTGTTTGATAATTGACCTGATCATCTTCATTCATAATGGTATCGACTGACTTCAATATGTAAACACATCTACTGTTATGTGTTTTAAAATGGCCTCATTAATTTCTGTAACGTCTTTGTTTTTTGCTACAAATATAGCTCTTTCGCTTATTGAATCATGTGTCTTGCTTTGTTGTACAATGTTTGGAAAAACTTTTAGAATCAATTCTTCTTTCGATTGAACTACATTGCAAAAATTGATTGGTAACGTTATTAAGCCAGTTTCATGGTCTATAGCCATTTTTCCATTTCCAATTTTCAACAACATTGGCCGATGGAGCATTTTGTAGTTGAACACGCACGCACAAAATCGCACATTTGTGGTTAATGTAAGTGTTTTCATATATCTCCACAGGATGGATGACTTTAAACACGCATTAAGTCGTCTTGAATAACGTGGTGTCCGAAGACATACATTTTGCATTTTCTAGAATGAAAAAGTCAATATTTGTTTTGATAAAGGGGCCTATGTCGTTCTGAATAGTTTAAAAGAAAAACCAAGTAAATTGGTTGAAAATTACGTGAGTTATACGTAAACGAACAAAATATCAATTTAGTCAAGTAGAGAGTATAGTTGTTGTAATTGCGTCCTGAAATTCTTTCTTTAGTTTGCTTTGCTGAGATCGAAGTTAAAAAAAACATGCCTATTGCCGCAACCTGTAGTACAACGTACTTCGTTTTGTATGGTTTGATGAATCTTATGCGGATGATGTGACAGTTAAACAATAGACATCGTTTTTTGGAGTAAGTCCTTCTCATCGTCCAATTTTTGTCAAGAAGAATGTTTAAAATTAGGTCGGCAATTGCCAACAGACTTTCCATTAGTTTGCTTGTATTTGCAGATAGTTTTTTACTTTCAGGCAGAAACCAAAAACCTCTATAGGAACGTACTTTTGTTGAGCTCATTGTTCTCATTTATGACATCTCATTTCTTATTTGCCACAGCAACAGCGAGCTGCTCTGGTACATTGGTAAAAGGGACATTACGCATTTGGAAACTAGAACGGCATTTACCCAAAGTTCACATTTCTTGCTATTCCAAGACGTTCAAGGGACTCTTTTTACCGAGTAGGTTAAACTGCTTTTACGAAGATCGAGCATTCCTTCGAACAGTTGCTGTACAATTGAAACTGTAGTCGGTACCCATGAAAGAGTTATAATAGCCGTATGGCAACTGTTATACCGAGACGATTGGGTCGCGCAACTTGTTGTTAGCAAGAGTATATATTTACATTGTAAACTGTACAGGTCACCTATGGAATTTTAAGGCACATTCGATCTATGCTGGATATCCAACAGGTATATAACAAGTTTGCTTAATTGTTGCAAAAATGTTTGCCATTATTTTAAAGCAAAAAAGTGTTTGCCTTCTTTAAAATGTACAGTCAGAGTAAAAGCCGTTTGTTTAAATGAATCCTTTTATTTCGGTGACTACTGTATGCACAAAATTTGACCATAGATCAACTCAACTCTACGTCTCTTTAATTTAAACCAAAACTCCATGTCCAAGACGATATCTGATATCTGCAAAGGAAAAAAAAAAACACCCAGAAAACGTTACATACACGCACAATAATGAAAACTTTCACATACTTGTATAGTCGTACGTCGTATACACACTTTTCCGTACGCAAGAATAAATCCCACTGCTTAAGGTGTCCTTTCCTTTCAAAGATAAGATGTGAACGTGGGTGGTAATGCCGAAGCATGTGGCAGCGTTGGCTGAACATTACTGCGAACAGCAGCAGCACCACCACCAACTGAACATTGTATAAATGGACACTCCATCTTAGGATGGAGGAAACGAAACACAACAAAGTTCTTGGTACCTATGGAAATATTTATACGCACACACTGGGATACATGCGGGCATGTAAAATACTATCGCATATATAAATGACCTCAGTCGTCGTCGTCGTCGTGTATGTAGGCCGAAATGTCCATCGGTTAGCCAGCGTCTCCCATAACCTGCTCCGTCGTAATGGTTCGTGCGAGGACTACAGCAATGACGGGTATAGCACACATTCAGCTGAAGAAAGATCTAACTGGGTATAGCGTTGCTTGGTACATTGGTCCTTCCTTCGTTGACCATGTGATTGCGAGAGATGGAAATCCATTTATACCTTGGGATTGGTAATGGGAATGGGAACGCGTTTGTCGAGAGCACTTTGTGTATCTTGGATACAACAAGCTTCAAGCGTTCGTCGTTGGTCCTCCGTGTAGGTTCGCATTCGTCTAAGGAATATTGTTAGCAGCAGTAACAGCTCATACGACTACATTTTGCTTGGTCCCTTCGTTTGTTGTTCCTTTAAATCCCGCTCGGCCGCACTTACAAATGCTGTGAGTGATGGTCCTTTGGGATGGGGAATGATGTGTGTGCGAGAGATGGGCGTGTATAATTTTTGAATGAGTGGCAGGCGAAGTGGTTTTTGATTAATTTTCGGACAAGAGGCATCGGGCAGGAGGCAATTTCTTGTGATTCTACTCTTCTGCTTCTCCTTGCGTTGTCGTCTTGTTCTTGCTCTTGGTCATCTTGAGAGAGTTCAGTTTTGGTTCAAAGTTTGCTTCGAGTTTCTCTGGTGATGATTTAAGCGATTTTCTTTGTTCTGCTCGGAAGGACTTTCAACAAACTCCATTCGACCCCGTTCCAATTTATATAATAAGCTCACATGTTCTGTCTCTCTCTGCGTGGGCCTTTGCGGCACAGCCACCGCCCCGCCACCTTTCCATCTATAAAGTGCGTTGCGGAATTATGTGGGTGAAGTTTCTTGATTGTTGAGATGAAAATTAAATTTTAAAGAACCGAATTCTATTCCTCCATATTTAATATTTGGAATGTAAAATTTAACTGGGGATTTTAGTTGAGGTGCGAATTAAGCTGGTTAATTGGAACTTCTTCCGAATAGTGTTTGTCTATAATCAGGTCTGTTAGGAAAAGTCTCCTATTGCTGCATAAAGGACAAATTAGGACCATTTAGAATGAAAAATGCAAGTGAGAAAATACTTTTTGTTCAGACCAGTTATGAACATGCAAGAGAACCGGCTTACTCCCGTTTAAAAGGCAAACTTTCGGCTTTAGTTAAACACTTCCGCTAGGTTAGCTGTCTAGATGGGTGAAGTAGTTTTCGTAGACCTATTGTGACACCCTTCTGAAGGTGTTACTGTGATTTTCCTCAACTGTAGTAAGTAAGTAGTAAGTTATTAATTTATTTACATTTCAATATACACATACACATTGATTACGAAACATAAATTTAAGAGCTATAGTTAAACCGTCAGCCTAAACTGTAAATCCATCGAACCCATAGTCGATTATACGCTGCTCACAGTCATCCTTATGTGCCCAGAAGTTTTTAGCGAATAGATGGTCCTAAACCAGGGAGTTCTGAGACTTCGGCATAAAATGGGGCTTCCGTCCAAAAACGACCCGCTGCACCTACGCTTCCATTCTCATGCCAATTATCACAAGATCTCTGTAAGCCTGGTTGGAAAGGCCAATCAAACCTCAACTCAAAATGCATTTCCAAGAGTATAATGACCGGCTTTGATTAGAATCAATCACAGGAGCTATGCGCTCCTGTGCCCAACCTTAGAAGAAGTACTCAACCTTCCTCCAGTACATGTAGAAACTAAAAAGACAGCCGCAACCATGAAACTTCATCTGGAATGAGGTAATTTAAAGGGTCATAGTTATGAGGTTCCTATGCGATCTAAAAATACCCTTCGTTTCAAGCCCCAAAAGTCAATTTTCATAAAAGGTACAAAAGGTGGCCCAGTCTAGATGAATCCCACTCAGTGTGGCAAACGGAAGAATGTAAAATGACAACTGGGTTGGGCTAGAAATCGGTGGACCCCGCTGAAATATATCGGATCCCTTGGAACAATTTTCCAAGCTGACGTCTATGCAATTGAACTCTGTGCCAGAGAATGCTAAGTCGTGATCTCTGGAAGCATATTTTCAGACAGTCAAGAAACTCTAAAAGCTTGACTGAAAAAAATTTAAATCCGGACCTGTATGGAACAGACTAGTAGCGCCATCTAGTAGCTTGTTACCGACAACAGGTCACCAGGTCTCTCGAAGGCAACCAGACTGTGACTCTCAACCCGATATAAAACTTAACTCAAAATGGAATGTAGGCAATTTCTGATAAAAAGGTAGTCTTTATGTCTATAGTGCACGTACGGCTTCTAGCAGACTCTTGCCACTTCTATTGACCCTTGTGCTATCCCTATCATTGGTCTATATGCCAAAGTCTCCTGCCATCATTGTTGGGCAATGGTCTTCGGCATCATTAATTAGCCTGAAAGTGGTCTGAGTTGCTGGCTTTGATCCAAAGGAACTTAATATCTACCCTGTTGACTTCAAACCTTTTCCGGTTTTAGTCTCGCATGACTTTCTTCAAAAGCGAAATCATTTTTAATATAAACCGCTGACAAAACTTGTTTTGTCGAATGTCTTAAACTATCCTTGTGTTCTACAGCAACAGTGGCAGAAGATACTGTTGCATGTTACTTCTGTCCGCAATCGACGCAGTAGCCACGTCCAGCAAGTGATCCTTTTAGACTCCTTTGTAATGGTCCCAAGGTAAGAACCTCAAACAAGTTCTTGAGCGAGCCATTGTTAAGGACCGTGTTCGTTTTGGGCTATTAGCATCACTCCGAGGTATGTGAAACTAGTTAACCAGAGTCTTTTTATAATCGATGACTTCGGATCACGTTAGAGAAATCGGAAATTTAGTTTGAGTCGAACAAAAGGCATGAAAGTGTTCCACATCTTAACTTGCTAGGCAAGAAAAAGATTCA
This sequence comes from Cheilosia variabilis, assembly GCA_951230905.1. Lineage (NCBI taxonomy): Eukaryota > Metazoa > Arthropoda > Insecta > Diptera > Syrphidae > Cheilosia > Cheilosia variabilis. The sequence continues at coordinate 48,625,904 of OX579676.1, forward strand.
AAGTCAAATTGAAGTAGGTATTAATTAACTTGGCCTTGGAGGACAACTGAAACTCATCTCTGTTTGTGTATAATGGTACATATAACCATACGCATATTAAATATTGTGGTCAACAAGAAAGTTGGAAATGAAATGCGCGTGCTTTGTGCGACAGGTTTTATAGTGCTCTTGACATTTGTCCTGTATTCAACGAGGCGCTTATGCGATCATCGCACACGCATTAATCGAAAGTAAAATCATTGGCGGCAGGTGCAACTTTTAACGCATTTGGCAAGTAGTAGCCTCATCATAAGATGCGAATAAAAAAGTGGGTCTTGCGTGTTACATATGTGTCAACAACACTGGTATTTATTGAATCATATTTAAGCCGTTTTCTGATGAGAGTGCGAAAGATTATGCGAAACGACAAAAACACTCGTTGCTCCATATAGGTCTGAAGCAGTGTCACTGAGAGTCATGTGACTTTTTCAACATCATACTTGAGTTTGCTGGTATGGAAACAGAAGCGGCTCAAATAGGTTTGACGGTTAATGAAGTCAAAACCAAGTTTATGCTGTCGGTTCGGCTTTAAAATGGTATAAAAGGATCTCAACCAAAAATAAATGAATAATCTCTTGCGATGTTTATTTGGGATGTTTACTCAGGAAACAATGGAGAAATAGTGATCTATCTAAAAAAAGAGAGAGATTCTAGGAGATTCTGTAAAATCTTTATCTTAATCTTCTTTCTTTTCCAAAGCTTAGACTCTGTCTAAAGCAGATGAGGACATGTTCTACGAAGGATTATAAAATCTGTATAAAGCGACAACGACCTAGTCAAAAAATTGCGCTCAGTTGCCTTAGACGGTGAGGACACACATGTAGAGCGGATGACGACAAATGTTCCGCACCGGGCATTCTTCGATTTCAGCACAGCGGAACGACGGAGTGAAGAAAGGCCTAAGTTTCTGATGTCGTGGTTGGTTATGTTGATTTTCTTGACATTATTGAAGAGCTGAATGACTGTTTTGGAGGGTCTTAGACCTGGGCATGTTCCCCCAATATTAGGATACTAATTTTGTGTTCCCATTTTTATAGCCGGAAGAACTTCTGATTTGGGAATCTCGCAGAAAGGTTCTGTTCCTGTAGCTTCCGAACCAGTCTTCTTACGATTTTATCGACTTTTTCATTTCCTTGACAGTCGCTTATAATAATTCCTAACGTATATAACTACGAAAAGAAAAGAAAGAGGCTACAATGCGCCCAAGACCTATAAGATGTGGAACCGGGTTTTATGGAAGAGTTCATTTGAGCCTCATTAATCACCGTAAAGAAGATTTGTTCGGATGCCGAAATTATCCCGTGAAAAATACGCACTAGTAGTTCAGATCAGTTAGCATGGTGGCGGATATGTAATCTTTTAGGGTTGTATACCGTCCATCGGTAGCGCAGATTTGCTTCCAATCGATGGAACGATGATCCAGCACAAAATCTAATGCGATTACGCATTCCCTTCTGCCGATAGACAAATCAGGCAGTCAGTTATTCTCCAACAGGATAACACAAAAGCCCAATGGTGATGGAACTTTTACGGGATGTTGTACTAGAAACAGACGCCAAATTAATGTTATTGAATATGTATGAGGTTGAGATCGTTTTTGTACTTACAAAGCTCTGGGATGACGATTTTACGGAACGGTTTGTCAAAACGATTCCAAAACAATTACAGAAAATGATTGAGGCTAAATAATTTTATTTTGGTCCTTTTTAAATTTAAAATTATATTTTATTTAAGTAAAACTTATTTTTCAGAATAATTACGCCAAAGTTAAAAGTTAATTTAATTAATTTTAATGAACTTAAATTAATGTATTTAAAAATAAAAATTAATAATAATATGTTATATTTAAAATTAATATAATTAACATTTAACATATTAAAAATAATATGTTCACCTGTTAAATAAGTTAGAATACTGTGCTTTATTTTTTTTTCACTACTTCCCAAAATTCATAAAATCAAATTTTTAGTTTTTTTTCGAGCAGTTCACCACTGGTTTGGAGGCAATAATGAGTATGATTCTCTGCCTAAAATGCACTGCTTCTCGCTGTTAGTAATTTCTGTGGTGAATCTTTTATCGAAGCATATATTGTCTATGGGAAGTGGTCTGTGCAGCGCAGATCACGTCAAGTTCCGGAAGTACCGGAAGCAGAGCCATCAGTACCGATTTAACCGAAGTTAAAGTTACGGGTTGAGAATTAAGTCGCCGTCAACGTCAACACATTCAATTGAACCAAAATCGCTAGCCATTTTCTGATTTATAGCTTTGGGTAATTTACAAAGTGAATTTTTATAACTGCGACCTTAAAGACCAATTTACCATAACGAATACAAAATAAAACAATTTTAGTTTGGTGTATATCATATATCATATATTCTCCCATTAAGCGCTTGGCTTTGTCATCCCCGAGTGATTTTGGGAATTTTTTTTTGATGAGAAAAGTAAAGTCACACACCCTTTAATTGGTGCCTTAAAAACAAAACACCATCTCTCAGGCAATTGGATATATTTTTATATCACAGTATAGCACTCGTGATATATCATAGTGATCCCATAACAGCAACTTCTAAAGCTAAGGTCACTCACAGCTTGTAACACATATAAGCCCTCCTTGGCCACGTGGAGTCTCATAAATCCCTCTGTGGTGACTTTAACTAAGATATAGCTAAGACCTGGTTTCCATCCACATAACATCCATCAAAATCTCATGATACATACGCTACGCATATACATGCGTAGGTAAGAGGAAGCAATTTCTTACTTTCCATATGTAGAAGGAAAAATTCCAAAAGATTACGTTTTGCGAAAGATTACTTTGTTTTATCCCCAACCCTTTGGTATAATCCCTCCAAGAAGTTCCGATCTCAGGCCGACTGTGTTTACCTTTTGAAAAAGGTATGACCGCAATTTAAATTTCTAATTCTTTGTCAGGCAATGACAAACAGAACAGCGCCCACCTATACCCAATCGATAAAGAAATCTGTGCGAGAGATTTTGACCACACGGATATTTATCCGCACCGTACCCTGATGATGGCTTCGATATCCAAATATACATCGATATTCCTCCTTAAAACAGGCACAAGTAAAACAACAAGAAACACAAAAAAAAAAAAAGAATGTTAATAATGCTGAACAAAATTTGGAAGGGGAAGGACGCAAAATATGAGCTTACCCCAAAATATCCACCCATACAATCCCACCTCCCATGTGCCGCAAGTGACCATCCCCCATGCCATTGGACGCATCAAGGGTAAAAGCTTATGGTCCAGCGTTCTGCGAAATTGATGTCGCATTCGGGTTTATGTACTTACATATTTCCGTTGTTTAGGAAATATTTGCTAGGCCTTTAGGAATACCTTTCGCAGCTATAGTAAACCCCCATCTCGGCTAAGAAGACGGGCAAGATGGAATAAAACGCAATCTCCTGAGTGTCCGAAGGATAGCAGCGGGACAACAACAACAAATGATGTCCGTTTGGTCCGGCCGGTGCCCCTTCCACTGCTAGGCAACAAAAAACCCATTTGCCAGGGTGTACTATATAAACATATGAAAATATTCGTTTAAGCCTCTTCGGTTGATATCAACACACACGCACATAAACACACGAGTATCTAGTATAGCGAGTGGTCGGGAGGAGATGGTATTTAGAGGGTAGTGACCCTTTTTTTTTGTGGCACTAAGCGGATGGCAAAAAAGGGTTGTGGATACCGCACTTTTTTTTTACTTTTACAACGGTTATTGGCAGGAGAGAGGTCCAGGAAAGAAACTTTAAGCCTTTGGACGGAGATGTATATGCATGTAGGTTTGGCTGCTGCCAGGAGGGGACTTGACGCGGGCTTTTGTAGAAGAGTGTGGTGGGCGATTGAATTATACCCATAAGACCGGAGTCTACGTAGGGATTGGGAATATGACAATTAATTTGAGGGAAGCTAGGAGCAACAATAACGTGCCAAGCAGTCGTGTCGAGTTTTAGTAAATTTTTGTTAAGCAAATACAGACGACTCTTTTTAATAGCAATAATAAAATTTATAGTCCGATTCTGGCAAGCCGCACTGATACCTCACTAGTCACAAAACACTCACAACGTGATGTGAAATTGATTCTGTGACGTTTTCGTATTTTGGCAGCACACTCACAACTTGTGAGGCTCACAAAAACAATCGAAATTGTGATCTCCTATGGAGCAAGTCACAAAATAGAAAACCAGTCATAAGCGCTCATAAATGAGAATATTTGTATTTGATGGCATTGTTTCCCTCTTTTCAAGCATTTAAAGACCCAAACCTGACATTTTACGCTATATTTATTAACTCTTCGGGGAAATTGATATTTTTATGAAAAAAACTGAGGAATGTGGAAATTTTGATTTGTGACAAATGTCGTTAATATTTTATTTTCTTCGTTTCTATAACATTTCAGTGTCAATATTTCGCATATTTTCTTAATAAAAGATGTAATATTTCGTTCTCAGATCCAAAAAAATGTAAGTGATAGTAATCTAACCATTGTGAGGTGAATTTGTTGTGAGGTTTGCTGTGGGCATTATCGGAGAATACGAAAAATGTTATCGAATCACAACAAACCTCACAAGGAATCAACCTCACAAGAGCTTGTGACTTGTGAGGCCTCACAACGGCAGAATCGGTCTGTTAAATTACTTTTTTGGCTCAATAAGCACTCAATTGCAGTATTGCACAACAAAGGGAAGCCCCTATTCGTTTCTATAGCAATACAAAAAATTATTAGAATTGTTAGCTACCCATTTCCAGTCAGCTTTGTATTTTTAATAAAAACTTTAGATTCTTAAACACCGTAGGCAGTTGCCGTCTGCTTTGTCATATCTGAAACCGAACTAGAAGTACTCAAGTCCCCTTTGTCCATTGCCCTAGAACCGCATGTCCGAAATACTATTTTAAAAAAGGCTTCATGCCCTTTTAAAAATGTTTATATATTGGACTAAAAATATGAACAATTGTATAGACTATTTAAAGACCTTAACGATTCCAACACATTTCTGGAGAATTTTCTGTAATTTGTGAGGAAAGGAATGACGAGCGATGTCCTTAGTAACTAAGTAGTTTTGAGTACCTGCAACTTGTTTCGACAGTCTTTTACAGACTTTCTGTAGTTCAAAGAGACGATTCTTAATCACTACATACCAATGTTAAAGTGTTTGATAGTAAATATCATGGACCCTTCCTTATCTAATCGGTTGAGATCCTATCACATTTTGGTAGGTATATAGAAACTAAAGTGCATTTTCGACAGCGTTTTAGAGTTTTGAAGATTGGCCGACAGCCGACACGAATGAGACCAATAGGTCAGGTTAAGGTGTCTGAGATAAGGAACTCCTATGGGTTTATGATTCAAGGCTTTGCTGATTTACCTGGTTAGATGTAGCTTCTCATGGAGACCACTAATTTCGATCGCCTTGAAATAATTTTTCTGGCTTATGTTCACACTGCTCGTTAGCATAATCAAACCGGTTTTTTTTTTAGGAACAGGACAGACAATAGCTTGAGATTCATCACCTGACCGCCAAAGTTATTGTATTCGAAAATTTCTGTACCCGATGGACGAATGAAATTTGCCAGAGTTGCGAATGTAGAAAGCGCACTCTTAATGACACCACACATTTTGTTTTGCCCTCATTAAGCAAAAGACCCATCTTGGGAGTCTGACCCTAAGCCTAGCTTTTCACAACCATTTATTATTGTATCCTTTAAATTTCGGGACGAATGGATAGGATTAGCAACCACACCTAGAGGGTTACCTCTTTCAAATTCCGTAGAGAGCTCCATGGACCTTTACGAGTTGAATTGCCAACGTGATATGATCAAAAGATTAAAGCAAAAGCTAGAACAGCAATAAAAATGATATAGTCTCATTTTAGGACATAATAACAACAAAGTTGTAATATGAAAAAAAAAAATTTAAACCTGGGATGGACCTACATAGCTGGCTGTGCAAAAAAACAGTTGACATTGAGATTTACGTCCGTAACGAGCAGCTTCTAACCCTGTGCTTTCGACGATGGAAAATATGTCAAGGTTTATATGAGCTTAAAGCCTTTTTAATTCTTGACAATACCCTATTTGTACTCATGGATCAACACACAGAAAGCTTACTAAAATTAATAAATTCCCACCTTCTTACTTCCAGCGGAGCGTTGACGAGAAGTAAGCATCAATCGAGTGAAAACCACGCTACACACCAGTCCATGTGCAAACATTTCACAAGAAAAGACACTTGTGTTGTGCGCAGCGATGCCATATTTGCAGATTTATCGTCATTTTGCCCACCTTCAACCTACATGACGATTTGGCGGCTTTGGATAGGTGTTTTCTGTTTTTCAGATCCCAAGTAAACGCCCAGAAAAAGAATTGTCTCTTCCGTAGACGACCTACCAAGGCACTACCTTCTTTCAAAAAAAATTCAGTTCGTTGACCAATTACGATGAAATTAACACAAAATGCAGATCAATGTTATGTCCAATGCGATTTCGAAGAAATTGTTTCGAAGACAACTTCTGTAAGACCTTTGCGAAGCACACAGGCTTTATAGTGGGATATGAAATTAGGCTTCGTTTAGATCTCTATTAGAGTTCTGAAAATTTGTGAGGAGATGTGTGAAAAGTGAATTGCTTCGGTAAATTTTGTGGTTGGAAGCGCTTTCGAGAAGCTTTTTAAGGGCTTCTGACCGGAGGCATTATATAGAAGCAGTGCACTGCCATGCAGTCAACAACTTGCGATTGGAAGCGGTATAGAAGCACTTATTTCCTCCTAACTTACTCATGGAGGCTTTATAGAGGTAAGAAGCTGTCTTTGCAGCTGTGCGTTCGCGTCACGCCACTGCGAAATCGTTTCCAGAGTTTCCACAGTCTTGAGGAGGTCTACAGAAAATTAGAGTACAAAATCCTCGGGATTATTACTATCATTACGTATCGTAAGGTAAATTTTAGGAAGTGGAACGAAAAGTTTTTTTGGTACTTGGTACTGTACATCCGAATTTTTTTACATTCATATTTAATACTTCGTGAGCCAATCTCACTTTTACTGTCAGGCTTACATTTTACAATCTCACATTTCTCAAATTTTATTTCGATAATTTTGGAAATATATTAACGGACAAGACTGAAATCGATTACTGCTAAATTCCATTTCTATACCAAACCAAGGCCCGGTATCTGCCAAATCCGACCCTGTGTGTGTTATTCCACGCTTCCCGCTTCCATACCCATAGTGGACAACTAATAGGTTTCAGGGTGGAATTGGTAACTACATTAAATGTTTTTGTTTCGACTTTAAGTTGCTCTACTTTCACCTATTTCTATACACGATTTGCTTGTACCTCCGAAAGCGAAATCCGTGATTTAAGTTTCTGTTTTTTTCTTTACAGCCCTCTGCCCCGCATTTACGGTCAAATTATTGTAAACGCCACCAACAAACTATATAGACGATGACCTGGTTGAGACGACGAAAGTCCTCTTTTGGGATGAATCAAAAATGTATTCATGTGCGTTCCTAAGCGTACGTGCGTACATGAAACATTTTCGCATGGTCAATATCCTCAAAGTGGACTAACTATAACGGACTCTTAATCAAACATTAAAGGGTTGGTCCGTATCCTGATGGCCACATGATAGAAGACACACAAAAAAAAAAAACGTTTTTTGTGAGTTTGCATTCAAATTTGCTACTTAAAATATGTCCTAGGTAAATTGTCACCTTTTCCTATATTCCTAGTATTTGAACGGAACGGGATAGGAGGATAAAAACGGTCCAATCGTAACTAATCCAAACAAATTGCACAAGGACACCGCACTGTGGTGCGAAGTGAGGCGTTTACCATATTCACATACATTCTTTCGTTACCACGAATGTCCTTTTCCATCAATAAAGCTAACATACGTATATGTCAGAATACTCGTTCCACTGCGGGATGTCCCGAAATTTCCTAATATCCTGACAGCACTATGACAATGTGATAAATCTACGAATCATTAATTTGAGGCTTAGCTACTTCGGGGTATGTAAATTTGTGTGTGTGTGTCTGTTTTTTCGGTATATAGGAAAAAAAATCAACTGTGCAGGACATTTGATGGGTGTTGTTTTGTTTGATTTGTTTTTTATTCTTTCTCCGCTTGATATCCTTTTGTTTACCCTTACGCATGAGAAATTTATCGATGTCGAGGTTAATTCCGCATGTGGTCCTCTGTATGGTTTTCCTGAAATCAAATGGTCCGTCTTGCGATAAGTTTGTTGTTTTTCTTGAAAAGATGTCATCAAACCGGCTTGACCGTTAGAAAGTATATATCGCACTGTCCCATGGATTAATACTATGCTTGTGAGCTGACACCTAATCGCCGAAGATCATCGGTCGCTTTGGGTTTTTGAGTTTGTGTCATCAAGAAACTGTGATCGCATCTTCACCTGGTCGTTGCTGTGGGGCGAAACTGAACTATCTACTTATTGCCTGAGAAATTAGATTGAAAACGAGAAACGATAAAATATTCATACCTACCGTTGATGTCGTACGTATGCACACACGTGGGTTTCGAATGCAGCATCGGCCGCGGCGCGGCAGTTACGTTTTATATAACACGAAGAAGCGGGAATGATGCATAGTATACGGCCGACGACGACGATGGAGTGCTTTATTGAAACTTCCTTGCGATTCTGGGAATTTTACAACTCTGTCATGCGAATATTGAGAGCGAGACGATACTGGTGGCTGCGGTTGATTCCACGATTGAAGCTGCACGCAATTTGAAAGGTGCAAGAGTACTCTCTACATTCGGACACTGGTTAGATACAACAAATCTCTGACACGAATTTGCGGTTGCGTTCCAGATATTGTTTTATTTGATTTTCAGAGGGTGGGATGTTTGGCGTATGAACTATAGTTTAGGGTTGCCATCACTTCTTTCTAATCGTGCTTAAAAGACAGTTCAATTCAACAAAATTATTTTTGCATAAGTTTGGGGAGTGATTTTGAAAGCAAAAAAATTTCAGTTCCTCTTTTCCTTATCACTGGCAAGTCACACAATTGCCGCTCATGGGTGATTGAGCGTGTCCATTTAAAGTGGCAGAAAGGGACGTTTCAGCAATCAAAGTCTGTATGCTGTATCAGATTAGTAGATGTAGGTAGTTTGAGCAACTATAAACGAAAATTGTACGAGCCTTGAGTTTGGTAGAAACCAAAAGGCAGTTGCTTAGGAATTTGTAAACCGAGGAAAGCCTCTTCTTATTTTTAAGACAGTCCGATTAGCAACTCACACGAAGAAGTTCCATCCGGTCTTTTGCAGGCACACTTGAAATGATACCTAGTCTAACTTCCACTTTCCCGTAGTATTAGAATATGAGTAGATGATATTATGGAAAGGCCCACTAAGGCTTAATTTTCTGCTGCAAAAGATCTGTCAAGTTACCGTGCTTTTGTCAATGGTACTCTCTCAAGTAGCTGCAAGGTGCCTGGCGCTATAAGAGATACTGTTGAAGGAGGTGATCGTTTCTTCAAATCGAGCCCAAGGCTAAGAACGAACATCGCATTAAGGGTTCATTTCAACGCATATTAAAAACGGCTCGGAGAAAATCCAATATTGCGCATTTACTTCAATGAAACTTGCATTTAACAATGGGAACTAGACCATCTATTACTGAACATAATGCTGTCTTTTATTTTAGGTGGTAGCTGGACTCGATTGTGTTTTAAACACTGCACCCAAGACAACCTAAAACCAAGACCGGCCGTGTTTATTGGTATGATCAACATGTACTCAAGGCAAACAGTTTTCAAACAAAATGTGGCAATGTTTAACGTGTAAAACCTTCGAATAAATATCTTCACACCGCCGTATTTGATTGCCAACAAAAGACATCTAATTCGCAGTAGGCTTGAGGCAGAAATCAATCAAACAGAAGGGTTTTCAGAATACGGGTTTTGGAAGGCATGCTCAATAACAGACAGGGTAACTCTAAACCTTGTCATTTAACACTGTAGCTTACATGCCATAATAAATACAAAGAAAAATAAGATCGAGAGTCGGTTCAAAAAAGTACATCCATAGATACTAGGACCCTTGGTATGAGCATTGCGTTTAGTTCAGTAATTTGAAAACACATCAAACAAACGTTCAGCAAGATGCCAGTTCCTAAATATCTCGTTGCTGTTTGTTGTACAATTTTTCAGGACTATAAGTTTAGTCTACTTTACACCAACAGTTTACATAAAAGATCTGTAATGGACTCTACGATAATTATCACAGACACATATTTGGGTGTATTTTTATTTTTAGGGGCCAATCAAAGTAGTCAACATTTTTTGTAAGCCGAATTCCAACACTTTTTTAGGGCCGATCTCGGTTATCGAATTAGTTTAACCGATGATTACAAATCAGTGATAACCAATGAGTGTTTGTTCACCGTTTTTTCACTTCGGTCACCAAATCATAGATTAGCGACAAATCGTTCCATTTTTCCAGTTCATTTGTCAATTCAGTCATTAGCCGAATCTATGGTAATTTTTTTTTTATTTCTGGCTCCGTGTGTTTTTGCCTAGGTTATATTAATGAATATATTTGCACTGTTGAGTACATAAATGTCAAAATCAAATAATACAGACAATTTTTGAAATTTGTTGGTGTGAGACAATAAGCTAGTAATTAAGAACAAAACGGAATCAGTACAAAAACCAATAAAAATTGTTAACCCATTATTGGGCCTCATCTCAATTTCGTCTACGAACGTTTTCTCATAGTTTTCTCATTTTCTCAATATTTCCTCAATTTATGCGAACTGTCAAAGGACAAAGATGTTGAAAGTAATCGTAATTCATCCGGCTTAGGTTGGGAACCAGTCTGCCCCCTCACCTTCCATAGAATGTCGTGCAATGCATTGTATACATCTGTCAGTTGAAAACGTTAACTTAACCGAATAGATTTTATTGGTCAGGGCCTTCGCTCCATCTTGCGTTATATTTAAGTTTATTTATTTTATTATTTGTCTTTTTTCCGCACAAGATTTCTCGCAATATTCTACAAAAAGTTGTTGTATAGCATATACGTCAAAAATAATACCTACGAAGTCGTTACAAGATCTTGAATAAACGAAATTCTTGAAAATCAATGGTTACGTCTCGTTAACCGCGCAAAATCGGCTGGTTATCGATTTCCTGGGTTAACTATCCAAACCGTAGATTTTCTGGCTAATATTCTGCTGAACAAACACATTCGATGGTTACCAGCTGGGATAACTGATGATTAAATATAACCAAGGTTGAACAAACTGGGCCTTAAACTATTATAGACTCTTCGTTAGACGTTTGCGAGAGGTGGCGTAGGAGAAAATAACTTTAAGGAAGTAATTTATGTCTCTCCGAGAGCCAAATTTTGAACCCTTCCATTAATGGTTCAACACTTTAGCCACTTATTCTGAAAAGTCGCAAGAACAAGGGCCAATGAGGAAAAAAATTCTGAAGCAGAATAGCTAACTTAGAATTTTTTAACGATATTTAACAAGTATAGGTCCGCTAAACACTATAATAGTATTGTGATCGGCAACTGTCGTTACATTTAAATGGTTTTTATTTGGAAATAACAGCATTTGAACAATTTTTGAAGCAAAATCTGCAACTAAAAACAAAGACCAAAATAGCATAAAATTGTGGCAGGCTTTCGAAATAAGCACCAAATTAGAACTTCAGTCGCATAACGGTCATGTATGCTCACAGGGACTAGGAGACACAATATACCTGGGAGCTGGCACAGAGCTCCATCGTTAGCCGATTGATCTGTAACGCACGGCTGCACTGCTGCAGTCATACACTGAGCGACTAGCGACGACAACAAATGCAAACATATGAAAGTTCAGAGCAATTTTGTTATAGGCAGAGCGACGTCGCTTAATCGGTAGTCGCTCACTGCGTGGCCACCATGATTATCAACACACTAAATGTCCATAAAAAACTTCGTCTTTTATAAAAATGTGTTGGTACCAAAAAATAATCATAGCAGTGTTGCAAACTGCGGTTTTTATCCTAAAGTATAATTATTTAATGTGATTTTCTTTCCGTGTATTACAAATTTAACTTTTAGAAACTCGATTTTGACGCAAAAAGTATCGTGGGATTTGAAAAGGCTGCAGCCTAAGGCTTCGGTTCCGGTGTAAGCGAGTTTTACTCAGGTGAATTTAGGGAATTATTAATGTAGCAGTGCTGAGTAGGCGCGTTTTGAAGTATCGTGCTATGGGAAAGTTTAAGCATGGCTTTGTCACTTTGTAAAAAAATAACTATTTTTGTTAGAAAATAGATTTTTGAAGTACAAATCTCATTACATTATAGCTATTACAGTTCACAATTTTACCTTTCTGCAGAAGTACAAACATGAGTAAAATCCCGGGCTTAAGAAATTTGTTTTTCGAAACAAAATATGTGACAACTTCATTCATATAAAAAAGTCGTTGAACCACCACCTAGTTCATTGTTCGTTTGAGGTTGTGAATGGTGAAGAATAATTCCCTGCCAAACTTAGGCGCCTCATCAGAATAACGTTACAGAAGCTGGCTTTAAAAAGAAATCCATTGAAATCTTCGACAACTCCAGAAGGTCAAGGCTAGTGGCTTACTATTGCGTGCAGTTCTTTCAATGTTGTGCTTCATAAGTTGTACAGAATTCCTTTCAAAAATCCACTCTAAGTTTGCGTGATATAAAAATAACAAACCTAGCTGTTACTGGTGCGTTTAATACCTTGAAGCTAGCAGCAATCGGAATAGGGCTGCATATCAACAAAAAGCTCAAAACCTCTAGAGCAACACTGCACTTCTTCATCGATTTTTTAACATCATTCGAAAACAAACGTACCGCCGGACCGAGTTCAAGACCGTCCCGCTCCCTCAGCGACCACCTAATTCCTCGTTCCTTCTAAAAGAGGCAAGTGCAAGAGGCGAGTACCTACCTCCTGTTTACCATTTTGGTATAGTCATGTAGACCTAGCATCCACAAATATTTAAGAAAAACATTTTTTAGTAGTCCGATAATAGTTCGGTTTCCTAGCTTTTCCTTTCCGATCTCCTTTCAAATGTTTTACTCAGTCTTTTGTGAAACCGGGACGCCGCTTTTAAATCGAAAGTATGTTTGCCCCAAATATTTTCATGGCAGAACTTCATAGCACACCATTTGTGGAATATGTCCATTAACCATCTCCAGTTGGCAACTCCTTCGTGTTGCATATTAAACTTGTATCCCGGCATGTCCACACACACAGCACACATCTCAGACTCCAACATGCATATAATTGGCCAAAGGGCAGTATACGCTCGCTTACGTGCGCCTAATCATGTCCCGAAATCCTTCTCGCGATAAATACCACCACGTAATTTACGTTTTGAAAGATGAAAACTGAGACACAGCAACAACAACAACAACAACTCCACCATAGGTACCGCAAAAATGCGAATGAGCTCATTTGGAATTAAACACAATTCTTGCGGTCCATTCGCAGTCCGCGTCTCTCTGTCTCCTCGTATAGCCGATAGATAGTTTCATTCGCGTGAATTACTCCTTGCATGATGGTCGTTTTGAGGAATCAAATGAGAGGCGATCCATACGCCGTACCAGGGAGCACACATCACCCACTGGCTGGCCGGTCGGCCGGCCGGCGGATGCTCTAAACAGCTACTTCGCGGCAAACGTTCGACTATATGACTGGCTGTATGTATAGTGTGCGGTTTTGATTGCGAGATGTCAGCGACTTTATGGCATGCGAATTGTCCGATCGCATGGCCCCAAAACAGCCTCAATCTTAATATTGCTGTGAGTGTGTGTGTTTGTGCCCCCGATCTTGATGACAATAATTCTGTGTGCAGGTTTCGCGTGTCTCTGATCGCATGCGGTTCGCACAGGCAATATTTCCGGTGATGTGCGCTTGATAAAATTGTGACGGTGGCTGATGCCACATGACATTGGCCTGAACGAATGGTAGCGAAGAGCTCATCTCCAACCAAGTTCCAATTTGCACTTCACCAGCGTTGAACATTGTGAAGACATTCCTGCAATTGGTTTGGCATGCTTCTGTTCGCCTGAGATCAGCGAACATAGATGTTCGACTTGCATACGCACAATTAGGTGTGTTTCATTATCCTTTACACGTGCTCCGGTTGAGTGTTGTGAGGAACTTATATGGCATTTTCAGGTAGAGAATTCTAGCCGTGCCGAGGGGTATGTTTTATGTCATATTCATATGACTCACATGAGTGGTTATTGGAGAATCTGAGAGACATCTTTAAAATATCCAAAGAACGTCGTCGTCGTCGGTAGAAAGCATTTTACAATGGATTGCACATTCCCAGCCATCACAAGGTATTTGTACAAATTGTGAAGACAACTCAAGTCCACTGAAGGTACGCGCCTTAAAGTTTACGAAATACTCTGAAAATTGGGAGACGTTGTGCATTGACTCCTGATCCCTGATGACACAGCAAGCTCTAAAGGAATGTAAACAATTCTTGAAATCTAGTGCTAAATTCATCTACGCAGTAAACTTCTCCCTTTACAAACTTAATAGAGCCCAAAGTCGCCGATCAACGCACTGAGTTGTATGAAGTCCAAGAACAGATAAGGATTATGAGCCATAATGCGGATATAGCATTTATGCCCCGAGCAACAAGCCTCGTGCAAAAGTCATAAGGAGCGATTGCAAATTAAAAAACTGCAAAGGCCAGGTCAAGGTCAAACCCCTTAAACGTTGAATCTGGACACAACAATTTACATATTTGCTAGCTGAAAATTGCTGATGTAGCTACATTCTCTGTGAGCAGTAAAGCGACCTAACTGGGAGCATATGGGTAACTCATAAAACGAAAATGTCTGCAGTAGGGGAACGCTGAGACTCCTACATTTAGGAGTCTAAAATAAACGATATTTATACATGCATAATAAGTTTCCCAAGGTGCAGCAGAGCAGAGAGCAACTATATATAATATGTGATCCATCAAGGGCTACTTCGGACATTGTTGAGAAGGATAAAAGTGGGCCTCGGAATAGGGCAGTTCCTCCACTGGAAGCGTTGACTAAGCTGACAGAAGATGTGCATATATCTTGCTAGATCGTGATAATACTCCGAGTAGTAGACTTTTACAAAATGCTAACCGGCGCATGAACGCTCCTCGGCGTAGTGATCAGAGCACTACGAGTATTTTGTTTTAGGACCAACACTCTATCTGCTCTACACATCTGACATACCAAGGCCAACTAACTCTATGCTAGCTACGTTCGCAGACAACACGGTTATTTTATCCTCCAACAAATGCACTAAACTTGCTTCAAAAGAAGCTAATTTAGCCCTAGATAAGACAGCTGACTGGTTCCGCAAATGGGGAATCAAGATAAACGAGAGCAAAACCGTACAAGTTATATACACGACAAAAAGAAACTTTGATCCACAAAACGTCAAACTAAACAACAAACAAATTATTATCGACAATGCTGCAAAGTACCTGGGAATAATTATAGACAGCAAACCGCTATTCAAACGAAACGTCATCAAAAATAAATTCAGGCAGTTATTCTGGCTTCTGGGAAAAAACTCCAAGCCATCCACAGGAAACAAACTTCTAATATACATACAAGAAAATAATAAAACCTATATGGACTTTCGGAATTAAAATTTGGGGCACTACCTGCATAACAAACTTAAACATTATTCACTACAGACAAAAATCCTATTTTTCCCATTGACCACAAATATCCCTGTATCCCCATCTGTATCTCTTACAAGAATTACTAGGTGTCATCCAGACAGATGAAATTTATATTTGGGAATACAAATTTTACTCAAAAGCGCACACGCTATATCTATACGCATTAACCGCAGACAATGTTTAAGGGATGAGGATCCTTCAAGTTTCATTGTCAGAGAGGCGATAATTGAAGCTGTGGAAAGGGGAGGATTTCGTGACCCGCAAGTATTACGCTTAGTGGTGAGCACTTGTATGGCAATAAGTCTACCAAAAAAACATTTGCTTAAGGAAACTTTGCGAGAAACTCAATAATGACTCGCGTGTAAAAACTCTCATAATCATATCAAAAAGACTAACAGGTCCCCGTATTCAAATTCGTAATTGTCCGGTCTTGTTACTGTCTTATAATGGATACCTAATTTCCCCACTAAGAAAACAGTGGGCAAAGTGTTTAAAAAAATAAACAAAGAACTATTCGAAGCATGTGCGATGATGAGCTATAAAAATTCTCTGGGACTGGACGGTATTCTAAACAGTGCACCAAAAAGTAGTATTAAAAAGCACCACCACTTGCTGTTTAACTCCTTTTTTTCAGAAACTATTTGTTTTTAGTCTTAGAAGCGTCAACAACTTGGTCTTTTTGAAGGGAAAAGGGAATCCAAACGAACCTTCCCTAAAAATGGAATCCTATTTGTTTATTAGATATGTGAAATCGTTGAACGGGTAAATTACAATAAGCTTCAATCAGCAATTGAACTGGCATATGAATACGGTTTTTGTAATTCCAAATCATCAGCAGAGTATATAAACACAGTCGAGGTAGATATACACGATTCGGTGTAACAGACCTAGTAAAATTGCTCATTTTTTTTCCTTTTTCAGATCGTGAACACACTTTTTCTCATCTCTTGCAAAACTGAAACAAATGGCAAATCAAAAAGATGAAATATATTAAACGAAATATTGACATGTTTTATTTTAGATAATGGAGAGAGTAAAGACGAAGATGATATCGATGAAATCCGTTTTGACGAGGATATTCTATTCGCTACATACAGAAATAAACAATTTTGCGAACTGTCAACTTGACAATGGTACACTTTACTCTGTTGTATTTTTCGGTTACAATAGGGTCAGGGTATAAATAAAGTGCAAAAGTGTAGCGAATCAGTATATTTTGTTATTGTAGTGCGAAAAAAAGTTTCACTTTCGCACTTTCAAAATGATACAAGACCAGTTGCATCGGATCGTGAATACCCCTAATATAACGAGATGCAGACTGGAGCAAAAGAGAGGCCTCTATAAACGAGGCGAAGTTATAGCTTGTGTTGCTAACTTGTGGGAAATTTACCTTTTCGTAGGAATTTCAATGGTAAAAAACCGTCTCGTGAGAAAAAGGGAAAAAGTAAGATTTCGGTAAGATTTTGAGAGAAATTTGGTCAACTTACAAAAAAAATATTTCCATCAAACTTCAACCTAATTTCTACTACCTTATTCTGTGTTCACAAAACAAGCCTATCTAAATGGCTTGTTATGAAATACATCAACTACAAATTACAAAACATGTAAGAGTATGACATTTTTGTTTTCTCTTTCATACACATTTTGAACTTCTCCTTCTAACTTCCACCGGTATTTTCATTGCTTATGTTTTCAACTGAGTTGCTGTTTTTATTCATTATCGAACAGTTTCTTACTATAGAGATTATTTCCGTTTAATGCTATTTTTTCAAATTTGTCCCCCTAACTTTCTATATTGCAAAACAGCTTCTTAGAACTTGAAATAGGTACTTTTGCTCAACCCTTATACCTACGATATGAAACCGAGTTGATCGACCTACGGATGCTGCAGCTCACTTCGAAAAGACACCTACTCTTCGTCCTCCTACACCCAACGTCGCCCAATGGTGCAACATTCTATTCAGCTGTAGGCTGTCCTGATGATCAAGAAACAAGGAGCTAAACTCCAAGAGAAATCAGATGATAACTTCCTATAACAGGGCTCCTTAGCTCTATAATGGTAACGGATCATATCACATGGTATGAATACAAGACAGCAAGAGAAAGTTCAAAAACTTAAAAGAATGTAGGAAGCTATTCGTTATAGCCAGATACGGGGACGGGACATTCCCGAGCTTCATTAGAAAATCTGAAGGATCATGGGTATAGAAAATATTGAAGGGGCTTCACCAACATGTTTTCAAGAAGCAGCACACAACAGGTTTTGATACCTGTTGCATGCGCAAAACTCCTATATCTTACCCGCCTATCCTATCTTCCATTCATATACTTCTTTCTCAAAATACATATATGGCCAAAGCACATTCACATATTTCTTTGCATACGTAAATATGTCCACGTTTTGCTTAATTCAAATTACTGATTGCCTTCTTACTTCCTTCCCACTATACAATAATTCCATTTATGGTTTAATGTGACAAGTGCATCGCATATTTCCATATGGTTTTATATTACAAATGCAAGCAAACATTTCTTTCCCATGATCGCAGTACTTCGCGGCGTGAATCGGACACTGCCAGCTTCTTTTTCAAGATAATGACACGTCCAGAAAAATTCATGTTTGGAGCCAGGGCAGACAGTTAGTATATTTACGTAGGGCAGTGTTGAGAGTTGGATACCTTGCCTTGTTAAAGCAACAGTGAATAACGTAGAATAAAATATTTATGCAGTAAGAAAATAAACAAAACAAGAACTTCATTCAATCTTGCATTACCAATACATACTATATGAAATAAAATAAAAATTATCTCTACCTAATACTTCTCGGCGAGTGTTTTTTTTCTGTTCGATATTGCCGAACATCTGTTTTTGAGAAAACTAAACAAAATTCGTTCTCAAGTGCACAAATGTGATGGTGTAAATCAGCAAATACAATCTACAAACATCAAAATCGTAACAAATTGGCGCAGCCGGTAGGATTAAGGAAGCAACAGTTTTAAACTGATAATAGCTTGAAAAGCCTTAATCCGAATAATTATACTGGGCAAGACTACCTTACCCTTAAACTCGAAACTGAGTCTGGTTTCGAGGGTATATGAATATGTAAATGAACCAAGCAACACCAACCAGAGAGGACTCAACTCCAGAAGAAAATCCCGCCGACCAACCAGGAACTTCAACAGGACAACCACCGCAACCACTACATCCAGCATTTTCACCCAGAAGACTTCGATCCGGGACGATATTGTCAAATAGTGTAAGTTTATGTGATTATTTAGAATTAATATTGGATAAAGCGCGAAACAATGACAATCTAACAGTTCTGCAGTGTGAAAATATAAACAGAGAATTAGAAAAAACCCGTGAGCAGAGACTCAGTAAAATTAGCCATCTGAAAGAAGAAACTGCACAATTTAAAGGTCAAACGCACCCCCTTGCTATAGATAATAAGTTAACACGGAAAGATAGTAGTGAAAGTGATTTGAGGGATAGCGAAATTATTTAAAACTGGTTGGACATTTCCGTTAATGAATCTGAAGAGGAATTATCCATTGAATCGCAAACTATAGAAAATAAACCAGAAACAAATTTTAAAATGTCGGCAGATTACTGCAAAATCGCCAAACTAACTGCGCGGGTAGTGCCACTATTTTCGGGTGAACAAAGCCCTGCATTGAGTACATAACTACAAACGTTTCTAGGCTGTTGTAAGAAGGTACTTGAATGCCTACCTGATGCCGAACACCAAGCTTTTGTCCAAATATTCCCTACCAGACTGCGAGGGGATGCTTATTTGTTAGTCGCATCTAATCAAATAACATCTTTTGAGGAAGCAGAACAGCTCCTCAACCGCACTTATCTGCCCCGTGAAACGTACCAAGAAGTGGTAAATAAACTAATAACAATGAGACAGTACCCCTTGGAAGCTCTCATCGCTTTTACCACTAGGATAAAGCAGATGCTGCAGCTTTGCAAGGAGGCAGCGGATCTTAAATATGGCTGTGTAGAAACTCCAGCTGTGAAAACACAGTTGGAAAATTTTGCCAAAAACGCTTTAAAAACAGGGGTCTCTAATCCGTATCTTTGTCAATATTTATTAACGGTAGGGGATGAATCTATAGACAAACTAGTGCAACGAGCATTAGATATGGAAAGGTTGCAACAAACTGTCCTTCCAACACAACAACTTGTGCATTTAAATGCACAATTTCAACCCCCTACCAATCCAACTTTTAACAATATTTTCCGGAATCCGAGCTTATGGCCCGGGAACAATACTAGTTTTCCTCAACCGCAGCTAAATCCCCAAGTAACACCGTTCGATTTAAATATACAGCAATCCCATAACTTTGCCCACAATAAAATCCTTCCAAATAATTCACAAAATAATAGATTTAATCACGGTGTGATTTGCAGCTTCTGCGGAAAAACTGGGCATACATACAGTGATTGTCTAAGTAGGAAAAATACACCTTTCTGCACAAATTGCAGACTATATAATCACGACATTAGAGACTGCTGACGAGCTAATAAGCCAAATACTAACAATTTTGCGCATAATAGGAAAAATCACTTCAATCAAAGAAATCCCCATAGAGTTTATGAAAATTCCCCCTCAATCCAGGCGACCAATGGCCCGCCGGAAAACATACCCAGGGTCTATAACATACAAAAAAAAATGTAATTTTTGTGGTCGACCCGGCCATGATGTCACCGAATGCCGACAAAAAATGAAATGGGAATCGGAGAACCAGGGAGACTCCCAACTGTCGAGCCCAAGACCCCCGGCTCGACATGAAATTATAACAACAAAACTAAAGGGAACCTTCGGAAGCCCAAACACGGTGTCCCCACAATAGTTGTTCCTCTCGACATAGGCCTAAAAGGTCATGCAAAACTAATCGTAGACACCGGCTCCGAAGTTAGTCTAATCAAACACAAGTCACTCAAGCCAGATGTAAAATTAGAAACCGATAAGGCATGCCTACTGCAAACACCTTTTGGTAAAGGAAAGAGTGTTGGTGCCTGCCAGGGACAGTTTAATGTTAAATCTAAAATTCCCTGCACCTTCCAAGTACTGGGTAAGACCGCAACGTTTTCGTATGACGGAATACTCGAAAGCGACTTTCTATCAAAACATTGTAATGTAGATGGGCCTAACCATCAACTGAAATTCCCTTGTACTAAAACCAATGCACAGGAGTTTAGCATACCTCTGAATTACCCCGATTTTATTCCGAGTCCTAAAAGGGCAGTCGAAGTGGGACAATATACAGCAAAATTGGAGCCAATAGTCGCCCAATCCAAAAGCCATATAGTCTCTAAGGCTTCTTGCACCCAAGAAGCTGACTGCGTAACCTCAACAAAGGATGCTTGTTTTGTAGTAAAAACCAATTTGGACAGAAACAACGCCTACAACCAACTTCAGTGTTTGGAAGTTGTACTAGAGAAGCCTATCTGTCTGCCTGAACGGTCACAAAAACTTATAACAATTCCTTTAGAGTTTTCGGAAGAAATGCTTTGCTTACCCGAAAAAGTAGGTGATGGAGTCTTCCTCTCTAACTGTATTTTTCCTTCAGGTCAAAAGAAATATTTAATAAGTGCCCTTAATATAAATAACAAAACAGTTATCATACACAAATTAAGGTTGCAACTAAGTCCAGCACAAGACTATAAAATAATTCCTCTGGAATCCGAAAAGGAACATGCTCCAGAGACGAAACATTCAATTCAGCACGTAAAATACTTCATACCGGACAACGAGAATTCGGACGATCTACAACGTAACATGCGAATAGTAAAACTCGAAAACGAGCTCAACATAGGGAAAAATCTCTGTTCTGAAGAAAAGACTGCCATTGTTAATCTCTGCAATGAGTATTGAGATATTTTTTATTTAAAAGGCGATCGCCTTTCATACACAACCGCTCTAACACATGAAATACCATTGGTGCAGGACCAGGCAGCGATAAATCAAAGAATGTACAGACTACCCCAGATTAAAAGGCAAGTAATTAATGATCAGTTAAAAGAGATGTTGGAGGACGACATTGTCCAATCCAGCAAAAGTCCTTGGAACTCACCTCTCCTGGTAGTCCCCAAAAAGCCGGGTCCGGATGGTGAAAATAGATGGCGAGTCGTGGTTGACTTTCGCAAACTGAATGATTGCACTATAGGTGATGCTTACCCTCTTCCTCGAATTGAGGACATACTTGATCAACTCGGTCATTCCCGTTATTTTTCCACGCTCGATCTGGCCAGTGGCTATCACCAGGTTCTGGTAGATCCAAAGGATCGACCAAAAACCGCTTTTAGCACCAACTACGGATACTATGAGTTTAAGCGTATGCCTTTCGGCTTAAAAGGAGCGCCGGCCACGTTCCAACGCTTGATGAACTATGTTCTTACCGGGTTACAAGGTATGGAATGCTTCGTATACCTGGACGACATCGTCATCTACGGGAAAAACCTCACGGATCATAACATCAAACTGAAAAGGGTTTTTGATAGATTAAGAAGAAATAACTTAAAACTGCAGCCGGAAAAGTGCAGATTCCTACAAAAGGAAGTAGTTTATTTGGGACATATATGTTCAGAATTAGGGGCACTTCCAAATCCTAGCACAACTGCCACAGTGCAACATTTTCCATCCCCACGAACAGTTAGGCAGGTCCAATCCAATGTAGGTAAAGACCAGCCCATTGCATATGCTAGCCGCACCTTAAACAAAGCCGAACGTAACTACTCTACTATTGAGAAAGAGTTACTAGCAATCGTATGGGCTACTAAAAATTTTAGATGCTACCTTCAAGGGCGCAAATTTACTGTATATACAAATCATAAGCCTTTAAAGGGAGTATTTAACGTGAAAGATCCTACAACTCGCCTCGTTCGATTTCATCACAAATTGTCGGAATTCGATTACGAAATAGAATACAAGCCAGGCAAATACAATACCAATGCTGATGCCCTAAGCCGAATTCCACAATATAATGTGGCGAAACCTGCACAAGAACGGCAACCGAAACAGTGTATAGTATATAAAGGGTGATTTTTTAGCTGGTTTGGTTTTGGCAACACTGGTTTTGACAGCTGACGTGTGTTTAGTACCTTGTGTCACTGTCAAACAGCTTCAGTTTGGTTTGCAATTTAACCATGGATCGTCTTACAAATGAACAACGCTTGCAAATTATTGAATTTTACTATCAAAATTCGTGCTCGGTTCGAAATGTTCATCGCGCGCTGCTTCCATTTTATGATCGGCATTCTCGACCTTCTGAGCAGTCTATTCGGAAGATTGTGACCAAATTTCGCACCAAATTTACTTTGTTGGACATTAAACCACCAACACGTTTACGTACTGTGCATAGTGAAGAAAATATTGCGGCCGTATCAGCTAGTGTGACAGAAGACCGCGAAATGTCGATTCGGCGCCGTTCCCAGCAGTTAGGCCTTTGTTACAGCACTACGTGGAAAATTTTGCGGAAGGATTTGGGCGTAAAGCCTTTTAAGATACAGCTGGTGCAAGAACTAAAGCCAGCCGACCTACCACAACGCCGAATTTTTGGTGAATGGGCTCTTGGAAAGCTGGCCGAGGATCCGCTTTTTTATCGAAAAATTGTGTTCAGCGATGAGGCTCATTTTTGGTTGAATGGGTACGTAAATAAGCAAAATTGCCGCATTTGGAGTGAAGATCAGCCAGAAGCATTGCAACAGCTACCAATGCATCCCGAAAAAGCCACTGTTTGGTGCGGTTTATGGGCCGGCGGCATTATTGGGCCATATTTCTTCAAAGATGATGCGAATCGCAGCGTTACTGTCAATGGTGAACGCTACCGAGCGATGATAACAAACTTTTTTTTGCCCGAAATGGAAGTTCTTGACTTGCATGATATGTGGTTTCAACAAGACGGTGCCACATGCCACACAGCACGCGAAACAATGGCGCAATTGCGAGGCGAGTTTGGTGAACAGTTAATTTCACGTTTCGGGCCGGTCAATTGGCCGCCTAGATCGTGCGATTTGACACCATTAGATTATTTTTTGTGGGGGTATGCCAAGGCTAATGTGTATAGGGACAAGCCCGCTTCGATTGACGCACTGGAAGCCAACATCCATGCATTCATTCGTGAGATACCGGCCGATATGTGTGAAAGAGTATGCCAAAATTGGACTCAGCGGATGGGCTACCTGAGACGCAGCCGCGGTCAACATTTGCATGAAATTATCTTTAAACATTAAATTGCAAGGTTCAAACTATCGATTCAAATAAATATTTCATTCATTTTTTCGAATTTTTTGTGTTTTTTTTTTAAAAAAAGTTCTAAACCTCTTAAAAAATCACCCTTTATATATATAGACAAAATCCTAACATATGCCAAATACGAAGCCGAGAAAGCTAAGCCAACAATTGAAGAACCTGTAGAGTGCAAGTTTTGTGCGAATTTAAATACATCTCAGTCAATTATACAAGAAACTACGGAGCCTTTTATAATTGAAGTACAAGCCGAGGTGCACCAACCACCGAACAAAGTCATGGACATTCTACCGATAAAAGCAGCAGTATCTAATGCTGTAACGAGGTTACAAGCACAAACGGAAAGTCCATCTCCTGAGCCAGCACCTACAGTTAGTCAAAGCACCCAAATCACACAACCAAGCGATTCTGAAAAATCAAAAGCCTCCTTTATAACACAGAGCGCAATGGAATTACAAGCAGTAAATACAAAACCCATAGAAGAAATCAGTAGCCCCGAAGAGATACAAACCATTCTCAAGGACTACCATGACTCGATGTTTGGTGGTCATCAAGGTGTAGTAAAAACGTATAAAAGAATTCGCAAAAAATATTGGTGGCGGCACATGCTCAGAGACATCAAATCTTACATCAAAAAAGGTAAAAAATGTCAGACCATGAAAGCAACACCTTTGATACGCATGCCAATGATGATCACTGATATCGCCGAAAAACCTTTCGATAAAGTCTACTTAGATATCGTAGGCCCATTAGAACAGTCAGAGTCTGGAAATTTGTATATTCTAACCTTTCAGGATAATTTGACGAAAATTGTTGATTGCCATGCTATGCAAAATGCAGAGGCCCAAACCGTGGCTCAGGTTGTTTTCGATAATATAATTACACGTTTCGGTATTCCTAAACAGATTGTCACGGATCAGGGGACAAACTTTCTCAGTGATTTATTTAAAGGGTTCTGCAAACTGCTTAAGATAAAAAAGTTGCAGACCACAGCCTACCATCCCCAGTCAAATGGTGCACTCGAACGAGCACACCGGCCAATAGTGGAGTATCTGCGAAGCATAACTGACGAAAACCCCAGGTCGTGGGATCAGTTCTTGCGAACATCAACCTTCGTTTATAATAATAGTATTCATGATAGCACGAAACTCACACCCATGGACTGTCTCTATGGGTTCACGCCTGACATACCTTCTAACCTCAAAAGAGATCCTGAACCCATATACAATCACGAAAATTACTGCCATCTTCTAAGATATAGACTTCAAAAATCATATTCCATAGCCAGGCGCAACCTTTTAGCAAGCAAACGCAGGTCAAAAACCTATTTTGACAAAACAATAAGACCTCATTCATTTCACGTAGGTGATAAAGTACTCGTCAAAAGCGAAAACCGAAAAGGAAAACTATCACCCATATGGAGAGGGCCTCATACAGTAACAAGTATAAAAGGGCCCGTAAACACAGCTATCAAAGTTCGTAGAAAAGAAATTGTGATCCATAACAATCGGTTAAAGCCTTACTACGAATAAAATAAAAATAGATTAACACTTGACTTTCCCACAACTTTTCCACCTTTTTTTTTTACATCTTCTTTTTCATTTTCCTACAGTACATTATGCAATCATGCTTCCCTTTGGTCAACTTTTCGAGCCACCGTACCTTATTGACTTCCTTCTCAATATCATGTGTACTTACATTAGCTCTTTTTGTCGTCATCGTTTGTAAAACTATACCCAAAATTGTAAGAAACTGGCAAAGTGAAAAGGCTTTACGGCCCAAAGATATAGAAATGCAGGTTATAGACCCCGCTACGGAGCCCTCCAACAACAGTACACCTTCATGTAGTGAAACCCCCAGTAAACCGTTAACTCGATCACTTACACTACCAAAATCCGTGCAGTTAATAATAAAAAAAATTTAATAAAAAAAAAAATGTTCTAAATATTAAAGTAAAAGTAACAAACAAATATTGTAAAAGACCATACTTACAACAATTAATAAGTAATTAGTAATTAGAGCAAATTGAAAAATTTCCAAAAGGTTTAGCGTAAAAAAAAAAAAAATTTTCTAAAAATTAAAGTAAAAGTAACAAACAAAAATTGTAAAAGACTATACTTACAACAGTTAATAAGTAATTAGTAATTAGTGCAAATTGAAAAATTTCCAAAAAGTTTAGCGTAAAAAAAAAAAAATTCTAAAAATTAAAGTAAAAGTAACAAACAAAAATTGTAAAAGACTATACTTACAACAATTAATAAGTAATTAGTAATTAGTGCAAATTGAAAAATTTCCAAAAAGTTTAGCGTAAAAAAAAAATTTCTAAAAATTAAACTAAAAGTAACAAACAAAAATTGTAAAAGACTATACTTACAACAATTAATAAGTAATTAGTAATTAGTGAAAATTAAAAAATATCCAAAAAGGTTAGCGTTAAAAAAAAAAAAAATTCTAAATATTAAAGTAAATGTAGCAAAAAAAATTATATATATTCATACCTAGTACCTATTTAAAATTAAAGAAAAACTAAAAATAATGGTAAACTAGGCAAAACATTGTTAAATTGTCCTGTTCTGCTTTCAAACTGGTACCAAATACTGGAAAATATTTTCCGAGTCTTATTCCTCTTCAAAGAATAACACTCTTTAATTAGGGGGGAAGGATTTGTTGCATGCGCAAAACTACTATATCTTACCCGCCTATCCTATCTTCCATTCATATACTTCTTCTCAAAATACAATATCTTCATATCGTGTTATATGGCCAAAGCACATATTCACATATTTCTTTGCATACGTAAATATGCCTACGTTTTGCTTAATTCAAATTACTGATTGCCCTCTTACTTCCTTCCCACTATACAATAATTCCATTTATGGTTTAATGTGACAAGTGCATCGCATATTTCCATATGGTTTTATATTACAAATGCAAGCAAACATTTCTTTCCCATGATCGCAGTACTTCGCGGCGTGAATCGGACACTGCCAGCTTCTTTTTCAAGATAATGACACGTCCAGAAAAATTCATGTTTGGAGCCAGGGCAGACAGTTAGTATATTTTCGTAGAGCAGTGTTGAGAGTTCGATACCTTGCCTTGTTAAAGCAACAGTGAATAACGTAGAATAAAATATTTATGCAATAAGAAAATAAGCAAAACAAGAACTTCATTCAATCTTGCATTACCAATACATACTATATGAAATAAAATAAAAATTATTTCTACCTAATACTTCTCGGCGAGTGTTTTTTTTCTGTTCGATATTGCCGAACATCTATTTTTGAGAAAACTAAACAAAATTCGTTCTCAAGTGCATTATAGGGTGGAGTGAAATAAAAAAAAAAAAATATTTTTTTTATTTTCCTATTATACATAGTGGGGATAGGTGCCATTAACCTTCAAAAAGGCGGTCAACAAATTTCGACATGATCAAAAAATATCCTGAGGGTTCACAACAGCCTTGAAAAATTGTATAGGGATATCAAAATCAAAACGATATGCAATGGGGGAAATTATATGTTTTGCAGCTTTTTGCTGATTTCTGTTACAAAACCACCCAGAACTCACCACGTGGAGGTTGCTGCTATTGAGTTCCACCCCCACCCTACCCAACCAACCTTCCATTAGGGTGTAGTTGTATACTTTATTCTATACAAAAACTCTTTTTTGAATGAAATTCAGGCATTTTTTGTCGAGATGCGATTCTAGCTCTTATCAACCCATCCCTATTTTGGAATCCAAATACTTCGCTAGAAGCTTCGGTTACTAGCTTAACACAACGTTCCACACTTTGCGTATGACATGGGAACCGAGGAAAAGCAATAATACTGCAATCGCCACTTTTAACAATGTTCGAGATATTTTCATCGCCAAGGAACTTCGTTACAGGGGGCTCAGTTATTTGTACGCCCTGCCAGTTGACTAAATCTACATAATCGTTGGCTTTAAAGTTGAGTTTTGGCACTGTAAACCTACGAATATTTATTTCGCTTTTTTCCGCTCGAGCTTTCATCACTCGCCGAAGTGCCAGCTCACGAATCGATTTTCTTGGGTCTGTCATCATAGCTAAAAGTAGGTTTTCCGGATGGGCATAAAATGAATTTCGTTGGATGACAGGGTCTATGATCTTTTTGAATTTCGAGTCCAGATATCGAGACAATGAAATCATTTTCCATAAGTGACGCGCACCATCTTTGCAAGAAGGATGACTTTTGATAAGAAACCATAACGGAGCATAAACGCGACCAATGAAATTTGCTAGAACGACCAAATTGTCTGATGGATTCTTAGTTCCAATATAAAGTCTCATAATTCTGTTTGCCGCAGTCAGCCAACGAGCATGTGATAACTTGCCGGGATTTCTTTGTAATAAAGACACGGGACAGTTTCCAGAACCTACGGCTTGGCATATATTATGCAAGTACTTTTGGTCACAGCTTAGATCATTGGTATTTGTAATATCCGGTAAAACATGAAGTATTTCTTCAATTGGTACAAATTCTGCAATATCCGACTTTTCACAACACTCCAACATTTTGCCGATTGGACCGGAAAAGCCATATGGACCTGTTGTTTGACCGTCTAAATTTTGTAGAAGATGTCGAAGAGGCAGCTCATTACAATGAAGCAAACATATATTCCATTGTAGAGGTTTGCCCACAGCTTCTTCCATCAATCTTATAACACCCCCCTTTGAACCAGTATTTGCAGCCGTTCCGTCGCATCCAACTGCAACAAGGTGATTCAGGGATATCTTGTTTTGATGTAAGAAACTGATTATGGACTCGCACATGCTTTTTGATTTTCCATCACTAGGGGAAACATGTCCCACATAGCGTGCACCGGGTTCTTGAACAAGAGAAATATGCTCCTCGACAGATAATTTGTGATATGATTGCTCACCTTGCTTTGATAAGATTTTAGTACGATCTTTACGGCCATCAAAATAAAGGCTTTCAAG
Organism: Cheilosia variabilis; assembly: GCA_951230905.1. Taxonomy (NCBI): domain Eukaryota; kingdom Metazoa; phylum Arthropoda; class Insecta; order Diptera; family Syrphidae; genus Cheilosia; species Cheilosia variabilis. Next base: position 48,654,857 of record OX579676.1, read on the forward strand.
CTGGGTACCTTTAAGTAAATTATTTTCTTGTAACTTTTGCCTGACTCCATACCTTAAGCGCCTTATTTTGGATCTATCTATGACCTTCGATTGATCCTCCGGGGTTATTATACCAACGTCTGTCAAAACACTACTTGCAATTATAGCGGCATCTCTATCTGAGACCCCTGTTCGATCACAAGCAAGTCCCAAATTAGGTAATTTAAGTCGCATTTGGTTTGTAACGAGCTCTGTTTTTATCTTTTTAGGAGGAGAGTCTTCAAAGTCACTGCTTTTGTCAGTTGTCTCAGATTCAGAAGTATTGATTCGAGTTTCGACAAAAGTTGGTTTAATACAAGGATCCGTACTTTTTGATTGTCTTTTTTTTTCAACTTTCTCAGCTCTGTCTTGTTTTCTTTTAGAGCTTTTCTCCATTTTCCGAGTAGCATTCCAGTCAATATTTCCGATACATAACTTTCTAGTTGTTCTTTGATCCATTAAAAAAGCTCGCTCCATAATTGGGACTTTATTTGCTTGATCACACGAGCACACTTGAAATAGTTCACACTGGCAAGAGCATATGTCAAATAGCGTCTCAGATTTTTTCAAAAACAGCTCCAACTGTATTTTGAAGCTGTCTAATTTGTTCCGTTTTTCGTTTATTTTGTAGTTTTTAAGATGTTTTTTATATTTCTCATGGTATTGCCGAATTTTCCTTACAACAGAGGAATGAGAAATAGTAGGAAGGGAAGCCTTTTTCCATACCTTGACCAAATTTTGAGCCACTTTTTCAGACACTTGAGAAACAGTTGGTTCTTTTTTTGTTGTACTTTTAAGAATACAGACAGTATTTAAGAACTCCTTCATAACTTCTTTGAAAGTTGGCAAACACGATTCTTTAAATGGTCCCGTATTTCCAAAAATTAAATCTTGCACCCTTTGCCTTGTAGTAGCCATCTTACAATAATATATTTTATTTTATTGTAGTGTGACGTATTTTTTTTAATTTTGACTTGATATCAACACAACCTCTCTCTTACATATACAAATATTGAGTGAAAAGAAATTAAATTACCTAGTATAAAGAAGTAAATTGAATTTTCGAGAAACAGAATATATTTTTAGGGCATCGTTAATATTTAAAAGAATGCCACAGAAAAAATATTTAGTTTAATATTAAAATTAATACTTAATATGATTATTAATTTTGTATATATAATGTTTTTGCATTCTCAATGTGTGAATGATAAAGTGTATGGAAGTATGTATTTATGTCTGACAAATGCAACACTTTTTCTATTATTGCTATTTTTAAGAACTTCAAATATGTTGTGCACCCTCTAAAAATATTTCAATTGATCTCACATTTTTTTCCCGTTATTGGGAATCTAAATAGCACCCATTCTGCATATGTATATGGAGAAATAAGAAAAAAATATTTTTCGCTCCACCCTCTGCACAAATGTGATGGTGTAAATCAGCAAATACAATCTACAAACATCAAAATCGTAACATACCCAATACGTATTCTGATAACCAAAACTTGTCGATAGGGGAAGAGTTGAAGCCACACTTCAGCTAAATACTACAGACCCATTAATTTGTTGTCATTTCTCCTCAAGACAATTGAAAGACGTCAGGATATTCAAATGAGAAGCAGGCTTTAAAAAGCAAATGTTTATGCCCAGCAGGCATATTTGAAAAGTAAATCGGTGGCAATAGCTCTGCATTAAGTATTTGGTATATTAGAAAGAAGTCTGACCATAAGGAATTAGCAAGGCGCCTTTTATTACATTGAAGCCGTTTTTAACAGATTTAGGGGCAAGCAATTAAGCGTAACCTTGAAAAAACAAATATATTGAGCATAGCATTACCATCAGTTGAGCTTAGAAGATTCCTCCTGGTCACGTGAAATAAAAAAATGTCAGTAAGAAAATCTGTTGCCACACTCTCTTCCGAAGGCGAGGTTATTTCTCCCATTCTCTTTTTCTTTATATGCATTATTTTTTAAGTAGCTTGTCGCCCGAGAATGGGTTTGTTCCATACGCCATTGCCATTTTTCCGAGAAAAACGCTTTTAAAGGTTTGCGCACTATTGGTACCCCGTAACTGTGTAATAGGATTTTTTTACCTAACTCGAAGTTAGTCTTATAAAGAGTTCACCTACCAATTTTAAAAGTGTTTTACCAAGCTGTTAACAAGCTACGTTAATTAACGTAAAAGTATACTTTATTGACTTGTGTCTCACCTCCTATTTATAATTTGAAACTGATTTTCTTTTCCATACACGTGGAACACAAAAAATGGATATGGCACAAAGTAATTCTCATCCAATATATCTGAAAGGCAAGAAAGCATGGAGTCGGACGCTAAAATTAGAAAAGAAAAATTGATTTCATATTTTTTTATTAACAAAGATCTTATGCAAAAAATGATCGATATCAGGAATAAACAAAGGCAAGTCTTGTAAATTTGTTTTCTTTTCTTTTGATATCGGATTTTGTCTTCAGCTATGTATTGCGTTTGCAGCCCAATTGTGTACAGCCAGTAACTGAATTCATATTCTTCATAATATCGAATGTATCTACAAACCTGTAATGGAGGTGGAACATACCAATCCTAAAATTTTGTTGCGATCAGTGTCCCACATACATAGCATTTCTTTAACACAAGTTCACGTAGGACAAACCAATTCTCAATTGTGTTATTATTTTCTCTATCTCTAGTCGCCGTGATTATGCACGTGGAACAAAAAAATTCGGGCAAAAAACGCCAAAAAAGATTTATACCACAAAGAAATTCTACAAACTGTTGATTTTGGTGGATATGGGACAAAATTGATGTTCGATATCTCGGGATTGGAAAGACATAGAGCAAATCGAATCACAGATTAAAACAAAAAAAACATACAAAATTACCATAGAATCCGTTCCTAACTCAAAAACGGCAAAAGTGGTTTTGTTCCATAATAATTCTCACGAGTTAACAACGTAGGCCTTTGAATTATTGCTCATGCGGATAACGTGGTGGTTTCGTTCAGAAAAAAATTCTAAGTACGTTAAGCGAAATTATGGAGTCATCACCAAAATGAACTCGAAAAACGGACTTGATAGAGCGATCTTCCCTGCAAAACAGATATTGTATTTTTTAGCGGAAAATACAAATTGCCCATGGATGCTGGAGCGGAGCTTCCCCTTCGTGAGGAGGCTAAGATATCTTGCTACGGTACTAGATAGTCAAAATTAATACTAATAGGCTTACAATACTCTCTTCTTTTGCAAGAAAACGGAGGGAAATTGGATGATGCAGTGGCTAGTCAGTCTCATTTGATGGCAAGCTGTAATTAAGAAGAATACACGGGATATATTGAAAAGCCTTCAATGTCATCACTGGTGCTCTGTACAAATTCGAGCGAAGTTTTCAAAATAACTTTACAACTTCTTTTTTAATTTGAGAGAGAAATAATTGTGCTTTCCCAATTTCATTTCCGTATTTAATTTTTTAACCTATTGTTATTTATTTTTTTTATATTGTTTCTTTAGTAAATACAAATCTTCAACAACTTGCCTTGCTACACTCATTATCCAATTTAAAAGTTAGGTTGTCGGTTTCTGCTTTATTTCAAAAATGTTGTGAGTACTTAAGAATTGGGGACCATAGGGAGCAATAACACACAACAGATGAGTCAAAAGTCCGCAGGCGTTTTGTGTGGACTTTTGACTGACCTACATATCGCAGAGAATATTACTGTACTATAGCTACTCTGTGAATGTCAAGCCATTGCTCGGACCGTAAAGCTCCTCGTGCGATACTTCTTCAGATAAGTTGGTTTCCGGAACAGTAGTAAAGCAATATGTATGCTCAGTAGAAAAATTAAGCGTACGAACTAATTGCCAGGTAAAGATTTTGGCCCTATGTATTATAACCCAACCTAACCTAACCAATGTTCAAATTTAGTCACACGTCAAAAGGGATTGAGAATGAGGTATTTTTCTACGAGTTTCTAACAGAAATGACACTTATTACGTTAAATCACACTGTCTTAAGTACGAGCAAGGACTCTAAATCATTTTCCAAGAAAACATAAATCATCTGCGTAGATCACTAGGTCAACTGGACATGGACGCAACATGCAAAAATTGAGTACAAATCCAATATGACAATTAGGTCATATTCATCTAAGTAGATCTATTGTTCAAACGAATCAGGACTATGTAACTGCTGGGTGGATAGTCGACTCTTTAAAATACATCTGCCTACCACCATGCAGACTCTGAGAAATCATTTTGTCGTTATACCCTCACAACCGACGAGAAGAAAATATTTAAAAACGAGGAAAATTATGCAAAATAGTCCTTTTATCGGACGGTAGACCAGTAAATCCTGTTATCACAACACAATCTCTACCCAAAAAAAAAAAAAATAATTAAATCCTTTACTTACACTTTTGGTGCGGTCTGTCCTTGCTATCCCATCTGGGGATTGCGCAATCAACCCAAATGGCAGTTAACCGTGAAAAGAATATGCATCAGCGGGAAAACTAAATGTTTGTATCCTTTCGAAGGTGTGCGAGCTTGTGTGCATATGTTTGTGTTGTTTTCTTAGAGGTCTTGGAGGTCTTTCACCTTAACGCATTGGCCCAGAAGGAGAAACGCAAAACAATTGAAATGCAACAGGGGGGATGCCAGGAAAGTATCCTGTTTATCATTTTTCCATGCATTATTGTTATTATTATGATTATTTTTATCTGCTTATTTTGGAAGACCTGCTTTTGATCACAGTGTCATGCTAATATTTTCATAATCTTGAACTGTGGCTTTGTCCTTATTTGGGACTCTTCACTATTGTTGTATTTTTAATGATCCAAGAATCCCGATTATGGGATTTGCTATTCATATGAATGTGAAATGTACAGGATGCGCGTGTTGCATTGTGCACGAAAGGACATCTGCCGAGAGTGGGTATAGGCATGTAATGATCGGGATTGGTAGGTCGTGATATAAATCAAAAAGAATTTTGTAGCATTTGGGATACTGTGAAAAAGGAAATACCTACACACATTGAATTTCGTAGCTACTTCCCACGCAGTGAATATTTTTGACGTTTTTCAATCCGTCATTCAAATGCTTTGACTAATGATGAGATGAGTGACAGATAGCATGTGGAACAATTTTTAGTTGTCAACTGCTTCTATTCGCTAGTATAGGGACAATGATTCAATGAATTGGTTCAATCATCGACTCATGTAAGGAGCACGTTAATGTACCTAAATCATATAGACCTATCAGTCTAACATCTTTTGTTCTTAAAACCATGGAAAGACTAATTGATGTTCATATCAGAGATCAGATATTAATATCTAACCCTCTTCACTCTAGTCAGTTTGCGTACAGAAAAGGAAAGTCCACTGAGGGTGCTCTTCACCATCTCGTCAAAAAGATAGAAGAAGCCCTTCACCGCAAGGATATTGCCCTAGGCGCATTCTTAGATGTTGAGGGTGCTTTCGACAATACCGGATACGACTCGATTGCTAGGGCAATCAGTTGTAAAGGTATCGAAGACTCGACTAACCGTTGGATCCGAGCCATGCTAGAAAGTCGAGTAATAACATCCTCGTCAGGAGGAGTGGCTGTGTCGGTGACAGCAGTCAAAGGCTGCCCCCAAGTGGGTGTGCTCTCCCCATTGCTGTGGTCACTCGTCATAGACAGCCTACTAGTCAAGCTACATAATTTAGGTTATGACGCCATCGGATATGCCGATGATCTGGCAATTATCATTAGTGAAAAGCATTGTGCTACCATTAATAGTAGAATGAGGAATGCTCTACTACATGTTTCAGAATGGTGTTCTACAGAAGGCTTATCTATCAATCCTAGCAAAACTATTCTAGTTCCTTTCACCAGAAGGAGACTGTTCAATTTAGGACCCCTTATCCTGAACGGAACTACATTAAACTACTCCAACGAAGTTAAATATCTCGGAATCATCCTTGATAAGAAACTAAACTGGAACCTACACATCAAGTCCGCCACAGAACGTGCCTCCAGAGCCATGTGGGCCTGTAGGTGTCTGTACGGCAGAACTTGTGGTCTTAATCCTAGTATGATACACTGGTTATATACCATGATGGTAAGACCCATTATCTCGTACGCGGCAATCGTCTGGTGGCCGAAAGTACTTGAACGAACCACGGCAAACAAGCTTCAGAAGCTTCAAAGGATTGCCTGTCTCGGCATCACAGGTGCAATGCGCACTTGCCCAACAACAGCACTTGAGGCAATTATTGGGCTCTCACCCTTGCAGTACTTTATTATGAAGTGGGTAGCTAGATGCGCCACTAAACTGCAGCTAGAATATAGGTTTAAATCAGTTGACCATGTGGGGCATCTGAAAATTCTTAACTTAATCCCAAACTTGGACATGTTCTGCTCCGTTCCTAACACTATGGTTAGGGAGTATAGTTTTGGGAAATTATATGAGGTAGAAATACTTGAACGCGCTATTTGGACCAATGGTGTTCCGACACTTGACCCAAAAAGCCTGATATGGTACACCGACGGGTCAAAAATGGATTCCGGAGTTGGAGCTGGTGTCTTTGGACCCAACACCAAAGTCTCGATACCCATGGGAATGTTTCCCACGGTTTTTCAAGCGGAAATCCATGCGATCGAAATTTGTGCTGATCTAATATCCAAAAAAGGTATGAAAGGCGCAATCATTCAAATCTTCTCAGACAGTCAGGCAACTTTACAAGCTTTGGCGTCCAATAAAATGGACTCCAAAACAGTTAAATGCTGTTACGTTGCTCTGCAAGCCCTAGCCAAACACAACAATTTTGACAGTCTTTTCCAGTCTTAGCAGACGTGAATATAAGTGATCCAAGTGTATATAGAAAAACTGAAGATAGTACGAAGTATTTTAAATATTAAATTTGAGGGCACATAAATTCAAATTACTTGAAGTGTATGTTGCCGAAAATAATTGTGAAATTAGAATAAGTAATTGCAATAAATGCAAAGGTGCCATTCGTGGCGAATCGGGAATGCGATGTGCGGGAGTTTGTGGCAAAGTATTCCACTATACGCTAAAATGTAGTGGTATAGACACGTATAGTAGTGGTATATTTGATTCTTGTCCAAGAGTGAGGTACATATGTGATGATTGTATGATGTACATTGAAAATGTTGACGCAGTGATGAAAGAAATACATGCAGCTGTAGAGAAAAACAGCAATTACTTAATTGAATATAAAAACGAGTTTGAAGAATCCTTAAAAAAGAATGAAAGTGAAATAAAATGTCTTTTAGAGGCTATAGAAAATAGATATATTGAACGAATTGAATCTATGAAGGTTGCGCAGCGGGCTTGTGAAAACAGTGTGGACAAAGTGAATTTAATGAGCGAGTCATTAAAGAATCAAAGTGAAAAAATAGGTGATGGTGTCAGTAAAATTGCAACAGTTTCCGAAACAATAGATGAAATAAAAAAACAAATAACACGAAATAACGAAAACAAAAGAGATGATCATATGAAAGAAAGTGTCAAACATATAGCCAAATCAGTTAATGAACTTACTTACGAAATAAAAAAGAAAAATAGCGGCATAACAAAGCAAAACAAAGACAATGTTCTATATTGTGAGGTATTAAAGAAAAACGAATCATCTGTTCTTGTCTACCCCAAGACTAAGCAAGAGTCAATTGAAACGCGAAAACAAATAAAAGCAAAAATAGACCCAACTAATGTAAACATAAACAGTGTGGCAAACAAGAATGATGGCGGTGTAGTTATTAAATGTGGTGATCAAATTTCATCTGAAAAATTGAAAGAGGAAATCGAAACCAAATTTAAAGACCAATATAAAGTTATAGTGCCTACAAAACACAACCCTAAAGTGTGCATCATGAATTTAGAAAATGATGAACTGGAACATGAAATCATAAATAAAATAAAAAAGCAAAATCCAGAATTGAGTGATAGTGATATTAAGCTAATTCATATATATAAAAATAAAAACAAATGGAGAAATTTAAATGCAATCATTGAAGTGGATAGTTTAAGCTTTGAAAAAGTAATGAAACTAAACAGTTTGAAAATAGGTTGGGTAAAATGTCCAGTAAGAGAATATTTTAATATTACACGCTGCTTTAAATGTCAGGGATTCAACCACAAATCAACTGCATGTAAAAACGAAACTGCATGTATGAAATGTGGGGGTGATCACCATATAAAAGACTGTAGCAGTGACGAGATCGTGTGTACAAATTGCACAGAATTAAATAAAACACTAGGAATGAGTGTTGACTGTTGCCACCAAGCAAATGATAGAAACTGTCCAGTGTTCCATCGAAAAGTAAAAGTGCTCAAGGAAAGAACTCAATATTAGCAATCAAGTCAATTAAATTGTTGGTGTGCTAATATTCAAGGCCTTATAAATAACTTTAATGAAATTGAGTTCTTAGTAAATAATAACAACTTTGATATTCTTGCCTTCTCGGAAACTCATCTGATAGAGGACATAACAAATAGTGAAATCAGTTTACCAAACTATAGTACTCTTTTGCGCTGTAATAGTACAAGTAGTCATACCGGCGGTGTCATATTTTATATAAAAAATGGTTTACGGTACAGATTTATTAGTGAAATACATATCCCTTTGAAAATGTGGTGTTTATGTTATGAGGTCTTTACAAATGAATTCAAAGAAACTTTTGCTATCTTCTACAGATCTCCAAGTAGTTCTGAACGTGAATTTTGCACAATATTCTCAAATTGGCTAGATATGACATTGCATACAAATTCCAATATAATAATTTTAGGGGACTTTAATATAAATTTTCTTGACATGGATTATACTTATACTAATGTTTTAAATGAAATTCTAATTCAAAATAATTTAAAGCAAGTGATAAATCAACCAACAAGGATCACAGAGAACACAAGGTCTTTAATAGACTTCGTTATATGCCCCAGGCAGAAAAATATTTGTGCAAATATAGCTCCAGAATTAAAAATTGGGGATCATGAAGCAATTACAATTAAAGTACCGGTGCTTAATAAAAAGTTTAAAAACGTTAAAAAATACATTGAACTATTTAAATATAATAAAACCCAATTTAGAGCCCTTCTTATTGAAAAATGTGATCAGTTAGATATTAATATTAACTTTAACATGTTATCAATAATATTACAAGATAATCTATTATCATGTGTAAATAAACAGACAAAAAAAACCAAAGTGAAGGACTCAAATAAATGGTTTACAGATGAACTAAGAACCTTGAAATATAATAAAATTCAGTGTTTTCGTAAGGCGAGTATATTTAATAGGCATGAAGATTGGAATATCTACAGAAGTATACGCAATACATATAAAAATAAACTGTACATCTCCAAAAGGAACTATATCTGTAATAAAATTGAATCAAGTGAAAATCAAAAGGTCATGTGGAAAACAATAAAAAGACTGGTGTTAAGGGACGAAAAAGTAGAAATTAGTGAAGTACGCTTTGGTGATGAATTGGAATCGGTGAGCTCTGTTATTGCTGATAAGTTCAATTTGTATTTTATAGAAAGCATAAACGCGATAAGTAATTCTATACACGTGGGCAATAATACGTTAAACATTGATATCCCCGAATCACAAAACGTATTTAAATTTCGGACAATCAATTTAAGTGAGCTTAGATCAATCTGTAAAAGTATGAATTCTAAAAATGCATTCAGCCTAAATATTAACATTTTCCTCGATTGTTTTGATATAATAGGTCAAATAATATTACAAATAGTTAATGAATCTTTTATTCGTGGCGAATTCCCTCAAAATTTAAAACAATCTACGGTCATCCCAATACCTAAAGAGGCGCGCACAAATGACTGTGAAAAGTTCAGACCTATTAATATGTTGCCAATATTAGAAAAAATTGTTGAAAAGTGTGCTTATAATCAATTTTATAAATATGTCTGTGATACTAAATTATTAATAGACAATCAATCGGGTTTTCGACATAACCACTCATGTGAAACTTCGTTAAACTGGCTGATAATGACTCTGAAGGAAGAAAGACATAGTGGCAATGAAATTATCGCACTTTTCCTAGACTTTCAAAGAGCATTTGAAACAGTTGACTACTGCGGTCTTCTGAGTAAATTATCGAAGTATGGAGTAAATGAGATGGAGCTTGATTGGTTTAAGTCGTATTTATCTGATAGAACCCAAAAGACCTGTGTGAATAACTCGACCTCTAGTGAGAAAAGTACATATTTCGGAGTACCACAAGGAACTATACTTGGCCCCTTACTTAAAAGTCATATGATTTATATAACAAAAAAAGTGTCAAAGAAAATTGGTTTCCTGAAAAGGATACGTAAAAACATAACCACAATGTGTTCTATTAACATTTACAATACGATTATCAAACCGCATTTTGAATTCTGTTCCACGATTTTATTTTTAGGCAATAACGAACATATAAATCGACTACAAGTGCTACAAAACAAGGCCATGAGAACTATTCTCAAATGTAACTTCTACACACCAATAACATGGATGTTATCGTGCTTGAAATGGTTAAACATCAAACAGAGGATACTATTTAATACACTATTGTTTGTGTATAAAATGAAACACAATATGGTGCCTAAGTACTTAACATCGAATTTAAACCTCATATGTGATAATCAGCCGTATAATTTAAGAACTAACTGTGATTTTAGACTTCAATTGTATAGAGACTCTAGAACTCAAAATATGCTTAGTTACCGTGGCCTTAAACTATTTAATGAATTGCCTCCTGAAATAAAAAATGAAAGAATCTTAATAAGATTTAAAAAACTACTCATATCCCATATTAAAGATACAGTCACATAAAAAATGAAAATAATTACATCTTTAGTTTAACTTTATATACTAGTTTATAACTAATTAACTATTTATACTTACTTATTTATGATTTGTAATAGTAATATTTACTAAATAAAAATATACATACATACATACAAGGTTAGGCTTGGCTGGGTGCCGGGCCATCAAGGTATTGCAGGCAACGAATATGCAGACAAACTAGCTAGGGCTGGTTCCGAATCTCTTCTCTGTGGACCAGAACCCTACTGCACAGTCAATTGGACTACTGCGCTAAGGCAAATTAACGATTGGGAGAACCAGCTTCGTCTTGAACACTGGGAACATGTCCCTGGTCTAAGACAATCCAAATAATTAATTAAGCCCTACTCCTATAAGGAAATCCTTAGACTCAGTAAGGATAATTTAAGAAAGCTAGTGGGCTTCCTCACCGGTCATTGTGGCCTTAAATACCACCTCAACAAAATGAACCTGTGTCTGGAAACAGAATGCAGATTTTGTATGGAGGATGTCGAATCCTCCGAACACATCTTCTGTGACTGCCCGGCCTTTCATTGGTTAAGAAAACGTGTCTTTAATAGAGAGACTCGTACACCAGCAGATATAGCTCACTCTGCTACTAAGGACTTATTGACCTTCATCAGGGAGTTCGAACGCCTCTTAGATTAAACCTCTCCCCATTGATATAATAGATCTTTCAGGTCGCAGTGTCTGCCAACTGGGCATGGGAACTTCAAGAAAAAAAAAAAAGGGATTGCCCGCAAGTAGGGCAATATGGTTTTTTATAAACTATTTTTAGATTAATTTATTTTTTGTTAATGAATTTGATTTATTATATTTATTTAATTTATTTATGTTACTGTTTTGTCTAGTTTATTAAAAAAAAAAATTAATTAAAAAATGTTGTTCGTAGTAAAGTTATTTCGGATTGACGTTAGGTGCGCCATAATGCCCGAACTTACCCTCGCTACATATATTTGTATGGAATGTTTTGGACAGGTATATCATTGCCAAGAACTGGCACAATTTATGTACGGCATAGGTAATGAGAAAAAGGCTAAATTGCCTTAGGGCCTAAGGTATTTCAACCTAGATACAGATAAGTGTATATCCTTCTAAGGACATACTTAACTCTGCTTAGTTCTAAGGTAAAGTTTCGCATACCATACTGATAGGAGCCATCTTATAGAAGCCGGCTGCAACCAGCCAATCAAAATTTATTTTTGTGTATTGTTTCGGAATGTACCGTTAGGCTCAGAAACAGTGTACAAATTGCATTAGTTAAGCTGATATTCTGCATAAATTTTCACCGACCATTCAAAATTGCCTTTTTCTAAGGCAATTATATAGCATCTAAGGTGATATATCCTCCAAGAAGTGTTTTACTGGCCTTTATAATTTGTGGACGTATTTTGTAAATGAAAAATAATCAGTGAAATAAGTTCAATAAGGTCGTGAAATATAAAGACAATAAAAACAGTAGTTGCAATACGGTGTGAAAACTATAAATTAAAAACAAAAAGTTAACTACAAAAAACAAACAAAATATTAGACAAAAAGTTTGTCGAAGCAGAAGTTTGAGGTAAGTTTAGTGAATGTTTTTTTTTATTGTTACATTGTTTTTGAATCAAACTAAAGCCAATTTTTTTTAAAAAGTTTTCTAAAAGATCTTACAACAAAATGGGCATCGGTTCGGAATCAATGTTTTACAAAGAAAATGTTGTATACTTAGTCAAATGTATGTTTTCTATTTTCACATAATATTAACATTGCACTTTCAACGCTACTTCAAGTCATAATAATAATATAAAAAATATCATAAAACACCTTTTGTATTATATAAAATATTAAATATCGTCCCCATTGTAAAAAAAACAAGTTAGCAGAACAAAAATAAAAATTACTTAACATTCATAAAAAACATTTCTTTAATTTTTATAAAATTTCTGATAGCATCAGCATAAGAATTACGAGTAAAGTAAGTTTACCAAGCTGGTAAATTAAATTTAAGGTATGCGTATATCTATGTACAACTGCTACTTTGTTTGGCTGCTTTAGTTTCTAGGCTAACTAAGCATATTAGCCAAGTCAAGTGTTTGGAAAAAAATAAGTACCTAAATTGATTGATTCCTTCATGTTATTATTATTTATTTATTTATTTATTTTTCATTATTCTTATCATAATAATACATAATTGTTGCTTAAACAATTTTTACAAAATTATAATAATAAAATAAACAGTTAGTGATTAAAATAGTGTTAAATGTCACTTCATAAATACAAATTCAGGTTTTTTTTTGTTATCCGTTAGCATAATTTAGAACAAGAAGTGAGGTAAGTTCACCTAGTCAATTTTTGTAAAACAATTATTTTTGCATTGTAAGATTACACTTTCCTAAGGTAAAAGATTTGGCTTAATTCATCCTAGGTTTAAGGTAAGACTCCTTAGACAACCTGGCATACCATTACCAACAATTTGGTTGATATTACATATATTTAAAAAAATTCGGTTACATAAGGAATATAAGGTACCTATAAGTTCCCTTATAACTTACCAAGTTCAAAATGGCCTTAGGACTAAGTTGATTTATACCGCGATTTAGGCAATGTTTACACAGGCTTTTCTCTGGGTGAGTACGATCAATAACTGAGTTATTGTTCGTAATTCGTGCGATCTATGGAAGAAGTAAACCACGGAACCCAACAAAATACAAAATAAATTCCATCGCCTTCCTTCTTGCGACGCACTGCATTCATTATAAGTTCATTATCGTCGTCCGCTTTGAGAGACGGAAACTATAGATGAGTCGTCCTACAGCTGTTCACTTATTTTAATATGTCACTTTCTTCGATCTCTGAGTTAATAACTCTGCTGCTAGCTATACCGTTTGTTAAGTCCAGTTTGTAATTATTTGTTTCTCTCCAAAATCCCCAAACTCTGATTTTAAGCACACAGTTTTAATATTGTTCCTTTGATTTCCAAAAAATGCCACAACTTTGTGAAGGTCTTGCATGATGCATATATATATGTTATTTATTATTTAAATACGATATTTTGTGGAGGGTTATATCGGCTGGACATTTTTTGGTCCTGCTAACTTTTTATATTTGAACTATTTAACTGACACGCAATTTTGTCAGTGCTCTGTTATAATAATTGCATTTGCTTGATCCGGTAACGCGTCTCGTTGACAAAATCGTTTGCATGTTTGGAACAGTTCGGATAAGCTACTTCTAGCATCACACTACATGAATCAGCTTTATTGAAGCTGCGAATTTTACTATCGCCGTGTATAATTTCTTGACAATGAATGCTATCATATGAGTTTTCCTACGAACTCCTTGACCGCACGATCAAACTTCTAACTCAAAATAGACAAGGATAACATCCTTGGTAGTGTAATCGATAAGGCTAATTGACTTCATTAAGAGGAGTAACAGTACTGTAGCCAGCAGACTGTCTCCTCATCTCAACTAAAGCTTTTATTTCGAAACTGGATGTAGACAAGGTGTTTCGCTGTTGTAATTTCTTCAACATGGAAAATTATGCGGAGCTCGCTAGTCGCAAGCCAACACCATTTCAGTAAGTTGCCTTCAGCGCATTCCCAAAAATATTGGGGCAAAAGTGACAAAAATGGGTATGACTACGAATGAAGAGGAAGAGAGGAGGTACACATAAGGCACAACACAACATAAGGCATGACTTTAACACAAAATTCTTCTTCTTCTTCTTGATTTTCGCTCCCTACTAACACCGAACTCTACGATCTGCACATTGAGGGTCAGTCGTTTAAAACTGTTGATGTGGATGACATCAATTTTGAATGAATGTCCGTAAAGATAGACTAGGAGATATGTGAAAAGGGTCCACATCCGAATATTAACTCTAATTTCAATGCAAACTCTTTATACAGTGACGTCCGCACTTTATTGCACAAATGGTTATATTTCAAATTCGGCTTCTACCAAAGAGACATCTACTGTCAAATAGAACAACTAACCCCACTTAGCGGAGTCACAAATGGAATACAACAACACGAAATCATTTTTTTTCATTACTGTGTTCGGACTAACCCGATCCACACTCCTTTTCGAAAATCCGTCCAAGCCAATAACCCCACTTAGCGGAGATACACATGGAATACAACAGCACGAAATCATTTTATTCATTACTGTGTTCGGACTAACTCGATCCACACTCCTTTTCGAAAATCCGTCCAATCCAATAACCCCACTTAGCGGAGACACACATGGAATACAACAGCACGAAATCATTTTATTTATTACTGTGCTCGGACTAACCCGATCCACACTCCTTTTCGAAAATCCGTCCAATCCAATAACCCCACTTAGCGGAGACACACATGGAACACAACAGCACGAAATCATTTTATTAGGTAATTCGTGTTCGGACAAACCCGATCCACACTCGTTTTCGAACATCCGTCCAAGCCAATCGCACCCAATAACACAACCTTGGGAAGAAAGGACTCCGAAAAAGTAAATACAACAATCCAGTTGCGAATTTAATTATTTACAATCCAACAGAGGTTGCTTACAATATTTTTAAACTAATACTAGACGATAAATAAATATGCTACATTCTACTGCAAATCGTTTTCACTTGAACTCTCCATGCCGCTGGAACTAGTGCGTCGCCTGGATGACGGCTTCTCCACAATTTGCGGCTCGTAGAATCTCTGCTCCAACTCGGAGCTCTCTAGCTCTGTCATGGTGGTAGTTGTGCCTTGACTAACCGTAGGCGCAAGATCGCGTTTCGCCGACGATTTCAACGGTTCCCTTCGAAATCGCTGCCCCACCAGTCCACCGTAAATCTTCTTGACCGATTCCCGAAAGCCGTTATGCCACCATGCATATATGATGGGATTTATCAAACTGTTGCTGAGACCAAGAATGGCCAAAGGACTTGCTATTGCCACACGCAGCCCATCACAGTATTCGGGATTCGAGTCCTGACTGCACATGACATACAGGGTGGATGCAAAAAAGTATGGAAACCATGTGATAAAGAATGCTCCCGTAGTAAGTAGGACAATTTTGATTGCCTTCCACTTGTTCGCGCTATACACTGGAGCTATTTGCAGTTTATTAGTCCTGAAAGACATACATCAGTCATGCACGGAATTCACGTTTCGTTACTTACTTGCGACAGCAATTAAAGATGGACCGCTTGGCAGTGGGTGGCTCCGCGCCAGCTTCCTGGATGTAGCTCACTCTGTTACTGGGCGCTTCCATTGATGAAACGGACGTTCGTTGTGCAGCGGTTCCCCCTCGAAATAGACGCAAATCACCAACTTGAGTTCCTTGATTGCCCGTTGCAGCCCGCTGCAAATGGGTTATCCTGCCAAGTGCGTGTTTCAAAATGATGCTGTACAGTACAACGATGACGACTAGGGGTATCATTCCGATTGTTGTGATGAGGAGAACTATTTTCGGCGGGACCAGGACAATGAACCAGCACAGCTTGCCATTGTCGGTTGGATTGCGTACTCCAAATGTTGGCAAATGTCCAATCAGACCTGATATGACCCATGTGGCCAGGACCATGATGCGAGCTCGTTTTGAAGAGACATATCTCTGGTACTGCAGGCCGTACAGGATGTAGAGATATCGATCCACTCCGATAAGTCCGATGCTGATTACAGACACAAGGGTGGCTGCTACAGTCATGCCTGTTCGGAAGCACATTTTTAAGGTTAACGCAGTCGCAAGTACAAACGCACTTACCTATGCTTAGGCAACACACAAATTCATTGCGTAATTCGTGCGGATAATACTGGCCAAAGATGGTCACCACGCCTATGGCGAGATCCGAGAGGGCAACATTTCCCAGGAATATGTACGTACTTCTGGGTTGTTGTCCTGAAATCGGGATGTTTGAAATTTGAATTCACTTTTTTTTCGGTAATATTTTGTTAGTGTCCCACTAAATTGGTTACTTACTCTTGTGCAGGATGAGTCCACTTGAGAGGACGATGAGTAGATTAACAAATATAATTATGGAACACAAAATCGGGATGAAGATGTCGTATAATTTTAATTGGATTTCCAATGATTGCGGGTGGGTAATATTGATTTCAGTCTCAAGGCGTTCCACAATTTCTTCCTCGATGATGTCTTCATGCGTGAGATTCTTCGCCATGATTCAAATCATTTCACAATAACTTTGATGATGCTATTAGATTGGACTTGTGTATTAATCGGTTTCCAGGTTCAGAACTGGAAAGAGAAAGACGAAATGCCGACGATTAGTTGGCTGGCAAATTTAGCAAAAATGTACGGCATTAGTGAAACGGTACCAATAAACAAATAGACCTGCAAATTTCCTAGAGCGACAACTTTCTTAGAATCTATTACATTTGTTGACATCGCAGAATTCAAATTTCATAATTTGTTTTCGAGGAAAACAAGTTCAATGGACTATTTCATAACGAGGATTTCATTCTAAGAAAAGGAATACATGAATTGCAATTAAAAATGACCAACACACATTTTTCAAAGGCTTTTTGAAGCTTATTAAAAGCAAAAAACAAAACACAAAATAGGAAGTGCACAAAATATCAGCTGATCTGTCAAATTTCATATGCAAATCAGTAATGCCCTATTGATCGATCGGACACAATTTTCGGTACGTTTTGTACGTTTTATAGCACGTCTCCCGTTGTTTTCTAATGTCGTTTTCCATTGGGACCACCAAAAATCTTTTTCAGATCTCAGATTTAACGCGGCTCATGGAACATGCAACGAAATTGATCTGCTTTTGTAAATTTATTTGACAGCAATGTCAGCTGTTCAAATTGCATTCGTTTTTGGAAAAACCACCTATGGATATCGACTTGAAAACTGTTTCCCCTGTTGTAGATATAAATGGAGTAGTTTCGGTGATTCGTATGTCGTTTTCGATTTGGCAAAAAAAATCAATATTTTTTTTGATTGAGATTGCTTTTCATGTTCGATTTGCCAAAAAAATCAATCTTTTTTTTTGATCTGACACTCTTTAGGGAAATCTCGATTTTTTTCTCAGATTTCACACATAGGGGGAGATGGGGCACCTTGATACGATTTTCATTGGAACTCAAAAAAAAGTCTGCGTATTGACAATAATAACAAAGTAAACGATTTATTGTGCTCAATGTCGTTCTAACTAACTATAAAAATTAAGAGCTATTTACTAAAAAATGAAATTTGTATTAAACTGCCCCACTCACGGGGTACAATTTATCAATGTAGAAACTGCATCTTCATCGATGTAAGTTCTATCAGTTATTCTTTTGTACGTTCGCACCAATTTCCTTTGAAAAAATTCAAATATTACGTTGTATTTTATACAGAGAAAATTTGTGGGGCACATTGATACGCATCAAACTACACAGGGGTCGTGTGTATCAATGTGCCCCAACTTACTTCACAGAAAATAAATATTAAATGCAGTTAGAGCAACGTTTTATAACAAAATTTTAAGCAAATATCACATTATGAAGGACATTATACTACCAAATAACTTCATAAGAAACTGTAAGCACAAATATACGAAAAAAAAAGACTCACTCGAAAGAAATGACAAAAATTTACTTTCAGACGCGCGAAACACTTTTGTGCATGTTGGGCCCAAAGCGCTGACTGAAAAGTGATGTCATCCAGATATGTTTTTGCGTTGATAGACATGTTGCGCTGTGTGCTTCGTTGAGTGGTCTGCTGCGTTTTGTTTTCAAGTAATGTCGATTGTATCTATGTGCCCCATGTATCAATGTACCCCATCTCCCCCTACTTTCACTAATACCAATGTGTATGACACACAGCTGGCGGTTACGAATTGTTTATCGTTGGAAGGATTGCTTTTTTACCTGTTTCCTGTTTCGAGTATGCAAACGATTCTTTATATTAAATTATTTCGAAATGCGTTGTTATAAATGTGCAAAAATCAATTTAAATTAGTTTCCAGTGCAAGTGAAAAAAAAAAATTGCGGCCAACTGAATACACATAAGAACCAATAAAATTCGGATTTTTTGTTCGATTTGGCAGCAGAAATCAGAAATCTCAGATCAAAATCTGAAAAGCCAAATCGAAAACGACAGTAGTCTTCAGATGATGAGGAAGACGATGAAGATAATAATTCCTCCAAAGTTATATGTATTGCTATATGTTTATCTTTATTTTACTTTTCACGAAACTTTGCGCATTTGTTTTGAAAGCAAACTTCTTAAGATGACGTAAAACAGCTGTGCAAAGTATATTGGTATTTGTGGTAGTATGTGTAAATCTGAAAAAATATCGAGATCTGCAAAAAGTGATCCGAATCGAAAAAATGATTGATTTTTTTGCCCAATGGAACATGAAAAGTGATTTAGATCAAAAAAAAGATTGATTTTTTGTCCCAATGGAAAACGACATTAGTAGGTACTCAGTCACGAATTTCTTGACTTAAGCTAAGATTAGACTGTATGCCAATTATGCATATGAATGCCAACAGGCAAATGACCAGATAAGCTGTCAAATGACCAAAATGTCAGGATTATCAAAACTGTTTATTAGACTATATGACCAAAATTACCAATATGGTCATATTTGCCTTGATGGTCATTATCAATAAATCGAAATATCACGAACTCAAACACCGATGACAACAAACACATTATTGTTCCAAGAAAAATGCCAGCAATGCCATAACGAAATTTCAATAAAGTGCATATGGGCATATAGTGCTGTATGCTGGTATTCGTGCTTATTGTCCGATTACACTATATGCTATTTGGGCATTTTTATCTGTCAAAATCAGCCTGGTCAAATGTGGCATTAAGGTCATTAGAGCATATGAGATATGCCCATTACATTGTATGACCATATTTTGACAGGAGAACTGTCAGAAATTGGCATTTTATGACCACAAATCCGCAATAGAAAAAATCACTTCTGAAACTGTTCCATTGGCTGAAATACTGAAATACTCTTCTGGTGATTTTGAGAAGAGAATTTCGCTTCTCGATTTGAAGTCAGAATCCACTCAAGAAGCACTCAAACAAGTGTAATTTATGTATTTTATACAAGTCAGCTGACAGCAGCCGTGGATTATTTTTTGGCATTTCACCAATACTTTTGCGGATTCTTTCAGACGCAGTTTTGTTGTTCCATTGGAATTCAGAATGAGTGGATCCCCGAGTGAAACCAATGGGTTGGGAGTGTTCCCTCATGGGAGGGAGGATTTATTTTGCTAATGCCTGGGATAAGCATAGCAATCTGAACATTAACATTTGACTCTAGCGATATTCTGGCAACCATTGACATACTAAATATAATAATTACGGACTGCTAGTGAAAGGTCAGTTCCCTAATCCCTACAAGGTGTGCCCAAAATTGTAACGTTTCTCTCCTTTAGCTGTTGCGGAGTTTGAGCTGGAACCTTAAAATTACCCTGAAGAGAAGAAGTCACCAAAGATACACGTGAGAATGTATCATCCAACCACCCCGCAATTGGTCGCCAGAGTCAGCATTGGTGTAATCCAAACTAAAGGTGTGTCCTCTTTCTTTCATGCTTCCAACTCACCCTATCAAACCCTAATCTACCTTTATGACTGCATGTTACAGGGCCTGCGGGCCGTCCGGGCAGGAGTGTGAAAGGGGTGTCCCTTCCCTTTCCAGCTGTAGGCCTGCTAGCATAAAGCTCGTCCTAGCTCGTCGGATGGGTGGGATCTTGCTGCAGGGAAAAGGGACAGTGTTACGTATTTTTTTTTTTTTTTTTTTTTTTTTTTCAGGCCTAATCAATGGTGTTATTCGACGGAAAAATATTGTTAACTACTAAGAAGTTGGACCCGAAATAGTTCGCTACTTTCTCTTTTGCCGCGCGTTTTATTTGGAGAGCATAGCTGTTGGTGCCTCCTGAGTATAACCCACCCCTAGCATTCGGCCAACAGAAATAATCTTCTGCCAGAATACTCCTTGGTCACTACATTCACTCAAATTGGTAGTAACCCCTAATGCCCTCTTATATCCAAGAACTGCTGTAGTTACATCCTTTTTGTCACTTCACATCCAACCGAATTAACCTACTCGTACATGTTATTTATCGTTACCGTTTGTAGTAGTTCTCAGCAATATCATATTGTTGCAAAAAAAAATCAAATAAAAAAAAAAAAACGAAAAAATAATAACTACACAGCAAAAAAATTTTTAATTTCAATAATAACAAATTTTATTTGAGAATTGCAAAATTCTTATTAAGCAATAAAAACTAAAATTAAAAAGTAACCTTCGAGTAGTGGTATGTTTTCCAATAATCGAGAAAAAAAAAATTTTTAATTCTATACCCATTAATATTCTGACGTGCCCAATTACTCATATGAAAATTATCAATAGGAAGACAAACTGAAAATGATATTGATACAAAGGAATCAAATCAAGATCAAAAAAAAAATAATAATATAAGGTATTAATGTATCCAGCGTACAAATTTGGTATTTCGTTGTATACAAGAATATATAAGAACTCAGATGCTGCTTGTGTTATTAATCTATTTTTATAAATTCAAAGGCATCTATGTAATGTATTTACTGAGTGTAAATAACTGATATGTAAACCCTACTAACGTTCAAATTAAATACATAATGAGATGCAATAATGTTTGCAAGAACTTACCCACGAAAAGAAAAAAAAACTCGATGATTCCGGTCGACTCTGTGCACAGCTTCTTGGAACGATCATTAATGATGGTATTTGATACTTTAGTACCTGTTATGTTAAATTTCCGAATAGAATTATTTTAATGTGAACGTTTGTATGAATGTGATTGTTTTTTTTTTTTTTTCTTTTTTTTTTTCTTTTAATTGTAGCGCCTAGATAATTTTATTTTCTTTGTTTTATTTTACATTAGATCTTGTATATTATAGTAAGTTAAACTGAAGGGAATTAACAAGGGGGGGATAAAAAAAAATGGGGAATGACATTCACAAACATAAACCAAAGATGATGAGTGGTCTTAGCGTTGTTGTTGCCTGCTGAGCTGTGGTCGCTGGTATGCCGGTAGAGCTCGTGTTGTCTTTGACGATATGGGTTGGCAGACGGAGTTGCTGTATGATGCTGTTTTACTTCGTGGTGAGTAAAACTCGGATTCGCAGGTGTAGGTTGGGCGTCCGTTTGATGGACGGTTGCTGCTGATGCGTCGGTCAGTCGCTTAGATATGACGATGCGTCAGATAGGCGGAAAAAAAATTGAAACGTTCATGCGATGGTGAATGTTTATGCTATCGCTGATAGTGTCGCTATAGGACAAGCTTAAGTTGGACGAGTTGGTCGAGTTCACACATGTGCTTTTGGTGGCGAATCGTGGTTCGGGACCCCAAGAGGTGGCAGACGGGACGCGTGGTGGATAAGTAGGAGTTTTTTTTTTTTATACGGTGCCTCCTATGAAGATGTGACGATCGGGGGAACAAGAAATTTGTCGGGGAAGCGAGAGGTGTGATGAATTCAAATTCAGATCGAGTTATTGGCCGGAATTGATCATTGCTCTTTTGGGTGCCTCGGTCAATCGCTTTATGTTTATAACTAGTTTATATAGTTGCACTTTTTTTCCTTTTTTTTTTTTTTTTTGGTATGCGAGGTATGCTGATCCCGGTTAATTTATTGTTCTACGCAGTATCGCAGAAACATTTACACACAGACACTTCAACTTTTGTCTAATTTTTGCAGAAAATTTCCACTTTTTAAGCTCACTTGCGATTTCTTTACGACAAAAAAAAAAATGTTTTTTTTTTCTTTCACTCTCTCACTATTTATTGGTACTGTCCAAAATGTACCTAGTACAACTTTTTAAGTACAGGAAAACCCGCCAAACCACGTCTTAGAAATTCTCTATCCTTTCTGACCTTTCTCTTATAACACCAAGCACTCACTGACTTCCCAATCGCTGTTCCTTCGCTTTGACACCATTTACACATACCAAATCACGCGACCACAAGAACGCTTTGAAATCCGTTTTTTAAAGTACATAAAAGTGGTCTGATTTTCCCGACCAAGATCAGTGGACATTTGTATAGAGCATAGCACAGTGACGGTTCCGCTCCTCGTATGCTCTTGACCTATTTCTGCTCTATACCTGGAGCATATATTAATGTACCAAGCCACACCCTCAGGGGATATTTAGGAAGATAGGATTTGGAGTGGTTATTGGATAGGGCAAACAAGAAAAAAAAATACTGGGTTTTTGTAGATGATAAAAAGTGTCTAGTATAACACTTATGGTTCGCAGTGATAATACACGTCAGAATATTTTCCTATACCTAGTGCTGTTTTATAACCTACCAGAGAAAACAAAAAAAAATATGTATAAAAATAAATATGATGGACTTTTGTAAAGCCGCGTTTCCTACAAATCTTATCACATTTGTAAGGGCAACCGAATAAATGAGATAAGAAAGAAACATAAACGGTTATTAGAAATTGCTTGCTGTGTAAGATTTATGTTATAGTAAAAGATGTTTCATGCACAGGCTGAGATAGACGGGTTTCAAATACGATTTATTATAATCATGTATTAAAAATCATTTCAAACCAAAAGACCCGAGTGACTTGAAAGGTTTATCGTTTCAGATCTTTAGAGTGACAGACAGTTTTGTTTCCTTTCGCATCTAACACTTCATAAAGATTGTTTCCAATGATTTTGAGGACCTTTACTTTCACAAACTTTGGACACAATTTTGTATTCAGATGTTTAGACGCGTCACTTAAAACGAAATTACGTTTGTAAACTTCTTCACCAACGTGGAATGCTATGATCCTGCTTCTTGTGTTATATACCTTTTCGTATAATTCATGTGCTTGCTCTAATGACTCCTTAAGATATGAATGCAGAATATTCATTTTCAGGGGTTTTGAAATCCATTCCAACTCGGAATTATTCAAACAATTTAGTTTTTTAAGAAGCTTGTAGTCAGCTCCGTGCTCAACCATGCGTTGCCCAAACAAGGCTTCATATGGCGACATGCCCATAGCCGAATGAAGAGTGGTACGTAAGGCACATGCAATAGCTGGCAGATTAGAGTCCCAATTGCTCTGTCGGGGGTCTATATACGAACGAATCGCAGCCAAGATAGACCTATTGACCCGTTCGCTGGCATTCGCCTGCGGGGAATATACTGCGGTACGGTAATGTTTAATTCCGAAAGCATCAACCATCTTCGCAAATTCACAACTTATAAATTGGGAACCATTGTCGGACAGGATACTCTCTGGAACACCAAATACATAAAAAACATCGTCACGCAGAAAGTCTAAGATTGTTTGAGAAGTCGCTTTTTTCAAGGCTTTTAATAAAACGAATTTTGTCAATTGGTCGAGAATAATAGCTATTTGAGTGTTCCCATATCTGGAACGAGGATACGGACCAAGAAAATCGATGTATAGGTGCTGAAATGGTCTGTCAACACCAAACGATTTTCCCATTTCGGCTCGCAAGGTAGTATTGGGTGATTTGGTGGTCTTGCACACCTGACAATTTCCAATGAACTTCTTTACCTGGGTAGCCATGTTGGGCCAAAAGCACCGCTGACGCAACCTATAAAGGGTCTTCGCAATACCACCATGCGCCGCTCTAGGTGGACAATGAGCCAGAGAGATCAGCCGTTCTGTCAGCGCGCTAGGTATCCATAATTTCCAAACCAAATCATCTTGAATTGGATTGCCTGTGCAATGTCTGACCTTCTTATACACGAAATTGTTCGAGATTTGAAGGTCAGGTAGCTGATTTTCATTATTTCCGACGTGCTCAATGATCTTTTGGTACTCCTCCGATTTAAAGCTCGGATCACCAAGATCCACGTGAAGAACGTCGGTGGGATCCATTGATATTGAAAACCCCGGTTCCAAAGAGTCCACCTCGTGCACTCGTGAAAGCGCATCGGGTACAACGGTTCAGGGTACCCTTACGGTGGGGTCCTGTATCTTGGTGAGGCACGGAGTTCAAGCACATAAATTGCCGGATCTGTGTGCCCCAGACCTTGCAACAGTACGAGTAGGATCAGGTGCGGGAAGTTTTGTCATAGCATCTGCATACCTGCCGTATGATTCTCCAGAACCTCCTCCGACAAGAGAGTTAGAGTCTTTGGTGAATGCATGCAGGAACAGGAACGAGGATCTAATAATTGGTTGTGATGCCAATGCACATAATACAGTGTGGGGCAGCACCAACGATAATTACAGAGGAGAAGCCTTATTCGAATTTGTATCATGCAAGGATCTAGCTATCTTAAACCGGGGAACAGAGCCAACCTTCGTCGATGTGAGACGAATGGAAGTGATCGATGTTACCCTGTGCAGTAGCCAGATAATTGAAAGAATATCAAATTGGAGGGTAATGGATCAGGCTACATTGTCGGATCACAGAGCCATTTCATTTGATGTTCGCTATGGATCTAAAAGGAAAAAAGATCGGAAATACATCAGAATTCCGAAGAACACAGATAGGATAAAATACCTTGAAGTGTTGGAGGAAAAACTGAATGTAATGACATTCGGAATACCGAAAAACACTTGGCATGTAGAATCACAGTTGAAGCATCTGCAATCAGCTGTTGAAGTTGCGTACCGAGTGGCTTGTACACCTACTTTAGTGGAAAAACAAGATCCTGCGCCTTGGTGGTGCCGGGAACTTGAAAAGCTAAAAAAGGCTGCGAGGAAGGCCTTCAATCACGCCATGAGGAGGGGAGAACCCGAAGCATGGGATGAATATAAGGCGAAAAAGAAAGAGCTAAACGTTACTCTGCGACGACGTAAAAGGGAGTCATGGAGGGACTTTTGCTCGAGTATGAGGAGTACATCTGAAGTCAGCAGACTACAAAAGATTGTCTCGAGAGATCCAGTTTCTAAGATCGGACTCATTCGTAATAGAGCGGGGGAGATGGTGGAAACACTGGATCACACAAATGAGGTCCTAATGGAGGTACACTTTCCAGGAAGCTATAAGTCAGCTCAGCCCTGGGCTCCAAGGAAACAAGGAGCGAACAGGATGGATAGGACGGAAGCAGAGCGGATCGTGACACCAAAAGCGGTCAAGGGTGCGATAGCAACATTCTCACCCTTCAAAACTGCGGGGCCGGATGGTATATTTCCAGGTCTAATGCAATGGGGTATAGACGTAATTGCACCAAGGCTCAGGAATATATACGTTGCATGCCTAGCAATAGGCTATATCCCGATAACATGGAGGGAAGCAAATGTGGTCTTCCTTCCAAAACCGGGAAAAAAGGACTACACCGAGGCAAAGTCATTCAGACCAGTCAGCCTAACATCCTTCCTGTTAAAAATAATGGAAAGGGTGATGGTGGACTATATGGAGAGTACTGCGCTTAAGATTTATCCTTTAAATAGTAGACAGCATGCATACAGGGTAGGTATGTCTACAGACACAGCGCTACACCAAGTAGTACGCGTTGCGGAGGAAGAGCTAAATACCGGGGGCATTGCGATGACCACTATAATGGACATTGAAGGTGCCTTCGATAAGATATGCTTTGAAAGTCTGAAACAAGCCTTGGAAAAACGTAGGGTTAACCCACTGGTAGTAAGATGGGTGGACAATATGTTGAATACGAGGGCGATTAATATTCAGACGGGAACCTCAAAACTCAGAGGAAGGGTTAGCAGAGGTTGCCCACAAGGAGGTGTTCTCTCACCTACACTGTGGAATATCACTGTGGACTCTCTTCTCGACAGACTCGAGGCGACGGGCATTCACACAGTGGGATATGCCGACGACATAGCAATAATGGCCAGAGGCAAATTCATGGACGTCACAGCAGATATCATGAGGAATGCACTCAGAGTGGTTGAGCGGTGGTGTCTGGAACAAGGGCTCTCCATTAATGCGGCGAAAACAGATCTAATAGTCTTCACTAGGAAGAGGAAAAATCTGGAATTTCGGCCCTTAACACTTTTCGGATCGGAACTAACAATGACTAAGAAGGTTAAGTATCTGGGAGTCTATCTAGATACTGGACTTACTTGGAATTACCATGTTGAGGAGAAGGTCCGGAAGGCAAAGAGGGTACTACATCAGTGCAAACGTGTATGTGGACAGAGGTGGGGACTCTCGCCTAGGTCAGCATACTGGATGTATACGATGATAACTAGACCCATTATCACGTACGCCTCGGTTGTATGGTGGGCGAAAGCCTCTCAGAAAACTGTGAGGAAGCACCTGGATAGGGTTCAGCGTTTAGCATGTATGGGAACTACAGGTGCAATACGTACAACCCCAACATGCGCATTGGAAGTCATCATGGGGATATTACCGCTAGACTTATTTATTAAGAAAACAGCGGCCCAAACGGCACTTCGCTTGCATCGAGATGCGAAATGGCACCATCGTGGTACGATCTATGGACATAGGAAGATCCTGGAACTTGTTAAAGACTAGATTAGGGAGCTAAACATGCCTATGGATCGAATAACAAGGGTGCGTATTATGGAAAGAAATCACAAAACTCGTATTGAGAACGGATTACTTCCAGAAAAAAGAAATGGTGAAATAGTGATTTTCACGGATGGATCCATGATGGATGGCGGGGCGGGGGCCGGTATCTATTCAGAAGAGCTGGAACTTGCCCGTCACATTAGCCTCGGGAAATACACTTCAGTATACCAGGCTGAGATGATTGCCTTGCTTTATGCGTTGGACTACTTGCTTGAGTGTCAGGTGGAAGGAAGAAATATCCTCATAGCACTGGACAATCAGGCGGTGATCAGATGCATGGAACAAACAAACATCACAACATCACTGGCACTGGAATGCGTACTTAAACTCAATAAGTGTTCATCTAAAAATGAAGTAACACTGCGTTGGGTACGAGGACACATAGGGATCGAAGGCAATGAAAAGGCGGACTCCCTTGCAAAACAGGGGTCAACTGAAAAGTTGCTGGGACCAGAACCATTCTCTTCAATTGGCAGAGGAATGGTTGAACAGCTTGTCCACAAATGGATCACGGCAGAACACCTGAGAAGGTGGTCAACCGTGGAACAATGTAGACAAGCTAAAATGGCAATAAAGTGGCCGACCTGCTCCACTCAAAGAAGAGTTCTAAGCATGAGTCGAGGAACATTGAAATGGGTGGTGGCTTTGTCTACAGGACATGGTAATTTCAAGTATCACTTAAGGAAAATGGGCCTTATAGAGGATGATACTTGTAGACTATGCCTGGAGGAATCTGAGACAGCGGCACATATACTGTGTCAATGCCCGGCATTGGCTGGCAGAAGAATGAGGATCTTGGGACATCAATGGGTCGAGACCCAGTCGATGAAACGGATCTCCCATAAACAGATGCTAGCGTTAACACTAGGAATTGAGCCCAGAGAAGAACTGTGGAGAAATCCAGAGAGTCTCTCTGAGTAAGATTTACAGTGGTAGAGAGACGAAAAGAGACCCGACAATGGTGGTCTGATTCGATTATCTCTCGAAATATATATATATACCCTTACGGTGTTCAATATCAAAAGTGTATCCCTGTAGTTTTAAACTCCAACGCGCTAATCTTCCGGTCGGCTCTTTCAGACTCATTAACCACTTCAAACTAGCGTGGTCAGTAATTACTTTGAACTTATGTCCCTCTATATACGGCCTAAATTTTTGGATTCCCTTTACCGCAGCCAAACACTCACGTTCAGTGACGGTGTAGTTCTTTTGAGCAGAATTAAGTTTCTGGGAGTAAAAATAAATTGGACGCTCAGCCCCGGTCTCATCCTCCTGACATAGAACACAACCGATGCCTGTTGCCGACGCATCGCAGAGTATTATAAATTCTTTGTTAAAATTAGGATTGACAAGGACGGGTGCTGACGTTAATTTCGATTTTATGACGTTAAAGGACTCAAGAGCTTTTTCGTTGAAATTAAATTTCACCCCTTTCTTCAATGTATCTGATATGGGTGTGGCTAGGGATGAGAAGTCTTGAACAAATCTCCTGTACCATCCTGCCATTCCGAGAAATCTTCGCACTTGGCGAGCAGTTTTTGGTACAGGAAATGTGTCAATAGCAGCAATTTTCGCCGGGTCTGCCTTTAGACATCCCTCTCCCACAATATACCCAAGATACTGAAGTTCTTTGTAGCAAAATTTCGACTTCTCAACATTGATCGTTAAGCCAGCCTCAGACAACCTTCTCGCAATTATCTTAAGAATTCGGATATGCTCCTCAAACGTACGCGATATGATGAGTAAATCATCAAGGTAAACAAATACTTGATCCTTCAATTCGTGCGGCACCACCTTGTCCATTAGCCTACACATGCGCTGAGGTGCGTTGCACAGGCCAAAGGGCATTACCTTATATTGGTATAATGGTCTACCGGGGACGGTAAATGCAGTCTTCTCCCTTGAGCTTTGCTCCAGAGGTATCTGCCAGAAGGCATCCTTCAGATCCACACCGGAAATATAGTGCGTATCTGAAAGCCGCCCGAGCAGCCCCTCTATATGCGGAAGTGGATAAGCATCCTTTTTGGTAACTTGGTTTACTTTCCGAGAGTCTAGGCATAGGCGATTTTTCCCCGGTTTCCGCACGAGCACGACTGGCGAGCTCCATGCACTAGAACTCTCTTCTATGATTCCCATCTCCAGCATTCGATCTAATTCCGCATACATGAGAGTTTGTACCGCCGGAGATACGGGATAATGACGCTGTTTGATAGGCGCCGCATCCCCGGTATCGATGGTGTGTTCACCCAATCCGGTTTTTCCCAGTCCAACACTAGAGAAAGAAGGAAACAAGCTAATCGCATTCCTAAGTTCGTGGGATTCTTCTGCTGATAAGGCGCGAGTTAAGTATCCATAGCAAAACATATTGAGAAAAAAGATAACATTATTTGTATTCAATGATATCTTTAGTCTCTAGTACAGTCTTGCACACAACGCTACAATGATAACATATGTAAAAGAGATAATATCGTTTGTATACAATGTTGGAATATTATCTCTTCTTCATTATCAAGCAAGACGATTGTACGCTTGGGTCTCCTTGTAGATAGATAAGAAAAGTATATAAATACGACTGTATGATGAATTTATCGATAGTCTTATTGTAACTACATAGTAGCCTTAAGCTCCTTTTAGAATTAGTAAAAAGTATTTCAATAATAAAGGACATAGTTCCAAATAAATATTGTTTAATTTTAAAAGTAAGAACCAAGTGTTTTAATTGGCGATCCTGCCAGGAGGTTAAATATACTTTTTAACTTCAATCGAGCGGACCTCGGGAACAAGTAGTGAAATCTAGTATAAACAGAACACTCGCGTTACCGGTTACAAGAATTACCTAGCATAGCAGGTACAAATATAGCTCCTTCGTACGAAGCAGCAAAGCAATTCAGTGAAAGTGTATATGTGGAAAAAAAAAAAAAAAAACACACAAATTCGACGACAACAGACACGAGTTCAAAATGGAACAACTCGCAGTATTAATGGCAAGATTAGAAGCTTTAGAAACCAGGTGCAACACAGTAACACAAACCCTAGAGCACACACGCACAGAGAATGCAAGGTTAGCAGCAATAATAACTAACCAAAATCAAATAAACACTAATTTAGAAACAAAACTAAATGAAGTAAAATCTGGATTAGGCATAGTACCAAACATACCTGTGCTAGAGGAAATAAGAACCACATATACAGATGGTAGTGAAATACAGTTAGACGCATTTAAAAGCCTACCTATTTTCAACGGCGATCAATCAAATTATCGGTCGTGGCGCGAAGAAGCATCCAGATTAATGGACAGCATTAAAAACCTCAAAACACACAGTAAGTACGCAGCAGCATTGACTATAGTGAAAAGTAAAATACAGGGAGCAGCCGCGAATGTGTTAACTAATTATAACACAATTTTTAATTTTGAGGCGATACGTAACAGATTAGATTATACGTACTCTAATCAAGAACCTCTATACGTGCTACAAGACATGATGAAAGCCATCACGCAAAAAAGAAGCACACTGTCTGAATACCACGACGAGATAAATAAAAATCTCAATTTAATAATATCAAAAATCACTATGTCAGGTGATCCGCCG
Organism: Cheilosia variabilis; assembly: GCA_951230905.1. Lineage (NCBI taxonomy): Eukaryota > Metazoa > Arthropoda > Insecta > Diptera > Syrphidae > Cheilosia > Cheilosia variabilis. The sequence goes on from OX579676.1 coordinate 48,685,766, forward strand.
AATATAATCGACAGACTAATTAAAAATGCTAACGACGACGCAGTTCGTATATTCATTGATGGTATGAGTGACAACTTTACAAGAGGATCATTATATTCAGCTACAATAAATGATCTAGAACACGCATTCGCAATTGCTCGCAGAATAGAACATGATAATGTGCACAGGCATTTACATCTCACTCAAGATAAGCACCACAAAAATATGCCACATGAACACAGAAACGAAAGAAGACCAAACTATTCGAGCCAAACAACGAATTATCAACCCCAGAAGCAATACGATAATATGCAGCAACACAATCAAGGACCACGCCTAAACCCTTCCAAGAGAAATGACGGACCACAGCCGATGGAGATAAACTCGAGACAAATTGTACATGCACAGCGACAAAATTGGAATCAATACAAACCCGATGTATATAATCCACCAGCGAAACGTGAACACAGCGGGAGTTTCAACACACACAACAGACCGCAACGATCTTATCAGCAGAACTTCAAGCAGCAGAGAGTAAATAACTCCCGACAACAACGCAGAGACGATGTCAGCAGTACATATGCAGAAGCAGATGAAACGGAATGTATGGTAAATAATAACATAAGAATAGATCATTTAAACTAGTAGACGGGTTGCCCTGCTTAAATTTAACTAGTACTATTTCTAAGAAAATTTATAAAATTCTTATTGATACTGGTGCAACCCATAATTACATTAATAGAAAATGCGATTCTAGCGAAAAAATTAAAATTAAACCTATAAAAATAAAAACAATGCATGGTTATTCTATGGTAGATACAAAGAAAGTAGTTAGGATATTAAAGAAAAATATAACATTTTTTGAATTAGAGGATATTCAGTCTTTTGATATGATATTAGGATATGAAGGACTTAAAGTTCTAAACGCGGAAATAAATTTCAGTAATATGACTCTAACTACCATAAGCAGTGTCGAATCTATTCAGAAAATTAATTACATAATTGGGGAAAATAATATTTATAAAGCAGACATAGATAGACTGATGAAGATTAATAACAGCATAGGACCGTTACCCTTTACAGATACTATAGAAGCAAGCATTAGGACGACCAATGATAATCCGGTTTATGTTAAACAATATCCATATCCCATAGCAGATAACGAATTCGTAAACAAAGAAATACAGAAACTCTTACATGACAATATAATAGAAAAAAGCCATAGTCCTTATAACAGTCCCATATGGACAGTACCTAAAAAAGGTTTGGACGAAAAAGGAAAACCAAAACGGCGCATGGTTGTTGATTTCCAAAAACTTAACGCTCACACTGTAACAGACAGATACCCCATTCCGGATGTCAACATGACAATTCAAAATTTAGGTAAAGCCAAGTACTTTACAACGTTAGATTTGGAGTCAGGTTTCCACCAAATTAAAATCAAAACAGATGATAAAGAAAAAACAGCTTTTGCTATAAATGGCGCAAAATATCATTTTAAACGAATGCCTTTCGGGCTCAAAAATGCACCAAGCATATTTCAGAGATGCGTGGACGACATTTTGAGAGACTTTGTAGGTAAATTCGTACACGTTTACATTGATGACGTATTGATATATTCTTCATCTGAGGAAGAACATATACAGCACATAAGTCAAGTATTCGACGTACTCAATAAAGCCACATTAAAAATATCTGATGAGAAAAGTAAGTTTTTTCAAGAAGAAGTAGAATACTTAGGTCACATAATCAGACATGGTAGAATCACTACGAACCCTGAGAAAATAGCAGCTATAGAAAATTTTCCAGTCCCACAAACGGTAAAGGATTTGAGAGGATTTTTAGGTCTTACAGGTTACTATCGTAAGTTTATAAAAGGATACGCAAGCATAGCCAAGCCCCTGACATTATATTTACGAGGAGATAACGGTAAAGTAAACAAAAAACAAAGTAAAAATATTAAGTTAAATCTGAATGATTCAGCATTAGAAGCGATTAGAATTTTAAAAAATTATTTGAAAGAACAAGTCGAACTTTTTCAACCGGATTATAGTAAACCATTCGAGCTTACTACAGATGCATCCAACATAGCTATTGGAGCCGTACTAAGTCAGAATAAGCAACCTATACACTTCTTGTCAAGAACACTGAGTAAGACAGAAGAGAACTATAGCACAAACGAGAAAGAGCTATTAGCGATCATATGGTCCTTACAAAAACTCAGAAACTACATATATGGTATAGCAGACTTAACCATATATACCGATCACCAGAGCCTTATATATTCGGTATCAGAAAAAAATCCCAACACAAAGCTGAAACGTTGGAAGGGAATCATTGAAGACTTTGGAGCAAAATTAGTTTATAAACCAGGAAACCTAAATCTTGTAGCTGACGCATTATCACGTCAACGCATAAATACTTCTACCATAGAAACAGCACATTCAGCTGAAAGTTCTTCTAATGATATAATAAAAACTGTGAATCAGCCTTTTAATGCATACACTGCACAGTTCGAACTTATTGAAGATATAACAAATAATATCGAAACACAAATCTATTTTGGTAACAAAATAAGACTCATAATAAAGTTTAAGGACAAAGACTCTTTACTAAGGCAGATGAAAGAAGCTATACAACCCCAAAAGATTGTAGCTTTGCATACGAAATTTGAAAACATATACAAATATGGTGAAAACATAAAAAAAGAATTCCCACTAGTAAGATTTATATTCACACCAAGAAAACTTCAAGACGTGACAAATTTGGAGGAACAACTAAAACTTGTAAGGGTAACTCACGAAAGAGCACACCGAGGGTTACGTAACAATATACAAGAAATCTCAGAGAAATATTACTGGCCCGATCTAAATAAACAAGCAAAGAGTTTCAACAAAAAATGCATAGCATGTCTATTTGGAAAATATGAAAGAAAACCTATCAGAGAACCCCTGAATAATTCAGAAATACCAACACATGTGGGAACACACATTCATATGGACATATACTTCAACGACAAGTATACTTTCCTTGTAACAGTAGATAAGTATTCTAAATATACAATCCTTCGGGAAATCGAAACTCGAAACAGACTGTACGACGTTATGGAAGAGGTCTTATCTAATTATTTCCCAAAATGTGAACGACTCATGACAGATAACGAGAAGGGATTCAAAACAGAAATGGTGAACCAAATGTGTTTGAAATACAACATAACTAAAGTAGAAACTCCAGTATACAGATCGACAGCGAACGGTCAGGTAGAACGTGTAAACGGTACAATAACTGAACTGTCTAGAATATTCACAATTCAGAATAAAACAAGACTTATCGAAGAAATATTTAGAACAGTGCGTGAATTAAATAATTCCATACACTCAGTTACCGGTTTGAAACCTAGAGACATTTTCTTTAATCAAAATAAATATAGCAATAGTGAAATTATAATAAATAAACTAAACTCAGCATCCAAAAAAGTGATCGAACGTCTAAATAAAGGAACTCGACACAGAGAATATAAAAAAGGAGATAAGATAATGGTAAGAATCACAGGTCTTAGAAAGAAATCTAACGCCAGATACATAACAAGAATAGTAGAAGAAGATAAAGGAGACACTGTAATCTCTAAAGAGGGAATAAAAATTCACAAGGATAACATAAAGAATTATCATTTTTTAGATGACGAAAATATTAATATTCCTAACATTACTAGGAATTGTACAGAGTCAAGAAGGGCAAGGAAACGTTCAAATAACTGAGTTACTAAACAAGAAGTTTATACTTACGCAAACAGATGACGTGTATTTATTCAAAGAACAAACTTATTTGTTACATGCCACCAACCTGACTTCGATATTTCAACCTTACGTAAATATCGTAACTAGTAACTATCAACCTACACAAGAAGAAAAAATTTGGTTAAGTAAAATTAAGAATTTAGCAGACCAATTACAAGAACATACTAGGCATACTAGATCAATTAACTTTTTAGGAACAGCTTTCAAATATGTGTTTGGTAATCCTGACCATTATGACTTAGTTAACATAGAAACGAGTATAAATAATCTCATAGAAAACAATAATAAACAAAAAACTATAAATTCTAGATTCGAACAAATTTTGCAACAATTCGAAGGTCAGAGCCTTAAAGAACATTTAGTAATAGAACAAGTGTACGAACAATTATTATTATTGACCAGAACAATTAATGCAGCAAAAAATAATGAATATTTATCAGAAAGCCTAGACTTAGATGACATTAAAAATATTATTCAACATGAAATAATTCAAGTACCCATAATAAATATACTTGAGTACTCTAAAATATTATTAGCTAGAACTGATGAATTCTTCATCACAATATATAAATATCCAGTTCTAATTAAATCATGTAAATTGTATAAAGTAACACCCTTAAATTCAAAACATGGAAAAATCATTACAGATAAAACAATTGCCTTATGTAACCAAACTTATTTAAGAACAAGAAATTGTCAAAATCATCTAAGTAAAAACATTTGTGAAATTAACTTTGAAGAAGAAAATTGTCTTATTCCACTTTTAAAGAATATAACTTCAAAATGCAACATTAAACAAGAATACGATTACGACTTAGAAATTGAATCCGGTGTTATGTTATTAAGCGGTAAGCATAAGCTAAATAATCAAACAATTAATGGTATAAACTTAGTTACTTATGAAAATACTATAAATCTAGATGATAAAATATACAAAAACATGCATAAGCAAATTAAAGAAGTTATATTAAGAAATCATAATTCAGAGTCTTACATCGACCAAATAATTAAAGAAGATACAATATACAAATTCGATAACATAGATACTTTAAAAAAACTAATTATTCCTTTTGAAGAAAAACCGATATTATCAACTATATACACAATTGTAACACTGATTGTTATTTTAGCATTTACGTACGTAATGATAAAAACTATACAATGTATAACAGATCGTCAAAAACAAAAAAAGATTGACGCATATAACAAAACTTATGAAAGAGAGATGTTAAAAATAGCGTCGAAAAATCGGGACGATTTCGTTTAACAAGGGGGGGAGTTAAGTATCCATAGCAAAACATATTGAGAAAAAAGATAACATTATTTGTATTCAATGATATCTTTAGTCTCTAGTACAGTCTTGCACACAACGCTACAATGATAACATATGTAAAAGAGATAATATCGTTTGTATACAATGTTGGAATATTATCTCTTCTTCATTATCAAGCAAGACGATTGTACGCTTGGGTCTCCTTGTAGATAGATAAGAAAAGTATATAAATACGACTGTATGATGAATTTATCGATAGTCTTATTGTAACTACATAGTAGCCTTAAGCTCCTTTTAGAATTAGTAAAAAGTATTTCAATAATAAAGGACATAGTTCCAAATAAATATTGTTTAATTTTAAAAGTAAGAACCAAGTGTTTTAATTCGCGCTCATTCGAAAGAACATCAGCATTTGAAGATTCAACCTTGAAAGTTATATCCGCGATGATTTCTGGAGCTAACCGAAATTTCTTCCAGAAGTCAATGCCTAGGTACAACTCCTGTCTCAGTGATGGTACTATAAAAAGATCAATGTTTCCGGTACGTTCCTTAAAAGAGACTTTTGCCGTTATCATGCCAACGATGGCCTGATTTTCACCGCCAGCAGTTGTGACGCTAGATGAGAAGTTTTTGAAAGGAATGTCGTTATCTCGCAAGTATTCAAGAGCTCCCATGCCCAGGCAACTAATGCAAGCGCCGCTATCAAGTAAACCGAGCCAATTCTTATCAAATATCTTGACAGGTACATAAGGACGAGGGTCATCTGATGCATTAGTCAGGGTAGTCGAAGCTATTGACCGGTGATGTTTTTTCTTTTCTTTGAATCGATTTCTAAGTTTGAGTATCTTTTTAGATGGTAGGTTACTCGCAAATATTCTCTTCCTTACATCATAGTACTCGATTTGGCGTTCGTGCAGAGATTTTCTTGGCAGACTGAACTTTAAGTTAAGAGTTTCTGTAGGTTGAATATTTGGAGTTGGCAAGTCTGAGAGTCGTCTGAGCAGGGTAATTTTTGGTTTGGCATTCATTAAGTTATCTATTGCTCCGGGTTCGCCAGTCTTGAGCAATTCTCCCCGGTTTGAGGATTGCTCCTTAAGCGGTTTCCCGAACAATTAATACAATTGGGGGTTGTGGTATTCTCACGCCCACATTTGAAACAGAATAATAGACGTCTCGGATCAGGGCAATCATAAAAGGTATGGCCAATTAACTTACAATTCCAACATACAAGTCTCGTGGATTCTCTGCGGTGATAATCTACCGCGTCAACTTGGGCCTGTATAGAAGCTGATGGCTGTTCATCAGAAGTTTCTAGCTCACTTATGTTACGCCTGACTGCCGGAACAGCCGGTTGGAATCTATTTCTGGGTATTTCATGTCCATTGAGGTATTTTTCAATAGTCCTGCACACGTACACTATTTCAGGAATACTGTGCGTACTAAAAGTTATGAGCAGCTCGCCGATTCGACGTCGAACATTCTGCTTGATTAGTTCAATAATTTCTCTGTTCGGTTTAGGAGCGCGTAACTTGGAATTAAGCTGAATTATGTCGGAATAAAATTCATCGAAACTTTCGTTCGGCAATTGCTTGCGATCGGACATTTTCCGGGACAGCTCAGTGTCTGTTTCCAGGCTACGGTACTGCTCAACTAAAGCAGTACGAAGTGTTGTCCAGGTAGCTGATGGATTGCTTTTGAGAAACATCCAGAACCACACTTCGACTTGCCCGGAAACGAAATGGTGGAAGTTGAGTACAATATCACTCCAAGAGACATTGTAACTCTCCTTCACTCTTCCCAGACATAACAAAAAATCGTTAACCGACATTTTTTTATTATCAAATTGTATTCCCCATTTATGATAACTAGGAAATCTAGCTGACGCATTCGATGTGGAGGGAGAATGCATATTGACATCTGGCCGATGAGTTGCATCATTCAAGCTCAGATTACCCAGTTGTGAAAGAAAATTGTCCACATTAGAGCTTCGTGCCCTGTTACCGAAATGCACCGCAGGTTCAGTGCTTGAATTTACTGCCGGGAGCGGAATTGTAGCCGCTGATCTACCACCGTTCTCTGGTCGTTGTTCAGTGACACACTCAACATGTGGTGTTGGGGCATTTGATAATCCCGACTCTAAAGGGGCCTGGGTAGGAGGTGTTGGAGCCATGTTATGTAAAGATTCCCTTATTATGGCTGATACTTCTTGTTGAAGAGCTAATCGATGTTTCTCGAGCTCTTCTCGAAAAAAACGTAAATTATCAGTACGCTGTAAACCAACGGAGGCCGTTACCATTTCCTGAACGTAAAGTTCAAACTGTTCGCCATCGCTAGAGCCTGTATTTGAAACATTCAAGTTCCCGCGACTGGTATTTGCCTGTGTTTCCACAGGAGCCTGCCTTTCAACGCTGGCCGGTGCCACAACATTCCTTGTACCGGAAAGTTCTGCTCGATCATTGGCGTTAGGAGTTTCTGCAACATTATTGGAAGCTTCTATTGAAGTATTTGAACCGATGTTTCCTGTCACAGCGTTAGAACAAGCTTGCTCAAGATTGGAAATGGAAGCATCTGGCTCAGCTGCGTTACTGGCAATCAATGACATATTGTTAGCAAAGGAATTTCGTCTACTTTGACTATTAGTACGTAAGTTGTACGAACTAAACCTTTTAGTTGGACGACCACGTCCCGACATTCTTAATAGGATATGATTAGTTAAAATTTTGTCTGTGCAAAAAAAAAAATTTAAATGCACAAGAAAAAAGATATTTTATAAAATAGGCTTATAAAATTCAACGTATTCAGATTAATTAACTCTTTATATTTTTTTTTTCTTCCGGTTTCTATAAATCTGATGAAACTAAAAATGCTTTAATCAACTTTGTACTAAAATTATTTTGGATGTGATATCGTGAGGTAAAGGATTGTAACTAACAGCAGCTTAAATTACAGTGCAATCTTTCTAATGAAAGAAATGCAAAAAAAAAGTTTTGAATGAAAAGGCATGTACTATTATGTTTACATACTTATATAAAGCACGTCTGATATAACTCTGATCTATTAGATAGTTCTATCAAAAGACAAACCATTTCAAATAATTCGAGTAAGAAGTGAAACAGCGATGCAGCAGACGTAAGTTTGGTAACAATGACCTGGCTTACCGGTCATCACAGTAGAGCTTCGTTTTTTTTTTTTTTTTTTTTTTTTTAAATATTCGAACAAAAAAAAATGATCTTGTAAAAAAAAAATAAAAATTCTTAATTACCGATATCCATTAACATCGGTAGCGAACATCACCGTCGCCACGAAGGTATATCTTTGTGTCTTCCGACTACTCTTTATGGTGAACATTTCGTACTTCGTTTGGCCATAATATAGTTGGCATTTCAAACTGACTGATGTAAAATCATTTAGCGATAGACGTATTCCTGATAATACTTTATCAAAATACCAGACTAAAATTTTAACGATTCAGTCAATTTAAAGCCGAATGTCAAGAAAATGAGCATTATCGTTTGTGTGATCTCATAGGCAACAGTCGAATCAGTAGAAAATTACTCCAATTCCGGTCCCAGATAATCACAAACTTTACTCTTTGGAAACGAATTTCTGTATCTCAAACGCAGCAACAGACGTAAGCTTGGAAGCAAATTCCTAGCTAACCGGACAACGTTAAGAAAACAAATCTTCTGGTACAATTCCATAGGCCTAAAATTACACTTAAACAGGTGAACGTATAAAATATGCTCCCACATGAGCTATCAAATAAAAAGCATAAATGAACGAATAGAAAACTATGCCAAAATAATCGAACTACTTCGGGCCCCACGTTGGGCGCCACCTGTAACGTTTCTCTCCTTTAGCTGTTGCGGAGTTTGAGCTGGAACCTTAAAATTACCCTGAAGAGAAGAAGTCACCAAAGATACACGTGAGAATGTATCATCCAACCACCCCGCAATTGGTCGCCAGAGTCAGCATTGGTGTAATCCAAACTAAAGGTGTGTCCTCTTTCTTTCATGCTTCCAACTCACCCTATCAAACCCTAATCTACCTTTATGACTGCATGTTACAGGGCCTGCGGGCCGTCCGGGCAGGAGTGTGAAAGGGGTGTCCCTTCCCTTTCCAGCTGTAGGCCTGCTAGCATAAAGCTCGTCCTAGCTCGTCGGATGGGTGGGATCTTGCTGCAGGAAAAGGGACAGTGTTACGTATTTTTTTTTTTTTTTTTTTTTTTCAGGCCTAATCAATGGTGTTATTCGACGGAAAAATATTGTTAACTACTAAGAAGTTGGACCCGAAATAGTTCGCTACTTTCTCTTTTGCCGCGCGTTTTATTTGGAGAGCATAGCTGTTGGTGCCTCCTGAGTATAACCCACCCCTAGCATTCGGCCAACAGAAATAATCTTCTGCCAGAATACTCCTTGGTCACTACATTCACTCAAATTGGTAGTAACCCCTAATGCCCTCTTATATCCAAGAACTGCTGTAGTTACATCCTTTTTGTCACTTCACATCCAACCGAATTAACCTACTCGTACATGTTATTTATCGTTACCGTTTGTAGTAGTTCTCAGCAATATCATATTGTTGCAAAAAAAAATCAAATAAAAAAAAAAAAACGAAAAAATAATAACTACACAGCAAAAAAATTTTTAATTTCAATAATAACAAATTTTATTTGAGAATTGCAAAATTCTTATTAAGCAATAAAAACTAAAATTAAAAAGTAACCTTCGAGTAGTGGTATGTTTTCCAATAATCGAGAAAAAAAAAATTTTTAATTCTATACCCATTAATATTCTGACGTGCCCAATTACTCATATGAAAATTATCAATAGGAAGACAAACTGAAAATGATATTGATACAAAGGAATCAAATCAAGATCAAAAAAAAAATAATAATATAAGGTATTAATGTATCCAGCGTACAAATTTGGTATTTCGTTGTATACAAGAATATATAAGAACTCAGATGCTGCTTGTGTTATTAATCTATTTTTATAAATTCAAAGGCATCTATGTAATGTATTTACTGAGTGTAAATAACTGATATGTAAACCCTACTAACGTTCAAATTAAATACATAATGAGATGCAATAATGTTTGCAAGGACTTACCCACGAAAAGAAAAAAAAACTCGATGATTCCGGTCGACTCTGTGCACAGCTTCTTGGAACGATCATTAATGATGGTATTTGATACTTTAGTACCTGTTATGTTAAATTTCCGAATAGAATTATTTTAATGTGAACGTTTGTATGAATGTGATTGTTTTTTTTTTTTTTCTTTTTTTTTTCTTTTAATTGTAGCGCCTAGATAATTTTATTTTCTTTGTTTTATTTTACATTAGATCTTGTATATTATAGTAAGTTAAACTGAAGGGAATTAACAAGGGGGGGATAAAAAAAAATGGGGAATGACATTCACAAACATAAACCAAAGATGATGAGTGGTCTTAGCGTTGTTGTTGCCTGCTGAGCTGTGGTCGCTGGTATGCCGGTAGAGCTCGTGTTGTCTTTGACGATATGGGTTGGCAGACGGAGTTGCTGTATGATGCTGTTTTACTTCGTGGTGAGTAAAACTCGGATTCGCAGGTGTAGGTTGGGCGTCCGTTTGATGGACGGTTGCTGCTGATGCGTCGGTCAGTCGCTTAGATATGACGATGCGTCAGATAGGCGGAAAAAAAATTGAAACGTTCATGCGATGGTGAATGTTTATGCTATCGCTGATAGTGTCGCTATAGGACAAGCTTAAGTTGGACGAGTTGGTCGAGTTCACACATGTGCTTTTGGTGGTGAATCGTGGTTCGGGACCCCAAGAGGTGGCAGACGGGACGCGTGGTGGATAAGTAGGATTTTTTTTTTTTTATACGGTGCCTCCTATGAAGATGTGACGATCGGGGGAACAAGAAATTTGTCGGGGAAGCGAGAGGTGTGATGAATTCAAATTCAGATCGAGTTATTGGCCGGAATTGATCATTGCTCTTTTGGGTGCCTCGGTCAATCGCTTTATGTTTATAACTAGTTTATATAGTTGCACTTTTTTTCCTTTTTTTTTTTTTTTTTTGGTATGCGAGGTATGCTGATCCCGGTTAATTTATTGTTCTACGCAGTATCGCAGAAACATTTACACACAGACACTTCAACTTTTGTCTAATTTTTGCAGAAAATTTCCACTTTTTAAGCTCACTTGCGATTTCTTTACGACAAAAAAAAAAATGTTTTTTTTTTTCTTTCACTCTCTCACTATTTATTGGTACTGTCCAAAATGTACCTAGTACAACTTTACAGGAAAACCCGCCAAACCACGTCTTAGAAATTCTCTATCCTTTCTGACCTTTCTCTTATAACACCAAGCACTCACTGACTTCCCAATCGCTGTTCCTTCGCTTTGACACCATTTACACATACCAAATCACGCGACCACAAGAACGCTTTGAAATCCGTTTTTTAAAGTACATAAAAGTGGTCTGATTTTCCCGACCAAGATCAGTGGACATTTGTATAGAGCATAGCACAGTGACGGTTCCGCTCCTCGTATGCTCTTGACCTATTTCTGCTCTATACCTGGAGCATATATTAATGTACCAAGCCACACCCTCAGGGGATATTTAGGAAGATAGGATCTGAAGTGGTTATTGGATAGGGCAAACAAGAAAAAAAAATACTGGGTTTTTGTAGATGATAAAAAGTGTCTAGTATAACACTTATGGTTCGCAGTGATAATACACGTCAGAATATTTTCCTATACCTAGTGCTGTTTTATAACCTACCAGAGAAAACAAAAAAAAATATGTATAAAAATAAATATGATGGACTTTTGTAAAGCCGCGTTTCCTACAAAATATGACGTCACCGTAACTAGCGCTCTCAGAGAAGTGTTGTTCTATCTTGGGATTTATCCCTTTTTGTGGGAATTTCGATGTCCGAAAAACCTTCTGTGTAGTAAAATCGCCGGTATTTCAGGAAGCTGACAAAAAACCATTCAAACTGTAAATTTGTGCCAAAATTTCATTAAGACATTTACATTTCGCCATGATTATCAACACACTGAATGTGATCATGTAAATCGACTTTTATCAAAATTTTCTAATACCAAGTACCAAAAAAAAAAATAGTCATAGTAATGTCAACAATGTGAATGTTAACTGCGATTTTTACATTAAAGGTTAATTTAGTGTGATTTTCATTCCGTGTACTTCAAATTTTGGTGGTTGGGTGTTGTATGAATACGCTAGGCATTGATTGGCATCAACTTGGCGATGCCCAGCTGTTGCAACTGTCGGATTGACTGACGAGTCTCAGAGGTCTTACATGCGCCCCTCAGAAAGATGACATACAGCGGACGAATTCACAAGATTAAATTAACGGTGTTGTCAACAGTCAATATGACAGATACCTTACTTGAGCTACTTCGACATATTTGGAGCTGAGGTCATTGAGGAGTTTTCAGCGCTAGTCAGGGTGCTGAAATAGAGATGGTGGCGGATGATCCCTTTATGGGCCAACGGCAGCTCTAATATCCTACGAACTCCTCAATAAAGCATATGAGCAATGTCCTAAGTACGACGTTAAAATCGTCTAAGGTAATCTGATCACTTTTTCAAGCGGATGAGTGCGAGAAACAAGCTAGGAGGTTAATTTTTGCTGTTGATTTTATTTCATCCTTTCGTAATTTGAGATACAAGTGATGAACTCCCCTAATTCTTTTCCTTTAAAATATATTTCTTGAACTTTCGCTCTTTATCTGCTTTTAAGCAATATAAAATTAAAAATTTCCGTTAAAAATGTTTCTTCTGAAGAGGAGTCCATCTTGTCTCGCTAAGGAAAACCACAGTTAGAAAAGCTTTTACTGTGCGCACCTTGTCGCATCTCGCACTGTTCCTCGTATTGCTTGCTGCCTCACATCTCGTATCGCCTCGCTTTCTTTCGCCACTGTACGCGCGACCTTAAAATTGTTCTCGCTCAAATTGAAAAACAGCTCACAAACTGGCAATTGTTATTTATCTGCGTAACTGTAACGAATTCCCGAACTCTGATAAATTGTTTGACTTCGGTGACATACCAATCTGATCTCGTACCATTGGTGTAGTCTATGAATACGTACACTCAAAAGTTTGCCCCTTACTTACAGAAGCTTAGTTAATAAAGAAATTTGATTCACGTAAAATCCAACTACCACGATTCCGAAGGCCACTATAGCCGTCGGCTATAAGTTATAGCTAATTCAGCGGTGCGGCGATTCGGACGAATCGTTGAGAGATATGCTATCCTTCATGATTTTTGAGTTAAGGAACCATGTGCGAACTATTGTAACTGAGTTGCTCAGCTAAATCGTGATCGTATTCAGGCGTGGTGGTACTACCCAAGACGTAGTTCTTGTCTATTTTGACGTTCATACCAACGACGGCATTGGGCATTGTGTCCATGTACCTTTTCGAGTAGATAGTTTGAAAAATAGTCTTTTGTAGCATTAAGGCTGCCGCTTATACCAAATCCACACTCAAATGAATGCTGCCAAATTGCAGGGTCCTAACATTCAACAACATTCAAACTCCCTTATCCGAGGTCTTCGGGTGCTCCGTAATCGCTTTATTTATATTGGTATAAATATCAATTTCTAAAAATGTGATTGCTATACCTCTATATGAAGATTTACTTGATAATGCACTGGCCCATACCTACATGCGTGTACATGACACATTTTTGTTTATATATTTTTTAGTAAAATTATATTTTGTGATTACCTTTCACTTTGCTTTAGGTACTCGTAAGACAGATTGGTCACTGCTCCACTTAAAGTATATTGTCCCTTGTTAGAAATTCACACATAAACATATAGCGACAACTATTTTTGATCACTCATTTCTGGCGACTCTTTAAATTTAACATCTAGAGCGAATTAAAAATCCCCCCGCGCGACATGATTTAAGCTTACACATCCCATCGTCTGCTCAGTGTTATGGCTTACATCCGGACAACAGAAAAACCTGTTCATTCCCCGCTCATTAGCGTTGCGATATTATTTGTTGAAGATTTATGTAAATACAGAATTAATGAACTCACACTCGAGGAAAATATTCTCTTATATTGGTAACTCAATTTACTTTAAGTCGGGCATTATAAATATTTGCACAACTCAAAGCTGGTCGAAGAGGTAACTGCAGGGCCGGCCTTAACGATCTAGGCGCCCCGGGCGAGTCATCCATTTGGCGCCCTTTTTATTTCATTATAATATAAAAAATAAAACGTATTTTCAATTGTGTACCATATCTAGTATTGAATCAATAGAAAGGCTCCTGTATTGTATGTCAATTAGTCTATCGATAGAGATAGGTATTCAAAATCAGTGAAGTTAAGCTGGCGCGCGCAGTGCCCTTAACACCTCGGCGCCCCGGTCGCTCACCCCTAAAGCCGGCACTGGGAAACTGGACAGGTGTCTAATAAAATGTTTGCATACTTATATTCAAAATTTTTGAATGGTTATTATCATTTGCAATCTATTTACACCGCATATTGATAGTATTTTGTCAGGAGGAGCACAATAACCGAGACAATAATACTACATGGCACCACAAGCAGAATTGTTGACGAAGGTGTTGTATACTGTGTGGTAGTAATTTATTTTACTCAAAATAAATGTTAAAATGGAAGCATATGCTACGTTACTTATGAATAAAAACTGATTTGGTTTAACACCAACTTTTGACATGCTCGAAGAGGTAAACTCAGATCGGTATGTATTAAAGTTTTAGATTTTTTTTTATAAGTAGGTAGTTAAGTAAAATTTTGTTTGTACATACATAATACATAAATTTACTGGTCAGGTTTGACAGGAATTCTGCAAGGCAAGTACATGTAAAGCGAAGTAAATGCTATGTTCGAATTTTCGAACTTACTTTAGCAAAGTAGATTTTTATTCATACCGATTCGAATCAATTGCTAGGGGCATTTTTTTTTTGCTACAACCTTTTACTCAAATGCTGGTTTATATTCATACAACTATCTGACAGTTAAAATCAAAAAGTGTAGCTGCCCCAACAAAATACTGTCAAGAACAAAAAACCACATTGTCCCATATCCGAAGATGGCACTCCAAGTAACCCCTGAAAATATTACGCTAGGAGTACCGTAAACTGACTCATGTTGACAATTAAGTAACATCTAAGACGAGATGAAAGGTATGATTCCCAAACTTCAGGTCAAAAGCAAGTAAATTTGATATATATACCACACGGTTACAAGTCCAATGTTAATCTTCTCATGCTTTGTAGAGGAACTCTAAACGCACTTATAACTCTCGTGGAAATAATTTAAAGAGTTCTCAGGGCAAAACAGAGACAACTGCGCGGCGTTTGACGATACCTCACACAAGCCTATCACACAACCCCATTGAAGAAAGGAAATGAGCAATTTATTATCCAGGTGGATGCGTGAGCTACTAAGATAGAACCTAAACTGAATAGGCAAGCGGGAATTAGTATAGGTATATAATATGAGGATTTCCACAAATTTTTGCCCTAATGCCAAGTCTAGTTGTAGATGAACTGCTGGAAAAATTAACCACCATTTGCAACAACTATTGTTAAAATCAAAAAGACAATAATGGACTTAACATCAACTCTGGAAATTAAAAAATATATTTTAAAGTAACTAATACCAATTAAGTTAGAGGTTTAACCTTATTCTAGCTGACACTATCGGTATGAGTTGCGTCATAATCGTCGGAATCGATGAGACTTGGAGCCCTCTCTCTTTCGGTTATAAAGGGTGATTTTTTAAGAGGTTTAGAACTATTTTTAAAAAAAAAAACACAAAAAATTCGAAAAAATGAATGAAATATTTATTTGAATCGATAGTTTGAACCTTGCAATTTAATGTTTAAAGATAATTTCATGCAAATGTTGACCGCGGCTGCGTCTCAGGTAGCCCATCCGCTGAGTCCAATTTTGGCATACTCTTTCACACATATCGGCCGGTATCTCACGAATGAATGCATGGATGTTGGCTTCCAGTGCGTCAATCGAAGCGGACTTGTCCCTATACACATTAGCCTTGGCATACCCCCACAAAAAATAATCTAATGGTGTCAAATCGCACGATCTAGGCGGCCAATTGACCGGCCCGAAACGTGAAATTAACTGTTCACCAAACTCGCCTCGCAATTGCGCCATTGTTTCGCGTGCTGTGTGGCATGTGGCACCGTCTTGTTGAAACCACATATCATGCAAGTCAAGAACTTCCATTTCGGGCAAAAAAAAGTTTGTTATCATCGCTCGGTAGCGTTCACCATTGACAGTGACGCTGCGATTCGCATCATCTTTGAAGAAATATGGCCCAATAATGCCGCCGGCCCATAAACCGCACCAAACAGTGGCTTTTTCGGGATGCATTGGTAGCTGTTGCAATGCTTCTGGCTGATCTTCACTCCAAATGCGGCAATTTTGCTTATTTACGTACCCATTCAACCAAAAATGAGCCTCATCGCTGAACACAATTTTTCGATAAAAAAGCGGATCCTCGGCCAGCTTTCCAAGAGCCCATTCACCAAAAATTCGGCGTTGTGGTAGGTCGGCTGGCTTTAGTTCTTGCACCAGCTGTATCTTAAAAGGCTTTACGCCCAAATCCTTCCGCAAAATTTTCCACGTAGTGCTGTAACAAAGGCCTAACTGCTGGGAACGGCGCCGAATCGACATTTCGCGGTCTTCTGTCACACTAGCTGATACGGCCGCAATATTTTCTTCACTACGCACAGTACGTAAACGTGTTGGTGGTTTAATGTCCAACAAAGTAAATTTGGTGCGAAATTTGGTCACAATCTTCCGAATAGACTGCTCAGAAGGTCGAGAATGCCGATCATAAAATGGAAGCAGCGCGCGATGAACATTTCGAACCGAGCACGAATTTTGATAGTAAAATTCAATAATTTGCAAGCGTTGTTCATTTGTAAGACGATCCATGGTTAAATTGCAAACCAAACTGAAGCTGTTTGACAGTGACACAAGGTACTAAACACACGTCAGCTGTCAAAACCAGTGTTGCCAAAACCAAACCAGCTAAAAAATCACCCTTTATATACTTTTTGTTAATCGCGAAAGTACAAACACGTAAAGCTAATTCCGGGTCGATCTTCGAAAGCAGACTGCTACGAGTTTGTTTTGGTTTAAATCAAACACTCGTAGTCTCTGTTGCGCATTTCTCTTCTATCTACCAACACATCGCACCTCTTAAAGCTCTATATCGAACCAATCTCTAGTATGGAAGGTAAACTCAAAGCTCACTGTTTTCGAATTCAACTTTAGCACTCTCTCCATACAATTTGATCTCCCCAAGCATCCTTTAGCTCCAAACCCCAGTTATAAGCTCTACATTTTCATCTTAGATTAAAGCTTTTAGCTCTAAGTCATATTTATAGCTTGAATGACGCTAAGTCACAACAAAAACGGGGAGCGAAAAAGCTCAACAGCCTTTCAAGACCCTTTATGTTTCAGACAAGGCCAAGGGACTTTTTAGGAATTAAAATCTACAAAGAATTAAGGCACGCATTGTAGGAATAACCTACAAAATCTAACAAACTTAGGAAATACCATAAACTCTTTTTAAGAGAAACCCTCAAAACGATTTTCTAACAGAAACTCCACCTCATACTCACCTATAATTGCAGTCTTTCTATAATCACAATTCATAAGATAATTGTAATCTTGCTGTGAAACTATTTCTTGTTTAAATAAATAAATAAAGCGTATCATGGCCCTTTCCAAGGTCATTGCACTCGTACCTACATTGCCAGACGTGTTCTCCACAAAAATAAAGGGAGTTATTGACCGTTTTATTAAATTCGCCTTATCACTGGCTAAATTTGGAATAATTAATTTCATTCTGACATTCGCAAATTCACAAAACCAGTTCAATTAACACCTTCCATAAGACTTTGCTTAATTACGTATTAATATGGGCAGGAATTTCGTTGTCTTTATAATTGAGGACACTCCTGGTCGGAGGATTTGTATTACCACTAGAGTGAACAAGTGGGGATTTCAGAATAGTAAATTATAATTGAACATTATTTACGGCAGAAAATTGAATCTGACATATACCTGCATAAACGTCAACAAACCAAGGAGCTATACGCAAGTGGAAAGCACTTAATTTATTGTTATTGAGTATCTTATCAAATACATTTGACAGGATCAAATGGGTCTGATAATTTATGGAGATAATGAAGTGAATTATGTATTCAATATAATAATCAACTGGGAATGGACGTATCAAATGAAATCTCCTACAACAAGCGTGTAAGTCGGCTCGGATATATATAACGGTGAATTGAATTATACGCTTTCAATCTAAATGTGTATAGGGTGGCAGTGCGTTCGGTAAGTGCGAAGCAGAAAATTATTTTGGCCACACAACGCCCATACTCATCACGCGGCGTATGAACTGATGGACTAAGATAATTTTTAAAGGTGTTTAATTAAGAAACATGGCCGTCACCATATCTTTAAGCCCGCAACCAAATTAATTATGCTACGAGTACATAAGGCACTCCTTCATAGGCTGTATTGCAACGTAGATTCTCACTAGTACCTGGTTGTAGCCGAGATATGAGGCCGCCAGAAGCTTTGACGAACAAGTGTACCTCATACTGAGACCACCAACTCCGGCGGATTTCCCGTTACTTAGCCTACAAGCTATATTTTTATTGAGTGTTCACGTTTGGTGCGCTAGTATTCTTACATAGAAAATCGTATTGACAAATGTTACGAAACTTCAAAAATTCTGCTCACCAACACACTCCCAGGAGATATGAGACACTTCCGCTGTGGGCAAAGTTGCTGGCAGAGTTCATAGAATTTTATCCGTTTAATTTGAAATTGTTCATTACGTGTGGATAATATTTTTTTTTAGGAATAAGTGCACATTTGCTTAAAATGTTCATGAAAAACTAACAATGTAGATTGGTTGAGGGAAAATGAAAACATTTTGAGCAAATTTTATTCATTATTTAAGAAAAATTTACACACGAAATCGAAGTTAATGATATCCAAAAGCGGAAAATACACAACCATGTTTGTCACAATATGTTTCTAGTATATAGAACATCAACTTTAGATAGTTTTACTAACCAAAGAAATCAAGTTATTCGCCTTTTAACAATTTATAATAACTAACCAATGGCGTTCAGTAATGAAAAAATGTGATATTCCCGAACTCTTTCACATTTCCCCACGGTTGCCGATGTTGGCAGCATTTATTTTTGCATTATTTGTATTTTTTTGCATGTCACACGGATTCTTTTTTGACATAACACCGATAGGAAAACAAAATGGCGAATTTGAAAAAAAAACTGAGGGGGCCAGCGGCAAGAGGATTGTGAGCTGGGGGTCTAAGTATGGTTTGTCTATGACAGAAACACTTTCCCAATATTTAAGGACCCGCGTCCTCAAAGTTATTTTTAAGATTTTTAGTCCGAAGCAACTCCTCCATATTTTCAAAGCGCCAGGTTAGACAAGTGCTCTAATATTATTTCCATGCATGGATTTCAATCACAAAACCTTCACTTAGTGGGACTATTTTATTTTTATTTTATTATTTTCAGTATTTTTCAGTATTATTTCGTCATACAATTTTACAAAACAATTGAGCTTGGCTTTGCCGTCTGACAGATTAACAATTATAATTCAGTTATGTATAACTTTGGTTGTAAAGATAGGCTACTGCTAATATTTAAAAAAGGAAAAGGATACTCCATTTTAATATTCTCGACAGAATACAGAGACGAGGAGTCTGACTAATAGTAGATTCTACTTTTTTGATCTTGCTCGACACTTATTACAAGACATTGGTTCCATGGATATTGTATCTGATGCTATGACGCCTAAGCTTTAGCTGTGCAAAACTCGAGCAACATTTGTAGTTTTCTTTGCGATCAAAACTAGCTTCAGCCACGCAGTATAAACTGAATCTGGATTGGGTGTAGTCGAATCTTCATGGACGGATCCAAAACTATTCAAGAGGCCGGTGGTAGAGGTGTGGCAGTGGCTTTTTTGAAATCGACAACACTTTACTACTATTTAGACAAAGATGACTCTATTTTTTAAGCACAGATCTTTCCATGGTGTAGTAATAGCTGTCAACTCTATTATTAAGAAGAAGTGGCGTGGCCAAGTGAATCTGCTTTGATTGTCTGGTTGCACTTAAAGCCTTCCTTCACACTGTAAGCCGTCCGAAAATAGATGGTTATTGCACAATCTCTTTATTCGCTCTTTATTCTCTAATTCGGTCTCAATACTAAGCCCTTTGATTTTTGTATAAGTTCTTCACCGTTGAAATGCATTCTTGGCTTTCTCCGAAAGTCTAGGATAAGCACACTCTTGAACTCGCTGTCACGACGGGACGGGACTACTGTCTTTCATCGTCTCGTTAAAGTTACTCGTCAGTTCTGTTATCTGTCTGAATTTCGGGCATTGTAGCCGTTTAAGAGGCTGTAGATGTATAGGTAGTCCGTAGAACTTCAAAATTCCCAACAAATATGTTTCTATTGCCATTTTCAAATGTTCTAGCTTCCTATGCCCTCGATTCTTCTTACTTCATTCATATAGTTGCATCTCCTTATGTAACATTGATCGCAACCGTTCGACTTGTTATTATTGCTGAGTCATATTGTAACCCGTCCAGATAAGCCGTCTTCCTTCTTCACGGCTGCAGTGTCAACATGATACTGCGATCCGAATTACCGGGCTGACATTGATATACTGAAGAAAGGACTCTCCACTATTTTATTTTTTGTTATGAAAAAAGTATAGAGTTGTTTCGAAAGCGAAACACTTTCACCCGCCGGCTGCTTACAAAAGTTATTGACTCTAATTTCTCGTCCTTACTCTTCTGTCTTTGAGTTCAAGGGTTATCTAAATAAATTATTATTATTCCTTTTGACAGCTTGCCGTTTAAACATTGTTTTCCAAAGTTTTCACTTATTTATACAATCCATCTCCGCAATGAGAACGCAAATAAATACGTACAGTAGAAGACCACACTGATGCTGAAACAATTTAATATGACTGCTACACCAAATTACAAGCGACTCAAAAAAAAATAAGAACAAAATCAACTTCAATCCTCCTCATACTTTGGCTGATTGGTACGTATACAACAATTTATTCATTCAATTTGAAACGTGCGCCCGAACCCTGCGAGAATCGGATTCAAAGAAATAGCTCCACACCCATTGGCATTTTTGCAATGCTAACAGTTTACTCCGCACACAATGAACGACGACTGTATTGTATGCTTTCATCGAAAAGTAAATATCCTTTTATTATTTAGGTATTCAATGCACAGGGAACTTTCGACAATCGAAAATGTGACCTCCTATGGAAGTTCCTTCCGCAATTTGATCAACAACGACATAACACAACACAGAATATTTGTCCCGTCAAAATGGCCAACAATTTCCCCTGTTACAAGGTTCTGTTAACAATGCATCTGAATGGGACGACGAAGCCATTTCCCTATCTCGCTGCGTCTTCCAAATAATTTGACACCAAAAAGGGATTCATGCCGGACTCAGACTCACTTTATTTACAGCCACTTTCATCGCTGCAAAGACTCATTGACTTTGCAAGCAATAACAACAACAAAATTATATTAAAGTACCTAAGACCTGTTATTTGACGGCTTTGACAAAATATGTATTAACCACTCGTCATCAAAGCGGGAGGAACGGAGAATGCAAATATAAACAAATGGAATATCTAAACTAATCGGTCGGTCAATGAATCTGTTTGTGTCAAACGGAATTTGTTGTCAAAAGCTTTGTGTGGGTTTTTTTTTTCTTTACGTTTTGTCTGTCATACTTGTACTACTACTTAAGAGCGGACCACAAAGTCCAACTGGTACTTATGTAGGTACATACAGCAGCAGCAGCCTGATGAGTTACGGAATTCCACCTCCAGGTGGATGATCTGAAAGTATGCGTTAGGTACATGTTTACAAAATACAAAATAGTATTGTTAGCAGTTAATAAGTGTGTTAAAGTTCAGTGTTGTCAGATTGAAGTGCACAAGACAAGCAGCGCCGCCAAATGCCTGAAGTGTTGCTTCTGTTGTGCTAGGTTTAACGAAACCGAAAAATGCGACAACAGACCGTGGAAACAATAAGAACACAAAAATTCGATTTAGTCGATGGAGAGAAGGTTTAGAAATGAGGTTATTTAGATAGTTTTATCAAAACGTCATGCTTCAACTTTTTCCACAATATTTCTGATTGAATTCAAACAGAAATATCAATTTCAGCTCTCAATTTAATCTGACATAACTGCAATTATATCACAAATAGGGTGGTTCATTACAACCTCAGAGTCGAAAAATAAAGTCTCGTATTTGTTTAATATCTAGTGAGGTGCTCTTGGTTATAAAACAGAGGACAGAGGAAAAGCTTAAACAAAAATTACGTATCACATTTAGCGGGTCCATTGCATACTTTTAAGACGCAGTTTGTAGGGTAGTAACTTTTAGCTTTCTATAGTTCTAAATATGCTTCAAGTTATTAAATATCTTTTATTTTTTTACATCCTGCGTCTACTTTTCAAGCCCTAGTCGATGTCTGAGCCTCTGCTGATTAAGTACTCAGCAGCACATAGCCCCGTTTTTTCTTTTCTTTCCACGGATCGTTTAATGGCCTCATATAGGTATTGTCAAACGACCCTTGCAATTTCGAAGAAATTGATTTGGAAAATATTCAATGTCTGTAGGTACGAGGATACAAACAAAGGCTGTTTTGAATAATGAAAATTTTTGCACAACTAAACTAACTTTATGATAAATTCGCCTCTTGAAATCAGACAGTCAACCTAGACACACTGAAGATTATGATCTTTAGGAAGTGTGGTGGAAGGCAGTAAATAGTGGCTTTACAGAACAGAGAGAATTTTAGTAGCTATCTTTTAGGGTATTATACGACAAATCTTAAAATCTCGAAAAACACGGTTTTTATAACAAATCAAGACTTATGTGTGGAGATTTTTGCATCAATTTAGCAATCTATGGCAGCTGTCAGACTTAGCACGTCACCGTTGCCCCATAAAAAATGTAAATGCAAAATTTGTGCGAACATTTTTGAAAAAAAAATTGACATTGCAATGTTTGCCTGTCTTTGGATGCTGCACGTTTAGCCTGCTGGTACTATTGAGCCAGCAACCAAAATTGCGATACACGTTTTCACAAATTTGGGAACAAATTATTCTCCTTCGTCTACTTATCTGTGCTGTCGAATTGAGAAGTATCACTATTAGGAAAGCTTGCTAAAGGTCTAGCTCCGAAAGATTGTGGATGACAATTTTGTTTATATGAAATGAATAAAAACTAGCATTTTCTTTGAGTTAAAGGTTTTAGCAAAAGCCCTTAGCAATTGCTTTGAATAGGTATAAATAAAAACTTTCTTTGCTAAAGCTAGCTCGAAAATTCAAACATAGCATTTGATTCGATATACATGTAAATATTTGCCTAGCACAATTTGAATATTTAAATTTTTCTTGAGATTCTTGACTTTTGTAGAAAATCGAACAATGAAATCCAAAAAATTAAATCCAGCAATATGAGTGCAATTAATAGCTCCAATTGCACCTAGGAACATGATTTTTGTTTGCCATGTAGCTTGTTGGTGCTCGTTTCTTGTTCAGGTGCAGGGAATTGCATTCACATTTTCATCTAAAACAAATATTTGCGTGACACGAAATAATTGTTCCATTTTAAACGAACGTCATAGGTATTTTGTCAGTTTTCCTGTACAAACGAAAGGTATTTATGAATAAAACACCGAACATTTACAATACTTGAGTTGTTTTGTTGTTAAAAATATGCGTAAAAAATATTTAAGATAAAGGTCTGAGGGCCGTTTGCTCATACGAATCTTAACGATTTAAGTTCTACTTAAATACTTATAGGCTACTTTTTTTAGGGCATACATTGTCACATAAGAGTTGCCCTGAGTGAGCAAAAAAGCAGACTTGGATTTTCGTAACAATTGCTACGTTTTATGAATACCATGTCAAAAGTTGGTGTTAACTCAAATCAGTTTTTGTACATACGAAACGGCTTCGATTTTGACATTTCTTTTGAGGAAAAGAAATTGGTACGTTTTATTCATATCAATCTGAGTAAAAGGTAAGTGGTGCCGCTATTCGAACCTGTCAAAAGTTCCTCACATTTAGAATTTGTTCGAATAAAAGTGTTGAAAATATCGCTTTCAACGATGCAACACTCCTATATTACTTTATTCATCATTAGGTATTATTTTGCGAAACGTTTTTTCGAGCTAAAATGTTACAGATTTGTCAGTTGTGTAACTTTCTTCTTCCTTGGACTTTAAATTTTAGGAAATAGTTTATATTGGTAATTTATATGAAATGAAATTTAGACTACTTACTTTCATGTAAGTTAGGCGAAAATTAAATTCAAAAATATAGCCACGAAATTTTTGTGCAGACGGATGGACAGATTTGCGAGTTTTACTTTCTGTGTTTGTACCTCAATTGTTTTATGTCTCAAGATCGAAACTCTAAACGAAAATAAAATGCAATAAGTCATAATAGTCACTTTTAATGAAATGTTCCATACGTGATTGCCCCTACAAAATGGAAAAATAAAAATGATTTATGTAGGTATGCCACTCACACTGCGACGGTCTCAAGGTTCTATATTGAATAGGCGCCCAACCATTGCTGTCGTTTTTTTTTTTTTATTAAATTAATCTACAAGCCGCTTAAAGCTAACAGATATTTGAGGTATAAAAATGAATTAAAGAAAGTAAATATGCAAAAGCATTGCCTTAAATTTATCTCTAGATACACATAAGTCAGTATTACTGCAAGCTTCATTGAAAGATATAATTGCTCAAGATAAAGGTTCGTTACTCCCATATTTAGTTCGGTGCGCGTTTTGAAAAAGAAAATCTCTAGATCTTAGTAATCTAGCAGGTACAAAGATAGGTACCATTGAAAGAAGGGGTGGACATTTGATATTATAACTTAATATATCTCTTACAAACATTACGTCAGGAATAGTTCGCCTCGATTTTAATGATTTAATTCCAAGTAATTGGCATCTGGCTGAATATTCTGGGCGGAAATTCCAACGCATTTTGAAGAATATTAGTCTCGTAAAACGTTTTTGTATTCTTTCGATGCGATCGGAGTGAGTATTATACGCGGGATTCCAACTGACATCGGCATACTCAAGAAGCGATCTTACCAAGGAGAAATATAAAGATAAGAGGGCATATGGATCTTTAAAATCTTTACAGTTTCTGTTAATAAAACCGATGGCAGAATTCGCTTTCAAGACAATATAGTCAATATGATTTTTGAAACAAAATTTTGAGTCGAGAACAACGCCTAAATCTTTGATTTTATCAACCCTACAAAGTAGGTTAGAGTCAATGACGTAATCAAATTGCGAAATCGAGATCAATTTTGAGAAGGTTATCACATTACACTTCTTTATGTTAAGCTTTAAATCATTGAGGTTACACCATTCTGAAATAGAATTTAGATCTGACTGAACTAGGCGGCAGTCATCTATGCTTTTAATTTTTAGATACAGTTTTAGATCATCGGCGTATAATAGACATTGGTAGTGCTTGATAGCCAAAGTTATATCATTGATAAAAATTGTGAAAAGCAATGGACCTAAATGGCTGCCTTGGGGAACCCCAGATGTGCATTGAATCGATCTGGAGCAAATATTGCCTATGCGTACTTTTTGTGTTCTCCCAACAAGATAAAATCTTCGAGTAAAACCAAAAAGTTCAAGCTTTTTCAATAGTATTGCATGATTTACTGAATCAAAGGCTTTACTGAAGTCGGTATAAACTGTATCGACTTGATATTTGTTCTCAATAGCGTTGACAACATACGATGAGAAAAGTGCCAAGTTAGTGGTAGTAGACCTACCGGAAACGAAACCGTGTTGAGCAACTGATAAGAACTCTTTAGTGAGGAACTCAAGTTTGTTTGTGATAATGCTTTCGAAAACCTTAGGAATTGCGGATAACTTGCAAATTTCCCTATAGTTTTCGACATTATTTTTAGGTCCAGACTTTAGGATAGGAACAAGGAATGAAGTCTTCCATTCTTGAAGGAAGATACCCTCAGAAAGTGAATGGTTAAAAATATACAGCAAAGGGAAGCAGAGAGAGTTACAACAGTAACTAATAATTATAGTTGGGATGCCATCAGCCCCAGCAATAGGATTGCGTTTAAGCAACTTAAGCGCCAAAAGGACTTTATCATTGCATAACTGGAATGAGCCAATATCAACCTTACATGCTATATTGTCTATCGAGTTATTATTTAAACCTGATTTGGAGTAAACCGATTCAAAGAAGTTAGAGAACAATTCAAGATTAGAACCCAAATTAGAGGACCTACTATCCTTGAGAAACATTGCATCTGGAATTCCCACCGATTTCTTTTTAGAATTTATAAATGACCAGAATGATTTACTGTTATATTTGACGTTACTTTCAATATTCATGATGTAAACCTTGTAGAGAAATTTACTTAGAGTGGAGAATTCTTTGCGTAGTTTACTAAAAACGGAATAATCATATGAACTATTTGATTTCTTAAATTTATTAAAAGCTTTTCGCTTTACATTTTTTAAATTTGAGAGCTGTCTATTATACCAAGGGGGCTAGACAATTTATTTTTGGAAAAACAAGGAACAAATTTAGCAAAACCATCTTCTAAAATTTCAATGAAGCGTTTATACATGCCATCTAGCTTAAGATTCAAAAATTCATAATTCCAGTCAATACTACTGAACACAATATTAAGTTCGAAAAAATTAGCTTTCGGGAAGTTATAACATTTTTCCACAGTTCTCTTGGTTCTTATTGAATATGTATACAGATCAATTTCAATGAAAAGTTCTTTATGATTAATAGAGTCATTTAAAAGTGAAGAGGGAACATTTGTTACATTAACCTTAAACAGCAGATAAAAACAAGATCTAAGATTTTATGTAGTGAGTTCACGATATGATTAACTTGATTTAAATTGAGCGAGTAAAGAGAGTCAATAAAGAAGAATTCATAGTCTTTTTTCATATTATGGGGAGTCAATATTTTGTCGCTCTCTGACCAATTCCAAATTATATCAGTGAGATTAAAATCACCTAACACACAAATATTGTCTTGACTCGAGCATGCATTTGAAATAAAATCAATATTACTGAAATGCTTTTCATAAACATCTAGGCTACTATTTGGAGGCACATAACTAACGATAATGAAAATACAGTCACAATTATTCCACCACCACGTTCATTGGCACACTTACAGCGATCCACACGATATACTTTATATAAGCGGTGGTCAAATATTTCAGTCGAATATTTTTTTTTCCATACCGAAAATCATATAAAAAGACTAAATTAACGCTACACCACTTATTACCACCTCAAATGGATTCCAGTCAATAGCGCTACTATACCTTATTAAATCGTTTGCCATTAAAATGGCATTGACACCGGATGCCAGAAATGAGTTTTTTTATCTTTAATCAATGCTACCTGAGAAAATATACGCTCTGCCCTGGCACTTCTATGCGGAAAACATTAAATGGAGGCTACAAATATTTTTAAGAGGAGAAACATGGGAGTGTTCAAAGGCGTTTTTAATTTGAATACAGCAATAGTGCGTGTAGTACAATTACTACTAATAAGAAAAAAGCTGGAAATGGAATGGAATGTGATGTGAATTGTGAATGAGAACATAAAAAGTGATGCCATCTCTTCTGATTTTTTATGGGAAATGAAATGAATTGAATAAATGCAAAACGCAGAAAGGCAAGAAGACAACTGAGGAAAGCACAGCGCTCTTAGAAACGACAAAGAAAAAATAGCATAAGGCCGCGCTAGTCCTCTAGAGAATGTACGAATGTACGATCCATGTTTCCATAGTATGGTCACGCTAAGCAAACGCAATGGAAACCTTGACGCTAGGCGGGCGTCCTCTAGCTAGGACGACATATCATCTCTATACGCGTATGGCCGGATATTGCCCTTGATGATTATGAGTTGTTAATATATCGTGAGTCCTCTTATGCATCCTACACCCGATCCTAAAAATTGATAGACAAACAAATTAGCTCAGTCCAGTTCAGATTTGTATAGATACTGTCAAAGAGCATATAAAATCACTCTCAGTTGACGATTCGAGGCTTAAGGGCGATTTGCAACGTATTTAAGTATTTATTACCGACCTTCTGAAACAAGTTCTTTATGGGTAGTCTCTTTCATGTGCATCTTCTTCAGAATCAGACACAGAGGCAAGTTGTTGTAGTCTTAAAAATGTGAACACATCACAGCTGCACTGGACAATAAAATTGAAGTTGAACGCCCTGCCCTGTATGGCGCCTTGACTTAAACAAATTTTGTAACTTGAAGCGTTTAAATGTAGATATAACACAGGTCAATGTTTTTTATTGCTTCCTACTTGAACTGATCTGATCTGATGATAGAAGTTAACAAGAAAAATCTGTCCTACTGTGTATTTAATAATTAAATGCGATCGCATAAATTGTAAAACCCTTGGTGGTGCGTTTTCACAAAAGCATAAGCAAATCTTAGTATACCATAATTTTATATTCACTCGCACTCACATACCTCGATATAGACAGCTGTTTTATATCCTTTTAATTTTATTAAAACGTCCGTATAGTTGTTTATCCAATGAAAGGCACTAACAACAGTTTACCACATGCACTGTTTGTATTTTCGAGCATAATACTCAGGTCATATTATATTATTGTAATAGAAAGAAAACAACACCTAACGTATTCGCTTCCACACACTTTTGTTTACGTACATAGCTATCAAACTTTTAGGTTACGAAGAAAAACATTTTTTTTTAAATTTCCGCACAAATCACATAATTTTGCACAAGCCACCTACACACAACTGCTTGTTATTCTTCACTTGTCGCAATTGTATTAAGTTAACCGAGCTGCATTGCATCCAAAATAAACTTTCAACCTTGTGACCATTGGGAGTTGGGACGAAGCTAAATTCAAGAGAAACCAAGTAAATGACTTCACCGTTAAAGGAAATTACTAAATGTTGCGGTATTCTGAGGCCCGCACCCTCAAAGTCAAATGACATTAAGTTTCGTTATCTTATCAGTCAGGGACCGGTGGCATTCCCATCTGAAGGCGCGTAACTGAATTTGTTGGCGACAAACACGTACCGCCAGTCGAAGTTGCTTTCATCAACTACTACTTCGGACGCTACTGAAAGCGATCGGTTCATCGGATTCAGAAAAATGCACACAAATTTGGCGTCTAGCTCAATAGGCGGCGGCCTGTGGAAGAGCTGGTGGTGACTGATGACGATGAAGGGGGCGGGTGAAAGCTTTCTTTATTATTGTTTCGCAGTGTGGTATGGTTATAGGTTTGTATGGCCGTTTATCAGGTTGTTTATCGAATTTCCGATTCGATTAGAAATTATAGTGGTTTAGCGATATCGGGGTAGACACTTCTTTGTTTGTTATCGGTGTTGCTTAAAATACGTAATTTATGGCTAATGGGTTGTTTGTGTATACATTCAGGGAGTTCATTCAGGAGGGCAAGAATGCAAAGCATGACTAGTCTGCAATTAGGTCTTACAAGCTGTGATTAAGAGCACTGATATAAAGAGGGGCTTTTTATAGCTGGTTGGTGCTTTATTCCATTATCAGCAAGGCATTTTTTTTGATGTGTTCTTGTGAATCAGAGGTCTCGTACATACAATACCTACTCATGTGCAGTTTTTTTTACCTCTAATGGAACTTGGTTCAGAGTATAGTTCTTCCGCTCCGCCATTGTATGAAATTGGCTCTTTTCTTTCCTTTTCCATAAAAGATTATACCGACAGTTCAATGCCCTCTGTATGTAAGTGGAGCTCATATGGAATATTTGGCGACGTTTCAGAATTTCGTGGGCAAAGTCAATCTGTCATCGAGATGCACTGCTCAACATCACGAAAAATTACTACACAGCTAAAACATGGCGAAGGTTTGAGTACTTCTACTAAAGAAATAAAGTCGATTATTGTTTTATGTTGTTTTTTATTGAAAAAATGTATTTATTTTAAAATATGTATTTTTTATATACGCACTATATCCTCCTTAGTCTGTGTTTGTTTTCTTTTTTTACAATATTTTTTTTTTGTTCAATATATAAGTTGTCCGAAAAATTTATTCATTTATTCTTTTCTACTTTTCTTCTCAGCTAATAATACGCGTACTCTGATCTCGTCTCTCTACCATTTTCCAAGTTATTTTAAATACAAGAAAACAATTATTCCATTTGTTTTTCAATATATATTTATATATTAATTAATTATTACATGATAAAATAATATACCTAAATATTTGTTTTTTATATTTAATTTTTACAATATGCGAATATCCTTACTATTAATAATATTAATATATTTTTGTTTTCTTGTAGTTCTGCCGTTCATCATTAAAAATATTTAATGTTTCACTTAAATTTTAAATTTTATTGATTTCTTTATTACTTTATTCATTTTTTTCATTTAATGTTGTTCTTTTATTTTAATTGTTTATTTTCTTTGTATTTGGTATATGTTTTTGTTTCATTTGGGGGGATGGGAAAATGTTGCTTACATACTTTTTTGTTGTTTGTTGAATTTTATAAATATGTTTTTTCATGTTTTTGTTTGTTTATTATGAAATCACGTGGTGGTACAAGATACGAAGTGTATTATTAACTTTTTTATATATTTTCTTTTTCATTTTTAAATTAATTATTCTATTTTTTTTTACATTTATACAAATATTTCTTATATAAAAGAAACTAATATTTTTCACCAGTCAGTCGGAAGGCTTTATTCACTTTGATTTTATTTTGTGCACGTTAATTAATTTAAATAACTTACTCGCAGTATTAAAAAAAGGCGAAACTTTTTTTCTAAAATTTGTCAGAGGATTCCATTGGATTGAATAAATTATTGTTTGGAACTAGTTGGAAGTTGAAACAAGCGGAGACAATTTAAATTCAAAGAAAAGTGTGTATGAGCTACAAAAAAAAAAAAATATAGAGGTAATCCGTTGAAAACTGTTGCAAGAAGTAATAAGAATGACAGTTTCGGAACACCTGATCGTAAAGAACTAATATGCGAAAAACATTAGTTTAATCTAATTTTTGATTCTCTTTCCGCTGTCCTT
Source organism: Cheilosia variabilis (assembly GCA_951230905.1). NCBI lineage: Eukaryota > Metazoa > Arthropoda > Insecta > Diptera > Syrphidae > Cheilosia > Cheilosia variabilis. Next base: position 48,717,037 of record OX579676.1, read on the forward strand.
GCTAGTTGCTAATTTGTGGTTGTTGGGGGGTACATCTGAGATCCCTATGCCTATGAAATATTTGACTTTGTAGCGAATGTCGAAGGAAGCATCACTGGGTACTCGGCAATAATTAATGTGTGAGAACTGAATGAGAATATCTACAGAAAGTGATTCTGAATCAACATGGAAGTATACATGATATGCAAGAGTAAGGGGTGTGTGCCTAAATTAATTTTCATTTTCTTGTAAGGTCTTATTTACGATAGACGATAGTATGTAGAACCCTCTTTTATCACTTTTTGATTTTGCATAGCGCCATAATCACACAACATTTTTCTTTTATAGAATATAACTCCCCATACAAAATAATTTGTAATTGATTGAACAGTCATCGCCGTTTTAAAAAGTATACCAATTAATGTGTTTGATTTGATCGCAATTCATTTAACGTCTCACTATTGCCAACGAATGTTCTCTGTCTCGATAAGTGAACACTGTCACTCCACTTGACACAAAATTGGAAAGTAACCAACTTTATCCGATGAAAAGAGTTTTTCAATAAGGACAGGTCGATGTTGAGATGGAATAAAACGAGCTGTGTGTGAGAAATTTTCCCAATTCTTTTTTAATTTGAACGGTTCGTATATGGCATAATGTATGGATTATAGCATGACTCAAATGTCTGCCGCGGCTTCTCCCTTTGGTACGGATCCGAGCGGATACGATGTAGATGGCGGAAATGTTCATCAGAACAATGACGAATGGGACGCCCTAAATTCCGCACCGAACAGTAGGTTTTTGTGTTGCCACCGGGAGCGTGACCGTTGCGCGACTAAAGTTGGCACTTTTTTTTGAGAGCCTGACACCATTTTTTGCTATTTGGGCCGTTTTCTAGTTGGAGAAGGCGTTTCAAAATGTTTTCATAAGCTATTATTTCCAAATACAAAAATGTAGCGTAGTTGCCTTTCACAAGACTATTGTAGTGTTTAGCGAGCCAATGCTTGTTAAGTATCGTTAAGAAATTCTAAATTCAGCTTTTTTCTCATTTTTTTGCGGTTTTTAGAATTCTGCAGCGGTCACCCTGGCCACCGGTGAACCTCGTGTGGGTTACCATTGTCGTGGGTTCACGGATCAATATTTACAACAAAAAGGTGGGAAGCTATGGGTACCTATTCGGACTTGCTGCGCATTTATATTTTATTTTTTAAGCTGCCGATTAGGATTAGGAGTAGGGGACTTAACAGCATACTCTACATATACTCTCTACCTTAAAAGGCTTTCCAACGCTAATAGCTCAACTCTTTTTATTATAACAACTTGTTTCTTTGCTAAATCCATTTGAGACCTAAGGCCAAGCTTCACAAGATCGAGTCTTATTTCTCTTTCAAGGAGACGCGGTCTGTAGTGGTATGGAATATAAGACAGCTTTTTTCATATACAGGGTGTCCGCCGGGTAGGTCTAGGTATACTACTTTGTTCGTTTATAATTTTTGATTAAATGAAAGAGAATGGATCTTGTATTGATAAATGTTTTATTTAATGTCGGCAATTATGTATGGAATACAATATCAGGTAAATGTCCGCCTCTGTTAGTCTCACAAATGCGAGCCCTTTTGAGCACATTTTTCATTACATTCTCACACATTTCACGCGGTATTTCATTAATTTCATCACGAATATTTTGTTTGATTAGCTCAAGCGGTGGTTTGTTTGCATAAACTTTGCTTTTCAGATATCCCCACAAAAAGAAGTCCGGAGCAGTCAAATCAGGCGACCGTGGAGGCCAATCAACATCACCATTTCTTGAAATAACTTGTTGTGGAAAGAGGTCTCGCAGTAATTCCATTGTAATCCTGGCTGTATGCGATATGGCACCGTCTTGTTGATACCACATGTTAATCAAGCCCAAAGCATGAAGTTGTGGCGTTAAAAAGTTTTCAATCATAACGATATCGCTCCCCATTCACAGTTACAGTTACGCTGTTTAATTTTCAAAGAAGTAAGTTCCAATGATTCCTCCTGACCAAATTGCACACCAGACTGTAACTTTTATTGGATGCAAAGGTGCTTGGGCCTATCACGTACAGACCCTCTTTCTTCGAAATCATTCCTTACACGATAAATAGTGCGTTTTGTTGGCACGTTGTTTCTCCCAAAAATTTCACGTAACTTTGGCATCGTCACAGTAATCGATGATTGATTTTGATAAAATGTTTTAACGATTAAAACACGTTGGTTTATCGAATATTTTGCCATACTAAATTTGCCACGTGTCTACCTCACGACTGCCAAATATGAACTGTCAAGACTAATGTTTACCAAAATGGCGGCAAAACAAAGTAGTATACCTTCCCGGCGGACACCCTGTACATTCATTCATAAGAGGTTGGAAATGACTGTCGATTTTCTTGACTTATGTTGTTATCTGTGGAGCGAACCCCTGACCGCCCGCCAACTAACCCCTTAATCACAGTGAAGACAGTTTTAAAACAAGAAAGCGATTGGTTATGGAAATGGTACATAAATCATATTGCCGACGATTATCAGGCTGCCTATCAATTGCAAAACCTTTCAACGGATTTCACACCATTATTTCATCATAGCTATTTGTTTAACTTTTGTTTTGACAATTTTAATAATAGTTTTGTAAGGTGATCAATTTATTCCATTAAATTGTAACTTTTCGTTGGTAAATTTGAAGACAGTTTCAGCTTGAGCTCCATTTTCACTTCATATCTTAGGTTCCCTTCTTTCCATTGCTTAGCGTTTTTTGTTTTCTCTCATTTGAATGCTAATTGTGTGTGTTTACTTTTTTTTACAAATATACAACTAGCATAACTAAAAGTGTAAGATAATAACAAAATGTAATTGTAAAAAAATGCCCGTATAAAAGGAATTGTAAAAAATTTGGAATTTCTTTAACGAGAACTATTTGTGATAGATTTCCTCATAAATTTGTGTAAGATAATCTGATAACTATTAGAAAAGAAATAAACTAAATGAACTGTTAATAACTTATTGATAATGATCCCATTTGTCCTATGCATCGTCCTTCGTCGTCGAATGTTGCTAATGTCAGGCGGGATAGTTTATTGCACAATACACCGTTACCATTGTTTTGTATCGGATTTGGTTCTGAAATTGAAACAGAATATATGCATTTATCAACTGAGTGAATGTATATTTTACTAATTAAGTTATTACAATTTTGTGATACCCTATTGGGAACTTAGGTTGAAATATTTCAGGAAAATCATTCGGCATTTACGGCGCGGCGGTAACGTGAAGAACATTATATGGGGCACGGCTTTCAACTTAACAATAAGTTTAAGCTTCTGTCGGGTTTTGTTAGTCCAGTAAATATAAAATGGCGTGCATGCATTTTCTTAAGTACTATTTTTTGTAGTTATAGGTTTTGTGACATAAATTAGATTTTAGATGAAGACTAGAGACACAATTTGATCCAGAACTTAAGAAATTTGAGGTAGAAAAAACTGTTTGTAGCTCTCTTTGCAAACCTTTAAACAGTAAAAATACGTAATGAATATTCAGAATATAATAGCTCATCAATTGCTCCGATGTGGCTCTGCTTCTTGGGAAGTCTATCATATACACTACACCTTCTTTACTTCAAAAACAGAGACTCGGTAGACAAACCTAAATAATTGCGTCATTTTAATTAAGACTGGAATACGACAGAGTAAAAAACAAATAAACTTTCAGTCCGGATGGTAATAAGTACGGGGCACTGTCCATTAGGAACTCACTTAGGGAAACTTGGCTTTTTCTACAACAGCCACTGCACATGCTAACGATAGTGAAACTTTGTTTCTTTTTCCAAGTTGGTGTACGACTGGAGCCATAACTACACATCGCCGAAATTCATCGAATATATAATTCACACTGCCTTGCTGTTGAATGAAATAACAGCACTCTATTCATCACTTTACTGAGTATTCTGATCTGTATAAGACTTATAATTTGTTCCCAATTGAAAAAACAATTACACGCGTTTTCATGTTCAAGGTTAGAATGGCGCAGTATTTATTGGTAGCCCCAAAACGACTATAAAAGGAAAGTTTTCTTGAATTTATCGTTTTTCTTCCGATAGTATCTACACGTGCTCTTTATAATCCAAGGTTCAGAAAAAACGCCCACGCCACTTTAAAAAAAAGGACGTTTTTTAGAACGGTATGTATTAATTTTCAGCCAATTCTGGGGCCTTTATATCGCATTCGCATACCATCTTGCATCATATGATTGCACTATTTAAAACACTTTGAATTAACAGCTTTCTCCACTATTTTGCGAGCAAACAGGGTATTTTTAAAAAATCTTGAAGACTATTGATTGGGAATTGACAGCTTTACCGCCAACGTCATTACTAAATTGTTCCCAAACACATCATAATAGATTACGGAGCAGTGAAAGCGCGTACCGAGACGACATAGCTCTTTTCTATGCTGCCCTCAGCGCTATTAGCTTAGATCAGTAGAGCAACTCAATTTGACGAATGACTGGTTTAGGTATAATACAAAGTTTAAGGTTTTGAGTTTGTTCAACCTTTGAGGATATTATATCATTATATTAATACGGTAACATCAAAAGATTCCGTACACTTTTTTAGTATTTATTATGAAAGGATGAGAATGAAACTTATATCATTCGAAAATTACTGTGCCATAGATGTGCACAAACAAAAAATCGTATGTAAATGTCGCCATTAAGACTGGTAAAATTAAGTTGAGAATTCCCCATACAAAAGCTTATCAGTATGATGACATTACATTTTTCGCCGCCATGTTGTCATAGTAACGTATTCAAATATACATCATCTTAGATTAGATCCTTTTTTCGAAGGAATGCAATTTACCGACCCCTAAAAGTAAGCAACTGTATACCTAGTTTTAATTTAGGGGCATTATATCTGCGAGGTGTTAACTAACCCAGAGGTTCCCAGTTTTTTTCGGCCACGTAACCCTAAGTGATCAAACTTTTTTTGACGGAATATTGATATTAACAGGAAACATCGCTCCTTGAAGTGGGGTTTGGATATTTTAATGTTTGTCAAGAAAAGAAAGAATAAATGATATAAAAATAATTATTTTAAGTTTTACAAAACATTTATTGTACAACAAAAAATACGTTGTAACTTTTTAATGTGAAGAATGAAATTTTGTCACATATTTACTTAAAATATCCTTAAAATTAGGCTTAATGTCCAACAACTGAATGGGAAGGTCTGGAGCTGCGTCCAGTCTGTTTCTGTATTTTTTATTTTTTTGTGTAGGTGTAAGCCGAAACCCCAGCCTCGCATCGGTAAGTTGTTACAAATGGGAGGAGAACCATTGATTATGAATTTCGGTGCGACGCCACGGCACGATTTTTTTTTTTTTACGGAACCCCTTTGACCCTTCGATGGAACCCCAAGGTTCCGTGAAGCACCATTTGGGAAACGCTGAACCAACTTTTTCCGTTTCAATAATGTTACCATGAAAACTAACATTTTTTCGACATAAATTGTTTGCTCTATATGTTCATAGTGATGTAACTACTCAAATGCTAATTGAAAGTGTATTTTTTCAATATCTAGATGTCCCTTTTCGCTTATAAAAAGAACGACATAAATATCGAAAAATGTTGTACGTGTTTTAGTATTCTATGCATAATAAAATGTAGGGTCGATTTTCGACCACAAGCGAAACTAGTTAACATAATTAGAAATAAAGCGCATTCAATTTGTTCGTCAAAAGCTGTTAAGAAGGACTGTCGGAGCAGAACCTTTGTCACCAGCATCATTATCATCGTCCTCATCGTCGCCCTAACAAACATTATCGCACTCTTATACTCATACATCTTATTTTAGACATAGACAGAATTGTACATTTAAATCAGGCGCCTAAGTTAGACCATTAGCCATATCTTTTGTATTTTGCCAATTCGCCACATAATGCTTATGTATTCGTTTTTGAAAACCCTAATGGGAAAATATTGTCGTTTTTACTTTTCGCTGACATTTCCCAAATTCGTAAGTTTCGCTATCTCTCTTTGCCGCAATAAACAAAGTGCAATCTTTTCCACTCGATTGCTAAAATTCGCTAAATTCCATCGAAAAACACCGCATCCGTTTGCAATTGGTCAAGCTATCCGCATCACCCAGGATCGATATCTATTCCCATCTGAAGGTGAATTAGAAATCCCGAGGATAGCGATTGAAAAAGTATTGAAACCTTCAGGGACTATTCACATCAGCGCGAATCGCAAATAGGCGAACTTCGAGCAAATTATTGCTAAAACAAACTGCTATTTGTTTTACCACAAAAGTATTATATTTAATTAAAATCGAATATAAAAAAAAACCTGAGTCACAATTAATTTAAATAGTAAAATTTACAATTACTTACAATAATTTTCCCGCGAATTGAAAATGTTTGCCGCGAACTGTCACACTTTATTTACAAATTACATTCCACAAAATACAGTCGCCATCCACAAGCCCAAGCATGAAAAATTCGTTCGAACTTACCTTTGAATATAAGACGGATAGGTATGTATTTGCGGTTTTAAAGTTTTAATGTGAATGCAATGTCAGAAACTACGAATAATCGCTTTAAGAAAGAACATTGCCATCGACTTGCTACCAATATATAGGTGACGTCCATTATCTATAAGGGATCTACCTAACATACCCAATCAAATAGGATCGAACGTGGGATTTTAACGAAATCACATCACTTCCTCATCTAGTTAACTATCAAAGTCACTTGATTCTCCTTCTCTTAAATATGTATCGTCTTCATGTGCGGTTTTACCTTACCAATTTTTCCGACAATTGCCACTAAATTTACCTTCAAAACTTATTTATTCTACACGCTGTAAGCTGCGCCCTTAAAGGTCATTAATAGCTGAGAAAAAAAATGACTTTCGAAGAAGCTACGTGTTGTGACAACTAAATTATTTATTGGTACATCGAACAAGGTGTGGATCGGGAGCCTCTGCCACGCAACACCTACTCCTGAACTACTATATGTATCTTTTCCACATACCCACAATGAAAAGAAAATAAGTGCCTAATCAATAGCTCATTCTCTTGGCCTCACCATCGTACCTCTTTCCCAAAAAATCCCATCACCTTACGCATAAAAGTGAATCACTGCACAATAAAGATAATCAATTCCCTCAAATGTATGTAATTATGTCTTGACACGTTGTTTCAACAGATCCCTTACATCAGATACCAGCTCACCTTCAATTAAGTTTGCAATATTTACGATGACCCTTTGTTTGGGCGAAACTTCCAAAATCAATGTTAGTCCATTATCCGTTGATTCCTTTGTGAATACAAAAGGTTCTGTCTGCAAACACAAAAGATAACTAATTATCCCCAAAATGTTATTCTCTGCACAGTACTATTATTTACTCGAGAAACGTATGTACCTATATACACAAGCCATTCAGTTCTCAGATCCACCTCTGAAAGGTAGACTGTGCCATAAAACATTATTACGTTCTAATAATAAGCCAACAAATTTGTGCAAACCTCCTGGGGCATGGACATTACCTACCTTAAGATAACATTGTTACACAACCTGAACCCTGGCATTTCCATCTATCGAATTTATCCCTTTTGGGAACAATAAATTTTGCCTCTCTCTCTCTCTCTCTCTCTCTCTCTCTCTCTCTCTCTCTCTCTCTCTCTCTCTCTCTCTCTCTCTCTCTGGGAAAATCTGGGAAAAAGAATTACTTCGATTAAAATTAGTCAATAAATTCAAATTACAAGTAAGTATCCATAATGAAACCGTTTTTGTAGAGTCAAATAAAAACAGAGGAAGAACAAAATCCCAACCTCTGTCAATGTCACCTGAAAACTGATGGCGACTTAGTGTTACATAAATAAAATCCACCAGCTGTACCAGCAGCGCTGTCAGTGTTCCCACGGATGAGCCATATACAAGCGAATTAATTAAATTCACAACGAGGCTACCACCAGACAAAAAAAAAAACAAAAAAAAAAGGGGCAGGAAAGAGAAAGAGCAAAAAAAAAGTTAACATCCTTCGGAGGGTATTTCCCATGAATAGGAAATAATGACTTATGTCGGTAAGATGGGGGGTGGGGGGGGGCGACGACGGTATTTCAGCACCCACCAACATATTCTTATCCTATTAAGATCCTATGTTAGAATAATAATTACTTCCACTGAATTTGTTAATTCCTCCGGATATGTGTCGGAAGTTATAAATAAATGACATTGAAAGAGATTACGCCCCGCCATGGTGTTGGGTGCATTAATTACACTCGTTCCAAGAGCGCGTCGGTCGCAACGTCGAATGTCAGCCACACCGAACCACACATGATGTCACAATTCCCAGCCCATCCCCACGTGGAGGCCGAATAAAAGGATGTTTCGTTAGATTAGCAGCAGGGCGAGCACACGATTACAGGAGCCAACACAATGGCCCTCTGTTTGTGTCGATCTAAAGATTTTCGTGCATAAGCATTGCTTAAATGGCTTAAAGCAACCGACATAAATCGTTGAATACACTTTCGTCGTGGTGTACGCTGTCCTTTCTCGGGGGGGGGTTTGGCACGTCTGTACAGGGTAGGAGAGATAATGAAAGTACAACCCATTAAGGATGCCCCGACAACAATGGGTAAAATGCTAAAACAGAAAATAACTCCTTAACACCGAATTGCTTTTTGTGCAGTGTCAAACAAGCAGGACACATTCAAGGAATTCCTCCGGGTAACGTTAAAATTTTGCACAAAACTTGGTCCCCAGTCACCCCACCAGCAGAACACGAAACCAGATACTGTGGACACTGGAGGGTCTGCAGCGATGGGGCTCGTCGTGTTTAAGCTTTGCTTGTCCGAAAAAGGGTATAAGGATACATATTCTCATTTGCAACAAAAATGTGTGTGTTGGGTGGGTTTTTTTTTTGTGTAACACTTACCATCGTGGATATGCTCGGCAGCACTTCCTTCGCCACCTTCTCGCCGGCGTCTCATTTGTTCCGCAAAATGAGCGATTAAGGCATCCATCATAGCCGCTTGTCTTGAGAATATCTGCATCAGTTTTGATATCTGGATTCCGTTTTCCACCGCATCGAACTGGAATGGAAAATATGACAGAGAAGCGAAAATGTCAGTTTGGGGGTGCTTTTACTTTTTTTTTATCTAAAGGGATGAGTTTTGGTAAACTGACTTCGATTATAAAACTTTGTGATGGGATTATATAAAGTTTAGCTAACATTTTGAACAGTTATGATATTGCGATAGATTACAAAATAGTTAACGTGCCGTTTCGATGGAGAAAGTTTTATGACTCGTTTAAGGTAGCCCCGGGGGGACGGGGAGACATTCTGATTTTTAATTAAGCCTTTGATTTGATTATCCTAGGAAGGCCACTCACTGGAAAGAGTAATGGACTTTATCATCCCTTACGGTCTTTCCTAATTTTTTTATCTGATAACTGCAGGAAATAGTTGGCGCATCGGTCAAGGAGGTCCCTTTATTAACAAAAACCTATTTTGATTAAGGACAACCAAACTTTTGGGCTTGTTTCCCTGAGATATATTTGCAGACCACTATAACTTGTATAGAACTACAATCTTTCTATCCCCTAGGGATCATTAGTATGGTGGACTGCAACTGGCACAAAGAGCTTTTTGAAAGGGCCTTACAAAGTCCAAAGGCTAGCAGCACTTTGCACGACAAGAATTGTTAGACGTGCGCCGCAAGCAATGCTGGATATGATTTTTGATGTCCTTTCCTTGGACTTGTTCATCAACAGCTCTACCACAAAGCGATTGAGAGTCTAACCTGTGAAAACGAAACAACTATGGATATGAAGCAATATTAAATAAAATTAAACACAACGAAGACATTGGTTAGGAAATATAACTCCAAAAGCTTCACGACTACATCGGACTTTACTTTTCCCTATAATAATATCGCTATCATATTTCGAAACCTTTCATAGTAAGAGTCGAATAAATTAGATAACGACCTAAGAATCATAATCTACACGAATTGCACAAAAACGGATGTTAAAAGGCTTTAACAAATTTTTTCAAACTATCAAAAGCGTGTAGAGTGTTTCAAGCTGAAATCTTGGCAAAAGAAAAAGCTACAAGAAACATAGAAGACAGTCCCCGTTGCTTGTTTGGATATAACTATTTTTGTTGACATCAGAAAGGTGGACACATCGACTGAAAGTTTGTATAGTATACTTCGGCGTATTCGGCTTAGTAAAAAATTAAAAAAAAAACTCCGAGCCTCCTGGTACTCAACTCATAACCATTGCCCAATGAAGTCATGTTCCGTAAAAGGGGGATAGAGTCAAAGGATTTATGCAGAAGCTGCGGAAATGAGTGCTTTGCCTCTGTCCCGCTCAGCATGAACGACCATTAGGGAGACAGGATTCAGGTTCTTTGAAAGCACCGCATAGAGTTAAAAGACTTTCAAATATCGTTCACCCAAACACAGCTTGCGATGAAATTCTAGGCTAACCAAATCCTTGCCTTTGGAAAAGGCGCATTTTCGATATGTGTGTCGGATCCACTGACACTTTCGGCGTCGAATGATGATGTCTATTGATTCTCTTGAGAAGCGTGCTTTAAAAATGTTATTGGGTTCGAAAATCCTTAGTATTAGCAGACACCGGTTAACGACTGCCTTTCGTAATAATATGGCAGTGATTTTCCAAGTGATGGGCCCCAATAGCAAATTCGACAGTGGAGTGGAATAGACGTAGATTGCTGCCAAGGCTAATTGCATTGCTTCGCCAAATCATAGACAACATTATAAACGTAGACTTAGCGTCGTCGAATTAGCTGTCCCGTTTCGCCTTCAGTCCAGACAACACTTGCCAGATTTTAGAAGAGCTGTACTTTCTACTTATTTTTGAAGCGAAAACTTCTTTAGGCGCGTTGGCCATTTTTGAGAGTGGAAAAAAACCATTGAACTCGCGACACCAATGTTCGCGTTGCCAACCACTTTTGACAAAAAAATGCCTAACTTGAAAAAAAAAGATGCCTTTTTCAATAATATTTATAATGTCCAAAACTATTTTTTTTTTTGCCAAGTGGTACAAACAGCTTCCAAATTTGTTTCCGATTTCATTTCACTTACTGGAAGTGGAAGCAAATGGAATGAAATTGGAAACAAATATGAAAGCTGTTTATTTTTTTTATATTTGTGTTTAATTTTTGGTTTGCTGTTCCACTTTCCCCAAAAAAAAATATTTGAGGCATTATTTTATTGAAAAAGAAATTTTCTTTTCAATTTAGGTTTGTTTTCGTTAAAAGTGGATGGCAACGCTGCTGCCAGCTCAGACAATTTAAGAGAATTTGCCTACCAGCTGTTACTGTGGGAAAGTGTGCGTGCCATGTTGAAGTAACTTAGCCGCACGCATAAACTTGCACATAGTAAGCTGACAGTTCATTCAGTTTTTTCTTTAATTACACCTCCCGCCATTAAGAACTTTTTTTTGCTGCTGCACATGCATTCACAGATAGGCAAATTTATTTTCAAAATTTGCGGGTTGGAATCGGGTAGGTGCGCTGGAGCTGACGGTTTCATAAGTTTCATTTCAAAGAATAACAATTAATTGAATTTCATATTTCATGTAAGCATTTGTAAATGTACGTTTTCAGCAATAGATTGTTTTTGTATGGAAAATAATAGAAAATGCAAATTGTAATACAGTAATTCCCGTATTGTTGCGTCGTGAAAAATGTACACTTTTCAGTGCATATATCCGAGGAACGCATTTACGAGAATTCCGCTGAAGTGCGTTGTCGACGCAATAAGGAAAACCCCGCTTTATTGCCTTGAAAACGCATTAAAGCGTTTTTATTAGTGTCAAGTATGTCATTAAACGCCACCTACCCGCTAATAGGAAAATTAGTTTTAAGGAAAATTGTTAGTATTAAGAGATAAAGAAAATGAAATATATAGAAATTCGGTGCAGGTCACTTCCAACGTCCAACCTGAGTACATCACATAAATTGGCGACGAGGATAAACTCATAAGCAACACAAAAAAAAAAAAAACCGGTGGAGTGCCGTTGTAACGAGTGCAGCAAAGCTGTTAAGTTTTTTTTTTCTTTTGTTGCGTTTTGCGCAACCCAATCAGGGAATTATTAATTCCGTTTAAACAACAAATATTGGAATCGGAAGTGAAGCTCGAAATCCTATTTCGTAGTCAGAATGGCAAACGAAAGCCTTCTAACTATTGCAATGCCAATGTCAAGCAGCGTGCGTGCATTTCGACCACACATCGATAATTGGGAAAATTGGTGCGAACTATTAGACTCGCACTTCCAGGAGGGTTCATGCACTGATGAAAGTATCAAAGTGGCAGTATTAATAAAATCGATTGGCTTAGAAGCATATGGTCTATTGAAAGATATTTGTGATCCAGTTTTACCATCTAAAAAGAAATACAGTGAACTAATAGAGCTGTTGGGTACGCAATATTCAGTACCAGTCATTGTGTTTCGGGAGAGACGCAACTTCTTGGAAGCAAGAAAAATGGAAACCGAAACAGCGTCACAGTGGTTCGCACGGCTAAAGAAATTGGCGAAAAACTGTAAATTTGGACCTCAATTGGAAGAATTTGTGCTTAATAAATTTGTGTCTGGCTTCGAAGGAAAAGTATTCGAACGTTTGTGCGAAGAAAATGAGAAATTGAAGTTAGGAGAAGCACTGACAAAGGCAATGGCGGCAGAAGTCAAATTAGGCAACCAGCAACTACAGCAAACGCATAACGAGGTTAGCTTAATATCGAAGAAGAAGTTCCCATTCCAACGAGGTCAACGTAATAGCAGCAACAGGCAAAACTGCAACAACAACAACAGCAGCAGGTACAAGGAAAATACAAGGTGTTCACATTGTGGGTGGAAGAATCACAACAGCGAAAAATGCAAGTACCGGACAAGCACGTGTCATAAATGCGGTAAAGTGGGTCATCTGGCGAGCGTATGCAGCGGTAACAAACAAATAAATTTAGTGGAAACATCAAATAAGTTAAGCAATGAATCGTGTTTAAATAATGTAATGAATTCTTCTGATGTTGTTTCGAACTTTTCGAATTTTTCTATTTTTAGTGTTACGGGAAAAGCTATGGCCAAACCATTTGCCTTAACAGTAACAGTCAACGGGATCGTACTCGAGTTTGTGTTGGATACCGGTGCTGCTTGCTCAATTGTCTCGTTATCTGTGTTTGATACATTTTTTCACCGAAAGATGCTAAAACCGTGCGTGGATCGATTGTGTGCGTATAACGGGGAAACCATAGAAATTATTGGTGAGTTCAAAGCAACTGTAGGTTATCGTGAGCGAACACAGGAATTACGGCTGGTAGTTAGTAATACGAGTAGCCCACCCATTTTGGGAAGAGATTTTATGCAACTATTCGGTATCGGTTTGTCTCAGGTCAATTCGGTTCAGTATGAGCACGTACCAGACGATTGGATTTATCACATTAAAAGCAAATTTTGCAATGTTTTTAAAAATGAACTGGGCACATTTAACGGGCATAAAATTAAATTAAGTATTATCGAAGAAGCGAAGCCAGTGTTTTGCAAGCCCCGTCCAGTGCCTTTGGCTTGGCGGCATAAGGTGGAAGAGCAATTAAATAGGTTGGTAAAAACAGGGGTTTTAGTACCAGTAGAAAATGCAGAATGGGCTACACCGTTAGTGCCGATAGTCAAACCAAATGGCGACCTTCGAATTTGTGGCGATTACAAAACCACAATTAATAAGTTTTTGGTGGATGTAAAATACCCGTTACCTCTGATAAACGAAATATTCGCGTCCCTTCAAGGCGGTCGTTTCACTAAATTAGACTTATCCAATGCATATAATCAGTTGGTGCTTGAGGAAGATTCTCAGATGTTATGTGCGTGGAGCACGCATATTGGGGTATTTAAAATGACACGTTTACCGTTTGGGGTTATATATATATATATATTTCGAGAGATAATCGAATCAGACCACCATTGTCGGGTCTCTTTTCGTCTCTCTACCACTGTAAATCTTACTCAGAGAGACTCTCTGGATTTCTCCACAGTTCTTCTCTGGGCTCAATTCCTAGTGTTAACGCTAGCATCTGTTTATGGGAGATCCGTTTCATCGACTGGGTCTCGACCCATTGATGTCCCAAGATCCTCATTCTTCTGCCAGCCAATGCCGGGCATTGACACAGTATATGTGCCGCTGTCTCAGATTCCTCCAGGCATAGTCTACAAGTATCATCCTCTATAAGGCCCATTTTCCTTAAGTGATACTTGAAATTACCATGTCCTGTAGACAAAGCCACCACCCATTTCAATGTTCCTCGACTCATGCTTAGAACTCTTCTTTGAGTGGAGCAGGTCGGCCACTTTATTGCCATTTTAGCTTGTCTACATTGTTCCACGGTTGACCACCTTCTCAGGTGTTCTGCCGTGATCCATTTGTGGACAAGCTGTTCAACCATTCCTCTGCCAATTGAAGAGAATGGTTCTGGTCCCAGCAACTTTTCAGTTGACCCCTGTTTTGCAAGGGAGTCCGCCTTTTCATTGCCTTCGATCCCTATGTGTCCTCGTACCCAAGTCAGTGTTACTTCATTTTTAGATGAACACTTATTGAGTTTAAGTACGCATTCCAGTGCCAGTGATGTTGTGATGTTTGTTTGTTCCATGCATCTGATCACCGCCTGATTGTCCAGTGCTATGAGGATATTTCTTCCTTCCACCTGACACTCAAGCAAGTAGTCCAACGCATAAAGCAAGGCAATCATCTCAGCCTGGTATACTGAAGTGTATTTCCCGAGGCTAATGTGACGGGCAAGTTCCAGCTCTTCTGAATAGATACCGGCCCCCGCCCCGCCATCCATCATGGATCCATCCGTGAAAATCACTATTTCACCATTTCTTTTTTCTGGAAGTAATCCGTTCTCAATACGAGTTTTGTGATTTCTTTCCATAATACGCACCCTTGTTATTCGATCCATAGGCATGTTTAGCTCCCTAATCTCGTCTTTAACAAGTTCCAGGATCTTCCTATGTCCATAGATCGTACCACGATGGTGCCATTTCGCATCTCGATGCAAGCGAAGTGCCGTTTGGGCCGCTGTTTTCTTAATAAATAAGTCTAGCGGTAATATCCCCATGATGACTTCCAATGCGCATGTTGGGGTTGTACGTATTGCACCTGTAATTCCCATACATGCTAAACGCTGAACCCTATCCAGGTGCTTCCTCACAGTTTTCTGAGAGGCTGTCGCCCACCATACAACCGAGGCGTACGTGATAATGGGTCTAGTTATCATCGTATACATCCAGTATGCTGACCTAGGCGAGAGTCCCCACCTCTGTCCACATACACGTTTGCACTGATGTAGTACCCTCTTTGCCTTCCGGACCTTCTCCTCAACATGGTAATTCCAAGTAAGTCCAGTATCTAGATAGACTCCCAGATACTTAACCTTCTTAGTCATTGTTAGTTCCGATCCGAAAAGTGTTAAGGGCCGAAATTCCAGATTTTTCCTCTTCCTAGTGAAGACTATTAGATCTGTTTTCGCCGCATTAATGGAGAGCCCTTGTTCCAGACACCACCGCTCAACCACTCTGAGTGCATTCCTCATGATATCTGCTGTGACGTCCATGAATTTGCCTCTGGCCATTATTGCTATGTCGTCGGCATATCCCACTGTGTGAATGCCCGTCGCCTCGAGTCTGTCGAGAAGAGAGTCCACAGTGATATTCCACAGTGTAGGTGAGAGAACACCTCCTTGTGGGCAACCTCTGCTAACCCTTCCTCTGAGTTTTGAGGTTCCCGTCTGAATATTAATCGCCCTCGTATTCAACATATTGTCCACCCATCTTACCACCAGTGGGTTAACCCTACGTTTTTCCAAGGCTTGTTTCAGACTTTCAAAGCATATCTTATCGAAGGCACCTTCAATGTCCATTATAGTGGTCATCGCAATGCCCCCGGTATTTAGCTCTTCCTCCGCAACGCGTACTACTTGGTGTAGCGCTGTTTCTGTAGACATACCTACCCTGTATGCATGCTGTCTACTATTTAAAGGATACATCTTAAGCGCAGTACTCTCCATATAGTCCACCATCACCCTTTCCATTATTTTTAACAGGAAGGATGTTAGGCTGACTGGTCTGAATGACTTTGCCTCGGTGTAGTCCTTTTTTCCCGGTTTTGGAAGGAAGACCACATTTGCTTCCCTCCATGTTATCGGGATATAGCCTATTGCTAGGCATGCAACGTATATATTCCTGAGCCTTGGTGCAATTAGGTCTATACCCCATTGCATTAGACCTGGAAATATACCATCCGGCCCCGCAGTTTTGAAGGGTGAGAATGTTGCTATCGCACCCTTGACCGCTTTTGGTGTCACGATCCGTTCTGCTTCCGTCCTATCCATCCTGTTCGCTCCTTGTTTCCTTGGAGCCCAGGGCTGAGCTGACTTATAGCTTCCTGGAAAGTGTACCTCCATTAGGACCTCATTTGTGTGATCCAGTGTTTCCACCATCTCCCCCGCTCTATTACGAATGAGTCCGATCTTAGAAACTGGATCTCTCGAGACAATCTTTTGTAGTCTGCTGACTTCAGATGTACTCCTCATACTCGAGCAAAAGTCCCTCCATGACTCCCTTTTACGTCGTCGCAGAGTAACGTTTAGCTCTTTCTTTTTCGCCTTATATTCATCCCATGCTTCGGGTTCTCCCCTCCTCATGGCGTGATTGAAGGCCTTCCTCGCAGCCTTTTTTAGCTTTTCAAGTTCCCGGCACCACCAAGGCGCAGGATCTTGTTTTTCCACTAAAGTAGGTGTACAAGCCACTCGGTACGCAACTTCAACAACAACAACCGTTTGGGGTTAAGCCAGCTGCGGCAATTTTTCAGAAAACAATAGAAAGTCTCTTGAGAAATATTCCAAATGTAATAAATTATTTGGACGATATTGTGGTAACAGGTGCAAATACAGCTGAACATATGAAAACACTGGAGCTCGTATTAGAAAAATTAGATTTAGCTGGGTTAAAATTAAATGAAAGTAAATGCGAGTTTTTCAAGGAACAAATATCGTATTTAGGTTTTAACATCGACCGTTTCGGATTGAGCAAAAATAAGGACCGAATTGCATCAATCCTAGATGCTCCAATACCACAGTGTGTGTCTGAAGTTAGAGCATTCGTGGGCATGATAAACTATTATTCAAAGTTTATTCCCAGTTTCGCTCATAAAATGACACCGCTATATAATTTGTTAAAAAAAGACGTAAAATTCCAGTGGTCAAGAACGTGCCAAGAAGCATACGAGTTGTTGAAACAGGAAGTAACGTCCGATCAAGTGTTAACACATTTTAATCCTAAAATCCCAATAGTTTTATCAACTGATGCTGCAAATTCAGCGGTAGCGGGGGTGTTGTCACATGTTTTCGCAAATGGGGTTCAACGACCGATCGCGTTTGTTTCCCGGTCACTTTCACAAGCTGAGAAAAACTACAGCACCATTCAAAAGGAGGCGTTGGCAATCGTATACAGCGTCACGAAATTAAGGCAATACTTGGTGGGCATTCATTTTACTTTGGAATCAGACCACAAGCCACTGTTGGCCATTTTTGGGGAAAATAAAGGATTGCCAGTCATGGCAGCAGCAAGAATGCAAAGATGGGCCTTTATTTTATCTGGTTTCGACTACAATATCAGATATATTAAAGGATCAATGAACCAAGCCGACCACTTATCGCGTATTCCACAAGAAAAAGTGTGCGAAACCAATACGGATTTTTCTTATGTCAATTTGGTTGAATCGGACAACCATTTAAACTTGGATTTCAAAAGTATTGCAAAGGAAACTAGGCGCGATCCTATTCTATCAAGAGTTGCCGAAGCGATAAATAATGGTACGGTAGGTGAGTTAAAAGGTGACGAATTTAGCCCATTCCGTAATAGGAAATACGAATTGTCTGTGGAATACAATTGTATTCTATGGGGGTATCGAACGGTTGTTGCACTGAAATTACGTGAAAAGGTATTAAAAGAGTTGCACCTCTCACATTTAGGCATTGTAAAGACCAAAGCATTAGCACGGTCATATATTTGGTGGCCTAAAATCGACCACAGCATTGAGCAAATGATTTCGAATTGTGTTTCGTGCAAATTGACGCAGCCAAGTCCAGAAAAAAGTTTACTAATGCCATGGGCACCAACGGAGTCCGCTTGGTCGCGAATCCATGTGGATTTCGCTGGACCTATAAAGGGTTTCCACTTTCTAATTATTATCGACTCGTTTTCCAAGTGGGTGGAAGTGTTCAAAACTCACGAGATTACGTCGGCGTTCACTATTTGCAAACTTAGAGAAACATTTTGCCGTTTTGGCCTAGTAGATACCTTAGTTAGCGATAACGGCCGACAATTCACGTCGTTGGAATTCCAACAGTTTTGTTCAAACAATGGTATTAAACATATTTTAACGGCTCCGGGGCACCCAGCAACCAATGGCCAAGCGGAGAATTTCGTCAAAACCCTTAAGAAGTCATTACAAGCAATTTTAAATGATAGTGGTAGTAAAAACCTTAACTTAATTGTCAACCGATTTTTGTTCGACTATCGATGTGCAAAACACTGTACTACAGGGGAATCACCTGCGAAGCTGTTGCTTGGCAAGGAATTAAAAAATCGTTTTAGTTTATTGAAACCACCTTTGGTTAAAGAAAAGATTTGCGAGCGTCAAAAATCGAATATAAAAAATTATAAAGGGTCAAGAAACGTAGAGTTTAAGGAAGGCGAAAACGTCTTGGTGCGTGATTATTCTGATCCGAGGTTAGTTGGCAGCCGGCCAGCGTAGAGAAACGTATTGGTTCACGATCATACAGTTGTATTTTTACGCATAATAATAGAAAAATCAAGAGACATTTAAATCAAATGGTCTCGGGAACATCAAGCGTGGCACAAAAATCGATCGACGACACTGTAAACTCACAGGTTCAAGCAGCAGAAGTATCGGCAGCACCGGTTATCAGTACGGATTCTGCGACGACTTTTGAGGCAAATGGGAAAGAGTTAGCAGTTTCCGTACCGCGTACTAGAGTAGGCTTAAGACCCGTTGAAGGAATTAATTATAAATTGTGATTTGTTTAAAATAAATATATATATATGTACTAGTAGATTTATGGTAAAAGTTATGAATTATTTTTTTTTTATGAAATTGTCAACTTGGGAGGGGAGGTGTCAAGTATGTCATTAAACGCCACCTACCCGCTAATAGGAAAATTGTTAGTATTAAGAGATAAAGAAAATGAAATATATAGAAATTCGGTGCAGTTCACTTCCAACGTCCAACCTGAGTACATCACAATTAGCATGTGCATTGTTCGTATATGCACTAATGGCGTTTTCGACTGAAGAAAAGAATTGCTCTTTCTGAAAAACGCCATAAATCACGAAACTTTGTTTATTTTGGCGCACTGTAAACATATGTTATGTCAATTTGACAACTGATTTGATTTGCATGTGTGCATTTAACAGGGGGATTTTGTATGAAGTTTTACGAGAAGTTCAACTTTTAGTAGCGCAAACAACCGGGTCGCGCATTTTTTAAGGGGAAAAGGATGGCGTGGTATTTTCTTTATTAAAGGTAAACAGATGTAGAATGTCAAGAATTGCTTCCTAAACTTGCTTGCTGTGGTTCTCAGTGTACCTGCACAGGCATACAGCTTGCCAATTGTTGAGGCTAGTAGGTGAATAGTCGTCCCTATCTACAACAGACCACCATAAAGATAATTGGTATAATTACGTTGGTTTTTGTTTAAATGCCCTGTCTTAAATGTATGACGCTTTTGAAAAACCCGTGGAGTTGGGGGCTTGGACGAGCAACGCAATTCAATTTGATCTTTTTGGTGAATAGAACTATCTCCGTTTTCGACGGGTTTTTGCTAAGACCACAGCTGTGTGTCCATGAGTATTTTTTATGAAGACGAAATTGAAAAATATCGAATCGTCTTTGGGATACTTTCCCCAAGCGAGAAAAGAACAGTCAGACTTTCTAGCCAAAGTCAAAATTGATCCTGCAGATCCGAAGTAGGTACAAGGAACTAGATTTTAGAGTAGATTTCCCTCCTTCAGATAAGGCACAAGCTCTTTGTCTGCAATATTGTCAAAATAAGACTTTCCCACTCTGTATGTATGGAAATGCGACAAATTGATTCACCGATGTAAAGCCTGTTTCAAGTCTCTTAAGCACGTGTACATTGACTCAGTGGCTCGTGTGCTAGGACTACTGAGCTGATAAACTCGCCTACACCCAAATACAATAATCCCCGTCATGGCAAATCGTTTACCAATGCCAACGGCTTAGGACTTTAAGCTCTTCGCAAGCATCATCATTTCTTACAACACTGCCAGGCCTTTGACAATAAATTCTACAAAAGGATGACAACCAATCCTTACCTCGTTGACCACTGAACTGAATATATATACGAATCCCAGTCAGTCCACCAAAAGCTTCGCAAAGTGAAGCATATGAAGACCCTGAAGAGATGAATAATCCAGGCGCTTCTATCTCGTCCGACATCGAGTAATCTTATAAGACGCGGGCCATTCCCAACTCAATCAATACCTCAAGCAAGTGCATACTATAGCTAGGTACAGCTATATATTCCTTTCCGTCATTTGGAAACAACCACACATGAGTATGCTATACACACCAGCGACATTCCTCACAACCTAGCATGACCTACTTACAGGCAAAACACCCAACCATATACAGTGAGGAATGGAGTTGAATGGCGGGAGAACTATTTCATAACCTCTTCTACCAGGGGCTGGAAGCATCCTGCATTGTTTTGCTTACTGGTAACATAAAACTGGGGAGCAATAATAGCAACGCCTCCGTCATATTTATATCAATTAGCACAATACTATTCGCCTCCGCAACCCAGATTTTATTCAATCCTTTCATCGGACGAACAAAAAAACTTTGCGCATGGTATGGATGGTAATGTCAGAGCGAGCAATGGAAACAAATAAAATACTCACCTGTAGAAATATACACGTCTGACATTCGGAATCATCACTCGCGCTCGGTTTGGCAAAGTCCCAGGACAGGTCTTCATATCTGAGTCCCAGCAACAGTGTCTGCAAAGAGGTCACAGATATATGAGTGATAGGCACAACATTTGATCGATTACTTACATATTCCACAGGATCAATGATAAAGATACCACGCTCGTTTATCGCAACAATCACCGAAACATCCTTGTGATTCACTAAGCTCATAAGACCACGAACTGGCTGTTCCACTTGACCATGAAAGAATGCAGCACTGCAAATGGTTGAATATAAAAAATCGAGGCAAACATTAGTGGGCGATGGCAAAGGATACAAAGATACAGGACAAGGAGACTACAATATTGGGCGCGCAGGGCGACGAGAACAAAAGAATGTGCGGCGCGCAATTAATTGCCACCGGGACACGTCCCATTTCCCATGTATTCACTTCATCTGACAGCCAGGGAGAGCTATAGCTACCAACTACCTAACATGAACGTGCTTTTATTTCTGCAATTTATTGCTGGAGGAAGAAGGAATAACAACTGCACAAGGTGTACTATTGAAGTGATGCTTCTAAAAGCTTCCTTTTGTTGTTCAAGCCCCTGTGTGTATGGAATGGACTACCAGTACCAGTACCAGTACCAGATGGGTGAGCGGAAGCGACTCCCCCCACCCCGCTTCACTAGACACGCTGAATGACTCTTTCACAGTAGCTAGTAGCATAAGGACAAGTGGTGTAGAAACAGCAGCAGCATATGGCTTGTTCTCTGTTGTGGAACGTGCCTTTTTAAAGGATAACATTTTGCTGAGCTGCTTGTAATCCCCGTGTATTTTGTTTACATTCGAAAGTGATAGTGTTTAAGTTTTCGAAAAGGACGCATACATATCTACGTGCCAAGCACCTATCCTACCAACAACAGAGGACTTTTTAGAGTGGAAGATCTTAATCCATTTTATGGTGCAACAATATTATTGGGAGATTCCGCTTCGCAATTCCCAAACGGAGCTAGGTGTACAGAGAGTTACTCGAACAGCATACAGCGTTTGTGCTGTGTAAATGCAGTTTCACTTTTTACGACCGACGCAGAGGATGAGGAAAACACAGCAAGGACTTTGCCGATACGCAATGTTGTGGAAAATTAGTCGGTGTAGGTAATTATTTCAACGTCAATCAAAATGAACGTAATTGGGCTATAAAACGTAATGGCCAGGACGGTGTATTTGTTGGTAGTCGATAGCAGCCCATGTTACAGAGGATCAAAGCAGCCTTATAATGAGCACTTTTTTCCGTTTTTAACGTAAAATACAATCACGCTGAAGGACATCCAAACGCAGCAATCGAATCAATAGGGCATAAGGCACTCGAAGGCTAAAGTACATTTCCAGTACAAGGATATCTACAACTGAGACGCCTAGGAGTTGTGGCTCGATTTAAAAATTTTCGAATATTGAGTTCCCTGTAATTAAGACGACTTAGGGCTTAACCAATTCAAAGAGGAATAGAAAATAAAGGAGAATCTCTGCGAGCAGAGAAAAAAGTCTTTCCACTTGTGGTCGATTCAAAGCCAATGACGATGAACACACATCGTCCAGACGCAGGAAGGATATCGTGGATTGTATGCGATGTTATTATATATTTGGGGATGAGAGTGACAACACGCTCGAAAATTTGGCTCTAGCCGAGTGCGAGTTTTGCTCGGTTAAAAAAATGGGTTAGAATTAACCAAGTCTCTGTTGCAAAAAACATGAATTCGTTGTTAAAAGCTACTGAGATAAAACGGTTATATGCATACTGTTAAAAAAAAAACACTAAATCAATCAAGTTTCTAGATTAATATCGACCAGTTGGTTAAATTCTATGGAGTCAGATTGTTATTTAAGACCGAGAAAATTTGGAGGAAATTAATCAATCATTTTCGAATTGCCTTAAACAAGTTGATTGGTTATTTTTAGCTCTGTATAGCTATATTAACAGTACTACTTGGTAGGTTCTAACCGAAAGTTGGTTGATTTTAAATAAGTGATTTTTCTGCGTGTTAAGTCTAACAAGTTCCAATAGAAAAGCGTTATCAAAATGTGTAGTCAATCCGCTCCCAATCCATGCAAATAAAAGGCTCTGCAATGGTTATTCGTGATCAACTTTAAAACTCTCTCTGGCCTAAAATCCTCCTAAAATCCATGAGAAAGTTGTATACGTTTACATAATTAAAAAACCCAATGTAAATGTACATGTACACATTGTATATTTATTTTTTGTCTTAGTAAAAAATGTGCAATTTTTAATAAAATCTAAAAATGTAATTCTACTTCGCTTTTTCTTTACATCTTCTTCGAAATACGATTTCAAAAGTCCGAACCCTGATGAGCGCTCCTCCCTAAGCCTATATAACTTCTAATCCCTGCTCTCTCTCTACCGTGTGTCTAGTAGTTTCTTTGAAGATTGTGTGGTAACCAACTTTGGAAGGTAGTTGGTGTTGGAAGAGGATGGAGTGTCGCCTAACGTTCGCCTCTTACTCTTCTATACATAAAATCATCGGTGGCACCTTCAGTTCTAATCGGCCCGAGCGGCCGATAGGGTGTTGGAAAATAGTAGTAAGCGATTTAACGCCATTGGACTTCTTTCTTTGGGTTTTTTTTTTGAAGTCAACGGTCTATGCAAGCAAGACCACGACCACCAACGCCTTGAAAGAGGAAATTGGGAGGTGTATTATCCGATGTGCTATTCCATACATAACCCCATTCTGTATACTCTACGAATCGATTAAAAATTTAAGCTTTCTAATTAAAAATCTGTATTTGCTATCAAAATTACATTTTGCGTGAATTATGGGAAACCCTTTATAAATCGAATTGCTTTACTGAGGTCGGTAGCGTATAACAGGGAAATCGTATTAAAAGTTACGCCTTGCGTCTCGAAGTGACTTTTTAAAACATGACAGTCATCTACCGTACATAAGGAACAGCGTCGAATATAGCAAACACAGCAAAACCGTTGCAAAAGAGGAAGGTCCTGTGAGTAAAAGGGTTAGCACATTTCGTACAGAAACCTGTAAATATGACGAAAGGCTTGTAGTAAAATCATGCGTGCTAACAAAGAAGGAAACCCTATTTGTGCAAAATATAGCGTCCACATAGACCACCGTCAAGTTGTCAAACAGGCCGCACCGTTCAATTTGGCCGACAGAGAGAACTTCAACCCCCTTTATTGAAAAGAAGTGAGGATAGCAATATTCATACTTAAGACCAACAGGGCTGTTGGACCTGACTTGCTAGAGAGCATGCACCAATTCAGTTCTAAGAATTGATAGATAAATGCAAAACCGTTACTTGCACGCTCGCAGAATAGAAACGGTTAAAAAGGGCTTAGTCGTTAACAAGGACAAAAGTGTGGGTAAGGTTTGTGCTATTCATACCTCGCCTAGTTAACTGGGACATCGCTTAGGACCTGAAACGGTGACGCTTAAGAGTTTGGCGAACTCGTTAAGAGATGTGCGGCAATCTCTTACTGCCTTCGATTTGATTGTGCTGGATATGGATTTACGGAGGATTTGCTATCTGCCCGGCTGTGGATATTTATAGGTATAACGATCAAAAATTAGGACGCTGACTTCGGCCTGAAAGTCGATGCAATAGTTCGAGATGTCGATGAACAGGTGAACGTCCAAATTAGCACTGACCCTTTCTGTTTTTTAGCCATTTGAGAATATTAGCTGAATGTTTGAAACCTGTTTTAAAGTCAATTTCGGTAGGCAGCAGATCTGCGAGTTTGAGAAGATGTCGTTGGATCATGCTAATGAATATGTTCATATGATGCTTTGTTCTCTCCATATTCCAGAATCTCTAAGTCGCGACGCTAACTGGGTAGCTAGTGAGTCATGGTCTGAGGTACTGCTTCAGTTCAGGAGAAGTTCTTAGTAGGTATCTATACTCAGTGCCCCATGATGCTGAGACGTGCTGCTCGTTGTGCTTTTTCAAAAATTCCAAGTTGTAATTCAACTCTTCTCCGCGGTTACACAGAGGAGCTAGTAAAATAACTAAGAAAAGCTATTTAAGAAACTAAGATGGCATTCCCAAAAGTGGGTAGCGAGCAGACTGGAATTTCGTATTTTCTTGTTAAAAAGGATCTCGCAAAATTTGTTTCTGATTCTGTTAAAGCAACAACCCTCCATCCGGTGTGTCCTACTTTAAGAAGGAGTTTATTAAGAACAGAACTCCAGGGTAGAGTGAAGTGGCCCCCATTTCCTGAGGAGTTCCCCGTTGTGTTTCTGTTTTGATGGAGCTACCTCCAAATGAAACATTGGATACTTTCGAATGTGAGCCGATATGTGCTCCAAACAGCAGAAGGGCATTGATAATACAATTGATTTCACCGTTGACAAATGCTTCTTCTATATATCAAGTGTGAGTTGTTTATAGAGAGATGGGCACATTCAAGAATCTAGTTATCTTAAGTCGACTAGATTGGTCTGGATGAGAAGTAATCTGAACGCAAAAACTAAGTTTGTCTGGAACGTCACCTTTTCCACGTTAGCTACATATACGAACTGTCCACTTAGTACTCAGTCACGAGTTTGTTGACTAGATTCGGCGGCTACCCCTCCATAAACGTCAACTGAAACAGCTGCCCTTATGACCGATTTCAGCCAATCAAAACCGAGATACATCAAGTCAGACAGCTGTCAGACTTACTAAACTAGATACTTGAACGTCCCCAGTATCTCCGACAGATTCGACAGATAAATTTTGTCCACGTGTTACTTCCAAGTATCTAGTTTAGTAAGTGACGGGCGTGTTGTTCGGGTGAACTCAAATTTTGCCTAATACTCTCCAGAATGAACAAATAATTCTGACAGCTGATTTAAGATTTGTAAATTTTACACTAAAATGTGCAAATGAGAGACATCATCTTCGACTGTGAATTCCCAGGGTCAACTCTACAGGCTCCTATTCTAGCCACGCATCCGTCTCTAGATCGTTTTACCCTAAGCGAACCTTCTAAATTTCTTCCCTATTTCGATTTCCTATGCAATAAAATGATTGGCTGCGTGTGCGCATTTTTTGGAAAACAGTTCTTCTGAAACCCAACGTCTAAGCTAAAATTAAAATTGATCAGGTCCAACACAAGCGGGACAAGGAGCAAGTGGCTTACAGCTAATTGACCATAAAATAATTTCTGAAGAAAATACAACCTTGAATAACAGTCAGCAAACCTACCTCCCCTCCGTATAATTGCACTTCAAAAGGTAATTCACAAAACACCTGAGTCGAATGCATAAATACCCTTAATGGACCTCAATTTCTTCTGTGCAATCCATGCCAGTAATTTAAGGGAGGTCGAGTCTTTTCAATTTCCTTTTCACTTCGGAACTATGAATTTTAATAAGCAATTACCCGCACTGTACCTATAGGTGTGTTTAGCCGCTCAGTCCTGTCCCATGGAAATGTGAGCGCACGAACTTCATACACAGAGAAGACTCTAACGAAACACGATGTTATATAAAATGCAAATCAATGCCCACTTAAATGTTAATTGGAAGTTTTTAACCA
The DNA here is from genome assembly GCA_951230905.1 of Cheilosia variabilis. NCBI lineage: Eukaryota > Metazoa > Arthropoda > Insecta > Diptera > Syrphidae > Cheilosia > Cheilosia variabilis. The sequence goes on from OX579676.1 coordinate 48,743,625, forward strand.
ACAACCCGCCTCATCTAGGTATACACAAAGTACACACCTACCAATTGCATCGACCCACTTAATTCCTTCGTGATTGTGTGTGGTCTGTGGTGTATTATCGAAGCCTAGGCAAAAACTGCTCGAGTTACACAAGAACAATTATGAACTCGAAACTTGTCTCGAACAACAACTTCCCACTCAAGAACAGCAATTAGAAATGCGAAGAACTCGACTTATTCAAATCCGACACTTATTCGCGGTACACCGTGCACTGCTCCCCCGACCCTCATCCACCGGCATGGAAACTGGAAACATGCATCTCGTAAATTTTACCCCCAAAATACGTATAGTTTCTAAAATGCAAAAGTAGTCTAATTGCAATTTATCCCACTTTAGCCCCGAAATATACTTGTTTGCACTTTCTGTTCTCGCATAGTTCCTGTGATGGCGCACGGCGGCGGAACTTGATGTAAACTTTGGCAAGAACTTCTTATCGAGTGCGGCACATTCACATTGCTGTCTGTTGTTCGTCGGATAGATTTGGCTTTTAATTAATTCCATGAGATTTCTTGCCAAAAATAATTAAATTAAACGAAACCAAACCATCCCTCCGTTCGCCCCATCCGCCGGTGTTTGGTGGGTATAGAAAAAGACTGGAAAAAGAAAGGAAATACGAAATTTTTTCAACACTCACCCGTAGAAGGGGAGCGCCCAGCAAAATTCCAAGTATTTCCTCATGAGTTTTCTCGTCGTCGCTGTCTGTGGCACTCGTTTGTATTGTTCTAAAAGTTTGACTTCCGCCGAATTCTTACGACTAACTGGCAACCAGGACCAACTGGAATTTTTGGCAACGTGTTGTGGCAGAAATCGTGATTGATTCTCTCTGTATGGAGGTAGTGTATATAAGTCAGAGGTGACGAGCGCAAATTTTTGCGTTGCTTTTGCTTACCTAAAAAAACTGATTGTATGGGTGTGCGAATTGTAAGGACCCAATTCTATTCGCGCTTGAATTCCGCCCAGCATGACCGAATGCACCGGCTCCATGATGTATCGACCCGTCAGCACATTGTGTTTCGCCTCCTCGTAGAGTAGCTCCAGTATCCGATGGTCTCTGTGTTCGAAAAGGAATCAAAACGCGATGTGAGAATGGGAGTAGGCATTGTGTACAAATGAATGAACTTACTTGATTTTTTCTTCGTCCTTTTTCGAAAAGAAAACGTTTCGCTTGAGCATTATCATCGGTTCGTCGTATTTCTTTTCGATCGGATTGCCATGGCTGAACTTCTCGAGCAGGCTTTGCCACGCTATTCTAACTACATAAGGTCGATGATGGGATTTCAATTGGATTTCTAAAAGTGCACTGGTCATCCAGAGACCGAATATACTTTGCGCTAGTAATTTGTTAGCTATTCCTAATTCTTCACAGCCCAGAGCAGCAGCCAGCATCACTTGCGATGGACACTGGGCCGTTCCTTCGATTTCCATATGTACAGCGATGCGTGACATTAGGTACACGCATGTGGGTATCACCTGTAAAATAAAAAACCAAAACATGTTGTTATATGTTGACCGCCTATATGAATGTAAAGAGTTTTTCAATGTTCAAATGAAATAAAATAAGGTGTGTGTGATTTATTAAAAAATAAATATTTTTTTTTGTTGACCTATGAATGTCATTTTGTAGGGAATACAACATCATTCAATGACTTCCTACGGTGCGCCGCACGAGTCCGAGTGGTCCAATTTTTAATGACTCTGCCGCATAGACTCAGCTGAATTTGAGCGATGGCATTGATTAGGTTTTTCCTTTAAGGGCTTCGGTAGAGTGCGGCTTATTTGCATAAGCCTGCTACTTCAGGAAACTACACACGAAAAACTCTGGACAAATCGCACGATCTTGGACGCCAATTCACGTCACCTCTATGAGAAACTACCATACCCTCAAATCGTTCACGTATAGGCTGTGTGCTGTGTGGCACGTAGGCGGTAGGCCTATCCTCCATATCGTTCGATTTGAGTTTAAAAAAAAATGTTTGGCATAGTTTCTTAGTGCTCGCCGTTGATGGTGGACCAATGACACCCAAACCAAATTCCAATGGCGAACTACGTGTGCGTTTTTGTCGTCCCAAATACGCCTCGTCGCTACAGAAGTTTTTTCGCCCAAAATTGGAGTCCGAAACGCTCCAAAGCCCAAACAGCGAACAAACGGCATTGTTTATTGGCATTACATTTGAACACCTGCTTCAGTTGGATCTTGTACGGGTGAAGGCAGTGCCGGCTCCAGCCAAACTAGCGCCCTGTGCAAGATTTTAAAAAAGTGTCCCTTTTTCATATTTGCACACTTGCATAAGTCTTTTCCACATCACCCAAGGTAGACTTTTAATGCGTTTTTTTTATTGCGGGATCTTTGAACTAGGTTCTCTTGTAAAATGTAAGTGGATGTGCAAGGAATATACCTACATGAGCAGGATGGAATATTTTGAGATTTCCTAGGTAAGAAGTGAACTTGCATACTTCTAGTGGGAGTTTTTATTTTGCGATATTTTGAGTTAGATTCTCCGCAAGGGTACCTACTTCTCTAGAGAGAGGTAACGGGCGTAACGACCACGCGGACCCTAGTCACAAAAATCCAGAAGCGTCTGACCCATAATGGGCCGCTCCCTGGGCAGCGTCTGTTCACCATGTCAGAAGCGGCTGTGCACAAAAAAAAAAAAGTTTTGACTTTTCACATAATGAACAAAACGAAAGATAATAAGTACCCCAGGTGGTAGGCCAGTTACTCTGGTAAATCCACCCTCTTCGGAGGTCGGTTCTATGGATTCTGGGGGGTACCATTTATTGCTAAGCAACAACCCATTTGGGAGAAGTATAAGGGTAAAGAGCACACCCCCATCAAGAAGAAGCGAATGAAACATTGAAGGCTAAATATTTAAAAGCCTGTGATGAAAGAGATGGGTTTAAGCAACTGAATAAGACGGATAAAATCTCTTGATCTATAAGATTTAGCTAGGGCTAAGAAATCAGGTATTGTTTTCAAACAAAACAAGTTTAGAAATGCGACAAACGGCGGATATATCCCTTAAATTCATAAAATAGTTAAAAAATAAATTGCTGATTAGTCGTACGACTAGGTGCAATCTTATTCGGGATGGCGAATTTCAGTACCCCGGGAGGTTTTTTTAGATGAGTTAAAGTCCATCACTATTGCAGAAGCATCGCTCGCGTACTAGCTCTGCAATGTCTTTCGCCCGATTTGGGGTTCCTTTGACCTAGGGGTATTGGCTGATTGATTTTGATAATAGAGTTTTATCATTTGGACGTGTTGCGCAATCTCATATAGCTTGCCATTGTGATTTAGCATCAGTGACTGAATAGTAAACCGCAGATTAGACAGACGCCACCAAAACAACAAGGCCGCCACAGGCTGGCAATATCTACCCGTTCCAATTGAATGCCCTTTCCTTCTCAAAACGGGCACAGCAACTATATATCTGTCAAAGAAGCTTGTAGTAATAAAAAAAAAGATGTAGTCAATGAAAAGTACTAATGGGGAATACAAGTACTTAGTTCCTACCACTGGGAGGACAGTTCTTGTTACTAGGCATCCAGATTGAAGCCCATCGGAGTTTGGTCTATATGCATACGTCATACCCACAGTGACCATATTTTTGAAATCCAAATAATGAACAATTGAAAAAGAGACTAATTTTAGCACAATTTTAAATTATTCAAATAGGTAGGTATTTTATAAATAAAAACTTAAATACATATAACGCATTTTTTAGTACTAAAGAAAGTTTCGAGCAAATTATCATTTTGTTGATTGAGTTTTGTTTTTCTTAATGGTCGTCTTTAAATACAAAATGGAGGCTTAGTATGGAAAATCTGAACTTCTGAATGCTGAATTCCCAATTTCGTATTCGGTAAACTTAATAATTTTTTACTATACCATTCCACTGCAAGCATGATGTAAATATTTTGCCAAGTAACACTAGTCAGACACAATTTTGGACAGCTTGTTACATTCAACTCAATTTATATCATTGTCAGCATCTAATGGAATTTCCATTTGAATTTCAGATACAATATCCATGGCAAATTCGTCATTCACTTCGGTGTGTTCGATGCGATTGGAATTCATTTATCCCTTGGTGTCAAAACGTCGTATTGGACTCATTATAATTCTTGAGTGATCTCGTTTCTGCAGACAAACAATGTGCAAAAAAAAAACAAAATCTTCATTGAAAATGACAACAAATTGATTACATGGACTAATTGCTCTGCGACAGGCAGACGTCTGGTCTGAACCCAACCAGTGTTTCATCTGTAACCAAGCTACTTAAAATAGGACTCACCAGGCTACAGTATCGATTTAAAGAGTACCTACCCACTTTTTTTTACTTAATAATTCATATCCTCCGCTCGTGGCATGGATATCTAAATACATGCCGTATGTAAATACCTAACTAATAAATTTAATGTACTTACATTTTGCAGAGGCCTTGGTATCGACGTCGACGATTTAGCACCACTTGAGTAATTTGTGTTTGATGATGAGGTGGTTGAATTAAAATTATTTGATATCCTTGATGATGAGTGTTGTTGATGTTGAACTTCAGAATTGCATGGTTGCTGATGTGGCTGATAATTTGAATTTGTACTTATTCCTGTAAGAAAAGAACAAATAACAAAATTACAAATAAGTTCTACAAATACATGTTATAAAGTATTATGTTACAGATATTTTCAAAAGTTCGGCTTGTGCCAGCAAGTTTAATTTATTCGTAAATAAAACACCAGTAGAGAATGTGACATGTTACGATATATCTACCACACTGACATGTGTCGTAAAGTCAGCTGTCGGTGTTCCCATCCTATGCTAACATAGTTTACGTGTGATATGAGTTAATCATATCAATGGGCATTAGAAGCACAGATGTTGACTTGAAATAAGCACTCATTTGATTAAAAAAAATTAATTGTGGAATCAATGGTTTAATTTATCGACGTTTTCAATAAGGAACATAAAAACCCAAAAGATCGACCAAATCTCCGTAGAAAGCAACAACAAAAATGCAGAAAAAAGTGAAAAACTATCAGCCTTATTTATTAGAATTTGATAAACGCCCTTACACACCTGCATGGTTATGTAGTGTATAAACATGTATACAGCTTTTATACACCCTTTCACAAATTCGTATTTATAAAACCATGCATACTAGACTAGTTATACAGGGCTTGCCTCAGAAAAGGTACTGAAAAGCAGAAATCTATTACATTTATCTGTCCGAAAAGATAAAAAAAAAACTAAGCAGCTTGTGAGAAATGCAAAATTCGCATACAAATAGAAAAAAGAATTAAGAAATTGGAAAGTAACAAGAAAAATAATGATTTAGGACTCCTAAGAAACGGTAGTCTTATGCAAATTAAAACGAATTTTTAAAACAATTTGAAATATCTCATTTCTGCACATATTTGTTATCGAGGACACTTGTAGATTCTTGAAAGTTCAAAATAACAAATCCAATTTATTTTGGATTTAATTTAAAATAAAATGTGACCGATTTTTTAAGTCAAAATAACATTTCGATACTATTCCACCTCTATACAAGCTCTAAACAACGTCCAAGCGCGTTTGGCTTATAAAGGGTTTTTCAATAAGAGCGCTACAAAAGTTTTTTTTAAATAAAACAAAAACGGTTTTGGATATCAATGAAATTCTTAATTTTTGTGAAAGTACGTTCGATTATGTACGGAACTCGATTTCTTTTGCATGGCCACCACGGGCACGCTTGCAGAAGTCCAGACGCTGAACCCAATTTTCGACGGTTTTCAAGCATAAATCGGCCGATACTGATACAATTTCACGTTCGATATTCGTACGAAGTTCATCAATCGTCGCTGGCTTGTTGGCATAGACCATAGACTTGACGTAATCCCATAGGAAATAGTCTAACGGCGTCAAATCGCACGACCGAGGCGGCCAAGCGACTGGACCATTTCGTGAGATAACACGTTCTCCAAACTTGGTTTCCAATAAATTGATTGTGACATTCGCTGTGTGGCTTGTGGCGCCGTCCTGTTGGAACCACATGTCCTCCAAGTCCATATCATCCAATTGGGGCCAAAAATATTCGGTTATCATTGAACGGTAGCGATTCCCATTCACAGTAACGTGCCGGTCTTGATCATCACGCAAGAAGTACGGCCCAATGACGCCGCCGGCCTATAAACCACACCAAACCGTAATTTTTTCGGGATGCAATGATGACTCATGGAGTACGTGTGGATTGCTGCCTGACCAATACCGCATATTTTGTTTATTGACGAAACCATTCAGCCAGAAATGAGCCTCATCGCTGAAGATGATTTTTCGATGAAAATCCGAATCATTTTCAAGTTGTTGCTCAGCCCAATTCACGAACATACGATGCTTATGGTGGTCAAGGGGCTTCAGTTCTTGCGTCAATCTGATCTTGTAAGGATGTAGGCCAAGATCTTTTCGCAAAATTCGCCACAACGACGTCACAGAGATGCCCAACGCTGAGAACGACGTGTGAGAGACACATTTGGGCTTTCTTCAACTGAAGCCTAAGCGGCAGCAATATTCTCGACACTACGGGCACTTCTTTGTCTCACTAGCACGGGAACATTTTGTACTGTGCCTGTGGATTCAATTTTTTCCACTAGACGCTCAATTTTTGGTCTGCTAGGACGATTATGACGACCATAAATTGGACGTAGCGCTCTTAACATTGAGGCCACTGACTCCGAATTTCGGTAGTAAATTTTAATAATTTCGACTCGTTGTTGGCTCGTATCATGAAATGTCAAAAGAGCGGCAAGAAATTCGGCGTCGTTTGCTGTCCCTGTCGCTCTACTTTTGTAGAGTCCCTGTTGAAAAACCCTTTAGAAGCATTTTAAACAGTGCAACATTTTACACACTTCCTATAATACGTTTACTGCCAGAATTTTACTGTTCAAACAAATCACTTAAAAGTACACCTTTTCGAAATAGCTAAGATTCCAACCGAAGTGTTGATTAACAAAAGTTGTTGTTACCTCAAGCGCAAAACATGTACATTTGTTTTTTTAGATTTCGCAACAAATATCAACTAGCGGCCGCTTCCCAATTTAAGCAAAAAATTAATTTACTCCTCGCTTTCATCACCAAACTTGGGATCACTAGAGAAGGGACAACTGGAAAGGATTAAAGTGAGTTAAAGATAAAATATGCATCGAATTCATTTTGCAGAGACAAGCTAAAGAACTTAAAATTAAATTTTAGGGGTTGTCACCAAATATTGCTCACCCAAGATTGTTGTTAAAATTATCATAAATATTCATGTACTTATGCAATTTGATCTAAGTAGAAGACGGAAGTCTTCAAACGTCATAAGTCGACAGCAAACACAAAAAGAAAGAATTAAGCTAATACCATGTTCCCACCAACGTGATTTAGCTAAATCATCTCATAAATTACGTGATTTATCATACATTTTCGTGATTAATATTAAAGTGATACGTGTTTAAATTTTAATAACGTATCTGTCATCGCAAATGCACACAAAATAAAATCGAGCACAAATAAAATCAAACATACCTGTTATTAACTTCAGCACTTTATTCAGCAAACAAAAAATAAAAATAAACTGTCAAGAAAATTATTTCAATTTAATCTTTCTAATTTTGTTCGTGTTTCGGTGAGTTTTTGATATTTTTATTAATTACATACAACCAAAAATTGTTTTATTCTTGGCAGGTAATATGGCAACAAAACAGAAACAACAGAAAAGAAATAAGTACCTGGTCCGAGTGGACGAATTTTTAATATTGAAAGTTGGACACCTAATGTCAAATTTGACAAAAATGTCACACTTAAACACGTAAAGCTCGGTGGAGACGCCTTTCGTGATTTATAAATCACGTTGGTGGGAACATAGTATAACGAGAGACCTCGTACGAATTTGAAAAACTATTTGGCATAACATCGACTTTGTGGCACACCCGTTTGATAATAATTTATTCAGCTTCTTTCTGTTTTCAACTTTTGTGACGTAATGTCAAGATGGGATTTAAATCAAGCATACGTTAATGCCGGTCGTCTACTATAAGTGCGCAACTTATCAACCAATTATATCCAACAGTCTATTCAAATATTTATCTACACAAACAAAACCGAACCTTTACCTAATCTACCATTTTAGTGTTGAACGGGTTGTGGACGCCGTAAACCGAATTTGACTGATACTTTGATCCGAAAGTTCCACGTACAAAATAAGTGAATCTATTTTCTAGAAAATTTTGTGTTAAATTTCTTAATTTTCGTTTGATAAAGTTATAAGCTACATTTAAAAACAAATATTTTGGAAACCCATTCAGTGTAGATAAGTGTGGAATGTAATGGAAACTAATTTCAATGTAATTACTGCGTAACAAGTTCATAATTTTTCCGCAGCCTTTATGAAAACGGTGGATATGTAGCACATTATCGCTAAATCGTTACTCAACGCGATGCAGAACCATGTAAAAGATAAATCTTTTTTTCCTTTTTATTTATTCTTTTCTCTTTATATTTTTTTTTAAATCAATCTTTCTTCACAGTACTTTTTCGAATAAATCTTATTTTTCTATTTTCTATTTGAGTCATCTTTTTACTCTGGTACCTATATGATTTAAATAATTTTCGGTTCGTCCAGTATTTTTTTTGCATAGTAGATTGGTTACACATGGTTGACGAAAAACACGAGCATGTACTACACTACCCATTCACTTTTTGAGCAGAGGTCTCCAACCGGATCAAAGACGTTGCATATAATCCAGAAACCGAGAGCATCGTCCATATAGGATGAAAATGCTGATTCGATATTGATGTATTGCGCATTTAGTGGAAGATGGTCATAAGTCTCGAGAAATCATATCATATAATCATATAATTAATTCACAGGCTTTGGTTAAATCCACAAAAGAATATTTATATATAAATTAAATACACCAATTTTAAGTACATATATATAACTTATATATAAAAAGATATAAAATGAAATATTGGTCGAACAAAAATTTAAAGTTCGGCTTTGTATTATTCTGGAGACACCCAACTGTCGCGACAGTTTCATACACATAAATTGTGCTTATTCTGTCTCCAAATGATAGCCACTGGGTATTGGTCTTGTGAATCCAGACTCGACTTGCTAAACTTCTAAGCCCAATTATTGAACACGATGAAAATAAGAACAGTATCGGAATGGCTGCACGGAAAGAATTTTAAGATCAAATCAAGAAAAATAAGCGCGGAATCACGAAAAGTTTGTCTAGTTTTAGAGCTTAGCTAAGGATTTACTAATTCACGACTTTTTATTCGCAATTCTAGAAATTGTGCGAAGTGAAGATATTGACCCTCAAAAGTCGTGAAATGTTTTATCGTGAAATTAGAAAACTTTATTCTCAATTTGCAACTTATATCTTGTGATTTACAAATCAAAATTCATAGTTTTATTAATTAGGTTATTTTCGAATACATATTTAGAGTCATATTTTATAATTCATTTTCCTCCTGATATCCAAGAAATTCATACGGCGCCATATCGTCCGGAGACAACGGAATTTGTCTGGGATGGTTTTTTGGTCTATGCTGAAATTCAAAATGCAAACAAAATATTTAGATGAACATTGATACGAACCTTTACAATTCTTCTCCATTACATATTTTAGAATCCATTCCAATTTATACTTCTTTTCTAATAGCGAGATGTACATTCTGAAAAAAAATACAGATTTATATGCGTACTTCAGCGTTTTTGGAATTATTCAATAGGCACTTACAAAATATATTCCAGAATGCTTTATAATTAGAAGTACACTCACTATCCATACGAACAAGTTATACTTAAACAACTTAAACCCGACTGCTCTAAGCAAAGATTGAATACCGACCGCCTGTCTCTCTACCGACACGCAATGTGCACAATGAAGATTTGGCTTCATGATTGCAGCTGTCTAGCAATACCACATATATACATTCATCCAAAAAAGAAAGGATTTAAAAGGATTTTGATAGTTAAATGGACTGTTCATACAAAAATTCCACACATTAGGTAGTTGATTTCATGGAAATTACAAAAAAAATTTTGCAATTTACGACTTCTCTACGTCAATATACGTTTTCAGTTTCAAGTGTTAAATTATTACAAGATTTTATTGATTCATCATTCAGTGTTGGTAAATCACCAAAAAATTTTCGCAATTTGAGATTGTAAAGTGGTGTTTGAGAAATTGACCTATTAGAGTGGTAAACTGCGCCCAACAATCTCGCAAATCACTACAAATAAAAGAAGCTCGAATTGATACTTCTAATCGTAAATTTCAACAAACAGAATTTCGTATTCTCCGCCGTTTTCAATGTCAAATTACCAACTTTTATATCAATCCATGAAAACTTCGTTGTGATTTGCGAGAAATATATAATTCGTAAATTGCTACTCAAAATTTTGCAATTGGTGATTTTCAATTCTTTCCGTGTGATTGAATTGATTTAAAAATTTTAATATGAGCGCTTAAGAAAAAGGAGGTACGGCGGATGGATTCATTACGTTGCATCAACGCTGTCTTAAACAATCTCGATGACAGATGCCGAATGTGAGCTGTTCTGGACATTTTTGGAGCTGAGGTTAGTTAATATTTTTAAGTGTTGGAATCCGATGAGTCCGTTACTGTCTCCGGGAAAACCCCATTAACTGTCCAATGGCCAAAGCAAGGGCCGTTAGCGAAACATGCCCACCACGTCCGAAAAATAGTTAAGAAAAAGATACGAGGAGCCTCAGAAAGTGAATGTCCCACAAACGGAAACCAGTCCTGGAACGTTTACCACGATTTGCGTTCATTTCCTCGGAACGTTGTCACATTATTTGCCGCAGGTGCATATGCTTGGGTCTGTCCTCAAGCGGATATTATCGCAATCCAAGAGATACGATGGAAATATCAAATAGATAAAGTGCTTCACGAAAATAGGTGAAGACTATGCGCAATACAATAATTAGGGATCGGATTTCCATGCAAATGCATGTTTTTTTATGAACACCTTGGATGCAAGGCAACTTATTATGTATACGTATCATGAAATTTCCTTTAAAATGTCATTTAACCGTTAGTGCATACTTTTGCATATTTTACTGAAAATGCATATTTTCCAATTTTTGTGCATATTTTACTACATTTGCATATTTTGCATATTTTTTATAATATTAATTCATATTTTTGGAGCATATTGTTCAAAAAAATACAGTAAAAATATAACCCCTTTATGTCAGTGCAAACGAAGCTTAAAGCTATTATCTTTTTCTTTTGTTCATTTCACAATCATGAACGATATTCCAACCCCACATTATAATGCACTATATAAACAAAGCTGCATGTATGAGCTTGACCGAATCGCCAACGTTTTGAATTCGAAAATTTAAAAAAAAATTTCATGATCTATGCAAATAAAACTTTTCAAAATGAATTAAGGAATTAAGGAATATATTTTAAATTATTATTTTTTATTAAACAAGGGAAGATGTTTTTTTTTTTTTATTAAATGTTGATCTCGTTTTAAGTTATTATTTTATTAAATAAAAAAATACAAAATTTAACGTATTCTTAAAGACTGAAGAAAAATGTTTTTAAATTGAACCGAAATTAAGTTTAAATAATTTTAAGTGCATATTTTGCATTTTTAAGCGCATATTTTGAGATCTTTAGTGCATGAAAATCCGAACCCTACTAATAATCATATTATTGTCCAGGCTAAATTTTACGAACTCACAAAATATTAAAAATGATTGTTAGTAAGGCCCTATATCAAGAATCACGCCATGATCGCTGCTTAGAGTAGGATTCCAAAGTTAATGAAGGGTTTTGACGTACTGGACTGCATAAGAATATGGATGTAGTTTACAAATTTTAAAACACACTCGCCCTATTGAGCGAAAGGACAATTGCGCCCTGGTTCGTGACGGCAACCAAAACTGAACCTCCGCCCGCTTCAAAAATGTTGCGAAGGCGAAGCCCTCTTGGAGAACAGAGCCTGAATTAATTTTGACGAAATTCTTTATCGACGTGCTCCACGACCACAGCATCCTGTTCCTCCTGCTCAAGATCTTCTAAAGGGTATTCATCAAGGACCACTTCTGGGTCAGTTCCTTGCGTATTTTACTCCGCCAAAAAATACAATAACACACCTTCTATATTGGCCACCCACGCACATGCGATATCTCAGGATAAGATAATAAATCTAACGGTAAACACGGATCAATTTTTCTTTTTATTGGTAAGATTTATTGCTCAGCTCTAATTAATATTCACATAAAGAAGAAGTTGACGCTGTAGCATCCATCCGCAAGTATTAGGTGGTTGCTTGGTTTTGGGTTATTTCCGCAGGCGACGGTTATCCTTCAGCATATAAAACCATAGTAATACGCCCGAACAATGAAATCGAATCCATATCCCAAAGCAGCGAGAGTAAACTTTCTTGTAGTTCCTTTAGCATATACCCTGCCCCAGTAGCTTGAGACTCAGTGCCCATCAACAGTAGGGGGATGGTATCCGGTTGCAAAGAAGACTCACCGATTCCATTTCGAATGTCATGACAATGATAAAAGAGAGAGCACAACAAAAAAAAAACTCATTATTGGCAGACGTTTAATTGAAAGTGTATGCGGTGAGGATGGCGCGAATAAAGTAGCTCTTGGAGTTTATGTCAGATTCGTGGTAATGACGTTGTCGTCGTCGGTCGAAGCGAGATTTGTGGATGAAAGTCACTTTGGCGACGCAACACTCAAACGAAAACAGCTAAAAACTCTAATGAATTGAGTTTCATTGTGAGTTTTCTTTTTTGATGGGAGACTGTGTCATTAGATTCAATGAATGAACAATTTAATTCGTCCTTGTGAGTGATGTTACATACTTTTGTCACTGAAAGGAGGGCGCTTGCTGCTTTTGTATTCGAAACATTTTGACATGGGGTTCTACGTGCAAAAGGCTAATTTTATGAGGATAGACAACACTTTTGCTTTAATAATCATCATCGATACTGAGAAAATGGGTAGCTTTTGTCAATTTTGTCTTTATGTTCTCAACTTACTGTGATGACTTCAATTTAAAACTTTAACTGGGCGATCTGACTATAGAGATATTCGTTGTCGAATATTTTATTTGGGACGACCTATTAATTTTAGGGTCAGACCGAGAATTTCCCAGTCACTTTAAATGTAAAATGTCACTCATTTGTCATTGTGCGTTGCCGAGACAATATAAGTCGGGTATAGCCATCTGTTGATGAACTCCCTTTGACATCGACTAGGAGTGGGAGACCGACGTTCTCCCAGCTAAACAATTATTATTTTCCTTAATAAATTAATTGACAGACAACAATATGCATACCTCTTTTGATACACGACTTTTCAGTGTTAATATCTTCACTTCATACAATTTCTACAATTGAGACTAAAAAGTCACGAATTAGTAAATTCTAAGCTAAGCTGTTAAACTGGACAAACTTTTCTTGATTTTGTGCTTATTTTTCTTTATTGATTTGTTTATTTTTTTATTTATTTAATTTGATCGATGTACATCGACAATAATTCCTTGAAATAGTACAGGTAGTATATATATATATGTATGTATAAATAAAATAAAATAAATTGAAATTCAATGATTAGATTATTTGAGAACAATCCAGTGATAAAAATTAAAAAACGGCAGGTAAAAACTGGCTATGTTCGATTTTTTTTTCTTAAGGGGGAGATGATTCCAAGGGCTAACGGAGTAAATGTAAAACTGACGACGCGTTGTTAGACAGGTGTATGTACAAGTTCTAAGGGTAATACCTCGACCTGACTGTGAAAACGTTAATTTGTCAAACAAATAATGTGGTGTTTTTCTTTTTATGATTTTTACGAGAAAGGCAATGCATTTGAAGCAAAGAAAACACTAGGTTGCATCCGAGAATCTGTCGCGAGTATTCGGAAATGTGATCAAACCTGCGGAGGCCAAAGTCAAGGACAAACCTGGTAATGGAATTAAAAGCTAATTGCAGTTTGCGTAGCGAAGCAGAGTCTAAATCGGCAAATATTTCGCAGCCATTGATCCTAAAATGCTTTCCGTGTGCGCCAAATGAAGTATAACTTCAAAAATATTTAAAACGCCTCTTTTCGACACTCATGGGAGCTAGTTTAGTAAAATTTTGAGCTCTGACGTGCATTTCTTGTGGGCGGGTATGCGAAAACGGGGCATGGCACCCCAAATACGACAAAATTATTTAAAATTGGTATTTATGGAAGCTTTTGCTTTGAAATTTGCTAAATGCACCTAAATTACGTCTTAGAAAAATCTAAAAAAGGTGACCGGTATTGGAAAACGGGATGTGACACATCCCTTATTGATTTACTGTGAAGACAAGTTAATCTCACGAAATTTTAATCATGAAGCTATATTAAATACCGAAGATTCTTAGTTTTAAATGGAAAATTCAAAGGAGGAGATGTGCTGTTGCAAACCTACAATTCCAACAAATACAGCAGCTTCCGGTGTTATTCGCCTTTGCAGTGACCATCAATAAAGCACCAGAACAATCAGTACATGTGGACTAAATTTCAAAAATCCATGCTTCTGACATGGGCAGCCGTCGTGAGTCCCGATTTGACACTTTTTTCGAGAGCTTGCCACAATTTTTTTTTGTTAATTTGGCCCCTTTTTTAGTTGCTTCAGAAATGAAGTTTTTTTTTCTCAGCGACCCTTTCTTTAGCGACTTTTCAATATTTTGCAGTGGTCACTGGGAGCTTTTGGCCTTTCCCGCATGTCGGAGGTCTCATATATCGGTCTTGAATTAAAAATCTTTGATAAATATGCTAAATATAACATTGAAAAAATAATTATATAACATTAAAAAATAGTGGTCACTTATGGTTTTTCATTATCAACATCATAAAAAAGCGAATAGCTATAGTGAAATATTACTTTGTCAACAAAATATTGGTAAAGCTAAAAACATACTTTTATTTTTTTTGGTAGATATTGGAAGACATTACCGAGCAGTGGCAAGACAACAAGATGCATACCTTTCGGGACGGATTTTATGAAACATTTTAAAGGTCAACAAACAAAGGTCTAATCAAGTTTGTCCAAGTATATTATCGCGGCACCCCCGTAATGCATACTGGGCACATTCCTGCATGTTTACTCGGAGCTAGATTTCGAGTTTGTTTACTCGAAATCAGGGGTCAGATTCTGTAAGGCGAAACGATCAAACGGTTTCGTGCGCACGAATGATTTGCCCTTTGTTACACAAGCAAATTTCTTCATGTGCACGAAAACGCTTGAACATGTTTTGCCTTACCTACCGAAAGCCGACCCAGATTCCGACTTTTCCAAGAATTGCCCACGCTTATTCTTTTTCTCGTTTTGATCTTTGTGAGAAGATCCAGATAAGAGAAACTGAATTTCGCATTAGATTTAAGTATTAAGTTTTAATAAAGATCTGAAAGAAAACGGAGCGTTTGAATCTAGTTGGTTTAATATATAATTTTGTATTACAAACTATGGCTATCCTCCAACTCCGAGCCCAGACAAAAATTAGATGGGTATGCTGTATGCATTTTCCAATAATCACATCCCGCTCTTTACGCGTTTACGCAGTATCTTATAAATTATGAATCAACCACCACCAATCGGGCTGTCCGCATGAACCGCGACTCATGGTTATCCTACTTATGGTTCTCAAAAAGAGATCTCCAACACGGAATCATTTAAGCATTATTCAAATGATTCCCTGTTGGTGATTGAAGAACAAAAAATGTACTTATCTCAAAATAATTCCACTTGATGAGAATACTTGATCTTGAACGCTTTGTTTGTCAGTTATAACCTTTAGTGCTAAAAATGTCAAAACACACTTTCATCTCAAATCCTGTCTACCACCGAATCCAAATTAACTTGGGGGAAAATATACAAAAGACAGCAATAGGGAGAATAAACCCAACGAACTTTCCCAAAAAAAAATGTAAATCCATTCAAATCCTCAAAGCGAAAAACATGTGTAGAAAACCAAAAATGTCTACATGTATGTCTGCACTCGTCTATCCCCGTTCGCTGTCGCTTCAAATTAAAATGTCCAACTAATGCTGCAATAGTGGAAAGAATACACTCGCCTATCTATGGGTGGGCTTTCTCCCCACTCACAGACAAACTTTCTATTCTAATTTTATCATTTGAAATTCTAGTTGAAAAGTTTTCCTTTTGCCGAGCAAAAACCACTTCACATCTATTACTTGCACTCAGTTGGGTGGTGGATGCCATACTGTTGACGAGTGGTGAGTGGTGACGAGCGAGGGTGGCAAAAGGATGCGGAATGAACGTGTGGAAACTTTCAGCAGATTTTGATGGTACTTTTTTGTAGCCAACAAAAAACGGGTAAGCAACCTTCAAAAACTGTGTTGAATTAGATGTGGCAGTCGGATGAAGTAGGGAGGAACGTTTTTTCTATGTAGTACACTTTTACAGTTTTTTTGGGCAAATTTTCATATTTCGTCTTGTGGAAGGAAAATAGTTAGATAGTTTTCCTCTTTTACTTATTCTCGTTGTGTCCTCTTTTTTGTCTTCAGCAATATATCCTACAGGTAATCAAACGGAAGCCGAAAAGTTTTTCCAGCGGTTTAAATAAAAATGTTTTACACTGTTTTCTCCAGTTTTCGCTTTTCTTGCGGAGCCAATAATTGCATTTCGAAATTGCAGATAGTTGCAGACAAGTATAAGTTATAGGCTTTGCAACTTTGGCGGAAAATGCAATAACATGCTGGAGTATTGGGAAAAATTCGCTTAAGCCATGACTGTTTATTTCAATCTGTTTACATAGCCGGCAGACGAAAGGGTTGGAGCAAAATCTAGTGTAAAATTTCCATAACTTTGGTCTATTATTCAGGTTTGAGTGTCGACCGCTTTTAATCATATTAATAAATTGCTTGTGGAAGTTTATGAAAATTTATGTGAACGGGCGTTTTGTTCGAGTAAGCGATTTATAAAAGGCCGATAATTCTGGTTTTTCGTTTTTCAAACAACCTTTTTTACTGCTTGTGAATCTGCTAACAAAATAGCGCACTGGTTAAAATACAAAATACTTTCAAAATCATTCAAGTATTGCAAGTCCTCGTTTTTGGTATTCAATATACGTTATTTTCCACAGTATCAACAGTCATAATATTCAACGAGCCTGCAGTAAGAAAAAAAAGTTCTTAGCCCAGAACATTAATAAAAACGCACTGTATAGAGCCACGTCTCAAACAGAGTCAGGGTAGACTAAGATACTCCACCTTGATGGAAGATTGAAAGATTTTTGCCTATAAGCGAAAATGTTTTCTTTTGAAATTATTAGTTGCGTTAAAACAGCAGTGACTCTACCGAACGAGCGTCTCAGCTTTGATCTACAGAAAAACAGTTATCACAAGTAAAGGCTTTTTGATTCGTGTCAGAAATAAACTTATGGTTTTGGTTACCACTAACAAGTCCCCTAGTTATAAAAGTACAAATGCAAGCTTCTACCGGAGCCACCAGCGCAAAGAGATCTAATCCGGACTATCCTCAACCTACTTCCGCTAGACGTTTTTGTGCAATCTCTGGCAGCCATAAGTGACACATGGGAACAAGCCAATCAACAGTCTGAAAATGGAATGAAACGGGGCATTCAACTTTCCTTCAGAATTATGCATGCACCTATTACGGACGCCTTTACAAGACCTTTTTCGAGTGTCTGTTTATCCCAGCGCGGAAGAATGGCAAGATAAACACTTATACACAACACGCAATCCATTTTCGTGTTAAAAAATAAAAAAAAAATGCATACCGAGGTAGGGTTAGGCGTCCTCCCTGAATTTGCTGGCCATTTCGACATCGACACCGTGAGTCTGCGATAAGGGCAATATCTGCGGAAGGTGTGAACTAATTTATCGACAGTCAGGGAACTTAAGTGACCCAGTTCACATTGTGAAATGCTGTCGCGAAGAGCTCAGGGCTGATCTATTATTTCCGCCCTTTGACGGTCCATGTCCACGATTTGGTTGATTTGTTTTCGACTCTTACCATATTATTCACTCCCAGTGTATATCAGGGCATTCTGTAGGACGAAACGTTAAAACGTTTTCGTGTGCCTTATGGAATCTGACGCATGTTTAAGTTAATTTTACACCCTATCATTTAATTCGGATTTTTTAAGCCCGACAATTTAAATCAATATCCACAATGTTTACTCGGAAGCCAGGGTCGCCATTCTGTAAGGCGAAACGTTCAAACGTTTTCGTTTGCAAGAAGAAATTTACTTGTGTAACATAAGGCAAATCAATCATCAGAATCTGGCCCCTGCATTAAGCCCGCTGGATTAAAGATACATTAAAGATTTTAACCCCTTTTCAAACCACCTTATGTCAAATTTAAAAAAAAAAAGTCATTTGTTTCAGCCGGAAATATTTCCAAAAAACCACCACATCCTAGTCATCGGCGGAAGCCCGCTTGTGCATTCAATGTATTCGCCGACGAGGACGACGTTAATTTACCATCAGCTGCTGTTTCATGAGCTCTCCGAAAAATGCCTCTTCTGACGACGAAGACATCAACATTGCATCCATTTCACGAATGAAGTCCATTTCTATTGCACTCTTCTTTTTTTCTTATTTTATGCGCCCTGCGATCGAAGAAATGTCAATGTTATAAAATTGAGTTTTAACCCGAGTTAAAGTACTTAAGCTGGTCTCCGGAGTGCAGTTTAAATTCAATCGGATTATGTCTTATATAGACTCGAGCTTAATTTTCTGGTTAAACTCACTTAAATGAGGGTGTAAACTTAAACCCGGATTAATGTGAGTGAATATTATAGCACTTAACACGAATAAACTGAAGAAATCCCCGAAACATGCGACTCAAGCTCCAAGTTTTATTTTTCAGGATAATTTTTTTAAATTTATGTATTTGTCGATAAAAAAACCCATGAATTATTCAAACCAATTTATAACTCACTGCCACCTTTTTAAATCAAAATGTTTTCATTTTCACCATTAAACTAGATTTTCTTCGAAAAATCAAAATTCTCGTCGCCATGTTTAACTTTTAATGGGACAATAATATTTTTACAGTATAATTTGTTTGTATCTCATTGGCATTCGAGCATGCTCCACAAACTCACATTTACCATCTTTTCACCTGCGTCTCAAAGAATAATCCCTGTTTCAGATCTATGTCTTAGAACAGGTCCTAGAAATGTTGTTTAAATGCAGTTTCCTCCACCATACAAGAACTGCAAATTAAAGTGATTTTCATTATAACTTTCGGATAGGACAGCTACTCGTACCTATGGTAGATACATCTACCCGACATTTTTACAACTTCCTTTCACAGACCAAAAGTATGTTTTATCTGAAGAGGTTCGTGTCCCTCGGCTTGGCTCGTACTTAAACCATTTACCGGGAATTAAAAATAAACATTTTAAAATGCAAGAGGAACAACATTAGAAAGAAAAACTTTTCAAACCAAAAGCAAAACTGAAAGAAAAACATTTTCTCGCCGAAAGTTCCCTTTGCAGACAACAACACAAAAAAATGTGAGAACAAAATACTTCTACCTACTATACTCTGGGTGCCCGGTTAAAAGCAAGGCAGCCCAGCACTTCATTGCGACTGCACTCAAGTAATTTATGTCTTTTTTGCAATTAAATGTCTATGCTCTTAGCATATACTTTCCTTTGGGGAATTAAGCGAAGATAGACAGGAGTAGGTGGTATTTATCCGCACTCTTTGTGTGCTTTTGTGTGAGCTCCATGGCATTCAAGTTGGCGCAACAATGCAGTCCTTGCTTGTGTTTTATTGTGTATTTTTAGCCTGAAAACTACGAATTTCATTCCCTTCTATCAAAAGGTTTCCCCCACACAGAAACGGCTGTGCGATTTTTTGCCTTTGCAAAAAATCCCATAAAAACAAAGCAAAAATATGGGCCAATATTGAAAATCTTACAGCAGTTGAACAAGGAACGGCGCTCTATGAATGGTTCAAAACTAGGAGCGAACAAACCTTCCATCCTTCAAAGTTATGAGCTTATGAATCGAAATTCAGTTTTTGAAGAGGAAGTAAGCATTGCATTTGTACAGCACGCCTTCCACTCACACCGATGCCCGTTTCATTGTTATCCTTTTGCGTGCAACTTGTGCAGTGCATGGCTGTGCGCCTCGTGTAATGCATCTGACAGCGCAGACATACAGCCGTTGCCGCTCCAGCATATTTTGAAAACGAACTAAAATGATTTTTGTGTTCCCATATTTCGTCGTTGCGCCTTTGCAATCCTTTATCATTTCCCAGGCAAAGACCATGCCGTATTCAGACGACTATGGCTACGACGAAAAGGATGACTGGAGTAGAAGAATGTTAGGGCTGCATTAGAGTAGGTATATACACGCGTCAGCATGAATAGGTCAACTCTGTGAGTTGTGACTTGCACAACTTTGCCATTTTTCGATGAAATTTGTATGAACCTACCTGCAAAAGGATTTTGCTAATGCAACAATGAACACAAAGAAGGAACACCTCCTACAAGTTGTGAAACAATAAGTTTAAATGTACATATATACTCAGTTCAAATGGGCGCAGGGCGAGGCAAATGTGAACTGATGGCAACTTGAGGTGCTAGAAGTATTTTATGTCGAAACGATATTTACGGATACAAGGTGAGAACAATCTGAAATGGTAAGAAATGGAGCGAAGGAAAAAGCAAACATACCGTTGAAGCACGTATTTTCCGAGACATTGTTCAATATGCTTTCTACCTTCTTGTGTTCGTTTGTTCTTGTATAAAGGAGCTTGTCTTAACCTACTTTTAGAGCACTATAGTTTTTTGCAATAATTGCTGTGCAAGAAAGGCAATAATACTTAATGAATCTGTGCGTGAAGGAAAATCAATATCGATGCCACTTCGCTGATGGAAAAACGTAGGTGGGAGAAATATTGTTTTCGGTCAACTAAAGTGCACGACTGGGTCGAACGAAACTTTTTTGTTCATCCCGATGGACGTGTGTGTGCTGGGGGTGCAAATGAAGACTGAGTAACTGATTTTGTAAGCCAAAAATGGGTGGAACTATTTTAAGGTGCATTAATCAATACTAGTATCGCTTGTGGTCGAAAATCGACCATACCATTTAAAAAGTATGTTATACTAAAAAACGGGTCGGGTGCACCTCATCCCCGGGCAACTCATCATCAGCCAAATTTCGCAACTAGCGCCCTCTACATCTTAACTCCGCAACTGACTGCCAATAATCCATTACTCAGCCTTAGTGGATAGTGCTACCCTCAGTCTAGTATTATGTTGAGTGTTAGGTTAAGTTTCTCTAAAGTCTAAATAGATTTATAAGTGGAATTTGGAATAATCTATGGGGAAAGGAAGGAGATAGGTACCAAATTTATGTAATGCTAGGAGAAAGATATAAGGGTGGGAAATACTTTATGTTTGTTGTACCTGAATGGATTTATAAGATTTCAAGACTGTAAATATTTAATTTTTTTTTAAATCTGAAGCGCTTACTTTTATTTTCTCAAATTTGCTGAAGCTAAAAGTCAATTTATTTTCTCAAAAAACATATAGTTTTAACTCTAGAGAATAAAGAGACAAATTTCGCCAAAGATATTCATCCATTATGTGCCTTTGAAGCTCCTACTTATTTCACAAAATGGTTTCCAAAAACAAAAGCACCACCAACTTCGAACACAGATTGTCTTGTAATATGGTAACACTTATTTTTGACATTAAATAGCATAGACTACAACCCAAACCATAAGGGTGAGTACTGAGAAGGTAAGTATCCAATTGCAGAGGTGAGATGTAGATGTCGCTAGGTGCAGGGGATGCGTTGTCCGGGGATGGGATGCGGTGACCCCCTAAAAAACGTACCACAATTATTTTCGTTAATTATGTTTTTTATTTATAAACGAAAAGAGCCACATCTAGATATCCAAAAAAATACGTAAATGAGCTGCTCCATCCGAAACAGGTTCTAATCTAAGATGATTTATATTTCAATACGTTACTATGGTAATATGGCGACGACAAATTGAATGTCACCAAAATCCTTTCGATTACCTGTTTTGTATGGGGGATTTATAACTTAACTTTACCAGCCTTAATGGCGACATATACCCACAATTTTCTGTTTGTGCACATCTATGGCACAGTATCTTTCGAATGCTATAGGTTTCATTCTACTCATTTCATTATAAATACTTAAAAAGTGTGCCGAAACTTTGGATGTTCACGTATTAATATAATGATATGGTTAAAAAAGGAAGAATTTAGTTTAATTTGTTAAAAAAATGTTTTGCTTAGCTGTTATTGCATTTTATTGGAAGTGGGGCACCGAGATTATTACAAAAGTATACCGTAGGTATGTGAAAATAGATCTGGAAATATAAATAATCAAAATACTTATTTATGCGAACTTTTTGAGAAGAACTAAGAACGCCTTCTTATTTAGAAAATATTTTTGTAAAATATGCAGACAAAACGGTAACAAATATTGCAATGTTTAGTTTGAAAAATACTATTTAGCTGGAAACTTGGTATTGGATATTGTTCGGGATATAAGCATTTCTACTTGGTTCTAAGAGTTTTATCCAAATCGAAAATGCGGTTTTCGAGACATGAGGAGTTTTTAAAATAGGCGTATTTAAAACATAAATATTACTCTAATTATATGCATTTTGGTGAAAATCGTTATTTCCAAATGATAAAAACTAAAGAAAACCAAATATTTAAAAAATAGCTTTTTTCAAAAATCCATTGAACGATAGTGTAGAGAAAAACTGAGTTTGCTATTAGTTTAGAAATAACCATATTACCTTAAGAATGAGTTTTTGTTTCAATCGTATGGACCATTTTCGAGATACATGTCCAAATTTCAAAAGAACATATTTTGATTTTAAGCGAATAACTGAGTATGCAGTCATGTTAATCTCATCTTCTAACGCTCAAATTTTGTTTGAAATCGTTAGAGCCGTTTTCGAACAAATCAAACTGGCATGAACATTTTATATTAGAAGTAGGTACCATTACAATTTAGGTTATCGTGCAAACAAAAAACGGCCCCCAACTGTATGCCCAAAAACTCAAAATCCGAAGTTTGAACCAAATCGGGACAGCCCTTTAAGCTGTAAGCCTCAGGAGCATACGGACACTTTTTTGAGTTCCTCTGTCATAGAATGTTAGAATTGATTAACATCTTGAGTTCGAGATTTTGCATGAATACAATATCGTTCTCTTAATACTTGTTGAGAAAATTTAAAGACTCAATTCATTTATCATTTGTGCTTTTAATTTAGGCTTAAAAGACTTCTAATGTCGAATTTCGAAGTTCGAGAGTCAAAGTGGAAAATGGACTCATCTTCCCTTGTACATTAAAATATACCAGTGCTATAGATGAAACCTATTGCAGCCTTGATATGCAATCTGAGGAGAGAGATCAAACTGTTTGAAAGTTTCAGGTCCAGCTTTAGCTAGACATATTGAACGGCCCTGGCATCTCCCGAAGAGTCTGACATCCGACTAAAAAACCGACTAGCCGGAAGAAATTTCATGCGCTAAAATACACAGCCATTTTTATATTTTCGTACCCTTTTGTGGCTCACTGCTTTCTAAATTTCTGGTACAGGATCGAAGTTAAAATGAGAACTTGAAAAAACACACATTATAGTGCTATAATAAATAAGCCAGCTTTGTTGTGTCTATTATACGAAAATGCATGTGACTCCTTTACCTAACTGAAACGCAATCACGCTTGCTAAACAAGGTTAGGTTAGTGGCAAAGTGTAAGCCTAGATCTAAGGAAAGCAATAAATAAAATCGAAGTAAAATCATAGGAATCTATTGTAAAGGGTTATTAATTTTTCGGTTCGAAAGTAAAGCTAAACAAAACACACACAGCGATACATTTTTGATGAAAATTTAATTTGTTTGAACTTTGTGTGAAATCCAATATCATTCAATTGGCCGCCTCGGGACGATTCGCAGCATGAGATTTTTTTGAGGTAATTTTTAACCACTTTTTCGCACATTTCGCTCGGTATCTCGGGCTCGGCCATAACTTGAGTAATGTTGGTTTTTTAATGCGTCTAAGTTCGGGAGTATTCGCGTAAGCACGGTCTTTTACGTAGCTCCACAGAAAAAAATCTAACGGTGTCAAATCGCATGATCTTGGTGGCCAATTGACGTCGCCAAAACGTGAAAATATACGCGACCAGGAAACTTCTCACGCAATAAAGCTATAATTGGTCGTGTTGTGTGGCTTGTTGCCCCGTCTTGTTGGAACCACATATCGTGCACGTCATGATCTTCAATCGCCTGCCAAAAAAAAAAGGGTTATTATTCGGTCATATCGCTCTGAATAAAAAAATCAATAAATTCGGATCATCTGGCAGCTGCAATATTTTCGACTGAGCGTGCATCACGATGATGCACAAGCCTTCGACATCAGTAACTCTTCCACTTTCTTCACAAGTTTACCGATTGCTTGCGTAGCTGGTCGATTATGATGACCATAGTCATCGCGTAATGCTTTAATTAGTTTTAATAATTTGAACGCGTTGTTCGATTATAGTTTTATAAATATTATGTGTAATATAAGGCGTTATTTTATTTTACCCACATGATCTATATTGATCATAGATTTGCATGGTTTACATTAATAGTACGAGATCCAACTGTAGTTCTTAAACATGGAAATCAATGTTCAATATCATGTGGATAAAATAAAAATCGCTTATTATGAATTATTCAGAAGATCTTTGTATAAATAGAATTGCAGTGTATTAAACACTAAACTCCAGATAGTTTTTATATCGAAATTATTAAATGACGCAGCTGACAAATGTCTTAAACTTTATAGCCCGAAAAAAGAACTCCATTATAATAAAGCAACGCAATTACTCGTATAAGAATCAGCGCAAATATTGTAGTTGTACGGCAGTTTTTTTTTTATTTATTTTTAAGAAAAAGGCATCTACGAACTGCATCCCGATTCTGAACGACTGAATTAAGAAGCTGGATAATCGCTCGGGCGACTACCACTAACGCGTAATTTTTGTTTATCACACAAAGCCACTGTACTCCAGACGTTATTTTTGGAAAAACGTCCTTAAACATTTATATTACACAAAGATCTACTCAAACCCTGTGGGGTAATAGGGTGCTTTCGACGAAGGGATTTTCCTCTTAATTTTTGTTCGTTCGGTTGATTCGCCAAGGAATGAGGATGAGAAGTCTCTCATACCACGCTTAAACCTTACCTTTCGATATTTATTTTGTAAGAAAATTATGTCTGCGGAGTAGAATAGGTTAAACTTATACCCGTGGCTGTTGCACTAAAATGTAAAAATCACCTATCTATATGCATAGTTGAATCCACTCTTTAATTTTCAAGTATTTGAAGCACTTCCACCCGGAAAGGGTACAGTAAGGGATAAAAAAAAGCGCTGATGCTCCTTTAAAACGAATAAAGCAAAGATCCCAAATTGGGCGATATTGTGACCTCATTATTAAGTTTTTTTTTTCTTTTCAGTCCAGTTAGTGGCAAAGAGCGGTTATAGCATGTCCTCCCTTCGCAGCATATATCGTAAATTGGCTGTAAATCACGTCGCCTGCCCTAATGCTTGTTCTGGTCTTTCGCTTTTTTCCGTTGATTTTCTTTTTGGTGTCATAAAATTCCTTTTAACAACTTTAAATATTATGGCACAAAAGAAACTCAACAAAAGTGAAACACACACTAAGTACGAAAAAAAAGTCCTTAAGTAGGTCGCGTGGATTTGCTCATAAATATACCCTTCTATTGAATACTGATTTTATACCTACATGCATTAACTCGCAAATTCAAAAATAAAGGGACATGAGAAAAACTGTGGGCCTATACAATTACCTATTCGATTAAAATCTTGGTTCACGTGAAAGCAATACTCGCTCCTTATACGTTCAGGTTGTGCAAAAAAAAACTCAAATAATCCCTATGGGTGTGAAATGCACTTAGAAAATGTGTATATGAGGAAAAAGGGGGCAAAACAAAATGAAATAAAATCGAAATTTACGACAGGAATGGAAAGCGATGTGCTCATCATATTTAGCAGGTTCCTTGCTGAAGCACTGTGCGGTGGGAAACGGATATCGTATAAATCAAAAGTGTCGGTGTATCCTTTTGGGGCTTTTCTCTTTGGGAAAATCCTTTTCTTATGTCATGGTGATTGGTATGCATATGTTTTCGCAAAGAATTTTTTTTTTTCCTATCAAATAGCAGTGATGTGAAAATTGGAGTAGGTTTATGAAAATTTCGTTCTGGCAGACGTTAGAAGCCTCATAGACGCACGGAAGGAGATTTAATGTTTTGCTTTTGTTTCCTGTGGCGGAAAAGGCCTGCGAAATTAGTAGTCTAGATGGGTGATAATCTGTATGGATTTTGTGTGGTTATTTATTTTCGGTGGAGAATTCAATCAAGTTCAATGAAGAATGTCGGATGCGGTTGTTTATTTGCAAACATGTGTTTGACAGGAAAAACAACAAGTTTTAGATCATTTTCTAGTTGTTCTTAATATCATTGACAGTAGGTTTATGTAGGGAGGAATTTGTAATTCTTATTGGCGTGGAGTGTTGCGAACTTGCATTAGAAATCCTTTGTCAAAATTGGTATTAACCATCCTGCCATGATCCCTCTGCAGACGTAACGTAAAACGCAATGCATAAGTCCCCGACTTTTATTTACGCATGGCTGAGGGAAGAAAAGTAAACTAAGGCCATCAAAATAAAGCGCAGTCGGGTCGCACGAAACTTTCTCGTTCATATCAACAGTTTGGTCGGTTGCTTTTTATTTTATTTGGTGTATAGGTAAAAAAAACTCAAAAGCGATACTAGACAAAATAAACCGAGGAAACATAAGAATATTTATCTACTTAAATTAAGTGCACTTTTGATGTATTCAGTACATAACAAATAAAAATGTGAGGCTCAAGCTCTCATTTACAAGCAGAAGATGTACCTTCTATAGTAGGCATATCAAAGATACGGCCCTCGAGACAATTACCTGTGGCCCGCCGCATCAAATCAATAATCTTCTTATTTCATGTGCATTTTAATTGCAATCGCAATGCAAAATATAATTTCGGCTTCTAAAGTCTCTGCTTAAAAAAATATATAACTTTTTTCTTAGATAAAATATATTTTTTAATACTTCTTACTGATCATTACATGTTGCAGTTTATTTTTAATGTGGCCCGCTGTCTTGCTAAAGACAAAAAAATGCCACTTAAGTTTTTTTGAGTTTGATACCCCTGTATAGGCTCTTACAACATTTTGAGTACATGGACAAGCGTAGCAGGAGTTTCTGATCTGTTCATTTGCAAGTTATTTTTTTTGACTGGAGATGATTGGTTTCTTTGCATGTGGTTGGAAGTAGGGTTCATGATATACTGAAATCTTTACAGCGATATATACTTAAAAAATCTTCGTGTAAGATCTAGGTGTATAAAAAAAATTTTATATTTTTTTAAAGAAAATAGCCTTGTGCGAGATTTACAGAAACACCGGTCCCTAACAAAAAGTATTATTCACTTACTTTTGGGGGTGCTTATAGAACGAAGTAGGCAACGGCCTCAACCAACAAGCCCCTCCTACAAAGAAATCATTGCCACAGAGAAGTGCTGCAATCGACTAGGTTAAATAACTAGCTGCCACTGAGGCTGTTTAGTCCATACACAAGAGGTGTTATATTGCTATTATAAACACCAATCGATTTCAAAGACATTTTTGACCGCACTGCCTACAACGGTTTATTTAAAACAAAAAAAAAAACCGAACCAACCATCCACCATAGTCCATACTACATCATTCTATAAATCATTAGCATTCAAGCCTTCAGTCTTTGAGTTACAACCCCACAATATGTTTGTCACAATCTCAAGGTCTTGGCTAAGTCCTGACCAAGTGACTAAAATAGGATATACGATAATTAAAGGCCAGCAAATCAGCATTCAGCACCCATCCCCAGAATGACCATGAAAAATCTTAGTTGAATTTGTGAAACAGTTTTAACACATTTTACAATGTGCCAAGTACGTGCTCGGCTAAGCTTTTAATTTACCAACCACTCACCACATCGCTCGTTGCCGAAGAGTTCACTTTAATCTTCTTCCTTTACAAGCACTCTCCGCAATGATAAAGTCTGGGAAGCAGACCGTTCCACCTCTTTAATGGCAAAGAAGCAAAACGGCGATAAAATTTTTATTGGGAAATTTATTTCGAATTTATCTGAGGATGCGAATAACGTATAAACAAAGACATTTGGACTTCTAGGGTTCGCTTTTGGGTGAAGGTTGATGGTTGATGCTGAAGAAGCTTCCAGATAAACTCCATGCTGCTTAGGATGCAGCTATTAAAAGCTTCCTAGGGTCTCAATACGAGCGATAGTGCGCAGTGTTTGTATTGATGTATTTTAATCCGCTTAAATTTCAGGCAAACAGTGCACCGGCCATGGGAGCGCCATGTCCTTGGAAGTTTGCGTGTGGGTTTTTTTTTATTCATAACAGTTTACTGCTTAAGGTGGTTGTTATTTAAAACGGTCTACTTGATTTTTGGATTTCTGCAGTTTGGTGATACAGAATCTGCCTTAAATCATGTCGTATTAATTTCCCACAGCGGGCGGTTAATTTTAAGCCTTGATCGGATTTTGTTTCTGCTGGAAGCATTTAATCTCGTGGCAACTGCTTGCAGAGTAAACTTGAAACTTTGAATATACTTTTAAATTTAAAAATGTAAAGCTAACAATAGAGGTAGTTGCCTAGCCATAGTATTTACATCAGAGCAGAGCGTGATATCTTTAGTTATATATTTTACTTTTGCAGGCAATAGCGGCACATTTTAATGGTGAATGGCGAAGTCAAGGTCAAACGATTTAGTTGGGCTTTCCAATGTGGATATAAGTGTCCGGTAAACCTTAAAAACACCACCGCTAACATCCTCCGAATATTGTCGAGCCTAGTGACCGACCGGAGAGACTTCTTAAGCTCATTGGGGACATTTGGTTAGCTGATTTCTTTCAGAACCAAGAAATGGGTAACACCAACGATTCTTAGACTGCATTTTTATTTTCCCGCCAAAAGTGGATAAGCGAGCGTATATTTTTTTTTTTTGCAAAGTGAGTGATAAAAACGACAGCGATGAGAACTACATTCCCATTTGATACAATTTCTGATTTCTTTTGGCAATAATTCTCAATGCAAACACAAAACACAGCATAGAAAACGCAATCTTGACGTTTATAATTTTTTTTGGCGAGGGTTTTCTCGCGTTTATGTCACGATTTTCGACTTCTCTTTTCGTATTTTTTGGCTGGTTACACGGAAAGAATTTTAAGATCAAATCAAGAAAAATAAGCGCAGAATCACGAAAAGTTTGTCTAGTTTTAGAGCTTAGCTAAGGATTTACTGATTCACGACTTTTTTTTCGCAATTCTAGAAATTGTACGAAGTGAAGATATTGACCCTCAAAAGTCGTGAATCAACACTTTTCATTATCAATAATGCGATCAAACGAGAAAAACATATTGCCATAACCGATCGCAAATTGACACAAATAGTTATCAATTTGATATTACATGGATCGTAAATTGCAAAAATAATTCGTAAATTACCACTTTTCTGTTGTGAATTACGATTTCCTCCCTTAGCAAAATACAACCATTTAGCCTTGAATTGCAACTGAATAGTGTTGATTTGCGAACTAACAGGGGTGGATTTACTACTTCAGTAGTTGCAATTTACAAATTCTTAGTCGTAAATTGCAACTTATTTTTATCAATTTGCAATTCATATTTTGCAATTTACGTTTCTTGAGTAGTGATTTGAAGAATCGCCGTATTAAATTGAAAATGTTTTGTCGTGAAATTAGAAAACTTTATTCCCAATTTGCAACTTATATCTTGTGATTTACAAATCAAAATTCATAGTTTTATTAATTAGGTTTTTTTCGTATTCCTCCTGATATCCAAGAAAATCATACGGCGCCATATCGTCCGGAGACAACGGGATTTGTATTTAAAATACAAAAAAAATATTTAGATGAACTTGACATTAATACGAACCTTTAAAATTCTTTTCAATTACATATTTTAGAATACATTCCAATTGATACTTCTTTTCTAATAGCAAGATGTAACTTCTGAAAAAAATACAGATTTATATGCATAGGTACTTCAGGGTTTTTGGAATTCAATAGGTACTTACAAAATGTATTCCAGAATGCTTTATAATTAGTAGGACACTCACTATCCATACGAATTAGTTATATTTAAATTTAAACAACTTTAACCCGACTGCTTTAAACAAAGATTGAATACCGACTGCCTGTCTCTGCACCGCAACGCAATGTGTACAATGAAGATTTGGCTTCATGATTACAGCTGTCTGTCTGACCACTTAGATACATTCATCTATAAAAAGAAAGGACTTAAAAGGATTTCGATAGGTAGGTACATGGACTATGAACTGTGCATAAAAAAAATCCTCACATCAGGTAGTTGATTCCATGGAAATTACAAAAAATATTTTGCAATTTACGACTTCTCTACGTCAATATACGTTTTCAGTTTCATGTGTTAAATTATTACAAGATTTTATTGATTCATCATTCAGTTTTGGTAAATCACCAAATATTTTTCGCAATTTGAGATTGTGAAGTGGTGTTTGAGAAATTGACCTATTAGAGTGGCAAATTGCGCCAAACAATCCCGCAAATCACTACAAACAAAAGAAGCTCGAATTGATACTTCTAATCGTAAATTACAACAAACAGAATTTGGTATTCTCCGCCGTTTTCAATGTCAAATTACCAATTTCTGTATTAATCCATGAAAACTTCGTTGTGATTTGCGACAAATATATAAATCGTAAATTGCAACTCAAAATTTTGCAATTGGTGATTTTCAATTCTTTCCGTGTAGTTTGGCACTATTTCCTATTTATTGTCGCGTTTTTTTCTTGTATTTTGTGGCACATTTTTTTTGGGCTGTCGGCGCACAATTTGTCGCAACTTTTTCACTTTGCTCGTCAAGTTTTTAAAAACTTGCATTTTTTGGATAATGTTTGTAGGATTTAAAGCACTTTAATTCAACTCTGTTAAAATTGCCCTTTTAGTAATAACTAATAACCAGTTTAGTTTCGTAAGAACTCATCTATGACATAGGTAGGTAGATCTTATTGAAAATAGTTGCAGGGATAAATTGGACTACTGGTAGAGAAATTTTAGGTAGGATCCCTAACATAACACAAATTATATGTTTTTTTTTTTTTTTTTATATCCGAGAGTACAACAGTCGTCGAAAGGCTTCTCAATTCGGCCGTTCGGGTTCGGCATATAATTGAAAATCAATTCCATTCGTTCCAAAAATAAAATCTCACACAAAACGAAACGAATTTGGGAGGCTAGGCCTACGGTAGGTACCTATATACAGACCTATTGCGCTATATACGGAAATGTTCGCCTATGCGGTATAACGACGCAAATTCTGAGTCCTTTGATTTCACACCATATTTTCCATACAAATTCGTCTTGATTAGCGACTTCGGGTATAAAGATCAGTTCATTTGAGCCTGGTCCCTTCACGGACGTTATATCCGGAGTTCAGTGTATTTATTTAAACAAGACATTTTCATGCTTATTTGCTACCGAGCTATTCCGGGTATTTAACTAGTTTTGATTAAAGGCTCTAGGTCACTATTTAAATCGTGTGGCTCGTAGCAAGCTAAGAAAACAATTTTTAATTGTAAAGTGTAAATTCCACTGAATTGGACACGAAAAAAATGGAGTTTAAGATGTAGCAGAATTAATGTTAATGTTTCCTTTAAAAAATGCAATAACACCTTTCGATTTCAAAGAAGTGTCGACAATTGTTCGAAAACATTACGGTGGAGAGTTTATTGAGCCCGCTACATTTGCAATGACTAAAACGAGAGACTTTAACTTTGAAACACATCTGTTGAACAAAGCATACATGCAAAACCGGAATAAATTTTCATTTAGGTTTCTTGTGAAATAGAATAGGTATGCAAAGTATTTTTTACCTTTTTTTAACTGACGTTTCTCAAAATTATTATGAGTTCAAATATTAATATGCGAAGTATGGCTTACCTTATTTTAAAGTTCAGTAGAAAATCCCTTTCTTTCTGGTGGAAAAGCCCTTGTCCACTGTAATTTTTAGTATTTTTTAAGAAGAAGTACTTAGGTAAAAAGTTCAGTAGCATCGCATTGGTAGCTAAAATGTGGTTTTTCGCTGAGAAAACGTGTCCTGTCTGACACTGAGCGTTTGAGGTACTACAAAAAATGTTATCACTTCCTCTTCGATTTCTTGAATATTTCAAAAACATTTTCCTTTTGCAACCTGGCTTCGTATTTAAAAGATGTTCTTGAAATGAAGATTGAATCGAACAGATAAGTTTATACCTAAAAACGTTGAACATAGGAAACGAACGTACCTGAGGTTGTAACCTCGTTCATGTGAATGTGGAGCAAAAAATAAATTTCGAAAGCAACAAGCTAATATGCAAAGAGGTCTACATTTTTTTTTTTTTCACAACCTGATTGGTCCATATCAGTGTGGCTTCAGGCCACGAAAGTCAACCATCGACCAAATATTCACACTGCGGCAGATCTTGGAGAAAACCCAGGAACTTCAAGTCGATACCCATCACCTTTTCATCGATTTTAAGGCCGCCTATGACAGCATTTATAGGGACGAGCTATACAGAGCAATGTCTAGCTTTGGCATCCCTGCCAAACTTGTCCGTTTGTGCAGAATGACGATGGAGAATGCACGCTGCTCCATCAAGGTCGGTAAAGAACTCACCGAGACCTTCGATGTCAAAGGATTTAAAGTTCAACAAGGCGATGCGCTGTCATGTGACTTCTTCAACATCGTTCTTGAAAGAATAGTGCAAAACTCAAACGCCAACACCAGAGGCACGATATTTTTAAAAATCCGTCCAATTACTCGCGTACGCTGAAGACATTGACATAATTGGCAGAACGCAGCGTGATGTAAATGGCGCGTTTGTGGTGATGTAAATTGAGACTGAGGCGGCGAAGATGGGTTTGGCGATTAATGAGGGCAAGACGAAGTATATGCTGTCAACTAAAAAGGACACCCAACACCGACGGCTCGGACAGAACGTCACAATAGGCAGATATAACTTCGAAATGGTTAAGGACTTTGTCTACTTAGGCTCCGCTATGAACTCAGACAATGACAGCAGCGCTGAGGTGAAACGTTGAATTACTCTTGCCAATCGCTGTTTCTTTGGGCTAAGAAGGCAATTGAGTAACAAAGCCCTCTCTCGAACAACTAAAGTGACCCTTTATAAGACCCTAATCGTCCCAGTCATGCTATATGGCGCAGATGCATGGACTCTATCAAAAGCGGACGAGGTAACTCTAGGTTGTTTCGAGAGGAAAATTCTTCGTGTGATTTTTGGTCCCGTCTGCATTGACGGTGAATGGAGGAGGAGATTCAACGACAAACTGTACGGGCTGTACAGCGACATCGACCTAGTCAGAAGAGTGAAGGTCCAACGACTGAGGTGGCTGGGTCATGTAGAGCGTATGGACACGAATGCTCCGGCCCGGAAGATCTTCGAATCCGCACCCGAGGGAAGGCGCAGTAGAGGAAGACCGCGACTCAGGTGGCGCACGCAAGTGGAAGGGGACCTTAACCAACTTAGCGTGCGAAACTGGAGACAGCTAGCTAAAGATCGCGCTGGCTGGAGACGCTTGTTGGTTGAGGCCCAGGTCCACCCCGGACTGCAGCGCCACCTTAAGTAAGTAAGTAAGTAAGTCTACATTTTTCCAATATTCAAACAGATTTCTTCTGTTTTAATCGGCCTTACTAACAACCAAATTTAGACTCGACTTTAGGGCAATAGTCGAAATTAAAATAAATTGTGTACCAATAATCAAGTTATCTTTGACTTTAAGATAATTGTTCAAGCCAATGCTTATTGAACGTATCCCAAAAGTCTAGCAGTTCTTTTTGCTCGAATTGTTAGAGGTCGCTTTACACGATCTATTTGAGATCGGAAACCGCTCAGCCATATTTTTTGATTTCGTATGTTCATTCTTCTTGATTTCGACCTCGTCGAGGTAAGACCTATACCTACAAAAGAAAATAAAGAATTGTTATTTATCCCACGGAGAAATCATCTATTTTGTTTTCTTGGTCATCCGGAATCATCAACCAGCCGGGGTTATTATTCACCCCAACATTTGGTCCATTCAAGCCGAATAGTATTTCTTAAAATACTCAAAACTTTTCATTCGCAAAGTATCAAATTTGCATGAAAGGTTAAAATCACACATCGACTGCATCGTAGGAAAGGCTTATATATATCCGTATATACCTACGTCCTACATACATCGATCGTCGAATGTGTATATAAAACTCTCTTCGAACAGTCATCTCTCAAAATAATTGTCGAAGAAACATACATTGTGCGTCGAATACACAAGATCCCGCATCTACCAAAAACCGTCGCACCATCACCCAAATACGCTCTCCGAGCCACCATCAGCGAGAAGATCCCCGCATCTTACCCCGCACGATCAACAATCATATCAGTCGAATGTGATGCTTAAAAGTCCACAAACAAGAGACTTATTCCGTGCTCCCAACAAATCATAGCACAAGCCAGCATATCCAGTCCTATCAACACACAACCGTCGAAGTTCATCCAGTGGGCATACCTTTTGCTCTCCCAATTACTCACCGATATAGTTGCCAGACTCCAGCTCTGAAATCTTGCTCAGCATCCACCGCACTAATCGCACACAAAACTAGAAGATTGCATGTGCCCACCACCATACATTGCATAAGAGCAAAGTTAGTCATCAACCAACTCCTCGTGCTGTTAACATCGCCGCAGTGCTAAAATTCATATCGCTCGCCAGCCCACAAAGTCCACTCAACGCAGATTGAAGGAAGTACAGCTGATAATCATCACCAAAAGCCGAAAACAACAGAAGGAAGAAAAGAAGCAGCAAAGCAAAATCCAATTTGTAAACAGGTGCGTGCATATTTTATGATTAGTGCCATATAAAATTTCAATTAGATACTTGGTTTGTACATTATTGCTTTATTTGATTGTTGCATCGTAAGTGAATGTGAACGTATATAGATCTCTTATTGAAGCTTATAGTGAAGAGTGATTTACTGTTGCGAATTTGTTTTCCGTCTGTAAAAAACGAAAATTGTGTACGCGATCAAGCACTAATTTCCTTTGAGGCGAGGTTTTTTTCTAATTTCTTTCAAACTATGTCTGAGCTTGAGATGTTTATTGCTGCGGCAGATAAGCTTATAGAATTTCAGTCTGCTTACCAAGAGATACCTTCGGTAGATCAATTACTTAGTTCATTAGAAGCACGTAAAATCGAGTTGCAAGAACTGTGGGGCGATATTAAAAAGTGCTATAGTCTTTACTTACGTTCGGAGACGAATGACGATGTAGACGCAATCAAAGCTAAATATCGGTTTTCGTCTAATACCTACTGCTTGAGTGCAATTATTGAAATTTCGAATAAGTTGACCATTATTAAAGAAGACAGCCTACCAAAAGTTTCTAGTCCCAATTCAAATGTTTCTACTCCCAATTTAAGCCAGGAACAGTGCATTAAGGTTCCACCTTGTGACATTGAAACATTTTACGGTGATTATCTCTCCTGGCCGTCGTTTAGAGATATGTTTACGGCGGTATACATAAACCATCCGAAATTGTGCTCGGTCCAAAAATTGTTTCACCTTCGTTCGAAGACTAAAAATGAAGCAAATGATATTGTTACGAGGTTTTCCCTTACCGCAGATAGTTTCGAATTAGCGTGGAAAGCACTTTCCGATCAGTACGATAACAAGAGAATTTTAGTGAATAAACAATTAAAAAAACTTTTTAATTTAACTGCTATTGCAAACGAATCTGGCAAAAGCATTAAGGATCTACAGAGGGAGATCAATGATTGTTTATCGATTCTCGAAGCCCATAAGGTTTCTACAGCCTCTTGGGATCCCATTCTTGTTTTTTTGTGTTCTAATCGGTTGCCGGAAAATACTCTAGCGTTATGGGAACAAGCCATTCAGAAACCACGAGAGATTCCATCATGGACTGAAATGGATTCATTTTTAACTAGCCGTTATCGTGTGCTGGAAACAGTATCCGATATTAAATGTCCTTCCAAAGCAAAAGGTCAATTTAAAGGTCAAATTCCCTATCAAAATAAGGAAAAACATAAAGCTTTTCATTCGAAAGCAAATAAATATGTTTGCAAACTTTGTAGTGGTTCCCATTCACTTCGACAATGCCAAACATTTCTGCAATTGAATACTACGGATCGAATTTCCAAGGTCGATTCATTAGGGTATTGCAAAAATTGTCTATCCTCCACTCATTCGCAAAAAGATTGCAGAAGTGTTCACACGTGTATGCAGTGTAAGCAAAAGCACCATACACTTTTGCACTCGACTACTCTAAATGCGTCACAAGACTAGCCTTCAACATCGGGAACGGGGAATCAGTTCCAATCAATTCCCCAATCGCAAACTATACAGTCCACTGAAAATCCAAGGCTTTGTCAAGTTCAATCTTACTTCTCTCGCAATAACAAGCGGATTCTTTTAGCAACGGCGTTGATCGACATCCACCATTTAGGAAGTAAGTTCACATTGCGCGCACTCTTAGATACAGGCTCAGAGGTTACCTTTATATCCGAAGAAGCGCAGAGAAGGTTGAATCTACCTGTGAAGCCAATCCAGGCTCAGATATCTGGGATGAGCGCAATGGTTAACGCAACTGCATCAAAGTTGTGTTCATTGTGTATAGGTTCCAAATATGTTCCAACTTTCACAATCTTGGCCAACGCTATTGTTTTGAAACGGCTTACTGGTGATTTGCCATCATGCATGATAGATCGAGAGGAAGTTTCATCACCGATTGAGTTCGAACTCGCTGATCCCCATTTCTATGAAAGTTCGAAGATAGATATGGTGATTGGTTCCGACTTATATCCCTCCATTGTTCTAGAAGGGCTGAAACCCAATGTTTTGGGATCCCTCATAGCCCAGAATACCATATTTGGATGGGTACTCTCAGGACCTCTTTCACAAAGCCCAGTTAATTCCTTTTCGACACTGTTGTCATATTTTTGTGATACTTCGGTTGATCAACAAATAGCAAAATTTTGGGAAGTTGAGGAGATACCTGATCGAAACCCGCTATCGAGCGAAGATATTTATTGTGAACAACTTTACTCCGATACAACTACTCGAAACGCCGACGGTCGTAATGTAGTTCGTCTTCCGTTCAGAAACCCTAGTCTCTCATTAGGTCATTCAAGAAACCGAGCTATAAACCAGCTTCATCGCATGAGTAAGTCTTTGGTAAAAAATCCTGACCTTCGGTCAAAATACTACGATGTGCTTCAAGAATATGTCACACTTGGACACATGGAGGCTGTTTCGTCTGAGGACATTATTAAAAACCATCAGCTATGTACTTACTATCTGCCTCATCATGCGGTTATAAAGCCAGATAGTGTTACAACCAAGGTGAGGGTAGTTTTTAATGCCTCGTGTCCCTCAAGCAACGGAACTAGTTTAAATGATATGTTGTATACGGGCCCGGTTTTACAAACCGACCTTACGACACTAATTTTAAAATGGCGTTTCTATCGATACGTTTTTAATGCCGACATCGAAAAGATGTATCGGCAGATAATTGTTCATCCTGAACATTCGACATTTCAGCGTATATTATTTTGGACGTCCGATCATAGCGATAGTCCTTTTCAGGACTATGAGCTAAAAACGGTCACCTTTGGCGTCAATTGCGCGCCATATCTAGCCATACGTACATTGCTACGTCTTGCAGATGATGTGCAAACTACCTTTCCTCTTGCTTCGTCCATTCTTAAAAATAACTTTTATGTCGATGATGTGCTGTCTGGAGCCCATGATGTTGAGACAGCCCTCAAAGCACAAAGTGAACTCATATATGCTCTCTGCTCAGCTGGGTTTTCTTTAAG
This sequence comes from Cheilosia variabilis, assembly GCA_951230905.1. Classification (NCBI taxonomy): domain Eukaryota; kingdom Metazoa; phylum Arthropoda; class Insecta; order Diptera; family Syrphidae; genus Cheilosia; species Cheilosia variabilis. The sequence continues at coordinate 48,781,752 of OX579676.1, forward strand.
AAAATGGACTTCCAATTGCTTGGATTTACTTAAAAATGTCCCATCCTCACATCTCTACAGTCAAGATTTTCTTAACCTCGAAGATAAAAGTATCTCAAAAACTCTTGGGATTCAGTGGAATGCTAGATCTGATAGTTTTCACTTCCTTTGTTCTATAGTTAAAGAAGATCGACTATTAACTAAAAGAGCTGTGCTTTCAGTGATAGCAAGACTCTTTGACCCAGCAGGATGGTTGGCTCCTGTCCTAATTACTGCCAAGATCATCATGCAGCAAATCTGGCGTGATGGGACGTCTTGGGACACACCTCTTGTGCCCCATACGTGTCACCGCTGGAAAACTTTCTTGGCTGTACTTCCAGACATACAGCAAGTGCAGGTTCCTCGGTGGATTCATTACAGTCCGAATGATTTTATACAAATCCATGGATTTTGTGATGCGTCCGAGAGCGCATATGCTGCAACATTTTATTTGCGCATCCAACACAATTCTAGCAACTGGTCTTCTAACCTTTTATGTGCCAAAAGCAAAGTAGCTCCAGTCAAACAGGTCCCATTGCCAAGATTGGAACTCTGTGGTGCTGTTTTGTTGGCAAAACTTTTTCGCAATGTCATAGCAGAGCTGAACTGCCCGAATTATGAACTCTTTCTGTGGAGCGATAGCTCGATCGTTTTGGCATGGTTGAATAAGCCTTCTAGCTCGTGGAAAACTTTCGTAGCTAATCGTGTCTCACAGATACAGTCATATGTGCCGAACACCAAATGGAATCATGTTAGATCACCTGAAAATCCTGCAGATCTAGCGACAAGAGGTCTCTCCCCTACAGACCTTCAGGCAAGCAATTTATGGTGGCATGGCCCTGCCTGGCTTTGTCACCCTCAAACTTCTTGGCCTGAATCCAATTTGAAAAGACCTGATGATGCGGATCTCGAAATAAAACCAATAAAAGCTAATCTAACTACAACTCTGCCTAAGGTTGAAACAATCGTTGAACGATTTTCTTCCTGGTCCAGGGTTTTGCATGTAATATGCTATATTTTGCGGTTTTACCAAAGAACTAGTTCACGATTTAAAATTTGTTTCCCTTTCACAACCACGATAATAACTCAAAACGAAGTTTCTAATGCGAAGAACTTGGTTATTCGAATGACACAGACGTTTTATTTCCCCAATGAATACTCTACGCTTCTGAAAAACGAACCTCTTTCTAAGAAAAGCTCATTGGCAAATCTAAACCCCATTTTGGACGAAAATCTTATTCTTCGGTCAAATGGAAGACTCACCTGCTCTACTTTGCCTTTCAACGAAAGATATCCAATTATTCTTCCTTATCAAGCCACCATAACTGCTCTTTTGGTAAAATTTGTCCATGAAATCTCACTTCACGGAGGTAACCAATTGGTAGTTCGCTTGGTTCGGAGTGAATTTTGGATACCAAAATTAAAAAACCTGGTTAAAAAACACATCCGATCATGTAAAATATGTATTATTCAAAAAAGGAAGGTACAAACCCAGATAATGGGAGCCTTACCATTAGAAAGGACCCAAATCTCTTCACCGTTTACTAACACGGGCATCGATTTCACTGGCCCCTTTGTGATACGTAGCTCATTAGCACGAAACTGTCGACTAACGAAAGCATATGCCTGTATATTTGTATGTTTCGCTACTAGGGCTATTCATCTGGAGGCAGCTAGCGACTTATCTACGCAATCTTTTTTAGCAGCGTTGAGTCGGTTCATGGCTCGGCGTGGTATACCGAAAACTATATTCTCTGACAATGGCACTAACTTTGTCGGAGCTAGCAAAGTCATTGCAAACGATTTTAAACAATTTGTGAAATCTATCTCTATCGAAGTCTCTCGAAGGTATGTGGATCAGAATTTGGAGTGGAAATTCATTCCTCCCGGCGCACCTCATATGGGTGGACTCTGGGAAGCCGGAGTAAAAAGTTTCAAACTCCATTTTCGGAAAGTAGCTGGAACTAATAAGTTTACATTTGAGGAGTTTGCAACCCTTCTAGCAAAAATCGAAGCTTGCTTAAACTCGCGTCCCATATCTCCGATTTCCGAAGATTCGTCTGAGACTCTTCCATTGACTCCCGGTCACTTCCTGCGAGGTGGTCCTTTGTTAAGTCCACTTGAGCCTGCTCTTGAAAGTCAATCCCTGAACTGCGTCAAAAGATGGGAAAGGGTAAAGATACTGCATCACCAATTTTGTCGCAGATGGAAAGATGAGTATCTTAAGGAACTTAACAAGAGATATAAATGGAAATTCCCACAGAGAGATGTATCTATTGATGATTTAGTTGTGGTCAAAGATGAAAACCTCCCCCCAAATGAATGGCGGCTCGGTCGTATTATAAAGGTTTACCCGGGTTCTGACAGTCGAGTTCGCGTAGCTGATATGCGGACTCAGAATGGAGTCATAACGCGCCCAATAGCTAAAGTGTGTATAATCACTCCTTCATCAACTAATTTAAACTCAACTTCTCCCCCATGAATTCATCCATTTACGATGCATAATAACATTTGAAGTAATATTTTTTTGTTTAACTAAATAATTTGAATTATTGACCTTTAAGATATTGCACTGATCTAAAGAATATTGCTCGCTACTGTATCTAAGTATTTAAGATTATTTGTATAATTAGCTTTAAATTTAATTTTTTCACATATGTAGTTCTCTTTGTAAGGGCATAAGCGATTTCCGGAATTCAAATAGCACCCACGTATTTAATTAGTAACCTTTGCAGCCATAGTTGCAAGGCGGCCGGCAATGTTCAAGCCAATGCTCATTAAACGTATCCCAAAAGTTTAGCAGTTCTATTTGCTCGAATTGTTAGAGGTCGCTTTACACGATCTATTTGAGATCGGAAACCGCTCAGCCATATTTTTTGATTTCGTATGTTCATTCTTCTTGATTTCGACCTCGTCGAGGTAAGACCTATACCTACAAAAGAAAATAAAGAATTGTTATTTATCCCACGGAGAAATCATCTATTTTGTTTTCTTGGTCATCCGGAATCATCGAGCAACCAGTCGGGGTTATTATTCACCCCAACAATAATCGAGACTGTAACTTTCGATCCGAAGAAAGTCGAGTCTAATCCATTATTAAAGTTTAAACGTCAGTCTGTGTAATAAATAAATATGAAATAAATATGAAATTTGAAATATGAAATGGACAGCAAATAAAGAGAAGCCGCAGCTTAAATTGGACGCAGGCAATGCGAGAACTATTACCTAGTTGACTGCGTCAAACCATTGGCTGATATCATTGCTTCTATATTTCACTCAAAATACAAGCAACTGCCAATTTCAGCAAATTATTTGAAAGCTCAGAAAAAAATTATAACGCTTTTGAGTTATACTGTTATAATTTTGCTATAAAGTCAGATGTAGTTAATGTTCCGATTACTCTGATTGTTGGTACCCAGAAATTAAAAGTCGAAACTATAGTTAGTTTCGAAATTAGTTAAACTCGAGTTTACGGTTTGGTTGTTGGTAAGGCCCAATGTGTTGTGTATGGCCAGGTGGTCTTCCTCTCACTGGGCGAACTCTAGCTAAAATTAAGGATGCACATTGCACAGCATGATTTGGGGGCAGTGTTTAGATATCGTGGGATATCTATATTCAAAATCGTGAATATAGCTCTAACACAAAAATATAATTGCATTTTTAAATTTGCAAAAGTTACACAAAAAATTGGTTAGGAGAAGGGGTGAACGTACAAACATTTTCAAATTCTCTAAATGGGAATTCTCTGCTTCGAGAATTTAGTTCACGATCTAAAACTCAACTTTGCCACTACGTGGTACGTACACGTACACGTACATATAAGTTCAGTTATGAGATAAAATTCAACAAGATCTGAGTCTTAATTCTTACCCGAACGAGAACATGTAACACTCAGCCTACTTGTCAACCTCCGACACACAACCATACATAATATATTGTATTTCCAACCTTAGCCAATCTTATATTGTGAGGTTTTAAAAGAAAAATAATTTCCTGAAGTAGTAAACGAGAAAAGTTTTTTTTTTAAATACATTTGAGGGTGCCTATTAAGAAACAATGAAAAGCCAAGCAACTTGCAAATAAATGCCTACTAAAATTCTTCGCTTTCAATATCACGCTCTCCGCTTGCACACAGTCTCATCGAAAAGTTACCCAACTCCGGCATGGACTGACATATTTATACATTTATACCATTTCATTGAAGTAACCCTGCTACATAGTTAGTTATCGGCCCACGTATGTGCACAGTTACCAAACACTTGTACTAGTCAAATAAAGTTCCTTTTGCCTTGTTTACTCACATGTTTTGGTGTTTGCCTTTCGACTCTCCCGAGTCCAGGCTGGACCGACATTTGTGCTCTGTCGTCTCTAAGACCTTCATTAAAAGTTTGTGCGGCAAAAAAAGTTTATTTACTTATACAGCATCATTATTTAATAAGCATCTTCCTTTTCATTCCTTTGGTTGGCCGTTTTCTCTGGCCTCCAGTCGACAACAAGAGTAAAATAAAACAGCGAAAATATCCCATTCAATGGAAAATATTATAACTTCTACCGCGTATGTCCTTGGCGAGCTTAATGCAGCCCCCCAGTCAGTCATTCCCCTTACCTTCCACCGGTCAAAGCATCCCATTTGGGTCAAGGATTCTCCCTACCTCCCATTTCCTGTCACTGTGTGATTCTTTTGAATTGTCGCCACAAAAAAAAATAAAAAAATTATACAAAAAAAAAAAAACTTTTGAATATAAAAAAGCCAAGGACAAAAGAAAAGCAAATAACGTAAAAGTCAGAACGAAATGAAATCGAAATGATGACAAAGCACATTAAAAAGATGAATGAATCAAATGAACTACATTCTGCTCTGTACACTGCATCCTTCGACAGTAAGTATATGGATGGCCGTGGCCAACGGCGACATGCCTAGGTCAGTTAGGGAAAGAGTAAACGGAAAAACTGAACAAATAGCTTCTTTTTTTTCGTTCATATGATAAAGATAGAATCCTTAGATTATTCGTGCAATTGCAAAAGTTGTATTCCCATTATCGTTCTGTATTTTCTGCTGCTGCTAGCATCCTTCTAGGAAAAGAGAGAAAAAACCCTCGCCAGTGTATCCCTTGGACAACGGTATAATTTCAATTTCGAAGCAGAAGGGAATCACTTATTGGATATCCCACCCCATCTGGAGATTAAAGAACAAATCTGCAACAACAAAAAACGGTCCAAAGTGTTAATTAATTATGAACGATATAAAAAGATGGATACAAGTCGAACCCCTAAAATGATTTCTGCTGCCATTAGCCCTCTTAATCAAGTTTATTCGGGGACAAAGTTCGAAAACTTTTAATTGCATTAATCTGTTGACCTTTTCTCGCTCACGTTCCATACTTTCTTCTTTGTTTAGCGTAAGCTCTCCTTTGCAAACAGTTCGTAGGAAATTAATAAAGCTACGTTGTTCGACCTTTCGGGTGAAATGGCTTAATTTGTAGGAGGACCATTGTTCGCTGATAGCTTTGAAGTGGAACTCTTGAACATCTGGTGTTTCACACGTGTACCTAAGTAGGCCTAGCCTTGGCGACTTTGTACGCCGTTTGTTGTTTATTTTTATTGCCGTTTTTTCGACGAAATGAATGTTCAAGTTAGCCACAAAATACTTTAGTTGACGCCATCCAAACATCCAAACATCCAAACATCACAACCTTAAAGGTGTGGTCGTTGTCATTGTCAGTCTAGCTATTCATTTCTCAATATATATACGCATCGATAACACAGGAAACATGTCACGGCTAGTGAACGACAGCAATTCTGAATAGCTGGAAACACCGAGCTTATACCTTGCCTCTGGTTGGGAAAATGAAAAGATCAGATCTGGTTTTTGAGAACAATGGAAGGGAATGCTAAAATTGTCATGTATGCGACTTCAATGAAAAATTTGAGCGATTACTAGCGATTTTGGATAATTTAGATTTTCTGTAAAACACGAGTAGTTAAAAAAATTGGTAATGTCTCGAAAATGCCACCCGCAGGCACCCAAGTTTTCTTATGACATCACACAACACACCAGCTACTTGTGACACTGGATTTTCACTTTGACCAAACTAGCTGGTTGGTTGGTTTATGTGACTGCTTTCTCCTCGGTTTCCTGTCAAGGCAAAACACAATTAGCGCTTGAGCGCCGTTTTGGGGCCACAACTTACGGTACCTGTAGGTGTGAAGGGAAAGCTTTGTTATAGGACCTCAAGACCAGCCTGTATAGAGTTGACACATTTGATGATGTTATTGAAATGGATACCTTGGATAATCAAAAGGTAATTTAAGAATGGCTTACCTAGTGCACTGTGTCTGGTTTGGCTAGGACCGGACCCTGACAAAAATATGTAACACTGTTTTACTCTCGTTTGGGGGATGCCAAGTTTGGCTGCGTGAGTTCCTTGAGGCCAGAGGCCCGTACTAAGTGCCGTTAATCTATCGACAGCTTCACGCGTTCTGGCTGGGAGTTTCTTTGTTCTGGCAGTGTAATGGGTTGCGCAATACCTTGAAATGGCGCTGTTCATCAGGTTCGTCCGCCTTTGAAGTGAAATACAGAATGATTTCTCTCTACGTATTCCAGCGATGGTTGAACTTCATTCGCATAGGATACGCATGGAGAGGAGCCAGGTTTGGCGAGTTCATCAGTTTTCTCATTCCCCTCTATGTTCCTATGGCTAGGGAAGCCCTACGAGAGTGATTTTAAACCGACGACCTGGCCTGTCTATAGTATCTCCCTGCAGTCCACAACAAACTCCGACGTAGACTTGGTTGAATCGAGAGCCTTAATGGCGGTCTGATTGTAGACCAAGATTTTTTTTTTTTGTTTTGGGTGTCGCTATGTTTATAAGCAATCCACTCGCCTTCTTGAATGCCAGAACTTCTGCGTGAAGAACGCTTGCTGCGTTAGAAAGGCGAAAAGTCTTGGAAGTGTCTACTTTAACTGAGAATACTCCCGCTCCCACTCCATAGTTCATTTTGGAACCATCTCTGAAGATGGGTATGTCGAATTTTATTTTATTATTATTTATTTTATATACAGTACAGATCCACCGGCACGATATTAAGAATCCGCACTAGTTGTTCGATTTTGGACTTCTAGCTGAGTTTCGGGTCAAGGATGACTCCTATAATTTATTGGCACTGGGGTATAAAAACGTTTTGAGCTTCGTAGAATACCCACAGCTCGTTATGTGTAAAGGCAGATATGTTTATTTGTTATGTTTTCGTTCATAATTTTAAACTCGAGATCAATTCTGACATCACGATAATGAAGGACCTCTATCTATCAATTCTATCCGCCTATTCGTTTGCGCCTGAGGAGTACAGCTTAACCGTCGAATGGATTTCAGTTTAGGGTTTTCAATGTACTTCCCATATAAGCCTTTTATCACAAGTTTGATTTCTTGAAAACAGCTCTAACGATTTTAGCCAGTAAAACATTACCGTATTACCGTTTTAATTATCATGGTAACGTTTAGGTTATAGATGCAAAACACTCGAGAATAATTAATCTACATGCAGAAAAAACAATTTCATGAGTTTAAGTTATGCTGTAAGGTGGAACCCAGTAATCTTTTAGAATATTTTGGGGTTCTATCAAACTTTAGATAACCGTAAACATATTTAGGCTTTGAGAGAGGGTATCAGCTGGGGTATGCAACAATTAGTAAAATAAGAGTTCGAATGAATCTTTTCTGTGTTCTTGCACTGATGAAACAGCCAGGCAGTCATTGATTCGACCTGATATAAGATTATAGCACGACAAATTGCGGTGTATGAGATGACAAGAGTAGTAACAAATTCAACAAACTTTATTTCAGTGCTTGAGAAAATAATTTCTGCAAAAATATTGGGTTCAAGCCTCCTGCTCAAGATAGGGATTGTGATTTGACGGGGTTTAAAAGCACACACTTTTTTACTGTCCAATCATTAATCGCTGCAAGATCATTCATTGATACCATTTGCTGGTCTGGAGAGATAAAGCTGGACATCATCGGCGTATGTGGGAAGTGAAAGATGTTTGCAACACAGGGGCGATAGAAATGCAAAACAAGATTGGCCCAAAATTGAGCTGGTACACCTTTTTTAATAGGTTTAGATATAAAATATTGGTTTCCAATGAAACAAAAGTATTGAGCAACATCATAGCATCTTCACTAAAGGCAAATATGTATCTCAGTTTCCTGCGAAGCTTGAGGAAGCGTTGAAGTCATACGATTCCTCAATTTATCGAATGGTGGCAGTAGACTGATTAAAAATATAGGGCAAAATGGCTTAAGTAAACTTTAACAAGCCATCATCACCAACACCATTCGAACTGATGGTATAATATGACTTTATTTTACGTAACTGCTTCAAATTCTGGAGTTCTGGAGATGCTACCCAACATCGACATTTTCAGAAAAAAATATCCTCGGAATTTACACTGTAGAATGAATTTTTGATGCATTTTTGAAATTGGTCACTTTAATTTTTCTTTGAATTTAAAGATGAACTAAATATGCAACACTTAAGATAAACATTTTGTTGTTGACCTTTTTGTGTTTTTAAGACTCAAATGTCACTTCCTAGAAGGGGTTTCTAATTCATAACTTAAGTACAACAGATGTATTGCCATCACTCGTGCATGAACCAAATATTAACGGGTTCAAATCTTTTGGTTTTTTATCCATCCAAGGGAATAAAATAAAATAGTTTGCACAAATATAACTGTCTGCGGGAGTGTCCTGAAGATGTACGACATCAGAAACATAAAAGCTATGTTAAACCAATTTTTTCGTGTAAGGTACGTCTCCGCCCTAGGGAGATTTCACTAAAAATTAAAAAAATGCAATTATCTTCCTGTGAGTACACATAGGTACTTTCAACACTTTAAGGAAAGAAGACAAACTTAGAAGCACATAGCCGACGTCATTCCAAAGTATTAGTCGCTCAGCTGGAAGTCCCTTCCATTCGGCATACCTACATATTATATCCTTAAACCAAATGCGGTACGGCTCAAAAAAAAATGTTAGTATACATTAAAACAACAACAACAACAAAAAAATACTTGGGGTCACTCGAACTCAACCCTGTATAAGCTGTTTTATTACAAGTTTTATTCCAAACATCCTTGCGCCCAGAAAGAGATTAACACATCTAACAAAGCATTATTCAGAAACCGATTTCATTCCACATCTGCCAGTAATGAATCCGAAAATACGTAAGCAAATAAAGGGTGATTTTTTAAGAGGTTTAGAACTTTTTTTAAAAAAAAAACACAAAAAATTCGAAAAAATTAATGAAATATTTATTTGAATCGATAGTTTGAACCTTGCAATTTAATGTTTAAAGATAATTTCATGCAAATGTTGACCGCAGCTGCGTCTCAGGTAGCCCATCCGCTGAGTCCAATTTTGGCATACTCTTTCACACATATCGGCCGGTATCTCACGAATGAATGCATGGATGTCGGCTTCCAGTGCGTCAATCGAAGCGGGCTTGTCCCTATACACATTAGCCTTGGCATACCCCCACAAAAAATAATCTAATGGTGTCAAATCGCACGATCTAGGCGGCCAATTGACCGGCCCGAAACGTGAAATTAACTGTTCACCAAACTCGCCTCGCAATTGCGCCATTGTTTCGCGTGCTGTGTGGCATGTGGCACCGTCTTGTTGAAACCACATATCATGCAAGTCAAGAACTTCCATTTCGGGCAAAAAAAAGTTTGTTATCATCGCTCGGTAGCGTTCACCATTGACAGTAACGCTGCGATTCGCATCATCTTTGAAGAAATATGGCCCAATAATGCCGCCGGCCCGTAAACCGCACCAAACAGTGGCTTTTTCGGGATGCATTGGTAGCTGTTGCAATGCTTCTGGCTGATCTTCACTCCAAATGCGGCAATTTTGCTTATTTACGTACCCATTCAACCAAAAATGAGCCTCATCGCTGAACACAATTTTTCGATAAAAAAAGCGGATCCTCGGCCAGCTTTTCAAGAGCCAATTCACCAAAAATTCGGCGTTGTGGTAGGTCGGCTGGCTTTAGTTCTTGCACCAGCTGTATCTTAAAAGGCTTTACGCCCAAATCCTTCCGCAAAATTTTCCACGTAGTGCTGTAACAAAGGCCTAACTGCTGGGAACGGCGCCGAATCGACATTTCGCGGTCTTCTGTCACACTAGCTGATACGGCCGCAATATTTTCTTCACTACGCACAGTACGTAAACGTGTTGGTGGTTTAATGTCCAACAAAGTAAATTTGGTGCGAAATTTGGTCACAATCTTCCGAATAGACTGCTCAGAAGGTCGAGAATGCCGATCATAAAATGGAAGCAGCGCGCGATGAACATTTCGAACCGAGCACGAATTTTGATAGTAAAATTCAATAATTTGCAAGCGTTGTTCATTTGTAAGACGATCCATGGTTAAATTGCAAACCAAACTGAAGCTGTTTGACAGTGACACAAGGTACTAAACACACGTCAGCTGTCAAAACCAGTGTTGCCAAAACCAAACCAGCTAAAAAATCACCCTTTAAAAACAAACTTCATGAAGATGCAAAAACCATTGTACATAGGTATGTTGAACGAGTGTACTTGGAAACCGAATATTCCTTTTGCAAGGGCATTTCGGTCCTTGTAGGAGTTTTCTGTTCTGCAAATGCAAAACGATTATGCCCCAATTTTATTTTTTCTCGTTTCATTTCCACAGAAGTGTTGTTTTTATTTATACTACACTCTACACAGTCGTCTACATATACATGTATATAATTTGTTGTTTTCTTTTATAGTCCTCTTTTCAAAATTCACTCTTCCAACCGCATCACAGAGAAATGGGAAAATCCTTTGTTCTATTCGAAGGGATTTTCCAATGACAAACACAAATGTATATAAATACAAAATATAGCAACAACAAAAAAAACGATATTGGGCTAAGGTCGGCATGTAATGAAAAGGCGTCGCACGAGAAAGTATGCATGATTATGGTGAGTCCAAAAAATCAACCGAAAGCGATGTGTATGTATTGTTGAACGAAAATGGAAAGCACTCTTCGCAAGGATTGTCAAATAAAAAGTGAACAAATTTCGCACAGCACACCTGCCGCTGCCACGTGCAGGTTAGGGATTATTTTTGAATCTGAAAATATGACGCCACCTCAATGTACGCTGAGTTGGGAGCGGATGCAAGTATTTGTGTCGCTTTGAGTTGTTTTCTTTTTTTTCAAGAACCGCACTCGACAGGATTTTGCTGTGTGAAGTGCGAAAATTCCGCTGAATCAGCCAACAAAATCCCATAAACAAATCGAATAAGCCCAGAGGAAACACCAGGATATTATGATGATATGATATGATTTGAGTAGTTGACGATTATACACACACTCAGCGTGCTGCTTTCACTTTTACTTTTTCCGTTTTCACTATCCTGACCTAGAAACAAAAATCCAAGCAATTTACTATGGATATCCTTTCTGAGAACAGACTGCGTTTGGGCTGAGCGGGGAGTTACCATGCCATGGACATGATTGTGAAAATTACGGATTATTCTGAAGTCAATGTCATCAAGTACAAGAGTCCAGTGATGCGTGCGTATTATTGTGAGGATATCGTTCGGAAAGCGCTGCTCAAATACATGGCCAATGGACTACCGCAAAGGATTGCCGAAATATAAATTTAAGTAGAAAAAGGCAATGAATCTGTTTTAATTAATATTTATTTCCCCATTGTGTGTTTATTGCATTTAGGTTCATCGGAGCGCAAAGTAAGCAAAAGCTGTTTTTTATTATCAGCTATGATCCATATAGATCATCGATTTACATGCACTTACAACAACAGCACATGATCCTGCTTCTCATCGAGATCACGAATCATGATCTGAAAATAATTTGTACTATTTCCGACTAGGTGGCTTGTTTTATTTTTAAATGTTGGTGTGCCTGTAAACGATAGCCACATAATCACGTTGCCAGACTAAAAAATGGAACACAAAAAATCAATTGATTTTTTTCGTATTCAAATAAAGTCCCTTTCCGTATTCCGAGTTATTTTGTTTCTTCTCGTTCTATAAAGGTATGTCCAGACCAGCCAAACATTTGATAAACAATTAAATACCTTAATGTTCCATATTTATTTCTAAATCTTTTATAAATGTTTATGCGGATCAGATCATAAATATAACATTTTTGAGGAAAACACACAGCAGAGAAAGATGATTCTTCAAATGATTATGCCATTTCTTTGGAACTTCATATGAAAATAGGATAGATAGAGCCCAGGTGATATTTAATACAGCGTATAAAACTCTTCGAATTTATGGTGTCAAGGAGACGCCTTAAGCTCATTGACGCGCTACCAAACAATGAGCGACAAGCGATTAAGCGACGTCACTCTGCCTATAACAAAATCGCTAGTCGCTCAGGGCTTATGTGGCCACCGCCATACCATTTTAGATGTTTTAATTCTTAGAGCGACGTCTCTCAATCGCTCTGCCGCTTGTCGCTCAATGGCTGCACCCGTAGTGCCAGTCAAAACAGGGAATGGATATATACAATCAGAGAGATCTTTGCCTACAAACATAAGTTTGATGTCTTCAAAAAGTGCGCTACAGAGAAACTGACAAAATGTTAAATAATCACTTTCAGTAATCCATTCACACCTATTGATTTATTAATACACGCTCAAAAATTGACTCTAACCGGTCTCTGTTGAAAAGAAAAAACGGCTATGTGGTTAGATACTACCAAAATAAATATGTAAAATGCATCCTGTTAAAAAAAAAACACCCACTTTATAAAGTTACTAGATTAAAATCAACCAAATAAGTTGGTTAAATTCTACAGAATTTGTTTGTTATTTACTCTTAAAAAAATTGGAGGGGAAATTGATAAATCTGATAACTCTACCTAGTTTCGTTAAACAAGTAGACTCGATTGTTTTAAATCCACTAACTCTCGATGGCCCCGTGCAAGAACATACTAAGTGCATCTATGTTATTTTTCAGGAGAGGCGGTTGAAGGTTTTTTAATAAAAAATTAGTGATCGCTTAAGGTGTTATCCTTATTGCAATTTTAGCTCAGTCACGATTATGGGGACTCTGAAAGTACAAATAAAAAAAACTATACTAAGTGCACTTAGGTTGTTTTTGCACGGGGCCATCGCTCTGTAGTAACAGAATAACTTGGTAGTTTTTAACCGAAAGTTGGTCGATTTTAAATAGGTAAGTTATTTTTTTGGTATACTGTATTAGTATTGTCCCTCAAAGACAGTTGGACAAATATTGGGATGTCCTCTCATTATACCTACACTCTATACCTTTGCTTCTGCCCACAATACTCAATGTCAGTTAGTCTTCTGTTTGATATTTTTGGCTTTAGCCAAATGGAACAATATAATAAACCCTTAGCGGTAAACCAATGATGAGAGTGAAATCGGGGCCGTTTTTTGCACGGTAACCTAATTATTAATGGTACTTCCCATATAAAATGTTAATACCAGTTTGATCCAAAAACGTTTTACTAGAGTTGCTGTTCGTAGATTACGTTGGAATATCGAAATGCCATCGTATGAGACAAGATAAAATTATTTGGTATCTTACCTCTTTTTAAGCGTAGGCTATATTTTTCAATTATGTTCATTCGGGACTTGATAAACAACCATATCGACTTCCCTTTTCTTTTATCATTAATTGGTTTTTATGCTCCATCTAGCGTGCTTAGAAATCGCTTTTTATTTTATGTTCCCTATCATAGAGTTAACTTTGGTTGTAATGAACCAATTACCAGATGCCTAAGAGAATCTAATAATTATAGTAGTTTGTTCGAGTTTGATCTCATTTAAGAATAAATTAATTTTAACGTTAGGCTTTGGTGGTTGTATTTAAGTATTTAAATTTTGTATTAAGTAATCTAGCAAGAGCAATGAATGTTCTCATTTTATGTGAATAAATAAATACATAAATAAATAAACATAACTACATACTCAGTTTTCCGCTAAAAAATCGAATTACGGAACTTTTGAAATTTGAACATATCTCGAAAACAGTCCATACGATTGTAAAAAAAAAATAATTTCTAAGGTAATATGGTAACATCTAACTTAATGCCAAGCTCGGTTTTTTTTTTCTTTATTAACCTAAAATGGATTTTTGCAAAAAGTCGTTTTTTAAAAATTTTGTTTTCCTTAGTTTACCTGAAAACGGCAATACCGATTTTAACCAAAATGCTAACTTGTAGTAAAATTATTGTTTTCAAAATTATTGCGTCCTTAATTTTCAATTCGTATCACCGAAAACACTAATTTTAAAAACTGCTCATATCTCGAAAACCCCATTTTCGACTTCGATTTCGATAAAACTTTAAAAACCAAGTAACGCTTACATCCCGAACGATAACTTTACTCAGTTTTCAGCTAAATAGTTGAGCAATAGTATTTTATTTTTCAAACTAAGCTTTGTTTTGTCTGGCAAATTTTACAAAAACCGCTCTAATTTGATTTTAATCAAAATACATATTAACATAATATCCCGTGCTAATGGTGACGTGTTATAAATATTTCTCAAAAATGAGTAGATACCCAAATCTCGATCCGTGCTCACATTTCTACGGTAGGTATATTTTTGAAATAATTACAATGGCCCACTTCCAATGAAAGTACAATAACAGCTACGCAAAACTTTTTTTTAGCTAGTATTACCAACTTTTTTTTTCAATCATATTGAATCTGCACCCTAAAAATAAATCCAAAAACTTGAAATCTACACAATCAGGCAACTCCCAATTTATTTGCAGCAAAAATGTTGATGAACGAGAAAGTTACGTTCGACCCAGTCGTGCGCTTTATTTTATAACGCTATGCATTCGGTTTTGACGTTAAATCTCTACCCTTTTCAGGAAACTGATAGTCGGCACGGGCGATCCTGTTTCCATTTTTCGAAGCATCCGACATACCACTGGATGAGGAAATAATTTCACGATGAACTTTCGTTGAACTCTTTTAACAGCTTGAAATCCAGTAACTAAGTCATTTAAATACAAATTTAAACGACCATAAAGTATATTTCTGAAAATGTTGTTGAAATCAAAGTACACACAGTATTTCATTGAGCTCTGTAACAATGCCTACACAAACTCCCCACTCAAGCTTCTGGTTCTCGTTAGATAACAGCAGACTTTTTAATTACTACTCCATTTTAATTCTCCCCCCGAGCCACCGGACTCAGACCACGACCGAGTACCCAATTGCCAATTCGCCTGGTGAAACATTCCTCTTGTGATGCGGACGAATCGAGAGGTTGTGAAATCAATTCCTCAATTTCCATTACACGTCCCGAAATTGTATACCAATAGCAATTTAAAGTTTTCAATTAACTTTCATCTTCTTTAAGGCACTTGGGCGATAGATGCCGCACGTCTATATCCTCTTCCAGCAGTTCGTTCGAAATTTGACCATATTTTCAAGTTTCTTCAGCTGTTTACGGTGATGGAACTTTGATTGAAGTGAATTAATTCCGAAGTAAGGGACTACCGCGCCCGCTGGTAAAACCAAAAGGAAAAGAAAAACTTAATTAAAAATGCCATCCCTCCCGCTGACGATAAATCACTGCGGAAAAAACATTTGCTCGAGTTGACACTAATTCGCGACGAAAAGAAACACGGCTACGCAATCGCCACCATGACCAAATCTATCAGAGAAACAATTCATAACGCGTCGGAGATGCATGCAGCAAAGTTTGCAGATGAAAATCGAGGATATACGATGCAATGAATTCCAAATAAATTGAAGCAGCTCGAATGACTCTGTGTGTGGTGTGGTGTACACGCAACTGGGGTACTTTCAATGCGGCCCCTAATTTCCGCCGCCAGGCAACGCGAATCACACAAAAAGCTGCAAGCTACGTGACTTTGCTTGCTAATTTTCCATAGTTTTCCTATTGAGGAATTCATTTTGCTTCTCTGGCGGTGTGTGTGTCAAGCGAATGGGGTGGTAACTCTTTTTAATTCATTCGCACACACTTGTAGTTATATATACGTAGTCGTAGCCATGCTCTATTTTTGAGTTGTATCCAGATCAAGGACTAAATTGGAAGATTATGAATTTGTCAGCACAATACCCAGTGACACTCGGTTAATGCGGTTGGGGAAGCACCAGTTGTTGCCGAGGGGTCGCAGGGACTGTATACTCTGTTGCCATACAGATATAGGTAGATACGAAAGTACACGCTCTGGGAGGTTTTTCTATCTCTGGCTCAGCTTGAAATGTTTGGAAAGTGGTTTTGCTCTTGGTCCATTTACCATGTAAAATCATTGACCCAAAACGATTGTTAACTCAGCCATTTGAATGTGCATTGTGTGCATGGAAAATTTAGTTTTTCACTTGCTTACTGTGCTGCAATATTTTTGATCAGAGTTTTTGTGTGTATTTATGTGGCACTCACATAGGGGTGGTTCACTGCAGCCGGTTGAATGATTGTTCAGATTATGAATTTATTTATTGGGAACTATTATTGTAGTGGAGTTGTGGCTGAACTTTTCGGAAAACTTTCCTCTACGAATGTGATTAAACGTTAGATGGGAGTATGTATTTCAGTTGGACTTTGTTTTCAAGCTATCTTCAGTTACCAGTATCATGGAGTTGAGGTTTCCATAAGTAGATTTGGGAGAAATCGAGCTTGGTTGCTGAGGTGTCTTCCTGAAATAGGCGAGGCAACAATCGAAAAATGTATAAATATTTCCGGTCTTAAAGGAATGTGCGTTGAGCAACATTTGCCTGGGTTTAGTGGTGAATGGGGCCAAACCAGAATCTATGCTGCCAACAAGAAGGGGCTCACAATATCGACGAATCGGACAGATCGTCACGATAGACAGCTCTAACTTTGAGGCCAAGAATCACCAGTGAAATTCATCATCCCAGTCCTGCCTTATGACCCGAAAGCATGGACCTATGCAAAGGTGAATGAAGATCTCCTTAAAGCCTTCGAAGGCAAACTTTTTCCAGTGAAGTACCCCGACTGCGTTAATGGCCTTTTGAGCAGGAGAATTATAAGCGAACTCT
This sequence comes from Cheilosia variabilis, assembly GCA_951230905.1. NCBI lineage: Eukaryota > Metazoa > Arthropoda > Insecta > Diptera > Syrphidae > Cheilosia > Cheilosia variabilis. The sequence goes on from OX579676.1 coordinate 48,798,823, forward strand.
ACAAGCTATGCATCGACATCTACCTGGTCAGAAAAGTACACATGTGGACATGTAGATTGTAGAGTGCATGAACAAAAACGCTCCGGCCCGATTCCAATCTTGATGTAGAACGCAGTAGCGGAATTGCACCTTCAGCCAAAATATATAAATGGTGGGCCTTCTAGTCGTTAAAATTTTAAATTTTAAATCCTTTTAAATCATAGGTTATTTTGACACTGACAGCTGTTTCCCGCTCGAAATCTTGACAGAAAGTCAGTATCATACCTCCACGGAACAAAATGAGTCGCTTTACATTTGAACAACGTTGGGAAATATTGAAAACTTATTATAGCGTTTGTTGAAAATAAGTTCTGCTGTACGCAAGTTGGTGCAAAAAGTTCGTGGACAACACTCATGGTTTCCGTCGTATCGCACGGAGCGCAATTACGAGAATGTGGCTGTGGAGTAGTGGCATCATTGGACCATTTTTCTTCGAAAATGGGGCTGGGAACATCGTTTCGTTCAAGAGTGGGCGTTACAGAGGCATGTTAACCGATTTTTTTTTTTGCACTAAAACTGAAGACATGGACTTGGACGACCTGGTTCATGCAGGATGGCGCACCATGCCACACAGGCCATGCCACATTCGATCTTTTGCGATGTAAATTGGCCGCCTCGGAGCTGCGGTTTGACCCCTTTGGACTTTTTTTTGTGTGGAACCGTTAAGGACCGATGTTATGCCAAAAATCCGGAAACCAACAATCCAACAATCAAGCACTTAAGGCCAATAAGATCCAAGCAATCCGTGAGCTGCAGCCCGAAACCATCAACAAGGTCTTGGAAAATTGGAGTGACAGAATGCGCTACTGCGAAGCCAGCTGAGGCACGCAATTGAACGACGTTCGCGCCTTACTTTATAGAAAAGTGTCGTTTAAGAGGCAGTGTCTGATAACCTGCCTCAGCTTGTATAGAACCGCAGAGTTTGAGTAATTAAAAAGCTATCCCAACAAGACCTTATACGATGGAGCTCATATTGACAATTTCTTAATTAAGTTCATTTGAAGGCACGCAAAGGCGATTGTCGGCGATAATAGCCTGATATCTGGGGTCTACTACCCTAACCAAATGCACCATGGGAATATGTCCTGGTCTGCCTTTATTCCGCCTGGGTCATTTCATTATATAGCTTTACATGAAAGGTCACAACCACCGCTGTTCATAATACTCGACGCGTACGCCGAGAACCCTCAGGAGCTCCTCCGTTTTAGTACCGCAATTGCCGAAATGAATATTGCCTATACGGAAAAGCAATTCATAGAGTTTTGGTGGATATACAAAGAGGTGAGAGTTGATGCGCTCCATCGAGCCGGTGAGTTACTTATCTATGTAGCATTTTTCTTAGTTCTGAACTAGGTCATAGATGTTTAGGTAGTAAGGCTTAACCTTAGCGGTGTCGATTAGGGCCGGACTTGCCAATATGAGTGAATGCTTCCACGCCTTGACCCAGGATTAGGGCCTCGCTCGAACCCTGGCATACTCCTGCACCTTTATGTCGACAGCTAGGTGCCGATAAACGCAATGGTGAACATTCGAAAAGATTGCTGGGTACAGTGCGGTGTTCGCGACAGAGCCATTTTTTTTTTTTTAAACTGGGCCCTCGTTCAAATTAACTATTCGTAAGTCGTACGGATGGAAATATTTGTGGAGTGCAACGGAAGAGGAAGCGGACCTTTTTGTTTACTGGTCTCTTTTAGAAAAAGTGTCAAGAATATATTTTTGTTACTCAGACTCACTCCAGACATACTACTCGTAATGTCCGGCACCAACTACTAAAAGTAACGAGTTCTCTTCCACTACACCACAAACAAATGTGTTTCTTAGCAGAAAATGGAATGAGTGCTCCAGGATTTCCAGCCACCTTTGAAAAAACTTTCGCGGAAGATTAATAGTTTTTAAGGTTTCGATAGAGTAAAATTCATTCCGAAGACTTTTTAAAAAAATGTTTCCTTCGATCTCTTCACAATTGACCAGTTTTTGGGTCTAGACTGGAAGCTCTAGAGAGTGAGGACAAGTTAGTCTTAAAAAAAGAAACACCCTACCACCTAAAAGATTTCATTCAGTTCCAGAAACGTTTTGCTTCTCATCTTAATTACTCAGGCGGCAATAAGTGTCACTTAAAGTGTACGTGTATTGTATACACGCATTGCCAAGTTTCAAATATCGAAGATAGAAGATTTTGCCTTTGCCTTTTGTTGTCAAAACAAATTTTGCAGGCGAACGCTTTAGCGGACCTCTGTTACCATTTTGCATAAATAATTCATCAAATCCAAATGCGATACAACCAAATTGACACGAATAACCTTCCAGACGAATACCGAAAACTTGTAGGACACATCGTTGGCGGAAACATTTATATAAGGTAACGTGTACCCTTGGGAATTCACTATAGCAACTCATGTGATTATAGCTGTCGCCTTCCCTATAATACTCATTGCTTTGATAAAAGAGGGGGGGGGGAGAGCGAAATGATGTTCCTTGAAGAGAGCCGAACGTTAGTTAATGGTATAAGGATCTCTCCTCCAGTGTGTGTTTATTTGCCTAATAATGTCATTACAAAGGAATAATAAATCCACCTGACTCAGGCCAGGTCATGGCGACGTAACAAGCCTCATATCCTTACATCCCGTCTGCCACCCTTATACTTTTCGTAATTTATGCCAAATGGGGGCGCTGCAATGTGAAGGGTTTTCGCCAGTCGCACAAAACTCCCTTTAACATACCAACACTCATACACTAATACGAAGCATATCTGACTTTTTTTGCACCTATTTGTCTACTTTGGCACAATCCTTCATTGCCCACTCCATCCATCCATCCATCTACTCCAGCCCATGGCGTTCATTGCCGTTTTGATGATTTCAACTTGAAGAATTAAATTATACCTGCAAAGTCGAGTTTCAGTTACTAATTACAAATGTGTAGCACACACAGTACATGTACACTGTACAGCGAAAAGAGCACGTTCATAGGGACGGGCACGGGATGCTGGATGTACGGAGGAAACGGGCTGCACTAAGATGATATGGAAATATATACCTTGTAGCGCAGGCACGAGGCTTCTTCGCTTGAAGATTTGATCGAGTAAATTAAATTAAGCCTGCTGTTAATGAGGTTGTCTTTAAATGGGGTGTTTCTGAGAAGGAATTTCTACTATCGCTAATGGGGCGCATGTAATACATTTCTGTTCTTTTCTTTTGTAATAATATAGAACGAGTACTCCCCAACAAAAACAAACGGGAATGCGACCAATTTGACAATATCGGTTGTCTTGCTCCGCTATAAGTTTGAACGTGTTGGTGTACTCGTAGAGAGAGCAACGTCTTCTGTTTCACTCGACTAAGAGGTTATTGGCGTTATGACAATGGAAAAGTTTATCGGCAAGTGTGTCATTTTGACTTTGACGGCTATTCAGGGATGTATATGTCGACGTGTGTAAAATTCAAAATGGGGATACAATTTCCTAAATGCCTAAAAGTAATTGATATGCGAAATGTACGGTGTCACTCATTCCCAGTAGAGGTGTGCGTAATGAATTTTTTTTTTTTAATTTCAGAACGTTACTACCTTCTCTCTAAATAAAGTGGTTGAACTTGAAGCCCAATCAATACTTTCAAAAGTTAATAGACTATGGATCGTTTTCATCCATTTTGTTAATTAAACATTGGTGGTGGGCGTTCTAGCTAAGATTGGTTGTTGTAGATTTTCACATTTCAAATAAAAAAAAACGATGAGGCCTAACGATGTCTAAATTTGGAGTAGTAAGTGCCGTGTATCGTTGGTCATTTTCATGGTAAAATGTCAAATTAACTCATATTACTATATTAACTGTCGGCTGTCAGATTGGATGTCGCCAAGTTGAAAAACAAACCTTTAAAAAAACACAATACGTACAATATCAACGCTCCAATGCGCGTACTTTGATGCACAGTATGTTGTGCGCGAAAAAACTTTAGAAAAGATCTTTGGACCATATGTTTTCGAAAGCTACAAACAAGTCGCGCTAAATGTAAATTCAGAATTGTGCTTAAAAAGATGGAGCCACAGCTCACACAGCTTGTCCAATTATGGCTCTCCGGAGGAAAATTATTGGGGATCGAATAATATCGCCTTTATCTGATTGTAACTGGCACGATCTAACGGCTCCAGATTTTTTCTTTGGGGCCTACTAAAAGGTAAGGTAATAAGCCAAGAACCCTGCAACAGCTCAAGGCCAATATCCGAGAAGAAGTTGAGGGCACTGGGGCTCTGGAAAGAGTATGTCAGGTCGAACTCGAAGCAAACAATGGGCACAATCTGAGAGATATTATCTTAAAAACACAACGTGAACATATTTTCAAACTTTAATCTTAAATAAATGTTAAAGTTAAATACAATCTAAAAGAAAAAAGTTATTTGTAAAAAAAACCACAACGTTACCTATGCGCCACCCTGTACAAGCACATACTCGTGATTTTAAATGAAACTTAAACAATAGTAAGTAAATTGAACTAGATAAGAGCATGTCGTTTTGTTCACACTTAAAAAAACTTCATTCATACATACATTGTCAGTAAAAATATCTTTTAGGTGAAGCATTGCTACAGAGACGGTGGACACTAATCTGATGAAATGGCTATGCTTTAAAGGATCGCCGTTATAATGGTCCCTAAGCTATTTTATAGCGTAGCACGCTTTGAATAGCTGTTTTTAAAGCGCAGCTCACTGAATTCATATGGCATTAATGCCGCAGTTGTAAACAAGAGTGAAGAGTGTGCAAGACTGAATTTATTATCAAAACCTTATGACTATTTATACATATAAATTGGGGGCAGCTCTATGACTCAATCGGGTGCAGTGTAATCAGATATCTAATCAAAGTATGTGATCATAATGCATTGTCGTCGACGTGGTGTCAATGCATTATGTTGAAAGCAAGAAATTAAATTGGGCTGTGAACTTACGTTCTCATTTATCAATGAATGTTTTTGTTTACTTTTGAATGCTATGTCATTACACTACACTGATCCTCTTCGTCAATCCTGCAGCCAGTTTTGTAATATCGTGGGATTATCCCTATTTGTTGGAATTTTGATGGATAAAGGGAAAAGGCAGCAAAATCGTGGATATTTCAGGAATCTAATCAAAAACATTCAAACTATAAGGTTTTGCTCAAATTTCAACAAAACATCTACCACCAAGACTATCAACACACTGAATGTCCATATAAAAACAGCTCAAGCAAATCTTTCTTTATGAAAATAATAATCGTACCTAATGTTAAAAAACTGCGATTTTTATACTAAAGCTTTATTTAATGTGATTCTCTTTCTATGTAGAATACAAATATTGTTTTTAAATGTTCGATGTTTACACAAAAATATGTCGAGTGTTATTAAAAGGGAATTTAATTGCATTGCAACCTGTACAGATATCATTGCAAGGAAGGTTTTTTCTTTTTGCATGATGATTTTCGAAACTGATCTGTAGTATATTGAGCAAAAGCAAAAAGTAATGAGTGACGATGATCGCCGAAACGATAGACAAGTAGCATCTTAATGCCAAAATTAGGAGTTTGAGACCTTAACCCAGTTCATTTTCCACAAATGTAATGAAAGCTGACGATAGTGAATCAAATTCAGGCAGAATATAACTTTTTATGGTCATCAAAGTTTCAAAAACGATATCGTCCCGACGATTATTATTAGATATACGGAATCTGCCAATGGGAATCGTGTATGTTGTGGGTATGGGAGGTATATATGTATATCACAGCAGATAGAAGAAGAATAAAGTTGTTGTTTTAGAGTATTTTTTTCGTATTGTCAAAACGTCTTAATCGTATATGTTGTAGGTATGGGAGGTATATACGTATATCACAGCAGATAGAAGAAGAATAAAGTTGTTGTTTTAGAGTATTTTTTTCGTATTGTCAAAAATTTTCCAGAGTTATCAAATTCAAAACCTGACAGCTGATTTATGTACCCATACATCGTCGGCGCAGTGGCTTAGTGGTTAGTGTGTTGGACTTCTAGGCGAGGGGTCTCAGGTTCGAATCCCGAAAAAACCCAAATTCCAACTCAAGGTTTTTTTTTTCGCTGCGCCACCTCTCGCGAACGTCTGACAAACTTCCGAGAGTATAACTGTCATGAAAGAGCTTCTCAATTAGCCGTTTGGACTCGGCATAAAATTGTAGATCCCTTCCATTCGTCCCGAAAAATGAAAAACTCACAAAAAACGAATGGTTGTGAGAAGCTAGGCTTAGGGTCCCTACGTACCTGTTGCGCCATCTATTTATTTTATTTTTTAAATATAGACCTACGATACACAGCCCCAGCTGCTTGAAAACTAGTTAAATATTCGACAAAATTTGCGAAATCGTTGTCAATTAACAACACAGTTTTCAGCGGATATTCAGGTAGCAAAGATATACTATAAACAGTGAGAAAAGACATTAAAGTCTGTAGCTATAATTACGTTCAAAGCGGTGCGGTACCTTTTTCCATAATTTATCGATTTTGAAAACCAGGTATCGTCTTCCGTACAAAATGTATTCAAAAGCAAAAGAGAGAGTGACAAACTGACAAAACAAAATTACAGCGAACACCTGATGTTCAAAAACATTTAATTTTGCTCCTCAAAATTTTAAACCCTCGGGCAGTTATCTTCTTTTTTTTTACACAATTTCCGTTTAAGAATTCTTCTTAAAGACCACAAATGATATATACGAACCATTGTTGATCTAATTGATAAAAACTCACAGACTATAATGGCAACATTTGTTGTCACTGATCCCCCAGCATGTTGTCACAATTTCATCATTTTATTTGAATGGGACAAAAAGGAAATAAACCTGCTCCACCTCCCAATTTCCATGGACAATATTACTCTAAATGACCTACGTTTGTTGTTAATTTTAACGAGATACATATCTACCCGTAATCTACTATTCATTTGAAGACAATGACCCGAGATTATGTTACTGAATGGGCCTCTCAACCATAGACAGACTATATCCGTTTCATCAATTTGAATTGTCATCCCTTGTGACTGTGACCCAATTTGATGTGTTTGTGTGTGTATATATCTGTGCTTTTAACGGAAATGAATTTTCCATAGAAAACTATACCGACATGCATGAATACACTGTTACAACCATATAACAGTGAGGCCCCAAACACCACCACCAACATCAAACCAATTTTAATTTCCTAAAACAATTTAGCCAAAAACGACGAAAAACGAAAATGAAAACAAACAGAGGACAACAAAAAGCTAAATAAATTCCCCTCGACTTTTGTTTCAGCTAAACTAAAAAAAAAAAAAAAACTACCTACCCCATGTAAGGATTTAGCTGTGGGATTTTCCAGATATACAGATTTTCAAGGATTCGCAAAGGGTTCTCTTAATACACTTTGTGAGCTCTACACCAAAGGGATATTTTATTACAATAAATCAAAGTTCAGACTAGTTTCTTGTCGTTATTCAAGGTTACGAGAAACTTTTCAGAACTACACGTTGTTCATTTAAAATCCTTGCGATTGAAAGTTTGCCCTTGCCTGCGTCTTCTTATAATTTCAAGGGGCTTCTTAAGAAACGAACATCGCAGAACTATTTAAACGTTGTAAATAGTGCTTTGAAGAACCAGGAATTATTAACCTCTTCCAAGGATTCATCTAATCCACAGCGAATTATTGAAGGATGTGGTGTGCTGAAGCGTTAATTGAATATGGGACAAATAAAGTACCGTGAAAATCATTACACAGCATTTGGAGTGGAGTCGTTTTCAAATTGACTCGGTGAAAACTTAAAGCCTCAGTCAGAGCTCATTTTATCCTCTTTGTTCTAGACAGTAAGTTATGTCTTGAGTTTTTTGCCAAATCCAAACGAAGCAGAGGAATTTGTCTTCCTTTTTCATCCATCTTGTCGGCTTCGCCATATGGTACGAAGTGAAGAGTTGCATTGTTAAGCTTGGCTATATGTCTTTAAAAATATCCGGCCTTCAGATTATGAAGACGGAAATCTCGCAGCACCAATATGGTATTTGTAGGTCAAGATCGACAGAAGATGCAACCATTGCAGGGTGGATGCTGCAAATCAAGCGCCAAAAACGACTCCGCCTTGACTATAAAATGAAATATGATTTTGAATAAGAAATTCGGTCATGCGAATTAGCTGGGGGCTTGTCACAAGTTTCGTGGCTATGGCCCCTTCCGTGGAACGGTATGTAGAACGAATTTATGCGCCTATATACTTCAAAAGAAGCTTTAAATATTGCTTTTATGGACGACTGTGTCGATTATGTATATCTTTACTATATCCATCATTTTTAGATGTTCCGTCTTTTCATTACTTAAGTGGCTATATGTATTCTAAGGCTACACCTTTTTGTCGTACCAATTTGACTGGTATTTTAAAAACAAATTTTATTAAATACTAGCGGATACCCTGCGTGTGCTACTACGCTAATAAAATGAAATAAGTGTGTTTGCAAAAAAAGAAAATTTTGTTTATTTATTAACTTCTTCATCTTAATGCTAGCGGATAAACAATATTTTGAGTTTTTTCGGTAGGTGTGTAAACATAAAGATTTTTTGGCGTTCCAATTCTAGAGCAAGCAACATATAATTGGCCGTGCGAAAAACAGGAATTTTCTAAGTTCAAACCAGCAACACTTAGCGATTGGCCTTGAGCCTTATTGATGGTTATGGCGAAAGCAAGACGCACTGGAAACTGTAATCGCTTGAAATCGAAGGGTAAATCGGTTGAAATCATTGGAATTCGTGGTATCAGCACTTCTTCTCCTTTACATTTGCCGCTGATGATTGTGGCTTCGATTAAATTTGGAGATAGTTTTTTAACAGCAAGTCTTGTTATTAAATAACCTTACAAAAAGTCTTGAATGTGATAATTTATTTTAATGCTTATTTGTTTTTTTCTTTTGGCACCACGCCCATTTATCCCATTCCGCCCATTTTCAGTTCGACTACTAATATTTGTAATTGATGGACTCGTACAAAATTTGAAGGCTATATAGCTAATATAGAACCCTAGATATTTAATATTAATATTAATTTTGTATATGAGCTAAATATTCAGTTTGTATGGGAGCTGCCACGCCCACTGGTATGATCCCGACCAATTTTCCCATGACTATTCATAATATAATCAACGTGCATAAATTTCTAAGACCCTGGCTATTATAGAACTGTAGATATATGATATTAAATATTTACTTTGTATGGGAGCTGACACTCCCACTGGTCCGATCCAGCCCATTTTTTTTCTGATTATTCAAATCAGTAACATATGGGATACTGCAATGTTTCAAAACTCTTGCTATCACAATAGTTAAGATATATGATGTTATTCAATTTATGTGGGAGGGGCCATGCCTACTTGAAATATATATAGCCGAAAACTTAATTTGGACTATAACCTTTCAAATGAAACCGGTTTGGGCCAAATCGGTTGGATAGTTTTAGAGTCTATAGAGGACAAACATACAAACATTGTATTTTATATAATATAGATGGCCCATCCGATAGATGATTTTCCGTTTAGTCATAAATGACAAACACACAGAGTTCGTGATTAACATAACTACGCAAAAGAATGAAACAAACAAAAAAAGTGCACGACAGGGTCGAACGAAACTTGTTCTTGTTCATCGAAAGTTTGGTTGGTTGTTTTCTTATTTTATTAGGCAGGTAGGTAGAATTCTGAAAATACGATGCTATTTAAAAGAAACGGTTCATAAAATATAAAAATAGTGTTAAATAAAATCTACTTTTGGGTTATATTCTTCTGATACGGCGGTGTATATGAAATAACAATGTGCGTTTTTATAAGTTGAAGCTCTCAGTAACAGGCAACTGATCTGAGAGAGTTATAAACGCCTACTATACTATTTTATAAGCTCTTACACTTTACAAGACTTTTTAGTACAAGGACAAACCTGCCTAGTAAAGTTTCTGTTTTCTGATCAGCTTTAATTTTAATAGTTGGTTCAACAGGTCCATAGGGACCCCTAGGCCTAGCTTCTCACAACCATTCGTTTTGTGTGAGTTTTTCATTTTTGGGACGAATGAAAGGGATCTACAATTTTATGCCGAGTGCAAACGGCTAATTGAGAAGCTCTTTCATGATAGTTATACTCTCGGATGTTCGTCAGACGTTCTTGAGAGGTTGCGCAGTTAAAAAAATTGTAAGTTGGAATTTGTGTTTTTTCGGATTCGAAACCTCTCGCTTAGTAGCTAAACACACTACCCACTAGCCACTGCGCTGTTAGGTGTTTTTATTTTTGACTGGAATATAGTAGTAACGCTGGCTTAAGGTGTCTATGAGTGGCAGTAAGGTTCGATATCTCTACATTTATAATATGTAAGTACATAAATGTTTTTTTTTTTATTTGCAGTTATAAACTGAATATAACGATAGATGTGTGTGGGGTGCATATTGGGTGGAATTTTTTGATTTTAGAAACCCTAAGTGGCTGGAATTATTCCAGGTGCATGTTAAAAATTGTTGAAAAATTAAAAAGTGGGTAATACTTGCTAAAATGAAGTTTTGAGTAGCTGTTATTGCATTTTTATCTGAAGTGGAGAGATTGTACCAAAAATATAGTATAGATATGTGAAAATAGATCGAAAAATATAAAAAATTAAAAAAAATGATTTCGAATTGTTGTTGAGAAAAAATAAGTACGGGATCTTATTTCGAATACTGATTTTATTTTCAATATGTATTTTGATTAAAATCATTGGAGCAGTTTTTGTAAAATTTGGCAGACAAAACAGTACCAAATATTTCAATGTTTGAACAATACTATTGCTTAACGTTTTAGCTGAAAACCGTTCGAGATGTAAGCATTATTTGGTTTTTAGTTTTTCGAGTTTTATCCAAATCGAAAATGGGGTTTTCGAGACATGAGTAGTGTCTAAAACTAGCAATTTGGGTGAATCGAATTAAAAATTAAGGACGCAAGAATTTTTAAAACATAAATTTTACTCTAAGTATGCATTTTGGTCAAGTTATTGCCGTTTTCGGGTAAACTAAAGAAAACAAAAATTAAAAAAAATTTTTTTTTTTTTTTAATTCATTTAACGACAGTGTAGAGAAACACTGAGTTTGCTATTAAGTTAGAAATAACCATATTACCTAGGGTATGAGTTTATGTTCCAATCGTATGGACCGTTTTCGAGAATTTCAAAAGTGCATTTTTTGGGTTTTTAAGCGAATAACTGAGTATGCAGTCAGGTTAAACTGATCTACCTACTTAAGCTCAAATTTTGTTTGAAATCGTTAGAGCCGTTTTCGAACAAATCAAACTGGCATGAAAATGTTATATCGGAAGTAGCATTAATATTAAGGTTACCGTGCAAGAAAAAAACGGGCCCAACCAAATTGTAGGCCCACATGCACTAAATCCGAAGTTTGAACCAAATCCGGGCAGCCGTGTAAGCTGTAGGCCTCAGGAGCATACGGAGAAAGACGGACAGAATTTCGCGACTCACTTTTTTGAGTACCTCTATATTTCGTTGTCAGAACAGAACGGATTAACATCTCGAGCTCAAAACGAATACGATATCTTTCACTTACTACGGTATTCGAGAAAGTTAAAAGCAAAAGAGACAACGCTTCCAAATATTTTCGCATTCAAGAAGATTATTTCTACCCTTTTATATTCGCTCGTATCACAATTCAATGGAGATCTTACTTTGTAGGTCCTTTTGCAATATCCAACCTATATATCCTCATAAGGCAACAGAGACGCTCGCCCAATGTGTAGATATGCTATTCTCGTATGCATTGGATATTATTTATGCTCGACAACAAAGTCTCGGTTTAGCGCGAAAAGTACTAAAATTACATCCTTTACTATATAACAGAAACTTTATAGCTGAGCACATAATTCAGTATATCTCAGACCTAACTGGTGCCATAACTTTGCAAAAGAAATATCGAACTTTCATTGAAAAGAAAGCGCAACGACGACCGTAACATTGTAAAATTATGGAAATTTATGTACACACACACCGTGTCAGACAGCAAGACAGGAGCTACCCTTTCTTCTCAAAGAATTCCCATTATCCCTGCATCAGAATCGTAATTTTTATGCACCAGAACTTTCAGATTATCACCTGACGCTGACACAGTTGTGCAGCCTGCAGCGGTAGTTTTTACCACCCGAGAGTGACAAACAATTTCGCCAAACGGGGACCGCGCATCCTGCACAAAGAGCGTACGCACACACATCTCTGCCACACAACGAGTGACAGGGGACACAAAACAGCAAACATCTTTATAGCAGGGAACTTTACTTTATTCTTGCCGATACGATATCTTGCGGATGTTTCTTTGTATGCTCATAACAAGAGATCTCATCTTTATTTATTCACCGTCAGCTACCTCTCCACTGTTCTACACAAAACTATGTTAATGGTGCTGGGAGGACACAGCATAACTGTCGGTGCTGGGAGACTTTTATCCTAAGACAGACGTTTCACGTGGTTGGCAGGACGAAAAGCTTAACATAGTAGGAAACCTCTGTATCCGCATCGGATTAACGATCTTCCTTGAATTCAAGTGATGGCTTTAACTTAGTCAGAGTCACCTTTTCATCCTTAGCGAATGAGAAGGACTTATTTATTTGTATATGTATTCTCCTTTATTCGGTTAAAAATGACTGCTCTCGAATTGGATTGGGGTTTGGTTTTTTCCGAGGAGTCATTTGGAAATATCCACTTTCCAATGGCAATGCGGAGTCCTTTCATCATCCTTTATTTACTCGTTGCTGTGAGTTGAATTAGTTCGTTTGGAAAAGAGGAAGCCGTCCCTGACTGAAGATATTTTATCGATTCCCCTTGTTTATTTTGTGTGTGCGCCAATTGGGAGGGAGGGTCGGACGAGACCAGGCACCAGGGCAAGTGTTTAAATAATACATGAAATAAAAGCGAAATCAAATAAATCGAAGAAAGATTGTTTAGAACGTTGTTCTTTTTCTTTTCTGGGGCCGGAATAATTTTGTTTTGACAGAACCTCGCAGAACTGGGAGTTGGGCTGTTAAATAGATTCAAACAGTCAACTTTGGTCGATTGTGTATTGATTACGATTGTTTTTTGTGTATATTTAGCATAGAAAATTAATTCTTTCAATGAGATACAACATTCGCAAGGGGTCGTGGTCCATAGATATGGTAAAAAGGATGCAGGCAACTGGAGCACACTTTGATATCGATAAAATCAATTTGATGTCATATGCATATGCGATATTGGAGAAGGATTAGATACGTCCCACATGGAGTGACCATCTGTTTGAAAACAACTTTTCCTGTTATCGTGGTCTTGTGTTGGTGTTAGTCGACAGCATTTCGTATGCGTAAACGTGAAACTTTTGTATGAGGCTGTTTGAATAGAGATTCCTGTCAGGTCTCTCGTTTTATAGATGACTAATTGAAGTTTCCTTATACCACTATTTGGAAGTTTATTTTCTGTGATCGATAGTTTCGCCTTGAAAGGTCAACTTGAAAGAACGCTTTTGCACACGTATTTGCTTGTTGGTTATGTCGTGTTGGTTGGTGCTTTTAATCAGTTTTGAGTGAGGCAGTAACGAGTTTTATATTCGTTGGCAAATTCGCTGGTAATTTTCAGACACTGTATAGGTGTCAGCATATAGTATAAAAACATTTCTGAGGTGAGTTTTAGATTGTGCGATTTATATGGAAATTACTGACCGTAGAACCTGGCGGACAACGTATTCAGATTGCAGATGAATAGAATAGACGCAGCAGCTTATCGATGGTGACCGATAAGCAACCCCAAGTAGCATTCGAATACACATTTTAGGCCTGGCGACGTTCTGGTGTCAATTCGTGATCTTATTTAAAATCCTATATACCATCTTTGAACGCACAATTTCAGCCCAAAGTGTGAGGCCATAACAATTTTCAACACAAATTGGGAAAAATGCCTTATTAATATTTGATTCTATTATTGTGTACCTATAATATTCTGACTGCATCAACCATTTCATTTTTAAACAGAAAGCAGCTACTGAAATTTTATTGGGAACATCATTTTTCCTTGAAATGTTAGTAATGTACTTCGAAAAAAACCTTGATCCTTACAATATATTCTGTATTTAATCAAAAATCTCTCTTATAAATATTTATGCTATTTTAAATGCTGATAGGGAGCATTATAAAATCAGTATAAGATAAATCTACGATGTCTTTATAGACATAATAGTAACATTTTTACACCAAATCCACCAAAACCGTAAATTTAAAATTTCTTATTTTCCATATTCTTTTCTAGTTTTTTAATACAAAATGGATACCTAACAAATTCCTATTTGGGAATAGTCGGAACAGTAAAATATTCCTAATTAGGAATTGTGTGCACGAACACACATCTCCACACATTTTACACGCTGCGGACATAATGTTTCATTGAAGAAACAATTTTGACACAATAACGTACCTGTGTAGACATGAAACTCCAAGATAGGAATATTCCTAACTTGGAAATGTTACCTAGAATGTGTCTTAAATGTTACTTGTTGGGAATATTTTCTGGTAACAAAACCGTCTTCAATTAAGTGCTTGCTCTATCTCCTTGTCATGGCCTCCGAATAAAAGTACATTTTAGCCTTTTTGCATAAAGACAAAATTTGCGTGGTTCAAAATGGACCCTGACGATGATTAGGGATGTGAACGCTAAAATAAAAAGCTGCAACAAGGGGCTCGACATGTTATCGGGAAACACGCAAAAATGACAATAGCAATGACATCGGCGGATGTGTCGATTTCAGTTAGGTGTATAAACTAAGGGACCATATTTGGGTCACCAAACTAGACGTAAACTCAGGTGGAGATCAATTGACACACCAGCAACCTCCAACAAGCAAAAAGCAGTCGCCATTAGTAGATTGTCTGTTGAACGTGCAAGATCAACATCTTTTGAAAGCGGGAGCACTCTTAATGCACTCTGTAGAACGTAGGTATATCTATAACATCTAAAGAAAGGATCCATTGGTGAGCCTATAATTTAGGGTATATACCTTTCGACTGGAAATAATTAGCTTACGGCGCCAAAATCCAGGGTGTACTATGAAAAAGGTTTGTCGTATGGTTCCTGGATGCTGAGGACATTGGCATTCGATAGGATTACTGAAAACCGCAGGCATATGGCAGATAGTGTTGGAGCTACTCCAGAAGAAAAAGGACTGGAAAGTTATATCGTATCAAAAAAGTTCCCTCCAAGCTCCGATATTTTATGGATTCGCATCTCGCAATGTGGGCAAGGTGGACTATACTGCGGCAGGTTAAAGTTGAGTTAGTGGCAAACATAAAGAAGCACCAAGTTCTACAAGTAAGACCACCTAAATTAAAAGGGATCCATCCCGAATAACTCGTACTTTGGCTTTCGTACACGAATTTAGAGTCGATGAAGGATGGTGAGTACCGACTTTGAATTCCTGGCTTTTCGCCAAGCTCCGCCTGTGTGTGAAAATTTCTTCAATGGCTGGCTTTTCAAACCTAGAACCGCCATGTGTTCATCAACCTATTGCCAGAAGTTTCTGATGGTCCTCCACGCAATAGGTATGGTTATAGTCAACTAGGTCTTGAACGTGACATTCAGAATTCATGATTTCTTTGTATTTCGTACCGTTCAAAGTATTTCCCTTCTCGTGGATAAGGCTTTTATACAATGAGCACACATTCTTCCGACCTGATTTTACAGATAAGTCTTGGTTCATGCTCCTTAACATGAAATTTTCTGCTGTCTTGATCGCCCGGTAGGCCATCTGCTTCAGAAGCATTGTTGGACTTATTTTTCGACGAAAATTTTGACTAGCTCGCTAAGGTTGTCTGTAGTGTGCACCTGCCCTTAAAAAACGTTGCGTGCTTTTGCCAGAACCCTTTGAAACTAAGGCCCATGAACTCCAGCACCAGCAGCATCATTGTTAAACTTTGGAAGTCCTGGTACACGAATACCAAATTTGCCATGGCATTTTTGAATTTCCAGGTTATCCTTGGTTCGTGGCTTATACGCATAGAACTGCCACTTTAGAAAACCCCACAAGAAAAATTCTAACAGGGTCAAATCGCACGATCTCGGTGGCCAGTTCACATCACCTCTACGTGAGATGACCACGCCCACGAACCGCTCGTGCAGAATTTCCAACATGGTGTGAGCCACGTTGAATGAACAGATCACGCATTTTTATAAAACAGTTTTATCATTTGCACGTATTGTTGAACGCTATGTCCGTCCAAGGTGATTTGGCAAAACAGACTTAATAAATGACAGACAATTTGACAGATGTAGCTTCAACAATATGGCCGCTATCAGCTGTCAAGCACCCTATTGGCAGACCCTTTACTTGCTGTTGAACATTATTCATTGTCCCTGTTTTACGACTGCATATTCTAAGCGTTGGAGATTATTAAATTGGTTGGGATGCATTTTGACCGCATCATTTTGACTGGCAGAATACAGTTTAGTTTTTTGTTTTAGTGTAGAATAATTTGCATGGTGGGTATCCAAAACAGGGGAACCATAGTGACCTTTGCAGTTTTTATGACATCATCTTCATGACCTTCTTCTACGTAGATTGCCTGATAAGGCCGGGATGGCTAGGAATTGATCTATGTCAAATGTGCAAAAAAGAGGAGAGAGTACTCCTCTCCTCACTTACGAAAGCCTCTAGTGGGTTTAGGCCGGTTTTATGCACTCGAAGTTGAACACAACGTGGGGATTTTAATTTTCAACTTGAGAACTTGCTTTTATGCACTCAAAGTTGACTAGCTCAACTTTGGATAATCCGGAGTTGAGAAAACCGAAAGTTGGTCGACTTTGGGTTTGCTCAATTCCCCGAAATAGAAGAAGTTGGGAAAGCAAACTTGGGATTTTATGTATAAAGTGTTAGCTCTTAAAATAAGTAACGAAAGTAATTATTAGTAATTAAAATTTGAAATAATATATCGCTTAAATTATTGTTGCGTGAATTGGCCATATTCTAATTCGAGCAGTGAAGAGGATGGACAGGAGGACACGGCAATACAAGATAATACCAGGAGGCGGACTTGAAAAGTGGGACGACAATGACTTTATCTGTCGTTTCCGTCTCTCAAAGCGGACGACAATGATGGTGCTCCATCTTATTATGGATTCGTTGCCGTGCGTCTGGAGAAGGTATTGTACATCGCGAAAGAGTTGGAATTTATTGTATATTTTATTAAGTTCGTGATTTTTGTATCAATCTACCCAATAACGAACTTGGGCTGGGAATTGCTGCAAACTGCACATGACTTTCCTCAAACCATTTTATCATTTAGGTTGTAAAGCTTTTCCTAAGAAAACAATTAAAATAATCGAGATGATGATATCTTTATGTCATTCTCGAAGATATAAACAAGAAAATTAATATTCAAAACCTCTTCCTAAATTTGCTAGAGTATTTTACATCAGAATCAGTTGTATCCAGGAAAATCTAATTTTATATTAAATTTTGTTTTTGAATTTTTTCCTAATGAAAAAAAGAATATTGAACAAATTAACAATAAATATAGCGCACTTGCCGATTGCAAAATAATTCAGCTATTTCAATATTATTCAATTTCAGAATTTTGGCCTGAAGTAAATTCAATTAAAAACGAGTGTAATGAGCTGATGTTGAATATATTTACAAAATTGCTCAAGCCGTTCTCGCTATTCCTCACTCATCAGCAAATATCGAAAGGATTTTTTCTTGCCAGACATTAATAAAGTCCAAATGTCGAAACCGACTTCAAGTCGACACTTGCTGGGCTTTGATTGAAACAAAGCATTTTATTAGAAACTCATCCTGTTCTGAGTTTCAAGTTCAGGGCAATATTTTCAAGATGAATGTGCAAATTGAGATTATAAAGCCTGAAGAGCTCATAGATTAAAAATATAAACTATTTATTTGTAGGTATGGATAGTTTTGTTTTCCCTGACCGCAAGTAGGCCAACTTCTGTATTTCAACTGCGGGGTTGAGAATTAGAGAAGTGAATAAAAGCAGTATTCAACTTGCCGCTCAACTCTCTCTTTCAAATCAACTCCGAAGTTGGCCAAGCTCGGAATTTTCTGCAAGTTGAACGATAGTGAATAAAACGGCCCTTAGCCGTCTTTTGCCAGCCGTATGATTTTGCTTTCTAGCACTTTATGATCAGTATGGCAGTCTTTTCTCTGGCTTATTTAAGCCCCTAGGAATGTCACCTAAGAACATCCACACCCGGACTTGAACACATTTGTTACCTAGCCTTATGTCAAATTGCATATACAAAAAGTTCAACAAAAACTAATGTAAATAAATCAGCTAGCAACGAAAATGTTCCCAATACCCAACAAATGTTTAAGGGTAGCGGACATAACCCGCTCTATTTCGTAATGGACCTCGCACATGGCTTAATTTAATTACTCTGGTTGGCCATTTTACATATCCTACACATCTACTTGAGGGTATTCCTTCTCATCAGCAACATTGCGATATCGTGACAGCAGATTGAATGCATTAGTTTGTTTAGTTGGTTTGGATGTCACCTCGCATAATTGGGCTGCCACCAGCAGTGCGTTCCACAAAAACGCAACTCAAAAGCCAACATTCATCACTTGGCATCTGAATGCGTAAGAATGCAAATGAATCCAATTATGAATTAAGAAAACCGAAAACAATAAAGCCCAGCACAGCGCATCCTGGCAATAGAAAAGTCCACATGAAAAGAAAAGATAAGCCAAATCTGAATTGTGAAACTATGCCAGCGGGCATATGAATATATCGTCATCGTCACATTCCAATTATCCTCAGAATTCCATCGCACAGACACACACGCGCATAGGGAGCTTGCAGTCGCACTACGCCCCTTCTAATGCCACGCAAACACAAACACAACACCATCACGGTATGTACTGAATCCTGATGTCCTGGTTTTCTCGTTGTATGTATAATTTTTTCGATACATTTACTTTTTCCAACAATTTACCTCGTATTTTCGTTATTTCTGCTGTCGTTAGCTCGTTAAGCTGACAACAGGCACGACGGCAACAGAGCGACGACGACTAGGACGACAACCTTCGACATTTAGCCTGTATAGTGTATAAGGATGCGAATTCCTCAATTGGGTGGCTTCCATTCAATCGCTTAAAATAATGTAATAGGTACGTAACGTAAGCGTAGAACTATCTACCCCATTGTGAAACGAAATGGATTTCCATGGTCATGACATTGTGCGGGTGGGTGGTTCTTCTATCTGTATTTATGCCTATGCCATGTGATGTCTTCGATCTAAACATCACCACAC
The DNA here is from genome assembly GCA_951230905.1 of Cheilosia variabilis. Lineage (NCBI taxonomy): Eukaryota > Metazoa > Arthropoda > Insecta > Diptera > Syrphidae > Cheilosia > Cheilosia variabilis. Next base: position 48,818,169 of record OX579676.1, read on the forward strand.
AAATCAACTTCAGTCAATTTCCGGTGGATATATTTGCAAATTTTCTGGATTGTTTTAAATTTGCTACATTATGAGTATCTGACATATTTTTATTTATTTTATATATATATACCTATATCGCCCTGTTGTTGTCGCCCATTCGTATGTTGGCTTTACAAGGGAAATGTATAGCTTGAGGTGTTGTTATGTGTATCATGTGGGACAGAGAGCTGAGACCAGTAACAATTTGCACAATGTCTTATGACATTAAACATGTTGCAATCGGGTAGGTTAGGATCCATCTATACATTATTTGCTATTCAATTCATCAATTCAATTTCGTATCGAATACGAATAAAAGCTAACCGTTGTCGCAGAGTTTTGAGTTTGTTTGTTTATTTGTTTCATGATTACTCGAGTAGATACTGCTTAAAGGGTTGACATAACATTTTGGATGTGGATAGATATTTCGTTGGGTCATGAGATGGCGAATTGATTTCTGGAATTGGGTCAACGTCGAGGGTACGGGTATATTATATCAATTTATGTGCGAATGGGTTGAGGTTGGTTATTGTTGCTACATCTGTTGGCTTATAACGCATGTGCACGAGTCGTATTTGAGACCTTGAACAATTGAAAAAAAAAACTTGAAGTAATGAATTAGTAAGTAATATTTACTTTACTTTTGGTGGCACTTGCAGTCCGCCCAAACTTCTCCCTAGATCGCTGCCTCCAGTTACCTCCAGTTACCAAGTTGGTGTAGGTCGCCCTGTGCGCACCACCCAAGGTGAGTTCTCCCTCTGGCTCCGTTGTCCCTAAGGGGACTTAAAGACTTGTCGGGCTGGCGCGTTGCTGTCCATACGCTCCTCGAGTCCCAGCCATCTTTACCGTTGTATCCTCACCTTTTTTGACCAGGTCAACGTCGCTGTATAGCCCATTCAGTTTGTCGTTAAATCTTCTCTTCCACACTCCATCAATACAAACTGGACCGAATATCTCCCGAACAATCGTTCTCTCAAAACATCCCAGGATCATCCGTTTTTGATAGAATCTATGCTTTTTATTATTTTAATGTCAAAATGAACTGACCTCGCTTGATCAGTTTAAGACAGCCAAGATTTGAGTTCCAAGTCATAGCAACGTATATGGAAACACCCGAAACGGCTCAACATTCCACTGTTCCGCTCGGAGCATTCAAAGCAAAGATCTCCTCAGAGTTTCTATCGAAAGCTAACATTAGATGGATGATGCTGACGAACAGTATCATATCTAGAAGCATGTGTGGAGAAAACATCACACTTTCTAACGAAAAGCTATCGCCAGAATAACAACGACAAAAACAGGCTACACAGTTAGATTAGGCAGCCCACATAACACACACTCCTACAGTTGTAAAGACGCAGCAAAAGAACAAACAATCACTCACTATTTATGCGCCTGTCCGGCTCTAGTTAGGAGCTGGAAGGAATATCTGGAAAAGCCCTTCTTCGACTACTAAAAACTCTCCCGCGAGCCTAACGAACGAAACAGAAAAAAATCAACCAAAAAAGTCAGTTATGATCGAGAGTGCATGCAAAAATTTGGAAAAATTACTTTCAGTTTTAGACGAATTTTTCAATTTTCCGATTTTTCTAACTCGAATTCATAGGAAAATTAGAAAAATAAAACAGATTCAATTCAGTCCAGCAGCGGTTCTCCAGTGATGTGCATACAATACAAAGAAACAGCATTTGGCTTTCCAAATTTCCCGGAATAGTGTTGCCGGTTGAATGCCCGATAAAGAGTTGACTGAATATTATATTAAAAAAATTACCCTGGTAGAAAAAAATATGTTCCTATTTAAAAAAAAAAATAAAAAAAATGTTACCTATGGTAAAAAAATGTACGTTTTTAGGATAAAGAATAATAATTTAATTATTTAATAATTTAATAATAGTTTATTTATTACCATTAAAATTTGTTTAAACACAAAACCAGCGCATAATGACAACTAGCAATCGCACGTTCCATATAATCGCGGTTTACTGCATGACTAAGTATAAGTGTTTTAATTTACTTTAAAAAATTCATATGCGTATGCGTACTGCTTTTGCCCTGAAATTATGGTATCGAATTCTGAATATATTGGTTTAGTAGTTTCTAAAACGACAGCACTAAATATGATACATAGCTTCTAAGGTTTAAGGTCTGACAAACACCCGAGAGTATAACTGTCATGAAACAGGGTCTCAATTAGCCGTTTGGATCCCTTCCATTCGTCTCAAAAACTAAAAACTCACAAAAAACGAATGGTTGTGAGAAGGTAGTCCTAGGGTCCCTACGGACCTGTTGCGCCAACTATTTAATTTAAAAAAATGTTGTAAGTGTTTGTCGATTATTTTCAACGCTTTTCTTATTTCTGCCACAATTTAATTTTCTTATGGCAGAAGTTTTGTTTTACTTTAATTTTGATCTTAGAACTTTATGAAGCTATCATTTATCCCAGTGTTACAATATTTGCACCAATTTTTCTAATAGGTTCTCACTTTCTGTAGTTTCTGGCTGAATATTATGTTCCAGGTAGTGCAACGAAACGAGAGGAATTTTCGTTTGCACGAAAGGAAAAGAACAACCTATTGCACTGACGTTTGTTTTTTCTAAAAGTTACTCCAAAAACGAAAGACATTTACGTTTCGTGCAGATGGTAAACAACGATAACTTTTTTATCGGCGTTTTTTCAATTTCTTTGTCTGTTTCAGTTTAAATATCATTCGAAGCTTTCACATCCAACAATTCTTCACAAAAGCACTCCATTTTATAGCTGTGTGTCTTAAAAAAGTCCATGCTGCTCGTAGCTACCTACTTTGTCTATAATGACATCGCATTTAAATTCTAGATGAAACTCGATATCGATATCTATGTAGAATACGTAATAATCGTATAAAGTTTAGAACCCGAAAGGCAATAGATACATTCGAGTGGTGCTGTCAAAAATCAAGATTCTTCGTACTAGGATAAAGATCGTTAAACCATGCAATTTAAACCTCACTGCATTTTAACCGTTTGCGAATAGGAAGAAGAAAACGAAGTGAATTTTCATTTTCCCATGATTTCTTTCGTTTTTGGAAATGCGAAATTGTTTATAGGCTCATTTTTCAAAATCAAATGCCTGGTAACTCTCTATATGTAGAAAGTATACTGTAGAATGAATTAAAATAAAACCTGATCTAGATGAGGTATTCTATGTTGTGAAAAAGTAAATAGATCTGTGGCCAGTAAGTCACTGGCCATTTATCTTCGGTTCCTCCTTTCAAAAAATCTCCCCTATGTTCTTTTTTTCTATTCTCTTCAATATATGCAGATTTTCTAAGGCCAGATAAGTCATAGTGCTACCCAAGTCATTTAAAAGGAACTTAGAGCTCTGACTTCTGACCTGGAGATACGAGTAAAATTAAAAATCCATTTACCCATCAGGCAACTTCGAGCAGTGAAGCAGTCTTCAGAAAAAAACGCCACAGCAAAGCCAAAGAGAAGGGCTTTATTTCAATGATTTCGCAAATTATACCAATAGTGCAAGCCAAACATTACCTAATCTGTCAGTACACAATGGAAACGTTGTGTCCGATGAATAATCCGCATATACATACTGCAACGTCTTGTCTAACGTGAGGCAATACAATCAATCATGAACATATAAATATATACGCATCTTCTGACAGGCATTTTAATTCACAAGATCACACGAAATAGTTTGGAATCTAAAGAGCACTTAATTTCCAGAGCCATGAACAAGATATTTGTAATATCCTCTGGTGGAAATATTCATCCCCTGGTAGACTCCTAGCAGGCTGAGTGATTGCTAACCTTGCAACAAGATAACCGCATCCTTCACGTCATATCATACATCCAGCATAGCATCATAATCATCAGAAGTGCACTGTATTCGTAAGATCTTCTTGCTTTGCTTCAGTGTCTATGAAGAATCAAAAGTGCCAGAAAGCACTTGGGCTTAACCCAGCTATTCAAAAAGGATCTACCGGCTACTACACAAGTCAATTAGTGTGATGGATGAGGAGAAGACTAACAGACAACAACAAAAACAAAAAAACATTTTGTAAAACAAACGGTCAAAAACGATGGAAAATCGTCCTCAGTGCTCGCCTTCACCCCAGCTGGATGGTAAAAACTCATCTGGCAAACTATTTAACGCCCCAAATACCACTCCATATCCTTGAACATGCCACTAAGAGGCACACCCACACCCAACAGAACGCACCACCTACCCACACACAGTAGTTACAATTCTCTAGTTATGCTCCATTGAACTGTAATCAATTTCCTTTTTTCTCTTCCCATGGTCCCGTTAGCAATAGCATACATGCAAATGAAAGACAACAGCTATCTCAGAGTTGGTGTGGTCCAGGCAGCGGGTGGCGGCGAAAAGTTCTCCCTCTCTCTCTCTGTATGTGTGTATTTCGGAGCCACCGAGACTAGGTGGGGTGGAGGAGATGAAAATCTGTCTGTGTTCAGCTCGTTCAATGCCGCCGCAGTAACGGAAGCCAGGATAAAGTCCTTTATCTAATCTTCATTTCGAAATTGAACACTTGGCAGTGGGCGGCGGGGTCGGGGAATGCAGCGCACAGAGCACAGCATGTCATGCATTCTCGGAAACTGCTCGACTTATGCATCGTGAATATTGCAACCAATACTACCCCCCAACAGGAAGCAGTACGGTGGGAGGGGGGTTGTGGACTTGCCATTGCCACAAACGCTAGAGAATGGTTAAGGAGCATTTTGGCGGCCTAGCTAGATGGATGCTCCGAAGAAGCAAAGCTGATATTAGTTCGCATAGTGAATGAGAGTGCGAGTCGTAGCTCTTTTTTTGTTCCTTCCTTTGTGGAAATTCACTTGAAAGGATGAGGTTTTGTTTGGCGGTCTATACTATATACGGGTGGGATGAGCTCCTAACTAGTCCTTTTTGGCTGCAAGGGCCACGCCCATTGGTCTGTGGGAAAATTTGGTATCCAATTTGTTTTTGAAGTCTAAATTGAGTTCTTTGCGGAGGTGTTTTCTTTCCTTTTGTGCGAAGTTTTTTGTTCGATTTTGCTCCTCGTCTCGTTCGTGTGTGCATATAATTGGCTTTGAAAGGGGTTGGCGGAGGGCGACAATTAGTCATTGAAACGAGATGTGGGGGTGGAGTTGGTCAATATTTGATGTCACGTCTGGCAAAATCGATTTCCCATCTACTACCTACCTCTTTTTCGAACACCATCAGCTGGTGGGAGAGATTCCAAATTTATTCAATGAATGTGAAAGGATTTTGCTGTTTAGCCAGAAAGGCTTTCTTTTATTTGGAACAGGAATTTTCATCAGTTAGCTGGGGATAAGGACTGTGGGAAATAGTTTCGTCAGTCACATGTGCATACTGGTACACAATCAAACGCAAATCAAACGATATGAACAACTGGATCTGTTAACCCGCATGCGGATGGTAAACCATGCTTAAAGTTTATGTTTGGATGTTAATCTCGTGTTTTGATAGTGTAGAAATTTGCATACGCCCACTTCGTTTCACATTTTAACCGAACGTCAAAAAAGTGAGAACGAAATTATTGCAGCATCGCGGCACAAATATTAAATTTGCTCAGTGAAGTTTTTATGTTCCGCAGGCGATAACAAACTATTGTGTAATTCTGCTGAGCAGAAAATTCAATTTAATTTATGAAAGCGAAAAAGTTTCTGCTTTGAACGGCAGTGCAGAGTTCGCTGTAAGCAATAAACCTTTTAAAAGCCAAGGAGTATTTTCTTGACAGCTAGTACTAACAATAATAACATTTGAGGTTTTGGTTTGCATAGACGCGCACAGAAACCTGCAGCTGTTTTGTTTTAATATTCAAATTTGTTGGTCTTCCATTACAATTCAAGTTCGCCGGCATGAAAATACCCGCGCAAAGAATCTTTCAGCTGTGATTAAACTTACGAGTATAGCTAATCATACGGTATTAAGTTCAGCTTCAACCAAGCCCGGTATAAACATATTAAGGGGAGCTTGAGTTGTTTATTTTATGTCGTCCTAACGACACCACGTAGGGTCGCCTATTCAAGAATTTAACTATAAGGCTTTTGCCGCAAGGAAAGGTTTAAATACGTCATCTGGTTGGAAAGAGTGGATATATGTACATTCGCTGTTTTTTATTATCAGCGTGATCTGATCCGAATCAGATCACGAAAATAAAACAAAACGGATCATTGAAAAGTTTAATTTTGGAATTGTGGTAACAGCTGCTTTCAAAAACAAAACAGATAATACAGGGTATTTCAAACTTCATATTGCCACCAGCCATATTGCAAATATTATTCTCAACGTGACGTCACACAAGGCACATGTCATTTCACATGCAATGTCGGGGGTGTTACCATATTTGAATCAAATTTGCATAATTTTTCTTTTCAAATATATTTTTGTGAAACAAATTTAGTATTTTATGTTCAAATATGTAACACATGAACAATATTTGCTGCTACCGCTTGAGTTTATCTTGGCATATTAAGGTGTGTCCAGACCACCGACACATTTCAGAAATGGTTATGAAATGTGTCTTAAGTAAATCGGACAGATTTTATAAACATTTATAAAAGATTCCTGAAATTTATTTACTAAGCCCCGTATTAATAAACACTGCGTAAAAGTTATCAACTCGTTACTCAGCAGTTACGTAAATTGTTTGTATACCTACTTATTTGTTTATTAATACGGGGGTAAATGTTTGTGAAATGTTTCAACTTTATCCTGTTTTGGCGAGACCCGCGACACGCGATTTAATTCAAATAATCGTATTAAATGAATCACTTTCTCATTAGGTATTCAAAGTTTTTCTGGACATTTTTATTTTATTTAAAAACAAATAATAATCGAAAAACAGCGCTCACTTTCTGCAGGGATACTTGTAAAACAAAAATTATTTCCCATCACGATTGGGTAACTGTGAAACATTTCATAAACGTTTTTTTGGTGTCCAGATCCAAACCAGCAAAACATTTCTAAGCATTTCGTAAAAATTGTTTTATTTAATAAGTGTTTTAGAAATAAATATGGCACATGAAATCAAATGTTTGGCTGGTCTGGACATACCTTTATAGAACGAGAAAAAAACAAAATAACTCGGAATACGGACAGGGACTTTATTCGAATGCGAATAAAATCATTTTGTGTTCCATTTTTTAGTCTGGCAATGCGATTGTGTGGCAATGGTTTACAGGCACACCAACATTCAAGAATAAAAGAAACAACGCAGCCGGAAATAGTGAATACATTTTCAGATCATAATTCGTGATCTCGATGAGAAAGACATAATCCAAAATGTCGGACCACCCAGAGGTAAGCCGGTAGTCATTTTTCTCATTAAGCCAACTAAGCAAAACGACACTTTTTCTTACCTTTTAAAAAAATTATTACAAAATTTTGGTATACTTTTTGCTAAATGACACAAGTTCAAGTTACTATTTTTTAATTGTTGTTCTTTTGATAGTTTTACCAAACCAATGAAATGAAAAATAAACAATATTTTGAAATAAACGCCTTTTAGGTTACGTTTTTTAAATTGATAATGAAATTGTTTTTTTTTTCTGTACCGCAAACAATTTCAAAGACTTTTCTGATAAACTGTGCATTTCGACTAATGTCACTTTGATTTTAAAGCGACAATATGCCACCCGACACGAGAAGTAAATGTCAAAATATGGAAAGATTTTACAGGAATTTCTCTTGGTTGGCTTCTTAAGGGATTTAGGTTAGCGTTAGGCTACTCGCACTGTTTCCAAAGGAAGTTTTCGTACACTGTTGCAACAGCCAACGGAACTGATTAAAACAAATAAATGCAGAATCTGACAGCAGAATAACAAATGCAAAAATGTTGGGCAAGTTTGTAGTGTTAGGTTTATAAGAGAAAATTATATCTTGTCAATTTGTGGTGAGTGATGTTTTATAACATTACATTTTTAGTTTCTTTAAATATGGGAAATGTCTTGTCATTACCATTCATATCTTCATATAAAAAAAAACGGCCAAGTGCGAGCGGCACTCAAGCACCGAAGGTTGCGTATCCGTACTTTTGTGGAAATTGCGAAGATTTTTTTTAAGAGTAAGAGAAGATAATACACTTAAAAGAATGAAATGACCGAGAGGGTGAGAGCATGTCTGTGCACAACAATATGTGTACTGTCTGCTGTGTCCTATGTGCATGAGAATGAGTATCCATTGGAAAAGTTCCAATTGAAAGCGATTAAGAGAACACGCTTTATTGAATGGAGATGGATGTGGGGCTGCGCTGCCAAAAGTACTACAATAGGAGTATTGTGCTCCTTTTTCGTCCACCGTACTCCCGTACTCCCCAAAGACAAATTGTACTCCTATATTTACCCGACTGGTTAGTTTCGGATTACACTATTTTCACTTGTCTTGCATTTCCCAATAGGTAGTAAATCGCAAACCAAATTTTACGTTCTTGATGTTTCATTAAGATTTTGTGTGTTGGGCTTCTCACGGCGACACGGATCCGGTTGGCCCAATTTATGGCTGATTTTTTACCGAACCGTTTCTCTCGAATTTGGCCACCAAACGTTGGAGAGTCAACACCAGATTAGAAGGATGCCACCAAAACAACATGGCCGCTAGAGGGTGCCAACATCAACCCGTCCAATTAAAAAAGCTGATGCAAAAAAAAAATAATTTGTACGGGGTATGAGGGCAACTTATTTGTTCCCGGTGAACATAACGTTTTCCACTAATTTTTCCTCTGAATCTAGTACACTTTTAGACGTTTTCTTTGTTAGTGATACTAAATTTATATTATTATATGATCAACTGTCAGCACCGACTTTCTCCAGACATGACCTGATATAAACTAATATATGAACTGCCTGTCTGGTTTATTTTGCTGGGATATATTATGTTATATAAAACAGACCCACTGAAAAAAAATGGAAGCATTTGGCGACAAGAAGGTTAGTTTAGGTTAGGTAATTAAGTTGACGAGACAGGAGAAACGTGTGCACCTAATGGCGCTTATGTATTCCACACACTAAACGAAATTTACAAACACCTACGCCATCATTTTCCAAATTTACAAATTTAAGCAACTTAATTATGTACGTTAATATTTCTGAAAGTGCGTTATGTTCTCGCGCACCTGGGGACACCTAAATTTGGTTTACACCTAAACTCGTATCATTCATTATTACAATCAGTGAATGTAGCTATATCAGGACACGCCAGTATTCACAATATATATACATACCCGTTCAATAAAAATCGAATTACAGCACACAACAACTCACCAAAGATTGAAAACCGTAAATAAATTCTGACGTGTTTTGCTGCTTTTTATTTGGCTTTGTTCAAGTCCTTTTCCATGTGGATGCATCCTATTTGTTTGCATTGCATTGTTCATTCCTTTCAAATGGACTTGGCCAAACGATTGTCGGATAAAATAAATTGAAATTAAAACGAAACTCCTCCGAGTGACGTTTTATCTATAAATATTTTATTTCACATTTATTTTCTCTCTCGCTCGCTGTTCGTGCACTTGTTTGAAACGGATTACGGCCGATGTTGCTCTGCATTAAATAAACAAATATTTTATTATTGGATAAATAACGATTGCATATTGTGCAGTTCCGTGAACAAGGCCTGATGTTAGCTAAAAATCGGATTAGTTTGTGTTATTTCTGGTCGACATACCATGCGGCTGAGGATGTGAATAATGAATAGGTACAGACAGGTTCTGGCGCATATAGTTAAAATAGAAAATTCACGCAGAGGGCTATTAATTTATTTACGTATTCGAATTTTTTTTTTTTGTTTTTGACAAATATCCATTTTATTTATAATTGACTAGAATTTCTCTCTAATTGAATTAATAAACTTTGATTCCAATTGGCAGTTGAATTTGGTGGCATAAGCTATAGTTTACTTACCCACCCATAGAAGGCCAGTTGGTGTGTGATTTATTGCGATAGATGCTAAAATATTTACATATGAGAAAAGTATCTCCCTGTTCCAGATGTTTCATTATCAAGGCAAGAATGGGTTGGACTACAGCTGTATGTATATGAGTACTTAAACGTGCTCAGAATAGTCCTTGCAAAGAAAATATATGTCGCATAGCTTGGAGATTACGATTAATTTAATTAAACACTTTAGTACAATGTTTAATTGCAGGAAACAAATGTCAACGTGACATGACATGCCAGGCAAATGTTATTTATTAGTTTGGAATTTGCTGAAGGTGTATGGTAACCCAGAATGACTTATCTTCGAAATGGAATGTGCAGTCTAAATTTGTAATTGTATCGTTGAAGACAGTTCTTGGATCTTTGTCGATCTTAGAGAGATAACACATTTGACATTTTGTCTGATCCAGAAACTGAGTTTGTGACAGACATTGGTTAAGAACGCATAAAGAGTGGAAGAGTATTAGCCTATGTCTCATTTACGCACTTTCGTTTGTCATTTCATCATACGCACTACCAGTAGATAAAGACTTATGAGACACGGCCCCATCTATTCAAAAATCTAGTCAAAAATTACATCATCTGGGTTCCACTGAAATTACACCTACCCGTCTTTCAATTTTATACAAACAAAAAGCATGTGAAAAAGCAACAAGAAATAAAAATGATGCAAGTTAGTTAGTATAATTTATACTGTTTGTAGTCTTTTTTATACGCTCATGCGAACACCAATACTTTTACAATTAACAAGAAATTTAAAATTTCGCAATCGAGTACTAATGATTTGGAGTCTTGGAACAATGCTGAAATGTTTCTTGCAGAAGATAGTCTGCACCATATGGATACCATCATATCGAGGACTGTTATCCAGTTTATTAAGTTACTGCTTTCGAAAATGATTTTTCATTCGGGACGTCATTGCTAAGATTTGTTGGCATTCAAAATATTCCAAGAAAACGATAAGCTCTAAGAAAAATTTCATTTTCGATGTTACAAAAAGCAAAGCATTCTTATGGTTCATTCCACTTATGAACTAATAAAGATTCTCTTTCTCCGTTTCCTTTTGCTTAATATTTTTAACCAGTCTCATTCTGAGTAGCTTTCATCAAGAACGGAAGTTCATTTCTTGTTCCCAACTATAAGTCTAGGAATAAAAATAATTTTGAGGTGTATAGGTTATCCGCTATTTACAACTTTTTTCAAAGCATTATCAAAAACAAAATTTAGTTTTTCACGGAAGAGATCTTATCAGTAGCCCAAAATGGTTGCAATAGCTTTATTGAAAAAGCTTGAGTTTCCTTCGAAGATTTTATCTTGGCTAACATCGGGCCTTCACGGTTACAAACAAAAATGAGTTCAAAGGGGTCAAATCGCAGCTCCGGGCAGCTCCAATTGACATCGCCAAGACGGCTGATAACAGGATTTGGGAATTTGGTGCGCAAAAGATCGATTGTGGCATGGGCTGTGTGGCATGGCGCGCCATCCTGCATGAACCAGAGGTCGCCCAAATCCATGGCTTCAATTTCAGTAAAAAAAAAAAGTCGTTTAACATGGCTCTGTAACGCCCACCGTTGACCGAAACGTTGTTCCCAGCCTCATTTTCGAGGAAAAATGGTCCAATGATGCCACCACTCCACAATCCGCTACAGCAGCCACGTTCTGACCATGAGTGTTGTCCACAAGCATAACAGTCTCACGAACTTTTTGTACAAACTTGCATACAACAGGCGCGGTGGGTGCTTCGCGAAAACTTATTTTCAAAAAACGCACTGTTTGGGCTACACAGCACTCACTTTGGAAATAAGTTTTCAATGTTTCCCAACTTTGTTCAAGCGTAAAGCGACTCATTTCGTCCTCGTGGAGGTATGATACTGACTTTCTGTCAAGATTTTGAGCGGGAAACAGCTGCCAGTGTCAAAATAACCTATGATTTAAAAAGAAACCACTAGAAGATACCACCCTCTATGTGGTTCCCCAAGGCAGCCATTTAGGGCCATTGCTGTTCACGTTTTTTTCAATGACATTACTTGGGCTATTAAACATTGTCAATCTCTGTTATGTGCCGATGATCTGAAACTACTGTATTTTAAAAGCCTAAAGGACTGCCAACTAGTTCAGTTAGGTCTTAATTCTATTTCAGAGCTTCGGGACTCCAATAATTTAAAGGTTAAATAGTGTAGTGTGATAGCCTTCTCTGGATTGGTCTAGCAATTTGATAACAATATTGACTCTTCTAGTCTTCTTTGAAGGGTTGAAAGATCAAAGCTTTCGGAGTTATTGTCGATTCCAATTTGTTTTTTTTAAACTCTAAATACTATTTTGTTTAAAGGCAAATTCTGTCATCGGACTTATGTATTAACAGAGCGCGATACTAATAATCATATTTAGTGTCACAATGGCGAAATTTTCCAAATAAATAATTGTTACATACAAAATATTTAGTGTGGAGATTAAAAATGATTATAAGTAAGCCCCACTAACTGTAAAAATTGAAAGGGCCATAATGCCCTCTTAGTTTTTTACATCTCATTGGTAAGATTGCTTTTTGAGTATGCCGATGTTATTTTGAGTCGCGCGTTCTATACTCAATCCGAACGTATCCAAAAAAACGAAGGAGTTTTTTTCAAGTAGCATTGTGCTGAAGTACCCAATTGGGTAATTTGGCACTAAAATTTCAGCTTTGGCTCAGTGCTCCGAGCCAAATCGCACTTTTCGCAAAACTCAAACATAGTTTTCTTAAAAAAAAATTGTTTGTTAAATTTTGTAAAAAAAAGAAAAAAAACATTGTGTGGTTTTATGAAACCACGAAGCAAGTGAAACTTGTTTTAGGCATTTAACGGAAAATTATTCGATTTAGTGTTAAAATTGCGTTCTTAATATTAAATTAATAATTGGAAAATGGGAATGCTAATGGGAAATCAGTAGTAGACAAGATATTCAACTATAAATAGTCATAGATGATGATGATGCAGAATTTTTTCTGCAACAATATTTTCGGATATAGACTCGCCACTTTGAATGATAAACGTACTACATTCAGGACCCGACGTTAGACCCCTACTAGTACTCGGAATAGCATCTGCTATCAGTGAATTCAAAATGTCATTGATCTTCGTGAATTTTGTTAACGACATTGATATGATCGACTTAACTTAATATTCATCACCTTGTCAGAGGAAATCCAATTTTCCGACCGTTTTCTTTTTATTTATTGCTGCTCCATTTTTGTTTACAAACAAAATAAATCTCACAAGAGAGATGTCAGTTTTATTTCACAGAAACAGCTGATATCATTCCGCGGGAAAAAAGTAAGAGATTTCGGTTTTTTGTAATAGTTTCGTACTTTGCGTAGTAAACAGTCAGTGGACATTTTTTTATAAATAACAATTTCAGCAAAGCCACATAGAGGCTGCGTAAATTTTTACGCGATGTTTATCTAAACAACATCGTAGAGGCGTCGTAAGGGAATCTAATAAATACGACTGGTAATGTCTGTCAGCTTTAAATATATAAAAGGATCTTGTGTTGAGAAATAAAATGGATTTTTTCCCAAAAGATCATGCTCTCTGCTTTCAGAACTAACTAACGCCCCGATATGACATATCTTTTCCAAGGATTCTTTTATGCCTATCTGTCGCTGTGCGGTGGCGAAATATTTTTTCTTACATTCAATTCCTATTAAAATTGAATATTAGTGGATCTTCCCTCCCACACATACGTTGGCGTAATGGATTTTTTACTGCTGGGATATGTGAAACAGTCAACACATAGACAACACACATTATCGTTCACCACGCAATGTTAATAAATGTTCATCTACTTCTTATATTCCACGCACAATTAACTGAAGAATTTAACGGCGATGGCATACGTCGTTAAGATAAGCATTAGCTTGAGTCGACTCGCAGCCGTAATATCCTCAAGGGCCCATATTAAAACGATAAACGTCTATAAAATTGGGCGCACGTTATATCGCATACCACTTAAGTGTCTTACATGCGTTCTAATTAACTAAATTTCTTCTCTGTGTATTCATAAAGCAAATGAATTCCTTTTTCGTCTACAACCACATGAAATATGGATTCAAATTTAAACTCGCACTGAGTGCCTCCACGTCATGTCATCCGTTTTTTTAGATTTACCCTGTGCCTGTATAAAAAATAAAAGGCAACAAAAAAACCGATTCTCAAATTAATCCTCTTTGTGTCAAAATAATTCCAAATAAGCTCTTGTGTGTCATTAGCAACCCACAAACCGCATAGTGAATCACAAAGTTCACTGTTTTGACGCGTGGAAAACCAAAATCGAAATGTTTTTCGACAGATAAGCACTTACCGTGCAGAGAGATGTCATTGTGTCACTTTTAATCACCCATTATGTTGACACAAATGTATAGGTTCTTTTTTTTAACATTATGACACGAAACTTATTTCCGAATTGTCATTCAACCAGATGGCTTCACGGACATAACCGGGGGCGTATACCTACTGTTTTACGGTAATTAGTGTTATTTTGTACGATAAACATGGATTGTCCGAAAAGAGTAATGGCGTCAATAACGGTAAATAGAGGATTGGAATTTCTCGGATTTCAGACAAATTAGGATATGTTGCGCCGTTACGTATTTGAGGATATTTCTATCGGTGGGTAGATATAGACATGCCTGGCGAGTTTCCATAACAGTCATCGATTATATGCCAAGTGAAAACAAATTTTAAATGAACTTTGGCATGTAATACACCCACTCGGTAGTGGATTTCCACCGACTGTGTAGAGCAAATCATTAACGATGTCAACTAACTTTACATCTGTTTAGAGTATAACTCCTTAAATTAGTAAATGTATCTATCTATATATTTCCACTAGATCTGCGCTCCTTAATATCGCGTAAAGTCCATCGTTTAGTAATCCCCTAATCACTTCGCGAATATAAACTTGTTGATACTGTTAATAGTGTGTGTCTTGTGGGTGAAGTATTCTGCTCCATTTTGTTGATCACTCCTATTGATAGGTTAAATTAGGGGGACTGGTTTAAAAGACACACTTAGACCAGAGTTGTAAGTGCCTGTAGTGACACCAAATGAATAACCGGGTATGTGATGAGTATTGCGGTTCAATGAAGGTATTTAGACTCTGTAACGAATATGCTGATATAGCGAACTTCAGGCGCTCAGGTCTTCAAAGAAGTAACAACATAGGTTAATCTTGCGCAAAATGGAAAAAGCTATACAGGTACAACGGAGGTGAAGAATGATTTCTGCGGATCTCACAAAAGTCGTTGTAGGGTACTCCCATTCTTTGAGCATGCCAACCTATCAGATAGTGTCCTGTTCATTCTCCCACAACGGAGATGTTCTGTTTCTGTTTATACATATAACAAGTCTTCAATTTTTTTTTCACTTAGTTCCGGGCAAGTTTGTCTTGGCATTACACAGGTATTAGTACCTACTGTTCCACCCATTGTTTGTGACTTTTAAAGCCTCTTCGAAAAGTAAATCTGTTGTTGATTACTGTGGAGAGCGCCGTTCTTCTCCGATGTTAACGACGGGCAGGCCGCCTTACAATGTCACTGTGACCGATCAAAACGAAGTAAAATAAAATCGCCCTGGCCGATGCTTTGATACCCTCCACTGCATACAACTCATGCAAAATTTTAGGCATGTGAGGTAGTACGTAATTACATTGAACAACAGGCAGAGAGACACATATGGGCCTAATATTGATTTTGTATCGGAGGTACCAGAAATACTTGACCGGCATAGCCCATTTTTAATGCCAACCTAACGACGATAAAAAGGCGTCCTTTCACCAAACTTCATTCGCCTAGGTTGATTCCCTTGGACGCTATCGTGTTTTCAACAGACAGAGAGACACATGGGTCTAATATTGATTTTGTATGGGAGGTAACAGACCTACTTGACCGACATAGCCCATTTTCAATAACAACCTGACGACGATAAAAAGAAGTCCTTTCACCAAATTTCATTCGCTTATGTCAATTTCTTTGGGCGCTATCGTGCTTGACAGACGAACAGACAGACAGACAGACGGACATGGCTAAATCGAATGTGATCCTGATTCAGAATATATATACTTTATGAGGTCTCCGGTGACTCTTTCTTGGCGTTACAAATGTAATGACAAAGTGAATATACCTTCCTGTGGAGGGTATAATATGTTAGTAGTATCCAAGCTAAAGACCAACAAGTCTGCTAGGCTTGGCAGATTTTCTTCAAAATGTCAGTTATCCTATTCGACAGCTAAAACGATATACTATTTATATTGTTTCTATTTCCCCCTTTTTTTGTCTGTCAGTGCAAAAATGACAAACATTTCCATTGTACCTATAGCTCATTATAATATTGACATTGCAAAAAAAAGTTAGAAAGAGACACGAATTACGATATTCATGTCGTAGTAAAAGTAAGTACATAGTGGATACAGGTCCATAGAGGTAGCCTTGGTCTAGCTTCTTACAACCATTGGGTGTATTTTTATGTAAGCTTCTATATGTTTGACGAATGTTTGAAAATGTTTGCTAGTGCAAATGAATTGCACGACTGCGTCGAATGAAACTTTCAACTTTCTCGTTGATCATAAGTTTTGTTAGTTGTTTTCTTATTTTTTCTTATTTTATTACACAGGTAAGTAAAAATGTAAGAAGCGATGCTGGATAAAAGAAACGTTTCATAAAACATAGGAATAATGTTAAATAAAATCCACTTTTGGGCTATTCATCTGATACGGCAGTATATCAAATATCAATGTGAGTTTTTATAAGTTGAAGCTCTCAGTAACAGGCAACTGTCGCAAGTTCTAGTTAGAGAGTTATAAGATCCAACATTTTAAAAAATTTTTGATTACAAGGACAAGCGTAGTTGGAGTTTTTTGATTTTTAGACAAATTATTAATAAACTGATTTTTTCGAACTTTTTTAGAAAAACTAAGTGCGGAATCTAATTTAGAATAGCTACTTACAGCCTGATTCTTACATTGTGAGGCCTCAAGTCACAAGCTCTTGTGAGGTTGATTTTTTGTAAGGTTTTTTGTGATTCGATAACATTTTCCGTATTCTGCGATAATGCTCACAACAAACCTCACAACAAGTTCACCTCATAATGGTAAGATTTTAATTACACAAAATTCTTGTTTTTTGAAAGCGAATTAATGTGTGAGTTTCATTACCACTTTGACTGTGAATTGGAATTATTGACACAGAGAGATTTGGATTTTGGTTCGACACAATTCTTTAAATATCTTATGTTGATTTCAACTATTCATTTACAAATACTAATTAGTAAATATATAAATTATTGTAAAACATCTCGCTTAGTAGTCCAGCTCACACAGCACCCTACTCGTTCGATATTCTATCCGGAATGTGGATCAAAGTGCTTCTTTTTAAACACTTGCAAACCGTTGCGTCTTCATCGTTTCTGCTATTGCATCTGAAAAGATAATTTCATCAAAAATCTAATGAAAAACACCTCTTGCCAATCGCTGTGTCTTGGGGCTGAGAAGACACATTTTAAGTGAGGATCTTTCCCAAACAACTTAGGTGACTGTGCAGAAGAAGTTATTACCTAAGTTGATATATGCTAGTATCTCCCTGATAACATCACTTTTAGATTTTTAACAGCTTTGCTTGCCCAATTTGCCATTTTAACTTTTTACTTCTTCTTATCTTGTGGGGCTATAGATCATGTAAAAATTAACCTTTTTTCATCATTCATATAAATGATAAAAAGTTTTTTTCTTTTGCGTTAAATATCCTTCAGAGATGGCTTGCAAATGTATGCATTTTGTCTTGTAGCAACAAGTTATACAGCATATCACAATAAACGCGCCACGTTAAAGAAACAAAATGGTAATGGAACAGAGGTAAGCCATCACAGAATTGGCAGTTGTCAAAGGTAAAGAAAAGAAAAGAAGAAATAAAAATAGCATTCGTATAGTAAGTAGCCACTGAGCGAGGCACATCAACCATCGAGATAAAATAAAAAAACATAAGAGAATAAAAAAGTGGTGTTTGAGTTTCCTTTTTGTGCGCGGCACACAAGTTGTAGTTTTGCGCTTCTAAATAGAATCTACAGTCTTTAATTACAATTTATATTATCTCAGTCCGCCAATGCGTACCTACAGATTTTTATTAGCAAATTCTATGCCATTATGCTCCGCAGTCAAGTACCAAATACCGTTAAGTTGTTTCTGTTAAATTTTATCGGCGCAAGTAATTTGCTGAAAATATTGAACGTCTGTTCGTGGAAATACGTTCAAATTCGAAACGGGTACTCAACATGACGAAATTTAATGGTTTCTGCTTCCTGCCAGTTCAAATAAAAAAAACTGCGAGGTATGTCCTCGTTTCTACTTTTTAATATATATACACAGTTGTCCAATCTTCTGATTGAAATTTGTGAGATACTACTGAACGGCCATAACATTTTAAACGACGTCCTTATCGCAATATTAAAAAGGTCACCTTCTATTGCCCACCTCCCCATCCAAATCACCTTGCCTTGGACCTTTTCATGGATACGGTCCAAGATGTCTGTGTCTGTGGCTGTGTTTATTTATTACTATTCGTATTTATAGAGAGCCGGGTTTTATGGAATTTATTTTAACATCCTTTCGAAGGATTGCTCTCATTATCAGTTGAATGTATCCAGCCAATAAATGTCCGATGGCACTGAGAATATAAAATACGCAATATTGTCATCTGTCATGTTAATTTACAGACATGCGTTTTATTCCGTCTGATATTATAAAATCGAATGACATCTTCGGTAACCACAAAAAATTATCGAATAACAAGGACGAGAATTTATACTACAAACTTTATCATCAATTATATATTTACTCACCAGGTGAACTTCGGAGACCTCCCGCTGAGGCAATCGCCGCTGCTGCTGCTGCTACCGCTGTACCACCAACCCCCACACCATTGCCCGATGCTGTTAAACAGTCCGCTTCACCTCGAACCGCACTAACAACACTCGATACACTCGACGACGAGGCGAACGTGTTGCCACCGGCCGTTTGTATTTGGGCTGTTGTCACTACCCTATGCACCGTGTACAACACTGGTGGCGGGGGTAACGATGATGCACTACTACCCCCACCAACTCCACCATTGGTGCTGGCACCAAAACCTGTCGACACTATTTGTTCACAATTACCGTTACTAGTTTGAGTGGCAACAACGCGACTACTGTTCAACACCTCATCAACAATATCCGTGTGATGTTGTTGCTGTTGTTGGTGTTGATTCACTAATTGCTGATGTTGTTGTTGATGTTGCTGATGATGGTGTTGCTGCTGTTGTTGGAGATGATGGTGGTGATGTTGCTGTGATTGATGGTGCTGTTGTTGATGATGTTGCTGCTGCTGTTGTTGTTGTTGTTGTTGTTGTTGTTGCTGTTGCAACGAAGGCGATGGGGATGCTGTACTCAATCGACCACCCGCTGCTAGGTTGTAATAGTCCTCCCGACATCGATAGTCCGTGCCATTATAATACAAACGTGACCTGCAAACAGAGAAAAAAACAACAAATAAACATTAATTCATAAAAGTACCCAAATTGACTTGGTGCACAATTTAATTGCCAATAGAACAGGGTGAAACATTTCACGAAACAGAAAAAACGCATGCACGGACCAAAAATAATAAAACATATAAAAATGTATGTTGTTATTTTCTATGGTATATACATTGTTGTTACTCGCCACTAGATGGCGTTACAACACATCAGATTTTACACCTTTTGACCGAACACCTTTTAATTTGGATTCACTAAGCCGCTCATAGTCGATTCATCAGTTAACAAGAAACATATCTACAAACAATACAGGTGGGTTTTAACTTAATATTTATTTTATCACTCATTTTTCAATTTGAATCCGAAAGCAGCGCTTCAAATGAACACCACTAAACAAATACCAAATGCACAAGCCGAGCAACTGTATCGGATTGGTTATCGATTTTGGTTTTACGTTGTCGATAATCGCGAAAAGAATTAGCTAGATTGTGAAGTGAAACTGCCTATTTTTTTTAGTTTTTCCTTAATAGAAAGTGGCACGTCCTCATAACAGAATGAGTTAGCTATCTTAAAATTTTGTTTTACCAATTGGTTAAAAGAATGTTTCAAGGCAAAAAAACCCAAGACCTGTCTTCTTAACATTGCATAAATAATTCTGTCTACGGTAATTCGTGAACGCCTGCAAGCATTTGTCAACGAACTTATAATTGCCCCTTTCAAGTATAGGTAAATCACACAACTGCGAAAATATTCGGACTCCAATAATATTTAAATATTATTAATATTACTGTGGACAAAAAAAAATTTAAATCGATCTGCGTGCGCTGTCACGTGACTTTTTCATGAAAAAACTTGAGATTATGCAAGACTTATAAAGCAGGGACGACATGTTTTAAAGTCTGTGCAAACATGTCCGTTTATATTATACGCTGATGACTTTGTCAGAACTCAGCAAGCTGTCACTGGTGCGTTTGCAAATTTCTGAAACGGCAACATAGAATTAAGGCATAAATGTGGATGCTGGAGACCAATTGTATGCTGTCAACACACGAGTACATATAAATAAGATCAGTCAGTGACTTGTGTACCTACACCGGCTCCGCAATGAGCTCCAAAAATAACCAAGTACGATATGAGATATCGAGTAAATTATTTGAACATCGCTGGTTCTTTGAAATAACAAGCGAATTAAGGCCCTGGCAATATACACAATTTTGAATTTTGCGCCATTTAATAGTACAGTGATGCCAACGGAAAAAAAGACAACAATGTGACAGCTGACAGTTCGGGGCTAGTAAAAATGAAGTGCTATACGAATGAACAACGCATTTTCATTGTTGGGCAATATTTTAAAAATAATGAAGGTTTGTCAGCTACATTCCGCAATTTTCGTACAAAATATGGCCATCAACCATCAACTGTGAAGAAAATACTTGAAAAATTCAGGGAGACTGGATCAATTAGTGATCTTGAACACTCTGGGTATCCTGTCACAAGTCGTGCAACAGAAAACATCGAAGCAGGAACGTCAGTTCGGTACCGTAATCAAGAATTAGGCATTTCGAGAAGTTCTCTACAGCGAATTCTCACGAAAGACTTGAAACTTCATGCTTACAAAGTTCAATTGACTTTGAAGACTTCTGAGCATGCAGCGCGAAGAGAGTTCATTGAATGGATTTTGGAACAACAACAAGAGGATGCTGATTTTTCGAGCAAAATCATCTTGAGTGATGAAGCTCATTTTCATCATTTAAAGGAACAATGTGTTTTGGGCGTAAAGACTCGACAGAACAATCAAGCTGCTATAATTAATGGCATATGACTGAAGTCCCTTACCGAGGAGCAATTTGTCATCAAGTCAATAGACACTGTGTGTGAATCAGATGAAGCCGTCAACTTTCCGGTAGGTGTTTTAAGATTCCCCTAAATCGGAACAGCACATCAGTAATGCTCCTTTGGAACTTAAAACCATCGAAACTGTGCAAGTGAAAATACTGTGTAGAAATTTAATCGAATCCGTTAAATTGTGCATTGCCAGGAGGATTAATAAGTCGGGCCAAACATTAAGATTCGCTGGATGGATTTAAAGGAACAATGTTTCTCTCACGGTCTCAGTTTTACGTAGCTTGCTCTCGCGTAAGCGATAAAATCGGATAAATTGGCGCCTGTTATATGTCAGCAGAGCATAAATCGGAAATCTTGTCGGAGTACTAACGTGTCACTGTGTACTAGGAAGACATAGGCTGCGATGCTGGTGATTTTTTCCGCGGTTGCATGGATGAGGAGGAGGAGGAAACACCTTTCCACCTGCTATGTGACTGCCCGGCAATATCCTCGATTGGAACGAAAAATATTGCCGAAGCGGATATTAGTAAAATACGAAAATTTATCCAGAACTCAAAATAGTTCCAAGAGTAGCAGACTTAACCGACTCCGCTGGTGGTATCACAATGGACCTTTTTAACTTTCGCACACAATTTTGTAGGTCACAATGGATGATTTGGTATGGAAAATTTCGCCATTGTAACTATAATTTTACATACAGTCCCACGTGGACGAAGACTCAGGTAAAGGCTAGTTTAGTGTAGATACTACATCGGAGTTGCTGTTGCAAATAAATTGCGAAATCATTTGCAAGTGCGTCAAATAATTACTATCGAATTTTTTATTTATTTTTCCAAAAAATGGTAAAAAAACACTCTCCTACTCCGGGAATATAACAAATTCTCAGTAAAAATTTGTGGAGCACACTCTCAAACTCGAAACTGCGAGGACAATTAGCTATTTAAAGCAATTGATACATGACCGCAATGCGCCGTATTCACATTTACGTTAAGCAGAATAACCCCAGAATCACTCTGTCCTTTTATGCAAATATGTATTCAACAAAAAAGAATTATATTTAAATTAACAATTATGATTATTTATTGAAGCGTGTTATGGTGTACTATGACAGCATGAGTGTGAATTGGAAAGGACATGAATGCTAATAAAAATATGAGTCCCTGCAGATATTAAAAAGAAAAAAAAAATAGTCACACAATGAGTGGGAGGCATAAAAAAAGTAGGGCGGTGCTGAAAAAATGATATTTATACACATATTAACCATAACTTACTGGTATTCCTGTGGCGTTAATTTCCGCCGATGGTATTGCACTCCAATGGGTACCGGCACGACATTTATGTAATTTCCTGTATTGGTCCCCCGGTTCAGTTGCTGGGATTTGCCTTTTGGTACGATATCTTGTCCGATGTTCGATGAGGCCGCTGTTGCCGCTGCCGCCGCAGCAGTTGCTGCAGCTATTGCCGCGGCCGCAGACGATGATACCGAGGACGAGGAGGAAGCCGCTAGTGATGTTTGCGATTGTGAGCCGTTGTTGTTGTTGGTGTTAATGTTGTTCCGACAATAGAATTTATTTGGATCCATTTCTTGGCAACGAGTCGCGGCTTTGTTTGGTGCTATGCATTAAAATGGACAGACTCTTGGACATATACAGATAATGGATAGTAAATACACGTACGCACGCGCACGCACACACACGATGAACACGATTTACCACTGTGGTCGTCTTCGTCGTATGCGTCTTCGTCTTCGTCTTCGTCTCCGTCACCGTCTACGTCTTCGCCGTCGTCGTCGTCTTCTCCTTCGACAGCGTCCTTATGGCACGCTCTCGTACGTCACGCACTCGCACACATAAAATATTTGGTTGTCACTCTTAGCTGCAAGTGACCATTTTAAATTTAATTCGACATTTTTTTACTTCCTAATATTTAATATTATTTTAATTTGATTCACTATAAGAGCATGTTTATTAGTTTTTAGTTTTATTTAAGCCTTTTCCGAGAAATTCCGTGTAGAGTATTGATTTCTTATTTTTATTTGCATTCACATATTTTGTTGACATGCGGTTCAGTTACTTTATTTCGGCGAATCATTTTGCTCTGGAAAGAATTTATTTAAAACATGTTATTAATTAATTAGCAAGGAAATTTGACGTGAAAACAATTCTAGGGGGATATTTAAAAATGTCGTTTATTTTGAAGTGGGGTTTATTAGAGAACTGACAGAAGGAATGACCGCTATTCATTAGAACTAACCAATTAAGGATATTATTATTTATCCCTACCCACAGCACACACAACAGCGGTCTATTCAATTCGATCTAGTCCTTCATATAATGTCCTGCATCAGAAAAGCACAAAAACAGGACGAAAATACGATAATTGGATATAGAAGAAATAAATCAAACCATCAATCGTTTTCTTTTGACCTTTTCTTAAAAGTGGGCCACTTAATAGTTCATATTTTCGAAAGTTTTTACAAGTTTTTTGATTCATTATATCGGTGGGAGGAGTTTTTTCATAATTTATTTACGATTATCCGATTTACATAGAAAGCCCATATCAAATAATTTTAATAGAGTAGTGTTCTAAGTTTGGAACTCTGCTTTAAAGAGATTTCAGAAACAGTAATGGTTTTCACTGGCAATAATAGCTGTGTGTCTTCGTTTTGGCGATGCTGCCCTTGGCTACTTTTCGTGTGGAAAGACTCCACAATTAACAAAATTCATATTGCTAAGTAAATCCAACAAATTTTAGAAATTGCGCTGCTTTCTAAACATTTGCGAAAAGAAAGCCAAAAACGAGAGGAATTATTAAAGCGCAAATTTTATCTTTCGCATGATTTTTTTTTTGTTTTTTGAAATGCGAAAGTGCTTTTCGTTTCCAATGGTAAGAGTAAGAAGCTCTTACAATAGGATTGATCACATATTTCTTGTAATGGTAATGGAGTACAGACTAACGCCTTTGGGTTTGCGCATTAGAGTCAGGAAAACGATTCTGTGGTATGTGTCATCAGATTGACGTAAATCGCAAAACTTTAAAATATTACGTCAAGAGATTACTATGCATAGCTATCAACGGATCCAACGTACACACAGCATAAATAAAATTCTATACTTAGCTTAACGGCTGGGATGTCCAAAGTCCAATTTGCCTCGATTCAAGTTGCAAATATTCAAATTGGCGACGAGGTTTATTACCATTTCATTTGCATAATTATATTCCACAGCTATAAACAAACAGCCCAATAATCAATAAGCCTCCCGAATTCGTTTGCCTATACATTAAACATTCAATATCATTAAATAATAAGGACTCATTTTGAGTTGTGGCATTGTTTATATGAGTGTTCCAATCGTAGCAGCCATGTAAATATGTACAATGATTTTTATAATAAAGCTAAAAGGAAGGAGTAAATGTTTTGCATTTGGCTACCAAAGTGCCATAAATACCTACATGTAATGCAGAAGAGGCAATACCAGCAACATTTTCGAGTCAACTACAATGACTTTTAATTGGGAAAAATTCTCGGAAATTAATATCCCTCCTTGAAGCGATAATTTACTAGAAATTTAACTTTGGCGGTTGTTTTCATTTTTATATTTAACACCATAAACCTGAAAAAAAATGTTTGGCCGTGGATTGATACTGCGAAATAGTTAAATTTATTTTTTGGCATAACATATAATTTATAGATACAAAAATTAATTTATAGACATAACTCTACAAAAAGGTCTAATTGTAAAGGCTGGCTCTCCTTTTCCTTTTGCAGTACGCAGCTGCTGATGATGGCGGAAAAGTGGGTAATTGTAGTAGATTGCTTGGTACAACTCTCCACTCTCTTTTCGCAGACGTTAATTTTCCGGGACATTATTTGCTTGCGAAAATTTGACATTTGTAGTGCAGTGTTACCAGATTTTGAAAGGTATGGAGCCAAATTTTAAAAATATTGGCGCCAATAAAAGATATATAAACATCAAACGTGCGCATTTTGCAATTCTCAAGGCTACTTATACTGATTACATTATTTTTAAAGACGACAATATTAAATTTAAAATAAAAGCAACACAACACATACTCATAATTGAGAGACTTTTCTAGTTTCCATTTTTCAATGTTAAGAATGTCTATGGGAACGAGTTTTGTTATTAAATTATTTCGAAATGGACCTCCAGTGCATGTGAAAAGAAAATTCTTTGCGGCCAACTCAATACAAGCAAGAACCCATAAAATTCGGATTTAATATTCGATTTGGCAGCAGAAATGTGAGAAGCCAAATCGAAAACGACATTAGTTATACGAAAGAGTACGTTCGCAATAGAAATATGTAATAAGGTAAATAAGCATAAATCCCAAATGACAATTTTAAGGAGCCAGTGAAAAGTTCGAATAGCCCAGATATGCAGTGGTGGTAACACTGCTATTTGAGTATCAGCTGATGGACCTCTCCACAAATTACTTTCCGCTGCCTTTTCGCAGACGTTTCGGTCTCCATTTGGAGACCACCGGAAAATTTCGTTTCGGAACAGGTCCGTACCAGCCTTAAAGTGTAACTAGAAGCTAAAAATAAGAAAGAAAACGGAGAAAGCTCACTTGAAAAACAAAAAACAATAGTGATAGAAATGTTGTACACCCACTTGCATTGGAACTATTTCAAAATTATGACAGTGTAAATAGAGGGAGTCCCAAAATGCACGCAAGATTTTAATTTCCCACCATTTGTGCGGTAAGTGTTGTCAGCAAAAAAAACAGTTTGAACCGCCGACAGCTTGGAATAAGTAAAGTGGAGCATTCATTCATTCAAAAAGAAATAATAATTTGGGACACCTTTTTATGTTAATTATAAAATTGCCAATGGTCAGATTGCTAAAAAAGGCATCTTTTGTTTATTTCAAATGTTTTTCTAATTTTTTTTTTTGACTAACTAGCTTTTTATTTTTTACCCGACTGGACACAGGGAGGGTTATGTGTTTTGCGCGCATCCTATGTACGTTCCTACCGATTTTGAAGAGTGAGGTATCATAATATTCGTATTCTTCCCCGTAGTGTCATAGGCTAAAAAGATAAAAATAAAAAAAGTTAATTTAAAAAACCAAAAAACCCGACTGACTGTAAAAAAAAAGAATTAAAAATATATGAACAAGACGCATTTAAGTACCTATAACTACCTATTTGGCAGTCTGAGGGTACTCAATAATCATACTTTGGTATATAGGTATATAGTCTCCGATTGTCAATTAGTTAGGTATAGGTACTTAAATGCGTCTTGTTCAAATATAAATATTTAAATTGTTTTTGTTTATTTTCTTATATTTGTGTTTAATTTTTGATTTATGGTTCCAGTTAACCTAAAAAAATATTTTAGGCATTATTTTATTGAAAAAGGCATCTTATTTTCTCAATTTATGCATTTTTCGTCAAAATTGGTTGGCAACGCTGATAACTTGCTCATTTATGCTTAAATCGTTATTCGGGAAGCTGCGTCACGTATACAAACAATGTTCAAAGGAAAAATCTTTCCAGATGTGTGTCCGCTTTGCGACTATTATCTGCCGAAGATGCGTACCCCCGCTGAGGTACAACTTTACTTGCAATTAACCTGAAATAAGGTCACAGGGTGGACGAATCTGCTTTCAATTCTTGTTCTTCCAATTGAGTTAAAAGCTGCCTAAAGTGCGAAAACATTATTTCTCAGGTTGCTTTTGAGCCTCATCCCCATTTGATCCTTTTATTTACATGTCTCTTTAGTTAAAGTTTTAAAAAGGAACAAAAGGAGCGCTTATTGATACTCCTGTCGAGAAGCCAGACACCAGTTATTGTAAATATCTTTCTGTATTTTTGCATTGTCAGTTTATGACAGATGATCACAGAAAGAAAAATAAAGTACTTGAGATGGGATTTTTTTTTAACTGGCTCTACCCTCAACTTCGTTTGCGGCGTAAAATTTAGGTTATGCGCATTTTATTTCCTAACCTTAGTAAGTAAATCAAGAAGTTTCATGTTAAAGGGATAACACCAGGGGGCAGATTCCGTATATCAACGATCGTCTAAAAGATATCGTTTTTGCAACTTTAATCACCAAAATAGGCCATATTCTGCTAGATTTTTTTTGACAAAGTCAGCTTTCATTATGTTTGTAGAAAATTAACTGGATTAAGCTCTCAAACCTGTAATTTTAGCACTTAGTTGTTAGTTTTGGAGGTTTATAGCTTCGAGGATAATCGTTTGAAAAGTTACGGAATAAGTGCCCAGGTAATTCAAGTAAGTATCCGTTATGGTTATCGTCTTCACTGCAAGAAGTAATTTACTCTCACGCATTGAATTCTTTCTTTGTAAAACTGAATAGAATTTTAGTTGTGGTTTATGAAAGCGTTAATTCTATTGAGGTTAGCCTTTTTGTAACTCAATATGTGGAAAAAGTCATAACGGAGAAAACTATTCAATTTCAGCACAAAGTCACTACTGAGTATCAGGTGTTCGTTAAACTTGACGAAAGATATTAATCAAGTGTTTCTTAAAAAAATTCTAGGGAAACACTTGCACTTCCATTGTGTTTACATACACCATTGCATGGCCATGTTTGGCTGCAGTCATCACACAGTAGGTACTGTCAATGTACGCCCATCACATCTAGTCAATAGAAGCGCCACACTACCTGCTGAAAATAGTTGGAAACTACCTTACCGACAGGAAGTTAAGGTACCATACTGACGAGGGAGTGAAGTACTATAACGTTACCGCTGGTGTACCACAAGGCTCGGTTCTTGGACCTCTCCTGTGGAACATAATGTATGACGGAGTTCTCAGACTAACACTGCCACAAGGAGTTAAGGTTATAGGCTTTGCTGACGATATCGCTGTGGTAACTGTGGGCAAACATATCCACGAGATAGAGTCTGCCACGGATGAAGAAGTCGCCAGAATCAAGAACTGGCTAGAGGCTGCAGGGCTGGAACTAGCTGACCACAAGACCGAGGCTGTCTTGATAACCTTGAATTTGCGAATATGCGAATTTTCGTATTGGGAACCAAACTACTAGGTCAAAGGAGTCATTAATGTACCTAGGAGTAATGCTCGACAACAGGTTAAGCTTTAAAACGCACGTCCAGTACGCCAGCAAGAGGGCGTCACAGATGCAAGCAGCTCTTTCCCGGATTATGCCAAACATCGGTGGCCCTGGATATGCCAGAAGGATTCTGTTATCCAGAGTTGTCAGCTCAATACTTCTTTACGCTGCACCGGTCTGGGCGGGGGCTCTTACAACGAAGGAAACAATAAGGATGCTCTCGTCAGCATACAGGCTCTGCGCAATAAGAACAATAAACGGATTCCGAACAATTTCGGACGAAGCAGCCTGTGTTATTGCGGGAATGATTCCCATAGATATTCTCGCCAACGAAATGCAACGGATCTACCTTAGACGAACAGTCAACCGGCAAGAGGCCATCGTTACCAAAAGGATAAAGGAAGAAGAAAGGGCAACATCTATAGCACTGTGGCAAGCCCGGTGGGATAACACGGCAAAAGGCAGATGGACCCACAAACTGATCCCCACCATCGAGGTCTGGATTAAGAGAACACGCGGAGACTGCAACTTCCACCTTACGCAGTTCTTGTCCGGGCACGGCGGCTATCGAAAATATCTTCACAGATACGGACACGATAGCTCGCCTTTCTGTCCCGAATGCCCAGATGAAGAAGAAGATACGGAGCACGTAATGTTCCACTGTAGACGCTTTTCAAGAGGACGAGCGAACTTACCCAGTCCTCAGCTTCTTATAGACCATATATTAAGGTCAGAAGACAACTGGTTGGAGACGTGCTCATTCATAACGAGCGTACAAAACGAGCTGAGAACAGGGATGAAAAATGAATTGTGTGGACTGTAAGCAAATCTTAGTTCCAATTGTATTTTTTCGGGCTCAATTGTATTTTTTATTTTTGTATATGAATAAGAGAAAGATATCGTTTTCGTACAAAATTTCGAATGATGTCGAGATGTTTATTAATTTTATGTAATATCACGCAATTCCGTTCGTCAGCTTTTGAGGCCTACAACTGTGCGCATTTATTTCAAATTAGTTTTGAGAGTTTGTGGGCTTAAAGTTCGGATCCATTTTTTATTTTGCACGGCGATTTCAAAATTTGGATTTTTCTCGAAAACGTTATCCTCCCACTTATTTTGCGATCACATACTTTCATTTTCAAAGAAATCAAATCGTTAGTTTACTAAAAGCTCTCAATTTTACTTTGAACTTGTTTATTTGCATAATAATAAACTTTCAAATCAATATTGAATTCCAATTACTTTAAAAACATTTCCGAACGGATTAACAATTTCACTCAAAAATCGTATAAGATGCTAAAGTTACAAAAATATGTACTCGTATATCGTTATTTATATATAAGAGAACCTGTAAAACATTCTAACCGAAAGTACCTTAGCCTTGGCCCTTAGAAATAGGAAAAAAATCGAATTTAAAGACCTCTTTAGGTAGGCAGTGAACTCTAGATCCCACTTAGCATTTCATAGAAGTAAAATAAACTTAACAAAAGACAACTTCTTTTAGCTATTGTGACTAAATTTTGTTGTTCCAACCTTCTTAGGCTTCAACCTTCAAGTTGTCGCTATTTTGAGCCATATGAACCAAAATTGTTTTAAATGGCAATCAGAAATTTGAAAAAGTGAAAACTCATTTGATTTGTGTAACAAGTTGTTAATACATACAACCCTACCGCTATTTGACTGCCGTAATAAATGAACGCGCCACACTTTAGATATTCAGAAAAATTCATATACATGCAGAAGCCCTAAGTTCCGAAAGCAAATATTAATTTACGTTACTAATTTGGAACT
Organism: Cheilosia variabilis; assembly: GCA_951230905.1. NCBI lineage: Eukaryota > Metazoa > Arthropoda > Insecta > Diptera > Syrphidae > Cheilosia > Cheilosia variabilis. The sequence goes on from OX579676.1 coordinate 48,848,375, forward strand.
TTGAACTCGCTCCAGCGTTGTGAATCTCAACTAATTGTAATTGAAACTGTTTTCCATACGCGTAATTGTCAGAAGTGAAAATAAATCATGTAGGTACACAACCTTCAAATGTGCGAAAATGTTGAGATTTTTGAAAATTTCCCCGGATCGGTGACTCAAATCTAACTATTTCCTAACTTAAAGTCAAATTGAATGCTATTGCTAACGGCCAATAAGTATAAATAAAAATTCAAAATAAAAAAATACTTTTTGAGTGTAACTTTTTCGGCTCGATTGTAATGTGTATTTTTTCAAAGTCAATTGTAACTTAAAAGTTACGTTCGTAGCACATTTGTCAACCCTGGCTGAGAAGAGCCGAAAGACTAAGAAGAGTCGAAGTGGCAGACGCAGATGATTTAGCATGAGTTGCTAACCAGCCCCGCGAAGTAACGGCAGTTCCGCGGGGAGAGTGGTAGACGAGTACAGGGGTGTGGTTTAGTACGTAAGGCACGTGGCAATGGAGAAACATATCCCGCGAATTGTGCGTGCCAGGTAGTACGGGCTTCTGGTATCTATGAAGATTACACATCCTTTGGACGCAACCAAAAAAAAAAAAAAAAACATCTAGTCATGCCAGGTCGCAAGGTATATCTTATTCTTTTTTTTCAAGACTTGTATGCTCCAAAATATGTACAAGATTTTTTACCACAAATTCATCAAATTTCAAGATTTTTGATATCAATAATGTTCCAAACCTATCTTTTTCTATTGAAGAACATCTTTTTTTATTAATTCCATTATTACGAGTATGTATGATGTGAGTCGAACAGAGCCACAGAACAACTTTACTAACGTCACCATCACCTCTAAGGAAATTATTTGTCGTATGTAAAAGATAAATTGACATTTACGATACTCGGTAGGTACCGATATTAAATACTTTGGCTTGTAGTGTCTATACTACGAGTATAATTATATTTAAAGCACTTCAAAATTGTGTTTTATATTTTGAAAAATTTTAAAATCATGGTTTTTAAAATAATAATTCGTTTTTCAAGATTTTCAGATTTTTCCTCTGGGAACACTGACTAAATCACTCCTCACTCACACTCACGACCTACAACAATCGTTGCTGATGATTTTTTTTTCTTATAAAATAAATTTTATTTGTCCATATAAGATTTTGTCTGCCTCAAGCTGATTGAAAGCTTAAAGAAGAAGTGTTGAAAACTTGTTTTGGATTGAATAAGAATAACTTTAATATGGTCAGAAAAAAATACATTTTGATTAAAAAGACTCCCAAAAATTGGGCGTAGCACTAAACGCAATAGCCTCCAGCCTTCACAGGGTCTTAAGAAATAATTCGAAAAAAGTTTCTTCAAAATCTGTTAGTAAACAAACATGAAACCCCCAACACATTTCCCAGTTATTCGTAAACTATTTTTGAATAATAGAAAATATCGATTTACTTGCTTTCGAAAAATCTCTATGCCAGCGACTACAGTACAATCGATATTACCACCAGAAAATTATTCCTAGTGTTTTCGTTTTCCAATTTCCACAGAACTCAATTATTTTGTCCCATTCAATCTCGGTCGTGTTTACATTCAATTTACTTCACATGAAAATATCAAAATCAAAAATCCTGTGCTCACTGTATATACGTGTTCATCTGACCAGTTGCAATGGCCGAACAGCAGTTGCAGGGCACAGATCCTTTGGCTCTTGTAATCAGTGTGTTACATTTGCTCCCGGTCGCCAACATATTTATGATACAATCTGCCCGCCCATTGGGAATTCTGTTTCACTGTGCATATTAAATATACGCCCCGAAACACACTACCACAATTTAGTAAAATATACACTAGCCTCAGGGTGCGCACGAAACATAACAACTCATCATCCAAAGTTATTGCAACGGCACGAGAACTGCAACAACACTGGATCTCTCTGTTTTCTGTACACGGATGACTTCCTGCGAATTGTGCTGCATCGATGCTAACAACGAAAATTCTAGCGAACTCCAAACCATGCACCGGAATTTGCCAACTCTAAACAACGTTTATGTGTGTACGAATATATTATTTCACAGTGATTAATCACATGGAAGTGGACAGAAAGGAGCTAACTCTGACTATCTCTCTATTCCGTGCCCCGATGCGACCCCGGCTTAGTTATCCTGTTTTGCTTTTTCACTGTAAATTTACAGTTCAATAGACCAAAACTCACCCCCCATGTCCACTTGTAGTGCAGTAACTTGTTTCGGAAAATTGTGGCGTAAAGTTTTGCTCGCATTTGATCAGAGTTACTCTGTCAAAAGGCCATTCCGGGGTTGGTTAAGTCAGGACAGGAAAACTAATGGACGTTTCCTACTTACGCCGTGTTCGTGTATATTTTGGTTTTCTTCTTTTAGTAATTTTTCTGAAATTTTCCACCGCAGGAACTTTTCAACTTTCTCTGGAAAATGAAATGTAGCGGCACGGTGGCGGTGGGAGGGCGGGAAATCCATAAGGATGGTACCTACATCATTAATCTAGTTGAGGGTTACTTCGAAGACGTGGTATGGAATAGGTAGTGCGAGTAGGAGTAAAATGTTTGGACATATGAGGTCAAAGTGGCTAACAAATGGTTGTGGGGTGCACCCAGGACTACAGTCTAAGAACATGCACGTGCAACAACCGCTTGTTATTCATTTGTCGAACGGATTGTTAACATCTTCCCTCAGTGTGGTGCCTCACCATGTGTGTGCAGTTAATGCTTGTGCACAGGGAGCGAGTGACTTTGAATTGTAAAATGGTGCGAGGAAACTTCCTGTTGAACGGGTAATTTGTAAACTGCAGGCAAAGAAAGTCCATTGATAAGTTACTCGCGCTGTTTGCCAACAGAACTATTTTTTCGTATCCTTACCTCGGTTGGCAGATTTTTATTTGTTTTTGTTTTTGAAGCCTTTGATTTTGAAATAACTGTTACACTATTTTCTTACTTGTAATGCCAAAGAAAAGGACTACTGAGTTATTTTTAAGATGCATGGTAGTTTTGACACCAGCAGCTCCTCGGGCGAAACGCATCGCTTTGTGCTGTGTTGTCCAATTTTAAAAAGGAATTTAAATAAATTGAGTTGTTTTACAAATAGTTGCCTAACCTTAGCGGAGCCTCGATTTGACGCTGTATCTCTCTGTGAGATACTGTGAGATATGGAAGACGATTTACGCACTCTATACTGGGACTGTTTCACTACATTATTTCAGTAGTGTAAAAATAGAAAAATTTGTAAAAGCTAGGATTCATACGCCTCAGTGTGACACATATCTTCTGTCTCGCCAAACTACTTCTTGAACATAACCTGCTTGTCGCCAAATTTTTTAGAACACATCTCAGAACAAAGTACCTACAGTAGACAAATGCACAATAAAACAGTTCACAGTGACATATATGTGGCAAAGTGGTATAAACTGTTATATTTTGTTGTTTGTCTAGACGTTTAGTTTAATTTAAAAGTGGCCTCTCGCTGGAAGTGAAATGTGCTGAAACTGAAAGTAGTTTACTTGCAATTTTATAAACAAATCACCAGAAAAGATCCAACATGAACTGCTGCTGCCAAGTCACTTCTATTTGGGATAAAAAACTATTGCGAAACAAGCCGCGTAGAGTGTAGTTGTTACTACTATTGATCGAAGGGGTAAAATTGGAATGTTTGCAAAGTTAAGTTGCTGAAATTTGTGTCATGGAATTATTTTAAATAAAATGCTCTTCTCAAAATGTGGTCTGAACAGAACATGGGGCGTGGCACCTTTCAAAGAGCAAAACTAATAAACGAAAATAGTAATGGCTTTGATCTGGCCTATCACTTAGAAAAACCGCCCGTCTGAAACGGGCGAGGAACGGACAGCAATTATAGAAAAATCCTAGAAACCATTCGAATCATAAGAATTCGGTCTTTACAAACACCGCACGCTGATTGAAATCTTGGAAAGTCTGTGATTCTGAGATGAACAGCTGTATTTGGCTCCCTCGCGCGTCGGAAATCCATCTAAATTATACCTGTTCGAACAAGGAGGATAAAAGGAAAGCACTCCTTTAAACAATTTAATCTATTTACATACGATATACACACATGTTACAACTTCTAAAACGAAACGTGCTATATCCCTGTAAAGAGGAGTGTGCTTGCTTTCTAAGCTAGCTCAAACAACACCTTAATGGGCCCTCCTTTGAGAGGAATTTTGTTTATAACTATGGTTGAATATAATCTGTTTGTTTGTAGGTTTGGATTTGTAAACGGTTTATAATAAATTATACTTAAGGTCTATTATCGATATTCCTTTCTTTGTTGATTCCACTACCGAGTATTTGACACTTTGTTTTACTATTTGATGTTTTGGTACGACTATGCTATGCACCCTTTCGAAAATGGATAAATATTTTATAGTTTTTTTTTTCGAACGTAAATAATACGTTTACGATTTAGTAATAGTTTGTTGTTTCCTCTTTTTAGTTTCTTTTTTACTTTACACAAATCAAAGAAGCCATTTCAACCATTTTTCATAAAGGGTCATTCATTTTTGGGTTTCGAAAGTAAAGCTTAATAAAACACACACAGCGATACATTTTTGATGAAAATGTTATTTCGTTATAAAGTTTGCACTTTGCCATTAAGTGGGAAATACAATATGATTCCAATGGCCGCCTCGGGAAGATTCGCAGCATGCGATTCTTTTGAGGTAATTTTTAACCACTTTTTCGCACATTTCGGGCGGTATCTCGGCCATAACTTGAGTTTGGTTGCCATCGAATAACTACTGGATCTGTTACCACGAAAAACATTCGACAGGTCAACGGTTTTGCCAGAGTGTAAAAACGATGGAAGAGATACAGCCTGAACAAGCGCATTTATTCCTGTTAAAATTAAAAAGTACGCCAGTCAGTGTAAAGTTGTAGGTGAAGGCAAAACACAATTTAAAAACATTAAGCTGGCTGCCAAATATTGCCAAATATACAGCAGCTATACTCATATAACCTGTGTCTTAAGCTTAAGCTTTTCATGTAAATGTTCGTTGAGATCGATGGTGAGGCTTAATTCTCATATTATTAACTTTCGGTATTGCCATTTCTGGCCCATTTAAAATTCCCTCCGTTCTTTTAGATGAACGCTCAAAAACTGGCTCTAGGCGGGTGTGATTTTTGCTCGGTAAAAAAATAGATTGAAACTAACTAGGTCTCTGTTGAAAAAAAACGAGTAATCGTTACAAACTACCGAGATGAAAAGGTTAAATGCATAATGTTAAAGAAACACACTTTCGGCCATAATAATCAAACACTAATGTCGACGATTAGTTGGCTGCCAGCTTTAGTAAAAATGTACAGTATTTGGCAAATAGTACCAATCAAAAATTAGACCTCCACATTTGCTAGTGCGACAACTTTCTTAGAATCTATTATAATTGTCATCGCAGAATTCAAATCTCATAATTTGTCACTAGGTTTTTTCATAACGAGTTTTTTATTCGTAAAGAGTGAAAACATTAATTGCAATTAAATTTGCAGCACAAATATGTTCCAAAGCCTTTTTGAAGCTCATAGTAAGCAAAAAAGAAAACATAAAATAGGAAATGCACAAAATGAAAGTCAGTTATGGTTTATTGTTCGATCGGACACAATTTTCAGAACTTTTTGTAGTACGCCGCGTTCCTTCGTTTTCTAATACAATTTTTTCGTAGATTGATGATGGAAATCGGGTCTTATTGGTGATCTAAAGACCACAGTTGAATCGTTAGCAAGTGAATATTTTTGAAAATAAAAATAATTATAGCCTGTCAGTTCATTTCAGTATAAATTAAAATCGCACGTTGGAATCCAAAAGCGTTTTAAGAACCTTTCGTTTTCGTCTTTGAATTTCAATATGCCAGCAACGAAACAAATTATGCTAAAAATTATACAGCTTAAATTGCTTAATCTCCTGCAGAAAAATATTAAGCACATCTTTTCTACAAGAAAGCTGTCATGTTCTTTCTCCTATGAATTCGCACTACCTGTTGTTTTCTAAGAAGTTATGCTGATCAATATTCAGCATAGAAATTCCCATAGAAACTTCCTTTGCAAAGGGTTTGATAAGGGTTTGGTTGCAGACAAATATCTACCTGAGTTCTTTAATCTGACCATTTGTGTTTGTATTTGCCCTTCCTCTTAAATTCGCTTAAGTTTATACTGAGAATTCTTTGGAAAAGTAGGTATTTAGGTATGAACTGTCCAAACTTATAGATAGATTGAATAGATATTTTATTCTCTTTGCGACAACTCTTAAGAAAGTCTTGGAAAGGTAGGTAGGTAGAAGGGTGCTATTGCGGCAGTTGCCGCAGCTTCACTTAGACCATCAGTCGGGTCCATTGTGTCCATTTTACGGGAACCATCCATTGCATACCTGTTGAACGACAAAAATAGACCGCTTTTATATTAGAGCCGCATAGATTAGTATGAATCTCCTGGGTTCTTAAGCTCCTTTATGACTATATCCTCTAGCTCGTCCTAAGAGTACCTAATGATATGAGGTCTGTCTATCTACAAGAACCACCCAGATTTGAGTATGAATCTCAGGAGTGCTTTAAGATCGACATTCCTCAGATCCTCTAAGTCGTCGAAGAAGTGGCTGTTGAGGATCCTTAGTCTTGGAAAGATCCCGAACTTATATAAAAATTATTTTTTAATAAGAATCCATTCGTTGCTTGCGAACTATTGGTAAAGGAAAACCAAGCACAAGCATTAACCATTTCATGTTATCAAAAGTGCATTGAAAGAAATAAGTATATGCACAGAAATATATATTTTTTATGTACAAATAGAACAAAAATGCAATATTTTTCAACTTAGTGCATACATTTATACGAATTTGTGTTTGCTAGACTTAAAATACACTTGCATTGTTGTACTCCAACGAAAAGTATCAGAAAACATTAACAACTTACTAAAACTAATTCGTAATTATAAACGCTCGAGCTGAATAACAGGGTATCTAAATTCGCTACTATTACGAAATTCAATACTGTAATTTGGAATGGTTGGGCAACACTTCTCTTCTGAGTGACATTAAGGGAAGATTTATTTAGCTAATGCCCGAGATAAACACGGGTTTCTCAACATTCTGGCAACTATATTTGTTTATTGGTAAAGAGATTTTGTAAAGTGTGGAGTCTTTGCATAAGCTGCTAAACTAAACTTGATTATTGGTAAGGCCGTTTATCAATTTTCTAAACTAATATCAACCAAACAAAGTAAGTTGCTTAACTTCTACAGAGTTAGTTTGTTATTTAGTACCGAGAACATTTTAAGGGAAATTGGTAAATCGGTTATTTTTAACCGAGTTTCCTTAAACAATTTGACTCGTTTATTTTTATTCCACCAACTCTGTAGTGACAGTATTACTTGGTAGTTTTTAACCGAAAGTTGTTTGATTCAAATAAATGTTTTTTTCTGCGTGTGGGTTTGCTTTTTAATGACCGAAAACTAAGCTCTTTCTATATAAATGTTGCATTGCCTATCCTATTACGAAGAAAATAGTTTCTGTCATAAGTAAAATAAATAAATTTGACACCACATCAGCAAAGACATAGACGAAGTTGACTATGGTGGGCACAAGGCTTTTGTGATATATGACTTCAGTAGAGTATTCAACGGTTGTTTGAATTGTTTCTTCCTGCGGTAAATCAACAGTGACACACTCTTGATGGAATAGATGGATACATTTTACCCCTTGCGTTATTCAAGATCTGTATAAAGGTAATTTGCATGTGTCTTTAAGTAACGATTGCTTTATTTTCCCTAAAGATTCGGACTTAGTCTGCAGCAAATTAATTTGTATTGCGTAAAACCTGGGTCGGCAGTCCGTAAGGCGAAAACGTTCAAACGATTTGCTCTAAGTTACATAGGAAAAATAACCGAGGAAGAATGTGGTGCGGAAGTTGCGGGTTGCATCTCACGGAAGAAGGTCCATATATCCTTCGATTAGGCATTCCATTCTACAGAGTGTCCGCCGGGAAGGTATACTACTTTGTTTGTTTATAATTTTTAATTAAATGAAAGAGAATGGATCTTATATTGATAAATGTTTTATTTAATGTCGGAAATTATGTATGGAATACAATATCAGGTAAATGTCCGCCTCTGTTAGTCTTACAAATGCGAGCCCTTTTGAGCACATTTTTCATTACATTCTCACACATTTCACGCGGTATTTCATTAATTTCATCACGAACATTTTGTTTGAGTTGCTCAAGCGTTTCTGGTTTGTTTGCATAAACCTTGCTTTTCAGATATCCCCACAAAAAGAAGTCCGGAGCAGTCAAATCAGGCGACCGTGGAGGCCAATCAACATCACCATTTCCATTGTAATTCTGGCTGTATGCGATGTGGCACCGTCTTGTTGATACCACATGTTAATCGAGCCCAAAGCATGAAGTTGTGGCGTTAAAAAGTTTTCAGTCATATCACGATATCGCTCCCCATTCACAGTTGCCGTTTTCATTTTCAAAGAAGTAAGGTCCAATGATTCCTCTTGACCAAATTGCACACCAGACTGTAACTTTTAATGGATGCAAAGGTGACTGATGAATAATTTGAGGGTGTCCATTGACCAGAACCGACTATTATGTTTTCTTATCCTTGAAAACTTAAAAACCAGTTGTTTTTAAAAAATAATAGTTAAAGCAAGAACTTTTAGCAAGCGATTTTTTAAAAATAATTCTTCGTTTAACAATCTTTTTTGTCCATAAGCTGTAGAAAAACTGCTGTAAAAATGAATCAGCATCAGACATGTTCCGAACATATTATCAAGTAGCCCACGATTGCTGTCAAACTTCTGAACTCAACAGCTTGCCAACAAAAACAGTCGTATAAATAGGATACACCATAATCCCCTTTATCAGATGCGCCATGATGCCGACTGCCCATTGTTGCTGCACGACTAAAATAAATATTCGCTGCATCAAGATATCCACTGTCGCTGCATTGCTAAAGGATATAAATTACCGACCGTACGAAATTTCATTAAAAGATCTCCATCAGTTCTTTTAAAAGCCTTAATGCTACCGTACAATGGCCTAAATTCGGTTTTCTCACTTTCGAAATACCATCACACACTGCAGCATCCGCATTCCCTTATAAACTTTTAATACAATGAAATAGTAAATACCACTTTATTGCATCCCTGTCAGAATTAATAACATTTTATCTCCGCACCCTGACACATTACTCTAGTGAGAAACACGCTGACACACACCAAAGAGGCATATGCTTTAATTTTCAATTCTCTTCACCATCACCAGCCGTGAATGCAAGTAGGACTACAGTCATCCTTCGCCACACTGCCACAATATAGATTTTCAATTTATATCCTCACAAAGGACATGCACGTAATAGTTCCTGTGTACATCTCTTAAGTATGGAAAAAAGCGCGAAAAGTGGAAAAAAAATAAGGACTCATCTCGGACCGCACTCAGCCTTGTGCCCATTTAGTCGATGAAACAAGAAAAATGCATCCAACTTTACTTCGTTCAAACTAACATGACGAACAACCAGGAGAAGTAGATGCGGCGAGTGGTGGAGGGTGGAGGGTGGGCGGACGGGTGGAACTCTGAACTCTAGAGTATATTTGCATGTACCACATGCATGCTTTCCACTATATCCTTCCACATCATCGTCGTACATTATTCATATGCAGCATACCAGTATAGTGAAGAAGAATTCCGCATCCTTGTCCCAGAAGCGAAAGCGAGTCACCACCACCACCGCTGCCATCATCAGAAAGCCAGCAACAGTGATACTGCTCTACGGAGGCCACACCAAACACACACGGCGTTGTAAGTAGAGAACGAATGATTCTTAATTATTCAACAGACACATATATTAAGGACACAACATTGAAAGGGCCGTTGCTTTTGGTCAAATAGTTTGCATTTATTTCGCAAAATTTACTTCTTTGTCCCCTCCCCTTCCCACAACAACATGTTGTTCTTCAACACTCTGCTACACGAGTCTTACTTTTGTCAAGAGCAAGGATTACATACCTACTGCAGTTGCAAATGCAGTACGCCCATAAAGTGCTCGTAACATCACGTCGTGCACGGAGTACGGACATTATTATATATCATTTTATTTTCTACTAGAATTGCCATACAATGTCCTTGCAGCTAGTTTTACCATGAATAACACACCAATTAAGCAGATCCTCATATGGCATCGCCAAATGCGCTTATTCATGCACACATCGCAGGAGTCAAGGTGAATTACTAGCACTTCCTTCGAAAGGATCAACCGTTTCATGTCAAAGTGAGTTTGAGCAAAAAGTTACTTTTTGTCACAACCCGTTAAGGTTAAAAAAGTCAGCCATGTGAACAGACAGGAGCACAGTATAGCGCACACACGAAAAAAAAAACAAACAGACAGCAGAGAAATAGGTACTCTGGCGAAAAAAAAACACACACTTTGCGTTATCTGACCCAATTTTGTATAAGTGAGTTTCGGATGTAGTATTCTATTTTATCCTTTTCTGCTAAGGATGCAATTTATTCAATTATGTTTGACAACATTGAAAGTTTTCGACTTTCGCTCACAACGGCAATGGCATAGTTTTCTTGCCACGCCGGTTCCAAGAGTTTTTCCACCACAACTTTAAGTCATTCACTCTATACTTTCTGGGTTATGGGGATGTGATGCGATAGTCTATCTGTCTCTCTCACTCTCACTCTCTTTCGATGTAGGTAGCACTAGCGCTAGCGCTAGCCTTTGCAAGCCCAATGCAATGAAAATTTTAATAGTTTTATGGGGGTTAAGTGCGCTATCTGGGTGATAAGGCTTCGCATGACGAGTGCGAGTGGGTGGCTACAGGATAAATAAACTGAAAATTGTGTTTTTTTTTTTCAACGAGTTAGCAAGGATTATGATGTGCATCAGGGCAATGCGGATTAGGAATTATGCAGAGAACGCTTCATGAAATCATATTCGTGTGAGCATGAACACCTGGGTATGCGTGTACCTTCATATTCTATGACCCATATCCTTGGGTAGAAAAATATTTGCTTAATGTGGGAGGTGGATGATGAAGTGCAATGTTGGGCTAAGCCGCACCAGTGAGACAAGTATATGTTCAAAATGGCCGAAAATGTTTCTCATAAGTTTTAATATAATTGAGTGCCAGTGCCGGTTGAGTAAGGGTGGTGTTATGATCGTCATTTGAGCTGTATGAGTATAGCGGTTATATAATTAATGTGCTGGTTGCAAGTTTGTACACTTTTTCTTGTATAGGGAAAAGCGGAACAGCGACTGACGCCGAAAAATCAGCAGATTACAAAATAAAATTTGGTTTGTTCTAGTTGTATAGTTACTTCGCCTAAGGGAAGAGATTGGAAAATATTCGCGAGGCTCCGCCTGTCGTGAGAGACGAGATTTAAATGTCTTGAGGTACAAGACCGAATTTTCATTTGAAAGACTAATGTTGCATTTGCACGATACAGGACAGAGACAACCGTTTGTCCGCAGTCAATGCTAATAAAGACGTAAGAATGAGATCACAAATCAGACACCTAAAGTGTCATGGATGTTCTACCCATACTTATAGATACGTAAAACGGAAACTAACACTAGTTCCGGCGAACAGCATCTCTACAATCACTTGAAAACATTTCTATTTCTGATTTAAAACATGTGAAGTAAGACTGGTAATTAGTTTTAGTATTTAGCATCGCTTTAATCTTCCGTGTTAGGAATGTGTGACCGTGTAAATGCGGCACGAATGTCAGAGTGGCAGATATAATTTTGAGGTACAACAAAGACTTCACCTGCCAACCGGTGTTTATGTGGACAATTATGTAGCGTAACCCTCTCACGAGCAACTAAGCAGATGTTGTATAAGACATTTACCATAGTTGCGGCACAGAAACTTGTAAACTGTTAACGACGGATAAAAACGCACTCAACTGCGTACAGCAGAAAGTTTTCGCAGGGAGAGGAGATGAAGGAAAGGGTACAACGAAGAGCTGTAGGTACGCTATGTCTGGAGACTTGAAACACGGACAACATTGAACGTGAGAACGGAAATCAAGCATCCGTAGCATGGGAAGGTGAAGCTGGTGTTAAAAACAAACAAAACGAACAGTCTTCGCAACAAGTCCGTAGGGACCATAGGCACGGTTGCCACTACAAAAATTGAAAAAAAGGCCCTATAGACCTCTTGTGCCGGCAATTTATTTATTTATATATTTTAAGAATAACCGGACCGGGCTTAACTTTTTGAACAGTCCACGTCTCCGTGCGAAAATTTACCAGATGTCTGAATTTTACCGAAAGACGGAATTGACTTTTGGTTTGTCTCAGTTGCAGCATAGACTCTTAAACTCTTAAATGCTTAAAAAAATCACAATAACTTTTCGGAGTTGAAGATCTAAGAACATTTTGCGTGTTGGGTATGCCTCCTCCCTTTTTAACAGCTTCCATTTTTGACTGTTGATCCAAAACTTTTGGGGCTGATTTACTTTCAACGAAAGTATATCAGCCTGATCGCAGTACTTCTGCTGGAGGCGTTTCTTTTGTTAATGTTAGAATTGAGCTGTCTACGCCAAAGGGCTTGAAGATCAGCATTGGAAGGTTTGCGAATTTAGTGCGTGTTGTAAAAAACAGCCAAGCGTTATGAGACCTTCAGATCTTTGGTTCAAGTACAATAAATTTCCACCAACGCAGCCTTCTTTTTAAGTTTGGTGTTTCCAAAGGAAATCAGTCGGTATCATCTTGACTTCACATAGCCATATCAATTAAGAGTGTCTGATTAAAGACAGGTGTGAACTTTCAGCAATAAATTCTATGAAATCGAGTATACAGCATACATTTCCTGAAGGTAAATAAACATCGATTAACGTAAGGAGGTCACGTACTTTGTGTGTTCTGAATTGTGACACGTAGTTGATGGGATCGCCACCGATTTCACTCCAGAATGCTTCCATCGAGGTTTGTAACTTGTAACCAATGCTGGGGTGTCATTTACGAGTATTTGTATTGGCAAAATCATAAAAAACCAACTCTACTCGCAGCTGATTTCAAAAATATTCACAAAATTCTAAAAGAAAAATGCTCATAAGAAACGAAACTAAGAAGGCTCTGCGAAATAAGGCCCCAAAAATAAAATGAAATAAGGCCCCCAAAAATTATACAGGAAACAACAAAACGATTTTTAATATAAATTTGGGGTGTTATTTCCTTTTTTGTGGCCTTATTTCCTAATGAAAAGGAAGAAATGAAGTAAGACCCCAAAACTAATTTTTGGGGCCTTATTTAACTTTTGAAGACCAAAAACATGCTTTTTGTATATTTCCATCTTTAAAAATAATAAGCGAAATAAAGGAAAATATACCACCGCCGAATAGAAGATATTCGTTCGTTCATGAACGGAACTCTTAAAATAGTTCCCAAAGGTTGCTTTAACCAGCTCCTAGTCATCTATATTCAATATTTTGACGAGGTAGTTACATTATTTTAATTAAAATTTAAATTTAAAAATCGCGCGATTTCTTGTACCAAATTTTCATTATTTGTTAATGTTATAGATAGTTTGGGGAAGGATATTCAACGATGAACCATACGAATCAAAAAACTGCACATCAGTCGCCTAAGGTGGGTAGAACATGCAGAGCAGATGATAGAGTATTGGAACTTTGCGTCTAACCCTCAGTAGAGGAAGACCTACCCTTAAGTGGTTGGCACAGGTAAAAGCTAGCTAAGGACTCGGGGGAATTGAAGAGATTTGTCAGTTGAAGACTTGAAGGCGCCTATGTTAAAAGGTAAGTAAGAATATGCCACAAAATATCTTATACATACATACACATATATACAATACAACCTTTGTTCGTCGTCGTCTTTAATACAGTGGCCCAGATTGATCAGTTTACTCGAGCACCCACACTTTCCGGGAAGAAGCTGTTCAACGCTAATTTATTCGATTAACAGGGTTTCCCTGGGCTGACAAGCTTAAACCACCACCGTTAACGAACTGACTTGAAATTGTAGACTTGTATCACTTTCACTTCGTGAGATGAATATTGGCGCAACAGGTGCGTATATTTTCCTATAATTTCTAACAACCAATCGTTTTGGGATTTTTTTGACGAGTGCCCAAAATAAATTTCTCGAACGAAACATTTTAATGTAAAATGATCACTTTTAACCTACTAAGCATTTAAGGCGAGGGATCAAATTTATAACAAGTAAGGAACGATACAATGCGTTACCGCAACGATTCATGTATAGGATGTTTTCGACGAATATGATTATTTTGATGCAGTTCCTACATTTCTATCTAGCTGGGATTTAAGCACTTCCTCAAAACGATTTCACTGAATTCGATCTATAGTCGATTTATTACCGTCCCCTCCATAAGTGTTGCCCTTTCGAAGCCTCTCCGTCGATGTGGGCGAATATCTCTCAAGTCCACTTTAGTTGTGTCAACCGCACAGCTCATTCACTTGTCTAATGCAATTCATAACGCTTACCCATAAAGAGAAGGTTGGAAGAAATGTCGTAAAAATAAAATGCAAAAACCTCCCAATCTGGATTTAGCCGATTGTGTCAACCAATAAAGCAAGCATTCCCATTAATACTCCCACATAACGACTTCTTGAGGTTCTTATATCAAAATTTGTTTCCCTTGCTGAATACAATTTATTAGGCAACCCAATCCCATCTGAGGCCATCATTCTTCCGCCTAATACACTTAGATATCATTTAAAATGGATTATATTCTAAAAGTGCCACCACCGAGGCAGTACCAACCAACACATATATGTAGAACGACACCGTCGGTCGTCGTGGGCAGTAGCCGAGCAACTATCCTTTTCGCCATCACTGAAATAAATTACCATGAATACACGCACACTCATTCAAAATTAAATATGACCTCAATTTGGCAATTTCCATTCAGCATTTAGCCGCTTGTGAGCCCTGAGTGTCTGCAGTTGAGCTGATCAAAGTTAAAATATTCTTCACTGCAGCAGGGAACGAAGGCGGTAGCCAAGCAAAAGCAATATTGGGTAGCAGACAAAAAATAAACCGACCAGCTTATACATGATTCGGAATCCTATGGTTATAATTTGTGTAAATAAAAAATTCCAGGCTCTCATATTTTATGTCCGATTCCTCGTCATGTCTTCTGGCACATAAAACATTCAGTATAGATTCACATTGATGATCGATCCATTTCATTACGCGTTCAAGGACGCTATGCCACTCGTCTTGATATATTTCCTTCTCTGTCTCTCGCCCTCTGCCTCATCTTATCAGTTATATTATGAGATTATTATTATTTTGTGCTCTTTGCTGAATTTAAATCGTTTTCGTAGGCGTACAGGATGGTAGGAAATACATCACATGTTGTGGATTATTTTTCCGCTTTCACTGGCGGAAATAATGTAAATTTGTGAAACTTGAAAATTACCCTTTAAATGTGCGTGATAGGAGGAAGTTCGCATATATTTAAAACGTTTGTAGATATGTAAATGAATCAATTATGCACAAAAATGTATATTAGTAAGCAGCTTCACTTATCCACATTATTTCCATTGCGATATAAAAGGGTCTATTTTGTCCTCAGCCTGCCGTTGAACCAACAGGAGCTTTTATAAAATCCTGGGGGCGGTTAATGCTTATATTAGCTAGCTCGCAGAGATTTCTTCTATATGCATAAACCTCTTCGAGTTGAGATATAGACCATGTGCATGTGAAGTGAAGAAGACTGTAGTTGTTCGTTCAGCAGGAATCTTTAGTAGGGTAACCCAACTTTGTGGAATGCTTTAGGGATATGCACTGTCCCGTAATGACACCTACTATTGTGCTCATGACGGATCTCTTAAGTCTTTTTAGACTGATGGAGCGCTTCAGCCCCGTTTCAAGCATGGGCAAAATTTTACCATTTCGTTAAGAGATAAAAGTCAAGTAAGGACAGTTTTCGAGTTAAAAGCGGCCGAATAAAGAAATTCTGTGACATCCCTGGGAAATATTACATTGTACCTCAACCTCATATTCGCAACATGCTTAGCTATAGGCTAAGGCAAGGACGGGGGCGAATGTGGTCCTCCTTCCTGAAATAATGATTAAACCATCGCGAAGTCATTTACAACGATCAGGCTCTTTTCTGTTCAAAACGATGGAAAGGATGATGGTAAATTATATGGACAGTAACGCGATTAAAACGAATCCTTTAAAGTAGACAGCAATTGCTGCGATACATAGCAAACACAGTGCTGCATCAAGTATTACCCTTTGCGAGGAAGAGCTAAATACCGGGGATATTACTATGGGCATTAAAGGTGCTTACGATAAGACATCCTTTGAAAGTCTGAAACAAACCTACGAAAAACGTTGGGTTAAAACAATATGCTAAGCACAAGAGCAAAAAATATTCAGACGGGAATAACAAAGCTCAGAAATTACCCACAAGGAGGTGGTCAACACTGTGGAATACCGCTGTGGGCTCTTTCCTCGACAAACTAGAAGAGGCTGGCATTCGCACAGTGAAGGATATGCCGAAGACCTATGAGTATAGCAGTAATGACAAGAGACAAATTCATAGACGTCACTGCAGACAAAATAAGGAATGCACTCAATGCACGGAACAGACAAACATCGCAACATCATTGGCACTGCAATGTATACTGAAGCTGAAAGTACAAAAAGGAAGGACACATAGGAATCTACAGCAACGAAAAGCAGACTCTTTTGCAAGACAAGGTCAACTGAAAAGCTTTTAGGACCAAAGCCATTTTCTTCGATTGGTAGAGAAATTGAAAATCATCTGATCGACAGATAGAACACCGAAGAAAACCTGAGAAGGTTTTGAACAACCATTGTAGACAGGCAAAGATGGCAATATAATGGCCGACTCCATTGACAAATAGGTTCTATACGCATGAATCGAGGAACATTGAAATGGGGGTAGCCCTGTCTACAGGACACGGTGGAGGAGACAGTGGAATATATACTGTAGCACTAGTTGGAAAAAAATGTGTAACTTGGGACATCACTGGATTGCAACCCAGAAATTTAAACAGATCCCCTACAAACAGATGCTAGCATTAACACAAGGAATCGAAAATAGAGAAGAACTTTAGATAAATCCAAAAATTCTATCTGGCTAAGATGGTTTCCGCCTGGATTAAGTAGTGATAAAGAAGGCAGAAGGATAACCTAAAGTTTAGATGAACATTATCTCGCTACCAGTCCAGAAGAGTATATTTGGTTGAATTGAAGCAGGCCGAGAGCATCCGTACTCCCGTTCTCCCCAAATACAAATTGTAGTTATTGTAGTAACTATTTTCACTTGCCTTGACATTTTTTATGCGTAGTAAATTGCAAAATAAAAATTTTACTTTCTGGATGTTCCACTAAGTTTTGTTTCGTGTTCGATATTTTGTATGTTCGCGGCAAACAAACTGTTGCGGATCCTTGAAATTAAAATTTGTTCACACTATTTAAAGAATTTTTTTAATAAGGACCGGTCGATGTTAAAATGGAATAAAACAGGCTGTTTGAGACGTAAAAATAGAATTCTTTCTTTATATGAAAGGGCCATTTAAGTCATAGTCAATTGTCCGCCGCGGCTTCTCACGTGACACGAATTCGGGTAGTCCAATTTATGGGTAATTATTAACCGGGCCGCTAGTCTCGAATTTAGGCACCAAAAGTTGGAGATTCGGCTTTGAAGCGCCACCGTATTAGAACGTGCTTATCACAACTGTAACTTGCCATGGTGGTTTAACGTCAGTGACTGAATAATAACTACCAGATTAGACAAAAGCCACCAAAACAACATGGCCGTCACAGGTTGCCAACATCCCCCCATCCCATTTGGAAAACACTTATTTAAAAATTAATTTCTTGATTTTTGTTCTGTACTCCCCAAACAAATTCTATTATACGCCCCAATGAAATTATGAAATGGCGGCCCTTACGCGTAGTATTTTTCTAGACTGTTTAGCAGGTCTTTGGAGCAGTTGCAACCGAACATCTGACAATCGTCAGATCATCCTCCCCCAAAATGTGGCTCACAACAGCATGTGATTACGTTATGAGAAACTTTAGCAACAAATGTCCTATATTAAACATATTTCAACAAAAAAAAACTCGGTCGTATCCTTAAAATCGCACAACGTGGCGAACCTAGCACTATGCAGCCCAGGAAATCCCGAAAGATTTTGATCGGGTATCTCAAAGAACCAAACTAATCAAGCAGAATCTTTATTTATTTTTATTTATTAACTGAAGACAATCGGTTCACAAAATACTTACTTTAACTCTATATAAAAAAAGTAAACAAAATATCGTAACAAAATCTGAACTGTGATCTCAGTTTATTTACTTGTTATTACGTCCATAAATCTTAATCAATAAACAGCGTGATAAAAGGCAACACAACCCCAATTGTTTTAAGTTATGACTCAGTTTGGAGCTGCGGGCCAATATATTAGAAACTTTGATCGTCACCTAAGTTTGGAATAATGAGTGTACATTGAAAGTATGCTCCTGCTCCTAATATACACGCACCACGATACTAATAATCAGTTTTAGTGTCCAGGCAAGAATTTTAGAATTTACAATTTGAAATTACCCATTACAACCTACAAAATATTGTGTGAAGGTTTGAAATGATTGTAAGTTAGGCCTACCCCCACATACTCCGTATATTGTGTCGTTTTATATTGAAGAACGAGAAGTGAAAAAAAAACATTTTAAGTCTGCATGAGAATAGCATCCATCAAAACAACGTAGCACAAACATTTTCTTTTGCAAAATATGCAATTCATCGGCTATCCCTCTATAAACGTCAACTGAAACAGCTGCTCATATGACCGATTTCAGACAATCAAAGCCGAGATACATCTAGTCAGACTTATTAAACTAGATACTTGAACGTCCCCAAAGACTCGTGTCCTTCATCAAATGTAGAAATGTCAAAAACTGTGAAGTTTGCCGTCCATAAGACCATGAGACATAAGCACAGCAAATATGACAGTTTATACCACTTTATCGTAAAAAATAAATTGCAGGCTTTCTGGCTGACACGGGGGACTTTAGTTTTTTTTTGGGCATTCGTATAAGTTTCAGTTTAATCTAAATAGGTTTAGAAATTTCAGGTGTCAGGTATTGTTTACAAAGTACACAATATGCACGAAGCTTTTGTATTTATAGTAAGTGCAACTTGTTTGACATGCTCACTTCAAAAGCATCCCAACTGGTTTGACAACTTTTGCCCCAGCCTGTATGTATCACGCATACTCGTGTTCTGAATATGGTGATAGATTGGTAGGTTAGGCTAGGTAATACGAAATAATATAAAATGAGACGAAGGCAACGAGAAAGAAACAATGTATTGAATTTGAGTGTGGTTATATTATGCATAAATTATGATACGGGAGAGCATCCTCACAAAAGTAACGATTCCAGAGCTCTACACATCCCCCACCTAAAAAGCTAGACACTTTGGACGCAAACACACTCAAACGATATACTTGTGTTACCGAATTATACTTCCCATTATTATCCTTTGTACTTAATAAGAATATTTCTTTGTATTTGTTTTTTGTCTTATAAGGAGACATAGAGCTGTTTGTTTCTTTGAATTTCCCAAATGTTAAGTGTAATCGGTTGCGTAAAGTATTTTTTTTTTCTCGTATTTTTGCCTAAATTTACCATTGCTTACATATTTTGTGTCGTTCAGGAGATTATATTTTAATATATTTGATGTAAAGGGTGATTTTTTAGCTGGTTTGGTTTTGGCAACACTGGTTTTGACAGCTGACGTGTGTTTAGTACCTTGTGTCACTGTCAAACAGCTTCAGTTTGGTTTGCAATTTAACCATGGATCGTCTTACAAATGAACAACGCTTGCAAATTATTGAATTTTACTATCAAAATTCGTGCTCGGTTCGAAATGTTCATCGCGCGCTGCTTCCATTTTATGATCGGCATTCTCGACCTTCTGAGCAGTCTATTCGGAAGATTGTGACCAAATGTCGCACCAAATTTACTTTGTTGGACATTAAACCACCAACACGTTTACGTACTGTGCGTAGTGAAGAAAATATTGCGGCCGTATCAGCTAGTGTGACAGAAGACCGCGAAATGTCGATTCGGCGCCGTTCCCAGCAGTTAGGCCTTTGTTACAGCACTACGTGGAAAATTTTGCGGAAGGATTTGGGCGTAAAGCCTTTTAAGATACAGCTGGTGCAAGAACTAAAGCCAGCCGACCTACCACAACGCCGAATTTTTGGTGAATGGGCTCTTGGAAAGCTGGCCGAGGATCCGCTTTTTTATCGAAAAATTGTGTTCAGCGATGAGGCTCATTTTTGGTTGAATGGGTACGTAAATAAGCAAAATTGCCGCATTTGGAGTGAAGATCAGCCAGAAGCATTGCAACAGCTACCAATGCATCCCGAAAAAGCCACTGTTTGGTGCGGTTTATGGGCCGGCGGCATTATTGGGCCATATTTCTTCAAAGATGATGCGAATCGCAGCGTTACTGTCAATGGTGAACGCTACCGAGCGATGATAACAAACTTTTTTTTGCCC
Organism: Cheilosia variabilis; assembly: GCA_951230905.1. Classification (NCBI taxonomy): domain Eukaryota; kingdom Metazoa; phylum Arthropoda; class Insecta; order Diptera; family Syrphidae; genus Cheilosia; species Cheilosia variabilis. The sequence continues at coordinate 48,868,949 of OX579676.1, forward strand.
GAAATGGAAGTTCTTGACTTGCATGATATGTGGTTTCAACAAGACGGTGCCACATGCCACACAGCACGCGAAACAATGGCGCAATTGCGAGGCGAGTTTGGTGAACAGTTAATTTCACGTTTCGGGCCGGTCAATTGGCCGCCTAGATCGTGCGATTTGACACCATTAGATTATTTTTTGTGGGGGTATGCCAAGGCTAATGTGTATAGGGACAAGCCCGCTTCGATTGACGCACTGGAAGCCAACATCCATGCATTCATTCGTGAGATACCGGCCGATATGTGTGAAAGAGTATGCCAAAATTGGACTCAGCGGATGGGCTACCTGAGACGCAGCCGCGGTCAACATTTGCATGAAATTATCTTTAAACATTAAATTGCAAGGTTCAAACTATCGATTCAAATAAATATTTCATTCATTTTTTCGAATTTTTTGTGTTTTTTTTTTTAAAAAAGTTCTAAACCTCTTAAAAAATCACCCTTTATATAAATGGAAGTGGAAGTGTTTGCATTGATTTATTGTAAGCACTTCCGATTAACATGGGTTAAATTACCTTTATAAGTTTAGACAGTTTAGACAGTTTCAAGCAATCATAGGCAGTTAGTATAGATCTTATACGATATACATATCTTATTCATATAAGATATTCGCCAGATGTTTGACAACCAAAAAGGTCAACCACATTGAGTGTGACATTTAATTCCCCATTTACATGAAAGACACTGTTTCGGGGGAAATTGATAAAAGCTGTGGAAACCTATACTGGGATATGGAGACAAATAAAACAACCCTTTGATGTAAATTAATTCTTGTCGGATATAAACGAAAAATTTCAAGTATCTTTCTGAACATTCTGTGAACTGTGACCGATTCCAGGTACTTATTTTTATTATCTTTCTCTTCCTTTTCAAAGTATGACTTTCCGCAATTGCGCTGCAGAGGATATTGTTTATTTGTCGAAGGCGGAAAAGAGTGGAATGGCATTTAATTTGTAATTCCGCCAACGCTCTAACCAGCAATTTTAGTTAGGATTCTTTTCCTTTTCTTTTCCTCATTCTTATATTTACGCAAAATTTAATGATACTTTTTTGTTGTGATGGATTGTAATTAAATTGCCCTCCTACTTTTGATCCATCGAGTTTGCAAACATTTTAAGCAGCCTGCACACAGTTGTACTCGAAGTATATATATATATTATATAAAATTGGATGTTTGCATAATCTGTTTGTGATTAATAGACTCCGAAAGCGTCTGATTGATCACATTAAAAGTTGGCACATATATGTAGGTATGTTTTCATGGAGAAAATTGCGTAGGTAGCTATCAAAATTGTAAAACTCGCAACTACATGGCGCTGAAGCATGTAAACTTCTATACCTACTGTTAATCGAACCCCTCTGGAATGCCACCTACCTACTGAAGTTGAAAGCATCGCAGCGGTTCAGGTTGACACCTTTCTGGTGACGTGTACATCAGCGCCATTAAGTTGCAGTGATAGGGAACTAGAAGAATGTAAAATGAAACTTAAAATGGAGACAAAGCACCACAAAACATACCAGCTTATACCACTTTATCACAAATGTGACTGTTAGCTGTTTCGTTGCGTATTTGTCTACCATCTTTATTCTTTACTTATACTCGTGTTGAGTTTCTAAAAACCGTCCAGTGGAGCTGGGGAAATTAACAATATTGCAGAGTTCTATGTTAAAGAATTCCTCTCAAACTCAGCTGTCATAATATTAGTTGAATGTTTGCCATTTACGATAATGGATCGCTTAACAATCGAACAACGCGTTAAAATTATTAAAAAAAAGTAGTGATTCAAAGCTTTTCGCGCATTACACGTCATAATCGACCGAATACGCAAGCAATCAAAAATGGCGCATCATCGTAATGCACCATCAGTCGAAAATATTGCCGCTGCAAATGCAAGTGTTGCTGATGATCAGAATTTATCGATTTCCGGCGTTTGCAGTAATTTTGAACGAAATAGTCGAATCGTAACCAATTTTTTTTGGGCGACGATTGAAGATCATGACTTGGACGATATGTGGTTCCAACAAGACGGGGCAACAAGCCACAGAACGCGACCAATTATGGCTTTATTGCGTGAGAAGTTTCCTGGTCGCGTTTTAACGTTTTGGCGACGTCAATTGGCCACCAAGATCTTGCGAGATTTTTTTTCTGTGGGGCTACGCAAAAGACCGTGTTTATGCGAACAATTCCCGAACTCTAGACGAGATCAAAACCAACTTTACTCATGTTATGGCCGAGATACCGCCCGAAATGTGCGATAAAGTGGTTAAAAATTACCTCAGAAGAATCGCGTGCTGCGAATCTTCCCGAGGCGTCCATTTGAATGATACTGGATTTCACACAAAGTTCAAACTTTATAATGAAATAAAATGTTCATCAAAAATGTATCGCTGTGTGTGTTGAATGACCCTTTACCTGCACCCATTTATTTATATTTTGCAGTATTTCTTTGTACCATAATTGTTAACTAATAAAGTAATAATTTGAATTATATAAACAAAAAAGGTTAAAGTGTGTTTCATTTCCAACAGTTCTTATCGACACACCTAGTTCAGTATAGTTCAGCAAACTATCCACTGAGCCATTGCGCCGATCTAGATTAGTGCCGGGCATTTAGATAGCAAATGCGAGTCAGAGTTTCCAGTAGACTTTTTTTTAACTGTCCTTTGGGGGTTGAAACAGATACTCGGCAAATACCCAGGACAGGACAGTACATCGAAACATTTTGGAATAAAAGGAACGCATTAAGTATGCAAGTGTAGCAGTTACCCTGTACTCAAATCTCCATATTTTGGTACATATGCAAAAGGTTTAAGTTGAAGATCTTGCACTCTATAATGCTACTTTATATATATAATAGTAAGCAGGTTATTTAGATGATTAAATTGAGTTGTCCTGCCGCTCACAAAGATCAAATTTATGTATTCCAAGGCATCTTTACATAAACTTTGGAGACCTCCTAAAGAAAGGAATGAGAATTAAAAACTATCGCAATGTCCATAACAGTATGTATATACATATTTTTATCATCACACGGATAGCATCACAAAATAACCTGGTTATACACAAACTAAGATAACCCTTCTTATGATATGGCGTCCCCACAAAGCCAAACATAATTTTTAATGAAGGCTGAACAAAGTGATAATGAAAACAAATGTACCTATTTCTCGAAAGTGTCGCACTACTTTTATGAGTGTGTAGCCTTAAAAACAAGTTGAACTTAACAAAATATTTAACAGCAGAGAAAATATATATTTGCACTTAGCAGTTTAACACGAAACCATATCTTCTCCTAGGAGAAAATGTCATCAACGTGTGGATACGTTAAATTACAGATGGCCCTTTCAAGAACTAACGATATTAAAAATGTCCACGATACCATACCTATACAGCAGCAGGTTTATTTCGATTCCATCAGCGGGAAAAATTGTGTGCCTCTTTATAATTTATCTTGTCCCCTCAGAGAATATTTCTCTTTGCAATCAAACTCGTAATGAAAACTTTTGTTAAATTTATTAACTTGAGTGGATGGGACGCAGCCACCCTTCGCCAAACGGAAACTGTTGTACCGAAGTGTAAATTTGATAGACATTTCCTGGGCACTGGGCTGATAAAAATGTTCATCAATTTGCATTTCTGTCATGTTACTGTCATAAGCACTTTGTGATTATACAGGTGAAATAACTGGAGGAGAAAAGACTATTTACATCATGTTTTAAGTAATGAGATGTGGTCAGATCACTGATATAGTAAGAGTTAAATTGGAGGCCTCTCAGGGTATGGACCGTCGGTCTTTATGTGTTGTAACCATATCTACACACGTTGTTTGTAATTTTTTGTATAGTTCTCTATGTTTTCAAAGTTTACGACTGTATAACTTCGTCCAATCTCGTGCATATGTGTGGAACAGTGAAAAAGAAGGAATCCTCCTGTAACTTTTGCCTCATAACATCCTAAATATTTTTTTTTAATAATATCAAGTAATGGTAAAACCATATCTACTAAGATTATTAAAAAAGAAGCGACTGAGACCCAGTGTGGCACTATGCCGACTTTCGGTGTCTGAGGGTTGTTTAGAATACGTTGCTTGCAATCTAGGTGTTGATGTTTACCAGGTAAATGGTAAACATCAACAGGTTTTGGTGAATCGATACAGAACACGAGCGGAAAAAGTTTGATTGAGATAATTATCTTGTATCGCCAGTGATTATTGGATAAACACAAGGAGACCAAAATCTTCTGTCGGTGAGCGAAAAGCGAACTTATCATATAAATTATCGCCTAGTTTTCCGCATTCTTACGATTAACGTCACAGAACTGGTTCTTATATTATTTGTTTTTATTTTACATATCTAATATCTTTATAATGTGTAATAAGTTCTTTAAAAAACGTGTCACAAAATGAATCAACAACTTACAATTGTTTGGAGCGGAATTTCGAATTTTATGATGGTTATTTTTTAAGTTACGTCTTGTCGGCAATAAAAGTTGATGGTGTTTGGCTATTGCGACACGATTATTTAGTGTTTACCGTTTTTGTGATCAGTGTAAGCCGCCCAAATCATGCTCTTTAAGGCAGACAGATTTTCTTTCCACCCATTCCTTAGATAAAAGAACATTTATACAAAAACGTCAATTCCTTACACAAGATGTGCGCCTACCTAACCTTACCAATAAAAACTTGTCAAATATCAGATAATCAGGAAAGGTTTTTTGGTGTACTATGTGATCCTAAAAGAGATGCAAATAGATACTGTCATTCCTATTATTTCTTCTTCTAACTTCTTCTTCACTACCGCAAAAGTACGAATTTTATTGAAAGGAGCGCTCTCAACCTTATTCAATGAAAAACGTCATAACACATTCCACTTATCGCTGTAATTAGATACTTATCAACCGCGATAACATTGCGGGAATAGACAAACCAATGTCTAAGTATGATTTGTCTATGATTGCGAGACAAGCAGAAACTATCGCCCGAAAGTTGCCTGCCAAACATTAGTAGTGAAAACTCCACACAAATGGAAAGGCCTCTAGCGAAAATGGGTGGATGTCGATTTTTTGTAAATAGTTTAACATTCCTATGACATGTCCTTAGTCATCTAGCGGGCAATATTGTCCCATTTAACAACCAACCTCCGATGAAAAAGTGAAGACAAAACCAAAGAAATCCTTTATGTTTCGTTAAAAGTTATAAAACTAATTTCAATTGACCGAAAAGGGAAAGAGAAGAGATCTGTCTTGACATTTTAAACAACAAACTTTACCACTTAAGTATCCGTCACTCCCCCACTACCTGATTTGTCATTCGAACACTATCGGTTTGTCCTTATTACAGCAGTTCTTAATTAATCATATATATTTACATGTATAAAGAAACACCAAGCTCATGACACATTTGAGAAACTAAACATTTTCAGAAAACAATGCGCAACACAGTTACTTTTTGTGCGAGTGTATTTTAAGTGGGTTAAACCTTTAATTTTACTTGACATTTGACAGCGTTCATAATATATCGTCTGACCTTTGAGAAAGATGTTTGTCCAATACTTTTTGCATAAAGTGAATTCTTGTCAAAGCTAGGAAATAAAGCACGCCGGAACACTTTGTACGTAATTTATATAAAATTATTTTAAAACAGTTGAATAGCCCCTAAAAATCAACTTAACAACGCTACTCGTTGTATGCGTATCCATCACCATAGTGCGGGGAGTACCAAACAATATAATAAAAAAAAATGAATCTCTCTGGCTACAAAAACATATATGAAGTACCTGCTCATACTCGTATCATAATAAACAATCCGCCTTTTGCTACCAGTTACCTATATGCTCTCGACAAAAATTGCCAGGTCATCCCCTATTCCAAGCCTCAGCAAACTCATTTTAACTCATAAATATTTCGCGTACAGAACACACAAATTTGTTTGTTGCCCGCGCGTTGTCACAAACGGCATAGTGCATAGAGGATAGAACACACGAATGAATATACATAAATATGAACAGGTACGTAGCTAGGTATCTCCATTTAAAAATGAAAACAAAACACACACACCTACTTCAGAGAGTTAAAAACCTGGACGGAATGGGGGATTCGGCAGGGTGGTAGTTGGTAGAGAATATTCCGGGAGGTGGTGGGTGAAATTGAATTAAAAAAAAATGTTTAGCCTGTCGTATGTGTGTGCAGAGAAATATTGCAAAGGAACAACGTTTTCATCTATAACAACAACATAACAGAGCTTCCACCCAACGACAAATATAAGGGTTGGTGTAGGATAATGATTGCCGGAGGACTTTTTTTTCTTATGGCAATGGTGCCGTAAGAACAACATACCGCTGAACTCACAAACACTGACGCACACATACATATATCCATCAGCAAACATCAGCGAAAAAATGTTGATGCTTGCGTGCGTGCGATACATCGTCTTCGTGCTTATGACATATTTTCCTTTTTTTCTCAAGTGGTGTCAAAAGGTGGTAGGGAGGGGTGGCGGTGACTTTATATTTTCCGAGAGAAGAAAATTGTTCCTTGCTTCCTGCACAATATGTTTGTAGGTGTGTATTCTCGTGTGGATGGCGAAGGAAACAGCGCGAAATACTTCCCTTCACGAGATAGCCCTGTGTGGTGAATTCCCCTATACCTATTCAACATAGAGTGATGCTTCTGCATATTTGCTGTTGTGTGTGTGGGTGTGTGTTTTTGGGGTGAATTTCGCTAACAATTTATGGGGTAGGTAAGGACGACCGTTCTTCTTTGATGAAGTACTATTTTCTTATTTAAACTGAAAGAAAAAAAAAGCTATTCAGCTTCCAACTGTCAGCGCCTTAGCAACGAGTCAGTTTAAAGTGTGAATATATATCCCGATCTTTTGCGCTAAGGACATATCCCAACGTCATGATGTAGTTGTATATGTGTTTTGGGTGGAGTGCAAATGCACCTTAATAAACTCCACTTCATTGCGAATTCGTCTCCCTAATTGTATCCACGTTCGGCACACACACAAATCCACATATTTTTGCACACTTTTCTTTCCCATTCCACAAAAGAGAAAAACTTATTTACAAAGAACTGTTTCACTTAAATGCACATCTCATTTGATATTAATTTGTACACCATTTCACTTGAATTTGTTGTATACATTGCATTTAGAAACTTTTATTTTTGCACATATCCCTACGTCGAATTCTCCTCGTATATGTATTCCATTTTGGTAATCGATTTGTTTTGTTTTAACTGTAATCCGTTTCTATTTTATATTTTTTTTATTTTTCATGGTATCGTCGTATGAAATCAGCTGCGTAGGTATATCCTTTTTGGGGTTTTAATTAATTTTTTCGTTGTTTTGCCATCTCCCAATGGCCATGACGAAAAAAAAAGCTATGGAATGGAAAAAAAACACTGGGAAGGAATCTCGAAAATTACCATTCAGGTTACGGAAAAACTGCGAAAAAACATTAACTTATAGTAGAGAGGATATCGCGGAATTAATATTTAAATACAAATTGGAATATCGACTGCGCCCGTTTTGAGATAAATAAAATGATTGCCCGTTCAAAAGGTTTTTTCACTTTTTTCCCGTTTTCAGGACCAACGAACGTTTCCCGAACAGTTGTCAAAACAGGCAGCCATTTACATCTAGATTGGTTGAACTCGAATTGGCAAAAAAAAAATTCGAATTCCGATACGCAGGACGCATGCTTAGAACTCAGATGGTTGTATTATTATGCCTTTTTCGGTAATGGCCGATGCTGGTGGAGTTCCAATATTCAATGTAGTCCTGATATTGGGTAGGAATTTATTGAGCGGGACATTCAAATGCTTTGGCTAACCGATTATTCGACACTCGAACGGGGTTGATCTATAAAAAAAAGTGGTTGTAAATGTATGTAGGCGGATAAGCTGTGTATTGATAAGGATGTTTCGAAACGAATCAAGCGTGTTCAAAAAACAAACTTTCTAGCTTAAGAGTTTAATACAACTGGAGTTGAATCCATGTTTGGCAATAGCTTAATTGGCCATTTTATTGAGATTTTTAAGTATTTTAAAGGAAACAAGGAATTACTGTAGTGTTTAGTTTTAGTGGTTAAGTCAGTTAAATCACTTACTTTAATGAACCCTCTATACCTACTTTTCAATAAGTCTAATGTCGTTGTCGATTTGGCTTTTCAGATTTTGATCTGAGATTTCAGATTTCTGCAGCCAAATCGAACATAAGATCTGAATTTTATTGGTTCTTGGGGTTTTTTGTTTTCACTTGCACTGGAAATCCATTTTTATTGATTTTTACACATTTTTAATAAAGCATTTCGAAAGAATTTAATATAAAACTCGTTTCCATACGCGTAAAATTAATAATTCAGTTAAAAGACAATCCTTCTAACGATAAACAATTCGTGACCGCCAGCTATGTGTCATACACATTGGTATTAGAGAAAGTAAGTGTAAGTCTGAGGAAAAATCGAGATTTCTCAAAAATTGCCTCAGATCAAAAAAAAAATAATGTTTTTTTTGGCAAATCGAAGATGTAAACCAATCTCGATCAAAAAAAAAATTGATATTTTCTCAAAAACAAAGTTGATCTTTTTGCCAAATCTAAAACGACATTGCATTTGCTCCTGTGACTTACTTTTCTATTAGTTTCAATGCCAATACAGTCCGTGTGGATCTGGGCCTCTGCCAATGACATGTATACCTTACACTGGTAACTCGCGTTCCGAAAGTTTAAAACATTAGGCCTTTTTTATTATGCTCACATGATCTATATAGATCATTGATTTCCATGGTTTACAACAAAGGTTGGATGTCGTACTATTGTTGTAAACCGTTGATATCAATGATCTATATAGATCATGTGAGCATAATAAAAAAGGACTAATCTGGATAAATACGGTATTAAGGAAAATGAAATGAGGTGGTTTAAGTCATTAGTTAAAAGGACGGAAGCAAAGAGCAAGAGTGAATGATGCAGTTTCAGAGGCAATAAATGTAGTCCTAGGTGTACCACAAGGATCGGTTTTGGGAGCACTGCTTTTCATATTTATATTAATGAAATGCTTAATGTAATTAAATGTTCGCGACTCCAACTGTTCGCAGATGATGGTCTTATATTATGTTTCTAAACTAAATGAATGCATTGAAAAAATTAACTGTGTCTTAAAGAAGTTGGATAGATGGTTTAAGATGAACAATTCAAGTTTTAATGTGAACAAAACAAAGTGCATGTATATTTATGCCGAATTCACAATGTCGCGTTGATGCGCGCGTGCGTTGACTGATTAAGTAGAAACAAAGCATTCATATTCTGCCACACAAAATACCAGAGTATATCCATCAATGAGTAGGGACACTCTCCACGTGTTTCTTATCAGTTTACAATTTGCAGTACACATACACGAGAAATAGACGGCACTAAAAGTGCTCTAGTAAAAGAGGGATGGAAGAGTAGTTGAACTATTTTAAAATGTGGTACAGGGTGTCACGTAAAAAAAAGCAAAATCTATTTGTAATATTTATTATTGAACATTTTATATCTAATATATATTCACATGTGTACTACACTTAAATATTTTTGTTTGTTGGTAGGTACATTTTTTGTTATTTTTATTGAACTGTTTTAGAATAAAGTAAACCCGTACTCGGACGTAAAATTTGATAAGAAATTCCTTATTTTGATTTTTGCAACAATTGTAATGAAATTCATTTTTCAAAAAGTTAAAAATATTCCCCTCAAAATTATTTAGGTAGTACATATTTGGAAAACAAGAAATAAATTTTTGTTCAAGATTCTCTAACGAGTCTAAAAATTCTTGATTGGGCCGTGTCAACTTCGCATCTTCATATTCCTTAAAATCTGTAAAAAGGGAGGAAACGTTAAGTTGCGGACTTAATTTTAACTCACACTTGTGGTTTAGGCGGTATTTTTTTAAAATATAACCTGCGAAATAGTAGAATGCATTATCAATACCAAAGTTCACAGTTTTATAATCAGGTTCAGTTTTGAAAGCGTAAACCAAATTGTCCTTATTTTGTCTGGAAGTTTCATGTTAGCAGTTGGCTCACAGTTTCCATGGGTAATATCGTGTTGTTTGTTTATGCAGTTCAACCACTTTGCTTTTCTAAAAAAAAATTAAGAAATACAACACAGATTTATATTCGTTCTTGCCCGATCTATAACTTATATTGCTTACCTCTCACTATTATCCGGTATTTTGAAATATTTAACTTCAACATTTTCTTTCTCCTCTCGCCCACATGCCAAACATTTAAAATAATGTTTTCCCATTATTTTATTTAGAGTTTTTAAACTATGCAAACTTGCACTTCAACTTCACTATTTCACTACTCTTAATTGTTTGCCACACGCACAGACACGGAACACCCTTTCTTTCGTCAATTGATGATATTGAACGACTGATAACAATCCAATTCCGGCCCGCCTTTAAAAATACGTGCGAAAAAAATGTAAACAATCCCCTCTACAACCAACCTAAGTAATTAGTATGACCATCTGCTATGAAATATATTACCTAAAAAAGGCTGGCAATAAAACTTAAAATCATTAAAAATGGTTATTAACGAAGTCATAGCAAAGCAAAAGGGTTGAATTTCGTGATATAGAATGAAACATTTATTTTTCATGTCCATAACAAAGACCATTTAATCAATAACCAATAGCAAAAAATAAAAATATTACCAATTCTACTAAAGCAAAGCTGGTTTCCTGATCATATTAATTCATGAGAGAGAATACTAATTTACTGACAGTCATTCCGGCCCGCCGTTAAAAATGCTTTATGAAAAAACCCACAATCGTTCGTCGTACGCAGCAAGCCCCATGTAGTGGTTCAGGTAAAAAGTGCTGTGTACCCTTTTCTTCTCAAGCAGTCCTTGTATTGAGGTAGGTTAGCTTAGGTTAGGTAAATGGGTGGGCAGAGCAGGGAGAACCCTGCGCTACCCCACTTAGGTCCTTGTGGACCCTTTGTGATACCCTTGTTGGGGTCGACCGTTGGTGTTGCATCGGTGCTCTTTATCCCTCCTCCTTGTGGTTAATAGACGCTGTCTAGCCATCCCGATGTCCTCAAAAACCTATAAAGATCAGACAGTGAGACATCAGAAAGTTCTTGTAAGTCATGGAAGTAATAGCTTCCAAGTGTTCTGTTCCTCAAGTGACATAGACTCGGGCAATGACAGAGGAAGTGAGGTGTGTCCTCGTGGACCTCCTCGTCTCCGCAGCCTCTACATATGTCGTCATCTTTGGGATTTAGTTTCATTGCGTGGTTTCTTAGGAAGTTATGACCAGTTAGAGCCCCTACTAACTTAGATAGCGATGACCTGTCAAACTGTAATAGATTGTTGGTCCGGCTTCTGTTATATTTTGGCCAAAGCTTCCGTGATATTTCACAGGTAGTGAGTTCTTTCCACCTGTTATTGGTTTTCATTCGAATTTTGTTTTCCACTCGCTCTCTGAGATTGCAAAGTGGTGGCTTGATCGATTGAAGTGCTCTATCAAGATCCATTGCGGACCCCTTTCTCGCCAGCTCATCCGCCCTCTCATTACCGGTTTTGTCTCTGTGTCCAGGGACCCAGCAGAGATTCGTGATATGCTGCGAGCAAAGAACCTTGAGCTCTTCGCGGCAGCGGTGAACTAGTTTCGATTTTATTTCATTAGCAGAGACTGCCTTTATAGCCGCCTGACTGTCAATGAAGATGGTAATATCGCGGCGGGGTATTGCCAATATTGACGCCTTACGGGCCGCTTCAGCGATAGCCAGAACCTCCGCCTGGAAGACACTACTGCTATCAGGTAGTCTGATGGAGCAATGTATATTTAATTCTTCAGAGAATATGCCGGCACCGCTTCCACAGTCCATCTTTGAACCATCTGTGTAGATGGATATTGATTTCCTTTTTGTGGGTTCATTGGTGTTCCATTCTTCCCTACTCGGAAAGGAGCAGGTGAATGGTCTATCAAAGTCCAGATGGGGAGCCATATAGTCAGAAGCGACAATGTTCCCTTCGTATTTACCTAATATCTGTGCATGCCCAAAATTGTAAGGGTTCCAAGTTTTTGTTTGGCTGATCCTTAGGGCACTTTTAGCAGCAGATTCTTCCATGTATATGTCTAGAGGTGTCAGATTAAGAATAGCCTCTAGTCCAGCTGTAGGCGTGGTTCTTAATGCGCTGGTTGTCCCTATACATGCTATTCTTTGTATTTTGGTCATTGACTTAAGATTGGTTGCTTTGCTGGCGGCTTGCCACCAGACTACGCTGCCGTATGTCAGTATTGGTCGCACTATCGCAGTATACATCCAGAGTATAATTTTGGGGTTTGGTCCCCAACTCCTGCCAAAGATGCGGTTGCATGCGTAGAAAGCATTCGCTGCCTTTCCTTTCATTGACATTCGGTTTCCAATTAAGTTTCCTATCAAGGATGATTCCCAAATATCTCGCATTATCCGTTACCCTTAGGGGTACTCCATCCAGAGTTGGTGGCTCGAACTGCGGAATTATTCTTTTGTTCGTGAACAGGACAAGTTCGGTTTTCTGCGGATTGACCCCAAGGCCGCATTGTTTTGTCCACGTACTTAACACCCTAAGTGAGTTTTCTAACAAAAAGGGTAAAAAGGATTCTTTCGACCTGCTTCCACTTATTGTACGATTTTTTCTGCATTTTGCTTTGTGGTAGTAGCAAATGCATATGTAAAGAGAGTGTCCCTACTCATTAATGGATATACTCTGCAAAATACAACCTCAGGCGTTGGATCGACTTTAGATCGTAAATATCGTAAAGTTCAACGCCACGCCTGAGTAGACCTACTCTCTACTCTCACGCGCGTTTGACAACTTTAGAATTCTGAATTGTTCGATTTGATGTCATGGGGTGTGCCGTTCTTAGTTGGAGTCGCACAGAACCACAAATGTTTATCACACACCAGTTATAAAAAGCAATATGATGTTTTTTTAAAGGCAAATTAATTAATTTAGTGTGTGAAAATGACGAATGCCTTTTTTTGTGGAGCTAATACTTATTTCTTTAAATTTTCTTGGATAAAAAAAACATTAATCATTGGTCTTGTATCTTTGTTAAGGTTGTTCTTTGCATTACTGTTATGAATGATTTTTTTTATCTATTTTGGAGAATCATTATTTATTTCTTAGACAAAAATTACAGCTACAAGAAAAAAGAGAGTAGCCTTGAATTTGAATTCTGCTCTCTATTTGTGTAGATTAGTTTAAACCAAACTGAACTTTAGATTTCTCATAGGTACTCTACTCTCTCAACACGCCTGCTCTTCAAAGCAGCATTTCGTTTTACAAAATTGTTGCTCGCGTGCTTTGGCATTTCAAATCGTAGTTTCGATAAAGCGTGTCAAAGCGCGCCGACGCACGCACGCGTTCAACGCGACATTGTGAATTCGGCATTATGGATATTCAGATAATAGGGTGATGACTGATGTAAATTATGAAATGTGGAAGTTGTTAGCAAGATTAAGTATTTGGGAATTATAATTGATAACAATTTGAATTAATAGTCACATCGAATACATATCAAAGAAGATTAGAAGATAAGAAAATTGTTTTTTTTTTTGGCAGTATACGAAAAAGAATGTCAATAATTAGTGCAATAAATGTATATTATACAATAATTAACCACCACTTTGAATACTGTTCAACGATTATATATTTAGCAAATAGTACAATGTTAGAGAGACTAAAGTAATTTCAAAATAAGGCTATGCGAATTATCTGTGCCCCTGGTTAACTCCGATGGTGAAAATGTTAAATGTATTGAAATGGTTGTATTCGACAAAAGACAATTATGAATGTTTTAATTTCTGTGTTTAAAATGAAAAATGAATTTTTGCCCAGTTATATATTTAGTAAAATGATATAAGTTAGTAATGTGCACAGATATAATGTCCAGAAATAGTTTGCGTCTTCCACTTCTTAGAACAAAAAAATCGCAAAACATCGTTTTTTACAATGGTTTTTAAAATATTCAATGAACTCCCCAATGAATTGCAATTTGAAAATAATTTATTACGATTTAAACAAGTGATTTTTAACCATGTAAAAGTAAGGTTTGAATAAAATTATTAAACTTTAGTCTTTATATATATATTATTCCTATATTAGGCGTGTTTTTTTGAGCTTCGATCTCAGCAAAGCAAAGTAAAGTAGGATTTTCAGCACGCGATAACAACAACTACAACCGAGTCTCGAAGTGTCAAGTGGAGCGTAGTTGTTGTAATTGCATGATGAAAATCCTACTTTACTTTGCTTTGCTGAGATCGAAGCTCAAAAAAACACGGCTATTATAATAGCTAAACATTGCTAAATAAATGAAATGAAATGAAATTGCTTCAATGAAGTTGCTCGCCCAATATTACAAGTAAATATTTTAAAACATATGGCTCACTACGTCAGTACTACGTTGACTGATTAATAGCACGCTACCCCCTCCTGTTTCCTGTCGGTCAATGTAGTTCGGAATTGATGCCCAACGAGAGACTTAAAAAATATTGTTTGTTTTGCTTAGTATTTGTCCCAATTAGGGGGTTTGTTCAGATCATTTAGATTTTAGACCTTCGAGAAGATATAACTTTGCTACCCCTAGAATGTGCTTATGTTGGCTACGGTGAATGGCAAGTGCTACGATATTTCTCTTGCTCCTTATTCAAACAGCTTTTTAGAACAATGTCTGATGAATTCTGAAGCTTTCGACAGCGAGATTAGATGAAGACTGAGCTCTAATAGAATTGAAGGGTACAAGCTGTTCGATGCTCATAGACATTTTTCCAATGTTGGCTAGTAACCGTCAATACCATAAGTGAGAGTCTTTCTGATGACCTCAGTACTGCACGTACTGGAAAATTTGCTTTCAATCTTAGATTTTTGTCCGAGATGAGTTAGATATCAAGCACTATTTGAAAAACGTTTGAGTAAGTATTTTCAAGACGCGCTGGAAAATGCTAACTGATAGATTTCTTAGTCTAATAAAACTGCGACAGCACCACACCCGTACCCTTGTTATCTCTCTTAAGAATGGTCCACTACGCACTAGTTTCCTGTCATGTTTCAGCTCGATCAGGTAATATCTACAATATTTATCCTTAACATATAAAATTTATTGATATACTGTCGATAAATAAAACACCATGTATAACAGAATATAGAATATATTTTATTGAAAACATTCTCTTCCCAAATTCACATGCAGGCAATTCAAAAATGCAAACCATCAATCACGCAGCCCACTACTTCTTAAACTTTTGCAGTTGCGGGGCAGATAACTTTACCTTGCCAGGTATATTGCGAGCCAATGCTTCGTCTTTGATGCCCTTCAGTAAATCTTTCTCTCGAATCGAACAGCTTTTGTCTTTCGAAAACATTAACAAAGCCGTCTTGGCCGCACGACCGCGCTTACCTGTTCCCGGTGTCAGCTTGACTTTGAATCTACAAAAGTAACAACGCAATGTGTGTCAAAGCATTTTAACCAGCTTCATAAAAGCATCAAAACTCACTTATAATTCTGTAGCGACTGATATGGAGCCACCACGGGTATGGCAAACAGCAGTTCGTCCTCTTCGAATGGAGTTCCAGTAAGCGAGTCCAGCATATCCACGTCTGCATTTGCGGTAACATCTTCACCATCATCGTCCGCTTCAATGTTTGGTTGCTTTGGCTCAAACTGACGCTTCGCCTGGTTGAACTTGGCTGCCACTTCTTCGATTTTATCCGCATCCATTTTCATTTTGTCCGTGCCAGCAGATTTAAGGATATTCATGCGCAACTGCCGTTCTTCCTCATCTTGGTCCCTATACTTTGATTTGATTTTCTTCAGCTTACCGCGCTGTCCGCGCTTTAATTGTGCATTTGACTGCGCATCTTCCTTTTGATTCTGCTGCTGTTGTTGATGTTTTTGGTGCAGCTGGTTCTGCTTCTCTTCCTTGCGTTTCTTTGCGTTTTGCTGTTGTTTCTTTCGCGGAGCAATCGCTGGGATAATGTACGGCGTTTCGGTATCATCTTGCTTAATGCTAGAAATCGTTTCAACGGATTGAGGTTCCGTTGTCGAATTGCTACGCAATGTGACTTTGCCAGTGTCGTGCTCAATTTTCACTTGGGTATCTGGAAAAGTTATTTCATTGTCTTCCTGCTCTATGTTTCCTTCATCATCATTTTGCTTTGTTTCCTCGTTGTCTGAAGCTTCTAATTCGATTTCAACATCTTCGACAACAGGTTCTAATTGCTCGTTTTCGATTGTCAATTCCTTGAGCCTGGTAGTAGCGCTACCTTCATCTTCGAATGTCCGCACCTTGCGTTCGCCTTTGTGCTTTTCAATAAAGCTATCTTCCAGCTTGTACAGAAGACTCAGGCCCAATATCAAATGGCATGGTGGTAGAAAGTTCTTCTTGCCACGAATCATGAAGCTACCGGTACCGAGGTACTCACCGGTGGGTGCGGTTTTACTGACTTGTTCACTCTTTACCCAGTAGGCGTTGGTTACAACCTTAGCATCCCAGGCGACACTGTATGAGATGGCCATAGTACCAGCTTCAAGGAGGGTTTTCGGCGGAATTTCGGCCCCTGTGGGGTTGCGTATTACTACACTGGAAGCCCCCTGGATCTCAGCATGTACGTAAATATCCGATGGACGCATATACCTAGTTGGATTAAAAAAAATTTAACAAATGATAGGTTTTTTATAAAACCCGATTACTATGACGTTGGCTTTGTCGCTAAGATATTTCTGTCTGGTAGAGATGGACTATCTTGGATAGCTATAGAATAGACGAATCCCTACATACATTTCCAGGCATAATGGCGTTAGAATATTAAGTCAAAGTTACATGTCATTTTAATCAAAAATAAAATGGCATAGACGAGAAGCTAAGCCTAAGACTCACCTCTTCACAATTAACTCGTTCTGCTGCGCATCTCGTCCGCCAATGACGAGATAATTCTCCGAACTGATAAACCAGTAGAACTTTTCAAACCAGTATACTTTTCTTGCCTTGGAAATTGTCGAAATTGTTCGGACGTCTTTGAGTGTTTGCTGTGTCTTTCTTTCGGCTGATTTCAATGCTTTCTGTGATGCATCGATAGTTTTCTGTTCCTTCTTTGCGGCGTTGCGCTTCATGTCGTAGAATTTTCTGGCATTAGCCCAAGCAGATAAGGCTAAGTCCACGTCCACTATCATAGTAGGTATGCCATCATCATCGGCTTCTTCGTCCTCTTCATCATACGTTTGGACACGATATGGATCTGTAAGTGTCAAAGCAATATGATTGATCTCGAGCTTTAACTGCTTAATAGTGCTCGCAACTGGATCACCATTTGTCTGCGCTGCTTTGACAAGTTCGTGAATGTCAGGCCAAGACATCTGATTGGCAATAGCACTGCGGATGGCCAAAATCGCGTTATCTACCAGCGCTTGGTTACGAGTAATTAACTCTGCCCTCTGCTTATCTACTTCTTGGACTTTCATCAGCTCTTCCAGACGTTTAGCATGATCTTTTTTTACATTGGAGAGTTTCTTAAGAGCTTCCCTCTCTTGGTGCATAGTCTTCATGTCGATCTTCTGACCCTCCAGTGTTGAATAGAACTCATCAACGGCCAACATAAACGAATCGTACTCGGCACATGGTTGATCCTTGTACTGCACAAACTGGTATGGATGATACTCGATGTTCTGATAGAAGTATTCCTGAATTTCGCCTGATTCAGAGGGCTTCTCTTCTTTCTTTTGGATGAGATAACCCCTAGGTTCCGAGGTACGAGAATGAATAAGAAGGTCGTTGGCTTCTCTTATCGCACTCATGAGCTTAGGCAAATCAGTGTCGATTTCAAATGGACGAGCATTTGCACCACCACCATCCTTTTTCTTTTGCTTGCGAGGTTTTTTTTGATCCTGCTTATCTGAAGCCTGCTCTGACTCACTGGGATCCGTAGAAGACTTAATGGTACAGTCGGCAATACCATGATTTAGAAGAACATGCTCTATTACTGTTGGCCCGCAGTCCAACACTGGCATTAGTAACCTTCGTATATTATCTCCATCTTTTGCATTTGAAATCAATTCCCTAACAGTTTCTTCGGTAAGCTCCGACGAAGCTTCTTTTGCTCTATTAGTAGGATATTTTTCGCGCACCGCGAATCGGACTTCTTCGCCCTCGTAGTGCGGACGTAAAATATACAGGATAGTTAGCTCATGGTCGGTGAGTATAACGTTACCGCGATCATACAATTCGATGATTATGTGGTAGGCTGCTTCGCCCATTCCAAACTGAAAGTCAACTATACGATCGACGCCAAGTTGTTGAAGCTTCTCCAAACGTTTGTTTTTTAAATGCTTCCTAAGTTTCATACTGAAACCGGACGGTGCCATATTCTTGGGCCATTCGAAGGCAGTCGTATGGAAGCGAATTCCTGACTCAAGTAATAGGACACATTTTGTCTCACCTTGTTGCAGGCGGATTAAGTAAGTTTTGTTATCAATATCGTAAATTTGATTGACACGAAGACCGACGAGCCTGCAAAAGAAAAAGTTTTGATATAATATGAATTGAGTTAGTTAAGGCTTACTTTTGTAATTCGGTGACACCGCACACGATGTCATATGTATTGAATCGGGTTTTCATATTTTCTTTATTGTTTTGATTCTACACGAAGACAAAAATTAAATATATCTACCATCGCTCAAAAGCAAGGCTTTGTTCTTTGATTTCACAAATGACGTTGCCCGAATGTTAAAATTGTAGTATTAAATGTCAAATGTCAAAAATTAGCAAGGAACAAAGAAGAAACGGAACAAGTGCGTTCGGAAAATAGATTTTCTGCTTATATTTTTTACATGGCAGAGAGGAATTAATGAAAGTCATATCTTTCGTACCTACCTGTCAATTTCCTCAAAACACATACCTATGTTTAAGCACGTATGACACTACATTTTTTCCTCATTTTTATAATGTATAAAAGTCTGCGGTGTGTAAAAGTGTTTAAAAGTGTATTTAGAAAGGGGTAGCAATTATTTGCAAAGCAATCGCAAATTTTCAATCGAATTTATTTTCAAATAATCTTAAAATATCAAAAAAAAATAAAAGCTGCCAGCAGCTGAAAAGTGTGATTTGAATACATTTTTAATGAATTTTTTTTATGTTTCTACATTAATAAAGTTGGTGTGTACGCACTCTTTCCTATCGGCAATTTTCGTTCAAATTTTTCGTACTAATAATACCTAATTTTGCTCTAGTTTCATTTTAAAAGCAGAAAAAATGCAAAAAAAAATGTAGTGTCATATGGGCTTCACATTTGGCGTGTTTTTTTAGCTTCGATCTCAGCAAAGCAAAGTAAAGTAATGTCGTTTTCGATTTGGCTTTTCAGATTTTGGTCTGAGATTTCAGATTTCTGCTGCCAAACTGAACATAAAATCCGAATTTTATTGGTTCTTGTGTGTATTCAGTTGGGCGCAAAAAATATTTTTTTTCACTTGCACTGGAAACCCATTTAAATTGATTTTTGCATATTTATAACAACGCATTTCGAAATAATTTAATATAAAGAATCGTTTACATACTCGAAATATTATTAATTCAGTTAAAAAAGCAAACCTTGCACCGATAGACAATTCGTAAACGCCAGCTGTGTGTCATACACATTGGTATTAAAGAAAAAGTGTGAAATCTGAGAAAAAAATCGAGATTTCTCTAGAGTGTCAGATCAAAAAAAGATTGATTTTTTTGACAAATCGAACATGAAAAGCAATCTCAAAAAAAAATTTTCTCAGAAAAATAGATGGTAGGCCACTTGCAATGTGCTTTTTTGTGCCTCTTACATATTCACAGATAAGGATTGAAATTGCAAAAAGATATCGTTGTCTTTAAATTAATTCATCTCAGGTTTCAACAATCTTTTACCAAACTTGAAATCCGAACTAGCCAATAACCCACCATTCGAACAGACCTTCAAAACAATTTCACAAAAATGGTTCTGTTTGCAATTTTGCATGTTTCAGTTCCAATTTAAATCAATCCATCGTCTCTTGACAACTGTCATTCCCACGTGTAAAAGAAAAAAGTCAGTCAGGCCGGTCGATCAAGGGAACTTACGTAAAAATTTGTAAAAATGTTGGGAATTTTTAAGGGTGCCATTTCAAAAGTCGGTGCAATTTCATATAATTCACTTAAAAATGTCTCCTACCGGGAAGTGAGGAATCTCTGTCTTTTGCCAAACACATTACACAACTCGTTCACATTACACAGCCGGGCAAAAGCTGCTGAAGTTACTGTGGCCGGACCAAAGTTTGCCCACACAAAAAGCGCAAAGGAATTGGTTGAGTTCCTAACAGAGGAAATTCTTGCCGAAAAGAAAGCACAGGCCATTAAAACTGTTCCAACTTCTGTGGATGGATTCAATGTGAACTTGTACGGCGCTGATGTGGAATTGGTTAAACAGATTGGTGGTGAGAAGATTATCGTCAGCTTCAATGTCAATCACACCGTAGATGCAGAAGATGAAAATCCTGAAGTTGATGTTGGCGGTTCTGAAAAGCCTGATATCGCCGAAATGCGCAGCAAACCCAATTTCGAAGTCGATATTATTAATGGAAATACCACATTGTCATTTACCTGCTCGTTTTTGCAAGGGGCAGCCCAGGAAGGTGAATATAACGATGTATTTGCCATCGATGAAATCTGCGTTTTCAACGGAGAGTGGAATGAAAAAGTCTATGCCGTCGCTGGAGACGTTCTAGATGGTTACCTGTACGATCTTTTGATGAATTTACTTGAGGAGAAGGGTATTAGCAATGATTTTGCTGAGAAGTTGTCGGACTTCAGCACATCCTACGAGCATGCATCGTATATTGGCTTTTTGGAGAACTTATCAAAATTTACTATCGGCAGCGAAAAATAATGTCTTAACTCCATATAATTTCATTAATCGTATTTACTATAATAAAACCATGTACAAATAAGTAATTAACCGTGTGTTTTACTTCCATTTTGATTTTTTTTCGATGAACTTTTGCTTTAAGATTTGTAGGTTATAACGCAGCACCGAAAAATCTTGTCAAAAACTAGTTCTTTATCAAATATAAAGTACACGACTGAGTGGCACGAAGTTCCTTTCGATTGGCTTTTATTCAATTCATTCAAGCCCAGCATTTGCAACCAGAGGCAAGGTATACTATTTGTATGTGTATGGATTATGTTAGTTACAAACTATCCGAAAAAAATATAATTCTTATGAGCGATATTGGATTGCAATCTGACTGCAGGTCCTTGAAGAGGGCTTCATTTAAATGATGGAGTGGAAATTGTTGTGATCTTTAGTAAAATCAGTAATTGACATCCTTTTTTTACAAATTGAGTGAATGTAGTATTCTACTAATGCTGTACCGATAGTTTTTATCAGAGACAATATGGTATGGTTTGTCTATGGTTTTTATATCTTTTTAAGTTGGTGCAATAGCCAAAAGGTCCATTATATATGTATATGCGACCCTAGGCCTAGCTTCTTACAATCATTCGTTTGTGTATTATGTTTGGAAAAAATGAAACTCCGATTGGATGAATTGAAAATCTTTTCGAGGACAGTTTTAAAGGTAGGTATAGGTACCAACAACCGTTCGGCCATTGGTGTCCGGTCTGGTGTTGGTTTTTCAGTTATAAATTTATTTTTAAAAAGCTGAAGTCGGGGTCACGAGTGTTCGGGTCTAGGTCGCGTTTTTGACTGACTGCATACAAAAATTAGAAATTGTTCCACTACCATATAGAGAAGACGAATTGTTTGCAACTCTATGCAAAATTTCAGAAGACGATTCAAAGAGTAACTGCCTTAAAAATATATTACAATTTTTCGAAAATTAATGAGTTGCAAATGAAGAGGAAAACAATAATTGGAATTCCATGGGTGGATCAATAGACCGATCTGCCATTTAATCCGTGACCTATGATACTAGATGTGCTAGATGTCATAGACAAACCATACTGAGACCCCCAACTCACAATCCTCTTGCCGCTGGCCCCATAGACAAACCATACTGTATTGTATTGTATTGTATTGTCTCTGCTAGATGTCACTATTTTCTATACCAGTTTCTTTTGAAGTTAGACCTGTAAAAAGATAACTTCGTAAAATGCTCATGGGTAGTAAAGTTAACCCTAATGTCGTTTTCCATTGGGCAAAAAGAAGCGTCCGAAGAGTCCGGAATCGAAAAAATCACTCCTGAAACCGTTCCATTGGCACAAAAAATACTCTTCTGGTGATTCTGAGGAGAGAATTTCGCTTCTCGATTTGAAGTCAGAATCCACTCAAGAAGCACTCACCCAAGTGTAATTTATGTATTTTATACAAGTCAGCTGACAGCAGCCGTAGATTATTTTTTGGCATTTCACCAATACTTTTTTGGATCTGTCAGAAGCAGTTTTGTTGTTCCATTGGATTTCAGAATGAGTGGATCCCCGAGTGAAACCAATGGAAAACGACATAATTCTATATTGATAGTTCTTCTTTGGCATTTCCTAATTAGGAAACTGCTCAAATAAAACACTGCATTTCGAACGCACCCATCTATTATACAAGGTGGCGCAAAAGTAATCCTCCTATCAGAAAATGCTATAAATTTTGCGATTGGCCCCTAATGTCAGTTCTGTTTTGACATTTGTGTAGTAAACACATGCGAAATACACGTTAATAAACAATGTTACGCTACACTGCTCCAGAACGCGGAATATTGGTGATTATTTATTTGAGCAATAATCGGTCGGTGACTTTGGCACAACGTGAATTTCGTCGCAGATTTCCTAGCCGTCCAACGCCTACTGGTGAAACACTGCCACGTTTAGCCGCTCGCCTCGAAGAGACTGGCACAACACGAGATGCTGCCAGGCGTGGCAGACCCCGGAGTATGTATGGTGTGCTGTTTTCGCTGGAGGAGTCATTGGACCTTTTTTCTTCGAAGACGTCGCGGGTCAAACGGTTACTGTGAATGGTGAGCGCTACAGAGCAATGATCAACGAGTTCTTTTTGCCGCAACTTGATGAATTGGGATTGGAAAACATGTGGTTCCAACAGGACGGTGCAACGGCACACACTGCACGTGCCACAACCGATATGCTGAAGGATGCATTTCCCTGGCGCCTAATCTCCCGTTTTGGCGATTTGCACTGGCCTGCAAGATCGCCTGATTTGACCGCTCCAGACTTCTTTTTGGGGGGCTTTTTGAAGTCGCGGGTTTATGTCAACAAGCCTCAGACTCTTGCAGCTCTTAAAGACAATATCCGTCAAGAATGTGAGGACCTATCGCCGGAAGTTTTGGCCAAAGTGATGGAAAATGCCATAAAAAGGGCTCAAATGACAATCAACTGTGGCGGCGGCCATTTACATGACATCATATTCTCGACTTGATGTAAAAAAAATTAAAAGACCAAATAAAAATAATCCACAAGAAGAATCAAAGTTTTTCATTTTTTTTTTAAATTACAGCCAAAAAACATCGGAAGGTTATTTTTGCGCCACCTTGTATAATCGTTTGACAAATAAGAAATAAAACCCAACTGGAAGTGGAACAGTCCATTTCCATCCATACCACTACCGTCTAGGATTAGGGCTCTATGCTGGTCAACTCAACATCAACATGACTTAATAGTTTGGTTAGTTAGTTCCTAAAAAAACTAAGTCTATGAACTTCAATCCATAGACAAACTATTGTATTGTCTCTGCTTCAATCTTCAACCGTTTTCATTTCCTATTACAGTTTGTTGGCCTTGTGAGATCATTTTATAGTAAAATTATCCAACCAAAGTTAAATGGTCATTATTGGTCAATAATGAGCATTTCATCTGTGAATGTTCGTTTATTATTTTTTGCGAAAACTCGTGATCTATCCGGTGTTGGTGAAACAACTGTAAATGTACCTTCTCAAGTAAAAGTATCTGAATTGTTAAATACGATTAGTAACCAATATAATTTGGATATAATAAAAAATCACGTAATTTTGGCAATTAACGAAGAGTACTGTGATAATTTGGAGGAAGTTGTATCATTAAACGCTGGTGACGAAATTGCTGTAATTCCACCAATCAGTGGAGGATAACTCAATCACATTCAACTATATAATATTATTACTTCTTCTATAAAATATGGACACGTCTATGAACTATTTGAAGCTAACACCAGACAAATTAATTGTTGGCACTATTAGTGACCTGGTTACGGATGATACGTGCGGAGCTATTTCCCTGTTCGTTGGTACAACACGCGATAATTTCCAAGATAAAAAGGTAAGTGGTGGCAGTGGTGCGTATCAAACATGCTCCTCATAATGTTTGAATAATATTCAGCATAGACAAATCATAAGTATGGTTTGTCTATGAAATATAGTACATGTGTTTAATCGAATGAAGCAAGAAGCATGATATCTTATCTTTGCAATGACAAAGCAAAGCTTCCTAAAAATCACAACAGTATTTAAACCACAGCTATATTAATGTAGTTGGTTTCCAGAGCTCTCATGAATTGGAATAGAGTATGTGTAAACTTGTAAGCTTACTGTCAGTGGTTTTTGTTGGCTCAGCGCCGTTCGAAAGTGTCCTCATTTTGTAACTACATGGCCTAACAAATGCAACTCCGTCTGCAACTATATGTTATCCTTTATGATTATAAAAACATTCATAGATTTGTTTACAACTTGGCTTTGTTATTTGCAGGTTCTTACCCTCGAGTATGAGGCCTACGAACCAATGGCATTGAAAATGATGGCAAAGATCTGCGACGATGTCCGCGACAAATGGGATGATGTGCATAAAATTGCCATTTATCATCGCCTGGGCATAGTTCCGGTCAAAGAAGCTAGTGTTGTCATAGCAATTTCATCACCACATCGCCAAGCCAGTTTGGAGGCGGTTCAATATGCAATCGAAGAGCTGAAAAAATCCGTCCCCATTTGGAAGAAGGAGAAATACTCTACGGACGAATCGACCTGGAAGGAGAACAAAGAATGTCAGTGGCAAACTAATTTTCGCCAAGAGAGTTGATTTTTGTAGTTAAATTTATACATACCTAGCTTTTTTATATTTGAAATAAAGAGCTTTATTCTTGTTACTACGCACAGCGTTTCAGTTAATTATCCTCTTACAGGTTCTGATGGGAAGCTGAAACGCTGCAAGTTGGATTTCAACGCCTGTCACATTGAAAAGCAGTCAATTTCGCAAAATCTTATTCAAATCGCTGCCGATGAAATGGAGATCATGCGACGAATTCAATGCTTTGTGGAAAAGAAACGTGAAGAGATAGACTTGAACAATATTATGGACTTCACATCGACAAAGCGCACAAAGGACGAACTGAAAAATGAAGAAACTGATGAAAATTCGTGTGCCAGAACGAACAGCCGAGTTATTAAGCAAACAGATTCCATGGGCCATTTGAGGGGTATAAATGAAAATAATATTTGCTTCTGAATATAATCACTGAACTGAAACTTTTCACAGTTCGTCGAGTAAAAAATCGCATTGGTCCCCAAATTAAACCCGACTACCTACAAACACTCGACAAACTTATGAAGAATGAGCCGGGCAGTGAGGCCGGCATTAAGGAGGAGGCAATTGATCAAGATGATTCGGGTTCAAATGATTTGCCTTTGGGTTTGAGAGAACGATTACAGAACGTTGAGAGTCATTTGAATATGAGAGTTATAAATCCAAAGCACGTGTACGAGAGGATCAAAGCGATCGAGAATAAGATCTTGTATTTGGAATCGATTTCACCCGAATACAAGCACTTTTTGGTACTGATCCTTAAGGCTTATAAATGCGACCTTTTTATTTTGATAACTGTATTTACAGATGGATAAACCGGTTCATATACAGGAAGCGCCTCGGCAATTTAAGAAGAAGGTGTATTCGGTGCAAGAAATCGATGCGCTAATTGATGAAGTGAAAGCAGACGTTGAGAGGGAAGAGCAAAAGGAGCAGTCAAGTTAGTTTTAAAGGAAGTTTATGCGAAAATAAAGCCTTTTTAGTCACCTGGTTATTAGGTGTCTTGAAAATGTGTTTTTTTGAAAGGAACGAAGCACAAAAGTCAACGCGCGGTTGCAGGTATAGTATTCAGTTATACGGCAGGTGCTAATCAAGAAAAATTTAATGTCAACATTTGCCATGCACTAAACGATGGAGCAACGAGCATCGGATGGGTCAGCCGAAATTTATTCAACAAGAGGAAATATAATAATTTATTAGAATAATAACGACCAAATTACGGACTTGTACTCAAGCACTCGTCGAGGTGCTCATTGATTTTATCGACATCCACCTCCTGACAGCATGCAGGACAAGGTCTTGTCTGGGTGTACAAGCCCTTCATACGTCTCTCTCTGTCGCTAAGATTCAAATCGCCATCACTTGGGCTGTTTGTCTCGTCAGGCTCTTCCGAAATGTTTTTTAAATCATCTTCGGTATAACCGGCGCTAAGCAGAATCTCTTTAGTCCGAGAGCGTGGATGGACAGTTTTCCTAGTTGAGTTATTCTTTGACTTAAAATTTGTCGTTGGTTTTGGTAGAGCAGCTTTTGGTTGAATTTTCACAGTAATTCCCACGCATCCGTCCAGATGATCGGAGAAATTTTCACGTTTCATTTTCTCCTGACAAATGGGACAGGTGATAATGTCGTTCAGTGGATTAGCAGAGTATCGCGAGCAGGATGGCGCAACAGCATTTTCATTTTTGAACTCTTTTAGGAGGGTATCTTCGCCAAAAAGATCGTCTACGAGCGAAGTGTCGGCTAGTTCGATGGATGTGTTGATCATATCATCATTGTACTCGTCGTCGATGAGAACGATATCATCGTCGACTCCATTCGATAGATCACTTGATTCATTGAGAATTTCCCGTTTGATTTCTTTATGGCGTGCGTCTGCATCTGCAAACACCATGGCTTTGAGAGTAGTACTTGTATTGCGACTGATTTCGGAAGCATCATCCTCATCATCGGAGGAAGATATAGCTATGATATCATTCTCGACCTCATGAACCATGATATCTTCATCTATGGCGATCCAATCGTTATTCTTTTCAGACTCGTCGGCAATATAATTTACTTCGTCGTCTTCCTGAGTTGACAATCTGCGACGCTTTGCATTGCCAGCAGGGTTATCGTCGCTTGTTTTGGACTGCGGTGGTTGCTTAGGATTGCTTTCAGCATTTCCTCCGAACCTCTTTAACCACAAGTTGCGTAGATGATCTTTGTCGACTGGTGTTTCGACAGAGCCACTGGCAGTGGTGTTGGCCAATGAGTAACCCTTTCCAGTCATCGAAAAGTCACGGGTAATAGGGTTTTGGCGAGGTGACTGACCGTCTCCTGAAAATAGAAATATACGTAAACAATAACATTGATGGTGGCAGAGTTACTGTCACTGTACCCAAGTCCTTTAAGCCGACAACGTTTGCTAGGTTTCCTGACGTACGCTTCGTTTCTGCAATTTTTGGTCGAGGAGTGTCTGTAGAAGTGGATATGCTGGTTCGCTCAGTTTTGGGATTCAAAAGCAAAGTGCCGCCACCATTAGTTTTACCAGGACCTAGAGATATAAACATATGCAAAATAGATCCATGTTACTCTAATTGAAAACTTACCATCCGAGCGGAGTGTACTAGACGATGGGAAAAATTTTCTTAAATCAGCCCCATTCGATTTTTTCACAGCATTTGCTTCTATGGCTTTAGATTTCGACTTGGCCATTTTTAAAGGCTTTTCTGGTTCCTTGATCTTCATGAAAGTCCCACCACACGAATGATGATGCTGGCTCCACCAAATATCATTCGGACCGGGTGCGCGATTAGAGGTACGCTTTACGTATCCGTAGAACGGCGAACGATGTTGACAAACGCCATTGCATCGCCACCAATGTGTTTTGTAGACGTTTACCTCATCATGGAATGTATGGTACACCTAGAAGCATTTTTGGTTGCAATTGTAAACAGATGGCAAGTAATAACTCACTGTGATATTTGTTCCCGCGACTTTGTTGATTCCTTGCATGATCTTCTTGAAATTCGGTCCATGGCCTCCGTTGCCTTCACGAATACCCAGTACAAAGCAGTACGCATGGATCATTTCGTGCTGAAATGTTTTACCAACAAACATTGAGAAAGGCTCGTCAATGCTTTATATGAGGTACTTACCAACATTGTCTCCACGAGATCCTTTCTAGATCTTAGTTTTAACAGTGGTTCGCTCAGTCGTATTGTAATAGCCATTCCCAAGCCATTCCTCCGAGAGTAGCAAATTCCCGCACAGCTGTACATACGTTTGCTCCACTCAAGTGTAACACATCGAAGTCTTTTCTGAAAGAATTTGTCATCGAATGCCTGAAACATTGCCTGAGTGTTTGGTGTGGGGTCCAATATCTCCCATTGCGGATGGACGAGATTATCGGTGCGGTTCAGGTGGTCGTCATCTAGATTTGAGCGGTACTTACCATTGGCACTTGATTTCACGACTTTTCGCTTTTTCTGTGGTGTTTTGTCTGGGATTAGTTCAATATCCTAAAGAGAAACATACAATTATTACTACAAGAAAACCAACTGCCTGATATAGTTTACGTCATCTGAAGCGCCATCGTTCCATTTGTTTTGCATTTCCAGTGCCAGCAGATAATCGCGATCGTGAGACATTTTTTAAAAGGGTTGGCTTTCATTTAAAATACAGCACACATAAATTTGTCCTCGTTTTAATTCCGCCAAACAATAAGCAAAAGTTTGTTTTTAGTTTGAAGGGTTTGTTTGATTTTTGTCAACGTATAGTTTGGAGTTGACAGTAGTAGCTTTGTTAGATTTATACCGCCCTATTTGCAACTCCGATGCAGCGTTACCGATGGGCGAGATTAGTCGCCATTTGTTAATTATTTACACCTCAGGCCCTCAGGGCCCCGGCGACGACTTTTCAAAAATGGTTTGTTTCGCCACTTATTACAACATTGGCAACTTTCGGGCCACTATTCTCATAAAAACTACTCAATATAAATGATTGTTTATCCCTCGTCCTCTTGGTATAGAAAAGATTAGGTGAAAACAAAAGATTAATTCATGTAGCTTCTCGGACGAACAACATCTTCAATCTGTTGCCAATTAAATCGTACAGAGAAAGTTAACATTGAGAGTTACTACGTTACACAATGCAATGTTAGTCATGCAATTGAAAAATTTGATGAAAAAGTAAACACACCAAAAGCAGTCCAACACAAATACACTTGTGTAGAAAATAGTGCAGAATTTAACAGCCAGATAGCATATCTGTTCTGTTGGTATAGTTTTAAGTATAACACTTTAAAGTTAGGATGGGAGTGGGAGGAATGACAGTGACATTTGCGAATCGAACATGAATGAAACACTGTTCTGAAAAAGAAGCATTGAAATCCAAATCGGCTCAGTTTGATTTTGTGCGACCGGCGAAAGAGTGGCAAAATTTGTCTTTCATCCTCGTGAATTAAATTCTTTAAGTGCAGTGTTGTTTTTTTCAAATAAAATTAAAAAAAGAAGAGAAAACTTATCTTGTACATTCCCTGTAATCAAATTGAAAATTCGCTACCAGTGTTATCTCATTGTATCTATTACCAAATCGACGTGTGTGTATGGATATAAAATATAGGACCCGCTGAATTACCAAGTAAGTACAATATTAAAAAAAGATAATCCAAATCTAAAAAATATAAACTTCATTGATTTGGCGATAGCGATCATTTACCATTTCTGTCCATGCCAACGAGTCACCTCACCACACGATATCATACAAATGGGACATGGCTCACTGCTATGTGACTGCAGTTTGGGTTGAAAAATCAATAAAATTCTGTTATTCTATGACTCTCTTGGAAAAGGGAAAACAAATTGGGGGTTGCAGCGCAGACATGGGGTTGTACTGAAGTACATACACTTTGGGCCATTGTGAGTCTTCTTATAGCAAATAATCGGCAATTTCTCGATAAGAATCAAAGCAAGGTCTTGGGTAGAATATACTTACTCAAGCTATATTCATGCACATCTGGGCACTCAAATTTAATGTCTCCTCTATCGTGCATGTTTTGTTCAATTTAAAAATGTATTTCTTTTCTAACACGAATTTCCCTTTCATTCTGGCTAACATTGTTGCTTGTGTAGGATCTGCAAGAGCTGTTATGGGCGCAACCTATAATGAAGTGTGAGATAGTGTGCTGTGGCATAAATTATGTGTGTCCTTGACTCTGCTGCAGTGCTACTTGAACACGGAGTGCATGGTGAGATGTGGAAAACACATGTCTTGTTCGAGGATGTGGGGTTAGGTTAGGCATAGGCATTGCAATAAAATAATTACCACCTGCATCGATATCGCACCGCGAAATCAGTCTCTAACCGTGTAATTCATTAAAAGCACGCAAGTTTTCCTTTCCACCTTGCGTGGTAATTGTGAAAATTCATAATTTATAAATAACCTGCCACGACTAGAGAGGGTCTTCCACTGAGGGATTTTCTAAAGAGCCTTAGTCATCCTGCGCTGAGTGTGCATGCTTATTTTTTTCCACGATTTTTGTCTTTTTGCCAAACAGCTAAATCCAAGTCTGGGATTGCGTTCCATAAGATCTTGTGAGTTGTACCTTGCACTGCATAATCGCGTCAGTATAAATGATTTGTATCTATATAACGCATGGATGATAGGAACTTAAGAGGCACGCCAAATGATTGAGCGTGTCGAAACTTAAACTGTTACCCAGAACGCGCCCATTTAATTAGATCAAACTACTCATTCGAGCGCTCACTATCTGACGTCTTCAGAGGAAGCTATTTTTGTCGTTAATTGGAAAATGTGGGGTTCCTTGAACTCATCACTCATATTCGAATTACAAATCTATGCCACTGCCACCTACAAAGTTCAATATGCCCAATATGGGTATTTTCGGTATCATGTTTATTTTAATGTTCGTTTTTGGTGGTGCATGCATGCAAAGAATATACGTACAAACAAAAGTTAAGTTAATTTCGATGACTTGCTGAATTGTTTGACTGTAATGTTCACATCCTGTGCGGATGGTGGGGATACGGTACCTCGTCGTATGTTTGAATCCAGTTTGAATATAAATATATTACCTCATCTGATCTATATTTCAGAAGATAGATGGACGTAATATTGCTGTTATATAACTTTTGGTAGTGTCGATTTTTATGTCGATTGATTTGTAGGGTTGACAGATAAATTAAATATCTCAAACTTAAAATTCTCTCTCAAAGTAGAGCAGGTTAGATAATAGTCTCATACAAAGTGTTTTTTTCATGGTGGAATGAGGTAATATTTATAGTGGGCGAGTTCACAAAATGTCTTACAGTCCATATTCACTGATGACACTTTATTCGGAATGGATACCTGTATAAATCTGAATTGGTTTCATTGTTTTATATTTCAACTATAAGTGCTTGGGCTATAAGTTATTGTTAAAATGAACTTACACATCAATAAACGAAACCGTACATACGTGTTGCCGTTTATAAAATCTATTCCACACCTGATTTCATTGTAAATGTGCTCCTCAATATCTGGTACATTAGTCGATGTAAGCCCAAAGTCCAAACGTACACTGCCTGTAACAAAATTGTGACTTTATTATGTATGTCATCCAATATCAATATTATTATGAAATCAGTCCTGTCGCGAATACATTTTTTAATAGAACGTCTCTCATTCATCAATCACATTGCTAACAAAGAGAAAATATCCCTTGGAATTTATTCATGATAATCAGAATACGTCTACATATGTTTAATTAACAGTTACCCTAAGGTAGTAGAAATAACTGCCAGTTCACCCGAAGATCTATATATATACAGATCTAGGATAGTACCTTCGGTGTGAAACTCGATTTCTCGGCAAAACGGGGGTTATTGCGGGTCCAGTTAGTTTTCAATTCATCCGCTTTCAGACGGAAATCAGACACGAGAAGATCTCAACAAGCACCATCGAAAAGTCCGACGTACGACGTAAATCTAATCCAATAACCATACAAATATGGAAAGAGGTATGGGTTTGAGTATGGATTGTTCTTTGCGTATGCAGCAGTTTTCCAGATCAATTATAAGCGTTTCTAACACCTTTACTTATACTTATTTACATAGGTGACGCTACTGTCCTTTGTGTACACGAAACTGAAATAATTGTTCTCTCTATAGCTAGAGCGGTCTTTTTCTAATTGCCTTGGAACATAGGACCACAACATACTTTAATTGAGCAGCTATTCAAGTTGGTTGTGTTCCTATTTTTCAACTTATACAACAGAATCGCATTTGTCTGACCAGATTAATTTCGATGTTAAATTTCCACGCTCCACTGTCTCTAAATTAAACCAACGCAAATCACTCGATGAATTTTCCGATCAACCCGAGCAAATCATGCTTATCGTTCTCTATTTAGCAATCTGATATACATTGCTGACAAGGGAAAGATTTCCATTCGAATTTATTCACGATACACCTCATCCATCATCGGTTATGCTCATGCTTCTGCGCATTATATCAGGACAGGGTAGATGAGGGTCTTACGTAGCGCCTTCTTAGGGTTTTTTTTTTGACAAGGCCTTACTTCTAATTGTATTCGTAGGTCGAAATTGTAATTTTTAAAGTTTATAGCGGAGGCAAGGTACACAATGCGCGATACTATCTAATAACAATATTTAGTGTGCAGGCTTGATTCTACGAACTCACAATTGCGAAATTGTCCAAGATTAATAGGAAAGCCCAATGTTTCAGGGCACTCATTCCGTAATTTGTATAATAGACGATTATCGTCGAAACGATATACCTCCAAAAGTAGCAACGAAGTGCCAAAATTACGAGTTTGAGACCTTAATCCAATTCATTTTCCACAAATGTAATGGAAGGTGACGATAGTGAAACAAATTCGGGCAGAATATAACTTCTTTTGGTCATCAAAGTTTTAAAAACGATATCGTCCCGACGATTATTGTTATACGGAATCTGCCCCCAGGTCTTTTCGATTCGTCGATTTTGTGTATACTTTCCTGTTGAAAATATAATCCTTTTTTTTTTGTCCTCTTCCACAATTATATATATTTTCCGCTTCTGTTCCAATATTTACAAACGCGCAAGTGAGTCAGCTCGTTGAGTTCTGCTAATGTTGTAAATGTCATCCGCATAAGGAAGTAACTGTGCCTCTGGTGATGGTCTCATGTGTGTCTAAATTCTTTGTCAACATCAAAGATCTCGGTGAGATTGATTCCCAGTAGAAATGCGCAGTGACGGTTTACGCAGACCTTGCCAGGGAAACCAAGACTAGGTAGGTATGACTTAATAGCTATAAAAATATAATCCTGTCGTATGGAGCTTTAAAATCACGAACAATATGTCAAACATCGATATGGACTTATTAGCTTTTTTGTCCTGCGTTTATTCTGTCGGCTCTGCACTAACGGGCCAAAAGACTTCAAAGAAATGGGCCAATCAGTTGTTGGCAACTGGTTTCATTAGTGCATTTCACAGTACGCCAGACACGGTGCAGTTTAAAGAGGGTATATCCGTTCTTGTAGTTCGGTGACACGAAGCTCAGATTCCGCTAAACTTTCATACACATTCCGGTAGATTCTTTTCCCGAGTAAAACTAACAATGGTGTCGAAGTAGAACATGATGACAAAAATTGATTAATATCATTTTTGTTAGTTTTACAAAAATACCTTCATAAAAATAAACAACCACAACTTGAAGTATGTTAAGTGGATTTTTCTCAAAAAGATGCACAAGGAATGTATCCTCCAAGGGCTTGTGTTGTGACTTGTAAAACAAAGTTAAACTCGGCTACACACTCGAATTGATATAAGCAAAGCATGCAAAGATGTACAAAGTTTAACGATTTAATTTTCGGTTGCTAAAAGGCAACAGGATAACCCAAGCCACTGCACACACGGAGGTAAATTTTAACACATTATTTTCGCAAATATCTCATCCCGTGCCTATTCACAGCACAGCAGAAAAAATACACAAGACATCAATCTCCGTCAAAAAGTTTGCCCAACTTGAGTAGATTAGAACATGCGAGGACGCGGCGAGACTTCCAAATACATTTTTAACATTTGGAACAGGGCTGTCGCGTTGGAGATTATAGTTATAGTCAACCGAAATGACAACTCAATTGAATGCTTACCATTTGTCACCCGTGCGAATTAGAATTTTAGGTTAAGTAGCCTCTGCAATTGAACTAAAACAAATACACTTGTCCTTTGTAATCGAATTGCTAAAATGTTTTCATTTCAGTGAGCTGGAAATGGAATACACCCCTGCGACTGTAGTATTTATATGCTTATCTTGCAAGTCCCCGGGGTCACATTGTTGAGAAAGAAATATATCGGTAAGAGGTAGGAAAATCGATACGGAATGCCGCTCGACGATTGTCATTCGAGGCAGAGGATGGTTGTTACAAAATAATAAATAAGGGATGTCGTTTCTTTTTATCGGTCCATTTGGGTGATTCGTGAATCGTGAGGTTTAATACTAGCGAAAAGGTGACATCATAAAGACGCAGTGTCCTGGTTCAACTCGTTTTCGAAACAAGCACCGGTTTTCCTTGAGCTCTCTTTAGGGTGGAGGAAGTAATTTTAGATACGTACACTCGCATATTATGGCAAACTGAGTCATCACTTTTTTGCTTTCAAACTATGTACACGCATCGTGTGACGGTTGATCTATGCATGACATAATATTTGAATGTCCTGTGGTGTACTGCTCTTTCACTAATGATATCATGTGTAGAGCATGAATAATGGCAAGATGCGTATAAAAAAAACAAATTAAGACTTATTAGCAGCTGGGGAATATCAAGCTGCAGTAATTTTGAGGCTGCTCACTCTTTTACGACAAGGCGCCTTAAATGCTGTCAAAGCCTAGCTATCAATTTTTAAGTTCTGAGCTTGTGCAACTCTTACCTTTCTTCATGATCACAAACTATTTATTCAGTCAACTACGGATATAAGAATAAATCGCTAATAAGAAACGCATGTGGAAAAAGCATTTACAAATTTACAAAAGCCTAGACTGAGACGCCATGCCGTTCAGGTAGTTTTAAGGCATAAGTCCAAATCCAAACGGCTAAGTGAGAAGCTCTAACTTTTTCGTAAGTGTCTCTCTCTGTGAGAGAATTTATCCCCACCACTGCCATTTTGATAGTCTTTTCCATTACGAAAGTAAAGGAACAGACCTATTATTTGTGTTTTTCCGGGGAACAAACCTGGGACCCCTCGCTTAGTAGTCCAGCACACCAACCACTAAGCCACTGCGCCTACTGTGCTTGGAACTATTTATGTAATGGTCATTCTTCTAACCAGCGTATTCTTTTCAGTGAGCGCTCAATGGCGCTTAGTGTTTTGCTGCCTCATTTGTTAAACCGCAATATTTTTTTGTTAATTAAAGTTCGCAACGATGGCTTGGAACGGGGCCTAGATGTCTATTTGAAATTCGATTTAGGCAGGATTTTCTTAAAAAAACTTTACCAAGCAAACGCCGTAAGACTTATACCAAAACCCATTGATCAACTTGAAAGAGTGCCCAATGTGCTCCAAATTTTAATTTAAACAGCGCACAACGCGACATTCTCCTTTTTCACGCAGCAACTAATCCGTCATGAAGGAGTTTCTCGGATCAATGGAATATGGCGTTTGTCAAGAGCTTTGCAGGCCTGATGGACACAATGGATCAAACCGACGGCAGTCAACGACTTCTTCAGCACCTCTTGGAGGGCCGTGTTGATATCCATGGCAGCGCCAATAACTGGAGCAGCTGATGGAAAATCTACATCAACGTCGGCCATTTTTAGTTATTTACGTCGTCTTATAACTTTTGACAACCGCAAACGACCCATGGTTTGGCATATCTACCTGGGATCAAAACCATTTGCCAATATTTATAAACATTCATTTATATTCCAATTGGGAACAAGACTTAGATGATGCGCTCTATTTTTATTCGGATTATATTCATTTCGGAAGTCACCAATTTTAAAACACTAATTAAAGATCATATACCAAATTAGTATAGTTTCGGATGTTAATTTTACTTCTACAAGCTTACAACAATGTTTATTGTTTTGGGTTATCTAAAGCTAAATTAGAAGTATTTTTCGGTATTCTTAAACTAAACAGTGTTTCAACGTAATTTTCAAGCTTAAACGTAGTTTGAGGCATTAACGCCAGAATTTCATCCTTGGAAACATATTTTCCTTTCAGCCTCTTAATGTTTTGATAATGGTGACATTGGGATACTTACAGATTTCAGAGTTTTCGTACCCAATAGAATATAAAATGAGATTTTTTTTTCTGAATTGGGGTGTTGTGTCACCTGTTTTTAATCATTTAAGTTGTAAACCATTGCTGCGGTCAAATGTAGATATTTCTCTATTTTTCACAGACTCGTCGCTTATAAATGTAAAAAATAACAAACTCCATAGTTTGACCAATATCAAACGTTTTGGTGTTAGTGCAAGTACCTAGGTAGGCCGGTGCAAATCTAGCTAAGAAATCCAGATTCGCAAAAGTGCTCTGACTGAAAGAGATTTCTTTTTCCTTTTTGTGGCCAAGGGCACATAAAAATTGACAACAACTGATAATCAAGCTTAATAGATTATTTTTTTACTTGGATCACGTTGTTCTTACTAATGCCCTCCGTCAAATGCAATTAAAAAAGAGAGAC
Source organism: Cheilosia variabilis (assembly GCA_951230905.1). Taxonomy (NCBI): domain Eukaryota; kingdom Metazoa; phylum Arthropoda; class Insecta; order Diptera; family Syrphidae; genus Cheilosia; species Cheilosia variabilis. The sequence goes on from OX579676.1 coordinate 48,905,701, forward strand.
ATATACTGTCAGAAACGCAAATATCCCCATTTTATATTCAATGGTGTTACTATCCTTTATTACTTTACTAAGGCTGAGTTGGTATACCCTATCCTTTGTTAGCTGTCAGGATTAAAGTCAGGAGAACGAAAATGTTGGGAGACCAGTGTTCTCTGCAGCCTTCCGCTTGTTGAACTGTCTTAAACAGTCTTGCATTGTGTTATGGAGGTAAAAACATACACCAAACAATTGCAATTTTTTGTTGTTCACAAAAAGTGCCCTGAATATTTTACAAGGAGAGCGGCAATCAAAGTAGCATATACTGCAAATAAGATTTTGTTTGCTTATTCTATTTTTTTTTTTATGTAACGGACTTAAACCGTTCCATCACACGAAGACCAATGTCACAAAAGCTATTTCCGCGCTATTAAAAAGGAGTCGGTTGATTTTCTGGTGTACGCGTGGCGTGAGCTCAAATGAGGATGCCAAAAGTAATTTAAGTACACAACGAAACCGTTATCACAACGATAAGCGAACGCGAAACTACCAAATGGATTCTACTGTTATTTTGGATGTGTTTGATTTTTCGCAGTGCGAAGCGAAATAGCGCCACAGGCTATATTCTGTTCATAATAATACTTACGTTGGTGAACTCTTAGTTGGTTCAGTTTCCATTCCACTCTCTATGCTTATGTTGCTGGTATAGCAGTAAACATTTTAAGTTGCAGCATTGTATATAAATATTTATATACAATGGTTCCAGTGATGTCTAATCTACAGAAGTCGAGGACGACCCCCATTTTTTGTCTACCTCAAAACTTTTCATTCGAATAAATTTGTATTTCTCTTGTTACACAAAAACTTAGTTGTAAGTGTAAGCCAATCGAGCGCATCTCGATTCACTAAAGATATCAAATTACATTCGTTACAGTTTGAATAAGCGATTTCCTGCAATTAAATGCGATTATTTACGCGATTACGAGCAAAGAACAAAAATGCCACGGTACATTGAATTTTCATACTAAACGAATTCCAATTAAAATGATTTATGTCATCATAAAGCTATTAAGGACCTTTTATTTTATATTGAAAGGTGTTGAGTAAATTTGTAAATGTTTCAGTAGCAGCATCGAAAGGGGTAGATGATATAGTGGGATTTGTACTCATTATTCTTTGAAAAAAGGGGTTTGAGATAGAAGGTCATTTCATTAGAGAAAAACACCGTATGTAGAATGACGTAATGAGTGATGACAAACCGAGTAGATATATTAATGGTTTTTGCTACGCACGTTTATTATATATGAAATGACGTGTATAAAAAATAGCCTGCATGTTTATAGCATTTTATTAGTTAGATTCGTGTTTATAAGATAATAAAATATGGGAAAATATTTATCATTTTCTCAGTTGCTGACATGACACTTGAGTTGAAAAAAAAACATTCCTGTTCGCAATAAAGCCTTTTTAATTTGATAACGAACTTTAACACTTCTAGTGTAAACTCTTCGAAATCCTCTGTCAAGTTTATGTCGGATTACTGTGGAAGATACAGTCATCCAAAGTCGTGAAATTCACGATGCCTGCTTTGGATAGTTTTAAGCCAGGTTGCTTAAAATATATTTCTGTGCGCAAATCTATCTATTTTACCATCTATAAAATGTATATATTGCTTCCTCCAGCCTGTGTATCAGTTGTATGAGTGTTTTTATCAAGAATTTTAGCTATCCAACAATTTTTGATCATTTTAAATGCTCCGTTCTCGGATTTTTATAAGTTCGTCAAAACTACGAATTTGAACTGATTGCGAGCTTACTTTGCTTAGCAAAACTTCTGTAAATAAAGCAGAAGTACCTATCTACAAATCCTTCCCACGAACGGGTGTGGTTACACACACAAAACAAAGCTTAATTGGAATGACAGACTGTAAGGACAAAAACACAAACAAATGTCTACGTATACAGTATCCACCCTCTAGAATCCGTCGTGTAAGAGGTAGCAATATACTCGACAGATATTTGTTTTATCAACGATTGATTTCCCTCACGAAATTTCTATAAATTGCATATGGTCATTAAATGCATTATCCTCTCCTGGCATTCATTCTCATAGCCCATATTACACTAGTCTCTATTCGTTATATCTGTCTAGATCTGGATATTCTTGTGTTAGGTCATAAGTCCATCATAAGAGATAAATGTTTATTACACTGTATGACCACAGCGAGAATTCAAATAAATGATCAATATATATGCCATGCAGTCTTGTCTTACCTTCACGGATGGTCACTCATAAGCAGCGCACAACTGGATGCTATGAATAAAGTAGGCTTAGTAGGTTGAATTTATTGCGCAAATGTCGATCTATTTATTTGGTTTTCCCTTGTTGGTTATGGTATGAGGTAGTGGTATGAAGTAAGAGCTCACAAGTTATGTGACCCTGCACTTACCAAAAATGTTTGTAATGAAGCTGTCAAAAATGCCTTTCATGTCACCAAAAAGCAAAAACCAAGCTAATTTCTAACGATCATAAATCTAGTTTAGTAAGTCTGACAGCTGTCTGATTTGATGTTTCTGATTGATGTTTTTATTGACTTATGTCGTTTTCTATTGGGACCACCAGATATTTTTTTCAGATCTCAAATTTTACGCGGCTCATGGAACATTCAACGATATTGAACTGCTCTTGTAAATGGATTAGTGCGTTATTTGATAGCAATAGTCAATATTAGCTGTTTAAATTGCATTCGTTTTTGGAAAAGTCACAAATATGGATATCGACTGAAAAATGTTTCCCCTGTTGTAGATACAAATGGAAAAGTTTTGGTGATTCGTAGTCTTCAGATGACGAGGAAGACGAAGAAAATAATAACTCCTCTAAAATTATATCCATAGCTATTTATGTATTTCTTTATTTTGGTTTTCACGAAACCGCGCATTTGTGTTGAAACAAACCTCTTAAAATTACGTAAAACAGCTGCGCAAAATATATTGGTTTTAGTTTCAGTATGTGTAAATCTGAAAAAATATCTAGATCTGCAAAAAGTGATCCGAATCAAAAAAAAAGTTGGATTTTTTGCTAAATGAAAAGTGATTTAGATCAAAAAAATTATTGATTTTTAGTCCCAATGGAAGACCACATTAAATCGATCATATGAACAGCTGTTTCAGTTGACGTTTATGGAGGGGACGAATCACGTCAAGAAATTCGAGACTGAGCACTAAATTGACAGTTCGAATATTTGGCTGACGTAGGAAAAGTTACGTTCCCGCCCAATCTAGTTTTTGCGGTCAGGTAACATCTAGTCCATTGGGCCAATTCCGCAAGAATGAGTTTTTCGCCCGTGTACATGCCTAAGAAAACTCACACTCACTGCCAAGTAGTTTCACACATTATTGCAGCTCACGCGATTCCGCAACGTGCTGTGAGTTTGAATGTGCTGAGTGAATAATTTGCTGTCAGCCGACTGGGCTGAATTTTAGTTTAAATAAGTACTGTTTGTTGGAACTTTGAAAGTAAGGAGACAATTTTAAATGGCGGGAGGTGTAATAAAAAAAACGGATGAACTGTCAGGTTAGTATATGCAAGTGCACGCGTGAGGCTAATTTATGTCCTTTTCCATTGGTTTTACTCGGGGATCCACTCATTCTGAAATCCAATGGAACAACAAAACTGCTTCTGAAAGAATCCACAAAAGTATTGGTGAAATGCCAAAAAATAATCTACGGCTGCTGGATTCAAATCGAGAAGCGAAATTCTCTTCTCAGAATCACCAGAAGAGTATATTTTGTGCCAATGGAACGGTTTCAGCAGTGCTTTTTTCGATTCCGGACTCTCCCGGACGCTTCTTTTTGCCCAATGGAAAACGACATTACTTTAACTTGGCACACACACTTTCCCACATAGCAACACTGAAAACAGCTCGTACTATACCTATTCTGCATTCTGCGCTGCGTCCAGAGTTTCTGCACATGTGTTTCGGGCATAAGCATAACTAGATTTTTGAATATGCCCAATGTGTTTCAACAACCTGCCTTTTATTTTTAGATTGGCTAGTCTGTACTACAGTAGAGCGACCCATAAAGGTGTTTTCTATTGAACATCTATCTCAGCAAAGCAAACAATAATAGTAGAAACTTCAGCACGCAATTACAACAGCTAAATTCTAGTGAACACTTTCGAAATGCTGATCCCAAGTGAAACTGACTTGATGATTTTTGAGATGTGCTCGAATATGGTAGGCAACTGCTTTCAGGACCATTCACTTTCAGCGAGCATTTAGTAGATCGGTGAATAAAAGTCAAGAGCGAAACACACCAAAATATACCGGTTGTCCACTTTTTTACAAATGCTACACAAATGTTACTGGAAGTAAGGCATAAGTCATAGCCACACGTAAAATGCAACCGAAAAAGATGGGACATTGTGAAAATGAGTTTTTTTTACGTTTAGGCGGCCGGCCATACCAAAAAATCAGTCAGCAAAAAATGTTCCATATTTTATATTAAATCTATATTATGTTCCTATACAAGTTTTTTAGCTGTCACTTGGTTTTTTCTTCTTATTTGACACTGACGTTGTCGCGAAATATCCTATTAACTGAGAATTTGATCGGAAAAAGTTTTTCATACGGAAAAATTGAAGATCATTTGCCATTTTTTTTTTTTTTTGGATAAACTAACTTCATAACTCAAAGCTACATTTTAAGACCAAGGTGAGGTTTCAGTGTTCAAGAAAGGAAAAGAACATTTTTACGGTTTCGTTTTACGTATGGCTATAAGTGGGGCCTAAAAATAGGCACGACACGAACTTCCACTCTTCTTTAACGTCATATAATTCGGTGTTGAAGATTTTCTTACGGAATCACTATTGCCGATCATTTGTGTTTTATTTGGATAGCTAAAATTTAATTTTGAAAACCAAGTAAGGCTTAACCGATTTCTTCTGACGTACATTGACGGACACCACATTCCTATGAAAGTAATCCCAAAACTAAGAACATTTTGGCTGAACAGATATTACAAATTTTAAAGATTTGTTAATTTTGTTTTGTTTTTGTTGTACGACCTAGAACAAACATCTTATCTAAGCCATAGTAGAGGACAGCACTCGTTGATCGAGTCAGTATGAAATTGTGCAAGCGTTTGATGTTCGTTAGTTATCGGTTTTGTTTTTATCTCAATTTGGGATTTATCTCATAAATCGTGTCAAATATCCGGGTTTGGTGAATTCCTACATATTTTTTATTATTATTTTGCATCTCTTCAATATAATATCTCCTTCCCTCTTCCTTAAAAGAACTGAAACAGAAAAATCGCCTATTGGCAATACCAATTGGAAATCTCTTCCCACTACATTCCTCATTATTTGGGCTTGGTATCACTTTATTCACATTTTAAAACTGTTATATTCTTATATTTGCCATTTTGACGTTCCTTTTCTAACTTCGTTTTCCGTATATTTTTTCATCGTGCTTGTGCTTGTTCTAGGGCTTCGTGCGGAAAAAAAAGTACAACATTTTTGCACAAATCCATTTTAAGTGTTTAAAAATAAATTTTGATAAAGTATAGCTTGAAATTAGGAATAAAACTATATTTTTGATGCATACGAACTCAATTCATACTGAGGTATGTGGTAAAGCCAATTGGCTCGTCTAATCTTTTTTCCCTGGTAGGTTTTGTTTGACGCGGGGTGCTCCACAAAATGTCGGATATTTTATCGTTTGATAAAATGTGAAAGATTGTACATTATAATTTACTTGTGCAATGAATTTGTTTTAAATGTTTCTCCTAATAATTGTGTGTGCGTTTTCTAAAGTTTTTTGTTTTGTATGTAGTTAACAATATGCGGCAAACATACGTCATCAATATTGTGAGGTTATGTTTTGTTTGTTGTAGCCTTGTAGCACCACAATTTGTAGGGTGGGTTGTACCTACTGGGGTAAACGCTAATGGATAGCGTCTTAATCCAAAGGAACATCAAAAATTGTTATTATGACAGCTCTGGAACATAATTCTAAAGCATACGAAAGTAGAATAACATGAAAAGCTAAGTTAAGATATTTAATGATCAGCGGACGTGCTATATCCGCGAGGAGTTGTTAGTACTATTAATAGGGACATATAATATATTGTTGCAGTGCAATTGTGTAGTGAGTATTAGCACAATTTGCTGCAACCCACGAGGTATATATTATTCTCCCTTGTGAACGAATACCGGTGTATTTTTGAATCAGAAAACGAAGTTTGCTTTTCGCTTTCAAATCAATTTGGACAACGCATATTATGTCCTTTCCATAAACATAATGTTTTCATGTATCATCTCTCAAATAAACGTTTTTCTTTATAAATTCCTCTATGATTCCTAGCTGCACGATTATTGGAAGTCTGGCCCCAGCGGTAAAGGTAGATTTTAAGTGAATAGAAAAAAAAGCAGGGACGATATTGCTCTTGAAATGCTTTCCCCTTTTTAAATAGCAAAATCTACCTATCTACACACATTATGCTGGAGATGACATTTGTTCTAATGACTGCGTTTAGCAAAGTAGACTTACTACACGTAGGTCCTTTGGGTTCCAAAGTGATGCCCTTCAATGCGAATAAGCCGTGACAACCACTTGGCTGTCTATGTATTATAAATATTTGATTATTAACAACACTGAAACTATTCATTCTGTTAGTCATTTGTGGCCCGTACTACTAAAGAGAAAAAGCAAAGCTGTAATGCCTCCTGGCCTAATTGTTTTGCTTGTTTAAATCCAGCAGAGCAGCTATCTTAAAAACCTTCTTGCGAATTTAGAGCGAAATGGATTTTATCCCATCAATGAGAATTAAATAACACTTACTCCCTTTTACGGTTTAGTATTGTTCAACGTTATCAAACATCGCTCGTCGCGCAATAGCCTGTATTTGCGTAGACCATACATAACGTCAGAGCAGTTCTGTACTTATCTAAATTGGTACAAATTTGGCTGATGAAATTCGGAGCAAATTATGTACTTGTTGCTGCGATAACAGATACATTATTTCTACTTTTTTGATTAAAGTGTGTATAGATACATACGCTGTACCCGATAAACATAGCTTACCTCAGACACAGTGCTTAATGATGTGGTCAAAAGATTTCTTGGGAGGAATTCAAATCTGTTTCAAAAGAAGTTGTGAAGTTTACCAGCTCCTTTGAATTTCTTCGACCTGACATATCTTGACCTAAGAAGCTTCCCAACAAGGTATATATAATTTTTTTTGTTTTTTTTAAAAGGCCGGACAGAAATATCGTTTAAAGATAAACGTTTCTTTTATGTATTGCGACAGTTTTAGGCGTCCCAATACTACGTTTGCGTCTTATTAAACACAAGACGATGTTTCAATACAACTAACAAAAATCAGAATCTGTCTTATCATCAGCCCTGAGAATCAATTTTCTCTTGGCTAAGATACTTCTTTGTCATCTTGTTCCTTTTTATTTTCAGCTAGTTTGTAAGACATTAAAATTTTGATTGTAGATATGTATGTTTTTTCTCTTCAAACAAATTTTTACATAATCAAAAAATATTTTCTTTCCATTCATTTCTAGTTGGGAAAAAAAAATTACAAATTTGAATTTTTTACTGCGGAGTAACACTAACGCACTTTGCGCCCCAAATCACATATTGTTCTGTAGGCGACAAAACATAGTATCAGAATTTCTTTAATTTACTTAACCGGGACGAGAAAAGGATCGACCATGGCAGCGGTGAATAAAGCCCCACCGTACCCCAAACAAAAATACAGCGACGCAAAGTTCCGCGAGATTATACCACTCTTGCCGCTCAACGAATACTTGAAAATCGAGTACCTTGCCAAAGGAGTTTGGTTTAAAATGATTTCGAAACGTCTTAACTCTTACAACTGTGAGTGTTGTGGTGTCGATAATGTTGGGCCCACACCAATTACAGATCATGTACGTGGTAAGAAGCATCGTTTTGCTTTGCAAACAGCTGAAAGGCTTTACCATCCGAACTATACAACCCCAAAGAATTCGAATGCTCCAGCTCGCACGCCCATACTTGATGCTTACAATGGTGCTGCAGGTGGTAATCTGCCTGCAAAGCCAATTAAAGGTACAGTAACTTCGAAAGAAGAGGCACAAGCAGCAAAGACAGCTGTCCAGCAGAAAGGGGGAATTCAACCCAAGCCGCAGCCGAAGGCGGCTGTCAATGCAAATAAGAAACCTATTGAACCGACACCTGTAGCACCTAAGTCTAATGTCACTGTAGCCAAAACTACATTGAAGCCTCCAGAGCAAATTCAGCCCAAAGAGAAAACCGTTGCTGAAAAGCCAGTGAACACACCCAAACAAATTGAGAACATCAAGAAAGTCGAAGATTTGAATGAATCGGATGTTGTTGTGCTGATTGACGATGACGATGATGTTCCTGTCAAAAATGATTCTGTTCCAAATGTAGAGGTAACAGGTAACACACCAGTCCCTAGCACACCTGTCGTTAGCACACCAGTCGCTAGCACACCTGTCGTTAGCACACCTGTCGTCAGTACACCTGTCGTCAGCACACCTGAGACTGCTAAACCGCAGAGAGCTCCGAAGCGTAATGCGAGCGCTGTACAAGCTCAAGAGAGCGTCAATAAGCCAAGTAATGCCAAGCCAGTCAGTGTTCAGGCCGATAAGCCTCCTGGAAAAAATGGCGACGAAGGCACTACCACTATTAATACGCCGATTATAAAGGTCGTTAATCCTGCTGCACTTTTGGCCAAATCAGCCGAAAAGAGCTCCGATAATGTACCACGTTACCAACAGAATCGGGTTATTATTCCAACAGTCGATAAAACAAGAAAGAAGCCGTCACCAATTGTGCACAAACAGCCAGTGGTAGACGTAGCACCCACTTTTTCTACCAAGAAGTTCTCCATGTCAAATGAGATCGAAGGCATTATTGGTGTAGAGTACGTGGTAAAGATTCTCAAGGTCTACAACGATCCTGAACCATTCTATGAGTGCTGCCTCTGTGAAGTGGTAATGGACGGGGTAGGGATGCAAACCCATTTGCTTGGCTACAATCATCGGTACAAGTATATAGAGAAGCATTTTCCTACATGCTTCAATCAGTACAAGGACCATATCGGCAACATTCAGGTAATGGGAATAATTTTGGATCGTGTTTCCAGAGCTATCGAGGACCATCACGGTCGTGAGTTGCCCTATGAGTGTTTGAGCGGAGAGTTCCGTTCAAATCGTCATGGAGTCATGACGACTGTCTATTCTTTTAGACATGCATCGGAATATTCTGGCCCTTCGTTCACTAACGTGGTCGATAACAAACAAATCGACGAGATATATAAGAAAAAGCAAATGTATCATCCCCCCAAGCCAGACCCTAAGCGCAAGCCGACATTTGACACACGGAGCGGTGCTCCGGAGACAAAAAGATCAAGGGTGGATCGTCGCGGTAATGGTCCACCTAACACTAACCGCGGTACCAATGGCAGTTCTTCTCGGCGTCCATATCGCGAAGAAATTGAAACCAATGTCATGGACGACGCCGTCCATAAACAAATGGTTGAGGAATTTCTACAAAATACCAGAGGAAGGTCGCGTTCTCCAGCTGGCGGTCGACGAAGGCGTCATCGAAGTCGAACACGATCTCGATCACCACATCGCTCGTCGCGGCGAAGAGCCGCTGCACGCCGATCTCTCTCACCACTTCGTGAGGGAGATGTTTGGCAAGCATATCGTCATCTCGTCGATCGCTCGAAGACGGAATTGGAGCAATTGTACTCCGACTATCGCAAGGACCCGGAGAAGCATCCGTTATACGATGAAGAATGGAGGAAATTCTGGAAGCATCGCAAGGAACAAATGTCACGCGAAGGCTTGGACCACAGGAACTATGATTTCCAACCGGAGTGGGTGCGCTATTTCGCTGTTCGCATCGAAGAGCTATATGATGAAGCGGTGGAGGATATCAAGGTGAGCTCGCGCCGTCGATTGATCTTACCCATGACCAACGATGAGCTGGAGGATAAGAGGTATCACGTAAAAACGCCAATCGAAGAAGAGCCAGTTGAAATCGTAAAACCGATGCTGCAATACCCTCAGGTAATAGTGGATAACAAACCGTCGGTCGTAAGTGTTTTACGATTACTGACCGCTTTAGAAGATTATTTGGGCAGTTTAGGACCGAGAGTTGTCGACCTCCTCTCGAAGGCACTTTTGGTGGAAAAAACCCATCCAAGAGAAATCAATGAGATCGTATTGACGATTGATAACTGTACTGTACTAGAAACTGCCATGGAAAAATTGAAAGGAGTTCTTATTGCTGGCCTTCTAGAAGGGCCAAAAGTACGCGCTTTTAACAATGTGATTATGGAAACTGAGAAAATTCTCAAGTTCGCCTACAAGATCAAGCAACGCAATCCTCAGCCAGTGCCGCAACCTGTGCCAGCTCCGAAAAGTCAACAAGAATTCCAAAAGTCGACGTGGTCACAGGGAGGTGGCTCTTTTATGCCTTCGCCGCAGTCAAATTCGATGGGAGGCAGTGCGGTTACTACTGGAGCAGCTGCAAGTCTGCTCTCTCAAATCGACAAAAAGGAGCTGGCGTCGAAATTAGCAGCTGCACTGACAGCTCAAGGCAAAACCGATTTTAACCCAGAGCAACTGCAGCAATTGATTGCTGTCTACTCTCTGATCGACAAAAAGAAAAGAGACTCGGCTGCTGCATCTGATAAGCAAAAGATGACGCTTTCTGACACTTTGACAGCGCTTCTGGCTCCGCCAGAGAAATCCGGCGATGTGGGAACGGGGGCAATACCATCGTCTGGTCGTGGAAACTACTCAAATAGTAACATCGATCGGATGGGTGAAAGGCCAGGATCTCTTACTAATTCATCAATTAATAGTTTCGTCAGCATGTTAAACCGTGATGGTAATACGACTAGCGGTGGTGGTGCAGATTCGCAGATGTGGCAAAATTTGCAGAACATACAGAGTTCTCTGCGAACGCAGAATACAATGGGTGCATCATCGAACACTGGCGGATATGCCAGTGCTTCGATGGGCCGCATCGGAGGTGGTGGTAGTGGCGAAGGTATGGGAGGAGGTAGTAGCTATATGGGTAACACGGATAATTTACCGTCTGTCGGAAACTTTAATAGGGGCGGATTCGGCGGAGGATCTTCAACTGGAGGTGGTGGAACTGGAGCTGGCTTTAGTCTAGCACAGAACAGTAGTTTGCATTTCAATCGCAGTGGACCCTCTAGTGGACCTTCTGGTGGAGACAGTAGTGGTGGATATGGTTCGAATTTCCAGAGCATGAGTGGAAATAATAGTGGTGGCTTCTCTCGCGGAGGTGGAGGAGATGATATGCTTGGAGGAGCTGGAGGTGGTAGAGGAATGGGTGGGAACTTTTCCAGTGGAGGAATGGGAAGTGGCATCAGCAGCCTATCACGAGGAATAGGCGGCAGCGGCATTGGCGGTAGTATAGGAGGAGGAAGCAACAGTGGTTTCTCCAGAAGCGGGGGAGATAACTTCCAAGGCGGAAGTGGAGCGGGAGGAAGCAGTGGTGGATTCGGCGGCAATTTGTCCTCCGGATTGATCAATTACCCTAGTGGTGGTAATAGCAATTACCAACGTGGTCTTGGAGGAATGGGTGGAGGAAGCAACAGTGCGCTAGGACAAGGACTTGGACTGAGCAGCGGCACACTTGGAGGTAACTTCTCCCGCAGCGGTGGCGGCGGTGGTGGAAATTCAATGAACAACAATTTTAACAATCTTATGACAAACAAGAACACTGTACGAAACGATGGAAGTGGATCGTCGTTCACCTCACACCAACGCAACATGGGTGGCAACGATGTCGGTGGACCTTCGTTTGGCTCAATTCAGCGCAGCATGGGTGGCAATGATGGCAGCAATTTGGGATTTAGTTCAAATCAGCGTAACATTGGTGGACATCAACAAAATCGTGGAGGAGGTGGCAACTCGCTAATGGGCCCTAATTCCAATAATTCACATGGTCAAGGAGGCAACCGAGGAGGCGGCTCGAGTTGGCGAAACCAATAGACATTACATAGACCAACTAGCTTTTACTGATTTATTTGAATGTTAACAATATCATTAAATTTAGTTGTAAGAAAACCTTTGCAAACTAATCACAAATGTAAACTTTTAATGTGAAATCATTTAAACATCCAGTGCGAAAACTTGCAGTAGTTAATTGAAATACGGTTTTTTTTTTGTAATTGTTTTGTACACTTTATGAAAATAATTATCTATGCAAATACATATTTATTTATGTACACACAAAAAAATGATTTAAATCTTATGAAAAAAGAAACCATTTACGCTTTAGCGACGTATTTACACACAATGTATTTATAATAATTAAAAAGAAATAATGCGTACTTTTAACTAGTAACAGTAATAGTAATAGTAGATCTGCAAATTAAACTTATAGTTTTAGTATTAAATCCTTTGTTAATCTTGCGTCCACATGGAAAAATAAACAAATATAAGATGACAAATAATTTGCTATGAATATATGTATATTTATTTCGAACAGTTGGAATCGGTAGGAATAAATGCCTCTTAAGGTAAGACAAGTAGAACAATCCAAAAAGTAGAATAAGATAAAATAGTTTGCGGTGGGGTTGTATACTAATCTTATTTACTTTAACTGATTTCTTTAATAAAAAACCAACCATAGATAAGATGTCATCATTCAACGCCCGGGTCCCTTCAGCGAAATAGTTTTATGAGTTGGACCCATTAAAAAACATATTGTGTGACAGTATGTTTAAATTAGTTGTTAAATTAATATATTGTTAGTATTGAATAGTAAGTGGCCTCCGCTCGTTTCGCCCCGATATGATGGATATAGGTATGCTGACTACTTTTTGTGTAACTTTTTAAGTGATAGTCAATGAGATCGTCATCAATTGGTTTTACGTAATTCTAACACAATCACGTCGTCTATCATTTATTTTGCACAACTTGTGCCAGAAATGATAGATGTGAATTACTTGCAAAATGAAAGTATTTACTTAAGTTAGAGTGTCATAGCGCCGTACTAATGAAAAATGTTAGTCCCGACTTTAAAATCAAGGAAGCTCATAATTGCGAAATTTGTATCGGAAATCTGGCCACTGTGAATTACTGAAACTAAGAGTCGAAACTAAATATCTTTATTCGTAAGGCCCACTGACTTTTTGTTGTGTCTTTTGCAGATTGCGAAAACATAACTCGTTTCTAAAATCTATGCGAAAGACCAACAACAATACATAATTACCCGTCGCATTATGAGTCAATAAGCATCACAAAATTACCATTCATACATAATTACCGTTCGCATAATGAGTCAAAAAGCATCACAAAATTTTCACATGCGGTTTGAAATTTGAACATAAACTAAAAAAAAATCAGCCGATACATTTTCACTGCAAGCTATTGCTCAAAAGCTTAAAGTCGAAGCCGATTGATGGATTGTTATTTCATTTCTATTTGACTACTTGTTTTTTTTTTTGTTTATCTTTTTCTGGTGCAGATCCTAATCACACTTAACACTATTATAAAGATGTAATGTTTGTTTGTTAGAGGTAATTTCCGGAACTGCTGAACCGAATTCTTTCACTAATAGAAAGTTACGGGATAGAGTATTGCGAAGGCTACTTTTTTTTTTGAATTTACATTTTAAATTTTTTTTATTTTTGCATTTTTTGCACTATGTGAATGAAACACTGCCGAGCAGCTAACGTGATAAAATACCTAATCTAATGAAATCATTTTAAAATTTTACTTTGCTTCATTCATCTTGCCATTATATTCATAAAAAAAGCTTAAAACCGTATTTTGGCAATACTTCTCCGAATATTGAGCTATTCAGCTATCTGCTCCATCCATTGAAAGCATCACGCCACAACTCTACGCTGTTTGTTTCGGTAGTCGTGTGGTTTTGCTATGCGGAACCGCTGACTTCACAGCACAGATTGGAAAACTAAGAGAGAATTTTGTGCAAATTCAATATTGGCATCACTTTCAACGTCAAGTGTTCATTATTGCAAATTTGATCAAACTGATGCGCAAACATAACGAAAAAAAGCATCACAGAAATACCTGATGCGCTGTTGATTCGCCGGCAAAGAAGTAGGAAAAATGTCGGAAGCGAAAGAAAATAAATTTATTAAACATTTTTATCAATAAATACATATGCTTTTGACAGAAAAATTTATAAATTTTTGTTGAATTCTTTATTTTAATTTTTCTCACAAACATTAATTTTTTTACAATGAGTATTTCAGCGCAGCGCAGGTAAAGCTTTTAATAACAACAAGACTAAGGCATGAAAATAAATTTATCGTCTTTACGATCATAGTAATCGACTAAAACTTTAATTAGCAACACTTTCATCTTGATTCTTGACATTAAAAAGTTTGATGTAAACAACAATGCGTTCTAAAACTCAAGCTACATATTCAGTCAGCAACGCATCAGCATAAAATGCGCATCGCATCAGCATTGCAAATAAGCAGTGATGCCGCATCACTGCGCAAATGTTTGACGTTTCTGAATTTACACTTTATTTTCAAAATTTGCGGGATAATTGGGTTTGAGTGCTGGAGCTGGCGGTCTATTAATACTTATTTGACTTCATTTTGTGTGTGTGCATATTACCTATCAGATCACGGGTGGAATCCCGTAAGGTGATAGTCACTTCTGTGATAGTCAAATGCTATAGTCACATCATTCTCCTTCTACGTAAGGTGATCGCAAAATAACTGTACAAATTTGCCATCACTTTGTTTTTTTAAAACATAGTTTTGTTGTCAGTTGTCATTTTTTGCACAGAAAAATTAAGCTAGCGTTAGTAAGATTTTTAACTTTTAACGACCGCAAAACAAATATTTATAAATTTTGGTATAGGAGTAGATGAGACCTCTGACACTGGGATGACACTGGCTAAAACAACCCGGGAAGGTAATGAAGTTGGTTTAAATGACGAACCAATTATTTCCCAAGTTAGGGATAGTAAGATTCATCATAGGTACTTATGCATTTGGTAAGAAATAAATACATTTGTCGCGTATTTTACCAATGAATTTAAATGTGTGGGTCTGATTGGTTGGCTTGAAAGTTTTGGACCCGATATGTTGCGCTGTTGTACATAGATATAAATACTTTAATTGAGTTACTCGAAGTACTAATTCTACGCAGACGAAGTCGCGGGCACATGCAAGTACTATATAAATTTGCTAAAGTCGCCTGCACAATGTGCTTGCAGAATATGTAAATTACAGTTACTGACGCGCAAACTTTTTTTTTTTTAAATGATAACTATTTATAATACAAATTGCACTGTTATTATCTAAATAATTGGAAGTATTTAAAAAATAGTATGTAAAGAGTAATCTTCATTTTGCTGAAATACAAGAAAATACAGGGCTTTTCAACAGGGACGCTACAAAAGTAGAGCGACAGGGACAGCAAACGACGCCGAATTTCTTGCCGCTCTTTTGACATTTCTCTTCAGTAAGGTTTGCCATTACATATGGCTATAACATTTCCGAGCCAACAACGAGTCGGAATTATTAAAATTTACTACCGAAACTCGGAGTCAGTGGCCTCAACGTTAAGAGCGCTACGTCCAATTTATGGGCGTCATAATCGTCCTAGCAGATCAACAATTGAGCGTCTAGTGGAAAAATTTGAATCCACAGGCATAGTACAAAATGTTCCCGTGCCAGTGAGACAAAGAAGTGCCCGTAGTGTCGAGAATATTGCTGCCGCTGAGGCTTCAGTTGAAGAAAGCCCAAATGTGTCTCTCACACGTCGTTCTCAAGCGTTGGGCATCTCTGTGACGTCGTTGTGGCGAATTTTGCGAAAAGATCTTGGCCTACATCCTTACAAGATTAAATAGACGCAAGAACTGAAGCCGCTTAACCACCAGAAGCGTCGTATGTTCGTGAATTGGGCTGAGCAACAACTTGAAAATGATTCGGATTTTCATCGAAAAATCATCTTTAGCGATGAGGCTCATTTCTGGCTGAATGGCTTCGTCAATAAACAAAATATGCGGTATTGGTCAGGCAGCAATCCACACGTACTCCATGAGTCATCATTGCATCCTGAAAAAATTACGGTTTGGTGTGGTTTAAGGGCCGTACTTCTTCCGTGATGATCAAGACCGGCACGTTACTGTGAATGGGAATCGCTACCGTTCAATGATAACCGAATATTTTTGGCCCCAATTGCATGATATGGACTTGGAGGACATGTGGTTCCAACAGGACGGCGCCACAAGCCACATAGCGAATGTCACAATCAATTTATTGGAAACCAAGTTTGGAGAACGTGTTATCTCACGAAATGGTCCAGTCGCTTGGCCGCCTCGGTCGTGCGATTTGACGCCGTTTGACTATTTCCTGTGGGGCTACGTCAAGTCTATGGTCTGTGCCAACAAGCCAGCGACGATTGATGAACTTCGTACGAATATCGAACGTGAAATTGCAGCAGTATCGGTCGATTTATGCTTGAAAACCGTCGAAAATTGTCAGCGTCTGGACTTCTGCAAGCGTGCCCGTGGTGGCCATGCAAAAGGAATCGAGTTCCATACATAATGTCATCGAACGTACTTTCACAGCAATAAAGAACTTCATTGATATAACTTTTGTAGCGCTCTTATTGAAAAACCCTTTACATAATCGGCTTGACAATTGAGTGTTGATTTCTGAGTTACGTGAAGCAAATATTGAGCGGTTCAAACGATATTGTCCTGAAGATAATGATTTTCAATGATATATCTACATGATGCAAGGTTATAGTCGAAATGATATACTCAGGCATAATCGCCCTACGAGATGATTGCAAATCGGTGCCCATCCTCTTAACTCACTGTTATTTGACTTAAATGAAGTACAACTTAATAAATACATTTTTTTGATTGAATATTTGCGGTTTGTAACATCAAGTGGCCGAAGCGCAAACGCAACCTCTTTTCGGCTTATTTTTTATAACAATATTACAGGCTTAATTGGTATTTCAGTATACATTTTGCGGTTGTTTTTCGGTGTACGTCTTTTATTTTTAAGTAACAGGGCTTCGTATTCGTTGTAACCACTTTTGGATATTGTTCGGCCTGGACAATTTTCCCACAATATTTGCATCCTGCAAAAGTAAGAAAAATGTCGGAAGCGAAAGAAAAGAAAGTAAATAAACATTTTTATCAATACGCACATAGGCGTTTGGCGGAAAAATTTATAAATTTTTGTTGAATTCTTTATTTGAATATTTCTCACAAACATTTTTTTTTTTGCATTGAGTATTTCAGCGCAGCGGAGGTAAAGCAGCTTTTAATAACGACAAGAATAAGGCATGAAAACAAATTTGTCGTCTTTTACAAAGCTTCCATCTTGACATTAAAAAGTTTGATGTGAACAATGCGTTCTTAAACTCAAGCGTGAAATTCAATCAGCAACGCATCAGCATAAACTGTGGATCGCATCAGCATCGCAAATAAGCAGTGATGCCGCATCACTGCGCAAATGTTTGACGTTTCTGAATTTACACTTTGTTTATATAGGTATAGTTTTGAACATTATAAGCGACAGGTTATCAGTTTAAAGAAAATAAATGAGCTAAAAAAAAAAAGATACGTTTTTCTGGAAAAAACAGTTTTTTTAGTTTTATAAAGAACGATCAGTATTTACATTCGTACATTTAAACAAATAAATCTACAATGGGACAATTCACAATTTGCCCGCTATCATTTGTATCCTCCTTATGTAAATATTTTGTAGGTCACAACAGATCATTTTATATGAACAATTTCGCCATTATGAGTTCAGCGAATTCAAACAGGATAATAATTTAAAACGGTTTAACATGCATTGCATAGTGCTGTTACTGCGTACCGCCAGTCGTACAGAAAGCGGCCAAGTAGTAAGAGGATCCAAAGCCATGGACTACATAAGGAATGCAACCCAGTTGAAGCTAAAATTGAACTCTGATACACAATTTATTTTTCCTCTTCGCAGCTAGTGGCAAGACAGTCCATAAAGACAGTTGCAACAATACCTAATTGCAAAAGGCAGTACAAAATGTTACAGTGACCATCGACAATAGAAAATCGTAAAGATTGATTTTTATAATAACTGTTTATTGTCAGATCTGAAATATAGGATACAGGAACCGTCAACACTTCGGAAACGTCGCATAAATAAAAGCTTTTCATTGCGCTACAGCCCGCATATGCTAAAAATACGCCTATCGCATTAAAATGGAATTAAGAGCCTGGTATAAAAAAAAGATATAAAATCATCTTGTTTAACCTTAACAGTTCCAATATAATTGTCACACTGTCATAGTGGCTAAGCCGAGAAGAGAGGGCTATCAGAACTTTATTGGTTATAGTAGATCTGAGATATATATATTTCTAGTTCTTTCTTGTTCTGACGCTGACCACATCAAACGTAACTTAAAGTTACCAATGTATTTTGTAACCTTAATTTTTAGAATAAAACGATGTTTGGCTAGAAAAAGTCCCCTTTACTAAGTAAACAAGGAAGATGAATACTACAACCATTAAGCGGAATATGTTCGTATAGGTCTGTTCTGTAACGATAATGCTTCGTAAATTTCCCGTACGGGAACAAATGTGAATGTTCGAATGCATTATCGTTAAGGAACAGACCCCATTACTTTAAAACTATCCCAGGAAGAGTACAAATTTATGGTTGAAACAAACGTCATTCTTATTAAAAAAGAAAAGTTGTATAACATTATTATAACATATATGTATAGATAAACCTGGAAATAAAAACCTTAAATATCCTATAGGATAAATATGAACAATTTCATTTCACTCATTCATTGAACCATTCCAATTTCTCTCTCCTAAGGCAATGTAAGGCACCGTTCCAAGTCGACCCGGCACCTAGATGAAATTCAAAATGTCAATTGAGTATTCAAGCCGGATTTTTTTGAATATATTGGTCGGCTACCCCTTCTTCAACGTCTATTGAAAAAATTGTCATGTGATCAATCTACACCAACCAAGATAGACAAACGCTGTTAGACTTGCCAAATTAGAAATCGTACGCAGTATGACTTTAAACAAAAAAGTCTTCTGTTTATGGTTCCTTTACTTTTGAAAAAAAACACCGTAGTTCCGCTGTTCTAGTTTTTTACATGTTCCCGAAAATCGTTACAGTGATTTTGCTGAATGCTAAAAACTTTTTTCTCACATTCAACGTTTGTTAAAGATGAGGGATTGGCGTCTGTGTAAGAGAGAAAGCATAAACAAAACAATACCTACTGGAAAAAAATATTACCAGGGCGTATACGTACTATTTACGTAGTAAACAAAAAAATATCAATCAAAGAAAAAAGAAAATGTTAGTTGGTCGGATGTGGTAATAAAATCTACTAATTATTGAGGTCTAGCGAACGTTCCCCCATCTGGGATACTCTATGTGCTAGACAGCAAGCTATTAGGCATGTGTATTGCTTAAGCTATTAGGCATGGGTGTTGCTTAATAGCTTAATGAGTATTATTATTACATAGCAAATATAATGTTGGTCCAAGACTTTAAAGTGCGGCAAGACTTGTGCCAGACTGTTTCAAAATCGTAAAAAACGTATGAATTTGACATAACCAAATAATATTAACATAGAAAATCCATCCCTGATAAGATTTATGAAGATCCAAGATGTTTTGAACACGGCTATCGTCCTGCGAGATCTTTTTTTTTAATTCTAAAAAAATTTCTTTTCGAAATAACTGCTACAACTTCCTCTAATGTCACAAACAAATATACAAATGCATATGTCTAAGAGTTAATAATTTTAGTCCCAGATAACCTAACCGCCCAAAAAAACAAATCTGCTCATACAATTTGCACAGGAATTTTCCAGAACGAATTCACAATTTCGCATAAAAATGAACAAACATTTATTCACATCTACATGATCCAACAAAATATAAATACTTTAACATACAAATAGGCTAAAGCTAACCGAATACGAGTTTGAAAAATAAAAACAATTTGGATGTGGATCTCCGCCCAACAGACCATTTAAAACGTTGAACAGGCAACAAAAAAAGAAGAATCGCAGTTTGTGAGCTCTTAATTTAACCCGAGAGCCCACAGCTATTTTTGGGTGCGAATGATAGCAGAAAAGAATTTGTATAGTTCTTAAGTAGTTACTAAATTAATGTGAGCTTCTTGAATGCCCTTGTAGGGCGACTGTTAATAATTTTATGCCAAAAATCCTTTTTTTCTTTAAGTTTTTACGATTTTGAAACAGGCTGCCACTGTCTTGCTGCGCTTAAAACGTGTTGGCTACATAGATGCGATGAAATAATAATACTGTTTATAATAAAACTAACATTGACTAGTCGCAGTTTTGGAAGAACATGGGTTCTCAACTTAGTAAAGCTGCAACTAAAGGGTGATTTTTTAAGAGGTTTAGAACTTTTTTTAAAAAAAAAAACACAAAAAATTCGAAAAAATGAATGAAATATTTATTTGAATCGATAGTTTGAACCTTGCAATTTAATGTTTAAAGATAATTTCATGCAAATGTTGACCGCGGCTGCGTCTCAGGTAGCCCATCCGCTGAGTCCAATTTTGGCATACTCTTTCACACATATCGGCCGGTATCTCACGAATGAATGCATGGATGTTAGCTTCCAGTGCGTCAATCGAAGCGGGCTTGTCCCTATACACATTAGCCTTGGCATACCCCCACAAAAAATAATCTAATGGTGTCAAATCGCACGATCTAGGCGGCCAATTGACCGGCCCGAAACGTGAAATTAACTGTTCACCAAACTCGCCTCGCAATTGCGCCATTGTTTCGCGTGCTGTGTGGCATGTGGCACCGTCTTGTTGAAACCACATATCATGCAAGTCAAGAACTTTCATTTCGGGCAAAAAAAAGTTTGTTATCATCGCATCATCTTTGAAGAAATATGGCCCAATAATGCCGCCGGCCCATAAACCGCACCAAACAGTGGCTTTTTCGGGATGCATTGGTAGCTGTTGCAATGCTTCTGGCTTATCTTCACTCCAAATGCGGCAATTTTGCTTATTTACGTACCCATTCAACCAAAAATGAGCCTCATCGCTGAACACAATTTTTCGATAAAAAAGCGGATCCTCGGCCAGCTTTCCAAGAGCCCATTCACCAAAAATTCGGCGTTGTGGTAGGTCGGCTGGCTTTAGTTCTTGCACCAGCTGTATCTTAAAAGGCTTTACGCCCAAATCCTTCCGCAAAATTTTCCACGTAGTGCTGTAACAAAGGCCTAACTGCTGGGAACGGCGCCGAATCGACATTTCGCGGTCTTCTGTCACACTAGCTGATACGGCCGCAATATTTTCTTCACTACGCACAGTACGTTAACGTGTTGGTGGTTTAATGTCCAACAAAGTAAATTTGGTGCGAAATTTGGTCACAATCTTCCGAATAGACTGCTCAGAAGGTCGAGAATGCCGATCATAAAATGGAAGCAGCGCGCGATGAACATTTCGAACCGAGCACGAATTTTGATAGTAAAATTCAATAATTTGCAAGCGTTGTTCATTTGTAAGACGATCCATGGTTAAATTGCAAACCAAACTGAAGCTGTTTGACAGTGACACAAGGTACTAAACACACGTCAGCTGTCAAAACCAGTGTTGCCAAAACCAAACCAGCTAAAAAATCACCCTTTATTAACTGCAAGACTTTGGTTTATAGCATCAGCCTTACATCATCCTTCAACTTATCTACTTCTTTTTCGGTTATATCTCGCACCCAATATTTGCTGCGGGCTGTTTGACTATTAAAAGTCTGTATTATAAAACTTAACGTGTAAGTAATAACAATATTATAATTCACGGGTAGGGAATTAACTAAAATTAAAATCGTCAGAGATACGGCGACAGCATTTTGTGCATTTTGGTATCGACAGGAGGCAAAGTAAATACATATCTACTATATTTTCGCTGATCATTGCTTATCAGTGTCGGTTTTTCCTCTTCTCGAATGCGTATATCAGACATTTCAAAGACTTTTTTGTCTGATTTGTATTTCTTTTTCACATTTTTCAATAAGATATCTGTAATTTTTTATAGATTATTATACTACAAAAGCGTTCCCTTACTTTTTCGTAAGTCTCTCTCTCTCTGACAGAATTTATTTTTATTCTTAGTACAGTAGATAGTAGTTATTCTTACTATCTTTTATTTCTTATAGCAAGAAATTTGTTGAGTAAAAATTATTAAGTGGTGGATCGTGGGTGGATAATATCTTTATCTCTCAAAGCCGCTCTCTTTGACGTGTTCTTCGAAATAAGGGACGAGAGTAAGAGTAAGAGTAAGAGAATAAGTACAAATTTGTAAAATTTAAAAGTAAAGGAACGCACCTGTTGTACATGCAGATGTACATCCGCAGTTCACACATTCCGAGCAAACCAGGAGGGACTTTCATTGTTAAAATGTTGTACGTAGAATATCGCTACATAAAATTTAAAATTTTAAATAAAGTAGAGACGATTATGTACTTTTCTGTTATACTGGTTTTTGTAGCATAATTAAAACCCGTATCAACAAAAGCTGTGTCACAACTATCACCAATGATGCACTTTTGGTTGCAAAATAACTTTTCCCTGTATCTCGTTCCGAAAGTAAAATTTTTCGAAAACGAACCTTTTCTACTCTGTACTTCGAAAGTGGAATAAAATGTACTTATGTCGCACTCCGAAGTTATTACAGAGTACTTACTTAAAAGCGGAAAGCTATTGGGACGAAATAGAGAGTAGGGCCCCAGATTCTTATAGTAGGTACACAGGGAATGGCCTGTAAACAGTGTACAGCAGTTACAGGGAATCGTCAATTAAACTAAGTTTGCCTTAAAAAAATTTATGAGACACAAAATGCAAAGAGCTGAGAACATTTTATTAGGAAAACGGAATTACTTCATCAACTTATTGCTAGACACCTACACAAAGGTCATCTTCAAATTCATAGATGCATATGTACCTACATGCACATGACCCTTTCACTATTTATGAATATTTCTTCTTTTTTTTTTACAGCAAATCGCGAAAATATGTTTAGGGAAAAATCCAGCTCAGAAACAAATGTCAGCTGCCAAAAATCGTGCTCGAAATGCGAAAGGTATTTGACTTGCAACCGCAACAGAATTTTTTGTTCTTAATTTTGCCGTCACGTTTCTTTCACTCATTGCTCCAAGTTGCCACTATCAATAATTGTCATACTACTTTATTCGCACTCACAGTCACCATTCTTTGGCTTCTCTTAGTTTTTTTTTCTATGTGAGCTCTGTTTTATGAAAATACGCTGTCGTTCGACCCTCATGTCATATGCAGTTTTTCACATATGTAATTGGAAATATTTTCGCGTGAGCTTTTTTGGATGGGATAAAGTAAGTTGACGTAAGTATACAAATTATATAACATGCAAGGTAAATCAAAATGTTTTCTATTACGGAATAACATCAAAGA
Source organism: Cheilosia variabilis (assembly GCA_951230905.1). Classification (NCBI taxonomy): domain Eukaryota; kingdom Metazoa; phylum Arthropoda; class Insecta; order Diptera; family Syrphidae; genus Cheilosia; species Cheilosia variabilis. The sequence continues at coordinate 48,929,174 of OX579676.1, forward strand.
AACCGATTTTTCGAGACAACCCTAGCAGTATTTATCACCACTGCGAGACACATCTTGATCGGTTCTAAAGTAAGAAATAAATTTCCCTCCTCCTATAAAGTGATAGAGAATTAAATAAATCGTGACCAGAATTAACATGAACTGCAGTCATCTACGAATATACTCGGCCCCTCTATATCGAAGTCGTTATGGGCCCTAAATGGAACACCGTAGTGCAATGTGGAATTGAATACTAATTCGGTGTGTTGGTGGCGTTAAATGATTCTTTCCGCTCGCCAATTTTATTTGCAGCGTGTCGGTCTGCCGTCGGAAAGAAAAGGGTAAATTTTCCTGTGCCGGCATTGTTTTTGGGCGGATAAGTAGTAGTCATGGATGAGGTTGTTGGTTTATAAAGTTCGTTTAGGTTTTTGGCAAAAGCGATCAAGGGAAGAATGTGTTTGAAGACAAGTAACTCGTTATTGGCTTCTTAATATTCTATTACAGTTTTACCTCTATTGATTGGTGCCGTTTTATAGCATTTTATAGCTTTTGGATTCATGGAACAGGAAGTATAAAGGAGGGTTATTGGTTCATTTTGCACGTAAGTATTTGTGTTTAGGTAAATTAGGTATCTACTCTAGGGTTTGTACGAGTAGATACAGAAATGAAATTGATTTAAGAGACATGGAAACAAAGCAGGAACTTAGTGCATTGCTTGTTGAATTTCGTTCATCGCAAAAAGAAAATTAGTCTTTGAAATAAATAATTGGTCTGTACGCAGTGTCAACCTTGTGTTGGAACTAGTGCATCGAATTTGGAAATGTGGAAGGCCACCCGAAAACAAATTTTGGGATCTTAAAAATAAAACTTATTTATAGCAAAACGCTTAAAGGTTGTTTTTTCCCAGTGGCTCAGTGCTGAACTACTAAGCGAGGGGTTTCAGGTTCAATCCCCTAAAAAAAAATATATACTCTAAGGCTTATCCCATAGTGCCAACTCTCGCGAAAGTTTGACTATCATCCGAGAATAAATTTAGCCGTCCAGGGGCCCTACTTTTATCTCGTTCCGAAAGTAAAATTTTTCGAAAACGAACCTTTTCTACTCTGTATTTCGAAAGTGGAATGAAATGTACTAATGTCGCATTTCTAGTTCCGAAATTATTACAGAGTACCTACTAAAAAGCGGAAGGGGAAAGCTATTTCGAATGGGACGAAATAGAGAGTAGGGCCCCAGATTTAGTATGAAATTGAATTTCTCAAAATTCCAAAAATAAAATTTCATACAAAAAAATAGGCTGTGAGAATCTAGGCCTAGGATACCAGTATGGACCGGAGCTGTTGCGCAATGAGAGAAAAAAAGTGTAATTTCGGAAGCTATTCTGCAAATTTCGATTTTTTCAGCTATACTTAACAAGAATTTTCTCGCTAAACACTATAATAGTGTTGCGATATGCAACTGCTATATATTTTAAAGGGTTTTATTTGGAAATAAAAGGGCTCTAATGAAACGATCATAGTCGAAGCGATTGAACAAAACAACATCGTTTATAGTTTGCTTTATATAACATCATCGTCTCATCGTTCAATCCAATCGTTCATCGTTTTTATTTTAAAGAGTTTGAACATGACTGTAAACAAACTCTGACACCTAAGAAATTTAAAAATGTAAAATGTATGGAAACTGTTTTTTTTTTTTCTTGAATTTGTTTATTTATCTTCGTTGTCATTGATTGACATAAAAACGTCACTTGCTCAAAATGCTCGCCTAGATTGATTTCTAAATATTTGTACATACAAAATTAACCAACTGCAATTCGTTTCTTTTCAGTTGAAAAATTTCACGAAAACGTAGACAAACTCCACTAGTTATCAAACTCAAACAAACTTGTATTGGTAAATCTGAAGCATTGGCATGGATTTGGTCATTCAATGCAGAAATATATAGCTAGTTAGTAGAATTTTTATTGCTGGGCGAGATCTAAAAAAAAATCAATGAATGCAATTTTATGATTGCCATGGCATATCCCATGTAATCAACGTAGAACAATGCTTAAGTTTCAATGCTTTTGTGGTTTCGTTAACAATCTCCGAAAGGATTCTTTGGCCAACAGAAATGCCAAAGTCGTTACCAGCCAGCTATTTGTAGCCACCACCAGCTAGGACTTCCAAGGTATCACCGAGCCTTAAAATTGAAGGTAGGAATTGTTGACCGCGAGCCGCTCCTTGGGCTAACGGCTTTCAATAAACACAAAAGCCTCTTTCGATAATCGAAATTGTTGAATAAAACTGCAATGCAGAATCCAATTTATCAAATTATTTGTTCAAAAGTAGTTCACAGGATTTTTACCTTTTCGGTAGAAGTGAAAGTGGGTTCGATGCATCTCTAAGCGTCCTTCGCAGTCGCAATAGTCCGATCGAATTTTCTCTTTCTTCGTCGTCGAAAAATAGCACATTGTAATGTCGGAGCATTTTTTAAATATTCATTCACAATTCTATGACACAAAAAAAAAAAAACTAACTAATCAACCACGAAGTAAAGAACGATTGTAAAATAGCAATCGTTCAATGGCTCAGTCGACGGAATTTGGCAGCTAAACAACGAAGCCACGTCGTCTAGACTCTAGACGATCCACCTATTTATGTGTTAAACGAAGCAATCAATCGTCGAACCGACATCGCCAGACGATCGTTGTCTTACGCGATGAGAGCTCAGCATTTAAAAAAATTTCGAAGCTCCTTTTCTAACTAAAAAAAATTGTAGCAACTCTCGAAAAGTGCCAATTTCCAACTCTAGTAGCACAACGGTCACGCTGGTTACGTCCAACTAAACAAAATAAATAATAAGATCTAGGAATAGGTATAACTTTCAAAACGTGTTTGATAATTTCGGCAGTTTTTATTTTTATTTTAATCACAATAACCGGGCTTATAGACGAACGCCCTCGTGAACGCCCAAATGTCATTCAAACATATTCAACGAATCGGTCTTTTTGTGGAATATTTGTGTTGGCATGGCTCAATGAGAATAAGCTCCACTCAAAAAAGTACCCTGCCTTTTTTCAAAATGCAAACGCAAATATGTACAGAATTGAGTAGATTAGTGTTGCTGGTATCACTCCTCCTTTAACAATTGACTTAGGTACCGAGAACTTTATTCAACGTTAGAATGTATGTATATCCTAAAAGGAGGCAGTGAATCGGCCTTAAACTGCAATAATTATTGCGTTGTTATTGAGATAGAGTCATAAAGAGTGACCCTAAATTAAACCGATATGTCTGAAATGGGCACAAGTGTGCTAAATTAAACTAAACAAGTGATGTGCGGTGAATAACTGTCATTTGGATGTAAGTTAAGGTCCAACCAACTTGAGCACATTTCTTGTTTCGACGGCCAGCAAACTAAACTCAGTGTAGAACACCGCTCGTTTCTACGTGTCTGATAAAAAAGTATTCACCTTTAACAAACGCGAATAATAAGTAGATTTCCCGAGAACCTACAAAGCTTTTACAGCGCCCCCGATTTTCCTTGTTCTGCCATGATTTCATCTCAAGGCCACCGACTAATGAATTTATTTGTGTCTCGGTTATGTAGGTTAAATCTAAGCATTGACAGTACAACCTCACTCTTTGCTGGGTTCCGGGACACTGTGATATCCCAGGTAACTGTGCAGCGGACGAGCTCGCTGGATTAGGCTCCTCCGGCGTTGATAGTGGTAGTCTGCACAACGTGCAGGCACCGCTGTCTTACGCTAAACAAATCACCAATGCGGATTCAACAAGAAAAGCAAGGCCGACACTGGTTACAAAAAGATCCAAGGAGCTTCTGCGACTCAACAGACGTAGTTTTTCGTTAGTCGCTAACACGCGCAAAGACTTGGTCTGCCACATAATTACTTTTGCAGAAGCTGTAGGGATGAGCCCGACACCAACCTCATCTGCAGCTGCCCTGCCCTATCCAACCTAAGGATAGCGTATTTAAGGAAACTACTTCCTCAATGATCTCAGCGACTCAGCGATCTATGCTACATCAGCGCTGCCAACATTCTTGGCTTTATGAACGGTAGTAAATGGTATACATTCAGCAACGCATCACTGGCATCATAATGCTTTACAAAATGTTCATTAATGCGAACGATTGGCATCACTTTCAACGTCAAGTGTTCATTATTGCAAAGTTGATCAAACTGATGCGCAAACACAACGAAAAAAAACATCACAGAAATACCAGATGCGCTGTTGATTCGCCGGCAAAAAAGTAAGAAAAATGTCGGAAGAGAAAGAAAAGTAAATAAATGAACATTTTTATCAATCCTTTTGACAGACAAATTTATAAATTTCGTTGATTTTGTTTGATGTAAACATTGCGTTTTAAAACTCAAACACCATATTCAATCAGCAACGCATCAGCATAAGCTGTGCATCGCATCAGCATCGCAACTTAGCAGTGATGGCGCATCACTGCGCAAATGTTTGACGTTTCTGAATTTACACATGGTTCACAATAGGTCTGTTCCTTTACTTTTGTAGTAAGAATGGAAAAGACTGTCAAAATGGCAGTGCTGGGGATAAATTCTCACAGAGAGAGACGTTTACAAAAAGGTTAGGGAACGCTTTAGTAGTTATCTATTGTCGTTTTCCATTGGGCAAAAAGAAGCGTCCGGAATCGAAAAAATCACTCCTGAAACCGTTCCATTGGCACAAAAAATACTCTTCTGGTGATTCTGAGAAGAAAATTTCGCTTCTCGATTTGAAGTCAGAATCCACTCAAGAAGCAATCACACAAGTGTAATTTGTGTATTTTATACAAGTCAGCTGACAGCAGCCGTAGATTATTTTTTTGGCATTTCACCAATACTTTTGTGGATTCTTTCAGAAGCAGTTTTATTGTTCCATTGGATTTCAGAATGAGTGGATCCCCGAGTGAAACCAATGGAAAACGACATATGAAAAACGACAGATATATAATTCAAAAATTCAAAAAAGTCGTTAAAATATCTGATAAACTCAAAGAATTTGCTAGTTTAGGAACAACATTAGTTGATTTATCTACCAAGCGATGAAAGTGATTCGGAATTAATCGAATTCATGAATCCGAGTAAATGGAAGAGCTTGTACTGATTATACTACAAGCATTAGGGAAGAGGAAAAAGCGGCACAGCATTAAAAATTACGTGGAGGAGATTGTCCTTTCTTACTACAGCGAGGAAGAATTTCGTCGCCACCAAAAGAATCTAAGGAGAACATTCAATTTTATTTTTCCGCCTGTTGATACCATTTTAATATACAAGAAATCAAAACAAATGACAAATAGGACAACGAATTTCGAATCAGCTGTTAATTGACACCAAGAAATTTGTTGAGTAAAAATTCGTAAGATTCTCAGTGGAGGGGCAATATCTTGCTCTCTCGATGCCGCTCTCTTTTACGAATTTTTCGAGTTAAGGAACAGCATTGAGTAAAAATTCGTAAAAATTCGTAAGAATTAGTAAAATTTCGTAAGATTTAAAAGTAAAGGAACAGACCTAACATAATACGTTTATTATCGCGAATAGTTTAGAAATTGTAATCAATCGACGATATCGTTCCATGCTCTTGAAGTTATATCATCAATTCGAACTAATAATAAATATTCGCTACAATAAACTTCGTATATTCCTTAGGGCTATAAATCAATGCCAAATAAATGTATATATTGATGATCAAAAACCGATAACATGTTTGGATGAATTTATGTCCGACAATATCTTTCGGAAGTAGATCAAAATTTGCATCTGTCCTCGTCAAAAAGATTCCCTAAAATCTTTGAAAACTGCTGAAACTATGTCAACGACTACAACGAAATGTATTTCTGAATTCCATTCAACAATAAGGGATATTTATCCAATGCAAGCGTTCCAACAACTTAGGTAAATTATTCCAAAATTGCGTGCGTCGTCGTAATGATATTTATATGCCACAATTCTGCGGTATAAGTACTTTTGTAGTAATTCCAGAGCCACGTATGACATATAAGGCACACAACACATCAGCGACAAGTTTGCTGCTTTTGTTTAGAACAATAATAATTATTGCAATTGAAATGGGAAGAGGATATGTCCTGTCCTGCTGCAACCCTTCGTACTTACCTCCTCCTCCATTAGTCAGTACCCTTCTCTTCGAATATGAACATTTTCTATTCAGTCTTCATATTTATTGCGGGAGTACAAGCTAAAGGCCTGGCTACGCTAAGCTCATCACTTTTGGGGGAGCATGACAGACGGGACTATACAGCTCTAAATTACCTGTTTACCGTTGAAACCAATTTGGTCTTGTTCGTCTGCATTTTTATAGTCCCGTGTGGGTACATACTTCTGTGGAAGCACGCAGCCAGTTATGTTGCTGAAGGGGTTAGCTTTTCTTAAGTTATTCGAAGCAGACAGCCAGTCGACTGTGAATACTCTTTATCCATAACCCTTTGTGGTGGTTTTTGCCTCTGTCATAATTTCTATGCTCTCTGGCTAACGTGACGATAGAACGATAAAATAAAGTATGCGCTATTTGCGTGCGGTTCCGTATGATCTATGTGCGGTGTAGATAGTAGATGGTTTCATAGCTCATTGGATACGAAGCGACGGCAGCAGCAGCACCTTACTGAGTTCAGTCGGTTTCAGTTCCGATTGCGATTCTTCTTTGGTGGTTTTTGATTTCGATTATTACTGGCGTTTTGTGTTTCTGCTGCTGGTCGACGGTGCTGCTGATGGTGGCAACTGTTTATATGTTCAGTCATTTAGATAGCTTCCAAGTGTTACGTTGAAATTGTATCCGCGCGATGAGAGTGGATAATTAATCGACGGGTATTTGCTTCTTTGGTGTTTTGTTTTTGAACTCGTGTCGGGTTGTGGTTTTCGCATTTCCCCTTTTGAGGTTTTTTTTTTGTTTTTGTTTTCAATGGCTAAGTCATAATTATTTTAATTATTTCCCATTCAAAGATTTTATAGTGGAAAAAGTGTCTGAAGACAGTTGGTGTGTGAACAAACAGTGAAAGTCAGGATTTTTAGTTAAATTATAATAAATTGATCGGATTTAGAGTGAGACCTAGATCGAAGTGAAGCTATATTTGCATAACAGTTCTTGTTTCAAATTCCACCACTATATGTATGTATTATTCAGTTATTGTAATTTTAAGTACAGCTATTGGTATATATTTTTTAAATGTTCGATGTGCGAATAGCAATTTAAGATGTTTGCACAGTTGATGAGCGCACGTGCCTTTGAGATGGAGCACTATGAATATGTAATTTGTTTTCGATTATATTCTAGCCGCATTATGTGCAATAAGTGAGGCGCTACCATACCCATCTCACGACGTTTGTGTTTTTTTTTAATTTATTGTTATCGTCAGATATATTTTAGTGCGGTGAGCCTAGAGATGGCTATAGTTCTATTAAGCTCCCTATTCTCCTTATTATTGGTAAGGGGTTTCCGCGTGATGACAAATTCTACTGTCACCACTATAAGCGATGACTAATAATCATTTCTAGTGTCACAGTGGCGAAATAATGCACACAAAATTGCATATTGTGACCTACAAAATATTTAGTGTAAAGGTTAAAAATGATTATTGGTAAGGCCCTATGTGTAACTACACATATGGGATTAGGGTATGTACTTAGCTAAGCACTTTCTAATGTGCTGAAGACTGACCTAAGGCGTTTCTATACTTTTGTGTCCCAATGGTGGATATATGTATAACAGAAAAGACTCGAAACTGATTATCTGTCGAGTACTTGCTATTTGCCCAAATTTCAGTGCGGCATCTCTACTCATGTTTCCGGATAGCTTCAAAAGTCAGAACTCTGTCGCTAGAATTGACGATATTATATGAAAGTATGGACAACGCTAGCCATTATCTTCTCTTGTTGGGAGGAATCTGTGGGTTTGTCCCAAGCGTCCTTTGGGCAACGACTTTTCTGATTTTTCTTCACTATGTACGTGTGGTTGGCTTTATTCACCAGCAAGTACTTACCACCTCAAAGCAAATAAAAGTTTTCCGAAACGAAAAACATAACATTGATGAGTCAATTGTACAAATTCACGGTATAATTTTCCAAATTCTTTCAAAGCTTAAAAAGGCTATAACTGCCTATTGGGTGTTTTGAATAGCACGCAGAATTGTGGACTATTTGGCTAATATTTTTTAGGTGAAAATGTTTAGACACAATCAATCCTAAGGTAGGTAGGCGATCCAGGGTTTTAGGTTAACATTTCAAAAACCTCTCGGAAATACTATGCATTTCCTTCTTTAACTAATTGGCTAGTACGACAACAAATATTCCCGATTATTGGATACAACTCCCGGCAGCTGAAGAAGAAACGAAACTTCAACAAGATATTTGGCAAATAAAATTAATGTTTCCATGTGCAATTGGAACTATAGATTACATTCATTTTGCTGAATTTATTTTTTTTCAATTTCATTACTACTTTATTTTTTGCAGAAGTTTTTAGAAAGGAAAATTCAGAAATTTAAATTTACACCGAAGTAAATGCTATGTTCGAATTTTCGAACTCACTTTAGCAAAGTCGGCTTCGATGCATACCAATTCAAAGCAAACTGCTTGGCTTCTACTTTGCTATAACCCGTTACTCAAAGCACATGCTAGCTTTTATTCATGCAACCCAACTCACTGGACTAAGAGGCGAACATTTTTTTCAAGCGTTTTTATTGTGCAGTTCTATGGGACTAAATACCCCTAAATAAATCACCCCTATTACCCTTTTAGTTTGTCGTATACAGCGCATGTGTCGCTTTTTATTTTCTGAGACATGATTATAAATACCAGCATATAGAAAAAAAATTGAATCATTAAGAAAAGTTTGAAATAAATCTGAATATCGTTTATACGTAACAACGTCGTGACACATAAGTCGTATAGCGATAATCTAAAAGGGCAATAGGGGTGAATTGAAAAGCTCTTTCATGCCAGTTATAATGGCCACATTCAAGAATCTAGTTATCTTAAGTCGACTAGATTGGTCTGGATAAGATGTAACCTGAACGCAAAAACTAGATTGGTCGGGAACGTAACTTTTTCTACTTCTGCCACATATGAGAACTGTACACTCAGTCACGAATTTCTTGACTAGATTCGTCGGCTACCCCTCCACAAACGTCAACTGAAACAGCTGCTTACTTGACTGATTTTGACCAATCAAAACCGAGATACATCTAGTGAGAGATCTGCTGTCAGACTTACTAAACTAGATACTTGAACTCTTATACTCTTAGGTATTTGTCAGACGTTCGCGGGAGTTGGCGCAGTGAAAAAAAAAATAATTAGGTAGAATTTGGGTTTTTTCGATAATTAAACTTGGGACCCCTCCCTTGGTAGTCCAACACACTTTGATCAAAAATATAACGTCCAATATAAGGCCCTGTTTTCCCGAATACATATTCGTATTAACTGAAAGAAAACATACACTATGTCTCCAGTAACATTACTATGCCTCTCTATTAAAGAAAACCAAACCAAACAACAGATGGCGATTACATCGCAGCTATCTCAAGACGGACATCTATAGATAGTCAACATACTGATGTGATAAAAAGCGTTAACAATCAGTTCAGATGACTTCCATATATGGGCTGTACATGTACTGTACTTACACAAAGAAAAAAGGTTGCCCGTAGTTTCATAGAACACGAACAAAAAATATCCGTCTGTCAAAGAACAAGATTTTGCAATTTATGGGCAAAAAAAAGTAGAAAATCTCGTACCTACAACAAGTTACTGTTTCTCATTAGTATCTACTGCAAATACATTCAACATGAGCGCGATGTGTGCATATAGCCGGCAGTGGCTGTCGCAGGTCATATGGACTACATTGGGCAGAGATATTAGACGTCTTTTGGACACTGTCAATGACAAAATGCAAATTATGTCATGTGTGTCTAGACAGAATCGTTTGTTGGGTGGTTATCGAGGTGCGAAAGTGTGCTCTGTTCATTTTCAAGGCGTAATCATACTGCAAAGAATATCAATTCACATTGCAGATCCATTTATTGTCATTTTTGCTAACATTCTGTCTGTGTTGACCAGGAATTTTTGTAAACTGTGCTATGCGGTGAAAGGGTGATACTAATGTTGGATGGGTTCCAAAATCAATTTACTTCCACAAAAATACATTAGGGATAATTAAAGTATAAACTTCGTGTTTGCGGAAAAAAAGTGAAAGAGGATAGAGGAACAACTGTTGGTTGACCTGGATAAATGAAGAGTTGAATTATACTCATTAAATGTCCAGTTAAAATAATCTTCAAAATTAGTTGCAAAACTTGAAATGCGGTTCAGTCGAGCTTTAATATTCAGTTTAATTAAACATAAAAATAGCACTGCATTGAAGTACGATACGATAAAAGAAATACCTAAAGAAAGCATTCCTAATACTTATTTTTCATTGAGTTTGTTTTGTTGAAATGTTCATCATGTCATCAAAATTTGATGACTTGTTATGCCTACTTGTTTATAAAGGGTGTCCCAAAATTCACGAAAAGATTAAAATTTTGCGCCGTTTGCGTGTTAAGTAGTGCTAAGAAACAAAAAAAAAACTGTTAGCTGACGGGTTAGGGCTATTTAAAATTGGGCTCTACACGAACGAATAACGCGCTTAAATTTTGGAAATCTTGGACAGTTGGATCATCCTTCGAAAGCGTCAGCACATATCCTGAGACTGTCTCTTCTCTCATCACATCCGTACGAGCTTGTAGGCCGATGCAACGTGAGATGTTTCTCTGATGTCATCCTTCATCGGACTGGCTGATGAAGTTGGTCCTTCCTTATCATCAGTTCCTGCTCCTGCAGATAGACATGCGCATTCTGTAGCCGTTTTCATTTAAATTCCTCCCGACCCTTAGTGCCTATTTGTTTACTAACGCTCTTTCTGGTGTTGGATATTTTACTCCATCTGGACGAATTTGGCAGTCTTGACGGCTTTGAGCTAGCCACAGAAGAAGTTCTGCTGACATCGAGATTCATGCTCTGTCCATACCATGTACTCCAAGATTGACGAAGTAGAAGATTTTCTTCCCGCGTTAGCTCTACAGTTTGAGGATCGTTGTTAGTGACGTCTGCAGTGGTCTTGCGGTCCTTGCACTTTAGTGTTTCATTAGAGTTGTTTTATTTATTAGTGTTTTATTAGATATTTTGCTGGGGGAGAAGGGGTAAAGCTCTCGGTAAAGCTTCATCAACTGCTTTTATGCAGATAAGGCTGGGTAATCCGGAGGTCAACAGGTGTTGTTTGGAAACTGGACCCTCAGACAGGTTGATTACTAGAAGTAAAATGATCGCCCTGCCACATTGTGGTCGGAAACATTTTCAGTGAAAATTTTGATATCAAAAAAGGAGTAAGACGAGATATGCTTTCATGTCTTTAACATCGCATTTAGGACAACTGCATACGAAACTCGCAAGCCAATACGGGTTTAAAAGTATGCGCAACCCTTTGCATTCATTGACATTGAAATTATTGACAGAACATTTCAACCGAGTCTGGACAAAACCTCACAACAGGAAGTTACGGACATTTTCTATTTTGGCTCCGTTATAAGCGAAGACCTACAGTTGCCAATCGCTTTTACTTTGGGCTGAAAAAGCTTTGAAGAAGAAACAGTAATTGGATTGCCAGACCGTCATTATCCGAGACTTGCACTTTAACAACTTCCATAGGCGGACAAACATATTGACAGCTTCGCTGTCTGCTAAGAAATATTTCACTGCTACAAGGTGCTGCAACATTTTTGCAAATGGCGTTGTACGTCAATCATATTTGACATTTGTGAACTAGATAGCTGCAGTATAAATCAGACAAACAATGGTGCGCTATATTCCGCAAGAGCGTGCAATAATTGTGTCGATTTTTTTGACCCATAATCGGTCGGTGGTGTTAGCGCATCGTGAATTTCGAATTATCATGAGCCACGAGGCGAATGAAATCAAAATCGTCGTTTCTGGGGCACTGAAAATCCACGTGTGATGCACAAAGACCCATTACATTTACTCAATGCCACTGGGTGGTACAGCGTTCACGCGGGAGGAGTGATTGTGCCGTGTTTTTTTGAGGACGCCATCGGCAATGTGGTTTCTGTTACTGGCGAACGCTACAGGGCCATGATAAACGGGCTTGTTGAACATGTGGTTTCAACAAGACGGTGCAACCGCACACACAGCACGGGCCACAATGGATATTGTGAAGGAAGCGTTTTCTGGTCGCGTAATCTCCCGTTTTGGCGATTTGGCATGTCCAGCAAGATCGCTTGGCGGATATCCTCTATTCCACTTTTCACATTGTAAAGGTCCAAATAAAGATTTCCATCACTCAAAATCATTTTTTTTATTTAGTAAAAACAGTAATAAAAAAATAAAATTGGATGATTAATTTTGCGCTACCCTGTATTATTAAGGTTCAGGGTTGAATTATACGTCACTGAATTTGTTATTGTTTTGCTTGTAAAATCCACATAATATAGTAACGTATGGCTCACTCACGGATGCGGTAATTTGACCCCAGTTTCGAAGAACTCAGCAAAATCCTAAAATTTTCTTTTGGAAATCAACGCACAATTACCTTGACCCAAAAGCTAAGACTATATAAAATCTCAAGCAGATAAAGATATATTCGGTTGCTCTCGGAAGAGAGAGAGAGAGAGAGAGAGAGAGAGAGCGAACAAAATTCTTCGTAAAATGTTAGGTCCCCGTCCCATTTCTGTCGACGGTCTAGGAGATTTAACGAGGAACTAAACGAACTGTATAACTATCGAACTAGTTATGAAAATTGCGCGTCAGTCGACCAGCGTTCCGGCATGAAGAGTCTTCAACTCCAACCCATTGGGACAACGAGGTACAGGAAAAACTCGCCTAAGATTTCACAGAAACCTAGAAACACCGATGCAAAGATAAGTCACTTAGATTAATGCCTTAACATATATTTCTAGTTTGGCAATCTCGTCAGTCGTCACTCTTACGCCGTTAAAATCCACATGACATACAAAACACTCACTAGTAGCATATGTTGGTAGAGTGTGTTGCCTTCTGAAGTTTCGAAGCCGTGGGAAATGTAAAGCAACTATACCAAGGTCATTGTATCGATAGAATCTTTTGTGTTAATACCTGGCCTAACTGTACGACAGGTGTAATCGTTCGGACTAATCAGGTATGTGACAAAATGTGACTCACGAGCAGTAGTCTCATAAATATTTTGATTTGAACGAAGGTACTTTCGTAAACAAGATATCGCACATTCAGTAAATAAAAATGTCTTAGTACCAACCGAGGTTTTCCATAACTTTTTATTATTGCACAATACCTATACCTATAAATTTCATCAGAACATTTTCGAATGAAGGACAAGTATATTAACTTGGGACTTAATATTAACGTGGAAGGTATACCTAGCTTCGAAAAGATATATGTTTGCAACTGTATGTAACTGTACTCTCGTACTTATATACAAGGGAGTGCGTCGATTTGAGAATCGAGATCGAGACTACTATTCAGCGCTATCAGTGCGAAAGAACTGCCGCGATTCAGCGGCGCACACCAGGGGCTTGTAAATTGTACCGACTAAAAAGGTCGTGTAAAGTATTATAGACTATTATTATTGTAGGTTAAATAGGTACTCTGGTGATTCCGTTTGCACCGAGCTACCACCAGTCTTATTAACGTCTGACTTCTTGGCTGCTATATTTTTACCTAGGTATGTCTTTAGTTGGGACGAATTGTTACATAAAATAACATTTTAGTCTTGAAAGTTTTGAAGTTGTGAATACATGCGTTCGGTGTAGAAACTGCCTTAATTCAAATATAACAGCAGCTCATAGTTTATAGACCCTCATCATCAGCATAGTGCGAATGAGTCGTCTGACTGTAAACTCTTTGGACCACCGAAGTAAGTGCGAACGCTTTCACACAGAGTCCCTTTAAGCTGCTTTGCAAAAGCGATTTATTTAGTTCTCGAGATGAATGAATGTGAATTCCAATAATGCGTTCATCAACATCACTGCTTGAAAGCCCATTTGGCAGTGCAATTTCGATTTTTTCTGAGCTTCCGTTTGTTGCCACCTTCGTCTTAAAAGTAAAATGGGCCGACGCTACATAAACCCATAATAAAAACGGTGACAGCATTATTGAGTGCTGGGGACAGGCAACTGATTTGAATAGAGCCGACTGTGTCAGTTGGAGTAAAAACAAAGAGTTTGTTATTTGTGTTAATGGTCGTGAGCTATCAACCGACAAACTCGAATTAGTCAAACAGCTTTAACGTCCTAAACCAGAAATCCAAACTACCAGAAATATAATTATAAAGAAAAACTAAGCATATTTTTTTTTGCAACCGAATTATTGATTCACTGCAGTTATACTCAGTTTCATAACATGAAATTTAATTATTTCTTCTGTCTGCCGTGTTATGTACATGAACACAATTGCTCACTAGATATACGAATTGTTGGATGGCGACCATACTCGCAGTTCTGTTTTGATAGCCTCACTGAACAGACAAACTTTGAAACATAATTCACAATAAGGTAAACATTGTGGTTTCCTTTTGTGCTATTTCTTTTTTTTGCGAATACAAATTTAATAATTCCTTATCACGTGATCAAAGTACCATAGAAAATAAGGAATTCCTAATCAATGCTGTTGCTTTGCATGCACCTTGTTCAATTTAATTTGTTAAACCACATTCAACTCTGTACATTCGTTTTCGGTTTTAATAAGAGAGTTTTTCTGTTTTTTTTTTCTTTCAGGACCGGCATGCCTTCCTCAGACCGCAACACAGAAGCATCAAGTAGAATGTAAGTTTTGTCAGCATAACTCATAATGGCACCGCATTGGTGAGACGATTTTTGTTTTTGTTTAGTGTGATATTAATAAATGTTTTTGTTTGTTTTGTTTTACTTTCTAAAACATTTCTTTTTTCCTTATAATCATAATTTTGTGGCAAAATGTAAATATGGCGATGCTCTCTAACCCCACTTAAGGCGGTCGTATGATGAACGCTTAACAAATTCAAGAACCTCTTTCGATATTTCACGGACAAAAGTTGAAATTCTGAAAAGAAAGAAAACAAAACGGTAATTTAATGTGTAACTTGATTAAAACAAAATATCTGTATCTTAAAATAAAGTAAATTGAGAAGACTTTTTTAACAAATACTCTCACATGTATACCTGAAATGTATTTATACCGTAGATATACTGGACATTTATTTTCGAAATACTTGGTAGATTGTGAAATTTGAATTTTACATTGGCTAGAATTTTGGGATTTCAACAGTCTGAATTCATGAGTAAAATCAATATTTTTGGTAAATTCACTGCGCATTTTTTTAGGGTAAAATTCGTTTACTCTTGGCTTTTCGGTCCGACAGGAGTTTCTGACTGATGCGTTTTAACCATCAATTTTAATCGATTTCGGTCAGTTTCTTGGGCATTCAAATTTTATTCGGAGTGAACAGTGCATCTATTGATTTACTTAAGAGAAATCTGATAACGACCTCAAGCAAAACAATAACTAACGGCTTTACAACTGAATAGTCAGGCAGGATTTGACTGTCTTCGTGTGCGAAAAAAAGGAAACAACATTTTCAGGGAACAAGTTAAACAACCCCAAATACGTAAAATGTATTTGTCTTACGTCGACAAAATTTAATATAATGAGCACAAAGTACAAATTCATATTTGTCAGTTTTTTCTAGCTTGTTTCCATTGAAGAAATTAAGGTTTTTTTTTTCCCCTGTTCCATATAGTTTTTGTAACACAAACACAAAAAATATCAATCCATTTTCAACTGCCCCAAGAAATTTCTTGGATAATTTTCAAGTTGGCTTTCTTTTTGTTGCTCTCTTATGACTACTATAGTTTTTGGAACACAAAACACAATCACAAAAAATATCAATCCAATTTCAACTGCCCCGAGGAAATTTCTTCGATAATTTGCAGGCATACATTTTATGGACGGGAAGTGTTTGGCTAACTTTTTGTTGCTCTCTTATGACTACTTTTGATTATGGGAACATAATACATTATCGTACGGGCGTGCTGGACTATTCAGCGAGGGCTCTCAGGTTGAAATCGACGAAGCTCCTATCGCAGTGGAAAAAAGAAAATAAGATGTAATTTGTATTTTTCAGAAATCTTACCGGATATACCTCACTCACTAACCAATAACCCACTGTTCAAGTTTTTTTTTCCAGTGAAAGCTAACAAGCCCAAATGTGATGGTTCTTAATTTGATGGTTTAATGATAGCGGTTGCCCCGATCAAACGCTATCATTTCTCTACTGATCACTTTGTGCACCAACACGTCCTATCAACCAGCTATTTGCGACTATTATGACGTCGACGAATTTGACGGACAAGAATAAAAAAAAAGGAGAAATGAATGGAGGAGTAGCGAGTATATTTCTATACCTCGAATGAATTAAAGTTTCATTGATTTGGATCGCTTTCTTTCTTAGAACTTTTCGCCCTATTTATAAGCAGCAGCATTTATATTTTTCCCAATTCGAAAAAAAAACTATCTGACAAGTTAATAGGTTTCAATGCCCATTAAAACTTTAATCTGCTTGAATCAGAAGGCAGCCTTCTTCTTTTTGCCATAATGAAAGAGATTTGTTTGAACTTCTTACTTAATCTACATTAAAATTTTCAAAACTTGCATCACTTATTAATGTATTTACCACTTTCGAAAACATAACACTTACGTACCCAATCAACACCTCTTTATGGGATAAATAGATAACCAACGAGATCAGCAGCAACCCACAAAAAAACATAAAAAAATAATTTCCATCGTCTGCGGTCAACATTAACCTGGGTATACGCATAAGCATAAGCACGACGCACATTTTGCACTCGCTCGATCGTGTCTACCGTAGATTTCTCTAATGGTAAACTCTTTTGTGCTGTCGTCGACAGTTCACTTATGCCGATTACCATCACTTGTAATTAGTCCCAGACACCCGGCACCCATTACGATTTGTAAAGCCTGCCAAACGTAATTTGTGTTTCGCTCTACTAACCAACACCACTCACACTTGTCTATCATTTATTACTATCTTGCACAGTAGTAATAAATAAATTGCATGCTACATTTCACAAGACATCACATAAAAACACCACCCAATTCAAACCAGTACACGTCTGCCCCGAATTATTGTTAATATATATTTCCCCCTTCTTTTCAGTGTGAAAACCTTTGAAAAGCCTTCGGACAGCTCATGGGTAACCAGCGGTCATATTGGGTCTCGTGACGCGGTTCTGGTCTTTCGCACGAACATACTGAACGCGAGAAATGATGAGTACGTTGGCAATGATGCCGACGATCGAGGAGTCTCTGACAGTAACACTAGTCTCGATAACTGCAGCAGTGATAGTTCGTCCTCGCTTAATATTTTAGCCAAAACCCCGCTGGATCCCAACTTAACTCACAGTACTAGCACTAAGGCCAAAGTTTTATTGTCACTGCCAAAAAATGTTAATCTTCAAAAGACTATTAGCAGTAGTAATAGTAGTCTAGGTAATAGAAACAATGTTATAAAGCAACCGCTGGGAGCTCGCCAGAAAGAGCTACTCAAGTCGCCAAAGAAACGCCTCCATGAGTCATTGTCGTCGAGTGAGGCCTCGATATCCAGTGAATGTGATGACCCGCTCGAGGTAGAGGAGGACATGCGTCTGTCACAAATGGAAACTAGTGGCGAGGGAACGACACTCTTCCCACACAATGATAATGACTCTGGCACCAGCAGTGCACTGCAGAAGAGTGATTCCTTTGACAACAAGGAAAACGTATACGATGAAGATCAGCCGGAATCGAATGATCTTCCTGCGGTGAAGCTGAAGATTACTTATAAGTTCATGAATACGGAGACAAAGTTGTTGAAGAAGATTTTTATACGACATGGTCTGACTGAAGCCGAGGTTGAGCAGAATTTCAATATTCTGTGGACAGGTGTACACATGAAACCGGATATCTTAAGAAATCTAACACCCTATCAGCGTGTTAACCATTTCCCCAGGTAAGTGTCCGGTGTTTGGTTGTATTTTTTCCCAGTCGAAAGTGTCGTTAATTTTCATCAGCTCTATTCTAGGTCGTATGAGTTGACGCGAAAGGACAGACTGTACAAGAACATTGAGAAGATGCAACATTTGAGGGGATTCAAGCACTTTGATATTGTGCCACAATCGTTCATACTGCCGATGGAATATAGGGATTTGGTGTCAGCGCATAATAAATACCGCGGACCTTGGATAGTAAAGCCGGCGGCGTCGAGTCGAGGTAGAGGAATTTTTATTGTGAATTCGGTAAGTGAATAATTTATTCAGGTGCCTAGGTCTTATAGGCCAACCACAATAGAATAACATGGGGTTAAACTGGTTCTAGGCCGCGTTACTCTATTTTCCAGGTATATATGCCTTAAGCAATGGGATATTTAGAAACTCCACAGTGAAAGTCCTTATAAACATTTTTCTTCTTCACTTGTCACTTTCAACTTACTAAAAACTTTCTTCTCTGACTATCTTTCAGCCTGACCAAATCAGCCCCGATGAGCAGGTTCTTGTCTCGAAATACGTTGCTGATCCCCTCTGCATAGATGGCCATAAATGTGATTTGCGTGTTTACGTCCTCGTCACCTCTTTCGATCCGCTTCTTATTTACGTCTACGAGGAGGGCCTTGTTCGCTTGGCTACCGTAAAGTACGATCGGAATGCTGAAAATCTGTGGAACCCATGCATGCATCTGTGCAATTATAGCATCAACAAGTATCATTCGGACTACATCAAATCGAGCGATGCCCAAGATGAAGACGTTGGCCATAAATGGACACTTAGTGCTCTGCTTCGTCACTTGAAGAGTCAAGGTTGTGATACCCGCCAGTTGATGGCAAATATTGAAGACTTAATCATCAAGTCCATTTTTGCTACGGCTCAATCGATTATATCGGCATGTCGCATGTTCGTACCCAACGGTAATAACTGCTTTGAACTGTATGGCTTCGATATCCTTATAGACGATACCTTAAAGCCGTGGTTGCTGGAAATAAATTTGTCGCCGTCCATGGGTGTAGACAGTCCGATCGATACCAAAGTCAAGGCCGCGCTTATAACAGACTTGCTGACTTTGGTCGGCATTCCAGCTTACAGTCAGTTGATGCGTGCTCACTACGACAGTACTTGGTCGCGCTATCGTAACGTCAGCTACAGTCGGCGCACAAACTCTGCTGATCACTTGGGAGTTGGTAAGAAAAATGGTTCCGTCCAACAGAAAATTCCACTTACTGCTGAGGAGCAGCGAATTATTCGGAATGTACGTCTGCAAAATGCTCGTCGTGGTGGATTTGTGCGCATCTTTCCGACAGAGGACAGTATGCAAAAATATTCGGCGTTTCTAGATCCCTCGACTGGTATTCCAATATCTACCAGCCCAGCTCAGGGTCAGTGTACATACTCGATGGTAATGCCGCATAATTTCAACCAAATGCTTTTCGATCACTTGTATGGCAAGGAGTCTAAGGGGATCGGTGGCAAGGAGGAGAACAGCTACGACGAGCGAATGAATAGCTATGAGCGTGTATTGGAGACAGCCATACCCATATCGTTTAGCCAAAAGAAAAAAGAAACCAAATGCATCGAAGAGGGTGTGCGCTTGCGCAAACAAATACGTAAACTCATCGAGAATGGTTCTGAGCTGACTCAATTGCAGGCGAGACAAACATTCGGCCTATATTTAGAGTCGATATTAAGAAGATTGACCCAGGAACCTCGTGACTATCACGAGAAATTGATTCTTAAATTTATTAGCCGTGCAAATGGTGGGATTAAGGCGCCAGTCTTCTTTAAAAATCCCTTCAACTATCGGGTGATGAGCAAGGATCGTTCAGCTATGGTGGCCAAGCTTTTAGGTGACTACCTTGAGACGTACAACCGAGACACAGAGGCCTACATCGATTCGTTCGACAACTATGGAAAGATACCGATCTCACTGTTTAATGATTTCATATCGCATGCTCAGGAATCGGATTTGGAGTCAGTTCTAACGCTGCATACAAATCTTACACACTCCATGCCGTTTTTGTACAACCGTTGTGGATCTTCAGTTCCCGCCACTCCACCAATTCCAACAGGAGCGTATGGATTTTTAAAGGCCCTACCAGGAATGGTCGCCGGAGGTAACGTGGGTTCTAAAGAAATGAACCGAATCGATATTTATTACAAAAATCCATCAGGAGCGCCTAAGGGCGATAAGCTGGAAACAGGTAGGAAGACAGCAGATAAACGGCCGAGTGTGAGTGTTGCCAGCAAGGTGGCCCCACTTAGGAGGTAATTACATTACAAACAAATCACAGATCGAGGATGAAGGAGCAAGTGCTAGATATTTTTATTTTTTATTTAAATTTAACATTTATTCGTGAACACTATATTTCATTGTGATTAATTAAAATATGCTTGTATTTTAGTGTAAAAGAGGTTTACATTTTGTTGACATTCCTTTTTTGGATTGCAAAATGCTTTTATTGTGTATTTAGTAAATTTTTGTGTATAAGAATCACTGAATGCTCACAGATTTGAATAAAGTGTTGGCAGATATTTAGCCGACCAATATAATATTTCTTCTAACATATGAGTCAAACTAACGTTAATTTATTTATTATTGCTTGTTTAATTCAATGTTTTGATGTTTATTATTTATTGACTACGAAAAGCCTTTGAAATTTTATAAAATATGTACTTAGTTAAGTGTGATATAGGGAAATTATTTCAACCTAATTGGAAAACTTTTTGTATTATTATTGTGGTGCTGATTAACTTTTAATTGAGGAGAAGCTGTGATACAATTGTAAAGCAAACACTTTGTACCAAGTATAGGTGGGTTATGAAGTCAGAGCACTGGTTTCTGAAAGCGGAGATTCAAATCTGCTGTACAAGAATCATAGCGCTTAGGTATATGCACTTAGTTATTACCTATTTCAGGTAATGCAGTTTGTAAACCTCTGAAAATATGTCTCTTCCTGGGAGCGGTTACTTAATCTATAAAACAAAGACGACTTAATTGCTCACAACTATTCGTTTGTGAGTTTTTATTTTTGAAACGAATTAAAGCGATCTTCAACTTTGTATGCCGAACTAAAACAACTAAATTGATATGCTTTCGCAAAACGTAAATGCTCTCGAGCATTTTGTTATTTTTGGGGGGTTAATCCTGAGACATCTCGCCCAGTAGACCAGCACACTAACAACTAATCTGCAGCGCACTTTACCAGTCTTGCGAGCTTTTTTACTGGCGGTAAACATATGCTTTCTGATCCTAATCTAGTCTTCAAAGTACTCTTTACTTGCTCTCTTACTAATATCGTAATAGCGACATATGCCTTAAGTATATCAGAACTTTCAAGTCTTTCATTTAAGCAGTATATGTAACTTGTTGGGACCCCGGAAATTTACAATCCCAATTATAGGCAAAACAAACCAAGTCATGGGGTCGTTGCAAAAAGTTGAGCACGATCTCTGATTCAGGGCTGACAATCTCCAACTCACATGTTCTATCGTCCGTGCAAAGAAGTGCATTTTCTTTGCATACCATGTAAAGAAATATTTTAAAAAGCTGAGTAAACAGCTTGAAACGGTTAACGCTTATTCGTTATTATTACACATTCACATTATCCGTAAATTATTACACGAATGAATTAACGTGGCGATAATCACATAAGGACCTTAAGTTTATATTGACTGTGAACGGTTAAAATAACTCACAACGTATCACAGCTCGTTGCCACCTCGAATGCCCTTGTTAATTTGAACTGTAAAAATTATTCTCTATTATGTAACAACGTGCTCTCTTTTACCATTTCAGTTAGACTTACTTCTATTTTATTTATTTTTCTTAAATATATATATCCACTTTGATTTTAAAACCAAAGAATATTCTACTTGTTCCTTAAACGAGATCCAAATATTTATGTGTACTGATCACTAATCCTTAAATCTTACTAACATTTACTGCCTTTAAATAGAACATTTAGAAAAATGCATTTTGGATTAAATGTATTAGGAAATGCATTCCACAAAATGAAATAAAAAAAACTAACAACGCATTTTTTCTCTAAAATAATAATAAAAAGTACATTCTATTGTATTGCTGGTTTTATCTAGTCATTTACCTAATAGTTTGAGAATAATAATACATATTCGTACATGCTAAAACTTATTACAATTGTTTTAGTCATAATCTACGAAATTATTTATTTATTTAATATACAAAATAGTACACATTTTAAAACAAAGTAACATAGTAAATAATTCACAAATAAAAAAAACTTAACGACATAATACACACAACTATTTATGAAGTTTCTTAATAGAACTAAATATTTATTTAAATTTGAATAAACAAAAAAAATATTGTGATAAATAAATTGCTTACGCAACAGACTATTTTTATTCAAATACAATGCTAATCTAAAAAGTAAACATAAACATAAAAAAATGATGGTAAAAAAAAAAAATTAAAGAGCACCAGTGTTGCTTTCTTTGTGTTAAATCTTTAAGTTCTAGTAATCTCTTTTGAACTAAAAGCTAAAATACTTGTTAGTAAAATTGAATCTTAACTTTAAGCTGTATCGTTTGAAACAAAATATTTATATACATATTTATATAAACAAATCGAGATAAAATATTTTTTATACTTGTATATTTTTTCTAAAATCACGTACAAACTTTTTGAAAACAGCAGCCATTTTAATGAAATTCGCTTTATATGGATTTGAAATTTATAAATGTAATGAAATAAAATGCATAAAAAAGGTTGCGTGCACAAATTTTTAACGAAATTTTTTCTTGTGAAAAAAATAATTAATTTAAAAAGATAATTAAACAAATTATATATTAATTACTG
Organism: Cheilosia variabilis; assembly: GCA_951230905.1. Lineage (NCBI taxonomy): Eukaryota > Metazoa > Arthropoda > Insecta > Diptera > Syrphidae > Cheilosia > Cheilosia variabilis. Next base: position 48,952,080 of record OX579676.1, read on the forward strand.
CACAATCAAAGCCATCGGCGAAGGCTAAGAACAGATAACAGAGTTATTTCAATGGATAAATACAATTAGTGCTTGTGTGTCACTAGGCATGCAAAGTAAATAAATAAATCGATTTATCATAAGAACGCGTTATATATTTCGATCATTATGCGCTTAGAAATATAACAAAACGAATTATGTTAAAATTTACAACAACTTTTATGAAACTTATGATTAAATAAAGCAAGAATTTCAACTGCAAATTGGTGTTGTTTCAATTTGCTTCCAATGAACCAGATTCAAGGATATCAATTTTGGTTTTTAGATCTCGCAGAATAAACATTTATTTACTTAAGGCTTATTTGTAAATATGATAATGAGATAAATCAATTATCAGTGAACAAACTGCCATCAATGGACGCCTGGATTTTTCTGCATGTCCGAACCTTCCGCGCGGTGCAGGCAGCATCGACTTTGTTAGTCCCACACCCCACCTGAAAGGAAAATATTTTCTCTAAATTCATTTTCCTCATGTAATAACGTATTTTCTAAAGAATTATTTGAAAGCATGATTCGTCAAAATCACATTTTGCATTGCATTCAATTTCTATAACCGCAAACTAGAGCCGAATCGCATTATACGCGATACGTGAAATAGACGTAATGTAAATAAGTGGAATATTTTATTCACTCACATTATTTCCCAAAGATTCAGTGGCAAGCGCTGATACTAATTTTTATGTTGTCAATATCAAAAATTATGTCTTTTTTGAGAGAAGCAGAAAAAGAGCATGCGCCGAATTCTATTCCCTTCCCATTGTTCTAGGCGTAAATTTCAACTGCCGGAGTAGGCAGACGTGTTCTATATGGTTAAACCGCCGACTGCCGAAGAAGACAGACCATTTTCTAAATCTTTCATAAACTTTTGAATAAATACAGGACGTGTTTTGCCTGTAAGATATATTATTTTTTCTAGCAACAACGTCTTACAGTCCACTAGTTGCAAACAACAACTTCATCCTGCAGAAAGACAGGCATGGAATGTAAAAACCTTACAAATGTGCCCAGCAGCAGTGAGTGGAGTTGACTTCGCGTCACATCAGCAATCCGGAAAGTGCACACAGCGACAGGACCTCAACTAAAGGGTGATTTTTTAGCTGGTTTGGTTTTGGCAACACTGGTTTTGACAGCTGACGTGTGTTTAGTACCTTGTGTCACTGTCAAACAGCTTCAGTTTGGTTTGCAATTTAACCATGGATCGTCTTACAAATGAACAACGCTTGCAAATTATTGAATTTTACTATCAAAATTCGTGCTCGGTTCGAAATGTTCATCGCGCGCTGCTTCCATTTTATGATCGGCATTCTCGACCTTCTGAGCAGTCTATTCGGAAGATTGTGACCAAATTTCGCACCAAATTTACTTTGTTGGACATTAAACCACCAACACGTTTACGTACTGTGCGTAGTGAAGAAAATATTGCGGCCGTATCAGCTAGTGTGACAGAAGACCACGAAATGTCGATTCGGCGCCGTTCCCAGCAGTTAGGCCTTTGTTACAGCACTACGTGGAAAATTTTGCGGAAGGATTTGGGCGTAAAGCCTTTTAAGATACAGCTGGTGCAAGAACTAAAGCCAGCCGACCTACCACAACGCCGAATTTTTGGTGAATGGGCTCTTGGAAAGCTGGCCGAGGATCCGCTTTTTTATCGAAAAATTGTGTTCAGCGATGAGGCTCATTTTTGGTTGAATGGGTACGTAAATAAGCAAAATTGCCGCATTTGGAGTGAAGATCAGCCAGAAGCATTGCAACAGCTACCAATGCATCCCGAAAAAGCCACTGTTTGGTGCGGTTTATGGGCCGGCGGCATTATTGGGCCATATTTCTTCAAAGATGATGCGAATCGCAGCGTTACTGTCAATGGTGAACGCTACCGAGCGATGATAACAAACTTTTTTTTGCCCGAAATGGAAGTTCTTGACTTGCATGATATGTGGTTTCAACAAGACGGTGCCACATGCCACACAGCACGCGAAGCAATTGCGCAATTGCGAGGCGAGTTTGGTGAACAGTTAATTTCACGTTTCGGGCCGGTCAATTGGCCGCCTAGATCGTGCGATTTGACACCATTAGATTATTTTTTGTGGGGGTATGCCAAGGCTAATGTGTATAGGGACAAGCCCGCTTCGATTGACGCACTGGAAGCCAACATCCATGCATTCATTCGTGAGATACCGGCCGATATGTGTGAAAGAGTATGCCAAAATTGGACTCAGCGGATGGGCTACCTGAGACGCAGCCGCGGTCAACATTTGCATGAAATTATCTTTAAACATTAAATTGCAAGGTTCAAACTATCGATTCAAAAAAATATTTCATTCATTTTTTCGAATTTTTTGTGTTTTTTTTTTTAAAAAAGTTCTACACCTCTTAAAAAATCACCCTTTATATGCCACTACCATAGCTTATTATGTTTTAAGTCATATTTCGGTGACTATTAAAATAAAGCATGGCGTGTGTTCGGTATAATTTTTTGAATGTAAAAATTAAATGTTTACCTTATTTTATATTTGGTTCGGCTTGTCGCCTGTGAACTCGTTCGCTGCCTTCGTGTCCGAATTCGAACAAGTTACAATAATGATCGCTCATAACCTTGGGACTGGGTGGGTGCTAATGTGCACACAAGATAAATACTTCATTGCAATTCCTGAATTTGTTTTCGCTCTAAACTAAAATTTGCCTAAATAACAAAACTCCCGTGTTAATCTGCCTGAAACTCGTGCCTTTTCCAGGAGGGGGATTACGATTGTTTTCACAGATGGGCGCATCTGGTTTAAGCATTTACCACTGAAGGAATGTAATACACGAACCACACAATAAAAGCTTAGCCCATACTCCCCACGTTTATAAGCTGTCCTATCACCATCACCACAACTGCAAGAAGCTTTTAATGTAACATATTCCTGCCATAGAAGTACGCCATAAACAGCTGGAATTGGTGAGTTTGCGATTTACATCCTTCACCTACGTAAAGCTTGCCATTCCACCCTTCCAAACGTCAAATTCCATTCACACACTCTCACCCATAGAACGTTTTCTAACAATTTTCATAAACGCAAAACTACTCGGCCTCTACGTACGTGCGTGCATTCTGTGCGCTGCATTGCATATCCGTGTCCTTTCTTTTCATTTTGTGCGGCCAATCGGATCACTAAATTCGGCCTAACGAACCTATCTGTGATGCTGATTAATTAATAAAATTTATGAAACCCTCCTAAACTAAGGTTTTCTAAAGTTTTTTGAGTGAAAAAGTATGTTTATCCCTCGGGACTAAATTCGGTCGAGTGTGTGAGTGTGCGTGTGTCTTTATTTTTGCATCCGGGCAGAGGAGTCTTATTCGGTTAAACCTAAATCAATGTACACGAGCTCATAGTCAGTTTATTTGGTTTTTAAGTGCAAACATGACAGTGGACATAACATCGAGAAGTCTAATTGGAGGTGGCATTACTGCAGCCACAAATGTTCGCAGCGGCGGAGCAGGTGGTGGCGGCGGTGGCGGAGGAGGTTGTGTCGGTGGTGGAGGAATACCAAATCCGACAGGGGGTTGCAATACATCACTGTTGCAGAAACAAATGTCGTTCAAGAGTAGTGTTGGCGCCGCGGGCCTATCGTCAAAGGCCGATGAAATTGAAGTCATCGAAAGTGCAAACGCCGATGGAGTCCACACGCGATATCGTAAGGTTAGTAACCGTCAACCGTTTCCCTTGAAACGCTGAGATTAATTTCACATTGCTAGGGGGATTTTATAAATAGCCACGCAATGTAAACAAATCATCCCGATTGGCGGCCAAACATTAATAAATTACGTATACGCCAGATGTTCCCTGGGAAACTGTAAAACATGACTTCATCAGCGTCTAGCGCTGCTATTGCGGTCATCTATTTGGCTATTGTCGAAATTCATTAAAAGAAGTGGATACCCTGGCGCCTGGCCCCGTTGCCATTGAACACATTGCTCGCAGTCGATTCAATTAACCGCGGCTGGGGCGACGCGATATGAATTCGATTTTCGCGCCCATTACACGTTGAAAACGTGTGTTTCATTGGCCCCGAGTCAGTCGCCAGAAGTCGTTATGTAACTTTCACCCCAAAGTATCGATCCGAGTGTATAATAAAGAACGTCTAAGTTTCGTGGGATGTTGTATTTCTGTCGGTTAGGTTTCTCCAAACCCCTCTCTCGTTTGCTCTCTTTGATTCTGTGATTCTATTTGAGTTAGAGGCACGTTAAGGATGTTTTGCAGCAGCCAGCAGCCATTCGTCGACCTTCGTTCTTCTCTCTCTCTCATAAGTTAAATAGGAGCATACCATTGAAATCAAGATGCCAACTGAAGGTAAATGTAATAGGATGTGAAACGCCGCGATGCCAGTGGTATACGCATATAGATGTTGGTGTGGTGTGCAAAAGGATAGGGTCGAGTGGAGTTGACTCTAAATTGTGAATACATTGCCTAAGCAATAAGAACACGTTACTTTGCCTTGTTTATGTTTTCTCGAAAGGATGTTGAAGGCTTTAAACAATTCATATATGGTTACCAGGATGTGTTTATTTTTGTGTGAGACGGCTCAGTGGCAAGGAAGGAAGTGTACTTCAAAGGATATTTCGTTTAGCGTTTAACCTTGAATCGTTGTTTTTTTTGTCGGTTACTAAGAGGCTTATGGTTTCATGGATAAGGTTCATGAAAAAACTTGCCATCAGAGATGTGTAGGGTACCTCTGTCTGTGAGTAGGTAAAGGTCCTTTATACATTTTTTATTTCAATCGGCTAATGCGTTCTGTTTTGTGAGGGGCTGTGCATTTTTCGTTGAAAGTAAGTAAAAGCACCTGACCTTTAAAACGCTATTTGGACGTCTATTTATTTATTTTCTTTTCATAGCCAGCAACATAAATGTTTTTGGTTTATAGTTATTTTGAGCGTTACAAGGAGGCTAATGAAGAATGATGTGTAAACAAAACCGGGGCTTAGTGCAAAGTATGCTGTGCTACCAGAACCTTTCTCTTTAATTGGTAGAATAGCTGATTCACAAATGGATCACGGCAGCACACATGAGAAGGTGGTCAACCGTGGAACAATGTAGGCTAAAATGACAAAAAACCGACCTGCTCCACTCAAAGAAGGGCTCTAAGCTGAAGACGACGAACACTGAAATGGGTGGTGGCGTTGTCTACAGGTCATGGCAATTTCGGGTATCATTGATGGAAGATGAGCATTAGAGAGCGTGATACCTGTAAACAGCGACATGTACTGTGTCAATGTCCGTCGCTGGCTAACAAAAGAATGAAGATCTTGTTACGTCAATGGGTCGAGACCCAGCGGATGAATTAGATCTCCCATAAACAGATGCTAGCTTTAACACCACAAATCGAATCCAGGAAAGAACTCTAGAGAAAGTCTCTCTGATGGGTAAGATTGATAATGGTAGAGAGACGAAAGGAGACCCGACCCTAAATCTTTCGAGGTTATAGGTATGCTGGTCTACCAAGCGAGGGGTTTCAGAGATGTGCCGAATATGCACGATTCATTAATTTTGGCGACTATAAGGCAACATGGTCAACCGATTAACAAAATTGATCATCAAGAGCTACATGGCGCAAGTCGGATGCTTTGTCCATTGTCGAGAGAATGTTAACGAGTGCGGTGAAGAGATATGTTCCTCCATGGTGTAAATGAAAGCTATCGTTGGTTGTTCGGTCTTCGGTGTCTAAGCAACAGGAACAACAATGTAGTTACAGAAGAGGACCACACAGACCTTTTTACTATATAAACGCGGGTATCTTCAGCGGAACTCTGAACCTTTGCGAATGATTTAGGGCAAGCGATGATTGCAGCGTCTTTCAGGCAGAGAAAGCTGCTATGAGACAAGCTGCGAAGAACATGAAGATATGCTGCTGTCGACAAAAACATCTCTTAATACTCTGACATATACTCTCTATATACGCGGGAATAAAAGTATAGTTGGTCGTTATGAAGTCTAGCTAATGCAAGAAATATTTGGACGAAATGTCTAAAAATTCGGGTAGTATAAGTGTGGAAGTTCCAAAAATAGTGTCTTTGGTTTGAAAATACTATTCTTCCTCACTTTAGCTGACAACCGAGTGTACAAAGTATGGTTCAGGGCGTAAGCATTATCTGCCATTTAATTTATCCAATTCGAAAAATTAGTTTTTGATTTTTATGAACCGTTTTTTTAAGTAACAATTAGTGAGCTTCGAATGTCAGTCTTGGTAAGCATCTCCAGTTCAATTGTGGACGAATGCAATGAATTTCTCTTACTACGTATACGAGAAAGTTAAAAATACACGCAGCTTTGGCCTTAAAATCTGTAAGAACACCGGCGCGTACGCTTACAAGGAAGATTGATAAAGAATCCTTAAGTTAAAAAAAAACTACAACACTAAAGAAATGGTCAGAATCAGAAGAAACCAAAAACAGATCTACATTAAGTTATCATGGAACTGAGTCACAGAGACTTTCGCATACTCGCAGTGGTCAAAACTGGTCACTGTGCGATAGGCGTAAATGTGAAACGGCAGTTCGGACGTTGAAAAAAACAGAATCTGTTCGCCATCTACTTTGCAAAACAAAATCTGACATTTCCTACTAATTATCTACTACTTGAGTGAACTGCAGGATCTGTAGAATATGGATCTAGAGAACTCCATTGATCTGGGTGGGTCTAGTAGATAAGCAGAGTTTGTCCTCTCAGTTAATTCAATGCGAACTCTTTGATCTGTATATAATAAAACCTTTAGAACCCCTGAAATACATTTAAAAGCTATGTGGCTCAAATAGATAAAGGGGTTTATTTGCAGTAAAGCTGTGACAACTTTCACAAAACAACAGGTCTTCCAAATCACACATTGAAAGCGCATCTGTGTACCGTAAAAATTTATGAAGCATGGACAGCAATTCATATATAGATTGTTTTACAAAATATGTTTTGTTATGTCTTATGTGCGCACAAGAGATTCTCATTGTGAGATTTAATAGTTCGTTCATTACTATTTCTTGTTGAAAACGCTTGCATATTAATGCAAATTCTTAAGATATGTGCGTACTTGCCAGTTTTCCAACTAAATTCTTGTTAAAATAATAAAAACGTTTCAAATAAAGCGATCCTTGTTACTTGACAAAACTACCCGTTACCTCGAAAAGTTGTATTTAAATGCACAACAACGATTGTATTATTACAAATCCTTTCTATTTCCGAAGGTTTTTATGTGAATTTCCCTCTGTAGACAAGCAGCTTCTGATTGCATTTGCAACGAAAGCAACAAATATTTGCCTTTCAGCTACACACTCACCCTTACATAAATCTTTTCATGGCTGTTCGTTATTATATTGCTATCGATTAGAATTTTCTCACGTAAAATATGGACATGCACTGCAACTATTATTGTTGCGATTGCATGGCAGTACTCCTTGTAGGTATTCGTAACTGAGTGGGTATACATACCGCAAAATAGTGGCCTCTCTATTTATTTATATTCCCATCAACCCCGTCTTAAGTTATGAAAGTAAAACTAATAAAACTATTCACAAAGGAGAACTTGCCACGCAATGTTTTCATAACCATTATAGCTTCATTAGGAACTTTGAGTACAAGTCTTTTATACACACAAATATGAATAACGATACAAGCTTGATGGACATATTTATAGCTGCTCGGACTTAATAATGTTTTAATTGCAAAATGTGAAAGAAAGTATTTTAAAAATATGCTATCAGTTATGAGACTGCCCAAGATACTCAAAGAAACTTTAATTGTTTGAAGTATTGTATTTTGGGGTTGAGTCGCGTGTTGATAAACTATTTGTCTAGCTATTCTATTCTATTCTTAAAATAATTGAAAAAGTATTTTGTATTATACTACCGTACTCACTTTTAAACAGCTTGGCGTATATTTCGTATATACTCTGCCAAAGATCGAGAAATGACCTCATCGGTAGTTGCGATTTTGTTTAAAAAATCGGCATTTAAAAGTATGTATGAGTGTATTGACAACTTGTGAACAGCCAAGGAATAGGTTTCGAGCACTGGCAGCACTGTTATTTTTATATAATAATATACGATATTAAGAACCAATTTATACTTCTTTTCAGCGACAAGAAACATTTTAAATGTGAGCAAAGAAAAATGGTGATCCTAGTGCTCACTATGTTGGGCATACGATAAATTTATACCTAATATCGAACTGACAAGAAAAATGTTACAGGTACAGGTGGATACATGGGCGCCCTAATTGAGCACTGAGTCGACCCTAGGTATTTAAAAGTTAGCGCAAAAGTGCAGTGCCAAATTTCGGTATCTATCATCGCTGTCGTTTGGATGAACTCTATGTTTTTCAACGCAAAAATCATTTTCTAAATCAGTTTATCTTACTTATTAATAACTATATTAAAAACATTTTAAAGAGATTTTAACGTTACATTTTCGTATTCGACATAAAACAAAATTGTTAGGAAAATACACTAACACGTCGAATAAACCGAATGAAAGTCAGTTCTAGTATCGCCTTAGAATTAGATTTCACTCCTTACCAAATATTTTCATTATAACGCTTTAAATATACTATCCATGTTAAGCTAAAGAATCGTAAATAATTTCTAATGTAAAAAAAAGTTTCTAAGTAAAAGTGAGCGGTTCCATTCAGGTAAAAAATGTCCAGTGCAACTGCAGTTGAGATTCGTGAATCTAGCCCCATAAGAAAAAAAGGCACTGCCTTCAATCTGTCTGCACTGTAACTAGATGGGAAATTATGTATTCCTTGCTAAAATTAATGGACATACCTTCACTTAGAACCTTCACAAAATTGTTTTTACTTTTGTGATCTATCTATCATAGTTTATGATCTAGTCTATGGGCGAGGCAAAATATAATGAGAACTCGCAATTCTCTTTTTTGCCGATCACTAAGATTCTCGAAATCCGTCATATTCTTTTCTCTCTATAATTCTTAAACAACTGATGACTGATTCCTTAAAATGTTTAAAAACAAAACCTGATTTTTCGCGAAGCACTCGTAACTTTTATATGAAACAAAAGTTAGGTACATTTTCTTTTTTTCAAAAACTCTTACTTATAGCAGCATTACAAAAAAAAATAACTTGTAAAGCATTCTAATTTGGCGCGTTCGGATAAGCAACTGCCACGAAGCTGCCATTTTCGTATTTTTTTAAACTCTGCTAACTTTGCATCTTAATCGGTTATCTCCTGGCACTGCTTCCGTAAACGGAGGTGGCAACATCAACGGAATCAAGTCCATCTTACATAGCAAATAAAAACAAATTCCTTCACTTATAACGCGTTTTATTTGATTTTAAGACACCAGCTCTTCCTGTCGCCTTATCGTTGGTTGTGCTAAATTTTATATTATAAACTTTTTTCTGCTGTTGGTACATATAAGTATTCTGCGTGTTTTGACGAAAAAATGTTCAAAAATATTCTAATATTGGGTATAGTTAGATTAGTTACGTCGCACTGTTCGTCAGTAGCGGCTAGCGGGTGTTTACAGTAAATGCGTGTTCTGAGAAACTTAATTTCGGATGATATAAGAGTCAAGTGGTAGGATAGGTAGGAACATGAATTTGTGGATGTTTTAAAGGCTCACTTTGTGACGTTTTGTTCCCAAACCTTGTTTGTTTAAATGTATTTAAGAGGAGAGGTGTGTAGTTCCAACGTCTGAAATTCAAGGTTATTAGTTTTAAGTTCTTGATTATTAGTTTTTTCTTTATGTAGAGTTTTCCTAGGGCTCGCTGGTTGGGCCTAGCTAGTGCTTTTGTCTTGGCGATATGTTCGTGTGCCAACAGTCTTGTAATGAACCTTTTCTGAAAATCGGGTTTCTTGGTTTGTCAAAACTATAAATATCGCGTTTTTTTTTTTAAAACTTTCAGTATGTACTACGTAGCTAAAGCAAATAGCTTTCGATGTAAAGTTTTGATAATCCATCCAGTATTGCATGTGTCATCATACTTCGACAAGATCTAGAATTGAGACCTTCCCCATTTTAATACCAAACACTTTTTTGTTTGCAGCGGGGAGAAAATCAAATCAAATTTAGTTTAAAAATGCCCCCACCATTGTTTTCAGGAATTGTTCACAGCTAAGCTTTTATAATAACATTTTATCCTCTGAGCCCCTAAATAGAAGCATTCAACCATAGTTCTTCTTTCGCATTACGTATTACCACAGAAATGTCTCTTAATTAATAGCAGACACAATTATTGTTCAAGATTCGAAAATTCAAGCCTCGAAATTAAATTTTTATTACATTGCCCAACTCTCTGCTGTAGTCTAACAGTCCGTTAAGCTGGTTGCTGGAAAATGGATATGACATACGGTATACTAGTTTATTCTTTTGGAAAATTGTAAATCAGCCAGTTTCACAAAATTAAATTTTGGCTGCCATTTTCTGGCACACTTGTGGTGCATTTAAGTGCTCGTACTTTGCTCGGCTATATAGATACATCATCCCGGCTAAGAATAGTGGTATAAGGTCAGCTATACCAGTTTACTTTAACAGTTAAGCAACATGCCGTGCGCCCATTTCGAGTGTCTGCCCGACGGCATGATATAAAGACAAAATATTCACATCACACTTTCTGTGTACAGTTTCCCAGCGTACGTTTCCAGTTTGAATTTTACAGCCAAGAGCGAAGTGCGCTTTTAAAGTTGTTCTTTGTTCTCGTCGAGGAGATAGTTCATCTCGTGACTTTTCGTCGCTTTCATATTTAAAAAAAAAACTGCTTGCCACCATAAAGTTGTGTACATAGTTGCAAATTGCCGACCATTTTTATTTCTGGATGATGACTCAGGCTCAAGCATAGCACTGAGTGCATGGATGGATGAACAAGTTTTCACAAAAGAAATAACTTTCTGCATGCATTCAATGCGTATCTCTTTTTGTGAGGTTATAATCGCTTTTACAATTTTTGGAAGAAAGCACTAAAAATGGTTTGGGGTGTGCACAGAGTAAACAAAATTGGTCTAGTGGGTTCGGACAGACAAAAGCGAAACTAATAAGGTTCCGTTTTTCCCTTTGCGTACGGAACCTTAAAAAGCATCATTAACAAATATTGCAATGATTTGACATCCGATATAAGATTGCGAAAACAGACGTAACTTAGACATAGAGTCGGTATACCGGTCTGAATGGAGACATTTGGACTTTCTTAAAGTTTAAATATCTGGGTCCTACATACCGCAAAACTGCTAAATTGTTTACTTAAACGAAAGACGAACAATGGCAGATTTTTGTGGGCTTTTTATTTTTTCCACAGCGTAAGTCCTATTTGGGGCTTTTGCACTCTAAACGAAAATATGTCAAAAGAAAGAGACATTCCCAGATCCGCGATGCTTTGAACTAAATAATGAATCAGTATCAATATCAGCCATAAAGAGCTTCCTGCAAGAATGAGTAGATACTATCATCCCTCTTTTGGTCTTTGGCCATTGATGACCCTCTCGAAATAAAAACAACGCCAATGACTTGTTCTCCATTGTTATAGGGAAAACCAGGCAAACGAAGTAATGCAAAACGACCTAAAAAACGTCAAAGGCAGTCCTACACAGGGGAGATCAACCCAATCCAGTATTCCAGTATTGCCGTTCTTTTCACAAGAAAAAAATAAAACTAAGGTCAAATTTCACTAAATGGCACGATCAGTGAGTACTCCGACGAAGTCAAATTATCCTGCAATAAGCTTGGACAAAAGGCTATGGTAAAACCTGGGGGCTCTCGCCATGCGATCTGCATGGTTACACAGAAAAGCATGGGCCAGCAATAGCTCACCAATTTGTCAGACTGACTTAACCGAATACCACGGTTGGTTCTAAAATGCAATGCTTTCCCAAGTAACAATTTTACTTCGGTAAGGTTCAAATTTGTAATTTCTGTAGGCAACAGCTTCGATAGAGCTTCTATAGTCTTTGTTAAACGAAGTTGATCTATTTCGAAGCAATTGTTTCGATAATAACTTCAGTAAGTCCTTTACGAAGCATATACATAATCTTTATAGAGGGATATGGAATTAAGCTTCGATAAGATCTCTATTAGACATCTGAAAATGTGTCTGGAGATGTGTGGAAAGTGAATTGCTTCGATAAAGCTTGTGGTTCGAAGCGCTTTCTAGAAGCTTCTTTAGAGCTTCTGACCGAAGGCATTATAGAAGTAATGAACTGTCATGCAGTCAACCGCCTGCGATTGGAAGCTGTACAGAAGCACTTACTCGTACTTCCTTCTAACTTACATATGGAGGCTTTATAGAGGTAAAAATTAATTTCATATGAAATGAATCAAAGCTCTCTAAAGAAACCATAATTAATGAATCGGGGAAAAATTACAAGAAATAAAATACTCCCGAATAGCATACTTGGGTTTTAATATGGTACATACAACTCTAATATAACTATCAAGTTATTTCCTAAGAATTGCAGTAACATTGTCACATCCCACATTGTAACCAAAATAGCCGCATTTCCCCTGATATTTTGCAACAACTTTGTCGTATTTGTGTTTTATTTAGGTTATTTTTTGTTAAATAATAGTTTTTTTCAGTACAGCAGGTGCAAGTCCAATCGATGCTCTATTAGCAGCTTCAGAAACACTACCAGTATCAGGAGCACCAATAAGGCTTTCAAAGAGCTCAATAGTGTCAGGTGATAATTGGCCAAAGTTTTCGCCTGTATCTGGACCTCCAAGAGTTGGATCAACACGGAGTAACTTGGTGGGATCGGCGTCGGATCCGGTATCGGCGGGTCTTTTATTAACTCCGCTAGGTCCAGGTTGAATATCTTCCACAGGTAAATCCTGTGCAATTCTATTTTCGTATTGAGTTTTAATTTGTCGAAAAAAATGTCCGTTTGGGCCTCTATATTCTTCGTACAATTACGTTTACACTCTTCTCCTTTTTTAAATGCGTTATAATTCACGTATTTACTCTTATATTCTGGCCTCTTCCAAGTGTCTCCAATATGTTTTTCACGCTGAACAAATACTTCTTGGGCTAATGTTTTTTTCTCATTACTCATTTTTGGGTGATGTACACCAAACACACTTTCGACACCATATTTAAGTCCTATTTCGAAAAATCCAGCTAGATCCGCAACACGTCCGGTTTGTTTAAAATCTTTAATAAAACTGCCAATAGCTTCTCTATCCGCCTCTCTTATATCTTCCGAAGAATTGGCCAACTCATATTCCAAATCATGAATATATGCGACAAAATCCGCCGAATTAACTACTTCGTCTTCGTCAAATATATTATTACCAGGACCCAGATAATTATATCCTGGTAACGTATATCCTTTTTTTGGCATTTCACAGACAGACAGTAACAAACTAAAGCATTAAATTCAAAATTTAGCCTACATAAAGATTTTATATGAGTTAAATAAACATTTCAAATTTTGAATTTTGCACATGTAAAATTTATAACTCTTTGCCGACGACGACGACAGCTCACAACAACTACGGCATGGTTACATGATCATGGCCCTACGGGCCGATCGTACCGCCTGTTTTTTTGTTTTCCGTATAACTTCAACTTAAGCTTTTCAGCTTTTACAAACACTTTTGATAAATGTAAAATTTCAACTCTACAATTTTTTTTTTGTCCTTAAATTGCACATTACAATATTTGTATCAACAACATTCCAATAAAGTACTGCTCTGACCTTGCAAGTTTTCAGCTGCCATTTGGTTTTTTTTGCTTTTCTCCTTTTTTCGTGAAGATCGTAAGCAATATTTTTCTCAAAATCCGAAGTTACATTAAACTTTTTAACTTACATTTGATAGCTGACTTACATTTTGAGTTTTAAAATGATAAAACCTTCCAAAGACACTATGAGAATAGCAAGCGCGTGCTCATAGTAGTGTCAGATTTTTACTGACTAAAAACACCACCCTTCGATAAATTGTTAGATACTGCAACTAAGATATAACTTATTAAGCAATTTTTTTATCACGAACTAAAAATAACTTTTGACAGGTTACTTTCCACTGAAAGATCCTGCATGTTCCGCAATTAAGACGCGATTAATCCTTATATTGCCAAGTCGAAAGGTTTCGTTCTTTGTAGTCGGCGCAATAAATCCCTCATCCAACATTTGTCGGACTGTATTGTTGATATGACCGATTAGTCGGTTTATATGCTTTCGCGCGAAGCTTCTAGTTTCAGCTTCGATTGTAGGAATTCCGAGATCCCTGTGGATATCGTCGTTTCTAGTATACCACGGTGCTTGGACAATTTCTCTAAGCACTTTATTTTGAAAAGTTTGTAAAATATTGGCATTTGTTTTCTTGGTAGAACCCCAAAGTTGTATACCGTAAGTCCACACCGGCTTTAGGACTTGCTTGTATAAAAGCAGTTTGTTCTCGGTACTGAGCTGGGAATGTTTTCCGAGTAACCAGTACATTTCTCTATATTTGATATCGAGTTCTTTACGTTTCATTTTCACGTGCGAATTCCATTTCAGCTTTGCGTCGAGTGTCATTCCCAGGTATTTGGCCTCGTTTGCAAAGGGTATTCGGGCCAAGTTTAGAAAAATTGGCAAGTCATTAGTTTTCTTATATGTGAAATTCACGTGAACAGATTTAGTTTCGTTGAGGGCGATCCGCCAGTCCCTCGTCCATTCATTTACTTTATTCAGTGCGGTTTGCAGTTTTGCAGTCGTTTCTTCGATTGTATTACCTACTGCAAGGATAGCGGTGTCGTCGGCGAACGTAGCAAGGGTAGTGCCATCTTCTCATGGTATATCGCGAGTATATAACAGATAGAGAAGCGGCCCAAGGACGCTTCCTTGCGGTACTCCGGCCGAAATTTCTTTAAGGTCCGAGTATTCGTTTCCATGTCTAACACGGAAGAGTCTATTCCCGAGATATGATTCTAGGATATCATATAGGCTTACGGGGAGAACTTGTCGTAATTTAAATTTTAAGCCGACGTGCCACACCTTATCAAAGGCTTGTGAGACGTCAAGGAATACGCTTGAGCATATCTTTTTTTCTTCTTTCTCGATTACGTCAGTAATTCTATGCACTTGGTCAATCGTCGAATGCTTGGTTCTGAACCCAAACTGGTGGTCAGGGATAAGATTATTATTTTCTATAACTGGTTGTAGATGCCTTAGTAATATCCTCTCGAAAACTTTGGATATGACTGGAAGAAGCGAAATTGGTCTATAAGATTTTACTTCATTTGGCGGTTTTCCTGGTTTTAAAACCATAATGACTTCCGCAACTTTCCATTGGCTCGGCACGTGTTTTAATCTGAGCGCAGCATTTATGATATATAGAAGCTTAATTAATGCTTTTCTAGGTAGAACTTTGAGAACTTCTCCGGTGATCAAATCATAACCAGGAGCTTTCTTAGGTTTAAGAGACTCGATTTCACATTTTAGTTCCCTTAGCGTTGCATTTCTGAGTGTAAAATCGTCAGTTAGTAATTCTGTCCCACTATTGGTACCGTCGTGAGCCGCCTGACCATCGTACGGTTTAAAGGTTTCTTCTAGATGGGCGGAAAAAACGTCCGCTTTTTCTTTATCTTCCCTTGCCCATTTATTTTGATTTATTTTTATTGGCGGCGCGGGGATTTTGGGCCTTTTGGTGCCTTTTACAACTTTCCAAAGTGAATAATTGGAATCTTTTTTCGCTGTTAAACTTTCAAGGTACCTACCTATTGCACGATTTTTAAAATCCTTAATAGCTGTCTTCAACAAATTGCACAAATAATTCAAATTTGCTTTATGTTGCGGAGCGCGACTCTGTTGCCATTTTTTACGCGCCTTCCTTTTTTCGTTGACCAATTGTTTGATTTCGGGAGGATATCGTAGACCATTTTTGGCCGGCATTTTCCTTGGGTTAGGCGTATTATTCCAGGAGGCGAGCTGAACGACCTCAACGAAGCGATCAACTTCAACCTCAAGTTCATAAGCTGTCTTAAGTGGAACGCTCAGTTTAACATTCTCTTCAATTTCGTTCCTAAAGTCTTCCCAGTTAGTTGTTTCACCAGTTAATCTCGCTGGCTCTAGGTTATTGACTAGTTTTACGCTCCATGTTAAAATAAACGGTGAATGATCAGATGACAGATCAAAGCTCTCTTCGACTTTAATGTGGTTGGTAGATATTCCTTTCACGACGAAAAAATCAATTAGATCAGGTATTTTTGAAGTATCAGTTGGCCAGTAGGTCGGTTTGCCCGTCGAGTGGAAATCACAACTGTACTCCATACCTGCCCCATAGAGCATTCTACCTTTTCGCGAGATGTATCTAGAACCCCAAAACGTGTGTTTCGCATTAAAATCGCCGCCAATAATGAAATTTGGTTTGAGCGATTTAAGCAAGTTAGTATAATCACTTTTTTCAAGCGTGGAGCGTGGTTGACAGTAGATAGATGAAATTCTAAGAGTACGCTGACTATTTTTTACTCGAATCGTGCACAGTTGCATAGTTTCAAGCTCTATCTTCAGGTCTTCGTATTGTTCAATGCAGTCTTTAATAAACAATGACGATCCACCTCTCGCGTTTCCCGATGGGTGACAAGCGTGGATATCATTATAGCCTTTTATTTTTAAAAGTGATCGCTCTTTTACGTGGGTTTCCGAAATCATGCAAATGTCGATATCCTTTTCGCGCATGAATAGTTCCAATTCGTCGAGTTTTTGCAAAAGTCCGTTTGCATTCCAAGTACATATTTTTAACATTGGTTTTTCAATCATATTATATTTGAAGTACGCGTTTTGCTTGAATTATTTTCGAGCTTAACCAACCGATCGAGAATAATTTTATTTATTTTGCTTTGTTCTTCAAGTTTCTCGAGAATAACTGAGAAAACATGTGAAACAGGGTCTGGCGAAGTTTCAACGTTTTTTGGTTCTTCAAATGCCGCTGCCTGAGCGTAGGTCTGCACTCTGGCTGTCCGAGCGCCACTATTCGGTGGCTTTCCTGATGGTAATTTTTGATTAGGGTTTCTTTTGACAACAGATGTCGAGGACTTTTCTGCTGTCTCTCTTTCTTTCATATTTCTACGTTCAGGAACCGGAGGTTTTAGATTGCCTACTATCTCCTTAGCGGTCTTACGCTTTGTCTGCTGATTCGGCAACGCTGACTACAACTACTTGATTATGTGGAGGATGTTAAGTTATAATGAAGCTACAATAACGCCACGAAACTTGACACTGACATTTCGATTTTCTCATCAACATTATATTATTATGATTTCACTAATCAGCAGTGACTGACGCCGACTGAAGCTAATAATTCCAAATGATGTTAGAATATTTGTCATATAATGAAACATATTAATAATTGTAAAAACTCAATTATAGCATTGCTTCACATTCTAATTTTTCCCTTATTTTTTTTAACTGAATTGCAAAAATATCCCAGATGACTTGTTAATATACGATTCATTTTAGAAACATATAGAAAACTTAGCAATGACTTTCCATTTTTGTAAGTTTCTTTATTTATATAACATTCTGTAAACGTAATTTGTACATATTAGAGACTTAACCACTTTTGATTGTAATTAAGTTACTTCGTTGTTAAGTTTCTGCTATGCAAACGTTTCAATGTGTATCCAAAATGAAAATTTACTAAACGTATCTGTAACTTATTACCAACCTTTTTAGAACTTTAACTTACGAACTCTTATAAAACTATTTTCAAACATCCCCCCCCCCCCCTTTTTTGTGAACAAGTTTAAAACTTAAAAAAACGTATTTACAACATTTCGAATGACAATGTTACAAATAGTCCCGCGTGAACATGAATACAACTGATATAGAACGGATTTTGTTACAGATTACTTAAATATAACAGAAATACAATCGAAGTTTTGTTGCAAATCACAATCTGTGCTATTCGGGCTTCTAGCACATTGAAAAATATGTCAGTAATGTGATTTTAAATAAACACTTTTCGCCCATGAATAAATAAGGGTAACACTAAATGTCTTGCTTACAACTTCGGTCGAGTAAGCTGCAAGTTTATTGCAAATCTTAACCAAACTCTAAAATGTACCAAGTAGTTCAGATTTAGCACTGCTACAGCATTATGATGAATTAGCCTAGGGGGTAGTGTATTGGACTACTACGCAACAGGACCCATGTTCGATTCTCAGTGCGGCGCATGTAAGTAAAATGTAAATTATAACGAGTACGTAAATGTAAACTCCATGAAAATTGCAAAAAGTCTTTGAAAATAAAAAAATAAGAAAAAGCAAAATTGAAAAATGTAATAAAAAAAATAAATATTTTTCTTGTTCATTTTGGAGCCTCTATAAAGCTTCCATAAAGTTTCGGTAAGGTCTATCCAAGCTGTTCAGGAAGTCTTAAATAAGTAAATACTTGCAGTTAATATTGCGGGAGGTGAAATAGCTTCGATAGCGCCTTACCGAAGTCAAATTGTTACTTGGGTTATATGACATGACATCTCAATACCAATATGGGAAGGACCCAATAGACAGATTTACATGCTATTCATATTTGCAACACTGGTATCAAGGCGTTCACATTGATATATTAACGGACATTCAAACAGCTATAAATATCCTTAGCTCGTAAACCAATGACCCCAAATCAATTCTAGTCTCAGGAATAAAACCAAAATATGGCAGATCAGGAAGGTTTTGAGGCACAGGAAAGGTTCTACGCTACCTTCACCGGACCTGAAACAGTCTGTAATATATATATTTTTTTTTTCTCCCAGAAAACTCTTGGAACATTCGAAATGTATCTCACATTGGAAAAACGTCCAAGCTATACAGCCCCTCAAAATCTATGTCAAAATCATAATTTTTTATTGGGAAGATTGTGCGGAGATGCAATGCTGAGTGTAATTTGTTTACCAATATAATAATGGTAGAATTTCTACCACTGGGCGAACTCTAGTGATCATTAATCTATGAAGCCGTGATATGAGAAACCAAGTAGGATATTCAAAGTTGCTAAGAGATAGGCACATTCAAGTGCTGCTGTCAAAACCAAGGCTCATCGAGCTACAAAAATTATCCTCAAACTATGCAATTTTGACAAAAGTGTTTCTTAAATGTTTGCAAATAGGAAGAGCAAAAAAGAAAGAGGCGCAAGGGACATAAGTTCCAATTTTTACTTTTGGGACTTATGTCCAACTTAAGTGAATCTTGTTTGGGACTTATGCCCAGCGTTACCAACCAATTTTGACGAAAAAAAGCCTAACTTGAGTAAAAAAGATGCCTTTTTCAATAAAACAGTGCATAAAATAATTTTTTTAGGTAAACTGGAACAATAAAGCAAAAATTAGCAACAGACTCTTTCTTGAATACAGAAAAACCCATTCCACTTACTACTGGAAGTGCAAGCTGAAATTATTTTTAAAGAATGACAGATAAAGTGTTCCGAAAATGGGCTGAGTTTGACGGTGGGCAAGATTTTTTAAGAATGCTTAAGAAAATAAAAATCAGTATGTTGAACCAAAAAAAAAAATTTTAAAATATTTGAAATGAGAAAAAGATGCCTTTATGAAAAAAAAGCCTTATTATTTCCCGATTGTGGGCATCTAGCCTAGCTGTCACTTCAGTTACATGTTGCTCACTCACTTCAACCTGTCCTTGACAAAATTAACGATGAATGGCTACAGGACTGCATCGGTTTCTTCTCTGAAGAACAACTCCTGTTTGCCTATCCTAAATATAAATCTGACATTGTCTAACCAGAATCCAGACAAGTGCTTGAGCCACATAGTATGTCGCGACCACATTTGTCCGGAATTTCCTATATCTACGATGACCAAAATGAGTTGCGAACTTGGTGAATATCAACTTTGAAGCAGCCAACGTTTGGCCGCCATTGTTGGAACACGCTTTGAATATATTTGCCGGCCACATTCATAAAACTCAGCCACTGACCCTTCTAACTAAAATAACTTTAAGAGCATAAATTCTTATATTTCGATTAAATGTGTTTATCTTAATAATGCAATCAATAAACAAACACTATAGCCTAATGGCCCCCGGAAAGGAAACGTTATTTTTTGGTTTTATTTGCTTTGTGCCAACAAACGTGTTCCAATGCAATGTGTGCCTTTATTATGTCGAGCTGGAAAACATATTCAAAGCTGTTTATGTGAGTACCCAACGCGCGTTGTGTACATAAAACAGTAAACCTGTTAAAAGATATGTAAATCTGGGTAGCATGTACAATAATCATTAGTGATTGCGTCAAGCGAGTCTACTTAAATATCATACACGCATCAGGTTTCACCAATGTATGTAAAGGAAACACAAATCTGTGTCAACTGTCAATATAACCATTGACCGAAGAAGGAAATTGTATATACATAGATAGTTGCATGTTAACTCAACACAGGATATAATCTCTTAGAGTGTGCGTTGGTGGCGAGAGCTTCTACAAAGGACCTCAAGAGTGTATGAGTGGCTAATGATATGTCTAGAACGTCAAAAGCGGATAAAGTGGGTAATTTTGACACAATTTCCATTGCTCACGGCGACGATGAGATGCCTTTTAATTTCAATGTAATTATGTGCTGCCTACTTCAGAGTTGTTCGTGCTTCAATGTGCTTCTATATTTAGAAAATGGTGTAGGATAGGGGAAGCTATAAAACGTTTGCCAATATTTTGAGCGGGTTAGTTGTACTCTCAATTTTTTTGAATATTTAACCTAGCTTTTCGTACAGCAGAGCAGAGATACCGATGGCCAAAATGATAAAGTAGCTCAAAAAAGTGGTAGACATTTTTAAAAGGGGTCTCATGCAATAAACAAAAATAACAAAGCATAGAACAGGTCATTAATAAAAAGAATATCCATGTGCATAATCAAAGACGGAAGGCCAATGGAAAAACGACTGAACAAAATACTCCGCATTGGAATGGACACAGAGAATATTTCCTTTAATATCTTCACTTCGAATGGGCAATGGGAACTTTTCAAAATGTTTGAGTATTTTTTTACGGAAATAGTGGCCGAAAAGTCGCGAATGTTGTAAAATAAATAAAATAAAAAAAAAGTGGCCAAATGGCGACTAATGTCACCCATCGGCAACTCTGCAGCAGAGCTGACAGAACTGGTGTGCTGGTGTAGTATTTTTATTCGCATTTCCCTGTTATTTGCCGTCTCCATAATTCATGATCTCATCAAGGCAAAAATGCAATTTCGCACCAGAGGGCTCATTTTTGCACACATTTGGGCTACTAAGCGAGGGGTCCCAGGTTCGATCCCCAGAAAAAACACAAATTTCATCTTAAGGGTTTGTTTCCACTACGGGAACACTTGTGTAAACGTCTGACAAGTATCCGAGAGTATTAGCCGTTTGGACTCGGAATAAAATTGTAGATCCCTTCCATTCGTCCCAAAAGAGAACTCACACAAAACGATAGTTGTGAGAAGCTAGGTCTATAGGGTCCGTACGGATCTGTTACGCCAAATATACATTTTTTTTTGGTACCTTGGTAGTTGTAACCCCGATTTTGTAGTATTTTCAAATAACGCCAAACAACACGGTTTGTATAAAGGTTAAAACTGGGTCGCAAGAATCACTGCTCGTTACAATTTCGGCAAATTATCAACTCTTGCGACTTTGGTACCACATAGGCACATACATAAAAGAGAGATATAGATAGAAAGTGAGAGAGGAATAGACGAGGACCGCGATGTTCTACGACGATAAGCAAGGGTTTTCCAATAAGAGGTGTTATTCTGAATGACCCGCTATTTCGGTAGCTGTCACTTTTGAAGCTCTTATTCTTTGACATTTGACAAGTAGAAACTATGCCATTACTAAAAATGGAACGATACACGCATTGAAATTATTAAAATTCACTACAAAAATGGTGAAAGTCTTGTAGTCACAGTTCGCAAAACTAAAGCATTTTTTGGTCGTCGATGATTAATGATTTTTTATGGTCGGAGTTGGATGGTATTGATCTGGACAACGTTTACTTTCAACAAGACGGCGCTACGTGCCACACAAGCAACGAAACCATTGATCTTTTACGGGAAAAGTTTCCGGACCGTGTTATCTCTTGAAGAGGTGATCACAATTGGCCACCGAGATCTTATGATTTAACACCTTGCGACTTCTTCCTTTGGGGCCACGTGAAAGATAAGGTCTACGCCAACAGCCCAGCGTCGATTCAAGACCTCAAAGATAAAATTCGTGAGGCTATCGAGGACATAGGGTAGCCACTTTGCGATTTGGTTATGGAAAATTTCATGAAAAGGATATGCGTGCTCGTGGTGGCCATTTGGCTGATGTTGTTTTTCATTATTAACGGCATACCTTCCTCTTTATTATGAAATAAACTTCCGATCATTTATCTCAATTTTTCTTTGAATACCAAAATAACACCTCTTATTGGAAAACCCTTTAGTTACAGTGGTTTTTACCGACAGAAAACATTTCTAAGTATTAACAGCTGTTGAAAATAAACTTCTTTCACCAAAATATGTGAGGTACTCAACAATCAGCAAATACTTCTCCGCACGGTAAGTTCAATGCCTTCAAGGCGTCCTATTATATCCGTTTCACCAGACAGGCTCGGTCTTATTAGGTCCAAGATGAGATTGTAAGATCAAGTCCAAAATATCTGGTCTACGATGGGGCTATTAAGGGTTCACTTAAGCACCATACACTCGCGAACCTTTTAAATTATAAGCTTGACATTAGAAATGAATAAGCATGTACAGAGTGAACAAATATTTCTTTTTATACTCAAGCGCCATCTCCCGCCATAGTCACAGACATTTTTTTAAAAATCCCATGTACTCGAAATATATACACCTAATCGTATAAATCAATACCAACCGCAACGGATACGACTGACACTCTGCTACGTCCTTTGTAGACTTACCTATAGAACCTATAGAAATACACCTGCATTCATTGTCATAGATATAATCTTTTCACAACTGAAACATCCTTCCCGGCATACAATACACGTCACAGAATATGTACGCATATTTTATTTTTATTTCCTTTTAATATTCAAAGGATGTCCTTATACTGATGGTCAATAATATGACAGTGAAATCGAATAGCAATCGATTTTTATTGGCACTTCGAAAGCAAACTATTTTGAATCCTTCCAACGCAATAAATCGATACACATACAATGGCTATCAGGATGATGTATTTATACTTAAAAACTAACGCAAAGCCACACAGTGATGGGAATTATGCCATAAAGCTGTCAAGTGCCGTGCAAATTATTGCGTTTGTATTTTCTCCCGCCGCGGTGGCGTGCGGTAGTCGTGTTCCTAGTTAGTCTGGGTGGGACTGCAGAAAATGTGTATTGATAAAATATTATATATTTTGATGTTGAACAAATTATAGTTTCAATTGGAAATAGACATGCTTTGCGAGGGTGAAGTTTGTCCAATTATGTATTATGATGTTTTATTTTATGCCAATTAGAATCGATGGACATGCATGCGGAGAAGTGGATATAATTATTAATTGCTTCATCGCCCTTCATTTACTGCGTAAGTTCCAAACGAAGTTTGCAAGAGGTTTACAAATATTTTCGAAACCTGGAAATCGCGAATGCCGTGACTCTTCAACATTCAAGCGACTCTGTGGATTAGTTTTTACTTTTAACTGTAATTACTTTAGATGGCGCTTACAGTCCGGAGTGGACTAAGCCTTCAGACAAGAAACCCCTCAAACTATCTCGTTTCTTAGTTCATGAAATAGAAAGTAGCTACGTCCGAAAGAGCGTGTGGAAATACGTGTCAATAAACAGAAATCTCCAGAGGTATGTAAGAAAACTTTGAAAGTCATTGTCAGTTTTGGGAAAAAAACAACTTCTGCAGACTGTTAAACGCCAAAAATAATTTATTTCGCAACCATTGAATGTTTACGAGTGCACGATGGAAGCCAAGATTTCTATCCATCCAACAGAATCGAAGTGAGGCTAACAATGTGCAGACTAAAGTCCACATAGGTTGCTGGATTAGACAGCCGGCTGAACTATTTAAGCCACCGGGTAACCACTTGGCATGAAAGCATACACCAACTTATCTCCTTGTAACACATTTATGCTGAAGGAATATTGAAATAATAGTGTTTCATATAAATCTATTTTATTTAAATAACATAAATCAATAATATCTGAAAATGGATGTAATTTTTGATGAAGAAGATTTACTTTTTGGTGGTGTGGAGTATCGTATAAGAGTTGTTAGACGCCCAAGAACATTTTTAGAACGAATAAATTTTAACTTGAATAATCCTCATTTCGTGGAGAAATTTAGGATGCCCCCGAAGTGTGTTAAATTTTTGTTGGAGCGTTGGAGCACATCTAACAAAGTCCAATGAAGCTTTAACACCATTGCAACAAATATTATTCAGACTTCATTGGCTTGGCAAAGGGTGCCAATATCATGGTATTGTATTATATTATATTATATTATATTATATTATATTATATTATATTATAAAGGGTGATTTTTTAGCTGGTTTGGTTTTGGCAACACTGGTTTTGACAGCTGACATGTGTTTAGTACCTTGTGTCACTGTCAAACAGCTTCAGTTTGGTTTGCAATTTAACCATGGATCGTCTTACAAGTGAACAACGCTTGCAAATTATTGAATTTTACTATCAAAATTCGTGCTCGGTTCGAAATGTTCATCGCGCGCTGCTTCCATTTTATGATCGGCATTCTCGACCTTCTGAGCAGTCTATTCGGAAGATTGTGACCAAATTTCGCACCAAATTTACTTTGTTGGACATTAAACCACCAACACGTTTACGTACTGTGCGTAGTGAAGAAAATATTGCGGCCGTATCAGCTAGTGTGACAGAAGACCGCGAAATGTCGATTCGGCGCCGTTCCCAGCAGTTAGGCCTTTGTTACAGCACTACGTGGAAAATTTTGCGGAAGGATTTGGGCGTAAAGCCTTTTAAGATACAGCTGGTGCAAGAACTAAAGCCAGCCGACCTACCACAACGCCGAATTTTTGGTGAATGGGCTCTTGGAAAGCTGGCCGAGGATCCGCTTTTTTATCGAAAAATTGTGTTCAGCGATGAGGCTCATTTTTGGTTGAATGGGTACGTAAATAAGCAAAATTGCCGCATTTGGAGTGAAGATCAGCCAGAAGCATTGCAACAGCTACCAATGCATCCCGAAAAAGCCGCTGTTTGGTGCGGTTTATGGGCCGGCGGCATTATTGGGCCATATTTCTTCAAAGATGATGCGAATCGCAGCGTTACTGTCAATGGTGAACGCTACCGAGCGATGATAACAAACTTTTTTTTGCCCGAAATGGAAGTTCTTGACTTGCATGATATGTGGTTTCAACAAGACGGTGCCACATGCCACACAGCACGCGAAACAATGGCGCAATTGCGAGGCGAGTTTGGTGAACAGTTAATTTCACGTTTCGGGCCGGTCAATTGGCCGCCTAGATCGTGCGATTTGACACCATTAGATTATTTTTTATGGGGGTATGCCAAGGCTAATGTGTATAGGGACAAGCCCGCTTCGATTGACGCACTGGAAGCCAACATCCATGCATTCATTCGTGAGATACCGGCCGATATGTGTGAAAGAGTATGCCAAAATTGGACTCAGCGGATGGGCTACCTGAGACGCAGCCGCGGTCAACATTTGCATGAAATTATCTTTAAACATTAAATTGCAAGGTTCAAACTATCGATTCAAATAAATATTTCATTAATTTTTTCGAATTTTTTCTGTTTTTTTTTTAAAAAAAGTTCTAAACCTCTTAAAAGATCACCCTTTATTATATTATATTATATTATATTATATTATATTATATTATATTATATTATATTATATTATATTATATTATATTATATTATATTTATGACTTACAACAAAACGGATTGCTGTATGAAATGTATGATGATTTTAAACTTTGTTTTTTTTTTTGCTACCAACTCAGTACACACAAGAACCATAAAAAACAGGTTTAATGATCGATTTGGCAGCAGAAATCTGAAATCTCGGATCAAAATCTGAAAAGACACATCAAAGACAACATAAGTCATGAGTCTCATGTATTTCTCGATGTTGAGCACGTTTCATTATATCGCGTATTTAGGTATCGATTTGTTGCCTTTCTCAAATGTATAGTGTCTCGTCGTCGACAGCATGTATTCCATGCAAGAATCAAACAGTCGTTGCTTTGGAATATTTCAAATAACACGTGGTTAGCTAGCTCGTGTGACGATACTCCCTAGTTCCAAGATATTGGAAACTCTCTCTATGCGATTCATTTTTCGCATACAAATGCAATCGACCGTCACTTCTGAGATGATTACGTTTATTTGCATAAACTAAAGTAGCAACTCAGTATATGATCCATTTTGTTTGTAATTAAAGTGAATTCCCATTACGGAATTAGCGGCCAGTAGGATAGTTCCAGCGGAATGGTATAGCTTCACACAAAATTAACATAGCTACGAGTATGTCGATTGCGGGAAATTCAACGAAGACAGAGATTCCACTTGAGGGCTATTTGAATAACCGCACACAACACGATGAAACATGATTTCGGTAATAAATTATCAGTGCGGGAAATATAATTTATGATTCATCTGTGTGGCAGGTCGGTAGTGACTTTTGGGTAGACGATTTAAATAAAATCAAACATAGGCACAATACTGCGAAGAAACTAATCCTCGAATTAGCATATTTTGTTGTTTATGTAATGGGAGATTGGGGACTGCGGGCGAGCCAAGCCTATTATAAAGGTGTGCAAATGACAATTTCTTCTAAAAATACAATGACACCACATCCAAAATCGTGCCTAATGCTTAATTAACATTTTGACATATCTTATTCACGACATGAGTGCCTATATCCGGATCTTGATACTACATAAGACATTCTACATTCGAAATAATATAGTCAACGAAGATGTCGAGTGATTAATTTATGGTCAAAATGAAACTTGACCCTCTATAAGAGGAAGTGGATGTTCGAATTTATTGTTTGTTATGGAGAAAGTTATCGCTCATTTAGTCGGGCGATTTAAATTGAATACATTAACGTAAATGGAATTGTACTGAAGCCATTTTTAACAGAAGCATATAGATGCACGTGCTCGGGTTTGCCCCTTCCAAAAAAGTTTTTTTTTTAGTAGTTGGTTAGCACCTTACAAAAGAACGTGCCTGTTTTTTTTTTGTAAAAGCTTCTGATCACGGATTTCCAAGTCTTCACTTCCCTCTTTCATTTCGAGTACTTAGCCTGTGCCTGACTATAGTTGCAAAGTTCTGAAAGATCGCAACAAAAAAAGCCGGCGGCAAAACAAAGAGGCATTTCGGAAAAGAAAAGCTATGAACCAATCCTATTACGACTCTCCAGCCACGTTACTTTTGATACGATCGTATTTTTAAACAAAAGTTTTTGAGAGACTGCACTCAAGTTACTTTACATTTTTTTAAAAATTAGTTTGAGCTTACCTTTACCCTTACCTTACCTTTGGATATTGTGTTTGAAAACCATTTTCTAAATTGTAAACTTACATCTAAAAACATTAAGTTATTTTCAGTTTCACTGATCCTAGTCCGATATCGGCAAATTGAAGAACAGTTTTCCAATTGTAGTATAAGCCTTATTTATGAGTCTATCCAAATATACATTTAGTAGGCCCCTGTGAAATATTAATACTACACTTGCTGTGTTTCCGGTGCAAGTGAATTTCACTCACACAAACTAAGCGATTGCAAGCGAATAGAACTTGAGCGCATTCGCGCGAGTAGGATGGTTCCGGTGCAAGCGAGTTTTACGAAGCTGAATTTAGAAATGTGTTCATGAAGTAGTGCTAAGTAGACGCGTTTTGAAGTGATGGTCTAATCATAACGAAGTCTTTACTGTTCATGTCCCATAATGGTGCGCGATTTCTAACTTCATAAACTAGCTTCTTTGAGTTCATTTTACACGAAATTCAGTACAATCAAAGAACACATCATTTAAAAGTAAAAAAGTGAGTAAAATATAAATGAAACCATCGGAAATTTGGCTCGCTCAGATTCGCTTAGGTCGCGCGAGTAAATTTTAAGCACCCGAATCACAACACAGAAAATGCGAATTCGCGCGAGTGCATTTATGGCTGTCAAAAATTACCTTTCCATTGTTTGAACGCAGTAGCAAAAGCATATATACTTTTTAACATCAGGCCTTCAGCTGCATTTCTTTTTTTTGAGAAGTCATATCGAAACATCTCTACTCTGTAATTTGTATTTATATTGGTGTAAACATTGAGTGTATTCACAGTCGCTATTTTTGAAGTATAACTTTTGAAGTATAACTTCTTTAGGCACACTTGACTTCGGGGGTAAGCTGGTGAATGCGTCACAAAAACGTACCAGATCGGGGGATTTATGCCTTTTTGCGAGATTTTCTCACTTATAATAAGCTAAAAGGTACGAAGGGATTTTTCAGACCTCATAGTACAAAAAGAAAAGGATTTTGCTTTTTGGTCAATTTTTGTTCCTAATTGATCATTTCATTAAGAATAAAAAAATTTGTCAACCTACGGTCAAATTAAATATTTTCATGTTTAGAAAATTGTCATTCAAAATATCTGAATGCTTTCATTTTCTTATTTTTATTTCCCTAAACTGTTTCTAAAATGACAAATCTGTCAATGAATTCACGAGTATTTCTTAAAATAATATATTTATTTATTTTGTAAGCATTGGAATGTATGCAAAAAAGCATTTCCTCATTCTCAAATCAAATTTCTGTGTCATTTTTGTATGAAAAATCAAGAATAATGAGACTTGAAACCGAGATAAAGATTCAAATAATTCATAAGATATTTATTTGATGTTATATCATTTTAATGCCGAATGCAATTTTATGTTCCTTTTTGTAGCGTTTTAAAAATGTGTAAGATGTACCTAAATTTCTATTTTTGTATTAAGGCATTTTTTGGGTATAACCGTGGGATAACCTGCCTCTAAAGTCTGGTATCACTGCAGTGCATGCCTATTGTCTGTATTACACTGTAGGAGCAATAGAGTCGCACCTCACCTCACCTCGCACTGCCAGGGCCAACCAACTGTATGTGCAAGATGTGCAAATGCACAGGGCGCCAACTTCTGGGGGCGCATTGCTAGGAAAGAAATATTAATTTTATCTTGCGTGAAAAAATACTGTCATTTGCATTTTAAATAAAAAGCTTGGTCAAATAAGCCCAAAATAACAGCATCCATCACACCTGTGCTGAATTATTTCTTGCACATTAACTCACATAACTTGCAATGTTGGAACTTCAAGGAGAATCTAACTCAAAATATCGCAAAATAAAAAATTCCACTACACCTATGCAAGTTGACATCTTACCTACATAATCTCAAAATATTCCACCCTTTTCATTTAGGTATATTCCTTGCACATGCACTTACATTTAACAAAAGAATCTAGTTAAAAAATCTCAAAATAAAATCTCCTGGGTGATGTGGAAAAGACTTATTCATGTGTGCAAATATGAAAAAAGGGCGCTTTCTGTAAATCTTGCACAATCTAAAAAAATCTTGTTTGGCTGGAGCCGCCACTGCGCACCGCACACATTTTCTTTCTCTATTTCTTTCATAACCAGTTATTTTTCGTATATACAGGCACAGGTCACGCCCATTGCACGGTTGCCACTTTGGTATTTTTTTTTATCCAAATTTGGTAATGTTTTTTTTGCTTTTTGAGTTTCGGTAATTTGGTAATTTTTATCTGGTTATGGTAACTTTTTGAGCAGATGTACCAAGAATGCGAACTCGATTGCATTATTTGCATATGCGTCATCACCATCCATATAAACCTATTTTAATCATTATGCAAAAATTTCTGTTTCTGTTTATAACTTTTTTGAGATATGGATAGGTTAATTAATCATATTATTTATATACAGACATAAGACTCTAATTTGTTAAAGTTTTGTTAAAAGAAAAAAGGATCGAAAATGGTAGATGATCCCATGCCTTCTAGCAGCTGGTAATTTTGTGCAGAACGTTGTTTAGTTGTTTAAAGACTGACAAAGTTCCTACTACGTTCTTTATTGAATTGAAAAGTCTTGTGTTTTATAAAAGCTTTTTTTTAAGCAAGCAACTATTTTAAAAATTAAGAAAAATAATTTGATTTTTTTGTTGTGGCCTTTTTTCTGTACACATTTTCTTTTTCTCTTCCTCTCATAGCCAGTGTATATAATATCTCAGTCAGTATTTCGTTTGCGAGTACATACAATCAGTGTTAGCGGCACCGAAACCGCAGATTGTAACACTACTATGATTATTTTTTGGTACTAGAAAATTTTAATAAAAGACGATTTACTAGAGCGGTTTTTTTTTGTGCTTTTTCCCTTTATCCCACGGAAGGCTTTTCGGACATCGCAATTACCACAAAAAGGGATAAATCCCACGATATTATAACACTACATACAATCATATAGAATTATGGATGGAGCTAAAGAAGTTTTACTTCAGCCGTGTGGTCTAAAGCACACTCGTTTTTTTTTTGATATTTTCAAACACTGACTGTTTAAGTGAGTCGCTTTTAGAGTTAAAGACTGAAATAAAAACAAGATTGACTTCGTTCTAAATATCTTAATACGGTGATCCCCGGATAAGTGACCCTTGCTTAATTGCGTTCCTCGTTTAATTCATTCAAAAACAGAGCAAATAAAGCATTCCATAAGAAATGTACAGAACTTTTCCCGTTTAAAAGCGTACCGCTTAAATGCGTTACCCGTTTATTTGCGCTACTAAAAGTTAAGCTTTTCGTAAAACTTCTTACAAAATCTCCCTGTTAAATGCACACAAACAAATCAAATCAAATCAATTGTCAAATTGACATGACATATGTTTACAGTGCGCTGAAACAAACACAGTTTCGTTATTTATGGCGTTTTTTTTATGACCCTCCGAAATTCATAATTGCAGTTTTCAATGAAATTTGTTGGAGCACTTTGCAATAGTGGTGGACACAATAATGCAGATGCATAATATGTGAGATTTGGTTTTCTGTTACTACTTTTTTTTTTGTTTTTCCTGTAAATATGAATGTTTCAATTTGCACACATAGCACAACATTTTGTTTAGCAACATAGCACACATTTTAATTAGAGATTTTGCTCGTGTGTGCTGCTGAGTTCGGGGCAATTCTTTAAAAATATTCCAGACACTTCTGTCGTGCTAAGAATTGTCCTGGAAGTGCATTTTTTTTTTC
The DNA here is from genome assembly GCA_951230905.1 of Cheilosia variabilis. Taxonomy (NCBI): domain Eukaryota; kingdom Metazoa; phylum Arthropoda; class Insecta; order Diptera; family Syrphidae; genus Cheilosia; species Cheilosia variabilis. Next base: position 48,983,302 of record OX579676.1, read on the forward strand.
AATGAAACATAGAAAACTCAAAAAGAGTTGGTCTGAGACCGACATATGGAATTTTAAGGTTCTATTTTACCTTTCCTTGTTATGTTTAACTGCAAATATTGTCCAAATTACACTTTATCGTCCTACTTTTGTTGTATTTCTGACATCTGGATCTGCAAATTGTATATTTAACATACATTCACCAAAACCGAGTTTGCTTTCAAGTTTGAAATAACCGTAAAACTTTATGCCTAGTATGCTGTTCCAGGAAAGCTAAAATTAAGCGCCTCTCCAATGTTTCTCTCCACCGCTTCCCTTAATGTTCGCTTAATTTTGACAGTGTAGGTCGGTCAAAAAAAAAACTGTTGGAATTTTGTTTTCGTTTTTTTATTTGTACTTCCTTAAAAACCTCTTCCAGGTACTCCTCGTTAAAATACTCCATTTCTAAAAGAAATTAAATTAACAACAACGATTTTTTTTGTGTTGAACTTACCATTCTCCATACTGTTTTTTTGCTTTTGTTTGAAATACCGATATTTTTCCTGATCTCTCAAAATTTAGCTGTGGAAAAATGTATTTTACATTAATACGCCTCAGATTCAATGAGTTTAAGGTTCGAAGTCTGAAAGTGTATCGGATGATGAGAAAACAGCGGAATACATGTTTGGCTGTTCTGAGACTGGACGTAATTCCATAACAATTGGGGCATATGACTTCTCATATTCCTGCTGCTCTGCAGTTGGGAAAGGTAGTCGAACTACACAGATTTGTTTGATCAAAGTATTATTTGGGAACGACGCGGAGAGTTCTTAGTGTGCTATCATTTTTAAACTTTACACTAAATATTTTGTAGGTCACAATGGGTATTATTTTGTAGTAAAATACGCCATTGTGAGTTCGTAAAATCTAGCCTGGACACTAAATGTGATTATGAGTATCACGCACAGATTATTAAAAACAATGCGGCATATTCATAGATCTTTGATAAGCTATTACTATGTCATAACTAAACTTAACCTGAGTTTATGTAATTCATAGACAATTTAAACCCATGTCTAAACGAAAAACTCGAGCCTAACATTAAACACAACAGAAAATATGTTTAAGTTGTTTTTAACTCCATTAAACGTCAAAGAACGGAAGAAGTGAACGGAAAGAAAATTTAAGAATTTCGCAAATGATGTGATACTTGGTTTACAATAAATAAAATAACGTAGCGCGTGAATAATAAACTAAAGAAAAAATAAAGGAAAAATGTCGGGATTCCCCTGCTATATACAGCAGCTTTCATATTTATTTGAATATCTATCCATGCAGCTTTTTTTAAATTGTTTTGACTTTTTGCTGTCAGAAAGTATTTATGTAATAGATTTGTAGTAGAATACACATTAGACTCGGATATAATTAAACAGAGCTGTCAAATTCTTTATGAATAGCAGTTGTACTTTACCTGTGGGTTATCTTTAGATTCGAGTTTAGTTAGACCCAGGTTTATAGTATAACTATGATCTATGAATATGCACCAATAATATAATAAATAAATTAAAGATTCGATCCATGTTCTATAAACATGCAAATTTGTAGATATTGTTTCTGCGTCAGTGTATCGACAATAATTATGGCTTCTGTGAATGGCGTATATATGATACAAAGTGGTTTTCTCAACTGAAGATCTAAGGTTTCAATTTTGTAGATATTTTTGTACAAGAAATAAATAAATGGCACAACAGGTCCATAATGGCTATATAGTTATATAGAAGCGTGGCTCGTCACAACTATTTATTTGTTGCAGTTTTATTTCTGAGACTGAAGAATTGACGTTGAAGAGCGGTGGGATAGTTGCAAATAAAACTACTAAGTAAAAATGCATTGTCACGAATAAACGGCAGACATTACATAATCACTTCTTCTTCTTATATTTGCAGAACGCTACATTAGGATGGATTTGCTGTGCCCCCTGTATTTGGCTGCGAACATCAGCGACAGTGCACAAAATCGCTATCACAACAGCCACCCTTTTGGTGACATCTCTACTAGTAGCATCACCGATTCTCTTTCTTATTAGCACAGCGCCTTCGCAACTACCGAGAGATTGCTACTCCGACGATGAAGACTGTATGCCAACAACGGCACCACCGCCTGAATGCAATGAACCCGCCTGTCGATTGGCCGCCTCAAGTATACAAGCAAAGCTGAACTGGAACCTAGATCCATGCCGAGATTTTAAGGAGTTTAGTTGTTCAACCACACAAGTGGCCAGTTTGAGAGCCGCACGTAGTGCTCAAGAGTCTGTTGATATACAAATGCAGCGTAAGTTTCCAATTAATCTTCGTCACTTGAAATAAATTCTCTACTCGTTCCTAATTTTAGAGCTCCTCCAACACAATACAACATCGGGCCCTTTTCGCAAGTTGGGGCGTTTATATGGCAGTTGCCTTCGTCAGACGACCAACTCATCAACAATTCAAATTGTCCTCGAACAACTGGGTGGGTATTTGCCAATCGGCGCTCTGGGCCCGTCCAGTATAGCGCCATTGATATCGAAAATCTACGAAATGGGTCCGACGCCTCTAGTCGATATCTACTATGACTTGAGTTATGGCCGGAGGCCGCATGTTTTGTTGATTATCGGAGATCCGAGTACGTCCGCTCCCATTCTAGAGGTATACACACGTGGCCGTATTCATTTGTATCCCTTAATTCGGTTTGGTGAACTTTGCAGAATAAAATTCGATGGATGGGTCCAAAGGCACCACCGTACAGAATAAAGCAGACTACTCCGAAGCTCTTAAACGATGTGCTAGATAGTTTTCTGCCCTCGGGACTGAGCTATGACCAGAAGATGTCGGAGAAGGAGGCAATATCAACGTTCATTGAACAATTAAATAAAGTAAGTCTCTATCCCTTTTGTGTGCAAAAACGAAACGGTTGTGGTTATATAAGTTGTATTCTGTTCCATTGTGCTGTAATGACGCACATGAGTGACTCCTGAATCTCACGTGGCAGTCCTATTAAATAGAAGTATCTTCGAAGAAAATTGCTCTCGAAATCGTAACAAGGACAACGATGGTGGGTATTATTAGAGCACCAATGAGCGAGATATTGATTTGGATGGTGTTTCAGTTTTTACCTCACCCTATACATTTGAATCTGGTAGGTGACTGCTTCCAAAAACCAATGGTAATTTAAGGAAGGGCATATTTTGATAAATGCAACTCGATGTTCTCTTATTCGTCATCATTTAAGGGTCCACATTATATCCGGAGAAGCATGTAAATTGTCGCGGGAGTATGTTCTGACAATGTGGCTTTAACTTTAGAACCACGTGCCTTTGATTGCGCTTTATGAAATGCAAAAATGACTGCCACATCCATCGAGCTGCGTTTCGCTCTCTATTCTACCTAATAGAGCAGGAGAGATTGATAGATCTCGTCGTTTAACAGGATGTTATTAAAATATGTCCTATTTCCGCTTATTGGTTCAAGCGTCCCTACTAGGTCTACACGTGATCGTTTTCTATTTCAGATAATATGTGTCAGAGCTCTCCAGCTCTTCCGCAATAACTGTCGTAATTGCTTCTCAACAGTCGTACAGTGACAGACAGGACTGGCATATGAACTTAGTCTCGAGGGAAAATGAGACCTCAGTAAATACTGACGGTTCCAAAACCAGTGGTGGTACGGGGTCAGGTATATACTGATGAGTTCCATATCCAATAGGAATATCGCCATCTACATTGATAGCCAGGCTGCGCTCAAAGCGCTAGAATCACATACCACTAATTCTGAACTAGTCAGGAATTGCCGCACAGTGCTTAAGGCATAATGTTTGCAGAACCGTGTCAGATTGTGTAGGGTACCTGGGCATTGCGATATTGAGGGAAACGAGAAAGCCGACGTTCTGGCTAAGGAAGGAGCGGAGCTCCCACTAAACACAATGATTAAGGGTATCAGACCACCTTTGGCCTTTGCTAGAAGGGTTATCTTCGAGAAAACCTATAATAGAGGAGCCACAAGATGGGCACAGTTAGAAGGGCACATGGTCTCAAAGGCACTCTGGCCCGTCTTAAATAGGAACGAATCTGAAGAATTGCTAAATCTCGGTAGTTGAATGGTAGGAATACTCTCTGGACACTGCCTTCTAAGGAAGCATGCCATGAGACTAGGCTTAGCTAATACGGATGCAGGTACTGTGAGGACCTACAAGTCACGGAAGATGTCTCCCACCTTCTGTGCGAGTGTCAAGCAATTGCACGGAGTTGAAGGAAACACCTAGGCAGGTACTTCTTTAACAACTTAGAGGAAGTTGGTTCCTCAAACAATATTAGGACCATAATAATATTATGTAGGGTAACTGACTGTTTGGGAGATTTGGTTTCGGTTTTTAACCGTAATGGTTCCCAGGGGATGGCGAAGGGCCCGTTTTGGTGCCTGGTCTTTTGTGACGATCTCACAACCCCACTCGACCTAACCTAACCTAACCTTCTCAACAGTCGTGCTTAATATATTCGACCTGGGCCCTAATCGCGTAACCTTTGAGGCGACTATCGTTAAAACGATAGACCTCTAAAACCAGCAAAAACCGCGTTTAAGAGTTTCATCAAGTTCCTTCTGCACAAATGTATTGTATTACGATAAACAAAAAAAAAAAATCGGTCTGAACATCACTTATTTTGATCATCAAAATTTCAAAAATCATATCGTCAAGACGATTATCATCTTATATAATCTGCCCCTGATCATCGCTTCATCTATCATCTTGTGTCAACGGGTTCCAATTCCAATGCGTAATGAGCTAAGCAAAAGTGACGCATATTTGATTCGCTCAAATTTTCATAGCTTCATGGAAACGTTAATGTCTATAATTGGTTTCTGACCCTTTCTTTCATGGAATTGTAATTGAGATATAATAGCTTTGGAATATTTCGTTGACACCAATTCGGGAATGTATGCTCTCTTCTTTCGAGGCTCGTGTTTCAGCTAATTGCTTTGCTTTGACTTGCCGACCTTCCGAACTTCGGACAGCCTTTGTTCGAGACAATACTCTCAAGATATTGGACACACTTTAACCTCTTTACTGGTTGTCCAATGGTGCTAACTGATTACATTTTTTTGCTGTCATTCCCGTCGCACTCCACACCTGCTGTTTTTAGTGAGTGTGCGTCGGTCGTCGTCATAGTAGAGATGTTTGCGTCGAAGGACAATACTGTAGAATGCCACCTTTTAGTAGTTTTAATCTATGCAGGACTTGACGTTTATAACCATTATTATGTTGCCTTGGTAATGGCTACCAGTTTATTCGATAGATCTTTTTTGCTTAAGGCAAGCGAAAACCGAATTTTTGTTGATACCGGCGAATGTCTTTTCTAAATCAATGAACAGCACATTAAGAGGTTATCGGTGTTCGACGAATCCAGAGCGGAAACTGTTTATTTCCTGCACCGATTGTGTTTCCTAGACGTTTGTTTATTCCTAACTTTAGCAATACACTAAAATGTTTCAGACAAACCCCTCTAGTTCTCACAGTCCATTAAAATTGTAGTTTATGACAGTGATTGCATTTATCCGGTTCCTTTTGGGTCATCTTTTACCTCGGCCAGTTAAGTCTGTCTTGGTCGTATTTTACTTTGCGAATACAGGGTTCTTGAGCTTTTAGCGGATGTCGACTGAAGCCATCACCACATGGCAGCTCTTCATAGACCGTTCTCCTTTCACATCTGCTAGCTGTTTCGTTCGTTAAGTTGCCTCTTTCCTACTGTTGGGGTAATGTGAACTTGAACGGAACAAAAATTCATCATTTCGTTTACGAAGGACATGCCTTGAATATCCCTGTTATCCACCAAAAAATTATTTTCGCTACGGATATGATGGAATTTTTAATAGCGCTTCAAGAGCATTGAAGTAAGGTAAGGTTCAGAAAAGATCTGTTGAAAAAATATCGCACGGTCTGATAACAAATTTTACAGCCCAATTCTGGCAAGCCTCAATGATACCTCACTAGTCACAAAACCCTCACAAGGTGAGGTGAAATAGATTTTGTGAGGTTTTCGTATTCTGGCAGCACACTCACAACATGTGAGGCTCACAAATATAATCGAAATGGTGATCCCATATCGAGCAAGTCACAAAATAGAAAACCAGTCATAAACGCTCACAAATGGCAATATTTGTATTTGATGGCATTGTTTCCCTCTTTCCAAGCATTTAAAGACCCAAACCTGGCCTTTTTCGCTATATTTAATAACCCTTCGGGGAAATTGATATTTGTATGAAAAAAACTGAGGAATGTGGAAATTTTGATTTGTGATAAATGTCGTTAATATTTTCTTTTCTTCGTTTCTAAAACATTTCAGTGTCAATATTTCGCATATTTTCTTAGTAAATTTGTTTTTATTTATTCAATTAATGGTGTAGATATAATATTTCGTTCTTAGATCCCACAAAATTGAAGTGATAATAATCTAACCATTGTGAGGTGAATTGGTTGTGAGCATTATCGGAGAATACGAAAAATGTTATCGAATCACAACAAACCTCACAAGGAATCAACCTCACAAGAGGTGACTTGTGAAGCCTCACAACGGCAGAATCGGGCTGTTAGTCTCGACTTTAAATTTACGAAAGTTCACAACTGCAAAATTTGTATAGGGCCTTACTCAAAATCATTTTTATCCCCCACCTTATATATTTTGTGGGTCACAATATGCATTTTTTTTATGGAAAATTTCGCCATTTTGATGTAGTAAACTACTTCTATGTAGTAAACTGAAAATTATACTCATTTCCACTACGTACTTTACACCTTCACATTATCCACCGACAGCGATTTCGAGCACACACAGCCACACAGTATCTTGTGTTTTGTTTAGGTGAAAGAAGGCGTTTTTTATTTTACCCACATGATCTATATAGATCATTGATTTCCACGGTTTACAACAATAAACCATGGAAATCCATGATCTATATAGATCATTTGAGCATAATAAAAAAGGCCTGGAGATAGAACGGAATTGAAATGTAAACCCACACACTCGTATTGGTATAGTATGGTGTGACCTGTGACGTGTGAACTGAATAACTTTTGAGGAGAATACAAAGCCAACTTAATCATCATTTTCATATCCATAACGTGTCAATTGAGGAGAGCATGCTGCTCATTTCTCATTTGGATATTTGAGTTGAGTTGAGATAGGGACATTGAGAGAATTCAGTTAAGACTGCAATATGTGAATTTTTATTTTATTTATTTATTTATTTATATATTGAAATGGGATTTTTTTGTAATTTTTTAAAGTCAAGTGTTCTTTAGCATTTTTTTTTTACTATTGAAAATATATTTATCGGTAAATTAGATACGATGGAGATTTTTTTTATTAAATGCTATGCATTACATAAAGAACGTATTACATTAAAATATCTTTATGTGATTTTTAAGTTTAATCAGGCATAGTGATTAACATTTATCATATATCAGCAATGAGTATTGTAACATTTCAGACCCTCATGCCTCATTACCTCTTACCATGGTACAATCTATTCTCTCAGCCACGCACCTCACGTGAGGTAAAATACAGCATTGCAATTGCAACTCATTTGATGAGAATTGAAATTAAGAGCAACACCTCATTTGAGGTGGGACATTGTACAACCTCACAATCCGAAATGAGTACCTCATACAAACTCATAAAAAAGACGTGTCCTACCCAACACTAGCCGCTAGAGTTTTGATAATTCAGGCGAATATTATTTTTCACATTCACCCACTTTTCTATTCAACTCGCGAACAGTAATAGGGTTCTTAAATGCCAAAAAATTTGGTTGCACTGCTGGACTAGATACACACAGGATTAGATAAGTTCTCCCAATATGTCATTGGTGTTTGTCAAATGTTTTTACCAAAACTAAGTGCCAGTCGATTTTTTGTTGTACATCCGACAAACGAAAAACATATCAAATCTGCTTTGAATTTGAATTGAATTTCTTGAGAGATTTATACAGTCGATGAAACACAAAGCAATCCCCACACGGTTTAATTTTCTTACGTTTTGTCTTAACGCACTGGCGATGTTATTCCCAAGGAGAACGCGCATTATAAAGTGGGGTTAAATAATTTTACCGCACCCAGGAATAATCTTATCAGTGAAAATATATCCACACAATTTTCTTTTATATGAAAAGTTCAATGTCAACATTATGGATACACTTAAAATGCTTCGTATAGCTTTTATTTTTCCAAAACGTGTGTTTCAGAGTCATAAAGTTGAGCTCCACACGAATATAATAAAAACTCCTAAAAGGAAAAAAACTCACAATATACATAGCTTGATATGGTTCAGATATCGTTCAATTATTGTAATATGTCATTTGCCACCTGATCATTTTCTAAATCACTTGCTATTGTTGAGATGCGGAAACTTTGTGCTGCACAGCATACTCTTATATGATTATAAGCTTGAATTTGTTCCCGGAGATAGTTCAAGCTCTATCTTTAGGATTCGCTGGAGGTAAGTATTTCTGTTACGATAATGATTACGATTAAATTATTTGTCATTATGGCCCCCCATCTATTGAAACCTCTAAATGATTTCATCTGGTGCTCGACAGGTATTATTTTATCTAGTCTTTTCAAACTTTGTAGAAATTAAGAAATATGCAGTACCAAGACGTTGTGGTTAACAAGCACCATTCTAAAGTCCGCCCAAAAAACATAGCGATTCAGTTCGAAACCATCATTGATCAATTAATTTTTCTGTTACTGTTTTAATCGAGCTCTGTTTTTCTTTTTTATAGATTCGCGTGGAACACTCAAGACGTGGCTTTTGGAACAGTTCTGTGCTATACAATATATCATCGTTGGAGGAGAAATACCCAATTGTAATCATTTGTCATTGTTAAACCTTTTCTTCGGCTAAAATTTTGTATTCATTTCAGCTCAATTGGACAGCTCTAATACCATGCAACTGGACTGGGCCGATTATTGTCAGAAATTCAGACTACCTAAAGGCCGTCGAAGAGCTCCTAACGAAATATCCCACCAGAGTTGCTCACAATTCAATGCTCTTATTGTTTGCACTCGGTATATTGCCCCAAGGATACCCAGACCCAGCTGTTTGTACGAGAGCTACTATGTGGGCTTTGCCTGAAATCACATCTGCATTGTTTATAGCACAGCATTCGTCTGAAGACTTAAGGGAGGTGATACGAAGGGTGAGTCCGGAGTAGACATTTGCAAAACCCTAACACAGCTGTACAATATTAATCACTTGCAGACAGAGGTCGTTTTTAAATCGCTGAAAGCGCATCTGAAACGGGCACCGTCGCTAAAAGGTGCAGCCTTAGTCAAACTGTCCGCCCTGAAGATACAAACTAAGCCCTGGGAGGGCTTCACAAATTTCACAGCAATGATCAAGCAACTGGAATCGATTGAGATTACATCGGATAATTGGTTTGAAAATATCTTAAAGATCTACAAACGAAACAAGATCATTCCGGACTCAATATCACTTGATGTGGAATCTCATGACGCGTTAGTGTGCACAATTTATAAAGTTTTGGCTTTTCAAGTTTATGAAGATTTGTTTTTATTTCTAGATGGGCGTATCCTATTGTTGCCAAAATCTTTTATGATACGTTAAGCCATTCCATTGGTAAGTACTGTGGGTAGTGTTTGATAGAAGTTTTCGATCGGTTCGATCGCAGTAATTTAAGGTTTTGCATGTATTGCTATTCGATTTTGATCATACATATTATATTACTTACTAGATGGTGTGATGGAAACATTGCATTAGATAAGATACGTATGGAATTGTTTGCTCTGCTACCTGCCTTTTGAAAGCCTAAAATACAGTTTCATGAAAACGCTACATTTATCTATGGCTGTCTTTGCACTTGCTTGATTATCCACATTTTCTATCAGGCCCTAGCTTGCTTCAAGAAAAATTATTTAAAAAAAAGATTGGGGACGTTCAAGTATCTAGTTTAATGAGTCTGACAGCTGTCTGACTAGATGTATCTCGGTTTTGATTGGCTGAAATCGGTCATATGCGCAGCTGTTTCAGTTGACGTTTTTGGAGGGATAGCCGACAAATCTAGTCAAGAAATTCGTGGCTCAGTACTAAGTTGACAGTTCTCATATGTGGCTGAAGTAGAAAAAGTGATTTTCCCGACCAATCTAGTTTTTGCGTTCAGGTTACATCCTATCTAGTCGACTTAAGATAACTAGATTTTTGAATGTGCCCATTGTTACGATTGTTGTCTCGGATGCCATTCCTATCATGACCTCACATAAATCGAATGTGGTTTTCGATTGGGGGCTCTCAGAGTACTTTTTTTGCTCTCAGAGTTACAAAAAAAGAAATATTTTGGTTACGTTTTCGTGGAATTTTTCAACTGAAAAGAAACGAATTCCATCGGGTTGGTGGAATGGATTTTTAATTATTTATGTATATGTTTAGAAATCAATCAAGGCGAGCATTTTGAATGTTTTCATATAAAATTTAACCAGTGAATGGAAAACGCTTAGAAAAGTGTCGACGGCTACACATACTCCAATCGCACAAATATCAACACAAATATAAAAGTTAATTTAAAAAAAAACCAAAAAACCCGACTGACTGTATAAACAAAGAATTAAAAATATATGAACAAGACGCATTTAAGTACTTCAAAAAGCTTAAAATATACTCCAAAGTACGTGGATATACTTCGAGCTACTTTGAGCCACTTACATCTTTGAAATCTAATCCATATCACGAATAAATTTATTACTTACCTTTTTGCAACATATGAAACGTTCTAGGAGAACATTTGACCACCACCGAATTTTCTTTATTTTCAGATATTTTATTTTTGTGTACAAATGATTTTAAAAACGGATTTTGAATGTGTTTCCTGTCAATTTTGCGCATTTGACATTTTTATCAGTACTTGCCGGTTGAAATTCTCTGAGCTGTTTCGAGCCAAGAGAGGAACTGCTCGTTACTCGTTATTTTGCTAATTTTCTCTTTTTCTGTCATTTTTGATGAGTACGTGTACAGACTTTGTGCGATTGCGATCGATTTATATCGATTGTCGACTTCTGTAAATTCTACAATAGTATCATTGTATTTATCTCTTACAGTTGTGCCACTTTCGGTCATTCTTGTGCCATATTTCGATGCCAAATTGCCGCCCTATCTGCAATATGCCTCCGTCGGTGTTGCCATTGCCAAGGAGATACTCCGCTCAATAACAAAAACTTTCGAAGACAAAGCAATGCGATGTGTTCCGAAATCTGTGAACATCTTCTCAAACTATAGCCGTATGGATATCCTCATCCATTCGGGTGGGATGCAAATATCCTACCATTCAATGTTGTCGCTGACGGGACCGATCAAAGGAATGGCCAGACTGCCAGGACTAAATTTAACACCTACACAGATCTTCTTTTTAGTATCGGCACAGGAATTGTGCGCCGAGTCCTTGTATGTGGGAATCGACACGGATGCTGGAGAGTTCGGAAATATGTAAGTATTTTCATTAAAAAAATTAAAAAGTAACTAATGCTCAATTTTCTTTCAGCTTGGGATGGTTAGTCGCTCAAGGTGGCAGCGCAACAGAAGTATTCAAATGTCCCAGTGGATCCATGATAAACGCTCAAAAAACATGCAATGTTCTCTAAAGAAAGTAAATGCTTTTCATCTTAAGCACATCAATACACACTTTGAACACCTGTCTGCACACTATGGTTTAAGTAGACAAATCGAAGGAGTACCTACCTACTTCCTACTTTCCTAATAGCAGTCAACAATAATTATATTAATCTAAACTTACTATACTATATACCAATTGAGACCAATCGTAGTAGATTAGACTAAAAGGAACTGTTATATACATATTTAGTTTTTTTTTCTAGGCACTGATATACCTACCTATACTATGTATGTAATGAAGATATTTATTCCGACTCTAAGGAAATTCCACGACACATTAATTGTTATTGTATCTGATAAACACCTCTCAACTTGTCAATTAAATAAACTACCTTAATTGTGTGCGTGTGTGTAAAATGTAGGACTATTTAGTTAAACTATTTGATGTTAAATTTAGTTGCCAATAATTGTGGTTGGGTTTCTATTTGCAAGTGCGTGTGTTTGATGCATTGGTAATATGAGATTGTATTGTTAAGTTTTGGTTTTTACGCTACAGAATGTTGTTATGAGTTCGATTCCGGTTTGTTATAAATTTGAAAGAAACACTTTCTTAGGGCAATGGCTATTTTGTTTGCATATAACGAGGTTTTTCATTGATTGCTTAAGTTAAGCCTTTATTTAATAAACTCACATAGAGTAATATCCCTAATTCTAATTTCTAATTTAATTTCATTAACAATACTTTTGAAATGTGAAAAATGAGCTTTTTTTAATTAATTTAATTAATTTCATTAACAATAGTTTTGAATTGTGAAAAATAAGCTTTTATAGTTGTTTGTGGATGTATTGACTGAACTTGAAAAAATTAAGCAGGCTATACTAAAAACTTCCTTTCGTCCTAACATGGGTATATAGAAGACCACATCCGATCGAGACGCACTTTTTCCTCGATGGTTGCTTTTATTTTGTCAAATCGTACTGACTCTCTTGTTTTTATGTTTAATAAGCCGCTTTTATTAAAATATGAAATCCAAATTATTGGTTGGTTAGTTTGAGGTGGTCCTTGATGGGGAAAACCAAAATAGGTCATAGCTATAAGTGTTACCCATACTGCCATCGCTGAGATCGTTATAACGGTAATTATCTTCCGTGCAAAAGCAGTGCAATGACATAAGAAGTGCTCTACTAGTAAAAAATTCTACGAGATGCCCAAACTTTAGGTTTGTCAATCGATCTCACAAGTTTTGCATTGATTAAAGCTAACTTAGGTTTTCCAATTTAAGTGAATGTTGGGTATGTTTATATGCTATATATAGTGGGAGCACGGAGCACCTACGGGATTCCTTAGATTCGCAAAAGAATGCTGCTTTCTCACCGGTCCGCCTTCTTCCAGACAAACTAACAAACTGGAATTGAAATTCAAATACTTTTTCCGAAACGTTTTCAACTTAAGGTCTACTAGGTGGCTCATATCTTATTATAGAATATTCACCTCGATTACCGTTGTCGTTTGTCGAAAACGTCTTTTGTCGTTTCTTGAGTCGTGTCGTTTTTCAATCCTCATTACCTAACGCAAATTTGTAAACGACTAGAATGTAGTAAAATCTTTTCGAAGGATTGGTAGCACTTGTATGAAAATGTCAAGAAGACTGTTTATTTTTCATTTTGAAAATAAATGGTTGTGGAAATGACTTTATATCTTGAAAGATTTCAGTTTTCAAAAGATTTATAAGGTGAGCATTGAAATGTTTTACAGTTCAGATAGTGAGGAAGCGTTTAATTGCTTTTTGCTAGATGAAGTCGACATTTCCGACGCATTCCGGTCGTCATCAATGCCGTCTGTGTTGAATTCTTACGGAAGAAGGATACCTACCAACACGGTGCTGGAAATGATTTCAATTTGGGACTTGCTCAACCATCGGTAAGCAAATACTTTGCACAAATCATAGACATCATTGAAGAGCATATAATGTCGCCAATGAATATGTGCCACACCATGACCGAAGAAGAAATTGTGGAGGCCAAATTATTTTGTTTTGTACAGGAGTATGTCCAGTTGGATGCTACAATGAAGTGGATGGTGTTGGCGAGTTTGCGAAGAGATCGATGGCTGACGTTTCAGGGAAATCATCCCATTGGGATGGGATTGGTGTGGAAACTGCCTGCGATGTCGACGGATAATTTTTGTTACAATCAGGCAATTGTGCCAAACAGATTATATGAAATACACAATTCAGTGTCAAAATTAGTACCTTTTGCCAACTCTTTCCGTCTATTGTCAGAGGGCCATAGCCATAGCTATTTATAGTTGTAGCAATTTTATTAAAATTTCAAGAACGTTCAAAATCGACTTTATTTAAGCCCTGTGGAATTTTTTCGCCAGATGAACATTCTTCTCCATTAATGAAACAAGAACTTCCGATTGTTTTTTATTTGTTGTTTTTAATTTTCTTTCCAAATTTTTTTTTGTTCTCATTTGTTTTGAAAATGAAAATTTTCCATCAAAAACAAATTCCTGCACTTATGTGTGCGTTCTTCCGTTAAAAAGAAATGAATTCTTATTAAGAAAACCGAATAAAAACGCTCTAACTCAGCCTTATTGAACCAACCGAATACCTGTCGGTGTGCTTACCAAGGCACCTCCAAATGAAGCATTAATTACTCTGGGTCTGAGTATGGGCTTCCTGAATATCTTTAATAACATTAATTTGACTTGTGCTTGAGCCGTAAGAGGTTCATAAAGAATCTTAGGCGTTCACCTTCCCTCAATCTTTCGTCTTCTGTTAAGTACATTTTACTAAATTCAGTCTGATATTCGTGCTCTTATTTTCGATCGACTGAGTAAGATCTTAGAAAGAGCTGAAATAACTTGGCTGAACACTGTTATTAGCAGAAACATTATCGCTTTAGTTTGAATTGCATAATGTTGTAAAAGTTCGAAAGATTGGCCACTGTGCCGAACTGGAGCGCATAGACCTTGCTAATTTGAATTCGCAAAACCTTTGTTGCGAGTTCCGCTTACAGCTAAATAAAAACCAATCAAATATATTCATCGGGTAGTTTTTTTAGTAGCGTATGGTTTTTATTTTTATTTATTTATGGAGTGCAGATATTGTGCATGTCAATTATGTTGTCTTTAAGTAATGCACCCAAAGCTTTTGTTTTTAAAAGATTTTCATACTATGTAGAGCCTTTCATTGAGGACTGATCCGACTCATATTGATTTATGTTCCACATAAAATCTTATGTGACAGTTTATGTCATACAAAAAAGTAGTGCAGGTGTTTATGTAGAACTTATATCGTTATGAGTTGTATTAGCTAGCTTTAACATTTTTTCCCACTGTAGGGTGTTTGACCGGAATAGATTAAATTTGACTGCGGCTCTCACAGTTGCATTGCAAAATGTGGCCATTTAAAAATAGGATATGCTTTATCGTTCCCCTCTATCCTTAAACGCAGATCTAAGCTTAGATATGAGCTGAGAGTATTTCTTGAATTTGTTTCTTTGTTTTGTTATAAAGTTAAATTATGTCCAACGATCTTAATATAAAAACCCGAAATTGAGCATCAATAACTGACGTGGCGTGACTTATCTTCTGTTAAAAGTTGTTCAAATATCTTTGTTATATGGGAGATGCCGCGCACCTATGTCCGATTTTGACCAAACTTCCCGGGCTAATACCGAGAAATGTCCACGAATTGGAGTTCAATCCTTTCGGTGGTTTCGGAGTCATAGCTTACGAAGAAACAAATAAACATACATTCATTTTTGTGTTTTTACATGGTACAGTATAGGCAAAAAAAAAACTTATTTGAAGAATAACCGTGGGTTTATTCAGGAAGAAAGACTGTGGTCGAATCATAAAGAAACAAAAAACACTAAATCGAAAACTCTTAAAAGCAAATCACCTTGTCTATTAATTTCCTCTTATATAGAGTAGGTTAAGATTAAAAGTGAATACTGAATACACACACCGATCGTTTCACATTTACTGCTCTCTCACTCAATGTTTGCGTGAACTTTAGCAACTTGTAGGATTTAATTGCGTTTCTTTGTTTTAAATACAAAAAGGATTTAAAAAAAAAACCTCTTCAAATAGATAATGCACTCAACTAGGACCATTTATTTAGTATTATAATAATAATTTTACGAAATTGTTGATCATTTACCATTTAATTAGCAAATTAAGTAGTTTAGCTATGCATGCGTGCGTGTGTTAAATATATGCAATGACAAACAAGTGAGTAGTGATATTGTTTTAATAGTATAAGACAAATAACAATATTATGAAATTTTGGGGTGAAAATAATTATAAAAGAAGAACTATTAGAAAAAAAACTGTTGCGATGAAATCCATACCTATTTAAAGGCCATACTTATATGGTCCCTAATATTGTTTCTGTGATAAAATGAATAATTAATACAATTTTTAAAACGGAAAAATGTATATGAAATAAATACAGAAATTTAATCCAAACGACAGTGCTAATGAAAATATTTTAAAAGAATGAAAACTACGTTTACCATTGAATATTTGGTATATATATAGCGTTCTTTCTTCAAAATTGGTGCAACTAAGGATTGATTTTAGTCAATTTGTTACAAGGTATCACTAAAAATACTTAAAAATAAAATAAAAGTGCTTGAGCGCCACTTTTGAAGTAAGATCGCTAAACAATTTATGTGTTTATTACAACACATTAATCAAATAATCAAAAGATGTAACTTAATAAAAAAAAAAGACATGTAATTGCTTTAATAAATAATTTCTGTAGATAAAATGATTAAGTTGATAGAGAGAAACAAAATAAAATAGAAGACATTGTTAAGAACTGTTGCAACTTGAATTGTTTTATTTTGTGGTTTGGTTTCATCTTCCATCAACAAAAAAAATATGGTTTCTGAACCCTCAGAATCGAATTTCGAATCATTGTACTGTGAAGCTAAAAACCCTTTGTTTTTTTTATTGCAGACGTTAAAAAGCACTTTTTTGAATTACTTACATACTAACAGTCTTGCACTCTGCTTCCAGTTATTCGGACCAAGCACGGTGGTATCCGCTTGCACTTTAAAATAGATGTTCCGTCTTTCTTGTCGAAGATCGAAGATGCTCTTAGCTTGAACATTATTGTGTTATACCCGGTTTTCTAGGGTATTTCTTAGCCGGATCTTCAGTAGGGTGTCTTGGAGGAGTTTATATGTTTACTCCGAAGGAAATGAGCTCCTTAACTACCTCAAAATTGTTGCTATCAACAGCTATGAACAACCTTGGTGTTAATATCGTCCGCATATTTTTCGGTGGGGGCAATACCCCCATATATTTGGCTTAATACAAGCTAAGACTTAAAACTATGACACTTAAAACTAAGACATGGAAAACCTTAAAACTAAGACTTAAAGATATGGAGAATGGTGGAGGAGATGCAGTTTGAGTTGGGCAGTGCTGCGGTTGAAATCGAAAACAGAAGGGTTAGAATTAACCTTTGTTAAAGAAAATAGAGTTATAGAGAGACGCACAATTAACGGAGCCAGAGAGAAGACGGTAAATGAAAAGAATGTCGGCAGCATCTCTGCGTTCCTAAGGGTATTCAAGTTAATGAGATTGAGCAGGTCTATGTATGGTGGCAAAATAAAAGGATAGTCCCAAGGCAGACCTCGAAGAGCAAATCGGAGGGGGCGAACAAAGGTGATATAGAGGGATCTGGTCATGTACGGGTTCGAGAATTCTTTAGACCATCGCTTAACAAAGCTGAGTGAGTTGGCTTTTAAGATTATATCCTCAATATGCGAACGAAAATTTAGCTCCCTGTCGTACAATATGCCAAGGTCACGCAGAGATTGAACTAGAGAAATTGGTTGACCATGGAGAAGGTAGAGTCGGCGAGGGGACATGTTGCGCTTTCGCGATAGGGTAAAGGCACCAGGTCGAAAAACGATCAAGGTCTTGTTGAAGGAGACAGCAGTCTTGAGGTGAAGAGATGATTTTGAAGAATTTAGTATCATCTGCGTAGAGCGAGAGAGACGAGTGTTTAGTGACCTTCTCAAGATCATTTACCGTAAGGATAAAGAGAAGGGGACCTAAATGGCTGCCTTGAGGGGCACCAGATATTGCTGAGAAGGAGGACGAAAGTACGGACCTAAAGCGAACGTTATAATAGCGGTTATCAATATAGGTTCAAAGCCAAGGGCTGACATTTTGAAGAGGATTAGTTGATGCGATATCTTATCAAAGGCCTTACTGAAGTCAGTTGCAATAACGTCGACTTCGTTGCCACTCTCTAAGGCTGATAGGGCAAAGGATACAAATTCTACGAGATTTGTTGTTGTTGATCTACCTTTCAGAAAGCCATGTTGGTGGGGGGAAATAAGAGACTTGCACCGAAAGCTTAAGACTTCGTATAAAATACTTTCAAAAAGTTTTGGTATATGAGAGAGTTTAGCAATTGGGTGGCAAAAGGGGATCGAGAAATGGGATAGTAGTGGTGGTCGTTGTAGGGGAAGGGATGGACGAAGAGGAAGTAGATAAAGAGGATTTGGCTGATTTATCGGATAAGTCATTAGATGTACTAGATGTGGGATTTATAAAATGGGAACTAATGAAGTTGGGGTACTTAACACCTGTTGTTAAGTCAAAATTCGGGAAAGAATTATTATTCGAGGGTGATATAGTAGATGGGGTAGAGGAGATGGTGTTAAATGCTGGAGTAAGTTTAAAAGAGACGCGGTTACACGGGGCCTCCTTAGATGGCTTAGAAATATTTAAAGATGAAGAGGGTGGGTTGTTAGGGATATGGGTTGGAGGGGCAAAATTAGGAAAAAGCTTGGTTTTTAGGCTCCAATTCTGGTCAGGCTTAGGACGGGAACTGAGAACAGGTGGTATCTTATTACTAGTTTTATTATTATTATTGGAGGGGACAGATTTTGATGACTTATTTACTATGAGCGTTGGAGGGGACGGATTTTGATGACTAATTACTATGAGCGTTGGAGGGCTTTTCCGTCCACTTGCATATACTCATTTTCCCGAGGTTGAGAATATCACCAGCAGACCTTAGGAATAACCATTCATACTTAGTTGGGAGGTCTAATTTAAGTTTGCGATTACCTTTATGGTTTAACATTTTGCATTGGCTGATAGTGATGACAAATCTTTTAGTGAAAAATGTCTGAATCGAAGAGATATCTGCATATTGGGGGGCGCCTTTGATGAAGAGAGTGGTGAGGTTTTCAGACTCCAGTTTATCGAGTCTGTCTTGCCAATCGGAGGGTGTCCATGTAGTACCAAAATGTTTTATAAGCCTGCGTGGAGCAGCGGTGGGGGGAGCAGGCAAAGTAAGGGGTGCAGCTGGCGATGTGGACGGTAATGGTATGGGCACTGTTGATGATGTTTTAGGAGATGCTATTGTAGTGTTAATAGTGGTTGTTGTTGTTGCTGTAGTCGTCGTTGTTGTTAGTTGAGGAATGGGTGTAGTTTGGTATTCTGTAGATTCATGGATTTCAGCGAGTATTGATGTATTGTATACGGAGCTCGATTGTGGCTGAATGAGCTCTGGTATGAAATCAATCTTGTTTGAAGTCAGTCAAATATTCTCATCAATATCACCCATAACTACGCGGAAAGCAGCGACATCGTTACTAATATCATTGATTTTGCTTATTTAATCAAACAATATTGGATCGACGGGTTGATGAGGTGGAGCAGTTGGCTTTGATGGGCTTTGTAAGTACGTATCCAGGTAAGAGCGAAAGGAGTTAAGATGGTCATCGATCGTTATTAAATGCGGGTTCAGAATTGACTTAATATCCGATTTAATATCACTTTTTATATACAAAAACTTGGAATTAAATTCAGCCGGCGATTTTTTTGTTAATTCACTAAGACTTGCCAGCTGTTTGTCTATATTTTTGAACTTCGTTTTACAGAAGGTGGTGGAAAGATCTATGCTGGTAGATATTTCTTCTACACACTTGAATAGATCGTCAAATTTTGCGAGTTGAGTCACGATATGCTTGTGAAGCATTTTACACTCAGAGGAATTGGCGTTAAGGGTGTCACTAATACATTTTATCGCGAGCATTACATGCGAAAGGGAGATGCCCTTGTATTCATCGCAGAAAAAAAGGAAATTGTTATTATAGTCACTTAGGTATGTAGTGGAGCGCTTGCTAACCCAATGCCGAGAACATGAAACGATTTACCGCATAGACCATTACATTTCACCCAGTCAGCACTAAGGTCTTGCGATGATAGCACAGAAACAGAATTGCCACACTGCTTTGACATATTAAACGAGAGGTGGGTCAGTTATTTTAAGTAGGTGAAGGCGATGACCAAGAAATAGGTGTTCAGGCAAAAATTGCAAGTATGCAAATTAATTAATTGGAATTAAATAAACTCGCGCAGCGGGAGCAGAAGAAAAACACGTCCGAACGGTTGGAGGTACTGGAGGCAAAAAAAAAAATACCCAGTAGTTGAACGGACCTGTTAAAGACAGTGCCTTCCGTATTGAGACTTGTCCTGAGCGCTATCTGCTCCAGAACAGGATTGAAGAAGTCAGATGATAGAGCATCTCCTTGCCGAAAATGTGAATGTTTGAAAAAATTTGAATAGATAGAGCATATGGAGTTAATAGACCAAATTATCAGGTTTCCTAGACCCATACGTCATTGGTGATTTGGTGCCCTACCAAAACATCTCCACCGTTTTTGGGAAGCTTTGCTGGTTAACCTTCAAAACCTGAGACACCATTGTTCTTACATTTTTTAGAGCTATGCCGATTTCTTCTATATTGGTTGCAGTTCCAGGGTACTTCAGCCTATTCACATAATTGACCTGAGTGAGGTGAATTTTAAAAATAATAATATTTAAGTGACGACAAATACAATATGGTAATTCAGAAAGCGAGTGCTAAAGTTGCGCAAAAGAGATGACATCGAAGTTACCATGGGTATTCTGTTAGGAAATGTGCTGGGGCAATGACTAGTCTTATGTGCGGCACAGCCTTGAGATTTGACATTATTTTATAGGGTATTCTTTTTCTCAAACTTTCTCTGCAGATCCGATGAAATAAGTTATGTTACTATTTTGGAGCTCCATATCTGGGCGCAATATTCCAGCCATCGAGCCTTGGTTTAACCTCTACTTCGTTTATAAATATCGTCTAATTGACCCTTGACGGTGACTGTGCGTGTGTTTTTTGGAACAGCTCCAACATTTTGTCCACATTTTTGCTTAGAGGAATGGTTTGGTTGATTTTCTGACTGTTGGATGATATAAACGGATGGACTCAGGCAGGGATATCGACAGCAACAGAAAGCTATTCTATCAATAAGAAAATGGGCGACTCTGTCGTATACGTAACTGTTTTTTTCTTCATATTTGTGTCTCTGTATTTTTAACGCTGCGTAAATGTATTCAATCGGTTACAAAGCAGTTACGTAAGCTATATCACATTCCGCCCAACTACTTACATAATTCACTTATAGATGACACATACAGTCCGGAGAGAGAACAAAGTTTTCGGATTGTTTGTTGTATTGATATTCATATCTCTAAATTTCATAGCCCTACCACCAATGATTTTGGTTCCATTGAGTATAGATTAATCTAACAATTGATGGCAATTAGAGTCTTATGCTATAATATATGAAACCATTTCTTTGGGAAAGTTCATTGACGTGTATGACAACACCTACTACAATTATTCAAAAATGTACTAGAAACACCGCTGACTTTTCAGCATTATAAAAATGAGGAAAAAATGTAGTGTCGTACGGGCTTAACTAATACCAATATGTATTGTGTGTGTGACACATAGCTAACGGTTACGAATTGTTTGTCGTTGGAAGGATTGTTTTTTAACTGAATTATTCATTTTTCGCGTATGGAATCGAAGTGTGTGAAAATCGATTGAAATGGATTTCCAGTGCATGTTGCGGCCAACTCAATACGCAGAAGAACCAATAAAATTCGGACTTAATGTTCAATTTGGCAGCAGAAAACTGAAATCTCAGATCAAAATCTGAAATGCCAAATCGAAAAACAAACTTATTATGTATGGACTGCTAGTAGCCAACTTCACGCATGTTCCAAAAACACAGAGCGCTACTGTTTTACAGCGGGAAACAAAATAAACTTGAAACGACAAAAAAAAAAAAAAACAAGTGAACAGCTACCTATATGCCCTAAAGCAAGAGGATTGGTGGCCGGCAATTAGCAACATGTTTTTTTTGTAGTTCACAAGCATTTACAGACGGTGATTGAAATTATAAAAACAATGTAAACATACGAGTTTTGGGGGTAGACGTAGGAAAGATATCCATCTCTTTCAATTCATTCTTCTCGTTCGAGAGTATTAACTGTCCTGAAAGAGCTTCGCAATTCAGCCGTTTGGACTTAAATAAATAATCGGCATAAAGTTATTATAGGTCCCTTCGGCGTATTTGCATCGGAAAGAACATTGCAAACACTCGCAGTTCTAGATATGACAGACTCGTTCTTGAAGCTACCACCTGAGACTTGGGGTGAGAATGATGATTACCTTCGAGGCAAAAGTTGCGTAAGAAGTGGTGAACGATACTGCGGAAAGGGTGTAAAACTGTTTGAAGATTACAATACGATATTCGGTAAAAATGAGGAAGAAAAACAATTTATACTTCATGTTGTGGAACAAAACCGGAAAATAGTTTCTACTGAGATTCAAAAAAAGCGTTAACAAATTTAGTTTTAAGTTGAAAGAAGTAGAACTGTATTAATTTTAATTTATGTTCTGCTTTGTTTTTTCAATTTGTTATGTAATGAAATAATATTTTAGAATAAAAAAAAATATTTTTGAAAATAACTTACATTATTCATTTCTATTCATTTTTAGGGTTTTTTTTTGTAGGATCAACATATTTCAAGGTCGATGAGCACCCTCTTTTACGTAAGGTAGGAGGTTGAAATTTTAAACAGGGAATAGAAAGGGCATGTGTTACAAAATAAGAACACATTTTTCTTGCCATATATATGTGGACCACCCAGTGGTCATATTTCCAAAAATATATCGGTAAAATCTGGCGTCCCCCAAGGAAGTCATATTGGACCACTAGTCTTTATATTATTTGTGAATGTTATCGTTAAATTTGTACCTGAATGCTTTTTGTTGATGTTTGCGGATGACTTTAAGATTTATATGCCGGGAAATGATAATCGCCCTTTCCACCTGTTAAATTCACACCTCCAGAATTTTCATCTGTGGTGCTCTAAAAGCAGTCTCTCTTTAAACATTTCTCAGTGTTCTGTCATAACTTTTTCTCGTTGTAGATCCCCTGTCATGTATACGTATTCCTTTGATGGTATAGTTATTCCCCGTGTTTATCTAGTCAAAAATTTGGGCGTTTTTTTAGATACTAAACTATCATTTACTTTTCATGTTGAGTCCATCACAAACATCCATCACAACAGAACATGTTAAGGCGATATGCTTGTGAGTTTTCGGATGTTTATGTCCTCAAGACCCTGTATAGCGCTTTTGTGCGGTCTATATTAGAATATGCCTCTATTGTGTGGTGTCCGTATTATAGAGTTCATATAAATAGAATTGAATCTATACAAAAAAGATTTTTAAGATTCGCTCTTAGAGGACTTCCTTGGCTCGATCTTAGCAACTTACCCCCTTATTTATCTAGACTAAAATTAATGAAATTAGAATCATTGGAGGTAAGGAGAACAGTGGCCAGAGTGATATTTATTCATAGGGTTCTAATAGGAGAAATCGATTCAACGGACATACTAAGTCTTCTCAATATTAATGTTCCTTCATTCGACCTACGTAACTCGCGATTTTTTAGTGTAGGCCACTCTCGTACAAAATACGGTCAATTAATGGTTATTGTCAGTATATAAGGCAAATGTCGTTTTAGTCGATTTTAATTTACCAGTTTCCTCAATAAAAGAAAATTACTTGAGAATGTACAGTCATAGTTGTTTGCTTTAGTTTACTTTGTATCATATTTTTGTAACTTTAAGTACTAATATTGTGGCCTGATATTTTTTTTTGTTCTTTGGTGACAAATAAATAAATAAATAAATTCATTTTTTGGAAAGAAATTTGTTTTTTTGTTTACATACGTTGCTATGGCAATTTAAACTTGACGGCGGCATGTGCTTCTTTGCTAATCCGCTGTAAAACAGTAGCGCCTGTGCTGTTTTGGAACATATTTTCTCGCAGAAGTATATGAAAATGACATTTCACTAGCAGTCCAGATTTACAACTCAAGCTGTCAGTTAAGTGTCAACTGATGCCCGTAGATGGAGCTTTTTTTTTATTCTTTTCTGAGTTAACTGCTGTAGTAGAAAGGAGTCCCTCAAACCGTTTAAATAAAATACACCATATACTAACAGAGGAATCATATTGGGTCTTAAAAACAAATGCAGCGCTGCCAAATCTATTCGATATAATTTTGTCCGAAGTTCCTCTTGTGCAAAAAAGTTTTTCGCCGAAGCAACTTCATAAGCACTCAGTTTAAATTGCTCTTCAAAAAAATAAAGTCATGATTCTCATGTACCAGGGAAAAGTATTTCAAATAAAAATTATATTTATACAATAATGACATTTGAACAAATAATTTATTTTTACATAATTTTTGTATTACTTATTGTTAACTCCAAAGAGGTTGTTTCTCGTAAAAGAGACTACGACTCCAAAGGAGGGAGTTCTATTCCATCGTCCCCTACAATTAGTGCCGTGCTTCTTGAATGTCCAAAAGTCCAGCGGCGAGCAACTCCGAAGCCAGATTGTGAACGGCAAATGATGGTCCAGATCCGGGTGGGCCCAACGTTTCAAATTGAAACATTAGACAAGTTCCTGCTACTCGATGAAGTGTACGACCAACGAAGGCAGACCAAAGCAAAGCTAATGTCGCCCTACTTGATTGAGATTAGCCGGGGAGAGCCAGTCATCATGTATCCTCTGCAGTTTTCGAAGGTAAGTAAAAGTGGATATTGGGCCTTGTTTAAAGCAGTTTTTATGTTCACCATTAATTTACTGAGTGTCGACGTCTTCATTTCATGCGATTTAATTTGAACGCTAAAAGGATTTGCTTTGTGGTAAATTTCTTGCAGACATCAGGGCATGATTTCTCTTCTTGTCTACGTGCTATAGACGGCTGGTGTTCACGAGAAACCCAATCGTCGATAAACTTCGAACCGCAGATGTTGGTAATGCCAGCATAGGTTCGTGGCTTCTTAAAACCCCACTCAGCCTTGTCTTGAGAGTTGAGTGCTGCGACTTCACCTGGACGCCGAAATCACCTCGTACCTAAATCAATTTAAAAATTAACTTTTTTAAATATATATAAAAAGTCCCAAATAGGTGAAAGCCTAAGGAGCGCCTTAAGGCTCAAGTGCAGCTGGACTCCCACTGTAGATGTATATTCTCCTCCATTTTCTCCTTCACATCACCGTACTTGGCTGTAAGGTTCGATAATAGATCTGCCTAAAAGGGTGTATAACATAACTCCAAATAGTCAGACGTTTGGTACTTTCAGGATGATCCCAGTACTAGATACTTAGTGAACCCAGATCTGAACCCAAGGAAATTCCACCTCTTTAACTCCTTTGAAATTTGGTATATTTGGTTTCATTACGTTAGTTGGCACATACAATTCGAGTAGTACCGAAACACATCTCCTTGTAAGAGAAACAGCCTTTAGCGTGCAGCTTATGATAAATATATTTAAAACAGTTCAAGCCTTGATCTTGAGTCCTGATGATCCCTAGTAGAGCTGCACATTTTGTTACAAGAAGCGTTGGCAAACGTCTTACACGCACCTATTCCATGCGCATACTCTCCCCTCGGGACTAAAGGAAGAAAATACATTTCCTACCAATAATAGTTAAACCTCAAATTAAAGCTTATCTGCGGGTCTTGTAGGTTGGTTTTTTCGCCAGAATAGCGCTATAAGTGGAAAATTGCGTGAACCGTATCTGCGGCTGGGCATTTGGGACAGAGAGGCTAGCTACGGTGGCTAAAGCTGTGGAAACATTTTCGATAGTCGCCGCTCCCGAACCGCCAGGTACTGTGTATGGTAGGATTTGCAGAACGCGTGTGTTTCCTTTGTTCAGGCCTCTATGGTGAGATGATGCCCTTACACGCTTTGGCTGTTCGCCGAGCTGCTTACACGTATGGAAAACTTTGCTGGCGTACTGGACATGTCAGTCGAGCATTATACTTATAGATACTTGAACGGGAGGCACAGTTTGCATATTCCATAGCCTTTCGATTATTTGTCAAAACACCCTCGGTATTGTGGTCAGTTAGTTCTAGGCCGGCAGACTCGAGTCAATCCTTGATTCTGGCGACTAAAGCGGAGTACATCTTCTGGATAGCCACCACGGCGATGTCGTCAGCATAGCGGATCAGATATCAGTTCTCCTTCACACATATCTCATTGACTTCCACAGTATTGCTTCAGCTCTTGCATTTATAGCATTTATGGCATCGACCGACGCGGAACGCGGGGGTTTATACTGACCGTCTAACAAATGTGCTTTACCCTTTGTCATTTCGACCAGTCTGCCATGTTTCAAACGGTCCAGGTGTAGGGCATATGTGGCATATGTGGTTTTTCTGCAACCTCTTTTTTTCTTTGAGAATATATTTTTTTTATAATTATTGCTTCCTTTTTTAGATCGCATTTTGCAAGCCTTTAACTCTGGCATTCTTATAAATTTTGAGTCAAATCTGGAGGCAGGCTATGACCGTTTTAACTTCCACGAGTAAAAAGGTTTGCCCTTTTTACTAGCATTGTTGCAACGCAGTTGGTGGACAAAAATATCCGCTGCTTTGGTCCTGAATCTTAAGTCGGTATTCATCATTTCCGCAATGCCGACTTTGTCCGAGTAGTTCCTTTTCACCTTGGCACTGTAAGTTTTGGGCACTGATTGCCCCTTTAGAAAGGCAGCTAACATAAATTGGATTACATTTGCAAGACTTATTGGTTGTTCCAGTGGCTTTATAAACAATTACCTACTACCGGTCTAGCCACATTACTCACCGGTCCAAAGTGCTTATCAAACTTTTATCAGAAAGAAGGATTAATTAGCCATCAACCTTTATGGCTTTGATGTGACTAAGTTTCTGTGCTCCTCTTACTATTTCCCAGTTATCAGAATTACATATCATTTCCGGGCACCCTATAGGAATAATAACATAAATGTTCCGCTTGAATTTTGTACCATTCCTGGTATAATATTGCCTGGGACTAAAAAAAAACGAGTGTGCTTTAGACCACACGACTGAAGTAAAACTTCTTTAGCTCCATCCTTCTATATGATTGTATGCAGTGTTCTTATATCGTGGGATTTATCCCTTTTTGTGGTAATTTCGATGTCCGAAAAGCCTTCCGTGGGATAAAGGGAAAAAGCAAAAAAAAACCGCTCTTGTAAATCGTCTTTTATTAAAATTTTCTAGTACCAAAAAATAATCATAGCAGTGTTACAATCTGCGGTTGTCGGGGCCGCTAACGCTGATTGTATGTACTCGCAAACGAAATACTGACTGAGATATTATATACACTGGCTATGAGAGGAAGAGAAAAAGAAAATGTGTGCGCGCTTTTCTGTCTCTTGCTCCTACAGCGTGATACAGACAATAGGCCACAAAAAAAGACTCAAATTATTTTTTTTTTAATTTTTAAAATAACTGCTTGCTTAAAAAATAAACTTTTATAAAACATAAGACTTTTCAATTCAATAAGGAACATAGTAGGAACTTTGTCAGTCTTTAAACAATTAAACAACGTCAACAACGTTCTGCACAAAATTACCAGCTGCTAGAAGGCATGGGATCATCTACCATTCTCGATGTTTTTTTCTTTTAACAAAACTTTAACAAACTAGAGTTTTATGTCTGTATACAAATAATATGATTAATTGACCTATCCATATCTCAAAGTAGTTATAAACAGAAACAGAAAATATTTCGAAGTTTACCATCTGTCAAAAGAAGAAAATGAGGGCATTCGGTAATTTTTTGAAAAATGAATAAAACAGGTTTATATGACGCATATGCAAATAATGCAATGGTTTCACTCAGAAACAGTAAGGTAGCATTTAAATGAGTTGATATCGAGTTCGCATTCTTGGTTCATCTGCTCAAAAAGTTACCATAACCAGATAAAAATTACCAATTACCGAAACTCAAAAAGCAAAAAAAAAACATTACTAAATTTGGATAAAAAAAAATACAAAAGTGGCAACCGTGCAATAGTCACGCCTATTGCACGGTTGCCACTTTTGTGTCTATATACGAAAAAAAAACTGGTTATGAAAGAAAGAGAGAAAGAAAATGTGTGCGGTGCGCAGTGGCAGCTCCAGCCAAACTAGCGGCCTGTGCAAGATTTACAGAAAGCGCCCTTTTTTCATATTTGCACACATGAATAAGTCTTTTCCACATCACCCAGGAGGTACACTTTCAATGGGGTTTTTTTTATTTTGAGATTTTTGAACTAGATTCTTTTGTTAAATTTAAGTGGATGTGCAAGGAATATACCTACATGAACAGGGTGGAATATTTTGAGATTACGTAAGTAAGAAGTGAACTTGCATAAATGTCTAGTGGAATTTTTTATTTTGCGGTATTTTGAGTTAGATTCTCCTTGAAGTTGCAAGAAATAATTCAGCACAGGTGAGATGGATGTTGTTATTTTGGGCTTATTTGAACAAGCTTTCTGTTTAAAATGCAAATGGCAGTATTTGTTCACGCAAGATAAAATTAATTTTTCTTTCCTAGCAATGCGCTCCAGAACTTGGCGCCCTGTGCATTTGCACATCTTGCACATATGGTTGGTTGGACCCTGGTGGTGCGAGGTGAGGGGAGATGCCACTCTCTTGTTCCTACAGTGTGATACAGACAATAGGCCTGCACTGCAGTGATACCAGACTTTAGAGGCAGGTTATCCCCCGATCTGGTATCACTTCTGCACTGTGGGCTGTGGCTTAGATATACCAAACGAAACGTAACTCCATCTCTTTCTATCTTCACTAATTTATATCTGCCTCTCAAGTCCCGTTTGCAATTTCCGTAACGTTTTCGTGACGCATTCACCAGCTTACCCCCGAAGTCAAGCCCGCCTAAAGAAGTTATACTTCAAAAAGTATTTCCGGTTTGCGCGAATAACTCTAAAATCATATTTTCTGGCTAGTGTGCTGAATATTCTCCTCAAATGGCTGGAAGATTGTGGATTGCGATTCTGTCACAGGCGAAAAAAATTAAAAAGAAATCCTCAATTTGGAGAGTCGTTAGCAAACTCTCAAATTTTCCTGTGAGGAACATTTACTTAGTTTAATTTAATTTTTTTTTAGAATTAACTTACGTTTAGTTTTTTCTTTTCTTTTTTTTTACAACGTAGGTATTTCAAATACTTAATTTTATTCTCAAATTACTCTCGCCGATTAAAAATTCAAATGGCGGCTAAGGAAGTAAAAAAACGTGGCGATGTGATGACACTTCTTCTAAAACGTCATTATTACATTTTTTCGTTAACAAAAAAATGCTATATGCCAGCTCCAACTTGACTGGTCCGGCCGAGTTCACTTACAAGGGGTTTTGAAGACCACTCAGCTATTGTTCGTAAGTTTTATCAACTGCGACCCGCTTAATCAATGTATGTTCGGCACCCCTTTGTTTAAAAACCTGAATATAGCTCGGCGGTAAAAAACCATATAAGAGGTCACAGGAAAAGTTTACTGGTGCCCTTTCAAAAGATCGCTGTGCTCTGCAATATTGAAGTTGTATGAATATTTTCTCTTGCTGCGCATTCCATTTTACAAATCCTCTTTCTATATCCAAAGAACTAAACGGAAAGAATTTTAGAATCAAATCAAGAAAAATAAGCGCAGAGTCACGAAAAGTTTGTCTAGTTTTAGAGCTTAGCTAAGGATTTACTAATTCACGACTTTTTATTCGCAATTCTAGAAATTGCGCGAAGTGAAGATATTAACCCTCAAAAGTCGTGAATCAACACTTTTCATTATCATTAATGCGATCAAACGAGAAGAAACATATTGCCATAACCGATCGCAAATTGAAACAAATAGTAATCAATTTGATATTACATGGATTGTAAATTTCAAAAACAATTCGTAAATTACCACTTTTCTGTTGTAAATTAGGATTTCCTCCATTACCAAATTACAACCATTTAGTCTTGAATTGCTACTCAATAGTGTTGCTTTGCGAACTAACAGGGGTAGATTTGCTACTTCAGAAGTTGCAATTTACAAATTCTTAATCGTAAATTGAAACTTGTTTTTATCAATTTGCAATTCATATTTTGCAATTTACGATTCTTGAGTAGTGATTTGAGGCATCACCGTATTAAATTGAAAATGTTTTGTCGTGAAATTAGAAAACTTTATTCCTAATTTACAACTTATATTTTGTAATTTATAAATCGGAATTCATAGCTGTATTATTTTCGAATACATAATATTTATAGTCGTATTCCTCCTGATTTCCAAGAAAATCATACGCCGCCATATCGTCCGGAGACAACGGGATGTGTCTAGGGTAGTTTTTTCGGTCTATGCTGAAATTTAAAATGCAAACAAAATATTTAGATGAACTTGACATTGATACGAACCTTTACAATTCCTTTCGATTACATATTTTAGAATCCATTACAATTTACACTTCTTTTCTAAAAGCGAGATGTACCTACATTCTAAAAATAAAGATTTATATGCATACTTCGGCTTTTTGGAATTATTCAATAAGTACTTACAAAATATATTCCAGAATGCTTTATAATTAGAAGTACAGAGTACACAACCTATACGAATTAGTTATACTTAAACAACTTAAACTCGACTGCTTTAAGCAAAGATTGAATACCGACTGCCTGTCTCTGCAGTCTGCACCGACACGCAATGTGCACAATGAAGATTTAACTTCATAATTGCAGCTGTCTAGCAATACCACATACAAACATTCATCCATAAAAAGAAAGGATTTCGATATGTACATGGACTATGGACTGTGCATAAAAAAATTTCACACATTAGGTAGTTGATTCCATGGAAATTACAAAAATATTTTTCAATTTACGACTTCTCTACGTCAATATACGTTTTCAGTTTCATGTGTTAAATTATTACAAGATTTTATTGATTCATCATTCGGTGTTGGTAAATCATCAAATATTTTTTGCAATTTGAGATTGTGAAGTGGTGTTTGAGAAATTGACCTATTAGAGTGGTAAATCGCGCCAAACAATCTCCCAAATCACCACAAATAAAAGAAGCTCGAATTGATACTTCTAATCGTAAAATTCAACAAACAGAATTTGGTATTCTCCGCCGTTTTCAATGTCAAATTACCTATTCTTGTATCAATCCACGAAAACTTCGTTGTGATTTGCGAGAAATATATAATTCGTAAATTGCAACTCAAAATTTTGCAATTGGTGATTTTCAATTCTTTCCGTGAATGCGAAATAAACAGTCTTAACTCAGCCACATTAAAAGTGGCTCAACGCAGCTCCGATTCCAGCTGCATGCAATTTTATCTCAAACAATTTCCCCCTTAAGATGCTAATAAAGAAATTCAACATCAAAAAGGAGCGTGCAAGCAACCCCTACCACAGAATCCGCCCCTAATGCTTATTTATTTTAATCAAAATCCTCGGCTACAAACAAACTCAATGGGGAACCAACATCATCTAGTATGCAACCTCACATTCTTCTCAAGGATGCAATCGAGTTAACTTATACCATCGCAGACAAGTGCATGCATCCACCGTCTCTGGAATGTTCTTTTTTTCCTCCTCAAGGATGCATTTAAGTTGCCAGTTTGTGTATTTTTTGTTTGCTCATCTCTCTGAACAACTACCTTCAATTTGCCTTACCACTCAGTTTTTTTTTCTTTCTACTTCCATCTTTCAGTCAATAAGATGTGACACATGCGGACATAAGAGCGCCAACAACACCACCCATGGAAATTGTGAGCAGCAACCTCTCGTCCCTGAAAACAACTTTGCAGCGCTTCGTAACGACATTGGATCATTTGCTTCAGCAGCTGCAGCACCATCCCAACTTCACCCACCTCGACGAGCTCAACAGGAGACGGCACAGCACCAGCAACAGCACAATGACAATGAAGGTAATACACTCCTCAGGTAATTACTTCGGCAACTTTAAACAGGAACAGGTAGGTATCCGTGCTTGTCGAGTAATCGCCGGGATGTTTGCTGTTTTCGTGGCTTCCCATCAAATTTCAAATGATATAACTCCTTTTGGCGTCACTATCGGTATTTGTGTGTCTGGCTCTGGTTTGTCCTTGTTAGCTTTGCGAAAGTTTTTCCTAATTTCAATTTAATTTTATGCTTGGAAAATTATTTATTTTCCATTTAATAATAGCGCCAGGAAATGATACGACTGGACACCACAACCATATATAATATCCTATCGCACCCAACTAATGGTGTATTGTAGTGTGCGATTGAACAATTGTGTGTGCGCAAAAGTTTACCCACCAACCGTCGTCGTCGCACTATAACGAGATGAAATTTCCAAGTGATAATCCTAAGAGTGTCCTTATTATGAGTGGCGGAAGCAGAGGGGGGATAAAACCTTTATCCCATATTTGGGGGTATACTTTTCGTTTTCTGTGACTATACCGAAACGAGGTGTGTAATAAAATTAAGTGTGTCATCTGCGGGTGTACACACAATTGCGGTTGTGAATACCAAAAAAAAAAAAAAGAGATTCCACATTTCCACTTCATACCAGGATATCAGCGGCGTTATTGTATTGCTGCGGGGAAAGGTCTTGTGGGTGTATATGCCTTGCCATTGTGTGCTCAATTGTTAATGATTTGATGGCGTGAAAACTTTCAAGGAACTGGGTAATGGGTTTCCACCACCACTTTGTCGTTTGGCAAACAATGTTGCCTCAAATAATACCAATACGCACACGCGCATACAGTGTAGATTAAAAGTGCGTGACACGTGCTTCTGCGTTTCGATGAATTTTCCGTCAACACTTTTGTCATTTGTCCCAGAGGATGCAAGGCCTTACTCAAAGGCAGGTCCACGAAAGAGAACGGATTCGCGGAGAGTAAGAAAATCATATATTTTTACCGATACTCCAGGGAAACGCGTGTTTCTTGTGGAACAAAATAAAAGCATAGCCAGAAAGACCAAATCGAAAACCAGGTGAAGGAAAAAAAGTTAGTCTCTTAAGTTTTTTTTTTCCAACAAGTAGATTTTTTTATTTTTTAAGATTTTTCTTTGATAAGTTTTCTAAAAAACAAATGACACAAGTCATTTTAAAAAAGCTATCCCTTCTTTTTGTTAAAAAAATGGAGTATTTTGGCATCTTCTGCGACAACTTAATTGGGCTTTTTTAGACAAGTTTGTAGTTAAATATTGCTGGTTAGACTCACTTGCAAAATCTTAGGAGCAGGATCAAATTTAGTCGAAAGTATCCATGCTTATTTTGAGATTCGAACGAGTAGTCAATTCTTACGAATGTCTCTATTCGTTCGAATGAACTTTGTGTATTTTAAGATTCGAACGAATAATATTCACTATCGAGAATGTCAAAAAATGAATTTAAATGAATTTAGCTTTCGAAATCAACTGTTTAACATTTTTTTTTATATAGAGTGAACATACTTTTGTTTTTTTATGGAGGCTCCTTTTTCATTGTTTTATTAAAACTATATACGGGTGTCCGCCGGGAAGGTATACTACTTTGTTTTTCCGCCATTTTGGTAAACATTAGTCTTGACAGTTCATATTTGGCAAGTTCATATTTGGCAGTCGTGAAGTAGACACGTGGCGTGTTTTAATCGTTAAAACATTTTATCAAAATCAATCATCGATTACTGTGACGATGAAAAAGTTACGTGAAATTTTTGGGAGAACACATTTTCATTTGAATGGTAACGGTAACTGTGAATGGGGAGCAATATCGTGATATGATTGAAAACTTTCTAACGCCACAACTTTATGCTTTGGGCTTGATTAACATGTGGTATCAACAAGACGGTGCCACATCGCATACAGCCAGGATTA
Organism: Cheilosia variabilis; assembly: GCA_951230905.1. NCBI lineage: Eukaryota > Metazoa > Arthropoda > Insecta > Diptera > Syrphidae > Cheilosia > Cheilosia variabilis. The sequence continues at coordinate 49,016,975 of OX579676.1, forward strand.
CAATGGAATTACTGCGAGACCTCTTTCCACAACAAGTTATTTCAAGAAATGGTGATGTTGATTGGCCTCCACGGTCGCCTGATTTGACTACTCGGGACTTCTTTTTGTGGGGATATCTGAAAAGCAAGGTTTATGCAAACAAACCAGAAACGCTTGAGCTACTAAAACAAAATATTCCCGATGAAATTAATGAAATACCGCGTGAAATGTGTGAGAATGTAATGAAAAATGTGCTCAAAGGGGCTCGCATTTGTGAGACTAACAGAGGCGGACATTTACCTGATATTGTATTCCATAAATAATTGCTAACATTAAATAAAACATTTATCAATATAAGATCCATTCTCTTTCATTTAATCAAAAAATTATAAATAAACAAAGTAGTATACCTTCCCGGCGGACACCCTGTATATGCTAAGATCTACAAAAATGTTAAGTAGCAGTCTTATCTCAAATGGGACCAGGTGTAAGAATATTAAAACGTGTTATTAGCAATATATAAAATAGGTTTTAAAATGTAGTTATTAAATTGCGAACCCATATTGTTGAAGTAAAGAATGCAAAAAAGAAGGTATATGTTATATTTAACCTCAAGTTTTTGCTGTTATTCATTTAACTCAATTCTGTTCACACTACCTTTCAAATATGGTTACTGTGCAAATCAAAACAAAATATTTCTTGATACAGTTGTTTTTCTGTATACAATCGGTGACAATAACAACAGACATGGAGATTGCTTTATTTATGGATGAGAAAAGAGAAAATTCCATACAGGAGAATAATAATGGATGCCTCAAATCCATTTCCGAAAAAAAATCAATTAGGAAAATGTGGAAAAACAACAATTATAACTGTTAGCGTTAGGAAAATACAGACGAATAAAAAATGACATTTGTTGCAAACGATTAGAAAGTCAAAATACACTCAACATTCGAATGAAAAACTAACTTTCGATTGATAGAATGAACTTTCTATCTGTTCGAATGTGAAAATACAGATTCTTCAAATTCGACACACTTTCGAAAGAAAACGAATCTCAAAAAAAACATGATTACTTCTAGCGCTTCTAGCCCTGCTTTCCCCTATGCCTGGTTTAAGCACTAAGAGCCGGACACATTTTTATGAGCTAATTTTTTACAACAAGGCGGCCGATTTAAAAATATCCATTTTCTCCAACTAACTGTAGAGAAGGAGGTACGCAGCACCCAAATCACAGCTTTAAATAACGGTATTGTTTAAACGAACAAGCTGTGCGCAATAAAAACACAGTTTGCAACTCAAGAGTTGTGTCTGTAGTAATGAGTGCACCTTCCATGGAAAACAGTACCAACATTTCTCTCATTCTCTCATAAACTGGGGCCTGGAAATTGCTGTTCGAAGATTTTGAAGAGTTTTTACTAAAGTCCACTTGGAATTTTTTTTGATGGATTAGCAATCAATGCGCCTGAATCGCCTAGTTAATTTCCAGGTGAATGTGTGGCCCGAGCCATTATTTTTAACGACTTCCCGTTATGACATAAACTAAGGTTTGATTTGACTTTTTTATCCTACACCGTACGACCACCACTGTAACCAGTTACCACACCGTAATTATGCCCTTATAAAGAGGAGAGCGGAGTTCTATATAGGCGCATACCTACACGCACATTTCAAATCATAATTCATGATGTGACGTGTAATTTCATTGGGATGCTACTAAACTCCATCACAACTTATGGCGCTTGCTTTGCTGATTAAGAGATCCGGTTGCCTGTATCAATTTTGATTTGCAAATGAGATGGCAGCAGTGCGGTATCAGGCATTTGGGTATACAACGGATAAAGTTGGATTGAGTAGAAAATTGATTTTTTCGTAGTTTTCATAGAAAAGAAATAGTTGGTCGAGGGTAAAAAGGAATTGGATAAGTTTTTCAATAATTCATTCGTATTTATGATGTACTTGGGGCCAAAGCCAGTAGTGAAGTACCGAAGGCCAAGCTATTCATCATATCCAATGAAGAGGAAAGCAAGTTCGTATATTGGCTTCATTACGAAAGTAATCGAAGGATCGGCTACGGGATGTGTGGAGATACTTTCTGAAATATTGGAAGTTTTTTTATCATTCGTCTTCAGACGCTTTTAGTTATATTTTGACTCTGGAGCAAGCGCCAAATTACAGGGATGGATTTGCCGAAAATATGCCAGCCTTTAGCTGAGTTCCAACGGCAACCGATTTGTAATGTCGTTGAGTTAGCCGGCAGTTTTCCTACATGTATCTATTTTTATGAGTAACTAGCTGGTACCCGCGACTTCATCTGCGTAGAATTAGTACGTGGAGTAACTCAATTAAAATATTTATATCAACAACAGCGCCACTTATTGTGTCCAGAACTATGATGCAGCCTATGTCATTCTCAGAGGTCCCATCTATCCCTATACCAAAATTCATAAGAATTGGTTTGGCGGTCGTTAGAATAATCTTACATTCGCATTTATAATATTAGGATTATATCAAGGCTACCTTGAATTTTCTATGCAAAAATGACAACTGACAACAAAACCTATGTTTTGAAATAACATAACACCGGTCCTATCCGATTCCCCCGCAAATTTTGAAAATTCTCTCTTGCACGTCATCAGCCATACGCGCATTTCCGCAGAAAAACATTGTCGCTGTTGACTACATCCACATTCACCTCGCATACTTATCTTTCGTTTCACTTAATCGGAGAAAACTTCACGCAGTTTTTGTTGAAATGTATGTGCCTGTGCCGTTGTGCTATGTGCGTCAGCTAACCACCCCAAAGCAGAACAACGATCAAGAACAATGGTTGCTGATAATTTTCGATTTGAGAAAATAAATTTAGTTTTTTCATATTAGATTTTGGGTTGTAGCTCAGCTTCTAGATGACACAGATAGCTGACTGATAGCTCAAAATAAATATGGAAGTGTTGGCTCGTTAAGTATTTTGTTTACATTGATTAAAAATTGTTGGAGTAATGGCGATTCAAAGGCAGTAAAGTCAGAAAAAAAACACATTTTGGTCAAAAACGCTCCGAAAAAATATGCATGGCAATGAAAGGAATAGCCTATGTCCTTCTCAGGATCTTAAGGGACATTTCAAAAAAAGCTTCATCGAAATCTATGCATCGCAAATTATTTGTGGTGATATATGAAAGGGTTTAACTTTTATGTTACGAAAATAACCCCCCAAAATGAACATTTCTGAAAATGGAGTGGGGATAATAAATACACCCCCAAAGTTGGGGATTTATTTCATGGGTTTTGGGGACTTATTTCTTACATAAATTTGGGCGCACGCGAATGGTTACAATTGTTTTATGATTATGTTTGGGAGCTTGCTGCCCCCCTGAAACCACCCTGCTTGGGTTCACTGTTGGATTTGGGGTAGGTGCAAGGGATCTTCCTTGTATTTTTTCTTTAATTTTCAAAATGTTAATTTATTTTATTTACATTTATCGAACTATGTTTGAGGGGTTATTTCATACCTTTCTGGGGACTTATTTCATCTTTTATTTTCGGAATATGAAATTAGTACACAATTTTTCATTTCCATTTTGGGATGTTATTTAATTGCGGGCTTATTTTCTTAAGTCTTCTCCATCGTCAACCTGCACAGACGTACGAATTTAGCAGCGATGCCGAAACTTGACATGGCTGTTTATAGTTCGTCCCTGTATGCGCTATCATAAGCGAAAGCGACAAGTCGATAAGCAATTAAAATGCATATCGATTTTAAATACCTGTTTTTTTTTTTTATAAAAGAAAACTGAATCGATGGTTGACTTTCCTGGCAAGACCACACTGATAAAGGCCGATCAGGTTGTTGGCAGACGGTTTTAAGCATTCACAACATTGGCGCAGTTTAGAGTATCTCCCCTTTTTGTAAACGAGGGAGGGCCTTGGTACTGAGGTTCAATTCATTATATTCATCATAACTTTTAGCATGCTCCTTACCAAGTCATCTTCGGCTGCTTTTAAAAGCTCGGCCTGCAGGTGACCTACTCATCCAGCTTTGTTGGACTTAAGCTTTAGAATCGGTACCCTCATTTTGCTTTTATCGAGCGGACGGAAATTTCGACTAACATCGTCCATGACGAACGATTCATACTACCTAACAGCGGGTTGTTAGTGGTCTCAGACGTTTAACAGATTGCAGCAGTGTTTTTCCCAAATCCTAAGCACCGACTGTGAAGCTCCCACTGTATTCCCATATTCATCATTATTTTGCGAAGATAATCTTAGACTCTTGTAGAAATTCCGAACATTCGAACTGCTAGTAGAGTTGGAGATAGCTAGGACATATAGTTTGAATAAACATCAACAACCCCATCTTAGTTGGCGAGCACATGTGGACAAATTCCTCAACCAATGTAGGGTGCGTTTTATATATACGCCAATATAGGCTCCCGGAAATTACGCCAGATTTTTTTTTGGAAAAAACGCCAGAAAATTTTTATTTAGTCAAAATTGGAAAAAGCACCAGAACATTGTTTGGAAAATACGCCAGAAACGTAAATTCCAACGACGGTCAGACAAGTGTGGAAAAAGAGCCAGAAAGTAAAATGGAAATTAGGCCAGAAAATTAATATATTCCGTCCTAAAAAACTCTGGCGTAATTTCCGGGAGCCGCCAATATACATTGTTCTTCTATGCATGTATACTTAGTTCCGTTTCCAATTCACCTAAAAACAGTCCATTCACGGTGCAAAATATCCACTGGTCGCTAAGTGTAGTTTGTTTCCCTCTAAAACTCTTTGTTCACTTATTTGGAAAATAAAAACGTCCATTTCCCAATTAAACGTTCAGTTTACAATTACAACTTGAAGCACCATTATACCGCAGCGTAATAGTTTCGCGCCATTTCCTTTTCTAAACATTTTTACAGATAGTCATACTACATGTGGGGTAAGTATTCCATTCCGTGCATTAAAACAGCCGCACATTTCCTCTCCCTCCATGGCCCTGCATTCCATTAAAAAACAATCCAAAGCTCACAAAGAGCCAAGACAACAACAAAAAAAAAAAACAAATGCTGCTGTTAGTTTTTACGATTATTTCTTTTGGTTCACGAACTTGGTTTTCCATTATAAAATTCTAGTCCCCCTTAACACGAGCATCTCTTTAATAGCCTCAATGGAAAAATCTACCAATCCAAGGACGAGACCCTCCGAGAGGATCGAATCACAGAAAAAACTCCCCATCGGAATAATGGACGCTCCCACTTCTATTCAACTTAAAAATCCTTCAAGCAGCAAGGAAGCGACCATTTCGTACAGGGACTGGCTATCACACGACGTCGACAATAATGGTCGTATCTATGGCATTGACTATGACCTTGACGAGTACGATGAACGCAATTTGAATGATGACGCACTCACAGAGCAGTGTGAGGAAGAGGATAATCGAAACCAGAATTCGTTTCGTAATAAACGACTGAAAATGCAGCCTTCGGCCTTCGGCTCGGGGAAGCTGGACCACGCGTCCACAAAAACTGAACAACTTTTTCGTGATGCCGAACGTCAAAGCGAGGCTGCACGATTGGATACGATTAGGGCTTTCAGAATGAAACATGCACATCCTGTTGGCAGAGTTGTCGGCACATCTGCCCTTGGCAGCGATGGTGTCGCTGGATATGGGCTCAGTAGGTTGACTAATGCAGCGAAACCACATGTCGCTGGGAAACACGAGGATTGCATTAGGTCTCTGGGGGAGTTTTATGCTGATGGAGCCGATGTTGATGTTGATGTTGATGCTGATGCTCATGTTGATGTCAGCAGAAAAACTGGTAGGGGCCAACAGCAAAATCTGGGGATACAATCGCGTTTGCTGGGGAAATATGAACAGCAGCCGGATGAAGTTGCAGCCAGAAAGACGCAGAAACCGCATGCAGTTGGCGCGATTCACAAAGACAACGGAAAATTGGTCAGTCCTTGTTGCAATTAATGAACGAGATGGGCTGGTTTTATATACATTTTCTGATTGCAGGCAGATGTCGATTCCGCGGAAAATACTCGACTCCAGGGTTCCCCATTCAACGACGTCATTTCGAGGTAAGTCGTAGACTCGCACAGTGGGGACTTTCATAATGCATTCAATGGAAATGTTGGCCAATAAAGTTATGAGAGCTCCTCGGAATGAAGTTAAAGTATATGCGTATATCAAAGTCAACGTTATAAAGGGCAGAACGCACCTTAATTGAGGGTAGAATTAGATTTAAGTAATGTGCGGTCCTGATGAGAAAAAAAACCTTTTACCCGGTGGTGCTATTAGCTTGCGCAAGTAGCTAGTAAATCTACATGAGATTGCTGCTTACGTCGTACGGATCCTTAGCTTTTGGGAGGCTAAATAAGCGCGCTATTTAGAGCTGTAGGGTTTTTAGTTGTCAAGCATGTAGTGAACTAAGTATGTATTTAAAGTCCGGTTGAATGTTGGATATTTGCGACTGAATTGCCACAACTGTATTGTATTGGTAAGGAATCTGGGCCTGTAACCAATTGTTAAACCCGTGACGACTGCTATGAAAGTGCTCCTTCGGCGAAGGATCGTTATCTAGTCTATAGTTATTTTTCACACCGCCGCACAGTGTGACAATTAAGCGGGATTAAATTAATAACGCTATTTTTTTACTTCTTTTTATGAAAATTGTTCACAGAAAAGATTGTAATAAATTATATTAAAATGCATACGCAAGTTTTGACAAAAAAAAACTTAAAAGAGCCGATAATCTCCACTTTTTTACTCGTTTGGTGTGTCCAACAATTAGAGAATTTTTTTTTTTAATGCATCTTATGCTTGCCAAAATGGGTCTGAGAATATTAGCAATCTATTCAGAAGATTTGTGTTTGTGTAGAGTCGCGAAGTTTTTCTGGTAAAGAGTTCCGTAATTTTTCTATTTTCCTTATTCCTGCTTCTTGAGCTTCCTCCGAAAGTTGGCCAATTGCAAGAATACGTGTGGCAATTGCTTAAAAATTTAAAATCATCAACAGAACTTAACACATCTTTTTGACCTTAATATATATCTACGCTTAAAGCCTTGATTTACTAAGCTTTGTAAGTGGATTCGCTCACAGTTTTGCTGTCGGAATATCACTTTGTTTTAGCCTCCTTAATTTTGTGATAAGAAGGCAGTAAATTGGGAACAGTTTTATTCATTTTTTTCATAATGATGAGTAGATAGCTGTGAGTCTGTTATCAATTAACGCTTCATCTGCAGACAATGGCAAACAGCCAAAAGCAGTCGTTTACATTTGTGCACGTCGATTTTTGAATTAAATCCCGATAAATAGGCAAACTGTCACACTGTGCGCTGGCCGGTCGAAGATATAAATTCCATCTTAAGGGTTTTTCCAATGCCCCACCTCTCGCGAGTATCGGATAAAAATCCGGTAGTATAACTGTCATGAAATAGTTTCTCAGTTACCCGCTTGGACTCGTCACAAAACGAATGGTTGTGAGAAGCTAGACTTAGGGCCCCTTACGGACCTGTTGCACCAACTATTTATTAATTTTTATTCATCCACCGCCAGCAAGAGTAAGTCAGAGTCTTCAGCTTTATTTAAGTTCATTATATTGTAGGTACAGTTCACGGATATAAGAAACATATAAAAAACAACGAGATTTGTTTCTTATATCCGAGTTGTTCTTATATGAAAACGACGTTTATAAGAAACAAAGTTTCTTATACGAAAACTACTGATGTAAGAAACAAAATGTTTTATATAAAAACAACCGATATGAAATATGAACGAACAAAAGCAGAAGTCAACACGATTTGGCGGGTTTTTTCTACTGACAGTAGCACAGCTGTCATTGTCATTAAATGGTGTATTCGCATCATACTGTAATTCGTTTACATGCATAGTTGAGCTTTTTTGCATTTGAACTGAAATCCAGCTCAATAAAGGAAAAAATAATGTTTCTTATATCTATGTGTAATGATTTTAATAAAATAACAAATTGTGTAAAAATACATTCCTTATATCCGAGTGTTTCTTTTAAACGAGTTTCTTATATGAAAAAATTTGTACATGTGCTTATAGCAAAAAATCTCCGTGTTTTCACATGCGTTTCTTAAAAGCTAGTTGTTCTTATATGAGTGTTTCTTATATCCGTGTTGGACTGTAGTTCCTTATTGTGCGATACTGAAAAGTAATATTCGACTACCTTTATAGTATAGTACCTTTAAAAAAGTGTAGCACCTTTCCGAGTTTTATAAGATTTTCCAGAGTTTAAGTTTTAAAATATCTTATTCACATAATACAGTAGAAGTCGGCTATAACGACGGTGAATGGACCGAGGAAATAAGTTCGTTATAACCGGCGGTCGCTATATCCGACTGCCTTCCACAAATATTCAGGAAAAAATTAAAAAAAAAAACATTTACGAACGAAAGGAATAATTCATTTTAATTTTATATTTAATTAATTCACATTAATTTTTATTTTATTTTAGAGTTGCGTAAAAAAATCACCAATTTCTGTTTGATCGTCGGCGATGCAAACCAACAAACTGTTAGTCTGTTCCTTTATAAAATTTCAAGAATAAACAAGAAATATACACGTGTGGTTTTTTTGTCATTTTCTCTCATTCCGTCGTTATAACCGACGACAATGATTGATATTTTTCCGAAAATTGGTCGTTATATCCGACGTGTCGTTATATTCGACGACGTTATATCCGACGGTAGAATAGCTTAAAATATAATGAAACTAACCAAATGAAAGGAAAGTGGACGTTATAAGCGCTTGGTTGTTATAAGCCACTGTATTTGTTTTCAAATGCGGACCAAGCAGCACTGAGCGTTGTTAATTTGTTAAGCCTTTTTAAGACTGTATGTACTGATCGCAATTAAACCGCTGCCAACGCTTTGGGAATTGCCAAATTTCGAACGTATAACGCGTTTGTCGATCATAAATACTGTTGAAATACTTGTGATTAGTTCAGATGACACTTTACAAAATTACTTTACTTAAATTCACCAAGGTTTCAGTAGAAATTCCGATTCGTAAACCCAAGGCATAGCTTCTAGCTACCTTTCGATTTTTGTGAGTTTTTATTTTTTTGAAAGGGACCTACAATTTTAAGCCGAGTCCAAACGGCTAATTGAGAGGTTATTTCTTTCGCGAGAGGCGACGCAGTGGAAAATTGATGGAATTTTTTTTTTTTCGAAGTTCGGACCTGGGACCCCTAGATTAGTAATCCAACGCATTTATTTTTTGGAAGCTGCTTCCTTGATTTTGCATTGAGGTACAGTCCAACACGGATATAAGAAACATATAAAAAACAACGAGATTTGTTTTTTATATCCGAGTTGTTCTTATATGAAAACGACGTTTATAAGAAACAAAGTAAAATACGTTTCTTATATCCGAGTGTTTCTTTTAAGCGAGTTTCTTATATGAAAACTTTTTTATATGTGCATATAGCAAAAAAAATTTACGTGTTTTCACATGCGTTTCTTAAAAGCGAGTTGTTCTTATACGAGTGTTTCTTATATCCGTGTTCGACTGTACCTTCTTACCTACTTACTTTCGGTGGCGCTAATAGTCCGGGTAGAGCATGACCTCAACCAATAAGTCCTCCCAGCCAGCTTGATCCGCAGCTAGCTGCCGCCAGTTACGCACACCAAGTTGGTTGAGGTTGCCCTGCGCTCCACCTAAGGTGGGATCTTCCTCTGCTACGTTTTTCAGAGGTGCACTCAAAGACTCGTCGGTTAAATCTTCTCCTCCACACTCCATCGATACAAACTGGAAGGTATATCACTCGAAAAATCTCAGTTATCGACAGAGTCCATGGTTCTGCACCATACAGCAGGACCGGGATGATAAGAATCTTATATAAAGGGTCTTTCATTAAGGACTTGACAACTTTTTTTTAAATAAAACGCAAACTACCTTAGATATCTCCAAAAAATTGTATTCGCTTGAATTACTATTAAAACATTTATGAATCGAATTCGACTTCGTTCATATGTCCACCACGGGAACGTATGCAGCGGTCGATATACGTTGAACCAAATTTTCGATAGCTCGGCCACACATTTCGACCGATACGGCCGCTTTTTTTCGTTCAATATTGGCTCTGAGCTCCTCTAACGTCGCCAGCTTGTTGCCATAGAGATAACACGTTCACCGAACTGAGACTTCAATAACTCGATTGTTGCACCCGCTTTGTGGCATGTGGCACCGTCTTGTTGGACCCACACATCACTGATGTCTAATTCATGGAATTTATCAAAGAAATAACGTTCCAACATATCTGTTTAGCGAATACCATTTACCCTTATGTGACCGTCATTTTCATAGACGAAAAGAAAACCGCACCAAACAGTGACTTTTTGCGGTTGAAGTGCTGTTTCATGAAGCACATGAGGGTTCTCACCTGTCCAGTAACGCATATTTGCTTATTGACGAAGCCGTTTAATCAAAAATACGCTTCATCGCCGAATGAATTACGGCCGAAAATTGGCGTTAACGCTCTTAAAGTTGCGAACACCGGCTCGGAATTTCGTTTATCGAAATTTTAATTAATATTAAACGTTGGTTCTTCGTGTACTTCAATACGATAAAAATATTGATTTTACTGAATATTTGACAGTTCAGTTATCGGTTTAAGGGTGCGTTCACACTGAAAGTTTGAAGCTGTCAAGTCGCTAATGAAATACCCTTTAGAATCTCCTTGCTTCTATGAGAGAGGGCTTTACTTCCTAGCGATGGGCAGAGTGTTTCTTCGTTTGTGGTTATCTTCTATTTCTTAAAATGAAAAAAAACGCACAAGCGAATGGTGGGACCTGTTGCGCCAATATTTTCTTTACTTACTAGCTCTTTTTTATAATCAGCGTGATCTGATCCGGATCAGATCACGAAAATAAAACAAAACGGATCATTGAAAAGTTTAATTTTGGAATTGTGGCAACAGTTGCTTTCAAAAGCAAAACATATTGCCACCAGCCATATTGCAAAGATTCTGCTCAACGTGACGTCACACAAGGCACATGTCATCTCACTTGCGATGTCGGGGGTGTTACCATATTTCAATCAAATTTGCATAATTTTTCTTTTCAAATATATTTTTGTGAAACAAATTTAGTATTTTTTGTTCAAATATGCACCACATGAACAATATTTTGCAGCTAACGCTTGAGTTTTTCTTGGCATATTAAGGTGTGTCCAGACCACCGAAATATTTCAGAAATGTTTATCAAATGTTTCTGAAGCAAATCGGACACATTTCATAAACACCTTTAAAAGATTTCTGAAATTTATTTAATAAATAAATATGAAATTATGAAATGTTTCAATTTTATCCTTTTTTGGACTAGAAGAAAATAATGTAGTGGGATTATTAGCAGCGAGTACCTAATGTTTTTATTTTTGTAACTTTGGTCTCGGCAATCACGCGACACGCGATATAATTCAAATAATCGTATTAAGTGAATCACTTTCTCATCAGGTATTCAAAGCTTTTCTGGACATTGTTATTTTATTTAAAAACAAATAATAATCGAAAAACAGCGCTCACTTTCTGCAGGGATACTTGTAAAACAAAAATTATTTCCCATCACGATTGGGTAACTGTGAAAGATTTCATAAATTGTTTTGTTTAATAAGTGTTTTAGAAATATTTATGGAACATGTAGGTATTTCATTGTTTATCAAATGTTTGGCTGGTCTGGACATACCTTTATAGAACGAGAAAAAACAAAATAACTCGGAATACGGACAGGGAGTTTATTCGAATGCGAAGAAAATCAATTGATTTTTTGTGTTCCATTTTTTAGTCTGGCAACGTGATTGTGTGGCTATCGCTTACAAGTCACCTAGTCGGAAATAGTACACTTTTCAGATCATGATTCGTGATCTCTATGAGAAACAGGATCATGTGCTGTTGTTGTAAGTGCATGTAAATCGATGATCTATATTGATCATAGCTGATAATAAAAAACAGCTACTGTTAGTATTATGCTGTTCTATTGTCTGGCTTTTTATTTTTCATGGGCTTTCGGTGCCTGTTTAATCATTACTGGTAGGTAGAGGTAGGTATACCTACTGCAAACCCCTTTCATTTTTCTTTTAAAGGAGTCCCTTGTGCTCGTATAAGTTTCAGCAATGTTGTCTCACTTTGGCACTGGTAATCTTCGCCCATATTTTGATTCCTCATTTTTTGGCATTATTTGTATTAATCTTTACATTGACCGTATTGTTCCCTCAATACTCTGCTTCCGAAGTGAACTAATTAGCATGGCTTTCTACAGTAACCATTATAATCTCTGTCTTTCCTCTGTCTCTGTGTACCCATAGAATATTTTCATCAGCTTAACGTAGTCTGTAGAACTAGTTGCATTCGGAAGCAGATTGATACGACGATAGTTACTCATTTCGGGAATATAAAAGCGGTCCCCATATTTGTGCAAAGCCACCACTGTCCCTTTCTGTAGAGTTGTAAAAGAACGCAATACTTTGAGAATATTTTAAATTCACATTTCACGATTACTTTATTGATTTCACTATGATGTTTACTTGAATCGCTACTCACTTCGAATTCAGTCTTAATTAACATATCAAATTATGTTAATATTGAGAATGCGCAATCGTTTTTAATAACATTCAATCATTTGCATTCTTTTCTAATCACTTGCAATCACTTGTAGTCTTCTCATAAATATAATGCAAATAATTGGAAAAGACTGCAATTCTATCAGTAAATAAAATTTAATTTTTAAAAGAGACCTCCGGACCCTACGAACTCCGTCCCGCCCTAAAATAGATTTTTTCATTGAAATAATTTCGAGAATTTACGATTCCACCCGAGAATATTTTGTTTTTGCACTAATATTGCACCGATTATTGATTGAATGGCATAAACAATACCGAGATTTTGCACTTAAACTTGATAAACATTTGAACTACATGGTTACTAACCTGTACTACATCTCTCTATGTGACTGAATATTGAACTGGGTCTTGGTCTTATGATGGATTGACAAATGGGCCCCATAAACACGTTGCAATTTACATTTCTCACTAATTATGACGACAGAAATATCATCAATTGTTGAGGCATTACATTGATGTTCATGACTTCCAGTGGGCATCGTCAGAAGACATTTATCTTCATATGCCGTCTTTAATAACCGATCCAAAGCGTTGTATTCGTGAACCATTTTTTTTTTGTAACTTTCCAATGTTGTTTTATAGGAAGATTAATCGAATAACTCTAATCAATTTCGATATGAGAATTTCCAATGAAATAAATCTACCTATTCCTATATAAAAATTGAGATTTAAAATTGTGTTCGTTTGTGGGCGATTCACGCCCTAACACATTTACCGATTTTAACCAAACTTTTACACATCTTTGGTATTGGTCTAAACTATACCTATATGGTTTTTGTGAAGTTTGGTTGAAATCGGAAAACGTATCTGTATGTTGTGCGAGCGTAAAAAAACACATGCATTTTAGTACATTTTGGGGTTTTTCCACACATTAACATCTTATATTATAAATATAAATCTTATATAAAAATCAACTGCGGTAGTCGGGTAAAAACTCAAGAACGACTCGACGGACTTGAATGATTTTTTTATTTTGTTTGTTTTGAATCAGGGATGGTTTAGGAATAATGAAAATTCGGGAAGTTCTCAACAGGTGGCGCTGAAGGCACATTTTGTTTATCATTTATCTTCTTCTACATATAAAAAAAGTCGCATTGAACATACCTGTGTTGTCGACCGCCGAAGCCCCTCAACCATTGACTTATTATATATGGACTGCTAGTGAAGTGTCACTTCCATACAAAATTTGAATACAAAATCGTTTTTCATTGTCCCATAAATTGCACAATCTATGGAAACAGATTTGTCCCTTTTCAGAGAAACTTGAATCATATTGCAAATTGCAACCAATTATACAACACTTCGTTTTTTAATTTTAAATCTTTATTCAATTAATCGCAATAACACGGTCTTATGCAAAACTATCTGCAACGAAATGGAAACGTCAGGTGTAAGTTTCCAATTTAATCCGCTCCGAACCACGAGAGCTAGCGCTTATGTTGGAACCAACGCGAAGTTGTCTACTAGCAGTCCAATAATAATAAGTCAATGCAATCAACCAATTTAAATAAAATTTTGTGGATGTGTATGGTTGGTTGCAGCTTAAAGGACAGGCTAGTTTTTTTGGCCACCCGACAGGTGGAGCTGCAGCCAATCTCCGAAAACACTCAACTGATTTCAATGGAATTTTGTGGATGGGTATGTTTGGTAGGATACTTTTGGACCCAATAGGTGGTGCTGTTGTCGATGTCCGAAATCACTCAACCAATTTCAATGAAATTTTGTGGGTGGGTATGGTTGATAGTTATAGTCTTGCTCTGCTTTGGGGTGGTGTGTGCAAATCGCCAGCGTTAAAGAATAGGTGAATAGGTGATGTGGCATATGGCCTATGTGTGCGTAGGTCGTACGGCGCATATCGCTTGGTAGAAAGAAGGGGAGGTATATTGTATTCGTTATACCGTCATTTTTACAAATTGACCACTCGCCCAAGTAGTTCAGCATACTAATCCCTGAGCCACCGACTTCACAAGTCGCAACTATTGGTATTTAATGTTTACAACACCTTTATATAATATTTAGTGGAAAAAAAAAATTATTCGAACGCTGATTCTTACCTCCCGGGCAAACTTCGAGCGATCGCTATGACATAACCGAACGATTTTTCAACTAATAAAGCTCAAACCGATCATGGGCTTCATCGTTAAGCACAATGTTTGTGGACAATCGCGTTTCTGGATGTACTGCGTCGAATGGCAGAAGAGAGGATTGCCGATTGCCCACATTCTGCTTTGGTTTATTTGGTTGATTGAGAAAATCTGACTGGACCAGCTCGATTCAATCATTAGCGCGGAAAAAAACTATCAAGAAGCCGACCGGGAAATCTATGAAGTCGTTTCTATGCATTAAACTCAATTTAATTCCAAGGGAGTTTCATTCGTTCAATAGAGAGGTTCAACTTTTAAAAGGTACGTACCGCCTAAAATTGATTAAATTAATAATCAATTTTAGGCGGTACGAAGTTCGCCGGGTCAGCTAGTCCTATATATAAATAGGAGAAGGGAAATAGGTAAGAACCACTTTTACCGTCTTAAACACAATATATTCGCTTGAATTTTGTTGGAAAGATTGTGTAGAGATGCAGCGCTGTATGTAGGTAATTTGTTTTTCAACATGTTGCGTAAAAGCCACGCCAGTTTAGGGGCAAACTCTAGTTTGATGAAATTTGTATTCTTTATTCGCTGGAGGCAACAAAGATCCGGTTCGATGGTAAATTTGCCCTTCATATCTGATTATCAAAGGCGCTCGGGGAGTTTGCGCAGTGCAAAGAGGGGTATCCGAAGTATCCGAAGGAAATTTTAGCACATTGCAATACTGACAAATCACATTCATGGGCCCAATCGTAACACATGGCAGTTCGCTGTTGTGAATCGTTATATTCGAAAGCGAAAGCAATTGAAGATTCACGGCTTTTTGTCTAGCTTGGCGATGCAGATCAGGTTTGATTTGCAGGGCGAATCGCCAATCTCCGTTCATTGCGACTGCGTGGGCCAATGATTGATCTTCTGATCGGCGATGTAGCACTCGGACCAATTTGGTATAGTTGTGGAAAAACTCTGATTGGACTTTACTTCTTAAAGATACAGGTAATAGGGCTCTTTATATAGTTCAAAACTTCTTTTTATGTTTATATCCTCTTTGAGCTTAGAAACGCGGTACGCCGAAGGAGCTACTATTCACGGTTTCCTTACCTTCAAAGGCCGTATGACCTGATATGAAGGCCTTACGCCAAAATAGTCCGAAACCAGCTCAGACTCGATTGAATAGGATCTTAATGCGTTAACAGGTGCTTCCCAGTCCGAACTTTAATGCGTTCATACCTCCTCGGATTGGAAGAACAAGTTCGTTAAATTCTCCAGTGTTATAGCTTTACATCCCTCCAAATTCCAGATGTGTTAGTTTCTACCAAATTTGTGGTATTAATTTCTTACAAAATTCGTATACAAAAAACTTTCCCCATTTTTCTTTCGAATTTTTTCAAACAATAAGAAAAATATAGCCCGTTCGTCTTGTAGGTCATGAGTTACGCGGACACTAGTGAATAGAATTTATAAAAATTGCGGAGTCCTTATTAATTACAACAAATAACTATCGGACTGACTTTGGAATGCGGAGGTAACTTTCGAAGTTGGTGATGGTCTCATCTAGGGAACTCATTTAGCTTTAATTCCGTTTTGTTTAGCCAGTCTAAGTCGCATCAAGGGAAAACGGTTCTATTTTTTTCAATCCTTGTGTATCCACATTTAGGTTGTTGTTATGCGGTTTTTTTTCTGGCAAAAATTTATGGTATATCCAAATGACTAAATCGAAATCTTTCTCGAAACAGTTTTGCTCTCGGATATGTTGACAGCTCACCTCGAACTTAAAATACACTCATACATTACTTTTGTTTGATAAACTCTTTGCCCCACTGTGCGCTACTAGTAATAAATCTAGTGGCGAAAAAAAATATTAGTCAATTTTGTGTCAATTCATACAGGGAAAATGCATTTCCATCTCAACCCAGAGACGTCGTTCGAAGTTTCCGCCGACAACAATATACACAGCAGCATCGGCAGGAGCCTGTCGACATAGTGAGTCAATCGTTTAGAAATCAATTCAGAAGAGAACATCCCATATCCGTTTTGTCATTTTCCCTTTTCATATATTCTCATATCCTTTGGCAAACATGCATTTGGCGCTCGCTGTAGTCGCTTTTCGGTGAAGACTTCGACGCCCATAAAGTCGGTTCAAACGGTGACGACGAAGACTACGACACAGGAGATGCATCTGTTCGCGACTCCTCTGTAATCAAATCGAAAAGTAATAAAGGGGAAATTGATGACATTGCAACTGTGGCTGGTGGCATGGGGGACGAGTTTTACTGGAATACATTGAACTACCCTCGGGGCCAAGCCACCGACGAGCTTGGTCGAAATGCGTTTGAAGTAAGAGCGAAGATTGGAAAATTTCACGCCACCCCAGAGCTCAGGACACCCACAAAATTAAGCAGTCGTCCCACAAAATTAAGCAGTAACCGCAAGAATGCCAACATCAAGGCGAGGGAGAAAATGAAATACAAGAGTGACAGTGGCGATGCAACGCCCGCTAAAAACTTCTACAAAGACCAACGAACTAGTTATGATAATTTCGCACACAGGACAGTCTCTAGGAAAAGTCAAGACGATAAGAGCGAAACAACAAATAATGCCAAGAAAGATGGCAGCCAGACGAATGAAAACTTTTTCGATAAATCAAAGATGAAAATTCGTAGCAGTGATGGTGCTATAGATGACGGTGGTGTTGTTGAAACTTCTAGCATGTACACAGGCAAGGATGGTGTGGTTCCAGCATTTCCACTGAATGGTTATCCGGGTGAGTTTTGAGTTGAGAAGTTTCAATTAAAAATATTTATCAATGACTATTATCGATCGTTGTATAGAATTTATTATCCTTTTTGCTTTGGTTGGAGTTTTTTTTGTCTGTTTATTGTATTCACTTTCAGACTTTGTGTAATTTTTTACTTCCTGCTTCCTTTATCGATGTCATTTGTGTGGTGTGATTAATGATTTTAAATGGAATGGATGGGGGAAATGCCCCCGAAGCTGTTATCGGACGTCAGTCGTGATAGGGATGGCAGCGAGGGAAACAGATAAATTGGGATGTCATAAACTTGTTTTTGTATTAATCGGTTATCGATTTTTTTTACTGTGTTTTGTATCTGTATATCTGGGTCGGCGGGGAATGCCTTATTTTTGTTGGTATCTATGATCAGGATTATCGTTTCGGAGGGTCATGGTGTTTATTTATACGAGTAGTTCCGATGGTAATGTGAAGTGCTCTAATCGAATTATCGCCATAAAACACGATTATAGTTGGAAGCATATAGTTTTAAGGGTAAACTGGGCAATCAATGCAAAGATTAGCTCATCTCAAATTTATCGAGGGTAAATTCAGTGCAAAGCGGTAGATGAAAAGAGATGGTTGAAACTTAACTTTGTTTTCGACTTGCGGTTCCTTTAAAAAAAAGAAGTAGATGATTTTAAGGTAAGCCAGTCTTCTCGTTGGGCTAGATTTAACTTGGGACTAGTTTTTCTCTAACTTTTATTGAGAATACAATTTTTTGAACATTAAAATTTATTTTAGAATGAATGCCTGTGGAGTTGAGAAATTTGACGATCTTATTGAAATGGATACTTTGGATGGCCGAAAGGTCATCATAAAAGGGATGACCTAGTGCACTGTGTCTGGTTTTGGCTAGGGCCGAACACTCACAAAGAAGATGAAACACTGTTTCACTCTTGTTTCCGTCAGCGCAGCAGTGGGTGTTATGGGGGATGCCAAGCTTGGCTGCGTGCGTTCCTTAAGGCCAATGGCCCCTACTAATTTCCGTTAGTCTGGCGACATCTACACTTGTTCTGGCTAAGAGGTTGTTTGTCCTGGCATCATCGTCACAGTTCAACCATCTGGTCTCCGGTTAAGAGAGAAGTCCTGCAGTACTGCAGGATTTCTCTCTTAACGTATCCCAGCGGAGGGAAGACTTCCGTCGCCTGAGACACGCATGAGCAGAGCCACGTCTTGAAAGTTCATCGCTTTTCTCATTCCCCTCTATGTTCCTATGGCCGGGAACCCAGACGAGAGTGATTTCAAACAGATGACAAGCCCTGGTCAGTGTCAATTTGGGTACTGCGTAGTCTGTAGATATGTGTCCTTTTCCGTCGGGAAGGGAAAGTAGGATGTTGGCTTGGCCATAAGGCCCTTCGGACCTACATTTAGATTCCTTCAGTCTAACAGCGCTACACGCTACAATGCTTTTTATGTGCAGATCCACTGGCAGAAAATTAAGAATCACGTTTAGCGCCTCGGTCGGACTGGCTCCTGTTATTCCAATTCCAGCAGTTTTTTGAACTCTGCTTAATTTCGTGATTTTATAGGCTTTACGTAAGGCGGGCCACCATACCACTGATCCGTAGGTGAGGCTAGGACGTACCACAGCTGTGTACATCCAACGAACTATCTTTGGTTGAAGACCCCACTTCTTGCCAACAGTTTTAAACAGTACAGTACTAATTTAACATTCAAAAAAATTTGGCCGCAAATATATGTCAAAAGATGTAGAAGACCTTTTTCCTATAAATAGTAGTCGAATCCATAGTTCATATCCTTCGCAACTGCCTAGCTCTTGCCATTTTGCACAAGGCTAACTTGTAAAGTCCCTTATTTAAAGGCCTGGCTGACTTAGTGCTTAAACTGACGTTCACTGCATTAGCAAATTTGTTCTATATATATTTTCATGTTTAAGAGTAACAACGACCTAATCTCACAAAGTTTCAGGTTTGTTGCAATGCTTTGAGAACAAACGCTTGTATCTGTTAATGTGGGAAGTATCGACGTGGTATTTATAGATATTAAATCTGTATCAATTACGGATTCGGATTGTGAATGGAATAATCTATATGGCGAGTGCCAGTTTTCATAGACGTTCTTGTCATTTGTGAAGTCTTACTCGTTAATAATTTGTTTAAAAATATGTTTGCACGGCACCTACATACAGCTTGCTCTCCATCGGAAAATTTATTGAATGAACAATATGCTCCCATGGTCCAGCAACTAGAGGCAATTGAGAAGACTTTTTCTTTTAGCTTTCTCGAATACGTAGTAAGAGAAAGATATGGTGATGATGATTCAGGAACTCAAAAACAATTCTATCCGTCTGTCTGAGGTCTGCAACCTAAACATCTGTAAGGATTTGGTTCAAAATTCGGATTTAGAGTTTGTGGGCCTACAGCAGTGTTGTTATATCGTGGGATTTATCCCTTTTTGTGGGAATTTCGATTTCCGAAAAGCCTTCCGTGGGATAAAAGGAAAAAGCACCAAATCGTGAGATTTTCAGAAATCTAGCAAAAAATCATTCAAACTATAAATTTTTGGTGAAATTCTATCAAAGCACCTGTATTTCACCACGATTTTCAACACACTGTATGTCCATAAAAAACAGCTCATATGTAAATCGTCTTTTACCAAAATTTTCTAGTACCAAAAAATAATCATAGCAGCGTTACAAACTGCGGTTTTTATACTAAAGGTTAATTGAACGTGATTTTCTTTCCGTGTAATACAAATTTTACTTTAAAAAACTGGATTTTGACAAACAAAATATCGTGGGATTTTAAAAGGGAATTTGAATACGGTGAAAAGGGAAACATTACCACGCTACGTAGGATAAAGAGAGCGTGCTAACAACACTGACAGTTCGGGCCGTTTTTTTTGTGTAAAAAATAAAAACATGCCTAACCGATCAGAAAACTCCTACTACGCTTGTCCTTGTACTAAAAAAGTGTAAAGTGTTAGAGCTTATAAAAAAGTACAGTCGCAGAGTGAATTTAATTTGTCACTATTCCTATATCTTATGAATCGTTTCTTTTATCTAGCATTGCTTCTCACATCTTTACCTACCAACCTAATAAGATATGAAATCAACCAG
The DNA here is from genome assembly GCA_951230905.1 of Cheilosia variabilis. Classification (NCBI taxonomy): domain Eukaryota; kingdom Metazoa; phylum Arthropoda; class Insecta; order Diptera; family Syrphidae; genus Cheilosia; species Cheilosia variabilis. The sequence goes on from OX579676.1 coordinate 49,037,552, forward strand.
CCAGACTTTTGGTGAAAGAGAATGTTTCGTTGGTCTATGTAAGTCGTGCGTTTTATTTTTATTTTTAATTCATTCTTTAACCGGACAACCGGAACGTAATGCAAATAGAATTTAAAAGTTTCTTTCGAAGGTTTTCTTCTTTTTTTTTAGAGTCAATGGTGGCATCTTCAGTTCTAGTCTGATCTGCGAGTTTGTTACACGAGTGGCATAAGGTCAAGCTCCAACGGGGGTAGCAATACACTGTCATTGACCATAAAAGAAAGAAGGAAATTTTTTTTTGGTAGATATTGCTAATACAAACGACCGGACTTCGAGCCTGAGTTTTGATAATCTCTTTAGTTGGTAAACATAAACTAATTCGTTATAATTCAGCATACCACGGCAAATTAAAACCTTCCATATTGATATCTGAAAAATGTGTTTGAAATTTGTACAGAGTATGCCACACGATCAATTTCTTTTGCTTTCAAGTTAATTTCTCAAGAAAAATGAAACTTCAATAATATAAATACAAATACACATTCCATATAAGCCATTGATGCTTTGTGTGCCTTCCCGCCCTTTTGTAATAAACTAATGGATACAAACTCTATAACTAAACCAGTTCCCGAACTGAAAGCTTTATTTAATTACTTTTGCACATTTTCTTCTATTACAAGTTTTACTTCGACGCAAACACCTTTTTCAACAATCAAATCATCGACAGCAACTTCGCTAATCCTTTGTTGAAGTTGAATAAAGATTAGCGAATATTCAGGCAAGCTTAACGAACTTTAATTTGCGACAGGACACTAAAAGCGGCCCACTCTTCCGCTTTCCTCACGTATACATGTATATATGTATAAAAGAATAATTTAATGCATTCGCTGGTTCTGGCCCTTTTTAGTTTTCCACTTATTTTTTTTAGCACTGCGCGTAAAAGATTGCGAACTTTAGGTGCTTATTGAAAAACAACAAATCCTCACCATTTGCTTGCAATTCCATCGTGATTGTTCCCCACAACCAAGGACAAAGTTTGCTCTATTCAGCAAGTAAAGCCTATAACAATGGCATGCTCGTCCCTCGCTCTCTATATCTTTCTCTTCCGGCACCTTCATCTGGACAAAGCTAAGACTCAACTAATCCTTTTTCACAACTTTGTCCTTACGACGGATTTCCAGTGAGTGTTGACTTAAGCAGATGATTTTCCAATCTTGCAGCTGCGTTCCGCAATTCTTTGCCTTCTTTGCAATCATCTTTGCGCGAGTTAAGTATCCATAGCAAAACATATTGAGAAAAAAGATAACATTATTTGTATTCAATGATATCTTTAGTCTCTAGTACAGTCTTGCACACAACGCTACAATGATAACATATGTAAAAGAGATAATATCGTTTGTATACAATGTTGGAATATTATCTCTTCTTCATTATCAAGCAAGACGATTGTACGCTTGGGTCTCCTTGTAGATAGATAAGAAAAGTATATAAATACGACTGTATGATGAATTTATCGATAGTCTTATTGTAACTACATAGTAGCCTTAAGCTCCTTTTAGAATTAGTAAAAAGTATTTCAATAATAAAGGACATAGTTCCAAATAAATATTGTTTAATTTTAAAAGTAAGAACCAAGTGTTTTAATTGGCGATCCTGCCAGGAGGTTAAATATACTTTTTAACTTCAATCGAGCGGACCTCGGGAACAAGTAGTGAAATCTAGTATAAACAGAACACTCGCGTTACCGGTTACAAGAATTACCTAGCATAGCAGGTACAAATATAGCTCCTTCGTACGAAGCAGCAAAGCAATTCAGTGAAAGTGTATATGTGGAAAAAAAAAAAAAAAAAACACACAAATTCGACGACAACAGACACGAGTTCAAAATGGAACAACTCGCAGTATTAATGGCAAGATTAGAAGCTTTAGAAACCAGGTGCAACACAGTAACACAAACCCTAGAGCACACACGCACAGAGAATGCAAGGTTAGCAGCAATAATAACTAACCAAAATCAAATAAACACTAATTTAGAAACAAAACTAAATGAAGTAAAATCTGGATTAGGCATAGTACCAAACATACCTGTGCTAGAGGAAATAAGAACCACATATACAGATGGTAGTGAAATACAGTTAGACGCATTTAAAAGCCTACCTATTTTCAACGGCGATCAATCAAATTATCGGTCGTGGCGCGAAGAAGCATCCAGATTAATGGACAGCATTAAAAACCTCAAAACACACAGTAAGTACGCAGCAGCATTGACTATAGTGAAAAGTAAAATACAGGGAGCAGCCGCGAATGTGTTAACTAATTATAACACAATTTTTAATTTTGAGGCGATACGTAACAGATTAGATTATACGTACTCTAATCAAGAACCTCTATACGTGCTACAAGACATGATGAAAGCCATCACGCAAAAAAGAAGCACACTGTCTGAATACCACGACGAGATAAATAAAAATCTCAATTTAATAATATCAAAAATCACTATGTCAGGTGATCCGCCGAATATAATCGACAGACTAATTAAAAATGCTAACGACGACGCAGTTCGTATATTCATTGATGGTATGAGTGACAACTTTACAAGAGGATCATTATATTCAGCTACAATAAATGATCTAGAACACGCATTCGCAATTGCTCGCAGAATAGAACATGATAATGTGCACAGGCATTTACATCTCACTCAAGATAAGCACCACAAAAATATGCCACATGAACACAGAAACGAAAGAAGACCAAACTATTCGAGCCAAACAACGAATTATCAACCCCAGAAGCAATACGATAATATGCAGCAACACAATCAAGGACCACGCCTAAACCCTTCCAAGAGAAATGACGGACCACAGCCGATGGAGATAAACTCGAGACAAATTGTACATGCACAGCGACAAAATTGGAATCAATACAAACCCGATGTATATAATCCACCAGCGAAACGTGAACACAGCGGGAGTTTCAACACACACAACAGACCGCAACGATCTTATCAGCAGAACTTCAAGCAGCAGAGAGTAAATAACTCCCGACAACAACGCAGAGACGATGTCAGCAGTACATATGCAGAAGCAGATGAAACGGAATGTATGGTAAATAATAACATAAGAATAGATCATTTAAACTAGTAGACGGGTTGCCCTGCTTAAATTTAACTAGTACTATTTCTAAGAAAATTTATAAAATTCTTATTGATACTGGTGCAACCCATAATTACATTAATAGAAAATGCGATTCTAGCGAAAAAATTAAAATTAAACCTATAAAAATAAAAACAATGCATGGTTATTCTATGGTAGATACAAAGAAAGTAGTTAGGATATTAAAGAAAAATATAACATTTTTTGAATTAGAGGATATTCAGTCTTTTGATATGATATTAGGATATGAAGGACTTAAAGTTCTAAACGCGGAGATAAATTTCAGTAATATGACTCTAACTACCATAAGCAGTGTCGAATCTATTCAGAAAATTAATTACATAATTGGGGAAAATAATATTTATAAAGCAGACATAGATAGACTGATGAAGATTAATAACAGCATAGGACCGTTACCCTTTACAGATACTATAGAAGCAAGCATTAGGACGACCAATGATAATCCGGTTTATGTTAAACAATATCCATATCCCATAGCAGATAACGAATTCGTAAACAAAGAAATACAGAAACTCTTACATGACAATATAATAGAAAAAAGCCATAGTCCTTATAACAGTCCCATATGGACAGTACCTAAAAAAGGTTTGGACGAAAAAGGAAAACCAAAACGGCGCATGGTTGTTGATTTCCAAAAACTTAACGCTCACACTGTAACAGACAGATACCCCATTCCGGATGTCAACATGACAATTCAAAATTTAGGTAAAGCCAAGTACTTTACAACGTTAGATTTGGAGTCAGGTTTCCACCAAATTAAAATCAAAACAATGCCTTTCGGGCTCAAAAATGCACCAAGCATATTTCAGAGATGCGTGGACGACATTTTGAGAGACTTTGTAGGTAAATTCGTACACGTTTACATTGATGACGTATTGATATATTCTTCATCTGAGGAAGAACATATACAGCACATAAGTCAAGTATTCGACGTACTCAATAAAGCCACATTAAAAATATCTGATGAGAAAAGTAAGTTTTTTCAAGAAGAAGTAGAATACTTAGGTCACATAATCAGACATGGTAGAATCACTACGAACCCTGAGAAAATAGCAGCTATAGAAAATTTTCCAGTCCCACAAACGGTAAAGGATTTGAGAGGATTTTTAGGTCTTACAGGTTACTATCGTAAGTTTATAAAAGGATACGCAAGCATAGCCAAGCCCCTGACATTATATTTACGAGGAGATAACGGTAAAGTAAACAAAAAACAAAGTAAAAATATTAAGTTAAATCTGAATGATTCAGCATTAGAAGCGATTAGAATTTTAAAAAATTATTTGAAAGAACAAGTCGAACTTTTTCAACCGGATTATAGTAAACCATTCGAGCTTACTACAGATGCATCCAACATAGCTATTGGAGCCGTACTAAGTCAGAATAAGCAACCTATACACTTCTTGTCAAGAACACTGAGTAAGACAGAAGAGAACTATAGCACAAACGAGAAAGAGCTATTAGCGATCATATGGTCCTTACAAAAACTCAGAAACTACATATATGGTATAGCAGACTTAACCATATATACCGATCACCAGAGCCTTATATATTCGGTATCAGAAAAAAATCCCAACACAAAGCTGAAACGTTGGAAGGGAATCATTGAAGACTTTGGAGCAAAATTAGTTTATAAACCAGGAAACCTAAATCTTGTAGCTGACGCATTATCACGTCAACGCATAAATACTTCTACCATAGAAACAGCACATTCAGCTGAAAGTTCTTCTAATGATATAATAAAAACTGTGAATCAGCCTTTTAATGCATACACTGCACAGTTCGAACTTATTGAAGATATAACAAATAATATCGAAACACAAATCTATTTTGGTAACAAAATAAGACTCATAATAAAGTTTAAGGACAAAGACTCTTTACTAAGGCAGATGAAAGAAGCTATACAACCCCAAAAGATTGTAGCTTTGCATACGAAATTTGAAAACATATACAAATATGGTGAAAACATAAAAAAAGAATTCCCACTAGTAAGATTTATATTCACACCAAGAAAACTTCAAGACGTGACAAATTTGGAGGAACAACTAAAACTTGTAAGGGTAACTCACGAAAGAGCACACCGAGGGTTACGTAACAATATACAAGAAATCTCAGAGAAATATTACTGGCCCGATCTAAATAAACAAGCAAAGAGTTTCAACAAAAAATGCATAGCATGTCTATTTGGAAAATATGAAAGAAAACCTATCAGAGAACCCCTGAATAATTCAGAAATACCAACACATGTGGGAACACACATTCATATGGACATATACTTCAACGACAAGTATACTTTCCTTGTAACAGTAGATAAGTATTCTAAATATACAATCCTTCGGGAAATCGAAACTCGAAACAGACTGTACGACGTTATGGAAGAGGTCTTATCTAATTATTTCCCAAAATGTGAACGACTCATGACAGATAACGAGAAGGGATTCAAAACAGAAATGGTGAACCAAATGTGTTTGAAATACAACATAACTAAAGTAGAAACTCCAGTATACAGATCGACAGCGAACGGTCAGGTAGAACGTGTAAACGGTACAATAACTGAACTGTCTAGAATATTCACAATTCAGAATAAAACAAGACTTATCGAAGAAATATTTAGAACAGTGCGTGAATTAAATAATTCCATACACTCAGTTACCGGTTTGAAACCTAGAGACATTTTCTTTAATCAAAATAAATATAGCAATAGTGAAATTATAATAAATAAACTAAACTCAGCATCCAAAAAAGTGATCGAACGTCTAAATAAAGGAACTCGACACAGAGAATATAAAAAAGGAGATAAGATAATGGTAAGAATCACAGGTCTTAGAAAGAAATCTAACGCCAGATACATAACAAGAATAGTAGAAGAAGATAAAGGAGACACTGTAATCTCTAAAGAGGGAATAAAAATTCACAAGGATAACATAAAGAATTATCATTTTTTAGATGACGAAAATATTAATATTCCTAACATTACTAGGAATTGTACAGAGTCAAGAAGGGCAAGGAAACGTTCAAATAACTGAGTTACTAAACAAGAAGTTTATACTTACACAAACAGATGACGTGTATTTATTCAAAGAACAAACTTATTTGTTACATGCCACCAACCTGACTTCGATATTTCAACCTTACGTAAATATCGTAACTAGTAACTATCAACCTACACAAGAAGAAAAAATTTGGTTAAGTAAAATTAAGAATTTAGCAGACCAATTACAAGAACATACTAGGCATACTAGATCAATTAACTTTTTAGGAACAGCTTTCAAATATGTGTTTGGTAATCCTGACCATTATGACTTAGTTAACATAGAAACGAGTATAAATAATCTCATAGAAAACAATAATAAACAAAAAACTATAAATTCTAGATTCGAACAAATTTTGCAACAATTCGAAGGTCAGAGCCTTAAAGAACATTTAGTAATAGAACAAGTGTACGAACAATTATTATTATTGACCAGAACAATTAATGCAGCAAAAAATAATGAATATTTATCAGAAAGCCTAGACTTAGATGACATTAAAAATATTATTCAACATGAAATAATTCAAGTACCCATAATAAATATACTTGAGTACTCTAAAATATTATTAGCTAGAACTGATGAATTCTTCATCACAATATATAAATATCCAGTTCTAATTAAATCATGTAAATTGTATAAAGTAACACCCTTAAATTCAAAACATGGAAAAATCATTACAGATAAAACAATTGCCTTATGTAACCAAACTTATTTAAGAACAAGAAATTGTCAAAATCATCTAAGTAAAAACATTTGTGAAATTAACTTTGAAGAAGAAAATTGTCTTATTCCACTTTTAAAGAATATAACTTCAAAATGCAACATTAAACAAGAATACGATTACGACTTAGAAATTGAATCCGGTGTTATGTTATTAAGCGGTAAGCATAAGCTAAATAATCAAACAATTAATGGTATAAACTTAGTTACTTATGAAAATACTATAAATCTAGATGATAAAATATACAAAAACATGCATAAGCAAATTAAAGAAGTTATATTAAGAAATCATAATTCAGAGTCTTACATCGACCAAATAATTAAAGAAGATACAATATACAAATTCGATAACATAGATACTTTAAAAAAACTAATTATTCCTTTTGAAGAAAAACCGATATTATCAACTATATACACAATTGTAACACTGATTGTTATTTTAGCATTTACGTACGTAATGATAAAAACTATACAATGTATAACAGATCGTCAAAAACAAAAAAAGATTGACGCATATAACAAAACTTATGAAAGAGAGATGTTAAAAATAGCGTCAAAAAATCGGGACGATTTCGTTTAACAAGGGGGGGAGTTAAGTATCCATAGCAAAACATATTGAGAAAAAAGATAACATTATTTGTATTCAATGATATCTTTAGTCTCTAGTACAGTCTTGCACACAACGCTACAATGATAACATATGTAAAAGAGATAATATCGTTTGTATACAATGTTGGAATATTATCTCTTCTTCATTATCAAGCAAGACGATTGTACGCTTGGGTCTCCTTGTAGATAGATAAGAAAAGTATATAAATACGACTGTATGATGAATTTATCGATAGTCTTATTGTAACTACATAGTAGCCTTAAGCTCCTTTTAGAATTAGTAAAAAGTATTTCAATAATAAAGGACATAGTTCCAAATAAATATTGTTTAATTTTAAAAGTAAGAACCAAGTGTTTTAATTCGCGCGAGATCGGGCAATATAACATTAAATAGAGCCGTATCCCTGAGAGGCTTCTCCGACCAAATATTTGCATTTGGAAAACTAAATTCTTCGTGATTGACCGAAAAACTTTCTTGATTGCTACCAAAATAAGTTTTGAGGGTGTTTTCTTTTTTTATGTAATATATTCGCTCAACGGAATTCTTTTTGCGCCACCATGGCCGCAATAGTGAATGTCATCGTCGTCATCATCCATGAGCTTGGTCAACATTGTAAGTGACATTGAAGAAGTCCTTGAAAATTATGAAGAAACTTCGTCTTCGATCGAGAGGGTTTTTTTCTTTTAGTTGGCACTGTGCTTGTCCGTGTTGATTAATAGGACAATGTATCTGGACATGGCAAAGAAGTTTTGCACTATGGAGAAAAATGCGGATAAGATAAAAGTCAAATCCAAGTTTTTTGCGGGAATAATTATAAATGGCGGTGATTTATGTGAAAGAATAAAAAAAAAGTCTTTAAACACAATTAATGAGTGGGTTTTAATTTCGAAACCTCGATACCTCTTTTCAGATGTTTAGTTCAGATGGGTTTGAGAAAGAATACTAGATTTTCAAAATTCTGCACTTAAATTGTTAGCAAGACAGTTCTAAGGTCCTCGCAGTTGTCAAGTGGTTGTCTATTTTGTACTGCACTTATATGTATCATTTTGAGAAGTAATTTCGTTGAGTTCGTCTGAACATCTGTCCCACATTTGGGAGCAATCCTCAAGGTCTCGTAACATGAGCTTTATCATCATTAGTATCATTTTCTCTCTGAATTCTTTACTTAAAATTGAGGACTCTGATCTTGCGACATAAGAGAAGTGGTCGATCCATAATATTCCCGAATTGACTATGATTGTAACTAAATATGACCACAAGAAAGTATGCATTGATTTCCTTGTCATAGGTGGATTGTTGGACCATTTTAATTTCTGGTACAGTCGAAGCATTAATTGGTTTTTGTAAAAGAGGGAAGCACTAGCTTCTTTGCTTTAATAACCATCAAGTCTTATTTCAAGACTTTTTTCATATTTTTTTAATACAAGTCTAGTACTTTGTTGACAAAAAAATAAATAAATAAATATTATATCCACTTCTGGCGGTGTTTCTGTGCTCGTACTGCTCGCAGTATGCCAGTTTTCTGAGCTCCAAAAAACGTAAAAATTCATCCAAATTCAAGGTTTCTGATATCAAGAATTTTCTAAATCTGACAAGTTAAAGCAACTTTCTATTGAATAAAACGTTTTCTATTTATTCCATTATTATGTTTAAGTGAGTCAAACAGAGCAGAACTTCTGTTTTACTAACGTTTCTATCAACTCTACTGTCGTTTTCGATTGGGATTCTCAGATTTTGATCTCATATTTCAGATTTTTCGTGCCCAATGTTTCTTTCCTCGCATTTGTGGTGGTGCGTGTTTTAAGAGTCAGCTGTTCTTAAATTGTAATTTGTGTTTATAAAAACCCATTAAGTTTATGTTGATATTCATTGCATCGGCCAATTGTTAATTTTTTTCTAATTTTCACAGACTTGTCGTCTTAAACGTAAATAATAGAACACTTTATAGTTTGACAAATGACAAACGTTTTGGAGTTAGTGTAAGTAGGTGTAAATCTCGATCAGAAATCGAGACTCGCATATGTGTAACGATATTAAATATTTTGATTTTGTGTATTAAATATTGTGTTTTATATTGCGTTCAGTTTATATTAATTTTACAAAAAATCTTGAAAAAATAAAACAAGATTTTCACATGTTTATCTGGGAACACTGTCTGCGACTGCCAGGTGAAGAAAAATAAATGGTCTTAACTAAAATAAGCATAGCTCTAAGATATGATTTTCTGTTAGCACAAGCATGCCGCAAGGGTATACCAAAAAACATTTCCACACATTTTATCTTAAATGTGGCAGAACTGCCCGAAATTAATGCATTAAAGCATTACTAGCTGAACACCTGGTATTGCTAAGGAGCAAAATTCACAAAATATTGTATCTTATAATATGAACCAATGCTTAATATTGCAATTCTATTGGGGAAATTCATCATGGAGCTTTAGAACGTTTTTTTTTATTATAAAATTAAAATCCCAAAATAAAGGGTTTTCAACAGGGACGCTACAAAAGTAGAGCCGCTCTTTTGACATTTCTCTTCAGCAAGGTTTGCCATTTAATGATGAAAAGATATACGAGCCAACAACGAGTCGAAATTATTAAAATTTACTACCGAAATTCGGAGTCAGTGGCCTCAACGTTAAGAGCGCTACGTCCAATTTATGGTCGTCATAATCGTCCTAGCAGATCAACAATTGAGCGTCTAGTGGAAAAATTTGAATCCACAGGCACAGTACAAAATGTTCCCGTGCCAGTGAGACAAAGAAGTGCCCGTAGTGTCGAGAATATTGCTGCCGCTGAGGCTTCAGTTGAAGAAAGCCCAAATGTGTCTCTCACATGTCGTTCTCAAGCGTTGGGCATCTCTGTGACGTCGTTGTGGCGAATTTTGCGAAAAGATCTTGGCCTACATCCTTACAAGATTAAATTGACGCAAGAACTGAAGCCGCTTGACCACCAGAAGCGTCGTATGTTCGTGAATGAGAAAAAACTTGAAAATGATTCGGATTTTCATCGAAAACTCATCTTCAGCGATGAGGCTCATTTCTGGCTGAATGGCTTCGTCAATAAACAAAATATGCGGTATTGGTCAGGCAGCAATCCACACGTACTCCATGAGTCATCATTGCATCCCGAAAAAATTACGGTTTGGTGTGGTTTTTGGGCCGGCGGCGTCATTGGGCCGTACTTCTTCCGTGATGATCAAGACCGGCACGTTACTGTGAATGGGAATCGCTACCGTTCAATGATAACCGAATATTTTTGGCCCCAATTGGATGATATGGACTTGGAGGACATGTGGTTCCAACAGGACGGCGCCACAAGCCACACAGCGAATGTCACAATCAATTTATTGGAAACCAAGTTTGGAGAACGTGTTATCTCACGAAATGGTCCAGTCGCTTGGCCGCCTCGGTCGTGCGATTTGACGCCGTTAGACTATTTCCTGTGGGGCTACGTCAAGTCTATGGTCTATGCCAACAAGCAAGCGACAATTGATGAACTTCGTACGAATATCGAACGTGAAATTGGGTTCAGCGTCTGGACTTCTGCAAGCGTGCCCGTGGTGGCCATGCAAAATAAATCGAGTTCCACAAATAATGGCATCGAACGTACTTTCACAGGAATAAAGAATTTCATTGATATCCAAAACCATTTTTGTTTTATTTAAAAAAAGCGCTCTTATTGAAAAACCCTTTATATTGCTTATTCAAATTTGAGCTTCTTGGGTTTCTTCTTCTGAATTGCTTACAAAGGACGAACTGGTTTTTATTTTGGAAGAAAAATTTAATTAGATGACCTCAAATTGTGCTTAGCATATTTTAAGGATACGACTATGTGTCCAATCCGCTCTGCCTTACGATACGACCATCATCTTCTTGTGTTACCCAGCACTCAAACTGCATGTCATAAGATTCCAATTTAAATTTTTGGTGCGACTTCTAAGGCTAAGGCCATACGCACTGAGCGGCAAAAATCTGAACGGCAATCTTAAGCGGCAAGTGGACATTTATTAAGCGGCAATTCTTGAGCAATTCGTTGTGAAAATGTCGTTGTCGAGTGCTGTCTTTTACAAGAAAGTCGTTTCAACATTTACAGAATTATTTTACGTTTAAAAAAAAGAAGATTTGGTGTTCATCCAATAAACCGAAAAAGATCCACCATTTGTATAACAATCTGAAGGACGATTCAGGCAATATCTACGTATGTCAATACAATCATTTGATTTGCTGCTAGGAAAAGTTCGTACCAAAATTACAAAACGAACGAAAGGAATTTATGCAGAACAGAGGCTTGTTTTAACATTAAGGTAAATTAAAAAAAAAACGATTATTTTTGATTATTTATTGCTCCTTTGCTTTTAGTTTGTTTAAAATCATTTTCTGCAACTCTCCTCTGAGCTCAAGTTTTTCGATTTCATTAAATTTTTCCATAAAAGGTAATAAACTTTGCCATGATGATTTCTTGCCGCTCAGCACTACACTAAAATAATAGAACAGAATTGAAAGCTGAGCGACGCCGCTTTGCCGCTCAGAAACGACCGCTTGGCCACAACCATACAATTTCATATGTTTAAAATTTTTTTTGCCGCTCAGTGGTCATGGTCAGTACTCAGTGCGTGGCCATAGCCCGCTTCTATTTTGTACATATTGTATGAAATGCAATATGCCCACGAAATGGGTAATTACCCATGATCTGGCATCACTGATTGTATCGTCAATTGGTGTTTTATGGATTGACACCACAAGAAACTCGTCAGAAGTTCCTTTAATAAAAGAATTATCGCTTCCCAAATAACTACAAAAATGTTGAAAACAAAATTCTTGTATTGTATATTTAAGGTATATCCTTGACTCCAGTCTATGAACGACGTACGGAGTGGTTCTAGGTTTAGCTTTTTTTATTAATTTTTTGTACATCTGAGGTGCGTTTTTTCGGGTTCTATTTTTGAGTACTCTTTTGTGATATTTTTTTTGTAAAATATTTAGCCAGCAAAGACAAAAAATGTGTTCAAAATTTTCTTATAAAACTTGTCAATAAACGTTTTATGGAACTAACTGAAAATAAGTCGAACAGTGTTATAGCATCACAAGATCATCCGCATAGTTCATAAAAAGAAATGAGAGCCTAATTAAGTCGTCACAAAAGTTTTGCAGCAGGTGAAATCGTTTTTTTTTTATTTGAATTTTAAGCATCAACATTTATTTCCCTTCTACTGCAATTTTTGTCCGATTTATGTGCGCGAAAAGCTTTTCGAAAAATAGTTTAAGATGAATTATAAAAACTGGCAAAAAAAGTTTTGAAAAAACTCGCTAACAATCCTCTTAAAGAAATCACTGAAAACCATTTAAAAACAAAAAAAAAACCTTAGAGGACATCTCTCAAAAATTGACTTCGCAGTTTTTCGCCCGTACATATTTATATGACTTTTGGGACGATATTTGATGAGGTTCTTTTGCCAATTTGAACACATTTCTTTTGCGATTTTTGTTTTATTGTATTGCGATGTTTAACCTTTTTTTTTTGCAAACTTTTAACGTAAAGTGCTTTAAGCATGCTTAATGATTTAAAAAAATTGGTAAATATGTAGTAAACTGTTTGAATACACTTAAACAACGAATCACAAATTTTGTTTGAGGGACTTTTAAATAACACTGATTTTTGGTGATTTCGGCAGGAACTTCTGAGGCGGCCTCTAGGCGATAAGGTTTTTGTTTTCTAAAGCGATTTTTCACTTTCCTTTGTCGACCCATTAGTTTTCATGTTTTTCAAAGTAATTTTTAACTCATATTAAACGCAAAATGGTTCTGAAAGCGTGGAGTATTTCGAGAATGTGTTTATTTCAAGTATATAAAAAGCTGTTTGTAAGGCTTCTCTTAAAGTTATTTTGGCTGCGGTTGGGAAGGTTCAGGGACTTGTAATTTATTATTCGCTATTTAAAGACGATTTTTATTTTATTCTAGTTACAAAAAGGAACATTTTGAAAATACTTTCCGAAGGTAATATTTTTAATCAACTCGAACTACGAAAATGATGACAGTAAAAAAAAGCGAAAATATGAAAACATTTTAGAAGCTTTAACAATTCAATTCGAATGTTTAATCTATTATGTATAAAATAGTTATCTCAAAATCTTTGGGACACATTTTTTTAAATCGTCTTTTGGTACATGCTTTTTTTAATGTTTGAGCTGAATGTTTTTGGGGTTATATTTGAATGGATTATGACAAATTGTAAAGTTATTATTATGAGTCAATTTTCGACAAATTTAGTTTATTGTTGTGACGGAGTCTGACTTAGTTTTGAGATATGTAATTTTTAGTACAAACTATTCATAGGACCCTTTCAAAGGGGACTGCAAGTTACATTAGGAATTTAAACATCAAGCCGTTTCACGGACTATAGCCATCAATACTTCAAATGTTTTGCGTCGTATAATTTGTTGCTCCAATTTCATGTACTTTTTTTCACTTTTACAGGCTACATAGGCGTAAAAGTGTCTCAGGAGTATATCCCACCACCGCATTCTAAATCGATTTATACAATTCTGGAGAACGAGCCGCAAGAACTGATTCCCCATCAGCCGGCATTTGCAAAAGAAATTGCCGACCCCAATCTGACGGCAAATGACAAATTTCATCTGCTCGATGTGTTGACACCAAATAACGAGCCCGAACTAAACCAGACAAAGAAAAAGCGAAGCTACATAATGTACGATGATCTTACCATGCGCGACAATTACGAGCAGTACGATGAAATGGATATGAAGCGACCTCTAGACATGCCGCTGTCAGAAGATAGATCGGCCTCTAGCACAGACGGCGAAGCATCGTGTAAGCCATGCAATGGTCAGAAATGTCATGCCAAAGCGATGGATGGTAAAAGCTGTCTGTGCGATAGACAGGGTCGCAATTGTAAATGCGTACCGAAGGCCGGAAAGAAGATCCGTTCCGTGTCAGACGCTTGGTACTCCAATCCGTTCACCGTATACATTCTAATGATTCACTTTACTTGTATCTAGGTACTCAGTATTCAATATGAGTGCGCCCTTGCAGTTCCTCACCACTCGCGTTGGAATCTATCGAAAGCGCCACGGAGCTTGGTGGAGAATTGTCCCATCAATGACGTAAGTCCCTACCTGAAAATGCCAATTCACCTCCTTTCAATCTCACTCCCATACATATAGTCTGACGAGCTTATCAGGCATCTATGCCAACGGGAATCTCTCGATTTTGTTCTCGTCCCATGTCGACATATTCCAGCTTAGACGCCCACTCAGTTTCGAAAATCACAAGCTTCTCATACCCCACGACGGAGACGATGTCAGCGCTCTTCATCCAAATACATATAAATCCGTAGATCCCGGCGATATCCTCGCCATCGATAAGGCAAGGTTCGATTTCAATGCAATTCACGATGACACAGGAAATGATGACAACCCAACCAGTGCCAAGAGATCTCTTTGTCATGCTGCAATTAGTGCTATAGAACGTCGCCGAAAGCGTCGCAGTCATTCGAGTACCGATGAAGTCCTCAGCATTGGCGACTTGGGTTACTTTCCTGGCAGCATGAACATCCTGGAACAATGCCCATCCGATCCCGAGCATCTGTGCTTGAATATGCTTGACGAAGAGGTCCCAGGTTTGCTTGTTTTTGACCGGTTTATAGTAAATCTGATGCGTAACTCCACTTATAGCATTTACAGTTAAAATTAAACAGTCATTCCTCGAGAACGCTCTCATCTACAGCGGCGACTACAAAGTGCGAATCGCATCTGTAATTAGCGATGCGACAACTAAGGGTGCCCTTCAAGTGGCTGTCGTACTTGTTAACGAGGATTGCGTCGCTCACGAGTTTGCCATTTGCATATGTAATTGTCCAATGACCTGCGGCGCAAAGACGATGGTGAAGAAGGTTTTGGCACCACATGTGGGTGAAACTATAACCTTTTTGCTGCCGCTCGAGGAGAACAGGGATACGAAACTTTATTGCAATGGTAAGTAGGGCGGCGTAGGGAAAGTGCTTTAAGCTTGCATTACTCGTAGGGTAGCAGTGCGACTCCTAATCCTTTTGCAAAAGTTTTCGTTAAATGCTTTAAGCAAAAGGACTCATACTCCATTTTGCATTTTTCATTCAAATGCAAAAACTCTGTGCGATAGTTATTCGTAGTTCGTAAAGTTCGTACTGCATACCGTAGCGACCTAGTGAGAGGATGCTATTTCCTCTGAAAGGATGCCGTTGAGTGTTGCGTTGTCAACGTTTGTGTGGATTTGTGTGTCGGCGGAGATTAAAGTGCAGGAGGAAACTGGAAAGTTTTTAATAACCATTGATGAGGGGCTAATGGGTTATGAAACCGAGTTAATTTAAAAGTCAATGAGTTATACCTTCTACCTACCTATAGCTACCTATACCCGATGGGCAACTTGTTAAGTTCCAGATGAGCTGTATCCTGAGAAGTTCTTTAAATTCTTTGGCGTATTTAAAATTCTATTAGAAGGTATTATTCATGGATTATACGGTATAATTGGAGAAAAGTGGTAGATAGATACAGACACAATGCGATGTATCTGCTGCATTTTTGTGAAGCTAAAGTTTGCCAGCTTATCAGAAAGGATTATTATGTATTATATATATATATATATATATATATATTTAACCATTACTTTGAGCAGAGCGATGGAGGTTCGATCCAGTGATGCCAGACTTTAGAAGCAGGTTATCCCACGGTTATACCAAAAAAATCCCTTTTATCCCTTACCAAAATATAAAAAATCCCACATTTATCCCACGAAATATTAAATTAAAAAAAAAACATGTATCCCATTAAATTCAGTCTTTTTTATTATTAACAAATACAAGTTGCATTATGCATTAACTATGCAAGTTAACAAAAATAAATACTTATTAAGATACGTTTGTATATAATACAAAAATAGAAATTTAGGTACATCTTATATATTTTTAAAACGTTACAAAAAGGAACACATAAATACACGACGACAAGTGTCAAATTGTCGTTTTCTTTTGAAATTTCATCTCAATAGTATGTGTGCGATGAGTTGAGATTTTTACCACATATATGAAATGAACGCATTCCGATATTTTGAACGACTTTTTTCTAAACATGAAAATATTTAATTTGATCGTAGGTTGACTAATTTTTTTATTCTTAAGGAAATTAGCAATTAGGAACAAAAATTTAACAAAAAGTAAGATCCCCTTTTTTTGTACTATGAGGTTTGAAAAATCCCTTTGACCCTTTTAGCTTATTTTAAGTGAGAAAATCCCGCAAAAAGGGATAAATTTGTATACGCCTTTCAAAAGTCAAGACGTACAGTAGACGCAATCAACGCGGCACTAGCTGGAGCCTTGGTTTTGGTTTTTTGACACAATTGCGTTGTTGGCCGAAAATTTTTCCCAACACTCTGTAATTTCCTCAGTTGATATAAAGCTGAAGGTCAATTCAGGCTTTACATTAAATATTCGAATTACTCGGAAAGATTTCCGAAGAAGCTGTATGGATGAGGAGAAAAAGAAATCGTTTTCACACTTTTATAACCTTCTAAACTGTTTCGGAAGAAGATGGAGCTTATGAAAGAAATCAAGAAATTCTCATTTAGTCTCATCAGAGGGGTTCTCGATGGTATGAAATTTGATCCATTTATTGTTGGCGTTTGGTTACAGGTTTCTTACTTCTCACTCTTCCAATGATCGAGAGTGCTACAAGTATGTGTTGAATTATCCAGAAGCGGGAATGACATCAGCAATTATCTGGTTACTATTTACATATTACGGAAACGTGTTACGATTAGAGAAATCCTCTTGAACGACAAGTACTTGTCCCATTGTGTTATGTCCCCCAGGTTTGCTTTGTCGTTAATCGTTCTTTTTGTGGGCGTAGCTTCATCCCACAACATTCGTACTAAAATAATGGTCATTTATGTCTGTCGTCCAAAAATTGATTTAACTCCATACAAACAAAATTTTAAGCTCGTGCACAAAATGACGTAGTTCATGTTGAGCAACGAAAAATTAAGCAGCTAGTTGATAAACTTGTCTGATTTTGGCAAACAAATAAGTTTTCTCGAATTGATCAACCGAGTTGGTTATTGCTAGAAGAGTTAATGGACATCCCTTTCAAGACACCCGGCAACTGATAGCCACTCATAAATTCTGAAAATATTTCGATCTCAGCTAAGGCAGTCGTTCACTACGTGCGCAACTCATCAGTGTTATCCTAAGTAACTCATCACCGTAAGCTTGGTGAAGGCGAATATGTTTTTATTGCCGGTGTTGTTACGACAATCTGCGCTGTCGTACTTTCTCTTGTTCTAGATAACTTTCGATGTAAATATTTACGCAAATAAGTTGATTGATTCCAATGGTTCAACTCGAACAACAACAAGTACTCAAATTTCGCAGCACCCAACACAAATCAACTCAACGAAAAATGCTAGAAATTGAGCAACGAGTGGAACAGAAAATGTACAGCACATTATTTCAAAATTTGGTGCCCAACGCAGTGCAAAACCATCTTCAACTAGCAACACGAGCTCGTACTCTACCTGTACACTTGTTGAGCAACGACCTCCGACCGGGTCAAACAAGTTGGTTGCATAGATTTGGGAGTGGAATAGCATCAATCCGAAATGGAGTTTTTCCACATCGAGTCTCACCTTAAAAAATGTGTTGAGTCTCATAAATGTTGGTGGCCTAGTGGTAGATT
Organism: Cheilosia variabilis; assembly: GCA_951230905.1. Lineage (NCBI taxonomy): Eukaryota > Metazoa > Arthropoda > Insecta > Diptera > Syrphidae > Cheilosia > Cheilosia variabilis. Next base: position 49,055,782 of record OX579676.1, read on the forward strand.
CATTTTTCCAGAGAGGTCAAACAAAAGTTGTTTCCCATGCATCAAATCAGCCAGCAAAGAAACTGGTAAAAGTCCCATTCAATGTCTACGGAACTTGTGTCATTTGTAGCTTTTACCAGCCAGGAAAAAATTGGATTCACCCCACCGAAACTAAACAAATTTTGGAGACTCATTCTCCATTTCTGTGTATGACACGTGTCCCCTTGCCGTGCTCCTACAACATTTTTGCACTTTTCGATTAAAATACATCTCAGCGTGACAGGTTATCTCTCATAACTCGGTGGCATAGTGACACATCACTTTACACCGAGCTTAGCATTTTATTACGTTGAATGTTGCCACATCCAGTACATTGCACATTGTGACACTCATAAGCATCACCTTTCCGTCATGGCATCCTGCCGTACCTACCTCCATACACCGTTTTCGCAGCCTGTGTAACGCCTCCCACCACTTTTATTCCCCGTTATCCTTTCAGTTGAAGTAAAGTCACCAGATCAAAAAGTAATTTCGAAACGAAAATTTATAGTTGAACCCACAGCACGTTGCCTTTGCATCTGGGATTGTGAATGTCACTGCATCCCGGACTTGATATCCCACGATGACTACAACGTTTGTCATAAGCTCGGCGACTATGAAGAGAACGCGGCTGGATTTATCGACGACGGCAGACAAGTGCTCGACCAGGAATTGACAGGATGGCGGTGGTTCTGGTGGCGAATCAACCATTATGCCTTCAGCCTGCTGTTATGCATGTTGTTTCTAGGTTGAGTATCCATCGATCCGGAGTTTATGGAGTATCATCGAGCTGGCATAGTGTGGGACGCTCTGCCATGTATTGTACAATGTACATTGCTGCAGCGCCAGCCCACGCTTCTCGAGATGACTGCCATGCAAAACGGTCTCAATTTATAAAGATATTTCTTTTTGGCAGGAATCCTTAAAGCAATCCTGGGAGCGGTCGTGCTGCGGCGCATTGATAGATGCGGCTATGATTATTTGCAACCATTACAGAAATATGACTACGCAAGCAGGTGGGTGATTCTCATGGCAACTGCTCGGTGGCCATTGGCATCCGCACATTAAACTGCGTCATTATGCATTGTGTTCATTGGTTCCTCTTATATATTTTTCTCGGCTATAGATGTCGGCGATTTTTTATCAATACAGTGTTCTTCGTAGTCCTGCCATTTATTTTTTGCTGCAAGTGCTTCACTCCAACCGAGGAGGACTTATTGATTGCTAGCACTGAATGGCAGTGTTCCTTGATGCAGCACGAAATTTCCGAGGATAGTGGTGAGGAGGGAGATGCTGGCGCTCGAAATCGATGGACATCTTTTGGATGGCATAACAGTGGTAATGAAGGCGGTCACAATGCCAACGACAACGGCGACGACTACGACGAGGAAACTATTTTGAGTCAAGTACGGGCGCCGTGTAGTATGAAGGAAATTAAATTTAATAATGCACAAACAAACAAAAAATCTATATTTGCAGCACTTCGAAAGTGGTGACGGGTCACAAGTTGCAGCATTTGAGGAGAGTCCATCAAGACTGGGCGAGTATCTAATCAACGCTTGTGCATATGACGAGGATGAGGAGGAACGAGACACAAACTATGTGTTACGGGCGTTGACGGAAAGTCGACAATCCATAAGGAAGCTGGTGAGTTAATATTCAGTTTGCACGCTTGTTTGGCATTGTTGCTAACATTTCTTGTGAATAGCACTGTTACTGAGGCATTTTTGACCCCACTGGCAAATGGTCGTCATTGTTTTCAGATAAAAAATCCGGAAATCTTGTTTTTCGGAAGTAACAAATTTTTTTCAAGATTTTTTTCAAAATGTAAAAAGAACGAAACATAAAATGCAATTTTTATGTACTTTAAATAAAACTTGTATTAATTTTTTCGACAAAATTATAGTAGGTAGATAGATATACACATGCATTAGATATACATAAATCACATAAATATCGACAAAAAAAATGTTGGATAAATTAATGTTAGGTAGGTACCTATTGATTTTAAAATTTTTTTTATAATGTACTAAAATGATGTAGAATTTCATTGCTTATAACAAGATCTTATCAATTCGCTTCATTTAATCGCAACAAATTCTTTGCAGGGATTAAACTTTTAACTGTTTCAGTACTCAAGCGATTACGAATTTTTGTGTTATAAAAATTCACGGCAGAAAATTATTCTTTCAACATTTGCAGAGAATAGAATCGTTTAAGAGTTGATATGTGAAGTTTATTTCCGCCATAGCCATTTACTCCTAAATATTTTCCAAAAACATAATCAGTTGACAAAATATTAAATCCGTTGAAATTCATGTTTCTTTAGAGTTTATGAAAACGAAAAAACAGAGGTTGTGCATAGGCTCTGACCGATTCACATAATAATGCGATTAATAAAAAACGTTTCTCTTCAATAAAAAAGGTTGTTTAAATTTGCTAGATTTAGAAAATTCTTGATATCAAAAATCTTGAAATTTGATGAATTTAAGGTTGAAAGTGTTGTACATATTTTGGAGCTCAAAAATCTTGGAAAAAAAAGATATATCTTCTGATCTGGCATCACTGATGGTCGTAGGTATAATTGGCGGTATTCAGCAATTTTTGGAGTGAAACACCTGCTTGCTGAGCAGTAGTTCTCAATTTGAGATGAAACGAAAAAGAGACAGGAAACGAGAGCGATTAGGGTGTTAAAAACAGAAAGAGAGAGGTAACGCGCGAGTTATTTAATTGTTTTCGGTCTTTAATAAACAAAAAATAATCTGTATTTCCTTTATTATTCAATTATTCAATTTTTACAATGCGACCGACTCGTTCGACTCTTAAAAACAACTCCACTTTAAGAATTCATCCAGTCCACGATCAACGATCGATATCAAAAGTTTCAATTTGACACTTTTTCATTTTATATGCTTATCTGCTTTATAAGTAATTCCGTGTGGGGAGACTTTGAAACAAAATTGAATATGTTATTTCCCGTGGGGGGCAATGGCTTTCTTAGAGATAATAGCATTGTATTTATCCGGCTGAGATGCTGACGTATACATAACTCGCGTGGTGGTGCACAAATTCTAAACCCGACTGACTGTAAAAAAAAAAAAATTCAAAAGATGTCGCCAAGGCACATTCAATTACCTATACTTTACTATTGGCAGTCGGAGTCGGTTGTTAGGCTGTGCAGGTATATAGTCTCCGATTGTCAATAGTTAGTAAGGTATAGGTACTTGAATGTGACTTGTTGACATCTTTTCAATTCTTTTTTTTTACAGTCAGACTTTTTTGGTTTTTAATTATTAGATATATATAATATATATGATGTAGGCGTTCGATAGGTTTATCTTTCATTATTTAGTATGAAAATCTCATTCTGAGTATATTTTGAAATTTGTTTGTAATGGAAATGCGTTTTAATTTAAGTTTCACAGAAATTTTCCATTTCTTTCTTATATATTATAAGCTTGTCTATCGATTTCCCCTTTTTCATTATAAAAGTACTGAAATGGGCGCTTTTCCCCTAAATCTGGGATCACTGGATCGTCCTCAAAAGGTTGAAGATCTCTTGATTGCCATTTAAATCACAGTCATTCAGCGTCGAACTTTTTCAAAGTATTTCCCTTTTGGTGGACAGTGCATGATACCCGTAAGCGTAAATTGCCTGCCGAGGAGATGTCAATAATGCCGCTTGGGAATGAGCGCTCATCTAAGACACTGGAGACATGTCTTCTCTTCCGTCGATCCCATTGTGGCTCTTCTTTTTTTTATCACAGCCAAAAGTCAATGTACCTACGAAAAGCGTGCGCTGTGGACAATATATCTGCTGACCTGCAGATTTGGTGTTGTTAAGAAAAAGACGTTCGCTCAGGCGATAAACCTATAGAACATGTTCTTCTATTTGCTAACATTCATTTGAGTAAAAATTCAACTTTACAGTGCTGCAAGATCATATGACTCTTTGAATGGAGTTGACTTGTATTGAATCGCAAAAATATAGCCTTTCTAAATAGTTCAAGATGCCACCAGGCATTTTGCAAAACTCTGCATTTGCTTTAAAATTTCAATTGCAAATCTGCTATAAATAAGACTCTTTATGAATTTATAGGTAGTTACCACGGCGGTAAGTTTAAAAATTTGTATAAAGAAATACCTCTCAACTCTCAACAGCTTCCAAGCCTTTCAGATACATAATAACCAAATACTTGGTTTGAATAGTAAAGCCAATTATTAACTTCTAGGAATGAAAAATTTGAAAGATTGATTTACATATTTTTTAGACAGATAACTCATCCACGCAATGATTGATTTGATAGCGGTTTTTGCAATTATCAATTCAACCGGAATTGGACTTAAGATGCAGTCATGAGGACTAACATTTGGAGTAAACAAAATTGAAGCCGGAGCTTTCATACTCAAAACAGCAACTGAGGTATTAGAACTGCTAATTTCAAATAGTCTACATTTGAAGTCTACAAAAAGGTGTACGATTTCTTTTTCTTGTCAGAGAAGATAGTTATGATGATCCCAAAAATGTCTTCCCTATACACACATAGTAGACACTTTTTTCACATCTTGGATATCCAACAAATCTAAGCTTCTTTTATTGTTTTTTCGATTAAACACCTATATGTATATGATAATATAGCATGTCGGCACTGGTATCCAACTGATTACAGTGCTTGTTTTCAATTAGCAGAAGCGCCGAAAACCCCTGCTCGCATAGATAATATGTCGATGAAAAAACAGTAAGGATTTCTCGAATCCTTGGGAGAGAAAATGTCTTTTGGCTTAAAAAAATCTTTAAGATTAATTGCTGTCTCGAATGTATTTTTCAAGTTACTTTTGTGTTGCATTTTAATCACTTCTTCTTGAATTTCATCAAGCACGTCAGAAACGGATCAGTTTCCGAATACCATTGTCCTCGCAGTCAGGAAAAAAGCCAGTGAATTCACTTTTTGGGTTTTTCAAATGGAGTGGAATATTATTCTGAAGTCTCAGCACACTGTCCCTCAATAATTTGATTCAGGGTATTAAACGTAGATGCTCTTTCGAATTTATTGATCCATAGCTAAATTTTCGCAACAAATGCACTGATTTTATGTTCATATAAAAATATATTGCTGGTACCTTGCAACTTCAAATTTCCTGACCCTTGCAGTTGAAGGCTCAATTTATTTAGTTGTGTGAAAAAATCGACCGAATTAGTAAAACGTATTTAAAATTTGGACTCCCAGAACTGATCCAGCATTTTTGCATTTCAAGACAATTTCTGAGCACGGGCAAAGCCAGTTAGTTTAAATTTTTCTGATGACTTCGCGGACCACTTCGGGTGCTTACAGGGACCACTAGTGTGTACACAGTTCACATAGTGCACTCTGATCGAAAAGAGTAAGTCTTACTTTCGGATATTTATACGCACCGAGAGATGCATCTGTCACAGCGTAATCTTTCAAAGTCAATAACAATTGTTTACATTCCCGGTTAATCCCGATTATACTACTCAATCAATTACGAGGATATTTTCCAAACATTTGCACTCAATTATCGTGACCTCATTGTATGTTGACTTCACATCATTAAACATGTGATAAGTCAGTGACTTCTCCTTGCTCGCTTAATCCGCCACCACCGACCACTGTAATCGTTTCATTTCCTACTGCACATATTCCAATTCCCATCCCCTTCGATGTCTTAATTCCAATTTAGAAATTAATTTCAATTCAAATCGCAGAAACGACGGTTTGGGGATTACTGGGGTTTGAAAACTGCCAACGATAACGACCGACAAGAAAGGCGGCAAGGATTAAACTCTACCAAAGTGATAGAGTTAAATATTCTATTTTTTCCCTCACTGATCCCTGCGAAGTTTCTTTTTAATTGGAGAATCTTTTCGAATCTGCAAATCTTTATTTAATTTTAATTGGAATGGCGGGGTCGTTTCCGTGACGTCCTTTTCAAAGGCGAAAATGGAAAAGGCAAAGGAGTTTGGATAAGGGTTTCGCGATTTACGTTGTAGCCTTCGGGATAATTCCGATATCGCTTCATCTTACCCTATACACACACACAAATCAAATTATCCCGAAAACGCTAGTATGCGCAATTATAGATAATACTAATCAATATGGTTATCTAACTTCAATTATTATTCCCCGTACTCTTGTTTCAGCTGGAGTCCCATTGCAGTGACGACCTAGATCTGAGCAACCCACGGGCAAAGGAAGCCGAGGAGCTGGTAAGGAGACTTGTTGATGCCAGCGTTGTCTATCGTACCTTTGACGTGCCTCTGTCGAACGTCGACATCCCTGTGGGACAGAGATATTCAATTCGAGGCTATTTCGTGCCCTCAATTGGACCGGAATACCAATACTTGACGCCAAGTCCCTTGGCGCAACTTCGCCGAATCACTGTAAGTTGCAACACTCCAATAATAATTTATATCCCCAATGTAATTTACGCCATCTTCCGTTTCGCATATCGAGGCTAATACAATCGCTGTGCTGCTCCCGCCAGTTATCCTGCGAGCAGAGCAGTTCTCCCGGGTGTACACCAGCAAATGGGAAGTGTTGGATGCCGGTGATTTATCCGTAGATCCACCAGAGGATGCGCCATGCATTAATAGCACGAGCGCCGCTAATGAGAGTCAATTGACGACATTACGGACGTCCGCGTCACAATCGACTCAACCACCTGTGGGTGGTTTGGTTTCGATAGCTAATCACGTTGCAATTGAGCATGAGCCTGCGCCTGCTAATGACATTGCAGAAAGGAGCCACCGAATCGCCGATGCAAATAATGGAAGTGATTTGACGACAAAACAAAAGGATTTGCCATAAGGCACTGAGAATGCACTACATCGGAGTAATTATCATCCACCGCCTCTACACGATCCCTTTGGACTAGTGAGAGATAATCTGTGTTCAACGTGTGCACAGGTCCTGTGTCACCGTGTGGCACAGCTGCATTTACACGATGACGGCGATTTGTGTTAAACGCGCGGCGTGTTAATGTGCGAGGAGGGTAAAATTGAATCTCATTTGCTGGAGTTGGGTATCCAAAGGATGTGCGAGAATAATTTCGTTTGCAGAGAGAGAAGCGGATTTACTTATCAGCTAAAGTGGGATTACAAGTTGGAGTGTTCGTAGGCCTGTCCTGGCAGTGCGGTGTGTTCCTATTTTCCTGCATGTGATGTAATTTTAATTTGTTTATTTTATTAATCTAAATATGTGCATGCCTTGTGTTGTCCTTTTTTGGGATGTTAAACGAAATAAAATGTTTTTGAATACTGTATCACAAAAATATGACACTTTTAAAGTAACACACCGTGAATGTGTGACGTTGGTCAGCGTTGCCGATTGGTTGTTACAAATCACAATTTAATTTGAATGAAATTAGAGCATTATTCGTAAATAATATGTAAACAAAGAAATCGTCAATTGGAATTGGAAAATTAATATCGCTCAACTATATGGAATCGGTTGATAATATACAACAATTAAAACAATTAGTGCAAAAAAGATTGCTTCCACAATTGGACTAACGTGTTCGATAACACATTGGTGAAAATATCGAATTATCTAGGTGAATGTATTTGTTGGTTAATGATTTTTAAATAAGTTACAGATTTATAATTTAGTAGCGGAGACAGCAGATGGCTTCGCTCTTCCAGCTTTGGGTATATCTATATAAATGGATTACTGTGTCTATTTAAGTACTTTGGCTACACAATATTTTTTTTTGTTGTTTTCCTTCTTGTGTGTATACAAGAATAACTCAGAAGGTTTTCCGAAGCGCGAGTTACGAGCGGCTGCTACCGCTCAACAAGAAAACAAACAACAACGATTGTTTAGACTTGAAACCAAGAAAAATAAAAAACGCTGAATTTTGTTGCTGGGAAAAAGAGACTAGCTCTGAAAAAAAACATATTCTTTATTCACTAGCTGACTTGCGAATACTAAAACTACTAAGAAAAAGGTACAGTCGTACTCGCAGTAGCACGCAGGCTTGCCATATTTTTATAAGCCTATATCGCAATTTTTAGTTATTTTTTCGCAAAACCGCAAAATTACAAAAAAGTTATCGCAAAAATCGCAAAATGCTTAAAAATAAAAATAATAGCACATCAAACTTGATTTTTAATATTTTTGGTAAGGTAACAGAAAGCAATAAACAAAGAAAAAGGAGCAAATTAGTATTAGTATTGCAGCAAGATCAAGTTATGTAACTCAGTTATGTACGCGTTCACGTCTTCTTCATGTACTGTACATATTCGAGTTGAAGGCTTGAAGCATTTCTGGGGTTGGTTCAAAATAGTTGCTGCAAATGTTTTTTACATTTGAATGAATTCTAATACGTATCAATGGATCTAAATATTTTACTTGGATCTTAGAACGGCTTTTTGGGTTAATTGCGTAAAAATATGGAGATCCTCCCATTCTTTTTGATATTTACAAAACTTTAACTTATTTGGACTCATGAAAACACCGTAAGAAATCGTTAGAACAATGAACAAGCACAAACAGTTTTATTTTGCGATTGATTTAGTTGAATTGAACGGCAACGTCAAGATAGAAGTTTTCAAATTCAAATATTTATTCAGTATAGTCATACACAGTAAGATACAATATCTTATTTAGTAGTGCAAGCTTCAGCAAAGTGCTATGATAATTAATTTAATTTTAGTGTTACAGTATGACGAGTACTGGATTACATACAAAAATCAGGTGCGAGTACACAATAAAAAGAAAAAGCAAAAAATGTTATATTCAAAATCAAATTCAATTTAAACAAATATTTCATTAATTACTTATTGCTAATATATTTCAGGAGTAGAGAGAGAGAGAAAAAAAGAAAAAGAAAAAGTTAGAACCTAAATAGCCAATCATCATCACGTGTTAGGTGTTAATTAGGTTGCGTTAATGTAGATATTTTAAACTGAGTAAAATCGGAATCTGTCCAATGTGGTAAATTATGTGTTTATATGATATACTTATATGTTATTTATTTATTTGTACATTTAGAATTTAGGTTTTAGGTTTAAGTTTTAATGACGAAAACTGACAAACTAGAGAACAGTAGAAGAGAGGACGAATAGAGAGTAGGAGATACCGGACCGCCGCTCATCTTCATCGTATTGGTACTCGTCCCTAAGTTCCTTATAAGCTGAATAAGGGGAAAAATAGGATAAAGAGTATGGGTGCAGAGAAATGGGATTAGTGATCAGTCAGGGCATAAAGAAATAAAAGTAAGAGTAAGGGAAATGAGAAAAGACGATACATTCAAATCGCCAACAGAATAGACAAATACAGGCGAAAGTATGTAATAAAAAGAAACAGGAAAGTCAAAGTCAAAGTCAGCGGGATATTAGCATTAGGCCATACGATTTCAATTAGACCGAGAAGGGGGGGCTAAGAGGACCGGGTCTTAAGCAAATAAGAATTGCAAAAGACACCGGCAAGAGGAAAAGTCAATGACCGAACAACCGACCGGCCCTCAGATTCCGGCATTTATCAAGTAGTGGTTGCAGAAAGCAGCAGCTGATTTTGATTATAAAGCATACGACAAATATACGACAGTCGGGTGAAAAGTCGTTGCGCATATATATTTTTTTTTTTTTTGACCTTTACTTGGGTTGAGGTAAGGAATTTCTGCGAATCATTTAAATGATGCAGATATTAATATAAAATATAAATTATAGAGAAAGATCGTTCAAGGATTGAGCTGTTCAAGGGTTTAGAAGGGGGAAAAAAAAAAAAATAATAATACGATAGTCGGCGAAGAGAATCGACGGGCTACCCCAGAAAAGCCTGTAACTTCCGACCCATATTTTCGGCGACTGTGCCCTGTCCCACAGCCAAAAGGACACCCTAGAGATCCAGAGAAGTGACCGAAGCAACCGTTCCGCCGAAATTCTAGCCGTGGTGCAAATAGCGGGTCTTCTAAATACCGCCCGGCAACGGTTACCAATAGGCGTCACTCCAACGGCCATCCGTTACACAAAGGCCAGATCTCTAGGGCATTATTTTGATTGAGGTGACGATTTCCATCCCTTGAGGTGAGATCACACCAGAGGCAACGGAACATAACCCAGCGAGAATCATCAACCCCTAAAAGGCAACAGTGGTGATTCCAAGTTCATCGCCACTCAGATTACTTACCCAAAGAGGAACGAGGTGCATCAAGGAGCAGTTTTGTGAATTTTTTTTTGAAGTGCCACATTAGTGATTTTTATTTGAAGTTTTAATTTAATTTAGTTTAGTTTTTTTAATATTTGGATTCCTTTTCCTTTTTTTTTTTGATAATTTAAAGTAATAGTAACAATAGAGTAAATTTAAGTTCTGATTTGAACACTATAATTGTTTGTTCGCGTACCCTATTGGGAAACAACAAATTGCTACGTTCTTCACTGTGCTGGCGCCAGGACATCGGGGGACGATAATCAACGTGAGTAGTGTCCTTTTTGTTTTTTTTCTTTTTCCTTTTCCTATGAATTAATTTGAAATTGCCTTAAGTTATTAGTTTAGTAAGTAAGATCAGAATTCCACAATTTGCTATGAAATTTATTTTTATTTTTTTTAACTCCTTTCCTTTTTTTTTTATATATAGTTTTAATGATATTTCTATTTAAGACATTTTTGAATTTTGATTGGATTTTGGTGATCAATTTTTTTTTATGTCAAGAAAGGTGGCACTTTTGTACTGTTTAAATTGACGAGTGTTTTGCAGTGATGAGTGTTTAACTCGCTTTCGCTTTTGGTGTGTGGGGATAAGGGAGGGCCGTCCTTCTATAGATAGGCAATGACAGAACAGGACGTTTACTAACAGTGACGACGGGATGTGACACCGCTGATTCAACGAATGATTGGACTTTAGTTTGTGACTGGGGGGAGGTCGTAAATGGGGCTACCTTCGTTAAACTCGGCCTGGAAGTTAGCTATGGAGTGTCCTATGACATATTGGGTGGGCGGGCCGTCCTTTGCCGCCAACACCAGGCATGCCTTTGGTCCAAGACGAACCGATACCTTGGAGAGACTCTAGGAAGGAATAGTCGCGTGTTAGAGTAAGTTTAGGTTAGTGTTAGGTTAGTGTATGCATTCAGTAGGGATTAGCTTTTCTGGATAGATTTAGTTAAGGGTAGATTAGGATAGTTAGGGTAGGTTCGCGAAATCTTCCTGGTCTTTCTCGGGGGTATCGGCATAGGCGTTGATCAGTTTCTTTTCCGCTGTCCTTTTTCTCTTTCTTTCTATCTTTTTTGTCCGTCCGAGGTCTGACTAAAGTAGCTTTCTTTCCTTTTTTGACCCTTTTGATTCAATGGCATGAATAGAAGTTTGTAGAGCAGGTGGCATAAGGTGAGGGGGCAAATAACACCCCCGGTCGGCCAGCTGAGCCGAGCGACCACAAGCATGCCGCGCCCTCCTCACCTGTGCCGAAGCTGCCCCTGTGGCTCGACCCTGGCTCACAACATAGTTTTTGCTTAGCTTGGGAAGGATCAAGTCGAGGGGCATAAAAACGTATTTTTGCTTTTCGTATCTCGGAGCTCACCCTATTTCTTAAAACGCGATAATCATCCAGAAGTATTACAGCCGACTCCCTTGCAAAACATGGGTCAACTGAAAAGATGCTGGGACCAGAACCATTCTTTTCAATTGGCAGAGGAATGGTAGAACAGCTGATTCACAGAAGGATCACGGCAGAACACCTTAGAAGGTGATCAACCGTGGAACAATGTAGACAGGCTAAAATGGCAATTAAGTGGCCGTCCTGCACAACATCAAAGAAGGGTTCTAAGCATGAGTCGAGGAACATTAAAATGGGTGGTGGCTTTGTCTACAGGACATGGTTATTTAATTTTAAGGAAGATGGGCCTTAAAGAGGATGATACCTGAAAACTATGCCATGGAGGAATCTGAGACACGTATACTGCGTCAATCTCTCATAAGCAGATGCTAGCGTTAACACTAGGAATCGAACCCAGAAAGTCTCTCTGGGTAAGATTTATAGTGGTAAAGAGACGAAAAGAGACTCGACAATGGTGGTCTGATTCGAATATCTCTCGAAATCTGTATATATATGTGATGAGCGCGCACTAATTGGAGGAAATCGCAATAGCAGTGGTAACTTGCTTCCACACCTCCTCTAAACAATCTAAATCGAACATTGATCGCGACTTAAGGGCAAGTACCATGACTCGCCTGTATATTTACACTCAACATTTTTCGGCTCATTTTGACGTTCAAACGTGATGATTTTTCCACATAGTTATGAAAGCTATACTTAAAATAAAACCTATGCAATGATGGCTGCATTTCGTTCAGCAGGTCATTTAAAGTCATCATCATCATCGATAGTTTGTTAGAAATACTTAGTATTGGTTGTGCGTGTTGTGGCAATTCAATTTTAAATATATTTATTTAATAGCAATTCATTTTCCTTGCAGTAAAACATCAAAGCCTATACCACATCGATTAATCCCATTAATCCCAATGAAACCGAAAAAAGTCAAAACTATTGCGAAATTCATACAGCCTTATTTATTAGAATTTTCTATACGCGCCTAAACACCTGTATAGTTATGCAGTGTAGAAGTATTTAAATTCCATAAATTCTTATTTATAAAACATTTTTCCATGCATACTAGGGTTTGCGTCAAAAAAGGTACTGAAAAGGAGAAATCTATTACATTTATCTGTCCGAAAAGATAAAAAAAAAATAAGCAGCTGTGAGATATGCAAATTCAAATACAAATACGAATAAAAAAATGGAAAAATAAAAAGAAAAAGTTGGGAGATTTGGGACTCCTATGAAACGGTAGTCTCATGCAAATTAAAATAAATTTTTAAAACAATTTAAAATAATTCATATTTGCACATATTTCTTATCCTATATCTACTCTACGCGTTTTTCTTTTTTAGTTTAGAGTACACCCTGAACTGTTATACAAAAACTTCGTGTTTCTTTTTTAGAAAAGTTGACTACACACTTCCAGTCACATTTAAAAGAGAAAAAAACAATATAAGCAAAATAGTTGAAATGGCGGACGGGCCTTGTTGTGTTGGAACTGAAAATTAACCTAAATTGGTTAACAATTAATAAATATTCAATTTATACATATATTTATTACAAATGACAGCTATGTGCTCAAGTGTGTTTCATAAATACATTAGAACAATCTGAGCACGCTCGCTTCAGAGCGAGCTCATAAAAAGAAAAACGCCTCTTTTTATTCTTTAAAATTGAAAATAAAAATGTCGATACAATCTATCCAATTTATTTTTGATTTCATTTAAAATAAAACGTGACAGTTTTTTTTAAGTCAAAATGGCATTTCGATACAGCCACTAAACAACCAACTTATACAAGCTCTATACAACGTTGAATAATTTTTATAAATAAGGTTTTTTCGTAAAAGAGGCATTTTAAAGGGTGCATAACTTTATACACTCTTAAGAGGCATTTTAGAGGGTGCATAACTTTATACACTCTTTATAATACGTTTATAAATAAGGCTGACAATAATTAGCAGTTGTCGATTTAAATGTAAAAATTTATTCGGGCTTTCAAAAATGAAAATAATAAATAAATAATAAATCAAAAATAATTAACACTTCAATATTCATCAAGTGCGCAAAATGGTATATTGACAAAAATTTTTTTTTTCGCTACTTAAACTTTTAACACACTTTCCATTTAAATAGACCCTCGATTTCGGTTAATTAATGCACTGTTAACAAATGCAAAAAAAAAAAAAACACAAACTTGAAGCACCATTAAGCCACTCAGCTCGCGATATATCACCTCCGTCATGAGACAAATGTTTGTCATTTAGGTTATAGACATTGTTGGCTTAATTAATCATAAATCAAAGCTTAGGTATATGAAAGCAATCGAAAACAATAACAAATGCCGGCACACACCTAATTCCAGGTAAGTATCCCATATCAAGACAAAAAGAAACCCAACTACCTTCCTTATTGTGAAAGTCACAAATAGATACAGAGGTACAGATATTTTTGCAGTGCTCAGATGTTAACAGCCAAGGCAATTGTAGATCTCTAATGTGAATACATAAGTAGCTGTGGCTTTTATTCGTTTATGGAACAAAAAAATACGAATTCCATTCGTGGTTATTATGCAAACAAAAAAGTGGAAATAAAGCACAACACATGTATTACTAATAATAATACAAATATACATTTCACTGGGCTTTGTCATAGCGCACTCAGCCTCGCGTCTTGCTGTATTTTCACCTTTCTCTCCCACGTTCAATTAAACAGTCATCAAGCAGAAATTAATGATTGGGACAGGGAAGTATTTTGCGAAGTTGGCACTTTGTAAATATAAAGGGGCCCCCACATTGAAATATTGTTTTTCGTTAGATTTATCACAAATTTTTAGAAATAAATCAAACGAATAATTTTAAACACATAAAATATGCAAAAAATTCATCATACAAAATTAAGTAAGAAATATTTACACTTTACTTGGTCTTGGTATTTAGATGTGTACCTCTTATCCAAAATCGGTCTTTTAAGAGGCTAAATATATTGTGGTACCTGCACTCGCATAAGATATTAGAAAATGATATAAAATCATAAACAACACTCAGTTTTTGAAAAAAAAAAATACACTATATTTCCTTGTCATAAAAACAAAATCAGCGCCAACTAGGTTATCAACCGAATTTGCATAAATCCTATTAATATAAACATTTTTGATAGCTAAGCTGTTTGACGTTTAAGTAACGATCCAAACTACCTCCACTCCACAGGTAGTTTAGACTTTAGACTGTAAACAAACTAATGACAACAAAATATCAGCAAGAGATGATTTATTGGAGTTTAGTGCTGTGCTTTCACTTGCATAAGATTTTTTGCACTGGAGCGGCAAATATAATAACGAATTATGATATAATGAAAATCCATTTTAACGAATGGCCATTTTGAATCGTTCCACATCACTAATTCTAATTGAATTGAACGGTAAAAACATGAAATATGTTTAGGTCTCATTTCTGTCTTACGCGATTCTGGAGATATTTAGTTTGTATCTGCCCGCCGTTTTCTGCAATTTGTTTTCAGCGTTTAGGCCTGACATTCATATTGAAAAGATATAACTCGAACTGTCATAAATGTAGGGAAGATTCCAAATAAAGAGTGTCCCATAGTTAACGCCATTTAATGGTAAAGTGATGCCAACGCAAATAAAGTGCACGACTGGGTCGAACGAAACTCTCTCGTTCTTCAAAAGCTTGGTTGGTTAATTTCTTATTTTATTAAGTAGGTAGGTATAAATCTGAGAACCGATGGTAGATAAAAGAAACGGTGAATAGAATATAGGAAAAGGAATTGACTGTTGGGTTATTCATACGATATGGCAGTACGAGTACATATCAAATAACAATATGAGTTCTTAACTCTCTCTCACTAACAGTCAATTGTCGCAAGTTATGGTTAGAGAGTTGTAACTCCTACTGTACTGTTTTATAAGGTCTTACACCTTACAAGATTTTTGAGTACAAGGTACAAGTGTAGCAGGAGTTTCTGTTTTCTGATCAGTTATGGCATGTTTTTATTTTTGACTGGAATTTGCATTAGCAGCTATAAGCTCGATGGACGTGTGTGGTGTGCAAATGAAGTGGGAGGTTCTGATTGTATAATATACGCCGCAACTGGTTGGCATTATTTTAAGGTGCATATTTAACATAGTTGAAAAAAGAAGAAGTGGGTTATATTTGCTAAATAGAAGTTTTGCATAGCTGTTATTGCATTTCTATTAGATAGAAATGGGACATTAAGATTATTTGAACCGTATGGATATGTGAAAATAGGTCGGGACTTGTGCAATCATTTTTGAGAAATACTTAAACATCTGATTTATTCGAATTTTTTGAGAAAAACGAAGTACGGGATCTTATTTAGAATACTTATATTATCCTTAATATGTATTGTGGTCAAAATCGTTAGAGTGGTGTTTGTAAAATTTGGCAGACAAAACAGTACCAGATATTGCAATGTTTGGTTTAAAAAATACTACTGCTTAATTATATACCTGAAAATCGAGTACAAGTTATTGTTCGGGATGTTAGCATTACTTGGTTTTGAAAGTTTTTATTTTCGAAATCGAAAGTGGGGTTTTCGAGATATGAGCAGTTCTTAAAATTTGCGTTTTCGGCGATTCGAATTGAAAATTAAGGACGCAATCATTTTGGAAACATCAATTTTACTCTTAGTCTGCATTTTGGTCAAAATCGTTATTATCGTTTTCAGGTAAACTAAAGAAAACTAAATTTTTCAAAAATCCATTTTACGATAACACAGAGAAAAACTGAGCTTGTGATTAAGTTAGAAATGACCATATTACCTTTGAAATATATTTTTGTTACAATCGTATGGACCGTTTTCGAGATATGTATGTCCAAATTTAAAAAGTTCCGTTATTCGATTCGATAACTGAGTACGGAGTTATGTTAACCTCACCTACTTAAGCTTAAATAAAAATTTTGGTTGAAGCCGTTTTCGAACAAATCAAACTGGTATGAACACTTTGTATAGGAAGTACCATTAATATTGAGGTTACCATGCAAAAAAAAAAAGACCCCGAACTGTAAGCCCCCAAACTCCAAATCCGAAGTTTGAACGAAATCCGGGCAGCCGCTTAGGCTTTAGGCCTCGGGACATACAGACAGACAGACGGACAGAATTTTTCGACACACTTTTTTGAGTTCGCCTATCATCGTAATGTCAGAATTGATTAACATCTCGAGTTCGAAATTTTGTACAAATACAAAATCTGTCTCTTACTACGTAATGGAGAAAGTTAAGAAAGATAACAATGTGACAGCTGAGTTCGGGGTTAGTAAAAATGGAGCGGACATACGAAAGGACAACGCATTTTCATTATTGAGCAATATTTTAAAAATAATGAAGGTTTGTCAGCTACAATCCGCTTGTTAGCTCATACAATTTTTTTTTAAGGATCTAAGAGCCCCAGAAGGTGAAGTTAAATCAGTCAAGAGCCAAGGATATTGCGATGCTCTTTACTATAAACAAATAACAACTAATCTTTGTCAATACTGCCAGAAGTCATATTTATTGAATGTAATTTAGATTGCCAGTTTATGAAATAAAATAACAAACAGCCAGTGGTATCGCTTTTAAAACGTTTGTTGGTCGGTACACAATCATCAGGTATACGGAGACCTACGTGTTTTTGTTTTTTATGAAACTTGCCTATTAACTTTCTCGTTGTCTTATTTACTTTCCTTCGAGTACCAAATTATTTTTAATATCTAGGGACAAATATACTGTTGCTGCGATTTTATTGATTTTTATTGATTGATTCCGATTATTTTTTGTTTGATTGCAGTCAGTTTGATTATATTGTAGACATCGGAAATTCTGCACTTATTCTTCTGAGTGTTTCCATCGAACTTTACCGTCCAAATAGTGCCGAGTTCATATTTATATGTATTTCATTTTTGAGACATCGAAGACGAATCGAAGAAGTATAGAGGAAAGGGAGTTTATAGAGTAAATGTAATTAAAAATCTTCTCACTTATTTATACACTCTCATTGCATCAAGGCAAAGAGCGAGAGCCCCATTTAGGGCGGTCAATTCAGCCTGATGATTTCATTCAAACCTTTGATAATCGATTCGCTACCATTTAGCCAAAGTGTAATGTCATGCACAATGCACTAGTAATTCGAAAACCCTATCGTTCAGGTGGATCTATATCGTGTCATCTTCTTCCATGGAAATATGTAGGCTGGTACCTCACATCACGATGACCTACGAACATTAAGTGCATGTCTGTGCAATGAGTGTTTTTTCTCCATATTGTTATTCCCATATTATTTACCTTTGGCAATTGGTTTCCTCATTGTAGCAATATGACTGTCAATTTGTTTTCGAACCATTACTTATAATGCCCTTGGTAACGATGCCACCTCCTTGGCAGATCGCTACCATCGACAACAAAGAAAGCGCACACTTATGTAACGCGCTATCGTCTCGAACAGCGTTCGCAGTTGTGTTGTGCTTTATTTAATAGGCAATCAACGTAGGTCGGCCTAAGCATCTTTAGAAATCGCAATTCATTTATCTTTTTGGTGGTTACTGGTCCCCACACACTGCCTATAGGTTTGATTTGAATTGTGCTTGGTGTTCTAAGTTATGCGTTCGATAAGAGAAGATTGATATTTGTTTCTATTTGTGGGTTTTGTTTATCCTCTCCATTATTTTGTGATTGCTTCGAGATAATAGCTGTGGATCTGTATAATTGATCATGAGCTTTTGTTTGAGTTAAGTTGTTTCTGTGTCTTTTAGATGGAAATAAACTCTGTACCCCATAGGGTATAACAAGATTGACTCAATAGTTGGTTACGTAAAAAGTTTATGACCAAAAAATCTTTAAAGTCGAGGAGTTGCAGCAAAAGACGTATTGGTATGTTTCAAAGAAAGCAATAGTAAACGTAGCAGTCGTTAACCCACCTTTTTACAATTGAAGGACTACTTCCTTGCCATTTGAGCTTCAAAATTAACTCGGCCGTCCGTTATTTTAAACAAAAAGTCGCGTTGCAGAAATACCCATTCACGAAAGTCAACCATAAACAGTGCCTACCTATATTTAATAACTCAGCCAAACTAGTACACCAACTAGCTAAGTCCATAGTACATGGCTCTTGAATGTTCTATAGGAAGATTGATAACATACGTCAACAGGCCGGCGCGGCGGTTGCAAATTCAATATCGCCGGTCGCTTATAACTCGATTCAGATAATTGATTTGCAGGATGATTTGTGGATCTTTTCAATAAGCTAGGCATGCCTTTACTATTAGGTCTCGATGAAAATTGATATAAGGCTCTATCGGGTAAAATTAACACCAATATGAGGTGGAATATTAAATAATTTCGTCACAGAAACAATGGGCTTTCTAGAGACTAAATTGGGCAACAAGTTTTCTGCACACTAAGGCACCGGTATTTTTCAAAAAATTTCATACAAATACCTCCGCTTTATTGAAACACGCTTAAGTGAAAAGCTCGAAATGTGATTATTTTCAATATTTTTTGTTATTGTTTTGTTTATAAATATATGGATTAAATCTGCTTCGTTACTTATTTAATTATTATAAATTTATTCATTATTATTACGAATTTGATGAAAAATTTGTCCAGGGTCCGCTTAACTGAAGTTAATGTTTTTTTGTCATTATTTCACGCGGGTTTGACTGTACTAATATTTAACAAATTATTTTAATTATATTCAATTCAATTCAATTTATTTGGCAAAGTACAAGTAAGAACAATTATTGTCTTTTATAGTACAATAAAGCTCAACAGATATACATTAAAATTACATTTATTCACATAATGAGCAAAAAAAATTAAGTTAATGTTAAGTGGAAATAACATTCAATTAAATACAAAAATAAAAAGTAAAAATTTAGGGATTGAACTTTTATTTATTTGTTTAATTATTTATTTATTTATATACTTATTTATTTATTTACTTATTTATTTGTCTTTATTTATCTATTTATTAAATGCCTATTTATTGAATTCTTAATACAAATCCATTTGGTGTATATAACGTACATTTAATATTAATATTATTTTTCGTTCCTATCTACTTTGTTTTTCTTTTCTCTTTTATATTGAAGGTTTTTTTTCGTATTTTCCTTCAAGTTTCTTTTTCTTCGTTACCTATCTATCTTACATAATAAATAATATTTCAGTAGAAAAATTAAACCCAAATTATCAAATCTCTGTAAAATGTGCAATAACAATAGTCCTGTAAGATTATTTTTATACGAAATAAGAAATATCTATCTATCGATTAGGGATTGGACTTAGAGAAAAAAATAAAAAATATTATTTAAATTATTTATTATTTTTAACACATGTAACAAAAACACTCTTCCTTCAGATATATCTATAATCTAACCTATAAATGTCTTCAGCTTCTTATTTAGTGTCCAGGCTAGATCTTCTATACAAAATTGTATATTGTGACTTACTAAATATATAAGGTGAAGGTTTAGCATTATTATTAGTACGGTCCAAAACTACTAACTCGACTCCCTTGGAGCTCTTTTCCCTCAAGATAGTCACAGATACAAATATATAAAACTACACACATAAACTAACCTAGTGAAAGTAAAAACAATCTGCAAAATAAGTAAAAAGTTTCATAAACTTCGTAAAAAGAAAAAGTAACACAAAAACAAACGGAGTTAGGCGTCTAAACATGGTAATGGCCTACACGAACTCGAAATCAATGGCTAACAGACATGCCGGTGACAAGGCTGGCGACATCTTTGTCGGAAGAAGTGACGTGCATCAACCAGTTGATTATGAAAAACCTTACGCAACCAACGGTAAATATTATTTAAGCATAGTCCTTGTCAAAGTAGCTTATTCAATTTGTACCTCTTTTAGGTCTAGCTGTTTCTATTTGGTGTGCAAATTTGTTGCAAACGTTTGCGGTGCATTCATCCAGCGATTTGTGGACTCAAGCCAAATAGTGACATCAGTGGGCTTGTGGTCAGTTTAAGTTGTTCAAAGTGTGTTGGTTACCCTTGGGTTCGTTTTTACCCCTACGGCGATATTGCATGAGAGCATGAGACGAAAAGTTAAGCAATATGAATTTTATTGACCGTTGCGGTCGCGTCAACGCTTTGTGTTTGGCTTAACCACTAGTCCGGTTGGAATGTCATGATGAGTAATTACAGCCTTTGTGGTGATTTGTATGGTCGCGAGATTAGGTTTAATGTGGGTAACTTTAAACTAGAGTCACCTATTTGTTGGTTTAGTCGTTCAAGACACGAGATACAAAAGTTTGCTTTACTTTGTTGTCAGCTTTCATACACTAACTTTGTTTTACGACCGCTGTTACGCTGTACGCTCCACCTTCTGTGGAAAAGAGGTTCGGCCATCATAGACGTCGTGGGGACGGATGCTGCAGCAAAAATATTCAATCGGTCGATGTGACCAAGTCAACGTCATCGACTTGCTGTGCTACCACATGAAAAAGAGTCGGTTATATGCGCTACTTCTGGAGCCATTTTTAGTTTTTGAGGAACTTTAGTATTTTGCTAATCCTCGAGGAAGTACTGTTAAAGAGTTTTCTTTTTAATCGGGGACAGCGCCGGCTAGTTACGTATAGTAAGTGAAAAGGTATTTCCTCGTCTTTTTCGTCCATGGAACTGTGACAGAAATTATTTGCTTCGACTCCTATACTCGCGCTATCTGCCGCAGCGTCTTCAAATGATGTGTATCTTCTGTCATCAATCAAATTAAACCATACGGCGGAGTCTTCCTCTAAGTAAAATGGGTATCCTATGATAGTTTTGCCTATATAATTTACTGAATGATGTTGTTATAAAGGGACCACTGGTTGTAAGCGTCTATGGCGGATAAATGCACAGTGGAGAGTTTCTCAAGCAGAGCTCTCTTTAGTCTCTGTCGTTTGGCCACTACAGGTATATCAAGCAGTGTTGTTTTTTGTCAGACTTCTGAAATTCCCACAATTTGGTGCTTTTTCCCTTTATCCCACGGAATGCTTTTCGGACATCGAAATTCCCACAAAAAGGGATAAATCCCACGATATAAGAACACTGATACCAAGGCACCTAGAACTGTATTTATTTTTTGGTGCAGTTTGCAGCTTCATCTCTATAAGCTCTGAATGTAACGTTTTCGTTATGTTAATCGTCATATGCCCCTCGGATATGCTGATGCTAAGTAATTTGGATGAATTTCCATATGCTCCAATCGTCTCTTTATCGTCGTCGTTCAATGAAAATATTATGTTCTTTCCGCAAAATACTTCCTTCATCTGAGGTGCGTCTGAAACTCATTACGCCAGTCATCTTGGACACAGCATTACGGATTGCTCTGAGTTTAGCCATGGGACTACCATGAGGTAAAATATTAAAATTTTGATGATTGATGTCAGTTACGATCAGTTGTCCCAGACTGTGAAGACTGTTTTACCCAAATTTTTTTCAGGCGATAAGTTTCTCCTAAATTCGATAAAAGTTCCCCTTTTTTTTCCTAAGTGAAATTTGCCTTTATTTTTATGTGAAAAGATCAAAAAAAATTAAGTCGTTTTATAACTGCGTTATTAACAAGCTATAACATAAAAATATACATGCAAGAAAAAAAAACATACAAAACTTCATAAAGAAATAAAAATAAATACATAAATTAAATCACAAAAATTCGTACGTAGACGTTCGAAGGGCTGTTTTCTTTCATTTTTAGTGTGAAAATTTTAAATTTAATTTTACTTTTAACAATTTAAGTTTCAAAGATATTCTTGATATTTTGGTTAAGCTTTCCCTCCGTTTTCCCCTTTTTTTTTATTTTAAAAGTGCCCAAATTGGCGCTTTTCCCCTCAACAGGTTTCCCAGATTGGTGGTTTTTCCAAGCAAAATGGTGGGAAATCAACGCTATGGTGGGAGAATAGAGGGAATACAATTATGGTGGCATTTATGGGGGAACAACTTTGCCAGCCAAGGCAAGGGATGTGCGCGATTTTAGTTGATGATATGGCTAGTATGGCTAGTGTTCGCTTTGTTTTTGTCGCGCGCAACTTAAATGAGATTTAAATGTATCATAATACAAACTGTGTTAAAATGAACCAAAATACAAACTATTTATTAATTTCTATTTCCATCATATATACTATATATATTTATGTTATATAGGTAGCTATCTATTTTTTATGTCTTTTATTTTATATTTATTTATTTAAAGAAATTGACTAAGAAGAAATAATTAATTCATCATAATAAAAACGTACAGATTCTTCACAAAAAACGTTTTCTTTAGGGCCTCTGTTCTTAAGCTTAAGACTTATTTTTAGTTTGCTTAGTTGAAAAAAGGAGAAGTCGGTATTCGTTCAATTTTCGTATTTAACATAAAATTACTTTTACTTAATTATTTGTATAGGTAATAGTTGGTAGAAAAATGATGTTTTTTTTTTTCGTCCCAGTACAAATTTGTTGAGATGTTTTTTTAATTTAGTTGTTTTTTTTAAATCTCATCTGGTATCACTGCCCCTCAATCTGGGACCACTGCTTACGACACCTGACATCGGGAGGTTGTTGACAATCATAGTTTGGCCTATCAACATCCAATCGCGCTTGCACAAGAGTCGTTCTTTTTTTTTTTTGACTAGGACAATATCGTTCGCAGTTTACTTCATATTATGGATCTGCCTGTGGGGTACAAGGTTGACCTTAGAAAACTATGTCACTTCTCGTGGTTTCAGATTGCTACACATGGCTTAAGTCAAGTGATCGACGGATTGTTGCGTTTGTTTTTACTAGGAGCTATTAAAGCTGTATTATAAATTACTTCGTATATTTTATATACAGGGTGTCCGCCGGGAAGGTATACTATGGTAAACTGGGGCACATTCGGCACCCTAACTAAGAAGTATCATATTTACGACATTTACTAGCGTATTGGACAAGATTTATACTGAATGAAAGATTGATATTTATGGTCTTAAATAAAATAAAAAACTTTCCCGTGTGACTTAGGAAGCAGTTTTTTTTTCCAATTTAAGAAAAAAAGTCGTTTCGCCGAATGTGCCCCAAGACGGGGCACATTCGTCATTGCCAGGGGCACATTCGGCCAAGATTTTTTCAGATCAAAACAAAGTAAATTATTAAAATTCAGACACATACATATGTATTTATTTTATGAATATAATAAAAAAAGAAACGTTACAAATCAGTTCGTGCAAATAAATTAAGGAATAGGTGCATAAGCACATAAAAAGGAACATAAAAAATTAATTCTCATAGAATAACATAAACATAAAAAGGAACACAAAATGAATAATTTATAAAGCAATTAATTGCCTCTTAAAAAATAAACTTACTTTATATAATACTTCGTTAAGTTAACGTTAAAACAAAATTTAGTGCGGCACCTGGATGTTGATGCGGGATTTGTAGGATGAGGCAGTTTAAGCTCTACGCCGAATGTGCCCCACAACCAAACGCCGAATGTGCCCCGAAGTCAAAAATTTTATCTTTCAAATTATTTCACAAACACTTCAAGGACTGGGACAAAATTAGGTTGTTTATCTTCAAAACTAATGTTTAGTCTTACTTTCTATAAAATATCACTTCCATTCACCCAAAAGAAACATAAAAAATTCCTTACTCACCTTCAAAAGAAATTTACAGCCAGCAGCACAAAAACACACAATCACTTGTAACTTTTTTTGCACACTAACTAGGATTGTCAAACTACAAAGCATCTTGCGTTTGCTTAGAAGGGTGCGTTCAGAAAAGGAACCATTGGTTTACACACGGGCGTTGTTGGTGAAAATGGCGATGCCAAATGTGCCCCAAAGCCGAAGGTGCCCCAGTTTACCATACTTTGTTTTGCCGCCATTTTGGTAAACATTAGTCTTGACAGTTCATATTTGGCAGTCGTAAAGTAGAGACGTGGCAAATTTATTATAGAAAAAAATTCGATAAACCAAAGTGTTTTAATCGTTTAAACATTTTATCAAAATCAATCATCGATTACTGTGACGATGACAAAGTTACGTGAAATTTTTGGGAGAAACAACGTGCCAACACAACGCACTATTTATCGTGTAGTGAATGATTTCGAAGAAAGAGGGACTGTTCTGGGCAATGGAAAACCCTCAAGTTATTCATCAGTCACCTTTGCATCCATTAAAAGTTACAGTGTGGTGTGCAATTTGGTCAGGAGAAATCATTGGACCTTACTTCTTTGAAAATGAAAACGGCGTAACGGTAACTGTGAATGGGGAGCGATATCGTGATATGATTGAAAACTTTTTAACACCACAACTTTATGCTTTGGGCTTGATTAACATGTGGTATCAACAAGACGGTGCCACATCGCATACAGCCAGGATTACAATGGAATTACTGCGAGACCTCTTTCCACAGCAAGTTATTTCAAGAAATGGTGATGTTGATTGGCCTCCACGGCCGCCTGATTTGACTGCTCCGGACTTCTTTTTGTGGGGATATCTGAAAAGCAAGGCTTATGCAAACAAACCAGAAACGCTTGAGCAACTCAAACAAAATATTCGTGATGAAATTAATGAAATACGGCGTGAAATGTGTCAGAATGTAATAAAAAATGTGTTCAAAAGGGCTCGCATTTGTGAGACTAACAGAGGCGGACATTTACCTGATATTGTATTCCATACATAATTGCCGACAATAAATTAAACATTTATCAATATAAGATCCATTCTCTTTCATTTAATCAAAAATTATAAACAAAAATTGTACATGACAATACCAGCTGAAGTGTTGTATTTTTTGTAACATGATGCTTTTGACTAAGGCTTTTTAAGACTTACCATCAGCGTTGAATTTTGTCGATCTTATTCACTTCTGCTGGTATGCAAATCACCTTTTTCTAAGCTGCCATCGATTTGCCCTCACACTTAAATTTTAACACATTGCCTTGCATTGTCAACCTTATCTAAGGACTGTTGTCTATATAGCCTTCCTTTCAGCTGTGGGCTCACTTTCCGGCGTAGTTTTCGGAGCTTCATCCAAACTATTCGGTTGCTTTGTAGCGATCACAAGTGGCTTCGCTGTTGATCATATCTAAGATATAGTCAAACTAAAATGGGAAATTTTTAAGCACTGTTCCTTTCAAATAAACGCTTGGAATAGATCATGCCAAGAATATTGCCACAAAAATGTATTTAAATCAATAATAGGACTGGTACATTTAACTTAGGTGCTATCTCAAAGTTTTACACACGTTGTGTACTTTTCCCAGAGCAAAAACAAACTGCCTTAAATATAAGATACAATTTCAAGTTATTATGCCTCTAAAAGTTATCCGGAAGCCTTCAGCTCTGACTTTCTTAGAAAACGGTTCACTACTACAACACAAAGAAAAATTTATGTTGAAGTGATTTGTAATACAATTTTGAGCATAGTCTAACACCATCAAAAATTATTCATGTTCACGTTCAGGCCCGCATATGTGCCATTAGTACTAAGCAAATGCACCTACTTCCACCCGAAAAGCACGTGCCTAGGTTTTTAGCCGGCTGTTTGGAAAAGTAACAAATTTGCATGGTGGATCCTCAGACACATAAGCGTTCCTAATGCCAACGAGATCACCATAGCAATGAATGCTGCTTGGCGCAATGTTGTTCAATTCACCATATCATTATGCAAGTCTTTTTTTTTTGGCCATCTTTTGTTGCTTCACGCAGCCTCTTTTTTCTTTTCTTTCACTTTTCACATCCATCGGAGATGGTGAAGCAAACAACACTGAGTCATGTGCATGAAATCAATTTGCTTGCACTCACGAGATGAAAGAAGTAATTTTCTGCTTAACAGGGCGGACCGTGGCAAAGCGATAAATAAGGATGTCAATTCGAAGAATAAATAAGGTTTTCTTTTTGTGAAATTATGAAATACATTATATGGTGCTGTGGGACACGGGTTGTTATACTTTATGGTAGTGCATGAGGTAATTCATTGCAGACACGTGGTTATATAATTTCTGCAAGAGCTTCTACATTCAGTTGATAACTGAAACCGTTGAATGAAGAAAGGGTACCAGCAGTTTGTTGTGAAATGTTTGATTAAAGGGTTAACACTTACCGCCAGACGAGGAGGTTCCTCGTGATGAGGCTGAAAGAGTGTGTGGTCTTGGAAAACGATCGATCGTCTGGCGTTTTGTAAAGTGGGTCAAATGGCATATATGGTCAGAGCAAATCTGTCGATAATGATATAATCTGGAGTGGACATACAGCTTGTGAATTTATAAACTCGTTGTGAATCATTATGCATCCAGGGAAGTTGAATTGGAAAATTCGTCTCTGAAATCGTGATGCAATGAAAAGTAAGGGTATGGTGAAATCTTCATGTGAGCAAATTCTCATGCAAGTGAATAGGTTAGAGCGAATTTATAAAAAAGAAATTCAATTGTCTGGTATCGTGAATCTTATATTGGGAAGTTTGCACTCGAATGTTGTGTGTGATGTGTTGCGTTCTGTAATCGAATATCCATCAATTTCAGCGTCCCGAAAGCGGAATGTTGCAAATGCGTCATGGAAAGTTTGAATCTTTACGACCATGATAAAATCCGGCTGCTCGTTGGTGTAAGCTCTTGCCTACATGCGTTTAAGCCTCTTCTGTGAAACTTAAAACGCTGGTATTGGGTGTATAGGGGTCTTCCACAGCATACCTTAATCTGCTCATAGATATCCCTTCTATTGATAAAAAAATATATGATGGGCTGAACGTTTATAGCCATCGCTAAATTGAATGTCGGAAAATTCAGGGACCGCCGTGGCGAATTCGTTGGAAGATGTACCTATATCGCTTCGTTGTAGGTTACCCAATTGGTTGTTAACTTTCTCGATTACGTATACTAAGAGGAGAAAGATATTGCATTCGAACAAAATTTCGAACTCGAGATGTTAAATCTGACATTATGATGATAAAGGAACTGAAAAGAAGTGGGTCGCAAAATTCTTTCCGTCTGTGTCTGTCCGTATGTACCGAAGCCTACAGCCTAAACGGCTGCCCGGAATTCGTTAAAACTTCGGATTTGGAGTTTGGTGGCTTGCACGGTAACCGCAATATTAATAGTTTACTTCCCATGTAATATATTATGATTTCAACCAAAATTGATATTTAAGCTTAAGTAGGTGAGGTTAACATGACTGCATACTCAGTTTTCCCCTGAAAAATCGAATAAGTATACTCTTGAAATTTGGACATATGTATCTCTAAAACTGTTCAATTCAAACGATTGTAACAAAAATGAATTTCTGAGGTAATATGGTTATTTACAACTTAATGGCAAACTCAGTTTTTCTCTGTATTATCGAAAATGGATTTTTGAAAATAGAAATTTTTTTTAGAAATTTTGTTTTCTTTAGTTTACCTGAAAATGGCAATAACGATTTTGACCAAAATGCAAACTTAGAGTAAATTTGATGTTTTCAAGATTATTGTGTCCTTAATTTTCAATTCGGATCACCGTAAACGCTGATTTTAAAAACTGCTCATATCTCGAAAACCCAATTTCGATTTCGATAAAACCTTAAAAACCAAGTAATGCTTACATCCAGAACAATAACTTATACTCAGTTTTCAGCTAGATAGTTAAGCAATAGTATTTTTCGAACTAAAATTATTTGTTACTGAATATGCACCCTAAAAATAATTACAACGACTTGGAGCCTTCCCAATCAACAACTCCTTCTTTTGATGAACGAGAAAGTTACGGTCGAACCAGTCGTGCAGTTGTGGCGATTACCAGCCATTAAATTCCGCAGCTAAGGAGTGGGCGCCACCAATGTCGGAAGGGTAATGTAGGCAATGCTTAAAACTTATTAAGGTACCTAATTGGAATTTGGCAGCATTGTTTGGTAATTAAGAAAGGTTAGCTACCTGGGTTAATCACCATATAGACAGGCAGCTATAAATGTGATGACAATAAAGTATAAGATGTTGTAGATAAGTGATGTAAATAAATTATATTTGGTTTAGTGAACTTAGTATTTTTATGTGTGATAAACAAAAAACTTCATAGTGAGCAACGGCAAGCATCGCTATACACTTTATTTCTACTGCGCCACCTCTTGTGAACGTCGAGCATAACATGGAGCATAGGTGGTTTATCAATAAGAACGGTTTGATATTGAAATGGGATATAATAAGCTGTCTATGAGGTAGTATTAAAGAAATTCTTTCTTTATTCCAAAGGCCCAGTATGTCATTATAAATATGGAGAGTCCGCGAAGTCCAATTTTTAATGACTCTGACTCATAGATCCTGGTGAAGTTAAGCATCGTTCGATTGTGGCTTCCTTTCCAGCGGGGTAAAATCACACGATCTTGGTGGCAAATTAACTGCACCTCTGCTAGAGGTGGCCATTGTGGCGTATTCTGTGTGGCACGTAGCCCCATCGTGCTGGAACCACATGTCGTCTACCTCCATATGGTTCAGGAAATCGGTTTACATCGGCACGCAGCAGTTGATGGCAATGGCCTAACCAACGTCATTTTCGAAAAGGTACACTCAGAAAAAAAAATTGTAATGCCAAAAATTTTCGTTGGTTAAAATGAGCACAAATATCAAAATCTTTGATTCAAGAATGAAATTGTTAGCAATGATGAAATAAAATACTTATGGAGAGTATATTATTCTTACGCTGAAAACCTGATTCTTGAAAACATAAAAAGGAATTCTGGTTAACAAAAATAATATTTGAACCAAGAACTTTTAACTTAAATTTTTTTAAAAAATCTCAAAATTCTTCGCTTAACAATCTTTTAACTCTTTGTGGATTACAATGGTGAACCCCGTTTTTTGCGGAAAATTTGTTTGTTAACATAGCTATTCTTCCAAAAATGCGCCTTGTCGGTTGTTTATTCGACTAAATCTGGGGTCTTCCAAAAGCACCGAAGACAACAGCAAATGTCGTTGTCATTAACTTTGAGCTCTTGAGTCAGTCGAATATTGTGAGTGTGTAGGCTCAAGCTCCGATGCAAAATCCGCCAAGTTGATGTCTGTGAAAGGCACGGTGTGTACGGTGAGGAATTGACTGTCCCGGTTTCTCCTGTACACTTTCACGGCCCGCGACAATGTTATTGACCGAATTGGGGGTCTTTAATGTACTGGTGTTAGCTGATTGTTTACCGAACCGGTTGTCTCGAATTTGGCCACCAAACGTTGGAGAGTCGAGTTTGAAGGGACACTGCTGCTGGGCGCAACGCGCGCAAACTTCGCACTGGTCAATACTCATTTGGATAAAGTTATATCATATAAACGTGTTGCGGAATTCGGTAACCTGCTATTGGGATTTGGCACCAGCGGCTCGTTAGTAAGATTAGACAACATGGAAAACACTTTATCCAGAGATATGGCGTTTTAAAGTACTTTTTTTATGGGACCCACATCTCTGTACCAGACTTTATAACTACATAGCTGCCATAAGTACTTAGATGTAACGTGCTATTTATTCCACCAATACTAGGATCTTAAGTATGTTTTTTGTATAAAGTTTCAACGCTTCTAGCCTGAAAGCACAGACGTCAATCTATACCGAATTCAATAGACATACTGGAAATGAAAAACAATCACACAAACGGCCATGTATCAATAACTTAGTGCAACTTTCCTTCTTTCCAGTTGTATAAATGGCTTACCTTTGATTGACCTCTATACTCTAAATTTTGCATTTTGGCCCGTGAGCAGACCATCACAACATATGCTCCTGCGATAGTCTTCAAATAAGAATAATTTTTAAGTTTATGGTCCACAGTCAGCTTTTTATTGCAATATCATTCGTAAGTCTTTGCTAGATGTTCGCTAAGACTTACGAATGATATAACAGTTCGTCTGCAGCAGATAAGGGGGTCTACTATGTACAAACCTATTTTCCAAGTTACACCCTCGTCAATTTTCAAACATTTGAATATCGCGCTAAATATATTCATATCTTGATACCATTTATTTTTAATTTTGGCTCTATCTGCATTTTTCGAGTTGATGCTTCTTTTCTATACCAACTGTAAAGAGGTGGAAGAATTCCTAGTTCGCTAATCAACTCTTTTGTTTAGGTCGAAAACCTCTTTTCCGAGTTCAAGTATTACTACATAAAGCCTTAGGTATAAATAGTTTGCTAAGTAGACACCTCGAACTGCTTATTTTACTTTGCAAAATCTACAAACTCGTCTCTTCACCTCGCTTACAAATCGCCTTAACGCCGCCCAATATCACAGCAATTGCGCATACACCTGCGGCAATGCCTTTTAAAGTGTTTCTTAATTGCAACTACAATTGACGCCATAACATCAAGATTTCACGCAGCCACATCGCAGATCTAAGGCGTGTACACGCCGTATGTATTGCGTAAGTAATCTTATCACAAGGTCTATTGCAGTTGATCGAGAAAGGCCATGCCACAGCGGTAAACAGAAAATGTTTATTGAATTGAAAACCCATCAATAACAGCACTTAAATATTTTTATTGATGCCGGGAGAGACGCGTGCGAAGGTCACAAAGTTCACACACTTCCTCTTGTGATAACTCTCTCAACTTGTTTGGTGAAATTAGGAATTGTTAATCACATAACCAATAAAATCATAATGATTGTATTCCCGCACTCTTTACCCTTTTCCGGTCTATTGCGTAAATATCCGCTTCACCGATTATAATTCTAATTTATTCGACCAAAACAAAATTAAATCATTGGAATATGCATAATACGCTCAGCATATTCCCACAGTTAGCCATAGAGGCGATCGGGGAAGAAAAATATCCATATTTGCATATATGCGGTTCGAACTTTCCCAAAAAAGAGCATTTAACATTATTCGCAACCGCGTGCTGTAATCAACTGTAACCTAGTTGGCTTTTGGCTTTGGTAGTTGTCTCGAATTACCATAAGCGCAAACGGGGATCCAAGAATTTGCATATTTTCTCGAAATCACTTTTATTTTCTATTTTCGGCTGCCGCCCTAATGGCACACAGATTATTCCGCCGAAAAAAATGTGAGAGAAAGAGCCATGCTCGCCGCAAACACACCACTTTGAGTGTTAAACAAATCTTGCACGTTCGAGATTCAGTGAAAGTGATGTCGGTCGCGGTATATATACTACATATATTGAGACGTCATAGTTGTTGGCTTTTGTCTGTTGTCGCAAGCCCCCAATCGTATTGTTTATCTGTCATTGTTGTCATCATATATCCGGAAAGAAGTGCCTAATACATCTTCTCGATATGGCTCTACACGTCCATCATGCGGAATTGCTGACTATCGTAAAATGTGGGTATATGTTGGGTCAGATTCAGGTAACTTCTGAGTATAGTGTGACTGGAATAACTTTGAGATACTTTTTCGATGATGTAAGGGAATCCATGGGGGAATTTAAATAACCGAATTGAAGTATCCAGCACTGGCTGCAAAAATGTACTGACCTCTGCCAATCCGTGAGGTATCTCATCGTCAGCGGTTATTATCTTTCCCTTCGAATGGCTATAGGATCGGAGCAATGGAAAAAAAATAGTAAAACGCTTGTGGTCTTGGTTATAGATCAGTATCTGCCTGGTAGTGAAGTGATTGATTTGCTTTACATTTACGACTTGTTTGCCAGATATAAATGAGTATACTCAGGGAGATAATTTTTGTTTCAAGCAATCCAAGATTTGTGTTTTTTCTAAGCAAAGTGGGCGAGAAAGCTGCGCTCAACTACATGAACAACAGCAGCCGCAAAGGCAGCACCATCAATGGGTCCCAAGGTTTTTCAAACGCCACCCATGACCTCAGGTCGTCAGCGGTAGGCTTTTGTCTGTACTTCAATTTGTTGGCAAGTATAATAACGCTGTATTGAGAAACAGATAGAATAATGATGGTGATATTGTTGCGATAATGGACGAAGTGGGTGGTTACATGGACGCATTGTACCCTGTTTTTGGAAGACACTTGGAGACGAAGAGCTTTATCTTTAGTCCGGGAGTGGCACTTCCAATGTTTATGCATTTTGTTACTTAATATAATTTAAAAAATGACTGGCAATTCATCCAGCAAACAGTACATCCAGATCGGATATAAACTGGGAACCAAAAGTAAAAATTTTATCTAATAAATTGGGATACATTTTCAGTTATTCTAGTACTCGGTTATATGAATGTAAAATGTGAGCATCACGTTGAAAATCGCCCGATTTGTTAATCTATTTTATTTACCCACTGCTGAGGGGTTTTATTTCGCGGAGCCGCCCGGGCATTTCGTTTTCAACGCGAATTTAAATAAATCGCTCGATTTTTTCAGCATTAATTAATTTTCAGCAAACATTAATTTAAATTGTTACTCTAACATTGCATCAGCTCTGGAAAAATCCCGTTTTTCAGCTATTTTGTTAAATAGTGAAACTGCACCCCAAATTTAAACAATTTTTGTTGTTGTTGATTTGTGAGCGCATTTTTGGGGCCCTATTTCATTTTTACTTTGGTGTCTTATTTCCTCGGGCATAAATGATATTCACAGAGGAAATAAATCAACGCCTTCAATATACCAATAAATTCATCCCGAGAAGCATTTGGTTCTTCCAAAAGTGAGTAAAGATAAAGATACTCTCGATCGTTTTGAGCGTACAATTCTTCGTAATGGCGAATTCACAATGTCGCGTTGAAAGCGTGCGTGCGTCGGCGCGCTTTGACACGCTTTATCGAAACTTTACGATTTTAAATGCCAAAGCGCGCGAGCAACAATTTTGTAAAACGAATTCGATTCGAAGAATTAAAATTTCAAGTCTACTCTCTTTTTTCTTGATTCTCCAAAATAAATAAAAAAATCAATCATAACAGTAATGCAAAGAACAACCTTAACAAAGATACAAGACCAACTACCTATTAATGTTTTTTTTTATCCAAGCAAATTTAAAGAAATAAGTATTAGCTCCACAAAAAAAACATTCGTCATTTTCACACACTAAATTAATTAATTTGCATTTAAAAAACATAATATTGCTTTTTACCCGACTGGTTAAAACTTGTGTTTGATAAACATTAGTGGTTCTGTGCCACTCCAACTAAGAACCGCACACCCCATGATATCAAATCGAACAATTCAAAATTCTAAAGTTGTCAAACGCGCGTGAGAGAAGGTCTATTCAGGCGTCGCGTTGAACTTTACGATATTTACTATTTAAAATCGATCCAACGCCTGAGGGAGGTTCTATTTTGTGTGGCAGCATATAAACGCTTTGTTTCTAAATAATCTGTCAACGCACGTGCGCGTCAACGTGACATTGTGAATTGGGCATAAGACATTTGGTTCCATCTGTGTAAACGAGTTTTAGAGCGAACGATTTAAAGCTGCATTATGCGATCTGCAAAGCAACATCGAGTGTCCCAAAATTCTTGGAAGATTTTAATTCGCCGACATTTGAGCAGTAAACGTAGGCAATAAAAATAAGAATTGAGAGCTGCTAATATCGTGAAAGAACAAGGAACAATATTTCAATTAAGAAAAACTGACACCTTTTCAAGTGAAACTATCGTAAGCGATCAAGCTTATTCCCAAGCTAATTGTCAAAATGTCCACATTTGAAGTTCAGAGAACCCACAAGTGACTGTAGGAAAACAAATTGAATGATATTGATGCGGACGACATGTGGTTTCAACAAGTCGGTGCGTCATGATAGAGCCCGAGAAACAATTCAACTACTGCATGAGCCGTTTCCTGGTCGTGTACTCTCTCGATTTAGTAATCCGAATTGGTCCCCTAGATTATGCGATTAAACACCATTGCACTTCTTTTTATGGAGTTATTTGAAGACAAAGGTCTATGTCAAACGAGCCCAGATCCACCCGTGCATTTAAGGAGGAGATCCAAGAGTCATCGAAAATTTTGACAAAAGAGTTCATGTTTCTTGTTCATACCTACCTTTTTTTAATTTAAACATGAAGTAGAAATGATTGGGATCTTTTCAACGCACTTTGACTGCCTTAAACACAACATATTCACAAGCAATTTGTTTTCCAATATGTGAGCTAGGTCACTAGAATGGTAGAATTTTACCACTAGGCGAACTCTAGTTAAAATAAAAAGTAAGAAATACAAATGTTAAAAAAAACAGTATTTTCTATTAAAATCAGATCTGCATTTTGGGTCGCCCTGTATAATAAATACATGGACTGCCTGTCAAATCTCATTTTCAATTCAATCATTTTCCATAAATTGTGGTAAACATATCAAGAGCAAATTAAACTTGAAAAACATATAACTTGGATCTTTGACCAAAGAATTCCTTGGTTTATCATCTGGAATAAAATATAGATAACAGTGCCTTCGGCACTAAAAAAGCCGATACATTTTGCAGTTTCCATCAGTATTTGTAAAGGGTGATTTTTTAAGAGGTTTAGAACTTTTTTTAAAAAAAAAACACAAAAAATTCGAAAAAATGAATGAAATATTTATTTGAATCGATAGTTTGAACCTTGCAATTTAATGTTTAAAGATAATTTCATGCAAATGTTGACCGCGGCTGCGTCTCAGGTAGCCCATCCGCTGAGTCCAATTTTGGCATACTCTTTCACACATATCGGCCGGTATCTCACGAATGAATGCATGGATGTTGGCTTCCAGTGCGTCAATCGAAGCGGGCTTGTCCCTATACACATTAGCCTTGGCATACCCCCACAAAAAATAATCTAATGGTGTCAAATCGCACGATCTAGGCGGCCAATTGACCGGCCCGAAACGTGAAATTAACTGTTCACCAAACTCGCCTCGCAATTGCGCCATTGTTTCGCGTGCTGTGTGGCATGTGGCACCGTCTTGTTGAAACCACATATCATGCAAGTCAAGAACTTCCATTTCGGGCAAAAAAGAGTTTGTTATCATCGCTCGGTAGCGTTCACCATTGACAGTAACGCTGCGATTCGCATCATCTTTGAAGAAATATGGCCCAATAATGCCGCCGGCCCATAAACCGCACCAAACAGTGGCTTTTTCGGGATGCATTGGTAGCTGTTGCAATGCTTCTGGCTGATCTTCACTCCAAATGCGGCAATTTTGCTTATTTACGTACCCATTCAACCAAAAATGAGCCTCATCGCTGAACAGAATTTTTCGATAAAAAAGCGGATCCTCGGCCAGCTTTCCAAGAGCCCATTCACCAAAAATTCGGCGTTGTGGTAGGTCGGCTGGCTTTAGTTCTTGCACCAGCTGTATCTTAAAAGGCTTTACGCCCAAATCCTTCAGCAAAATTTTCCACGTAGTGCTGTAACAAAGGCCTAACTGCTGGGAACGGCGCCGAATCGACATTTCGCGGTCTTCTGTCACACTAGCTGATACGGCCGCAATATTTTCTTCACTACGCACAGTACGTAAACGTGTTGGTGGTTTAATGTCCAACAAAGTAAATTTGGTGCGAAATTTGGTCACAATCTTCCGAATAGACTGCTCAGAAGGTCGAGAATGCCGATCATAAAATGGAAGCAGCGCGCGATGAACATTTCGAACCGAGCACGAATTTTGATAGTAAAATTCAATAATTTGCAAGCGTTGTTCATTTGTAAGACGATCCATGGTTAAATTGCAAACCAAACTGAAGCTGTTTGACAGTGACACAAGGTACTAAACACACGTCAGCTGTCAAAACCAGTGTTACCAAAACCAAACCAGCTAAAAAATCACCCTTTAAAAGCTACAGTTCTTAAAATGTGCAAAGTAACTGTTTGCGACGATTTCATTAGGACTCTCAAACTGCCGAAGGCTTGCACGATCGACTACCAAAATTTCTACTTAAACAGGAGATGTTTCCTGCTTCCTGCTGATTTTTGCAATGCGGTGAAGCAGTTATAGGAAGGGTTTTTAACTACTAAATAATTATAAGAAACAGCGATCCCCAATGTTTCAATTCAGGGTGCTGTCTAAAGGAATGACAAAAGAGCAGGCGTAGTTTAAAAAAAGTTTTCTATTTGGAAGGGCCGCAAAATCGCCAAGACACACTTGCTTAATTTAAATATAATTTTTGTTTTGACCTGGAACCTCTTTTGATTCCAGAGTTGATTTTTAGTCTACATTTGTAAAATTGTCTGAACTTGGAGCAAAAATAATTTGTTACAATGCGCCCTAATAACAAATTTTAGTCTCGACTTTAAATTTACGGAAGCTCACAATAGGCCTTTTTTTTTCGTGGTTTACAACAACAGTTGGATCACGTACTGTTGTTGTAAACCGTTGAAATCAATGATCTATATGGATCATTTGAGCATAACAAAAAACGCCTAATTGCGAAATTTGTATGAAAAAAAAAGCCACCGTGAACTACTAAAGTTTAGAGTCGAAACAAAAAATGGTTATTGGTAAGGCCCAATGAGTTCCGTACTCAAGCCGAGTGCTCTAAGTGAAATTGTAAATATATTGGTCAAACGTTGGTTCATAAATACACAATAAAACGTAATCTTGAAAAAGTCTTTGGGCATACGCGTATTTTGCTTATATACGTAGATAATTAGCGATCAGACACAATATTTAACAATAGCGCACATAGGAAATACCTACTCGTTAATTTATTGGGTGCTTCCATTACCAATAACTGTGTCAAGAGTGGTGTACCTGTTATGGATATCAACCTACTGCAATTCAAATCACAGTACCATACAGCCGCAATCGACATTATACAATAAATCCAAAGCAATCACGAGCTCTCTTGACGAAAAGATAATCAGCGCACAGAGCCTATTCACTACCATCCTTCAACTACTCAATAGGCAGACTGAGACGCATCTACTTAATCGTGTATTTGCGTCCCAAGTGTTCAAAGGTATTATCTCACATTAGTGGCGGAAAATAAAATCAAGATCGTGATATTTCACACGTATCCCTACTATTAGCAGTGTCAATATTACGAAAATTAAAAAAATTCCGAAATGACTGATGCCATAAAGTAGGCTAATCTTCCATCATGCCAAATGCGTATCTCATCGAATGCAATAATTGCACCAGTGGTACCCTTACCCTGGCACTTACCTTAAGGTTACGTCACAGAACCGCAGGGAAAATAAACCCAAAAAAAAAACACACATAAATTGCCTCAGATAATAGATAAAAATCACGAACTTTCTTCAAAACATTTAACTGGTTACCAGATGAGTGTGGTGTGTCTCCTTTTTTGCGCCGACTTTGATCATGGTGATGAATAAAACATGTGGAATTTTAGTACCTTGCCAATTTGTAGTTACTTACTGTTGTGATGATGAAACAGGTGTCTTAACAATAAACTGCTAAAATTGTAATTGCCTTTAGGTACAGTGAGTTGGAAGGCAACCATATGAAAGCATGGTAAAAATGCCGGGATATTTTTCCTTATGGCATGTACATTGTACACTTTTGTAAATCGCAAACTATAATTTGACTGGAAGCTGTGGTGGAGGTGTGAAAAGAAAATAACATTCCAAGTGGATTTTATTGGAGACAGTATTTTTCTAAATGGTCAAACTTTGCAACAAGAATGGAGAACATGTATTAAGTAATAAATTTATATGAAAATTTAGCAACAGATTTCCGTTTAACTTATCGAAAACAAGTTTTAATGGGAAAGTACTTGCATTCAATTTTATAACATCGATCACATCACATCAGTTATCGGCGTATTCTCTCAGAAACACATTTATTACGTTTTCCCTACAAATCTGCGTTCCTACATAGTTTTTGAAAACAAAAATAAAAGAAATGTGATCAAATGCTAATATAAACGCAGAGAAAGTGTTTATTAAATAAATTTTTTTTTTTTGTTTTGTGTTGGGAATTCGCTGGAAGTAAAAAATCATCGAAAGACATTGCAGAGCTAGTACGCCAGGAATGCTTCTGCAATAGTGATGGACTTTAACTCATCTAAAATTGCACCTAGTCGTACGACTAATCAGCAATTTATTTTTGAATTTTTTTTATAAAGATTAAATTATTTACTTAAATAGTTCAAATCGCTGGGCCAAATGAGTAGGTAAATAAATACATGTATAGGTATTGAACAAAGATATTACAGGTGAGTGTGATGATGAGTGTTGGTATGTCATTGAGATGGTTTTTCCCACGGGAAGGTAATTTTTTTTCCCATTTTTCCGTTTTAGTCCTAGTCAAAATTCCCACAAATTTTCCACTTGCTTAATTTAAGAAAAAATACAGTTAATTTTCAATATTTTTATTAACAACAAAAGGAATTTCATTGGAAGATTAAGATAAACAGTCATTTCATTACTAGATATACACACATATAAAATCACATTGGTACAATTCATAAAAAAAAACAACAACAACTATAATTCATTATATATATATATATATATTTCGAGAGATAATCGAATCAGACCACCATTGTCGGGTCTCTTTTCGTCTCTCTACCACTGTAAATCTTACTCAGAGAGACTCTCTGGATTTCTCCACAGTTCTTCTCTGGGCTCAATTCCTAGTGTTAACGCTAGCATCTGTTTATGGGAGATCCGTTTCATCGACTGGGTCTCGACCCATTGATGTCCCAAGATCCTCATTCTTCTGCCAGCCAATGCCGGGCATTGACACAGTATATGTGCCGCTGTCTCAGATTCCTCCAGGCATAGTCTACAAGTATCATCCTCTATAAGGCCCATTTTCCTTAAGTGATACCTGAAATTACCATGTCCTGTAGACAAAGCCACCACCCATTTCAATGTTCCTCGACTCATGCTTAGAACTCTTCTTTGAGTGGAGCAGGTCGGCCACTTTATTGCCATTTTAGCTTGTCTACATTGTTCCACGGTTGACCACCTTCTCAGGTGTTCTGCCGTGATCCATTTGTGGACAAGCTGTTCAACCATTCCTCTGCCAATTGAAGAGAATGGTTCTGGTCCCAGCAACTTTTCAGTTGACCCCTGTTTTGCAAGGGGGCCTTTTCATTGCCTTCGATCCCTATGTGTCCTCGTACCCAAGTCAGTGTTACTTCATTTTTAGATGAACACTTATTGAGTTTAAGTACGCATTCCAGTGCCAGTGATGTTGTGATGTTTGTTTGTTCCATGCATCTGATCACCGCCTGATTGTCCAGTGCTATGAGGATATTTCTTCCTTCCACCTGACACTCAAGCAAGTAGTCCAACGCATAAAGCAAGGCAATCATCTCAGCCTGGTATACTGAAGTGTATTTCCCGAGGCTAATGTGACGGGCAAGTTCCAGCTCTTCTGAATAGATACCGGCCCCC
Source organism: Cheilosia variabilis (assembly GCA_951230905.1). Lineage (NCBI taxonomy): Eukaryota > Metazoa > Arthropoda > Insecta > Diptera > Syrphidae > Cheilosia > Cheilosia variabilis. The sequence continues at coordinate 49,095,535 of OX579676.1, forward strand.
GCCCCGCCATCCATCATGGATCCATCCGTGAAAATCACTATTTCACCATTTCTTTTTTCTGGAAGTAATCCGTTCTCAATACGAGTTTTATGATTTCTTTCCATAATACGCACCCTTGTTATTCGATCCATAGGCATGTTTAGCTCCCTAATCTCGTCTTTAACAAGTTCCAGGATCTTCCTATGTCCATAGATCGTACCACGATGGTGCCATTTCGCATCTCGATGCAAGCGAAGTGCCGTTTGGGCCGCTGTTTTCTTAATAAATAAGTCTAGCGGTAATATCCCCATGATGACTTCCAATGCGCATGTTGGGGTTGTACGTATTGCACCTGTAATTCCCATACATGCTAAACGCTGAACCCTATCCAGGTGCTTCCTCACAGTTTTCTGAGAGGCTTTCGCCCACCATACAACCGAGGCGTACGTGATAATGGGTCTAGTTATCATCGTATACATCCAGTATGCTGACCTAGGCGAGAGTCCCCACCTCTGTCCACATACACGTTTGCACTGATGTAGTACCCTCTTTGCCTTCCGGACCTTCTCCTCAACATGGTAATTCCAAGTAAGTCCAGTATCTAGGTAGACTCCCAGATACTTAACCTTCTTAGTCATTGTTAGTTCCGATCCGAAAAGTGTTAAGGGCCGAAATTCCAGATTTTTCCTCTTCCTAGTGAAGACTATTAGATCTGTTTTCGCCGCATTAATGGAGAGCCCTTGTTCCAGACACCACCGCTCAACCACTCTGAGTGCATTCCTCATGATATCTGCTGTGACGTCCATGAATTTGCCTCTGGCCATTATTGCTATGTCGTCGGCATATCCCACTGTGTGAATGCCCGTCGCCTCGAGTCTGTCGAGAAGAGAGTCCACAGTGATATTCCACAGTGTAGGTGAGAGAACACCTCCTTGTGGGCAACCTCTGCTAACCCTTCCTCTGAGTTTTGAGGTTCCCGTCTGAATATTAATCGCCCTCGTATTCAACATATTGTCCACCCATCTTACCACCAGTGGGTTAACCCTACGTTTTTCCAAGGCTTGTTTCAGACTTTCAAAGCATATCTTATCGAAGGCACCTTCAATGTCCATTATAGTGGTCATCGCAATGCCCCCGGTATTTAGCTCTTCCTCCGCAACGCGTACTACTTGGTGTAGCGCTGTTTCTGTAGACATACCTACCCTGTATGCATGCTGTCTACTATTTAAAGGATACATCTTAAGCGCAGTACTCTCCATATAGTCCACCATCACCCTTTCCATTATTTTTAACAGGAAGGATGTTAGGCTGACTGGTCTGAATGACTTTGCCTCGGTGTAGTCCTTTTTTCCCGGTTTTGGAAGGAAGACCACATTTGCTTCCCTCCATGTTATCGGGATATAGCCTATTGCTAGGCATGCAACGTATATATTCCTGAGCCTTGGTGCAATTAGGTCTATACCCCATTGCATTAGACCTGGAAATATACCATCCGGCCCCGCAGTTTTGAAGGGTGAGAATGTTGCTATCGCACCCTTGACCGCTTTTGGTGTCACGATCCAATATAATTCATTATAATATCATATTGTTTGTGTATAGCACAAATAATCTCTATAATAAGAAACTTTTCTATAATGAATAACTCAGTTGAAAACAGAACTAATGAAAATACCGGCTGAAGTTAGATGGACAAGTTCAAAATGAGTATGAAAGAGAAACCAAAAATGTGATACTCTTAGCCTCTTACGTGTTTTGTTATTTGTATTAGATTTATTTCATAGCAAGTCATTTAGATAGGCTTGCTTGTGAACACAGAATAAGGTAGTAGAAATATGATATTAGATTGAAGTTTGAGGGACATTTTTTTTTTTGGAAGTTGACCAAATTTCCCAAAAAATCTTACCGAAATCTTATTTTTTCCCTTTTTCCCACGTGACGGTTTCTTACCATGGAAATTCCCACGAAAAAGTAAATTTCCCACGAGTTTCCAACACTGTTATACAGGGCTTTTGCTTTCACAATGACATTTAAAGAAGAATATACTTGGGCTACAGCAAGATCTCAAGTCTAGTTCCACTATGGATATAATAAATCTTTGAAAAATAAAAAAGCAAACATGCAAGCTCTCATTTATCAAGATTTTTTTTATAAAATATAAAAAATACCTACATTTACAGCAAACGGTTTTACATAATAAAAATTGGTTCTTTTTCCTCCTAAGGAGTAATATTTTAGTCGAATAGACCTAAATGTAGAGAATTATTTCCTACGTGTTTCATCACTTCAGTGGAGAGATCTGTTGGCTACCAGTCCAAAACCGTCAACTAAATAAACAATTCGCGCCATCAAAATTCCGACATTGGACGCCTGTGCTGTCAGAGAATTAGTCATCTAGAGTTTTAAACGTCCGCATTGTAGGTGTTGATTTCATTCATATGTGTACTACTCTTTCGCTCCGCGTCAATTGAGAAAACGACACACACGCTTTAAACGTGTGCTCACCACTGTCAAACACATTATAACGTGATAATAAATGATCTATAGGCTTAAAGAGCCCCTCGGGATTTAAAGAAACATTTTAAGACAAACTTTATCGAAATCTGTCCGCAAGTTTTCACATCAGCTGTAAACAGACTCAAAACACCCTATAGTTTTATTAAATACATAGGCATGTATTGCGCTTGATAATTTGGAGTCGGTTGCGGAAGATCGAGAGCCGTGGAGGGTTAACTTAGCATCCAACGCGATCTTTTATAGATAAATAGTAAATTCCAAATTAATGAATAAGTGATTGAATAGACGCAGAAGCTTTTTTGACGTTTTCTTAAAAATAATTTGAAGACTAACTAAAACTGACAGTAATTTCCCAATATAAATTGTCATTGGAAACCCAAAAGTCAGGTGAGAGGCGTTGTTACACCCCGCTTTTCCACATTTAATTTTAGGGCCCTACGAACTAAGTCCCAACTGGAACTAACTCCCACTAGCCAAAACGAACAAAGTCCCAGAAAATTTGGGATTTAGTTCATATGAAGAAACTCCCACGATTTTTAGGAGCTAAGACCCAACTAAGAATGAACAAAGTCCCAATATAAGAATGAATTAAGACCCAATAGTGGAACCTAGTTCTTTATGAACTAAGTCCCAAATGAACTTACTGCCAAATTATTTAAAATAAAACGTATGCAAAGTTTCATTACGCATGATAAAGAAACTTTACATACACCCAATCTCGCAATTACTCCCAATCCAACCGTGACCCCAAGCAGGGGGGTTGCATACATATTCCACGGTTTATGTTCACAGTGCAATCGGTTTCTCCTAGACTTTCTCCTCCTGATTTATTTGCTTTCAAAATGGTTTTGTTACCATATTATTAAATTTTTCAAAATACTCAACGCAACTCCCTCTTTCAACAGAATTATTTCTTCTCCGAAACAAGTTAAATGAACTCACTCCCACTTTATCAAATTGGGACTTAATTCATTGGAAATTTGCTCATAATGAACTACGAACTATCTCCCAAACATATGAACTAAATCCTACTGCAAAATTGGTGGGACTTAATTCATTTGGCTAGTGGGAGTTAGTTCCTGTGGGACTTAGTTCGTAGGGCCAATTTAGCAGTCAACTTTAAAAAATAGAAAAAAAAGAAATAACTGACCTCGGGAAGATTCAGGCACTAGAAACTAAATATAGTTTACTAATGTCAACTGCATACACCAAAATATTCAATAAAAAAAGTCGCACAATAGCTGTTTGTTTTATTATCAGCGTGATCTGATCCGGATCAGATGTTTCAGAAATTAATTTTTAAAAGATTTCTGAAATTCTTTTAGCAAGGACTTTAGTTGGTTTTCCTCTCCTCCTTAATATAACATCTATTCAGAAAAGGCTGGCATTCTTTCTTTAATGCTTCGGGGAATTCCACTCTAGATTCATCCGTAAAGATGGGTATTGTAAAGAGGCAATGGATTCATAGTTATAGGTACTTAAATGCGTATTGTTCATATCTTTTCAATTCTTTTTTTTTTTTACAGTCAGTCGGGTTTTTTCGTTTTTTTAATTAAGTTCTTTTATCTATACAATTTTTCACCAAAAAAAAAAAACAGCTCCCACTTTAGATATTTTCGTCTCTTTCAATGTTTGAATTTAAGCCACAATGTGAACACATACATTCGAAGCATAAACTAAGTATTAAATAGACCGTCAGCTCTTGCAACTTAAGAGAATTTGCCTACAAGCTGTTTTCCGTGTTTCTATGTGGCAAAGTATGTGTTCCATGTTAAAGTAGATTAGCCGCACACATACTCTCGCACATAGGAACCTGACAGTTGCCTGACAGTTCATTTTGTGGTAACATTGAAATAAATTCAAATAACTCAAATAACTGGCCGTTATCGGGACGTGTTAAGAAAACGGTGGGTATGGTGTGGTGAATTTAGTACCAAATTCTATTAAAACGAATAGGTTAGGTAGGTATACGTATTAAGATTTCTTTCATTTTACCTAGATAATCTATATAGTACGGGATGTTTTCATCTTTGTTGTAAAAAATCGAAATCGATAAACTATATGAATCATTGACAAAAATAAAAAAAAAACGCTTATTAATATAAAAAAATATTTGATTACTAATGATTATGAATCGTATATATTAAAAGCAAATAAATTGTAAGCAGCAAAACTTAAATGCGTGAGACATATCAAGGTACAAATCAGTCAACATGTTTATTTCCAATTTTGCTTTGTATGCATTTTCAGTTTCGCTTTTTTCCCGTACATTTTAAAGAAAATAAATTTTCGTTGATTGTGTTTATTAGACTTTTTCTTTTTGTTATAAATGAACATTATTCATATTCTCGGCTGACGCAATTGATTTCAAATGTAATTTCATTAATTATGTCAATTGTTCCAAATTTTCTAATAATTTTTTTTTTTAATAAACGGAATCTTTATGAAAAGATTATAACTAAAAACTCATACTATTTCAAATCTTAATAGTCGTAATCAATTCTTCTCTTTAAATTCTTTGCCGTTTTTCTGTGGACATTCACGGTGCAATCATTTTTCGCCAAAAACAGCAAACGAAAACAGACACAATAATTATGGGAACAAAAATATCTTATTTTATTTCACACATTATTCCTTTGTTTATTTATGTTGATTACATTTGCTATTTTAAATTTTGGAGAATATCTACATGTTTTCGTGGTGAAATAAAACAACGAGCTTAAACTCTCAGAACGCATCCATCAGCTGACAGAAACTCACCAAATACACTAAATCTCAGTCAGTGCTCTCAGCACTCTCTCTTTATTTTTCACACGAAGCGTGTTAATTTATCCCTTTTCACTAAACTCAAATTCCCTTAGTTTTTTTTATGGAAAAAACATACCTACTTTAAAAAGTAAAATTTGTATTGTTCGGAGAGAAAATCATATTAAATTAATCTTCAGTATAAAAATCGCAGTTTGCTAACATTATAATGATAATTTTTTGATAATAGAAATTTTTGCTTAAGGCAAATCTCTTGTTTATGTACATTTAGTGCGTTGATATTCATAGTGAAATGTAGTTCGACTGTTTTTCTGCCAGATTATTGATAGTCCAACAATTAAGACATGTTTTGCTCTTACGCAGGAAAGTTTTTTAAAAATATAAATTCCCACAAAAAGGTAGAGATACCTCAATGCAGGAACACTGCTGAGTGTCAGTATTTTATTACTCCTCCCGCCTTTTAAATTTTTTTTTTTTGCTGCTTCAAATGTATTCACAGATAGGAAATTTAAGAGAGAATTTTATTTTAAAAATTTGCGGGGGGAATCGGGTAGGTGCGCGGGAGCTGACGGTCTATTTAATACTTAGTTTATGATTCGAAGTGTTATACAGACTTTAGGAACTTAAAACATTCATTTGACGAATTTATTAAATTAAATATTTGAAAATATTTCGTTATTTTATTTTTTTAATCTAAAACTAAAAAAACCAAGCATATTTTATTGTTCGTTAAAAATGTTGTCCCCAAAATTTAAAAACTGTCCCTCTGAAAATATATAAAGTAAGTAGGTAATCATATTGATGTCTATGATTACAGATCAGAAGGGCATTTAAGAGATCTAGATTCCAGATCGTCGATCCTTAATGGCACTACTAATCATATCCAACGGATAGTACAAGAATAACCAAAATCATCAGCGAATTATGTGGGCAGTACAATGTTTGTGGTCTCAAACCGGCTCCACGTTCTCCACTTGTAGTTATCATTAGGGGACATTGTCAAAGTAGAGAAGATTGCTAAATACGTGTCTTATCATATTTTCCGTTCGCCCTCTTCTAAATTGCATTTCATGTCAACTACAGCACACTCGCAGCTGAACTTCACCTCAGTTGGAACAATGCTGCCAATTTGAAGCCATCAAGAATGCAAGCCTAGTAATCCACCATTCAGCCTAAGACGATGCACGTCTAGACACCAAATTGTTTACAATATAGCTCACTTTCATGTGATTGAATCTATGATTTCCTATTTAGCTGCATGAAGTCCGATGCTGTCCTCACCCCGCTTTGAGTCATCCATCATCGCACAGAAATCTATAAAAAATCGACAAAGTACCCTGACTTGTGCATGAGATTCAAATTCAATTCGAATAAGCCACCAAATTTGCATATGCACCTCGCATAGAAACCCGCATGTAATCATCAGCCTCATCGGATCCGTACACATCTTTGTCATACAAATTTCCAAAGATATATGCACTTCCTCATACGTTTTTTCGGATACATGCGCCTGCTCGTGTATATTGCGGTGGCGAACTAAGGTCTGACACATTGATTGATGGTAAAAAAAGAAACTCCAAGGGAGGAGGACTGGAGGAGAGTTACGTTAGACACTCGACAAATATAAGTACCTACCGAAATACAATCGACACTAGGGAGAGCACGAACCAAAAACAAAAATAAATCGAATCTGCTTTAGCCCATGCGATGTGACTATGGTGTTTGGCATCTTCTTCTGCTTTGAAGTGACCAACACATATGCGCACACGACATGTTGCCTTCCCTGGCCCCCTCCCATAACCATCCCAGCCAAAACTGTATGAACCTTTTCGACAAAAAATAAGACAAAACAAAAATAATACAAAAATTCGGAGAAATGCGGTAAAGCCAAACCTAAGACTGAACGACGCACGTTTGGTAGTGGTAACTGGTAACACCGCGCGCGCGAAATTTCGTTACTCGCACGCGGTGCTATGGAGAAAGAAGAAAGAAGAGATTAACACTATACACCTTTTTCGTGTTCGAGTGTAATTGATTCGTTAAACTTTCGAAGTATAAATAGTTTGTAAAGATTCCAGATGGCGGTCATTCGGTTAGATTCATTCACTAGCATACGAGTTCCGTTATTCCACCGAGTAGTGCTGCGTACAGACGTATCGAAAAACAAAATCAAAAAAAACAGATATGAAGTGGTTCGTGCTGATTGTGTGTTGTGTGGATTTGGCACTATCGCTGCCGCAAGGATATAATTACAAGGAGCCCGCTCCGGGAATCGGGGATTCGAATTTGGGTGGATTCCAGCCGATTCAGGCGCCGTGCAATCATGGGCCAGTTGCCGCTGCCCTCGTACAACAACAGTCGGTCGGTCGGATTATCAACAATCACCAAGGAGCACAAGGTGTTCTTGTAGCTGGAAGTGGTCTCGACTCGCAGGCGGTTACCGTAAACAGCCACATTGTTGTGGGTGATGGTGGCCATTCGCAGGCATTCCGCGAAGGACATGGATACGCCGAACAGAACAGACTACCGCCAGTGCAAATCCCACTGCCGAGTCTGGCGCAGGGACCACATCTTTCAGGGCCAGGACCTGCACAGTCGTTCGTACAGACAGCGCAGCAACAATTTGGATCCAATCACAATTCCTTTGCATCATCGAACTCATTCAGCACTGTCAACGGCGGCGGAGCTATTGTTCACGGAATCGGTAAAGTCGCACCTCCACCACCGCTAGGATCCGGAGGATATCAGTACTCCAATGGTCTTGGAGGGGGAAAGTTCTCAACTGGCCCTGGGTTTGGTGGACCAATCCGTGGGCCTGCATTTTTGGGTGCCCCCGTCAATCCGAACTTCATTTCCGGACCTCGGCCGATAGGCGGGGGTCAGAAATTCATTGGCGCAGGATTCCAAGGATCTAGTTCGAAATTCCAAAACGTCGGTGGGTTCCAAGGTAATGTCGGTGGATTCCCAGGTAACGGCGGTGCAGCACACTTCCAGGGCGGTCAAGCTGGCGGATTTATCCAGCAGCAGTCGGGAGGATTTTCGCACGGTAGTGGCTCGCATTCGATAGGCATTGGCGCCAGCAACTTTGGAGAAAATTCACTCCTCGATGGCGCCCTCGGCAATGTTATCCGTGAAACCTTCGCCAACGCCCCCCTCGATCCAACAGTCGAAAAACACATCTACGTCCATGTCCCACCAGAGGATCTCGAAGAGAATGAAGTTCGTCAACAAATCCGTCTGCCAGAAGTGCCAGCCAAGAAGCACTATAAAATCATCTTCATTAAGGCGCCAACAGTTGGCACACAGACAAACTACGCCCAAATCGCCAATGCCGCCGGAGTCTCCGAGGAGAAGACCATTGTCTACGTTTTGGTGAAGAAACCCGAGGAGCCATCCATCCAGGAGATCCAACAGATTCAACAGAACATCAAACCCAACAAACCAGAGGTCTACTTCATCAAGTACAAGACCAAGAAGGAAGAAGGACCCGCATTCATCGGAGGTGGCTACAACGCCAACATCGATCAAAGTGGTGGCAGCCAGCATATCGACGGAATTGGCAGTGGCCAGTTCGCCGGATCAGATCTTGACGGTGGGCTCGACATCAGGTTAGAAGGAGGTGGTAGTGGACTTGACACTTTCCAGACAGGTACTGGTGGATCATTCTCTTCAAGCAGCAGCAGCGGCAGCAGCAGCAGCTCGAGCAGCGGCAGCAGTGTAAACCTGAATATTGCCGAGGGCGGTGCACCACACGCGGTCTACGGAGTGCCAAACGTAAAGTAGAGTGTAGGTCACCCTGACTGTTGATATGTTAATGTTTTTATGCGTACCTATATGTGATGTTACCAATATTACCCTGTATATTATTGTAGGCTTAAGTTTATTTGTTTGTACCACACACATGCGTCATCACTTGTATGATACCTCATTTTATTATTTATTGCGAGAATAAACGAAATTATTTTATAAAAAAAAGAAGGTTGTCATGCGTTTTCTCTTTTCTGTGACAATAAGATGGGTGAGCAGGGTCAATGACATGGCTTCTCTAGAGCAGCGGCATGACTTTATCGTTTCGAAGCAGCTGTGTACGGTTGACTTCTGAAATCGGACGGGGTCAGTGTGGATGGCGCCGATGGTACTGTGTTTTAGAGAGAAGACTTGCCCGAGCGTTAAGCTGCTGCTGATGCATAAGTTCACAGACGACAGCATTCCATTTGAGTTGCGCAACAATTTTCATCTCAGTTTTATGAGCAGCGGCGAACAATTTTGAAAACAAATCGCAAAATATGACATAGCTAAGAAATTTAAAGGGCCATGTCAAATGCAAGGTCGGCATTCTGTAAGGCGTAAGTTTTCAAACGATTAAACATTTTCGTGTGCACGATCGGTTTGTTCTGTATTAGAAAATTCTAAAAAAAATGTATTTAGTAATTCTTGGTTCTTGTACAAAGCTAGGAGCTTCATGACCATTTTTATGTGCCCTACTAAACGGAAACTTTAAAAATGAGCGTTACTATTAAAATGTTGCAAAAGTATCTCTGAAAGAGGAAAGGAAAATCCCCATTTGAATTAAGTTAAAACGATTGATATCTTGTCGGATCCTTGTGGACTTCGACCTTTTGAGATCATGTTGAGGTTCGTCTTTATTTAAGCACTTTGCTGAAAGCTTTTCTAAATCATACTTGTATGATTATCTAAACTGTTGTTTCACACTTCACCGACTGACTAATAGGTGGCATTTGAATCGCCCAAAAGCTTTTGCCAATACTAAAGGGTTTTCCAATAAGAGGTGTTATTTTGGTATTCAAAGAAAAATGTCATTTTTTGAGATAAAAGATCGGATGTTTATTTCATAATAAAGAGGAAGGTATGCCGTTAATAATGAAAAACAACATCAGCCAAATGGCCCCCACGAGCACGCATTCAGGACCATATCCTTTTCATGAAATTTTCCATAACCAAATCGCAAAGTGGCTGCCCTATGTCCTCGATAGCCTTACGAATTTTATCTTTGAGGTCTTGAATCGACGCTGGGCTGTTGGCGTAGACCTTATCTTTCACGTGGCCCCAAAGGAAGAAGTCGAAAGATGTTAAATAACAAGATCTCGGTGGCCAATTGTGATCACCTCTTCGAGAGATAACACGGTCCGGAAACTTTTCCCGTAAAATGGAACGCATCAATGGTTTCGTTGCTTGTATGGCACGTAGCGCCGTCTCGTTGAAAGTAAACGTTGTCCAGATCAATACCATCCAACTCCGACCATAAAAAATCGTCAATCATCGACGACCAAAAAACGCTTTAGTTTTGCAAACTGTGATTTTCACCATTTTTGTAGTGAATTTTAATAATTTCAGTGCGTTGTTGAAGCGTGCATTGTTCCATTTTTAGTAATGGCGTAGTTTCTACTTGTCAAATGTCAAAGAATAAAAGCTTCAAAAGTGACAGCTACCGAAATAGCGGGTCATTCAGAATAACATCTCTTATTGGAAAACCCTTTACTTGACAACTGCCAATGGATCTGAAGTGGATCTCACGTCAACGAAAGGAAAATATAATTTTTCACAACTACATAGACTGGCAGCTTCAGCCGAAAATGAGAAATCGCCTACAAGCTGAATTTGACCTTGGATGTAGCCCAGTTTCAATTCATGTATTTGTGACTATGTTAATCAAAGGGGCTCACTCATACTTGAAAAAAAAACAGCCTACACTCTTCCGGTTTGAACCGGATGTCGGTAGCCTGAGGTGGGCTTTCATTTCGCTATCGAGTGTTGCGGCTGTGTTGGGCAAATAACAATTGTTCTTATGTCGTTTTCGATTTGGCTTTTCAGATTCAAACCGAACATAAAATCCGAATTTTATTAATTCTTGTGTGTATTGAGTTGGCCGCAAATAATATAAAAATCGTTTCCATTCTCGAATAATTAATAATTCAATTCAAAAAGCAATCCTTCCAACGATAAACAATTCGTAGCAGCCAACTGTGTGTCATACACATTGGTATTAGGAAAGTATGTGAGAAAAAATCGAGATTTCTCAAATGTTCCTGAGATAAAAAAAGGGTGATTTTTTTTGGCAGATCGAACATGAAAAGCAATCTCTATCAAAAAAAAATTATCTTTTTGCCAAATCGAAAACGACATAAGAGTTTATAAAGTTTATGAACTTTATAAAATGTAGAACACGGTTTTTTTCACTTTTGTTAAAAGAGATTTTGTAATTTAAAGCTTTTTTGTATATTTTAAAGAAAACACACTTTTTTGTTGATTTAATGCTTTAAGTTTCGAAATCATATTAAAACAAAATGTTTTAACACCGTTAAGGGAAAACATTTTTTTTTATGTCTCGGCGAACATTTTTTTTAGTTTTAGCAAAATTTATAATTTGCAATTAGTAGGTACGTAAAATGAATAATTGCACATTAATATATGCAAGTACACATGTATTATATATTCTATATTTTTATTGCTTATAATATTGCTGTCAAATTTGTATGCGCTTGGTTTTTTCTTGTAAAGGCCATAGTACAAAGATCCTCGTAGATCACCCTATCTTTATGTGAAATACTCGGAACAGTAAAAATATGATGTTTTGATCACTTTTTGTATTCCCAAAGCACAAAGTGCACTTGTTTTTGTTAATTAATAATTTGTATTGTTTTTTTGCTTTCCGATATTAATACTTTTTTTTTTTAAATAAAGCATTTGCATTTTTACAGTTCCTGAAGCTCGTATGACACTACATTTTTTTTTGCATTTTTTCTTCTTTTAAAATGAAACTAGAGCAGTACTAAAAATTAGAACGGAAATTCCCGATAGAAGTGAGTGGGTACACACCAAATTTATTAATGTAGACACGTCAAAAAAATGCATTAAAAGTGTATTCAAATCACATTTTTCATCTGCTGGCAGCTTTTATTTTTTTTTACATTTCAAGATTATTTTTGAAAATAAATTCTATTGAAAATTTGCGGTTGCTTTGCACACAATTACTACTTCTTTCGTAATACAATTTCAGTCTATTTTACACACCGCTGACTTTTGAACATTCTAAATATGAGGAAAAAATGTAGTGTCATACGGGCTTAAGTAAAATTATTCAACACTGTTCAGTGTTATTAAACGACAGAATTACCAATCATATTTTAATTTTGTACAAATTTATTCAACGTTCATGAACATTTTCTGAAATTCACTTATGCCCTAGTGGAAGCTTGGGTTCAACTTGCATGTTGCTAGCTCATTTTTTGAACAACCCCCACGGATTTCATTTATGCAGCTGCATGAAGTTTGCTGTCAAAAATAGAATTCATACAAATAAAACTAAAAAACAACTGAAATGTGAATGGATGAACAGTTGAGCCATAATCAACATGTACTTTTTTTACATTTATTGTTATAAATCTATTTACAAATTGTTTGTTATTGAAAGAGTGCCACCCGGCGGCCATTAATACACGTGTTCACAGACAGGAGAAAGAAGAGAGCGCGAGAGAGGGCTTTCATTCGAAATTTGCGGGGAAAATCGGGTAGGTGCACGGAAGTCTATTTAATAGTTAGTTTATGATAATGCGTTAGTGGTCAGCCTATGAAATATATTGAGCAATGGAAACTCCTTTAAGACCCTAGCAGTATCGTTTCCGTGGCCTGAGGCCCAATGTTAATTTGATAACATATATCTCATCGAGAAGTGGAATCAATTTATCCGGTGAAACGAAGATTGCTGTGATATTTTAAAGTATTTGACAGAGTTTGGCATTATGATCTTTTGTTGAAAATGCATTTTTACGGGATCTAGGAGTCTCTTATTCAATGGACTAGACACTTCCTTTTTGTGTGTTAAATTCATGTTCTTTTGAATAAAGAATAAATGCTGGTATTCCCCAAGGCTCCGTTTTGCCTCCGCCTCTAGTTCTCAGTTTCATAAACGTCTGTCTACAACGCCCTCAGGTTTTCATAGTTATTCTAAAACATAAAGCTATCTACGGTTTCTAAAGAGGTACCTGAATCTTTAGCCATTGTCCATTAATAGCACTTGTTAGCGAAGGACTCTCCATTCATCGGTGGAATTAAGGCATTTATTCGAGCTAAGCTTGATTACAAGTCTCATGATTGGTCTGGTGTGAACTTTTATCGTGAACAAATCGTATATATTGGGAGCTCTTTAAATTCGCTTAAACATTTAAGAAATGTCTCACTGTTTTATTTGCAAGCAGTGCTCAAATGAAATCGCCCGCTGCAGTCCTCCATCCCAAAAATAGTTAAAAAAATTGTTTAATTGTCAAATCATTGTTTAAATATGCATATTAGCATATTAAAAGTGATGTCTCAATCATGGGTACCAAGTCTATTTGGACTCAGGTGTTCCACAAGGCTCAGTTTTTGGGCCTTTTCCCCAACTTCAATTAATTTTGAAGCAGCTACCTTTCATATACGGGTAGCTCGAAAACGTTTCATTCATGTAAAGGTTTTTTTTTAGTTTTTTTAGGTTGGTATCTAAGAACTCAGAAGCGATATTCGATCCAATTTAAGAATACCTAGTTTAAAGGAAAGTGGACATTTGGTTAAAATATATTCATTTGAAATGGCAGTAAGTACTTTTTTATTATCATAAGCTAAATAGCAGTTCTCGACCAGTTGTTGTTAAAAATTCAGAAAAGGTACCCATTTGCGTTGTGTTTTGTATAAGTGTAGAGATCTCAATAAAATCGTTGCCAATCCAGAAAGAAAAAAATAATATATGAATACACCTTTTTCCAATGAACGATTAAAAATCATATGCAAAGGCACATCAATTGCATTTGCACATTTTCGTAAAATAATTGGGGAGATTTCATAATCACCTGCTCGTTTTTCTGCCTTATACTGCATTTACACCATAACGCACGCGCATTTTTGCACGAGACGGGACAGAGAGATCCGTTTCTCAATGTTAATAAAGGCGTAAGAATGAGATCATAAATGAGACGTCTAAAGTGTCACGGATGTTCTACCCATAATACGTAAATCGGAAACAAACACAAGTTCCGGCGAACAACTCTGCAATTACTTGAAATTATTTCTATTTCTGATTTAAAACGTGTGAAATAAGAGTGGTAATTAGTTTCAGTAAATTAAACCAACAATTCTCTAAATAAATAAATAATTGTGTAACGTAGTTTTCCAAATAAATAACGTTTAACATAAAAAAAACATACAAATTGACATAAAAAAAATATATACCGACTCAAACGCGTCTTGTTTCAACGACTGATAGACTTTCTTTCGCAGAATACTTAACAAGCAGATCATAATATATAAAGAATAGAGCTTACGGTTTACAATTAACAAAGTCGATAGTTTACATAAAAACTGTGGTTCACTCGTTCAACATTACAACTATGCATTGTTAGACAGTATTGTTCTTCATGTAAATATAAAAGCACATAATTGATTATGTAAACGAACATTATGTAAAGACATTTTAATGAACTGAAAGTTGTCATACATAATGAAAAACACATTTAATATTAGTTATGTCTTACAATTGTCCGTTCAACACTTCCGGAAGGCATTTTGTTTTATAGGAAAGCGAAATTTCGTAAGCCATCGCTATAAAAATATCAACATGCATAGCTTTCCCATAATTCCTACCACGTAAACAAGATGGCCGACAGGTACTGACGTCCCTCTCAGTCACACGGCTATTATTTAGCATCCCTTTAATCTTCCGTGTAAGGATTGTGTGATCGTGTACATGCGACATAAAGGATAAAGCTAATTCTATTCCTAAGTAGGATAAGTGTAAGCTACAAATATTTACAGAATTTAATACAGAAATATTTAAAGTACAGGTAGTAAAAGAGCTATTTCGGTAAACCAGCTGGTGATCCTTTTTCTTTTTTCGCTTCATGCATCTCAAGCCACAACTACAACTATACATAAATTGTTTACGAATTACTAAAGACCAAAGGCTATATCCTAATATTTCTGATTTGATTACTATGAACCATGAAAAACCATACACTGCAAAAAAGGAATTAAGTTGATATGCGTTCTCTAAATGGCCTTTAGATTCAGTGACGTGCCGTGGTGCTTTCAGTAGGGTGTTCACTATATTTTCCACCGTAGTAAGATAGTGTATTTTTTGTCCTATTCCAGGACCCTATACGAGGACGTGATAGACAACGATATCCTAAGTTTTTTTGTAGGTAAACTTATATTTATTTTTTGCTTTTTCTATTGGGAAACAATGTGCTTATTTACAGCAACTCTAAAACGATCAGATAATTTAAAAAAAGAAGGTAAGGCCAACAGAAAACTTTGCTTATAGAATGGCAACCACGCAACCAAAGCTTGAATTCAAAATTTTTTTCATGAAAGTTCCTAATAAAGATGTATTAAAATTTGGAGAAGCTAGTGTTGGCCTAACATAATAAATTACATATTTCCAATTTATCAGCCGAACAGCTGTGAAAATGGTTTCGCAACTAGCTTTTCAATTAAAGCAGTTGCAATTTTAAAATATGTATTCGAATATTCATATTTTTTTTTCAGTCAGTTGTTGCAACCGACCTCTATATTCTATTCCATATTTATACACTCAGCGGACCAGAATGGGAATGAATAATTATATTTATATAATTTTTATCCAGGTTCTGCAAAGCATAGCGCACCACAGGAGAACGAAGCACTAGGATTTGAATGGGACTCCGGCTCTGGCTGCTATAGTATAGTTATAGTTGTATGTTGTACCTTGCATGATCTTGTGTTTTGCTTGTAGGCACACCGCACAAGCACAACAACTCTATGTTTTTCATGGTGGAACAAAAACGAAAATGAAACACAAGAAGTGCGAAGCAAAATGGAAAGAAGTGCGCTTGATGCAGGAGAACACCAAGCCAGGTAGATTTATGAGGCCAAAAGGGTTTTTTATTTTTTATTTTGTCTTGTTTTTTGTATGCTATTTTGCCTGTCCACGGTGCTCTAAAGCGAGATGAACACCCCGATGGGTGAGTTTCATTACAACCAAGTCACTTTGACTGTGAATTGGTTTTATTGATACAGGGAGATTTGGATTTTGGTTCGATACAATTATTTCAACATGTTGATTTGAAGTATTAATTTACAAATACTGGTTAGTTAATACATAATTTATTGCAAAGAAACAGAAATGAGTTTAATAATGAACTTAAGCTCAGTGCATTATAATAATGAATTTGGTTAGGGTGTGCAGAGAACACCTGCGCACCTTTGAATAAACGTCACTGTTTAGATTCCCTTCCTGAATGCAATAAATTCCCTTGCCAACAGTTGGCGGGAAAAAAGCTATTTACAGAGCTCCAAAATAAAACAAAAAGTCTCTTCCTCATGAATTAAATGGAAGATAATTTACAACGTTTACAGGGCCAGTAAAAAATGAAATTACTGAACAATTTGCTTTAACTGCTTGCTATTATAAAGGCTCCAGTTGAAAAGAGGAAAATATTGTGCATGCGATTTGTGCATCTCAAATTTTGGCAAAGCGAACAAAATGGAATAAGTTTTAGTCATAATTCATCAGCAGGATTTGCTAAATTCTTTTCAAAATGGCTTCAAAAACAATTCACTCATTAATCAAGTCTGATTTCGGAAGCAGTACATACGTACTATATTTTCATTGCATGGATGTGTATAACAGACTCGGTTAGTAAGTGCTCTGAAATATGAATGTACTAAGACAGTCGTTTATTTATCAAAAACAAAATGGGGAAACTGTTAACTCACAATTTAAAAACGAACACCTTATCAGGGAATCTTTGGGTACGCTTAAATATAGAGAGCCTTTCGAACAGTCCTTCATTTAACTATTACTCTCAACTATACCGTTAATAAAATAAAGTGAACAGCGTGGCCCGCGAAACTTTCTTCTTAAGATGGTTTAATTTGGTTTTATGTTTTAGTAAAAAGCTAAAAAGCAACACTAGATATAAGAAACCTTGCAGAAAATAAAGGGTGTCCCATAGTTAACGCAAAATGTAATTTTGATAGAAAATATAGATTTTTAATTATAGTGATTACATTTTTTTATTGATTCGTTAGAGTTGATTAGATTAGTTGATAGATTGAGGTTATCTATGTATGGAATAGGACATCGGATACATGGCCGCCACGGATTTTCTGGCAGGTAGGTACTCTTTTATTGAACTTTGTAAGTTTCAAGTCTTTCGTAAGAATTCGCTGTAGAGAGCTTCTCGAAATGCATAATTCTTGACTAAGGTACCGAATTGATGTTTATGGACTGTCAGCAATAATCTCGCAAACTGCTCCGATGTTTTCTGTTGCACGACTTGTGACAGGATTGCCCGTGTTTAAGATCACTAATTGATCGAGTCTCCCTGAATTTTTTAATTGTTCTCTTCACAGTTGATGGTTTTAAATCACTGTGACGGCCAAATTTTCTAATATAATTGCGGACTGTAGCTGACAAACCTTTATTATTTTTAAAATATTACCTAATAATGAAAATGCGTTGTTCTTTCGTATAGCGCTCCATTTTTTCTAACCCACAACTGTCAGCAACTGTCACATTGTTTCCTTTATTTCGTTGGAATCACTGTACTATTATATGGGACACCCTTATAAAGAACTGTGACTGCAAGATTTTCACCATTTTTGTAGTGAATTTTAGTAATTTCAATGCGTTGTTGAAGGTGTATCGTTCCATTTTTAGTAATGGCGTAGTTTGTACTTGTCAAATGTCAAAGAATAAAAGCTTCAAAAGTGACAGCTACCGAAATTGGAATTGGAAAACCCTTTATTAAAGTTGTAAGCCCCAAATGAACTATTAATGAGCTCTGACACCTTTCAGATTTCTGATCTGTTTTATTTTTAAGTGGTAACAGTTAGGTGAAGCTGGTTTTATAAAGGAGTCTATGATTTCAAGTAGGGCTCGTGATGCACCGACATCCTTATACAGATATATAGGTATGTTTCTGTTTGTTGTGATTCGATAACATTTTTCGTATATGCGAAATACTGACACTGAAATGTCGTAGAAACGAAGAAAATAAAATATTAACGACATTTGTCACAAATCAAAATTTCCACATTGCTCAGTTTTTTTCATACAAATATCAATTTTCCCCGAAGAGTTAATAAATATAGTATAAAAGGCCAGGTTTGGGTATTTAATCACAATTTCGATTGTTTTTGTGAGCCTCACAAGTTGTGAGTGTGCTGCTAGAATACGAAAACCTCACAAAATCTATTACACCTCACCTTGTGAAGCTTTTGTGACTAGTGAGGTATCAGTGAGGTTTGCCAGAATCGGACTGTAAATTTAATATTTATTTTTATTGTTTTAATTTTAAAGATTTATTTGATTATAATAAGATTTATATATTTAAGTAGGTACGGGATCTTATTCAGAATTCTTTTATTTTCCTAAATATGTATTTCGATCAAAACTGTTAGAGCGTTTTTTTCTTAAATTATTCAAGAATGAATTTTTGTTAAAATCGCAAGTAAAATCGAAGTTTCAACCAAATCCGGTCAGTGGCTAAGATAGATACCTATATCACTTACACAAAATTGAGAGTCATTTTAAATTTAGGACAATGCGTGTCGTAGTCGTGAAGATGATGACAGAACATCAGTGAGATTATATTATGTCAAGGTCTCCTGACTCTGACCTACTCTGTCTTAGAGACGGTTCTGCCCATGGGTAAGTATATCACGTGTGTATATTTAGAAATAAAAGCTGGTGTACCACAATGAAGTGTGTTAGGTCCTGTATTATATCTCTTATTTACTAGCGACTTGCCGAACAGTGATGAAACAACTGTGGCAACATTTGCAGATGATACTGCTGATACTGCTGTACTGTCGAAGTAGCGACAAAAAAACTACAGAAGAAGAACTACAATATAACAAAATGGACAAAAAATTGGCTAATTAAACTAAATGACCTAAAATCGGTCCTTATAAATTTTACAAATAAAAATGTTCAGCACATACCTGTATTCATAAATGATAAAGAAGTAGATTACGCAAACACAGCCAAAAATCTAGGCATGACACTAGACGCAAAACTGCGCTGGAAAGCACATGTAAAGAAAAAAAGAGAAGAACTAAATATGCGCTACAGTAAAATGTATTGGCTTATAGGGAAATACTCTTTTTTGTCAAATTACAATAAATTACTGCTTTATAAGCAAATTCTAAAACCAGTATGGACCTACGGGCTCCAGCTTTGGGCATGCACTTGCAAAACAAATTTACAGAAAATTCAAACATTTCAAAACAAAGATCTACGGAATATAGTAAATGCACCATGCACCATAGAAATGATTGAAGATGAAGTAAAAAAAGTAGCTAATAGACATAAACTTAGGCTTTTCAATCACGTCAGCTCAGAAATGAAGGAACTATTAAATACTAGCAATATGACTAGGAGGTTAAGAAGGATAAAACCTTTTGAACTAGCTACATAGCACGAAAAATAAAACAAAAACAGTATTAAATCCTCTATGGACAAATACTTAGAATATGAATTTTAAAATATGAAAGACAAATTGATTGGAAAGCTGGCTAATCCCCGCCCTGCGACAATGAAATACCAAGAAGGTTGTATCGCAGGGAAAACGGGAAGACGGGAGAAGGGGTTAGTGGGTACAAATCACCACACTGTTACTGAGTATGGGCTCGGTTTCGTCTTTGGAAGATTACCACCTACCAGCGTAAAAAAAATAAAAAATATTTAGAAATCGTTGTATAGGTTATACTTAACCTGTGGGCTTGCAAAAACACCAATTGTAAAAAGTCCCTTAAGACTTAAAAAGAGGATGGTATATAGGTTCATCCATATTAGTATTAGGTCTGTTACTTTACTTCTAAATCTTTCGAATTTTTACGAATTTTTACTCAATGCCGTTCCTTAACTCGAAAAATTCGTAAAAGAGAGCGGCATCGAGAGAGCAAGCTATTACCCCTCCACTGAGAATCTTACGAATTTTTATTCAACAAATTTCTTGGTGTAAGAATTGAAAAAGCTGTCAATTAACAGGTGATTCGAAATTTGCAGTCCTATTTGACATTTGTTTTGATTTCTTGTATATTAAAATGGTCTCAACAGGCGGAAAAATAAAATGGATTGTTCTCCTTAGATTCTTTTGGTGGCGACGAAATTCGTCCTCACTGTAAGGAGTAATAAGAAAGGGCAATCTCCTCCACGTAATTTTTAATGCTGTGCCGCTTTTTTCTCTTCTCGAATGCTTGTAGTTCAATCAGTACAAACTCTTCCATATACTCGGATTCATGAATTTGATTAATTCCGAATCACTTTCATCGCTAGGTTGATAAATCAACTAATGTGGTTCGTAAATTAGCAAATTCTTCGAGTTTATCAGATATTTTAACGACATCCCATCAAGTGCTTAGAATTTGCAATCACGTTAAGGCACATCGTTCAATAGGCAAATCAACTGGTATGATCCTACTGGATATAGAGAAAGCCTTCGATACCGTTTGGCATGACGGACTTATATTTAAAATGATAAATTTCAATTTTCCGTCGTATATTTGTCAAATTATCCGTAGTTTCTTATCAAATCGTCGTTTTAAAGTGCATGTTAATAGTGGTGTCTCTAATATAGTATATTTTCACTCAGGTGTTCCCCAAGGCTCAGTTCTTGGGCCCGTTTTATATAACTTGTATACATCGGATTTCCCATGTCTACCTCATTGCGAAGCAGGTATCTTTGCAGACGATACTGCGATATTTTCATCGCATGAACTCGCTCTCGACATTGAGAGAATCTAAAAAATGCGATGACGATATTAGAGGAATATTACAACAAATGGAAAATTAAAGTTAATCAAGAAAAAACACAAGCCATCTTTTTTACGAGAAAAAGAAAAGCTTTTTATCTTCCTAGCGGACCGTTACAGGTGAATAGTACAAGTATTAGTTGGGAACCTTCCGTAAAATACTTAGAAGTTTATTTGGACACCAAGTTGACTTTTGGACCACATATAGCAAACACCCTTAAAGAAATTGCAATTGCGACGAGGATGCTATATCCTTTCATAAACCGAAAGTCGCAGCTTTCAAATGAAAATAAAATTATCATCAATAAAGTAATATTTCAAGCAATTTTGCTTTATGGGTGCCAAGTATGGGGAAATTCTGCAATGTGTCATATTAAGAAATTACAGGTTTCTCAAAATAAATTATTAAAAATGATGCTTAATCTACCGTGGCATCACTCAACCCTGGATACTCACGATAAAGCGAATGTTGAATTGATCTTCCAAAGAATTAAAAAATTAAACCAACGTTTTCTAGAACGCTGTGATTTTGCTGATAACCCTCTAGTAAACGTTTTAAATATGAATTATATCTCACTCGATAGTTGATATAGCCTGCTTTTTTTTTGTTGTGTATTATTGTTGTTATTTATTATTGCTATTAATGTAAATATTTATTTATTTATTCGTCTACTCATTTATTTATTTATTTGTTGATTAAACAAATAATTTATTCATTTATTTACTTAGTTGTTTGGTTATTTATTTATTTATTTATTTATTTATTTATTTATTTATTTATTTATTTATTTATTTATTTATTTATTTATTTATTTATTTATTTATTTATTTATTTATTTATTTATTTATTTATTTATTTATTTATTTATTTATTTATTTATTTATTATATATCTTTATTTCTTTATTTATTTATTTATTTATTTATTTATTTATTTATTTATTTCTTTCTTTATTTATTTATTTATTTATTTATTTATTTATTTATTTATTTATTTATTTATTTATTTATTTATTTATTTATTTATTTATTTATTTATTTATTTATTTATGTATTTATTTATTTATTTATTTATTTATTTATTTATTTATTTATTTATTTATTTGTTTATTTATTTATTTATTTATTTATTTATTTATTTATTTATTTATTTATTTATTTATTTATTTATTTATTTATTTATTTATTTATTTATTTATTTATTTATTTATTTATTTATTTATTTATTTATTTATTTATCTATTTATTTATTTTTATTTTTATTTATTTGTTATTTATTTTTTATTTAATTCTTTTTTCTTTTTTTTTCTCTATTTAATTGAAGGTTTTTTCGTATTTTCCTTCAGAAGTTATATTTCTTGCCCAATGAAATTATTAAAATTAAATTAATTAAAAATACACATACATTTATCATATCTCTGAATTGTAAAATGTGTGGTAACAAATCCTACTGTAAATCTATATACGAAATAAAAACTATCTATCTATCTATCTCGCACCACTTTTTTGAATTTTTGAATTATACATCTGTCGTTTTTCATAGATTACTACAAAAGCGTTCCCTAACTTTTTCGTAAGTGTCTCTCTCTGTGAGAGCATTTATCCCCACCACTGCCATTTTGACAGTCTTTTCCATTCTTACTACAAAAGTAAAGGAACAGACCTATTAACTTATAGCTATTGCACTGACTCAGGCGATTCCATGTAAGGTTTGTCTTTCTAAGTGCGTCAGAGTGGCTAAGGTATTTTCCAAACTAGTACATGGCTCTGAAAAGTTGGATACGTAAGGATAAACCTCGACTAGCCAGTACATCAGCTTCCCTGAAACATCGTAATGACCTGGGGCCGAATCGCCACATCCAGGGTTACCGCTGCAGAATTCTGCAGTGTCATTTCTGCAAGATTAGAGTTTCTTAACGATATTTAATAACTATTGGCTCTCTAAGCACTATAAAAGTATTGTGATAGGCAACTGCATTACAATTTAAAGGTTTTTTTTAGTTGGAAATAACAGCATTTGAAAACATTTTGAAGCAACTTCTGCAACTACAAAAAGGGATGAAATAGCAAAAAATTGTGACAGGCTCTCAAAAAAAGTGTCACATTGCAACTTTAGTCGCACTATGGTCAAACGGTGACGCTGGCCACATCCGTGAACGAGCCATACGTTCCCAGAATTAAGTCGATTTTACGCACGAAACAGAAAGATTCGACCCCTGGAACGGTGCCATGACATCAGACCAAGCGATTTAAGGCCAAATTTTAGTACTTGGTCTTAAGTCGCTTTCCCAAAGCGTCATAATGCCAAATTGTTTTGAGACATGACCAAATATAGTTATTCAAATTGTTCAAATAATAAATGTAAGTATTTTTAATAATAATAATTTTTTAAAGTCAGTCGGGTTTTTTGGTTTTTTGAATTAACTTTTTTTCTTTTTAGCCTATGACACTCCGGGGAAGAATACGAATATTATGACACCTCACTCTTCAAAATCGGTCAAGTCGTTTAGGATACAGGGCGTCCCGTAGGAACGTACATTGGATACGCGCGAAACACATAGCCCTCCCTCTGTCCAGTCGGGTAAAAAGTTAAACTATTTCCCTGCACAGTGGAAAGTGAAATAAAGTCAAATTGGCTTTATGACGCTTTGTGCAAGTAACATATGGCTGCATTAACATTTTTAGATTTGGCCTTATGTCATGGCAACCCCTGCAACTCAGCAAAGGGTTTCTTCATAAAATTTTGAGCAATCAAACTAAGAGAGGTGCGGCAATCTTTTACTACCTTATACTTTATTGTGCTGGGATTTAATGGCTGCCTGACAGTCGCTATGTATAGCGATGTCTTTCTGCAATACTCGTACCTTACTAACCGTCACACAGTCAGCGTCTGTCCAATGGCAGTGACTTAGGTCACAAAGACGCTGCATTCACACGAAAGGTCGAAAAAGAAATGTATGTTCAGGTATTCTGAGAAAACATCCTTTAAGAATATAAAAATTAAATAATTCACAGCTAAAATCTTTTTAATATGGACGCAATATATGCTTTCCACAAATGGAAATGGTTTCCCCAAAAAAGATATTCAATACATTTCTAATAAACTAAATTATTTAATTATCAGGTAAATTCCTAAAAATACAGGGTTCAAGGAGAAGGCTATTTCGACTTTGAACACGAATTCAACAAGTTGACACCAACAAAACCGGCCACCTTAAATTGCAAAGCAAAAATCTATTATACCTGAAAAAACAACAACTCAAATCGCTGTTAAATACATAACCATTGCGCAATCCCAGTTTCATGTGACTGGTCGTAAAACCCGCCTACATCAGATATTAATCTACAGCCCAAGATACGAGTAGCTGTCCCGAAATTAGTAAATCCTCTTACATCACACAAAACGAGAAAACCCCATAACAAAAATACTCATAATAGAAAACCTATAAAAGTTTCATGCAGGTCATTAGCGCAGTGATTATCTTTTCGGCAATTTGCATCCGTCATTATATCGATTAATTGCGCACTATGCCTACAAGCACAACGCCAATGCCAAAAGCCAAACGCTTTACATAACAACGCGATGATTGAATAATTACAGATGACTGATTTAAATACGCATACAACGGCGCCCCACAGGCCAAACCAAAGTCAATAAATTTCACTTTCTAAGCAAAGTCAACAACGGATCGGATGACGATAAAGAAATTACATTAACATTATCAATAAACCTATTATGCAACCAACGAAAGTCAAAGTACATAACAACAGAGAACGGGCACAGAAATTAGCATAACGCGAGAGGAATCGGTGAAAAGTCGCCGATTAATTTATGCTAAATAACTTACTAATTCTGCCCCGGCCACCAACGCATTCAAACACTTTATCGAGTTGGATCTTTCTTTTTTTCTTTTGTACAATACAAAAACAAACAGAATCGGAGAAATTTATTTCAATAAAAAGAAAAGAAAATATCTCACAACACACTTAACAACTTAGATAACACAAAATTGAATCAAAAGTTCAACACTAATTCCTGGGAATGGATGGAGTCAACTCTATATGGACTTCGGTGAATGAATATCCATATCTGGGGGTCTTGGTAAATTGGCGCGATACGAACTTGACTAGAACCACACCATAACAGCATACGAGGGTCGGATGCTATTGCTTCTGCTCCAGGATGACCATTTGCAGCTTCTCTGTGTGGTCGAGGCTTTTAGCTGCACGTTTCCGTGTTGCATCGTATGTGTATCCCCCGTCTTCTAAGTTGTTGCTCAGTTGCTGCTCGATGGATTTTTCGATCTCCTCGGCTGGGATTTCTGGTATGGAACCGACCGCCTTATGCTCATTAGCCTTGTACTTAATGAAATACACTTCCGGTTTGTTTAGTTTGAAGGACTGTTGTTGCTGCTGCTGCTGCAGTTGTTCCAATTCAGCGGCACTGGGCGAGTCCGGTTTCTTGACCAAAACATACACCAAAGTTTGCTCTTCAATTTCGGGTAGCACTGGTGCGGGAGGTGGCGTTGGCTGTGGTGGGCTGCGGACTAAAATGATTTTATAATGCTTCCTTGGAGGATAGCGATATTGGGGTTGCTGTTGCGGGTAGTGCTGCTGAGGCGGTAGTTGTACGTAGATTTTCTTCTCTTGGACGCCATCGTTGGGTATTGGGATTTGCAGTTGAATCGGTGGTTGGGTAAGGAATTGCTGTTGGTCTGAGGATGAGGGTTGTTGCGCTGATGGAACGTAGAAAGTTGGCGCTGACTGTCGGGGTTCGTTTCCACCGAATGATTGGGACGAAGGCGGCAGATATGCCTGCTGCTGTGGCCTGGCATTAGTCACTGTGACGACTGCAAGTAACGCGAGTACTTTCATCGCGCGATCACCGATCAACGACATTCTCGAGCTTTAATACCAACTGATGTTGAAATTCAACTGAGTTTTACTATACACCCTCGCCTATTTTGTATTTGGATTGCAAACACTAATGAAATTCAATAGCCGACTGACTGCACGTGTGGGGAGTTTTTCGTATTTATACCGCGAACAGAAAAATATATATTTTTCTTCAGAAGACAACGCAGACGAGCCACGAGTGTGCCGCCGACAATTATTGGAACGAACTTCTTTCTGAATCGGAGTGCAAAGCCGAAGTAAACCACCAAGTGTGCTTCTCCACGACGGTACTGCGGATTGATTGGTGAAATGAAGCTGGTGGGCTTCGAAGCGCAAACAGCCTCTGTTACTGGTTATGCGTTTTATTTGTATCCATATTGTGATGGACGGCAACGAGCACTGATAAACCATTCATATGGATGGGACTCTAAAGTGCAGTATTACATTTGAGGCTTGTGGCATAATGTGGTGCATTCGGATAGGCATCCACTTGTGGCTGAATGCTGTGGAATTGGGAAGCAAGTCCCTTTGTATTGATATGTGGGTTAGAAGAGTGGGATTCGATTTTCATATCCGCGATGTGTGGCCGCTGCACGCGATAAATACTTTTTTACTCTATTTACATTAGGTATGGTACGGACTCATTAGCACTGCTCTCACTCTCTCTATACTGACTACTAAGAGCACATAGGTAATATCCCATTCCAATGGACAGTATGTCATAGAAGAAAGAGGAGACGGCAAAATCGATGAAGTGGATGAATTGAACTTATTTTGTTTTTGTATTGTGGGAATAAATTCAATTAAATTTTTCATAATGATGAACAATTTTGGTATAGGTTTAAGTACTTTCTGAGGTCAATGCCACTGAAGATTGGTGAAAGGCAAGCAAAAGGTTTTTTTTATAGGCTAAGGTCAGGAGCGTGTGAATTTATTAATTTGTACAATGCAATTTTATTGTTTTTGTCGATTGTATTTTTTGAAAAGACAATACTGTTGAGAGACTTTGTTTGTTATTATAGTCGACTCCGCTTAACTGAATCACCATTGTGCCACAATTATTTATTCACTCAAGAGGTATTTTCTCTTAAGCGAACTTTAGATGATTAAACAAAATTGTGTGTTTCAGTTAACCGGTTTTTTTTTTCAGTAAAGTGTATTTTAGATAAGCGGAGTCGACTGTATACTTATTTTCATTTCATTTTTTAATCCACCATCAAACTTGTTATTTCTGATAGCTAAGCATTTTGTGTTCTCACAGCTAAATCCTACCTTGTTTTTCTGGTTTTCTCCATGCACCTCGCGATCGATAACTGTCCAAGTCCTAGGTGCCGGGGATAGTTGACCCGAGGCAAAATGACCCACTGCCTCTTATTTTATAGGGACAAGGTTGGGGTCACTACCGTCTTTTGTTTTGGTATTGAGTCAGCAAAGTCTCCCTTTGTCTCTCGTGTCTCGTGGCAATTGCACAACCGTTCCCGTATTTTTTTTTTACGCAGCTGTATTAATTTTTCTCTTTCCACAATTTTTCACAAGTTTGGAGCCAAATTTTATTTTCGAATATAGTTTAAAGTTTAAGTATATGCATTCGTTACTACGTGTGCCATTATTTTTTTTGAAATACTTCTGATGCTCGCTGAAAATTTTGTTGATGGTCAGATGATCAGGTGGCTATTTTTTTCGGGACGCACAGGAAATGCAAATTATTATTAGATCACTTTTTGTATTGACTACAAGAGGTGGCTTTGTTTCCCGTTAATTTTTGTAAGGGCTACATAACTAGGGTAAGACGGTGTAACAGTAACAGGAATTGGCTGTAACTTGTTATATTTAAAAATGTAAGGGTTGCCCTTAAAATTAATTAAAATTAAGTCGCGTGAAAGGAAAACATGGTTCCTTTCTCCAATGCAAACTACATGCCTACATAAGTTTTGTATTCATCGTAAGTTTCAGGGGTACTGTGTGAGGTCCGGAAAATTGTATGATTTGTATCATTTGTTTTAGTTTTGTATTTTTGGTATTTTGGTCGGTTGTTTTTAGTAACTATGCGTACAATTTTTTTCTCTATCATTTAAAATACACGATTTTCAATTTCTAATTACAGTCGAAATTTCGGACAAACGGCAAAATTTGGTTTATAACAAATTTAGTTATAAACCAACTCTAAAAATATTATCAGAGGAGAAAGGTTCTGGCTACCTTAATTTTGTTTATGCATTTATCATTGTACAAATACATTCGCTTGCAAGCTAAGCATCTAGACTATTTTGTTTCAAACTTTCTACAAAGGGATTTGTAGGCTACGAGTATTTTAAACTTTCCTCAATATTTTAGACAGAGATGATTTTCTTCGGTTACATCTTTTTATAACTTCTGATGCCGATATTACTTAAACAGTACTTGCATCAGGGCCCCAATGCTTACGGTTCTAAAAAGTCACTAATTCCTTCAAAAGCCAGGTTCAACTATTTGAAAAAAAAAGAAGTATTTGATTTATTATCTACGAAAGTTTTTAATATAACTTTACTGTTGAGACAGTGTGGCGATCAGAAGATTCACTATCTTTAAAGTCGAAAATGTTCACGCGGGATGTTAATTACCTACCTATATAATAATAGTCTTCTCAAAACATAAAAAGAACTCAGAAAAAAGCAAATAGTTGCAGGCACCTTGTAATTATATAAGACAATCGAAATGATGAATACAAATTGCCAAACCTTGTTAATTACTGCTTTAGCAACTCAGACTTTATATCTAGATCTACTATCATGGTCTAAATTAGTTTTCCTTTCGTTATAAGTAGAATGTTTCATTAACTTTCTTGTGGTCTGATGTAAGATGTCGTAGAGGTTACCTACTACTTATATCGTAAAGCAGTAGCTATATTTTTACGAAGTTAATTAAACAATTTAATTAAATTTTACGCTTTCCATTGTTTTGTATTATCCTTCTGTATTTCATTGCGATATGAAAGGATCAGCTGCGATCTTCAAGAATAGTCGATTCTTAATAGGGGGCGTGCTCTACAAATGCTATAAGTTATTAACGGAAATAGTTTAAATTCAATTAGTAGCAAAAAATCAATAATTTAACATTATATAACATTTTTAAATGTATCTAAGGTGCTGGACTTACATTTACCACCGGCTAATGTAACATTTATGGATATGAAGGTGAGGTGCTTTCACATTCACAGTTCGGATCTTAACTATTTACAAAATTAATTTCTAAGTAAATCGCAGAAAAAAGAGCAACTACTAAATATACATGGCATGCAACATGCTATAGTACGGAACTCTGCAATGGACTTACTTAATCTGTGTGCGATTTTACATCTACAACGAGTGTAAAAGTCGGCGGGCGATTTTTAATTACAGATCAAAAGGAAGCAAAAATATTGTGGAAAAAATAATTCACGTTAATGAATCCAGATCGTATTTGCACATTATGACTTCAACTATGATGATCTTTTTTTTTTTGGAAATCCATTGACTGTGACATCCAAAAGCTCTGAAATTTTTGCATAAAATTGTAGGTCCCTTTTGTTCGAACCAAACAAACAACACACTTGGCCTTACAATCATTTCTAATCTTCATAAAAAATATTTTGTAGAACACAATGGCTCGTAAAATCTAGCCTGGATGGTGGATACGACTATGTATGTATATGTATCGCGCAATGATTTTTATTTACATAAGTCTGCTTATGCTCGAAGCTATAGGTGTTTTTAACCCTTTTTTAATTGTGGAATATTTCATCAATAGCTGGCCACCATACATTATTCATGTTTTAGACACATTCAATCATCGTTTGAGTTACGTACTTTGATTTTTCATTATATTTATCAGGCCCCTTAGGTAAATCAGAAGCAGGCCTATTGGAGATTACTGTTGTTGGCATTCGTTATAACTGATATCACAGATAAAATAAAAATAAAACAAAACGGCTGAGAACGAGAGAATTAAACCATAAATGTACTTCCTGTGATAGTGAGCGCTTCATTTGTTAGCATTTACCTAGAAATGGGTTAAGTTGGACTATTTACATTACAATTGCGCTGCTTGGAGTAATGCCGCATTCATCTTTATTTGTGCATATAATACATTTGTGGTTTTTAGAATTTAGAAAAGTGATCGGTCGTTAGCTACCGGGAAATTTTGGGTCAGCTCTTAATGCTTTTTATAACAAAATATAAACAAAAATCAGTAGTAACGCTATTTATGGCCTCTAAGAAAATTTACTTTCCTACATTCTAAGATGACTGTTTTGAATATGAACTTTTTAAAAGGGTGGTCGTTAATTCGTTTAACTTTTCCCACAAAGAAAAGAGTACATTCTCATAAGCTTCACAATGTTACTTTTATAAGTACGAAACAATTGCACAATATTAAAGTTCCAATAACCTGGCAATTCGAATGCGGACGATACAGATTTACCCGCATGTTAGTTGGCACTGATTGCAGCTTAACTCCTAAAATCATCCTAACGATCTGGTCAACTTGTTGCAATCTGTTTTAATTGTGTTCCAGTAGTTTTAACTGTCTGTGTTATTTATGCTATAAAATATTAGTCACCAGAATTAAAAAAAAAATCCGCGGCATTTTTGCCGACAATGACAAAATCTCATATTTTACCTTACATAATCCGAGAAATCCGATACATTAAGAAACAGCAGGTAATATGAAAAGAAGCAGACAGCATTCCCACCGCTCTAAATGCCGCTTCGCCCAGCACCACAAATGAAATTAAAATTTCCTGAAATAGAAGTGAAATTAATAAACCCTAAAGAGATCACGTCGCAGCGCATACTCTTCTGTGCTTTGTTGTGTCTTTTCTTAAGAAAAAGAAGATATCAGTAGCGGAATAAGGGTATAAGCACATGTGAGGCGCGCCTGCTTGGGGCGCCAGATAATTGGGGTCTTTTCTTTAGTGAAGTTATACCCCTAAAGAAAGTGAACGTTATACCCCTAAAGACCATTTTTTGTGAAATTTTGCCTTTTTAGTTAGCACTTAGTTTTGGGTAATAGAATGGTAGGTGCCGTGAAATAAGGCCAAGCGAAATAAGGCCCAATCTGAAAATTTGGCCATTTTTAATTTTTTTACAAAAGTGAAATTAAGCCATATTTGAACACTTGGCTTATTAAATTTTTTCTTATGAAAAAAAAAATAATAGCAACAAATTCGCGCGAATATTTTGCTATTACATATTTTTATTTCATAAGAAAAATTTAAAATTACTTTTTCTTATGAATTATGCTATTACTTTTGTTCGCGCGAAATATTGGCATAGGTATGCGATATAAAACCATATTTGGTCTTATTTCACAAACTGATTGGCCTTATTTCGCATGGCCTTATTTCACGGCACCGAATGGTATACAAAATTGTATTCCGATATCGATAATAGCTGAATTTCTAAGTTTCCATAGCTTTTTGAAGTGAAAACTTATTTAGGCGCGTTTTTGAGAACTTGAAAAATGTGTTTCCTCCTTCAAAATACCTTTTACGAACAGTTTATCTGTCCATCTTTAAAAATAATTCCAGCTTCCACTTCCAGCAAGTGGAATGAAATTGGAAACAAATTTGAAAGCTGTTTATTTTTTTTATATTTGTGTTAGATATTAAAAAAAAATATTTTCGGCTTTATTTTATTGAAAAAGGAATTTTTTTTTTTCAAGTATGGCATTTTTTCGTTGAAAGTGGTTGGCAACGCTGCCGCCAGCTCAGACAATTCAAGAGAGAATTTTACTTTCAAAAATTGCGGGGTAATAGGGTAGGTGCGCGGGAGCTGACGGTTTCATAAGTTTCATTGGTATTCATTTCAAAGAATACCAATTATCAATACTTGTAAATTTACGTTTTAAGCGATATATTGCAATTTTTGTATGTTAAATAATATGCATTATTTTTCATATATAAATAGCGCATTAAATGAAAATGAAAATTGTAATATCATTTTTGTGGTAGTAGTTTATAATAGTGAATAAAAAAACACTATTTAAAAGTATTTCCTGCACAATAAAATATTTCCTGACGTTTCAAAAAATACACACGTAATTGTTCAAGTTTTCACTACTGTCGGCAGTCCCGGAGTGCCACTGTTTTTTTTTTTATTAAAAGAAGTAGTGCTTTTCTAGGGTTGAAACTGGGATTCCCTCACACAGTAGTACACACGGACATCACAATGCTTTGAAAAATCGGTTTCTAAAAAAAATAATAATATGGGCTAGCGCAGCAATTAAACATTTATAAATAACCAATTCCTTATACCTACAGGATCAACAATTTAGTTACGCCGCCCGTCGACTTTAAGATAAAAAGTTCTTCCACCGGTGCTAGAGGCTATGGGCTTAGCTTTCACTGGGAGACTCATCCAACAACCTTCAAAATGAGTTGCACTCTTTTCAGATAAGTATTTAAAAATGCTAGCATCATTTCAGCCAGTCCAGTAAGACTCCAAAATCTATTCTAATGTACCAATGGTCAACCTTTTCGAAAAACTGCTAAAGGCATATGAGGGCTGGATCACAATCATAAGGGCTTTTAAAGAGATTATCAACTAAAGGAGCGTAAAAACCAGAAGGCTAGTGAGGTTTATGAAAGGCCGCAGCACCTCCCTATACTAGTGGAATGAATGCCAGCTTAATAAACCTTATTACGGTTCACCATATGATGGACTATTCATCAGTATTAGGCAAATCGGTTTGTCGGTAGGGAGGAGAACTTTTGCCCCCTTTTTTTCTCAACGGATGGTCTATTTCAGAGAAGCATGGCTGAGCAATAACCAAACTATGGCAAGTCGGGACACAATGTTGTACGGATCGTTCTTAAAAAGTTCGGAGGTGTTCGCTTCTTTTGTCAAAATTACAAAAAATTATTTAACAAAGCATTTCTATACCAAAGTGCAATACTCACATCTTCAGGAATGTAACAGTTCTATTGCGCATTCGTCCACTTAACTTTTCTGAAACAGGTGTTCAATAGATCAGACCTAAAATGTTTTTAACCATTAAAAAGGTTTTGGATAAAATCAGTCTTTTATGTAAGAAGAAACATAAAAATGTTGACGCCAAAAACAAACAAATTAGTTTGAAAAAAAATGTTTAAAAACGAAACAATAATCTGCAGCTACTGAGCTCTGGAGCTCAAAACCCTCAATCCGCCGCTGTGTTCAGCTCTCACCCAATATTCCATCGGAAAAAGAAGAAAGTGACCGTCTGGGCAAAGAAAACTAAGTAAAGTTTCTCTAATCTCTGATTTAATGCTACCGTGACCACGATTAACCTTTACGTGATGCAACAGCAGTAATGAAGATCCACGTTCGAGGTGTGCCTTGTCGATTGTTATGTGGATTCGATGGACGACATCAGATAAAGCATCAGAATGAGTTAGTAACGTTTCACGAGCATGGACTTAAATTGATGGGTTTGATGAGATTGTTTATGAATAATAATGACGTGTGTCGACGTAGACGTTAATAGGCTCAAGGTAAATCATTAAATTCAAGGTTCAACGTCTTTCATTGAATTACGTATTTCGCCATTTAAATTATCTTTATTCAATTATTTCTAGTTTTTCAAAGTACCTAACAGCATACTGGCTTTGTGCATTTTAAGATCAACAGTTCGATGAGCTGGCTGAGTGTGTACGGTAGGTCTTTTCAAAACTTAAACAAAGTGAACAAATAGGAAGAATGCTACTGAATTTTTGAAAGCTTTTTATTACTACATACGAGGCTTGTACAAGACGTCAGTTTAAATGAGACTGACAGCAATACGAGGGCTTACAATGAACCTTACAAAATATGCTTCAGAGAAATGTATTGACCGGAAATATACCCTTCCTTAGGCCGATGGCTATAAAATTATGATGAAAAAGAAGGAGAAGGTTATAATTTATAAAACATTAAACTAAAGCCATTTCTCACAAAACAAAGAAGACACTGTACAAGACCCTATATGCTATCTCGGTCCTGCGTTGTATGGTGGAGCAGCACGAACTGTTCCGAAAGCGGAGAAAAACCTTTTGCGATGTTTTGAGCTAAAATTATATATATTCTGTTGAGTTTGTGTCCATGCTAAAATTAATGTTTTGAGCTAAAATTATATATATTCTGTTGAGTTTGTGTCCATGCAGTAAAGGCAATGGTTCAAGAACAAACTCTATGGACTACATTCATGGTAAAAAACTTGAAATACGGCATCTGGGATACGTTTATCATTTGGAGGACCGTTTGAAACAATTCCAAAGCCATATCTCCGCAAAGGGTGACCACAATTCAGTTGTGGGAATAATAACGTTAGGTTTAGTGTGCCCAATTAGGTAATTCAATCTGGAGACCAATTAATCTACAAGCCGAGTGTTCTAGTTTAGCTAAAGCTAATAGAACCAACGCAAATCCTCTACTGCCAAGTTCATTTGCTCTTTCATTGGCAGAGTGACCAACGTCCAAGTCAAGAGAACTTTTAGAAGAGCTGATCAATGCTATGTTTGTGCGCTAAAATTGGTTTCAAGACTTCAAGACTATAAGATTACCTGAATATCTTTGACAGCACAAGCAGAACTGCCTTATTTAAGTATATCTGACACCACAACCAACCTCCTCTAAGTTATTAAAGAAGTACCTGTCGAGGAGCTTCCTTCTACTCCGGGCAGTTGCTTAAATTCACAGAGAAGATGAAAGATGTTTCCCAGACTTGTATATTCTCACCGGCATATATCCGTATTAGTTAAGCCCAGTCTCAACGCATACTTCCTCAGAAGGCATTCCTTTCGTTAATCTTAACTTTGTTCTACTGAGATTGCTTAATTCATCAGACTTTCTCCGATTTCAAATGGGCCACACTGCCTTTGAAACCTTGTGCCCTTCTAAATATGACTGCTTTATTCAAGTTTTTTTTCAAGACTCAAAGTCCAATATGAAGATAAGCGAAAATTACTTCATCAGACAGTAAAACGGCGAAAACGACTAAAAATTCTCTGTCCGGCAGAAGAGTTACACTTGCCAATCGCTGTTTCTTTGACCTTAGAAGGCAATACGAAAGTAAGGCTTTGTCAAAAAACAACAGAGAAACTCTATCGAAGACCCTCGTCATCCCTGTATTGCTATATGGCGCAGAAGCATGGACGTTATCAAAGGTGGATGAAGATCTCCTTGATCGCTTCGAACGCAAAATTGATCGAGTGACTTTCGATACTGTTTGGATTGACGAACTTTGTGGGAGTAGAAGATAAATGCGAACTCTACCAGCTTTACTGTACAGCGATATTGACCTGGTAATAAAAGGACGCATTAGTCGTTTAAAATGGCATAAATGTTCTGGCCCGTAGGGTCTTTGACTCCAACTTTAAAGGGGCAAAACAGTAGACCTTGAATTCGGAGGTGCGCATAAGTGGACTTTTTTTAGGTTTTGACATCAGTTTGTCCCCAGTAGACTTCAGCTATGGTTTCGCTGCTTTTTTTTCAAATTTGTTCAAACCATTACTTTGAAAACTTCTATGGTAATCACATTGAGGTTAGTGCAGATGCTTAAGCCGCAATGACTCAGGGAGGTATAACCAATGAGGTAAGAGTAATACCCGAAAGAGCTTCCTTAGCTGACTAAGTAATGCCTTGTAGTGTCGGTATGGCGGCGCTCTCGGGTCTCCGGCCATACTCGTTTGATTTAAAATTGATGGTGAAATAAAAAAGGACAAGCAGAGTACAATAAATAATGTGTTGGTGAAGCTGAGCGATACAATACAATACTAGTCCCTACGATCAAGTCACATTTAGGCTTTTATCCTCAGACTCACTATTCAGGTATACTTTGTCGTAAGCCCTACATGAAAGACAATCAAAAACGCAAGTATTTTTTTTTGTTTCCTTTTCTTTTTTTTTATTTCTACAATTGTGGAAAAATACTAGTGTATCTGTTGCCCATGGTAACAGTAGACATTTTTTTGGGTAGACGTAGCTCCAGACAAAAAACGAAAAGTCTAGAACTTCTGTCTATTGAAAAGTGAAGAATTTCCCCGTGCAAGAATTTAATTAAGACTAAAATAAAATCTATAAGAACCTAAAGGTGAGTTTAATAACTTTACTGAGTATCTCTTTGCAATAAGTTCTTTATTTGCAGTATTGTCCGCCAGCATTTGGTTGTATTGTTTATTTTTTTACCCGACTGGACACAGGGAGTGCTGAGAAATATTAAATTTGTTGTTAATTTCAATTAATTTTGTTATTCATTTATTGTTTATTAATTTGCTATTTGCTAAAATTTATCGTTTGCCTCACAAACAAACAATATGCTGTTGAGAATTCTCCAACTTTTCTTTTTTCTTAAACCTTTGCGAAGCAAATACGAACAAACCCCCAGAAGGAAGTATCCTATTTGGTCTAGTCGTTTTCAAGCTTTAAGCATCCGAACACACCAAGATCCATTTTAATATAGACATATTTGTGAAATATATAAAATTTTTCCTGAAAAATAGCCTCTTTGTTAATTTGTTGGGTTTTTAGCAGGTTTTGATTTTAAAAAAAATATTTAGCATGATTTTTAGCAAAACATAATACTATACTGCATAATTTCAAATATTGAATTGGTCACACTATCTGCATTGTGCGAATTGTTTTTGTATTCCGCTTTGTGCTGTTGTTCTTTGTTGTGCTGCTGCGCTGAAACAAGAGAAACTCTTTCACTTCGATTTCAGTCTCAGCACGCACAATTTCTTCATCAATTGGGATCTTATAACTATAATCAATATTATAATTAATTTGTTGAATCTGCATTTTGTCTGCTGGTTCCTCTTATTGAATTCCTTGAAATCATCGCTTTAGGTTTCCTCTGAAACTATCCATTCGTCAACAGGGAGGGTTATGTGTTTCGCGCATATCCTATGTCCGTTCCTAAGTGACGCCCTGTAGCATAAACGAATTGACCAATTTTGAAGAGTGAGGTCTCATTAGATTCGTGTTCTTCCCGGAGTGTCATAGGAGGCAGTAGGACGGTACTTAATACTCATATAGTTGTTACGCTGTGTAGGTATATAGTCTCCGATTGTCAGTTATGTAGTTAAGTACTTGAATCTGTCTTCTTCCTATCTTTTAAGTTCTTTTATTTTTACAGTAAGTCGGGTTTTTGTTTTTTAAATTAACTTTTTTTTATATATATTATTTTTCCTCGAAGATGTGCCATCTCGTGCTTCATATTATCATATTTACACGAAGATATGTGTCCTACTTCGTGCTCGCACATTTGACTTAAAATTAATGATTATAATAACCTCATCCATTAACCCTTAATTACTATCTTTTCATTATGATTCAAGAGCATAGAGTATTCATGAGTTCTTTGTTTTTCTTTATCTATGCATTTGCAGATGCTAGAAGCAAGGTTGAAAATACCATTCTCTGCGACCAGGGGACTTAGCTAAACAAATAATAAATAAATTACATAAATAAATTTTGTTTTTGAAAAAATAATAATTTTTGTATTAAAGAAAAAAGAAATTGTTTAATATCTTATATACATAACAGGCGCTACCATCTCGCAACACTTCAGTGAACTGCTATCCCTGCAGATTGGTGAAAAGGACCAGGTGCAGTGACGTTTTTCCAAAGGTGAGCATAGATGTTCTTTGCACACCCTAGCCAAATCTAGTATTATAATGCACTGAACTTAAATTAACTAATCAGTATTTGTAAATGGCTAGTTGCAATCAACATAAGATGTTGAAAGAATTGTATCGAAAAAAAATTAATTTTTTTTGCATCAATGGTTCCAATTCACAGTCAAACTTACCCATCGGGGTGTTCATCCCGCTTTAGAGCACCGTAGGAATACAAAAAAAAAAAAACAAAATAAAAAGTAAAAAAACATTTTTCCTCATAAACAACATTCAACCTCATAACGCCTTCATCTAATTTTTCGAATACATCACGCCTTTTTCTTGTCCACACTGCCAGACTTTGGAACTCTTTACCTGTCACCGTCAAACAAATAATTGGAGCCGAAAAAAATGCACTATTTGCACATTTTGCTCATTAATGTAATCTACGTATTTCTTCTTTTACTCTATTACTCCTCTTCTATTCTAATTTTTCTCCCTTCTTGTCCTTTTTTTATTAGACCAATCCCAACTCCCCTCCAATACGTGTTAAAGTTTATTTTTTTTATTTTTTTTTCTCTTTTAATTTTCACTTAATGTTTCTATTTATATTTACTTCGCTCGCTATTAAATTTAATGTAATTTTAATGTATATTTTCTTGAGCTTTAATGAAGGTACTATAAAAGACTATTGTTCTTATTTGTACTTTACCAAATAAATTAAACTTGAAACTTGAAACTTGAAATCTTCCTGACTTGGTGTTCTCCTACGTCAAGCACAAGCGCACCTCTTTGCATATCGCTTCATCGCTTCGCACTTCTTGTAGTTTAATTTTCGTTCCACTTTGGTAAACATGGAGTTGCTTGTATTCTTTGCAGAACCTTAAAGCACAAGCTGGAATTTTATATAATTATTCATTCAAATTCTGGAGTGTATAAATATGGAATCAATAGACTATGGAGGTCGGTTGCACCGTGACAACAACTGACAAAAAATATAAATATTCGAATATTTATTGCAACTGTTTTAATTGAAAAGCTACTTGCGAAACCATTTTCACAGCTGTGTTCACCACGGCACGTCACTGACCAGGTGATCATCTCTCCTAATGGGATTGATGAACGTCGAACCAACCAATTTCGCTAGAGCAATTTTATAAAAATGAGCGAGACCAAACCTTGCTTTTGATCGCATAATAAAAACCAAGAGCATTCAGAGCCTGCCAAAAACTGACAAACTCACCCAACTTTAACATAAAACAAACAAAAAAACATCCACCCAGGACCAAAAAGCACTTCTGAATAATTTCAGGAAATCAATTCATCTCCCTTGAAATGCAATAAACTACATTTCTCTACCACTGCGCACTGCATTGTGTAACATCTGAATCGGTAAATTTTATTTTAACAAATAGACGCTCTCAGTAGGACACACACACAAATTTAATTCTTCACTTCCATTATTTTCAGCTTTCTCCGCGAAATTTAGCGCACCATGTTCATGCTGTATAGCTGTAGCTGAAGCTGGATGCTAAATTATCCTCCACTCTCTGTGGCAGTGGCAGTATATCAGCTCACCGAAAATCCACATCAGGTACAAGACATATATCCGCTTGTAGTAGCCCCCATCTCCTGCATTCACCCAAATAATGCATTCCGCTCAGAACCGACTCTTCAAAACTCTATGAAATATCTTTTTTCTTATCCCTCTCCTGTTCTACACACACACACACAGCATCGGTTGGGCGGTTATACTTTCAGCATGGAATACAATTATAGTTTCAGCACACTTTGTTAAGTAAGAAATAATATTCATCCTCCGCAAATGCACACGCGATGCTGCTGGAGGCGGCGATGGGCGGATGTTCGCCATACTAACATGCAGGATATGTGTTTTCCCACCATCATCGTATCGCGTCGAGCCCGTCATGAGAAAGGAACAACATCAAGATGAATAATAATGTCTGGCGAATGCATAACCATTAATAATTTGAGTCCTTTCTGGTGCTCAGCAGCCAACATAGCGATTTATAAAATCCTCCAACAATGCCGTAGATGCATTCTTATAATATTCATCTCTCATCTATTGGATGCCGTTCATCAAACTGACATAAATACATGTAACTACTACTACGGAAACTGAGAAATGCTAACTCCACGTGGCTGTTGCGGCAGAATAAAGATGCTTAGGCTTAGGCGAAATTCCTGATTTGTTTGTTAAAACGGAATTTTTGGTATTGCATTGAGGGAATAGTTATCAATCATCTGACCACCCGTATGACCTTGTTCGACACATAAAAGTTTCGTTTACAAACAGAAGCCAGTGCAGGAGGTTCTTCAATATGTGGATATTTCCTTGCTGAATTTATATTTGACCTAGTTTGATGTATAATTATCCCTAATGAAGTTTACTTAGACTTTGTATGGTAGAGAGTAGGGCTGGAATATAAATCAGGTCCCTGGGCGAGCTTTTTGTTTCAATCAAACATTACTTATAACGATTTCCGAATTGAATGAATTGCTGTTCAATAGAAGAGTTCGGTGGGATATTATAATACCTACCCATAGAAAAGCTTAACAACAGCTTTAGGAATAGTGAACTCATGTTTACAAGTTCAACCTCAAAATGGATGTGAGCGCGATATTAATATCATTTTTAGTGTCCAGGCAAACTTTGTCGAGCTCGCAATGGCAACATTTATCATACAAAATTGCATATTGTGACCTACAAATTATATATGGTGAAGGTTATTTATTTATTTATTGCTTAATATTTTGTTATTAGTAAGGCCCTTTTAACTTAAGTCTAATCTTTGTCAATTACAGACATTTTTTTAACCTACTACACACTTATAATATCCATTGCACAGCATACACTACTAAAATGAAGCAGTTCATGCCTCTATTTTGCTTAATTTTGTTTCTCCAAATCATGTTTAAAGATGGTTTCTGGTGACCTTAATTTTTTTACGAGGCGATAACGGCGGGTTGTATATCGACTATAATAAAAAAACATTGGGCCTTATCAATAAACATTTTTAGTTTCGACTCAAATTTTTTTAAGTTCACAGTGGCTATATTTTTCAAAAAAATTTGGCGATTTGTATGAAAAATATGCTTGCTTGTTATTATTACGGCGCATTATTTGCAGCCTTGTCACATACAAAAATAATTGTTAAGCCTACTAAAAGTTAAACCCACATTTAACATTGCTTACCGTTGACAGGGTCTATTTGTATGAGAACCACTGAATCGATTTATATGCGGTTATTACTGCTATCGTCTGCTTGTCGAATGTTTTTACGAAACGTTGGAAAACGCTTCCAAAAAGAAGTAAAAAAAGAGTCCTAAAATGTGTCTAAAAAACGTCAAAAAAGCCTTAAGAAAAAGGCCGTCGGAAAACGTTTTAAGAACACGTCGAGAAACAAGTATAAAAATGTGGCGAAAGCGTTTCAAAAAACGAGTCGAAAATGATTCAAAAAACATGCCAAAAAGAACAGATCAAAGACGATCGAAAACGCCCTAAAAAAGGCGACGAAACATTGGTTTGGAATGTTTTGTAAATTATTCACAAATGTTTTAAATTCTCCGCCACATTTAGGCGTTTTCCGTCAACATCTTGTGGTAGAGCGGAAAAAAATTGAACAGCTTTCTGAAGGCTTAACGAAAATGTTAAACTTGGAAACGACAGAAAAAACCAAGTCTATAGCACTCCGCAACAGCAACACTACTTTTTGTTACCTCTCAAAAGTTTCAGTGAGAATTTTAAATTAAATATTTTCGAAAAGGTATTGGGTTAATCCAGTTGCAGGAGGTACTGAATCCTACAGGAGGGGATACCGAACAATATCGACTGAAATTCCCTGTACATCATGGTGTACGATTGTGGTTAAATAAAACCACTACGAGTGAAAGACTGTATTTTCGACCTCCAATGTAGTAATTAAATTTTTAATAATGGATAAGAATGAAGTGTGGAAATTGAATTATGGATTGAGGACATGGAGCATGTTGCATACGGGAAACTTAATGCGAGTATGGACAAAAGGCGAATACAACATAAAAAAAAATTAAAGAGTAAGCTGTTCCTGAGAGGGCTTTTGCATAAGGATAAAATGTATGCAAGTCATTTAAGTAGAAGCTACGTACTTCCCAAGACCATTTACTTTAGTTCGAATCTCTTAACTGAACAGACTGGTTCATCTATAATGTCTAATTTACTTTGTTCCGGACTCAGTGTGCTATATAGGTAGGCTTGGTGGCTCTATACACTGAAAATAAAACCCTGGTATATTTAATAAAAATTAGGATTGATTCAACCAATGTTTCCAATGATTCAATGTTTCTATCAAATTGACAACATTGTCTTAAAACTTTTATTATGGTAACAAAAATTTTTTATTTGTGCGTATGATTTTTTTTTGTTAAATTTACCAAAATGCTGTTGATTTTGCGAAAAAAATTATCAATTTGACGTTTATCTTTTTGTTAAATTAACTTAAAATGTTGTTAATACCATCAAAATTGTTTGTCATATTGTTAGATCAACAGGAAATATTGTTGATATTACAGAAATAATCTCTCAGTATGACAGTGGTTTTTTGTTGAATCTATAAGAATATTGCTGGTTTGGTTATATGTATATAATTATTATCTCAGTTCCATAATTTTAATTTGTTGATTCAACAAATAAATTGTTATGTGGTTAGCATCAGATATTAATATTTAAATGCTACGCAAAACAAATAAGTTTAGCAATTAGATTTATAAAAAAAGAACTAAAGAAATTACATTACATTATTTTTACTGGATGTTGTCCAGTCCAGAAAATATCAAAATATGCATATGAAATTAAATTATATTATGAAATTAAAAATAAAATAAAAAGATCCGCTATAACTTAAACACTGACAACGATGTAGATGTAGTCATCTCCTTCCCTATTTAAAGTTCCGTTTTTTAGCTTCGGTTAAAGAATCCGGGAACATTGCGTTGAAGTCAGATTTGATCTACTTAATTTAAGATTATAAAATGCATATTAATATGTTACCACATTGCAATTCTTACAAATTTGTATCTTAAGGGTCGCTTACTTGTTTTCCATTTTTCCTGTCCTCATCCATAAACGGATTTATTTGCTATTAAAATTTTGAGTTCATTTTTTTAGGGAAATTTTATGCACGTTAACAAACTACTTTACTTCGGGTGTCAAATAATTACCCTGTTTAAATTGTATTTTTTTTCAATTCAACACTTGTGTTATTAATTCAACAAGATTTATATCAAATCAGCAAACAAAAATTTTCATTTCAACAGAATAGTTGTAGTATTTAAATCTGTATTTTGTTTGGCTAACAAACATTTTGCATAAGTTTTGTCAATTTCACAAAAGTGATTTTTGGTTCTGGTTTAAGGATATAACAAAAACATTGTTAATTCAACAATAATATTGTTCAATTGGTGCAATATCGATTTATTAAACTGAAAATTTGGTTTTGTTAATCTGACAAAGTGGTTTTGTAGTAGATAAATGTCTTATCCGTTTGACAAAATATTGTTCAAATAAATTTCATTTATCATTACAACAATTTTTTTTTCAGTTCAACAAAACTATTTTTGTTGAAGTTTTAGCATCGAATTTTGTCAATATTACCTGGTATTTTATTTTCAGTGTATGTTTTAAACACATTAGAAAATTGAAAACCTTACACAACGAACAAAAACCATCTCT
Source organism: Cheilosia variabilis (assembly GCA_951230905.1). Taxonomy (NCBI): domain Eukaryota; kingdom Metazoa; phylum Arthropoda; class Insecta; order Diptera; family Syrphidae; genus Cheilosia; species Cheilosia variabilis. Next base: position 49,138,799 of record OX579676.1, read on the forward strand.
TCAATATTTGTTAGAAAATGCAAGTCAATAATTTTTACAGTTAACACGATAACGGGGCTCGAAATACAACAGCTCCCAAAAGTTCGTGCTATAGTTGTCCAAATTTAAGGGATATGGGAACGTTGTTGAGGATGTGATATACTCGTATATCGAGAGACCTAGGTATGGGCGATCGGCAGATAATATTTAGCTCCATCGTCAAAGTGTAGCACCTGGTCCAGAAACATTGGCACTGTTCGTCGGATTTCAGGAAAGCATATCCAACTACACCCTTAAAAATACAGTACATCTAACATCCGCCCAATCTTTATTTCACCGCTTTAAACTAATGGTAATTAATATTTGAATCTGAATTCCTTTTGGCACATTCACCTTTTGAACCTCGCACTTCGTTACGGTACTACGAGTGTGTTCCCTCATCCACCGTAAGCCACATTATCCAATACCGCAAGAGTGCTAATGGATTCGAAAATCGAATACAAATTCTCCGTACAAAACTCTCTCGTTTATTTTTTTTTGAGAACGACCTAAGGCACCACCGCACCAACACCAAATATATATAGGGGTATTTTGTTCATTAACGAAATCCAAACGTTGTCACTTTCAAATCAGTGAATGCGTCCCACTAAACCACATTTTGAATTTCGTTTACGAATGCTGAGTTCGGAGTGAATGTGCATAGTTCCGGTCTGGCAGGACACATTTAGAGAGTTTCTCGTGGTACATGTTTGCAGAAAAGTCTGACTTGTCCCCAACTCTTTGTGTATAAATGGTTGGGCTATAGAGCTATGCGGGACTGCATACCTACAATAATAGTCCCGAGTGTGCGACACACAAGATTGACAGAAGGATAAATAAAGCCGAAATTCGAATTCGGCAAACAGTTTCTATTTGGAGAACAATTTTGCCGGTAATATTCTCTTTGATGTGATGAGGCCTTGTTTGAAAGTTGAGGTTTTTAAAAAGTTTACGACTTTAGCATGTTTGTTTGTTTTTAAATGAATGCAATTTGACGCGTGGCCAGCAAAGGCATAACGAGATATCGTCACTCGTCAGAATTCCGATTGATGTCATCGCACGGTAATGGTATGCGAGTCTTGTATTTACGGTGGTGTCATTGACGGCAGACGGTGCATGGACAATGCTTAGGTTTAGGTGTCACTTGGCGAGCGGCCTGTCGAGTTAAAATTACTCTGACGAGACGAGAGCGTTGCACAGATGTGAATGTTTTGAATACGAACTCTATTATGCTTCCGAGTGGTGGTGGTGTGTTTATACTCTATTATCCCATGCGACAGTTATTGCTTCGATTGAATGTAAATTGGATTTTGATGATGAATTCATTACAATGTTAGATAAAACTGATATTTGTTGGTGGGAATGAGCTTCAGCACATACTTATACGATTTTTAATGATCGACTGCAATAAAACGTACAATTTAATCGGTGCTACGAACCTACTTGGAATTTCATACCACTTCACGTACCTATGTCCTCCAACAACCTTTTCACATTTCCTTCATCACTCTACGCGATACTAATAATTATTATTATTATTTAGCGTCCATGTCCAGCGTAGATTTTACGAACTCATAATGGCGAAATTTTACATATAAAATTATCTATTGTGCCCTACAAAATATTTAGTGTAAAAATGATTATAAGTAGGCGCTCTGAGTTTTGAGCCTACTTTTAGCATTGATGTCAAACTCCACTATTCTTTTTTATGGTGTCACTAGTTTAATGTCGTTTCCATTTGGCTTTTCAGATTTCTGCTGCCAAATCGAACATAAGATCCGATTTTTATTGGTTCTTGTGTGTATTCAGTTGGCCGCAAAAAATATTTTGTTTCACTTGCACTGGAAACCCATTTCAATTGATTTTAACACATTTATAACAACGCATTTAATAATTTAATATAAAGAATCGTCTCCATACTCAAAAAATTAATAGTTCAGTTAAAAAAGGAATCCTTCCAACGATAAACAATTCGTAACCGCCAGCTGTGTGTCAAATCGACCATGAAAAACAATCTCAATCAAACAAAAATTGATCTTTTAGCCAAATTGAGTGTAAAATTTTAATTCAGTGGTAGGTACTTGTCAAAGTCAAAGTAAAAGAAATTGTCCAATAATTTAAAATTTTCGAACCAAGCTTATATTTATTTGCGGTGCTTTATGTGAACATCCCTCGGAAATGTCATTGAGTAAAACGCGTAAATCGACTGTCAAGTCGGTTGTCAAACTCAGCTGTTCAAATTATTTCCAAATTATCAAAATGCCGAAAGTAAGCGAAAAGAAACAACTTATTAAATTCTTGGAGAAATGAGCTATGAGCGAGTTTTACCCAGGCGAGGTAAAAGTTAGCGAATTATTTGTGTAGAAGTGCTAAGTGGTCGCGTTTTGAAGTATCTTGTATTTGGAAAGTTTAATCATGACGTTTTCGTTTTGTAAAAAAAAAACAATTTCATCCAAAGGTTTTGCATCTTTCGTGTTCGTGTCCCATAACGGTGTTCTTTTGAATTCTTAAATTAGCTCCTCTGAATCCATTTTGCACGAACTTGAGTAGGTATACAACTAAGCACAAATCCTTTAAAACTCAAAGAAATTACTTAAATTCACTTGTTCACGGAAAATTGACTTGCTCAGAAATGTGTACTTTAGAAAGGGCTTAGCGAACTCGCACAAGTGAAATTCGCTTGTACCGGAACCACAGCCTAATGTTCCAAATATATACCAAAATCTTTATTACATGCAGGATGTAGCTAATTTTATATGTTGAATGTTTATCATTTTCTTTCATTCTTTTTGAGCTGAAAGTAACCGTAAAACTTTGTAACATTGATCGACTTCTGAAAACCGGATTCACGCACTCTCGAAAATCGCTTAAATTTGGTTGCTGCTTGAGCAAGTTGCAATGCAAGTGCTTTGATGTATTTTACGTGCCCCGTATGGTATGATGTGTTTTTTTTTTTTTTTTAAGATAAAATTTCTCCTAAGAGTATGCTCCGTATGACCATTTCTTATCCATGATAGAGTTGTGAACTTTTTCGAACATCAAAGGTCACAACCCATAAAAAGATCTATGTTCCACATAGGTTCCACATTTAGAAGCCGATATCAAAATGTCATAGGTATGTATGTGCACGTGCACATCCATCCATTTTTTGGCCGCCGAGGTACAGTTGAACATTTTTAGAATTGTGACTTAAACTGTGATAGAAAGCAGTGAACTTGTTACCAGTTTTATTTATTAGGTTCAGGAATTGATAAAAGGTTTGAGCAAGTAACGCTGATTGTCGGCACAAAGTGTCTTAGCCTATTCATATGGGAGTGGAACCCATAGAGTGATGGTATTGAATAGAAGTCAAAATTCTTTGAACGAAATGATTTCATGTAGGTAGGTACTTCCAACTCAACAGCAGAAAACATTCTTCCCAGTTCCCATACTTCCTGGTCTTTTAAACTATTTTAAGGGTGTTAATGGATTTCGATTGTATTTGCATTAGCAACAGGTGTGCTGTAGTTTCGAGAGTGGGAACAGAGAAATTTGATTTTTTGTCGAAGCAATTAATCATAAATAAATAAAACAGCCTTGAGTGAATGGCATCATCAACGTGTGTGCTGATGGTGTGCTCTCAAATGCACTACACAGTACACACATATACTACGTGTGTTGGTGCATTATTGTGTGATTAATAAATATAAATACGTATATCAATTTCAAATCAATAGGCAATTCGAGTTTCGTACGAAATGTAATTCTTTCAAAATTAATCAGTGTTCTTGCACATCTACTGCGAAATGAATTGTCTACATGGGACATGGGTTGCAATAAATAGTTCTACCATCGGATCTAAGTGAAACACACATCTTCTAATCATATTTAAATATCTTCAGAAATAATGAATTTAATCCAATAAATTATCATTTTATTAAATACCTACGCATAATTTTTAGAGCCAGAGTGGAACTGAAAACCTTAGCATTACATTTTATTCTTCTATCTAAAATGTCAATGACCATTTTATTGCAGTTATGAGCAGTGTTAGTACCTATATACCTACCCAAGGTGACCATTCGTGTTCTTTTTGAGAGGACAGTCCTCTTTTTCACTACTATGTCCTCTCTAATTTTGTTACTAAAAGAAAATAATACACTGTCCTCTTTTTCTAAATTGTTGTCATTTTTCTCTAAACACAATCTTTCTCTTTCTACCATAAGATATATGCGAGGTTGCGAGTAGGTACTTTCTACAAATGTTAAATTGTGGTTAAAAAAAGTCCTCTTTTATGTGATTGAAAAAATGGTCACCGTATATATACCTAATGGTCTACTGAGCTAGAGATGTTAAGACATACTTGCTGTCTAACGAAAACCGAAGACAATGGGTATGAATAAAACGTAGCAATTGCTTTTACTCAAGGGAAATGTCAAAATCGAAGCATTTGCTACATTTCGTATGAATAAAAAACAATTTTTGTTAGTTCCAACTTTTGACATGTTCGAAAAGCGGCGGCACTGACATTTTACTCAGATCGGTATGAATAAAACTTATCAGACAAAGCAAATGCTATGCAAATTCTGAGTCTGCTATTTAGTTGACTTAGACCTTTTTGCTAAATATTTTGTACGCACATTTTTTATATAAAATTTTCGATGTTTTGTTTATAAATAGTTAAATTAAGTTTTGTTTGTGCAGGAAAAACAAACAAAACATGGATGCGATAAGTTTTCACATTATACCTGTTTTACCTCTTGTTGTTAACGTTCGTGCTAATAAAAAAACAGTATAAGGAAAGAAGAATTGGTGACGATAATAACTTCAAGCAATTGTTTCGTTTCACGCGTGAAAATGTGGACATTTTGGCTAATACTTTTTTAAATGCTTTAAAATGGTTTATTACGTCTTCTTTAAAATTATTAATTCTCTTTAAAATGATTTATTACGTCTTCTACAAAAATTACTAATTCCGTTTTTTATTTAAATCAGTAAGTCCGTCCGTTCTCCTCCTTATTCCTTTCTTGAATGCCACCATGAATGCCCTTAGCGTCAGTGAGGTCGCCGTCTCTTTCCCTCCCCAGCTTCTCCCTCTATCCCGCTACAATGATAATTTTGAGACGCGTGCTGGTGCTCTTTCAAATATCCAGAAAATTAAATCTTTCCTAATTTATTTAGGAGATCCGGGCTTTCAGGTAAACATTTCAAAATTCGTGGCTGAAAAATTTATGTGTTTAGGTTGGTGTTGGAGAAGATCTTGGTGTTTATCTGTCAACCGTTTCGTTAATTAATTGGTATGTGTGTCAAAAAATAGTTCAACAAGCCGATGATTGGATACATTTTCCGATAACGGATTAAGAAATCAAACATCACCAAGTGATTTGGCAAATAAAATTTATGTTTCCATGTGCAATGGGAGCTATATATTGCTTTTGATAATTTTCAAAAATTTGAAAGTAAATTCAAAATAAAAAAACCACCGGACAATTGTCACTTGTCAAGTTTGACAGAAATTGCAAGGCAAGGACATGTTACAGCGAAGTAAATGCTATGTTCGCTTTAGCAAACTAGGTTTTTATTCATACCGATTCAAAGCATTTGCTAAGGGCTTTTACTTTGCTCAAACCTTTTACTAGCAAAACGCTAATTTTTATTCATACGACCCAATAGCTGTCCTGAGAAAGCTTCTCAATTAAGTGATATATATATATTTGGATCCATTTCTTTCGTCACCTTGGGTTCTAAATTGACCTGCTGTGTTAACTAATCTACCTACGGTGAATCCTTACCAATGGATCATCTCATCTTGTTCTCGAAAAATCCTCCTGGGAAGCGAATATACCGGGTCCAATTTTTGTTGTTTTTGGAGTGAACTATAAAGCTCAGCCGGGGGACCTAAAGACAAACAAGTCCTCAGCGAAGAGCATATTCCTTGCACTGCTTATTCCCCAAACATGATCTCGATCTCGTCCCAGCTATGCCATGGGCCTTACGACAAAAAAGAGAGCACAACTCTTTTTCACTTGGGACTTTGAGCTTTTCGGGAAAAGTTTCATTCACTCCGGTAAATTTGCCTACATTTTGAAATATGATTGCTAAAGTAACGATAATCTTCCATCCTGCTTAAAAGGCAGAATATACCATCCTTACTGTCACTCTTCAACATTGAACAATTTAGAGAAGTACTTACTCCATCTGAGTAAGATGTGTTTCCGATCGGAAAACTACTGCATGAACTTGACTCCTTAAGCGCTGGTTACTATCTTCTTGCTTTCCCTAAGACGCAGATTGTCTGCTAGGATGCCTCGCTTACCGGTCTGCGATCATCGTGTCACTTGTCGCCAATCTCCTCGAGGACTGTTCTTTCAATGTTTAAGTTACGTAATTATTTACGAGAAATCGGCCCAAGTCTCAGGACTCAGGAGTCAGGACAATCAAAAAACGAGTGTGCTTTAGACCACACGACTGAAGTAAAACTTCTTTAGCTCCATCCATAATTCTATATGATTGTATGCGATGTCCGAAAAGCCCTCCGTGGGATAAAGGGAAAAAGCACAAAAAAACGCTCTAGTAAATCGTCTTTTATTAAAATTTTCTAGTACCAAAAAATAATCATAGCAGTGTTACAATCTGTGGTTGTAGGTGCCGCTAACACTGATTGTATGTACATACTCGCAAACGAAATACTGACTGAGATATTATATACACTGGCTATGAGAGGAAGTGAAAAAGAAAATGTGTGCGCGCACTGCTGTCTCTTGCTCCTACAGTGTGATACAGACAATAGGCCACAAAAAAAAAAAACTCAAATTATTTTTTTTAATTTTTAAAATAATTTCTTTTCAATTCAATAAGGAACGTAGTAGGAACTTTGTCAGTCTTTAAACAATTAAACAACGTTCTGCATAAACTTACCAGCTGCTAGAAGGCATGGGATCATCTACCATTTTCGATCCTTTTATCTTTTAACAAAACTTTAACAAATTAGAGTTTTATGTCTGTATATAAATAATATGATTAATTAACCTATCCATATCTCAAAGAAGTTATAAACAGAAACAGAAAATATTTCGAAGTTTACCATCTGTCAAAAGAAGAAAATGAGTGCATTCGGTAAATTTTTGCATAATGAATAAAACAGGTTTATATGGATGGTGATGACGCATATGCAAATAATGCAATTCGTTCACTCAGAAACAGTAAGGTAGCATTTAAATGAGTTGATATCGAGTTCGCATTCTTGGTACATCTGCTCAAAAAGTTACAATAACCAGATAAAAATTACCAAATTACCGAAACTCAAAAAGCAAAAAAAAACATTACCAAATTTGGAAAAAAAAAATATCAAAGTGGCAACCGGGCAATGGGCGTGACCTGTGTCTGTATATAAGAAAAATAACTGGTTATGAAAGAAATAGAGAAAGAAAATGTGTGCGGTGCGCAGTGGCGGCTCCAGCCAAACTAGCGGCCTGTGCAAGATTTACAGAAAGCGCCCTTTTTTCATATTTGCACACATGAATAAGTCTTTTCCACATCACCCAGGAGATTTTATTTTAAGATTTTTGAACTAGATTCTTTTGTTAAATGTAAGTGCATGTGCAAGGAATATACCTACATGAAAAGGGTGGAATATTTTGAGATTATGTAGATAAGAAGTGAACTTGCATATGTCTAGTGGAATTTTTTATTTTGCGATATTTTGAGTTAGATTCTACTTGAAGTTGCAACATTGCAAGTGATGTGAGTTAATGTGCAAGAAATAATTGAGCACAGGTGTGATGGATGTTGTTATTTTGGGCTTATTTGATCAAGCTTTTTCTTTAAAATGCAAATGGCAGTATTTGTTCACGCAATATACAATACATTTTTCTTTCCTAGCAATGCGCCCCAGAACTTGGCGCCCTGTGCATTTGCACATCTTGCACATATGGTTGGTCGGGCCCTGGCGGTGAGAGGTAAGGTGAGACTCTCCTACAGTGTAATACAGACAATATGCCAGCCCTGCAGTGATCCCAGACTTTAGAGGCAGGTTATCCCACGGTTATACCCAAAAAAAAATCCCTTAATACAAAAATAGAAATTTAGGTACATCTTACACATTTTTAAAACGTTACAAAAAGAAACATAAAATTACATTCGGCATTAAAATGAAAATAATATTCAACATAAAATAAATGTCTTATGAATTATTTGAAACTTTATCTCGGTTTCAAGTCTCATTATTCTTGATTTTTCATACAAAAATGACACAGAAATTTGATTTGAGAATGAGGAAAGGCTTTTTTGCATACATTCCAATGCTTACAAAATAAATAAATATATTATTTTAAGAAATGCTCGTGAATTCATTGACAGATTTGTCATTTTAGAAACAGTTTAGGGAAATGAAAAAAAAGAAAATGAAAGCATTCAGATATTTTGAATGACAATTTTCTAAACATGAAAATATTTAATTTGACCGTAGGTTGACAGATTTTTTTATTCTTAATGAAATGAGCAATTAGGAACAAAAATTGACCAAAAAGTAAAATCCATTTCTTTTTGTACTATGAGGTCTGAAAAATCCCTTCGTACCTTTTAGCTTATTATAAGTGAGAAAATCCCGCAAAAAGGCATAAATCCCCCGATCTGGTATCACTGCTGCACTGTGGGCTGTGGCTTAGATATATGAAACTCTCTCTATCTTTCTATCTTCACTAACTCATATCTGCCTCTCAAGTCCCGTTTGCAATTTCCGTAACGTTTTCGTGACGCGTTCACCAGCTTACCCCCCAAGTCAAGCCCGCCTAAAGAAGTTATACTTCAAAAATGCAAATTCCGATTTCAGACACAAAACGAGTAAGAGCACGTAAGTCTGTCACAAAATGACTTATAAAATGTCATGTCAATCGATTTCGATTTCCACATATTATTTAAAGATCCCATCAGTTCTGCCATACATTAACAGCCCCTTTTCATCTTCCAGTCCTACCTAACCATTAACCAGGTGTGGCAAATTTATTTTTAGTACACACTCACTCATGACCAGTCATTACTGCATCGTTAACTGTTCGGAAATCAATTTAAATTTTCCTTTCATCTGCCTCCAGTCAAAAGCACTTCACCGGTCCCTAACCATGCAGAAAAGTTATTCTCAAGAGTTTGGGGTTTTCGGTTTTTTCTTTTTTCATGTGTGTGGTATGTGAACACAAAACGAACGACTGAAACCAAACAATCAGAGAACAAGACCTTCATTGGCCTCACTGCTATTATATGAGCGTACCCTAAAATAATAAAAAATAACACAAAACGAACTCTTCACTTATCATCAGCCCCGTCCCATAATGGCAGACAAAAGATACGCGCGAACATAGCTCACGCGTGATATAAAACTGAGCGTGGTTGTTTGGGGTCTTGTCGCGGCGGTCTCTGCGGTGCATTATGAGAAATTGCATTTGTGTTCTGTTGGTTGTTATTTCCCTCAATTGTCCAGATAGCTCGTTCGGACTAGAAGCAAAATCATGCTTCCTTGAACGGAAGTGCATTTCTATACCTATACCCACTAGTTATATGCATATAGTTGTTATGCAGAGGCACATCGACACAGTCACCGACACCATAAGCTCCATGCTGCGATATCTGGAGTTTCTCGATTGTATTCCTCAACTCAAAGTTCATCTAAACCCGTTTTGCATTGAAGATCATTCCACATGATCGTGGGGAGCAAACCGAAAAGTCGATTCCATATGGCAACACTGCAGAGTGTATTCCTCCTCACATCCATACCATACAAAACGATCTGCTGGCTGCCACTGTAGAAAGTAGAATTGATATGCCCTCCAGTCGATCTTGCAACGCGATCGTGTGTGGAGTTGTTATTTCGTTACGTCGTCCGCGGAGTTTTGTAGCCGTCGCTTATGGAATTCAGCCGGTTTTGAGTGTTTATATTTATGCCACGCGAGTTAACATACCCATGTCCATACGCCATACCCACCTATACCATCTACCAGAAGAAATACTTTTGTGGATCGTATCCAAGTGATCGTTTTCGCATCTGCTGAGCATAGCCGCTGCCCATATTTGAGTGACGTTACCATCCACATCGAGTTCTTCGATTTATATATCGCAATTATACTATGGATGCACTGTGTTTGGTTGCACCATCTCCATTCAAAACTGGTTGAAGATCGTTTTGATTCTTCTTTAGATCTAGATGCGGACAGGCCACTTCCTGTGCCTTCGATTTACGATCGCCTGTTCTCCTTTCCATAAACTGTTATTACATACAGCGGTATCCCCGTAATTATGGTGTTTTCTATCTTTTTGCACGATCAGTGATCTCCCCTCAAAGTTGAAGAAAAAGCCTTAAACCAGTGCCACAGTGTTACAAAATTTTAACAAAAAAAATCTACGCAGTTAATTTGAAGCAGAAAAGTTCATTAGATATAATCACTCCTCCGTGAAGATACATTTGTATCTTTTTTTCCTTGGGCCTCTTTCGAAATATATGTGCGTAGTGATAAATAGTGATTTGTAGTGGGCTGGCTGTCTTAATAACAACTCGTGGATTACCACCTACAGGCGGCGGTTAATAACCCTTTTCATTTTGGATACGCTTCAAGCCATTTCACAAGTTGGTAAGTACCTAACCACACAATACATTCACATTTGGCTATGCTCGCAGCTAGGCAAAAGAGGAAAAGTTGGCTGTGTTTTTTTTTGGCCAGTGTAGTTCCCGTGTGTAATTATTTTTAGTTGTTTTGTGTCGGTACAGAAATTTATTCACGTTATTACTCCTTTTTGCATGCTTGTTTTTATTGCGCAAAATGATCAAATTAAAACATAGGTAGACGCATAGAGCGTGTATAACATTTTCTCTTGTTTGCGCAATTGAGGTTATTGTCATTATCGTTGTTTGAGTGGCCGACCGTTGTAGAGCAAAATTGCTTTCAAAGAAGAATTACAGCGGCGCGGAACGGGGGAGGGATGACGGCCTATTCATTAACTCATTGAATCGTACACGATAATGAGTACCAGTTTTACTATCTCTTTTTTTTTTTTTTCTTTAAGTGCTCTCGTTGCGAATAACACTGTTTACTGGCCAGGCTCCAGGCATCATCGTCATCGGGGTGGGGTAGAAAATCGCTATCTGCACCAGTTTATAGGTACCTAGTAATGTGCACATTTTTTTGTGCTTTTATCCGTTAAATGGTTTTCATTGAGATGAGATGAATCGTGTTTTTTCTGTCCGCTTTTGGAAATTCTCTGATGTTGGGGATGGTGTGGAATGCATTTAATTAATAATTTAATTTGTGTACAAAGGGAGTAAAATGATAGGTAGCTACTAACGCATCCTTGGAATTTGTGCAAGGGGTGTGCTATAGTTTAATGAATGCGCTGCTGGTTCGAGTGCTTATTGGGATGAACAAAGAGGGAATCTCTGAAAAGCATTTTAAAAATGGCTGTGAGTTGTAAGGGTGGGTGAGTTGACGCTTATTTGCTTACAAAAGAAGGAAGAACAGCCAGTGGTTCGAAATGATGCACTTGAAGGGAGGGTAGCGAAATGCGATGAATATGAAGGGCAGCATTAGCCTGGAGCAGTTTACAGTTAATACCTACCGTTTTCCTTAAAATAGGTACCTAAACTTTTTGTACGAGAGAATTTTGTAAAGACCAACAATCAATAGGTACACATCAAGTCCTCAGCACTCAGCATGTTCAATGAAAGCAAAGTCATTAGTTAGGTTGGAGTTAGTAGGTATATGCTTAAAGAATGGCGCCAGAGCTAGCTGGAGGCCTTATTCTGTGGACAAACCAGATGAGCGGCCCCACAAAACAATATGTTCTCCCGTGAATGTTGTATTCACATTCAAACTGTCGATGAGGATAAGGTTGGCTCGCCCTTGTAGGTATGTTGTTACTGCGCCTTTTCTCGGTTGCAGTTAAAGCTGCCGTTACAGCTGAAGGTTATGAAAACAATCAGCCCACCGTTCGAGGATGCTTTTTGTTGTGATCGAACGGAACGTTTTCGACATCTCTAGTAGTTTGAAGTATAAAGGGACGTCCTCCTGCCGACAGCCCATTAAGACCAATACTATTACTAAGGTCAGCAAATACACAATATTCGACTCGACTAGGTATTCGTTAGGCAAGCATGCCTATGATTTTCAAGCAGAGATTTATGCTATTCTAATGGTTTGCTACTTTATTGTAAGGAATATGTAACGGGATAGGAGCATTTGCGTCCCTAGTGACAATCAGGATGCGTTTAAGGCTTTTCTCATCCTCTAATCCCTTCCAGAATAGTTCGGGATTGCAGGACCTCTCTGAATTCGGTTGCAAAGCTAAACTCTTTGAACATTGTATAGGTTTCACAACACACAGGGATTCCGGGTTACGAGATCTCCGAAGCGATTGCTAAGCAGGGCTCAGGGGATGTCTTCTCAGGACCCAAATCGGCGTTGGGTCCTTTTTTTGATTTACGAGAGAAAACCGTAACTCGTGCAGACTTAACGTATGCTCTCAAACGTCTGAAATAAATCAGCGGCACTCTTCCTGACATCTTCCTTTTGCCAAGGTCTTAATATGCCATGTCTAAGTGACACCGCACGGTCTGCGACGCTTGTGGAGAGGACGACGATACCTTGGAGCACTTACTTTGCATGGATTAGGTGACAGATCTTCGTTGCTGATACTATATGCGTCTCATCGCTGAAGTGCATTGTCAGCTTTCTAAAAAGGTCGAGAAAATTCCAGTAAAAAGGGTGATACTGGATGTGCTCCCTGGTAGAAAAATGGACCGGTTGCCGACAAAGAAATGCCAGCAAAGCAGATATTTTTTGAGTTTCAAGCAAGCTTTTATCAATTATTCAATTGTGTAGTAGCTTGGCTAACATTTCTGTGATGGAAAACTAAACTTATCATAGATATATTCAAAATCGCTGCCACAGTCGGACTTTAATTCGTATTGTGAATATATTTTAATGGTTAGGGGCCTACTACCTGATTGAATCTTGAGTGGAATGTCAAGAAAACGAATGCCCCTGTATTCGTTTGGTGCACAACAGAACCTATAACGTGTTGAAATTATATACTGCGACAATGAGATGTAATCTTCTAATGCATTTCTGGAGATGGTTTCAATTTGCAGATTTTTATGCGCTCAGTCTTTAAGGATTCCTTATTTTAATTTATATTCGACTTATATCTTTGCTTTTGGTTCATGTACTACAGAACGAACTCAAGAAAGCCGTGATTCATTTTTCTCTTCTGTTTTGATATTTCTCATTAAATTCGGCATATCTAACGAGGTTGGTAAATTCTGTAATTCTTCAGGTAGCGCAACACATCCCTACTTTGACATTTACGATTTAGAAAGAGCCCTTTACTTATACCAGCACAGAGCACACAAGTCCACGTCTTGTCGTGACTGCAGACTAAAAAAACGTACCAGTGGAATAAAACTAATCTTGTCATTTCGTCATAAAACGGCTGCGTTAAAAAATAACTCAGTAGACTGTATGGAAACACAAAATTTAACGCGCTTGCAGCATCCACACTGTTTTATTCGTATCTGATAGTTGATGGGCTGTCGGTCAATTAGAGATAGCTATGAAAATCATAAGAACTATCTGCCCTTACTCAAATGTTCGAATCATCAGAGACAATTGCGCCTTTGTACATTTTCTATAATCATATAGCAAACTGATACAGCTGTCTTTGAAATTTCCCCAACCTACATTGACTTAGTTCATATATTACAAGGACTTGTTACACAATTATAGAGACTCTTATCAGAATGCACCTAATCAGAGCACTTTGTATGGGACAAGGCAATAGTATAGTCCCTCCGTTATCACAGTGTGTTATCCAAAATCAACAACATAAATTTAACAACCTCTTATCTACATAAATTCCACATCAACTTTCCTTGTGGACTTATCATTAACAACTCGCTCCCAACGAGAGTTTCTTGAACCCCATCAAACCAGTCCACTCGCCGAGAAAGACTCAATTAATAACTTAACACTATCAGCGTTCAACATCACTAAGCAACTAGCCACCGAGTCCACTACGATGGGGGGGAAACCCCACCTGATCGGAGTGAAAATATAATTAAACCAATCAATAAATCATTTTCTACAATCCACCTCAGGGGCCATTCACCCATTTTGTTTATTTTCCAATCGTTCTCCTTCCTCGCCCCGATAATCACAGTGATCGTGCATGCATCGTAATAAATCCAATACATAAATGTGGGGACTAAATTTAATTATAGGTAGGTACAGCCAATTTCATTCAGATATAATCATTAGAGCACTTATCCGTAGCAGTTATGCTTTCGACGGTATTTTTTTTTATACGATCACATTTTCTCTTACTCTCACATGGACACTTTCACTGAACCATCAAATGGAAATATCTAATAAAAAAGTGCTACGACCCCGGAAGTGTATCTATAAGAAGTACCAGCACATACATGGCGCGAACATGACTTGTACACTCATTTTGTACAAGCGTGCTCGTACGTCATACACCCACCTCCATATCGTCCCTTCTATCCATGGCGGCGCATCTATTTTCGAAATCACATCGAGTACCTACATAGTTGGAAAAACGATCTTAATTTCGACAAATACGACAGACGCACAGATCTGCTGCATAACACATGGGGTTCGTCTTCGTATATACAGTTGGAAATGTAAAGGTCATAAAATTGGAATGCACAACCCAACGTGACACATTCCATGTGACAGATACATATTGTAGGTTGGTGTGCCGGGTTCTCCGATTTTTATGAACCGTTTCAAGTGTCACCAAACACTGATTTAAAAGATTGTTTCGTAACGATAATTTTCCGATGCGGGCTATCTACGAGCAACTGCTAAATATAGACTGCGAACGTTTTTGTTTCTTCTCGCAGAGCTGGTTGGGGAGCATGCGTTTCTTTGTTGGGGGGAGCCCGACCAGCAGCAGCACACTTGTTTCGATTTAATTCAGTTATGTTCGGCCTACACGAAGATTTTTTGTATTCATTTATCTGTTGCTGCTTTTTTAGGGCATGGGAAGAATTTCGAGTTCCGTGTTGAGAATGATTGTCACTTGAATATGAATGTGTGGTGTTCGGTGGGCCTTAATAAATTCTGAAGATGATTATCAACTTGGCATGAGCACATCTCCCTGACAGGTACCTAGAAAACAATCAACAGATAATTTGTTTCACTATTGCGATGAAGATTCTGTTACAAATCTTACATGAGATAAGAAATTTCATCAGTGTTACTACATTTCAGTCCTATTATGGTACAACTTGGTTGCGATTACAAATCGTTATAGGTCATGTTGGGGAGCTTCGATGCAATCTATTCTTCATAGTGAACGCGTTTGCGATTTGGTGCCCAGCCATACTTAATTAAAGAAGCGATTCTGAAACTAAAGCAACTGGAAATGGGAAACGGTTCGTAGAAGCGAATAGGTTATGGCTAAGTTACGGGCTTAACAAGAATGTAAAAAAGATTTTACATTTTGTAGGTCATGTGATGGATATTAGCAAATTGTTTTTGTTTTACACGAAGTTATATTCCACAAATGACATTGGATGGTGTAGGTAGGATAGGTGAGCTTTTGAGTTAATGATGACTAAAATTGTTGTTGATCCATTCTTATACCCGATAGGGGCTTCGCCCGAGTTGGAGTACTGGATTTCTACTCGTTTTTTCAATTAATTTCAATTTCAATTTAGCATTCAGAAAAATATCGCCAGCCAAATTCTAGTCCGATCAGGCTTATTTTTAATTTTCTTCATTCTTAGGTGCTCAACCTTAAAATAAACCGAATGGTTCTTAAAACAATTCCGAAAATCTAAAATCAAGCTTTTTATTATTAAATCAAGCCTATGCAATATTTAAATCTGAATCATACCTACCTGAATTTTTTGTTTGCGCCAATACAGGATCGAACAAGAATTATACTCTCCAATCAAGCCCAAATAATCTTATACTTGCATGATAATAATCTTAAGCCGCACAATGTAAAACTTGCATGATGGATACAAAATTTCGTTCATTCCGATTGATATTTCGTGCAGATGGTATGTTTCCGTATTTAAGTGTTCTTTCAAAAAATGAAACAGTGGAAAATTGTAATAAAGTTCATGTGATAACAAAAATGGCGGATTTAATAATATTAATTTAATATAAATACAATGGTAAAAGAAGTATATCTCTTACATTTGTATCCATTAAATAATGGAAGGACATATTTTAGATTTAAGTCCATTTAAGCATTTTTATTTCAATAAAAAAATATAATTTTTAAAAAAATAAATTGTTTTATTTTCGTAAACAGGAAAGTGATGGAGCTGATAGTAAATTCGTGTAAGTTTATTTCAAGAGTTATTATTCTGGGTTTTAGTTAGCATTATTCTTACTGCTGATAAATAGGTGAATAAAAAGGTTATGCGTTATGTTTAAGAATACACAAGCTTAATTTAAGTTTACAACGATTTAAAGTCAAGTTGTTGCATTCTTCGGATGAAATGATTTTGGGCTTAATTTAAGCTTACACGTTCTTAATACTGTTATAGAATATTCTTAAAATAAGAATGAAAGGTTAACCAAAAAGCATACGCAAAGTAAGACTTTTGTAGTTGGATTAAGAATTTCGGAGCTTAACAGACTTTCGTCAACGGATAGGCTTAATCTGACACTGATCATCTTGATTTTATCTCGTTTTTTCCCTGAGTGATAGTTTCCAACCATCGTGTTGTCAGAAACCTGGATAGAGAGTCAGCAGATAATTGCTGCAGTTCATGGAAGAAGTACCTATATTTCTAGTCCTCTGTCGCTTAAGTGGCATAGTCTGGGACAGTAACAGACGTAGGGAGGCTTATACTAAAGAGCCTCGTACTTGCCACATCCTCTGTAATTGTTGTCATCGTTGAGTTTAAGTTTCATTCGGAAATTATAGCCATTGGCGGGAGGTGTGGTAAAAGAAAAAAACTGAATGAACCGTCAGGTTTCTATGTGCAAGTGTATGCGTACACGGAAAACAGCTTGGAGGCAAATTATCTTAAGTTGTCTGAGCTGACGGTCTATTTAATACTTAGTTTATGGTTGTGAGTGAACTAAAAAGTGGGTTAGATTCGGTTTAATATGTATACCTAGTCTAGTGTACAAAGTTTACCACTCCATTGACAAGGGGACAAGCGCCCGTCCATTCGCTGTCCGATGTCCAAAAGGTGTTTCCTTAAAAGGTTTGGTTTTCAAATTGGAACTCTAAAAATAGTTCCCAAAAGTTCCTTTAACGAGCTCCTAGTCATCTATATTCAATATTTTGACGAGGTAGTTACCTTATTTAAATTAAAAAAATTCCCTCAATCATAGCGCTTTGGTACAAAAAATCGAGCGATTTTTTTTAATGTTATAGATAGTTTATTTTACTAAAAATCCAAATTTAAAAATATTTTCAAATTTGTTTTTAGGTATTTCCGTTATTTTTCTTTTAAAAGAATAAAAAAACGACAAAATGTTACGAAGATATGTTTCAATATTTAATTAAAAAAACATATATAATAGATTGTAAGAAGACAATATGTTGAATAAAAAAGCAAAGTAATACAAAAAAAAAAAAAAAAAATTTGGGTGTTATTTAATTTTTGAAATTTGGGACTTTATTTAATTTTGTTTGGGGCCTTATTTCATCGCAGTGGGGCCTTATTTCATATTTGAAATTAGGGTATTATTTCATTATGAAATAAAAGGAATGACTTCTTCTTCAGCATTCAGTTTACTTATACACATAATGTCGAGATTAATCCTGTATCCGTTAAAATTTCGTACAACACTATAATATGGTGGGTTTCTTTTACCAACCAGTAAGTGTATGTGTGGGTTGGATCTTAAAAGCCTACAAATTTAGTTTATTATTTATTAGTGTAGCTACCGATTAATTTCTAGAATTGCTTAAATCTAAGCGGACAGCGTGTGAGATACGTTGGGTGAATTGACTTATGTGAGAAAACCAAAAAGACTCCCGAGCATCTTCATTGTCCAACCATTGTGGGCGAGTTTTGATATATTTTTTTTTTAATTTATCGCCCGAAACATATACATAAAATAATATTAAATTGGAGAAACCATATAAGTAATGTTGAACACACTTTTTACAACAATATATTTCGCTTTAACGACTCTGTGCGTTTGTTCAAGTTCATTGAAAATCCAGTCGGCGCATATAAATGAGATTTCTTTCTTTTTGTTAAGCCAACTTACAGAGTGTAACGCTTTTTAATGAGTCCGTCTTCTAAGTAAACACAGCCAGCACAAATGTTTGCATCAATAGAATTGAAAGTGGATCAGCGAGCGTTGGTAGTCACGGACACTCCCATTGAGCGTAATCATCATTCGTGAAATTGAAGCACGAGTGAGGAAAAGAAACTTGGGACACCAAGAGAAGGGACTTGAACACAGCCTGCCCTTCGCGGTCAACTACATTGTATGGTTTTGCGTGGTATCGCCGACGCGCCACAAGACCCGTCCGGTGGAACAGCAGCTCTGGTTGGACCAGTTTTGTTCGACACGGAGATGCTGTGGCAACTATTCAACATCGCGTCTTCGTAACCAGCAGACAAAGAAAATCGGGATTGCAATCGACATGAACGAAATTAAAGAGGAAAAGAAGTAGGTGAACCTGAATACTCTACCGATCGTGTCGTGACTAACGATCACAACACTAAATCTGAACACAGACACACCACCGCTTCTAGTAGCCATATATTTACAATCAGACTATACCTATCGACTGACTGCACATTCCCCTACAGAAGATACATTTCTAAGGTCGCAACGGATTGTTGAATCTCGTCTATTTCAGTAAATGTGGCGCGCAATTCAGGTAATGGCTCTGTGGCATGGACTGGGGCTGGGCATGCCATATGCACTACGGAACCGTGCGAAATGAAAGTTAATTTCACGGTAAATTGAAACATGCAATAGGCCTTTTTTATTATGCTCAAATGATCTATATAGATCATGGATTTCCATGGTTTACAACAACAGTTGGATCACGTACTGTTGGTGTAAACCGTGGAAATCAATGATCTATATAGATCATTTGAGCATAATAAAAAACGCCTAATATTGCGAAGAGAGTGAGTTCGAGTTGCGTAGCTAAATAACGACTAAGAGCTGCATAAACAAGGAGAAACGTTCTTGAATAAAAAAAAAACAAGGCAATTGGGACGCTCAGTTGATGCAACGTAACTGAAATTAGAGTTCCGACCGTATACCTACCGATTTAATATGCTGATGTGAACAAAATAAATGTTTTCGATTTTCGCATTCGCAGCGGGGGAAATCGTAGAAATACATTTGTATGCGATGGGTATTGTTTTCGGCCAAACCATGTCAGACAGAAGGGCCCACTTGGGTGATGGACTGGACAGTTTACGAGGCGGAAGGGGTAGAGTGAATTCCACTGGAATGGTGCATTTTTAATGCACTGGACGTGAGCCGAATGTGTAATTAAATCAATTCAAGTCCCACCACCACAACCGCATGCAACATCACATGATGTCACTATAATGTGGACAGTGGGGAATGCACATCGAAGTCTATAGGCATGATCCTGTGTTCCAGTTCAGACAAATTAAAGTGCATGACTGCGGTGTGTTGGCAATAGGGACTTTGTGATGCGTACAGAGTGGGCCAAATACAAGTTTCTTTTTAAAAATGCAATAAAATTAACAAAATTAGGTTTTTTCCATGTATAATATGGCTTTTTAGTAAGAGCAAACATGATGATGATATTGGCCTTAATTGCTTGAATAGTTTCCAGATTGTTGGCAAACCATCTGTCTGTCACGGTTCCCCACAGAAAAAAGCCCAGAGGGGTCAAACCGCAGCTCTGAGGCGGCCAATTGACATCACCAAGACAGCTGAAAACACTTACATAGTTGCTAATTTTGGATGACTGTTGTTTCGACGATAGTCGTCCGAAAAATTACGGAATGAGTGCTCTGATTCTTAAATCGTTTCAGATTCAGCTTTGGACATGTTGTACCTACCATACTTGTCCACCTAATCTTGTTTTTTTCGATATCATCAGGTTGTATGGTGAGTTTGCAAGCGGCGATCGAAACACGTAGGTGCCTTTATCTGACAGAATAGGTAGTGAAGCTTTATGGAGCATGTTTGTCTGTTTATCGGTTTATAGGATGCACTTATGGCATCCAACAAAGTATGCGCAACTGTCTAGCCCTAGTAGACTGCAAGCTCTTTATTTTCACCTGGCTATTCTAGAAGGTGCAGATATCACAGCGGATATCACGTTTACTTTTAGCCGAAATAAGACTTATTTTTCGCAATTATTGTAGCCTAAAACTACAGAAATCGGGTGACAGAAGGAGCGACGAGTCAGAAGACACCCCCATCTGTAAAGAAGTGAATCCATTCATCATCCAACAGTGCGACTTTCTCCCAAAATAGTAGATACGATGACTTTAAAACTTTAGTCAAACTATAGCTGGGGTATGGTGTACACAATATTTCTGGAAAGATCTCTGGTACACTGTATGAAATTGCTTTAAGACAAACCGCTGCAGAGATCGCTACGTTAGCGTGCTAAGCATGTCAATAACTGTCAGATGAAACAGAATGTGCTCCACTGATTTACCAATAAGTTGTTTTTGTCCAAAGCAATCCACCAGACAATCCGACTGAACGTAAGTATTATCTGTTTCGCATGGCTACAAGATGATCACGCCAACTTTCGGTATAGCCTGTTCCTTTTACACTTTACTAAGTGAAGAAGGTAGCTTATTTTATCTAGTGCTGGTCAGCAGTCTAACTGTTGTGTCAAACCATTTTCCGACTTATGCACCATCTAAAGCTCAAGAACCTCCTGCAGGAGTAGAGTTTAGTTCAACTTCCTTTCGAAAGCCAGACATGGGCACTTGGCGCTCTAAAAGAATCTGAGGATCCTTTCTTTTAATTTATGCGGATCGACTTGAAAATATCGGTACCTGCTTCTTTGTAAGTTGTAACCACCTCTAGGTAGCTCTATTTTAATCGGGCTTTAATATATTTATTAGTCCATTTCAAGAGCATGGCAAATGCTGAGTCCATCAAAACTCGTAACGTTTAGAGGTATTTCCTGGTCCGCGAAAGCTATACCTGCACAGCCGTTTTTCTCCAGTAGTTATTATTCACTGTTAGATGCCACAGCTACGTTGGGACCTTTCTTTTCTCTCAGACTTTTACCGACCTTAAGGTTTTTGAGTGAGTAAGCTTCAGTTATTAGTTCCCTCTTCAACAGTGTGTTTTTTTAGAGGTATAGAACTTTAAGTTGGCAACACTATTTTAACTGCCGGCCATTTTGTCAGCTGTCATGTGATTTATTTTTAGTTTGGTTTGCCACTTCATCATGAACAAGTTGACAAATGAACAACGCTTGCAAATCGTGCAAATTTATTTCGAAAATAATGGTTCTGTTCGCGAAGTTTTCCGCAAGCTCCGTTCATTTTATGGTCGACATAATCGTCCATCAGAGCAATTAATTCGGTTAACCATGGATCGTTTTCGCACTACGTTTGCTCTATGTGATAATACGCATCCGCAGAGACATCGAACAGTGCGCACCGAAGAAACAATTGCCGCTGTAGAGCAAAGTGGTGAAGAGGACCCGGATGAATCGATTCGCCACCGTGCACAGCAATTGGAGCTTTGTCCATCAACTTTATGGAAGATTTTACGCAAAGATCTTAGCTTACGACCTTACAAGCTCCAGCTTGTGCAAGAATTAAAGCCGCGAGACCATGCAATGCGTCGTGATTTTGGTGTATGGGCCGAAAATGAGATTGATATCGATGCTGATTTTCATCGCAAAATTTTGTTCAGTGATGAGGCTCATTTTTGGTTGAATGGCTACGTCAACAAGCAAAATTGCCTCATTTGGAGTGACGAGAATCCACATGAGACCCTTGAGACGCCATTACATCCACAAAAACTGACTGTTTGGTGTGCTCTAGGGGCTGGTAGAGTCATTGGGCCATACTTCTTCCGAAATGATGCTGGAGAGGCAGTTACCGTTAATGGAGACCGGTATAGAGCCATGATAACCGACTATTTTGTTCCCGAATTGGATGGCATGAATGTGGATGAGATGTGGTTCCAACAAGACGGCGCTACATGCCACACAGCGCACGTCACAATCGATTTACTGAAGGAAACATTCGATGAGCGCATAATTTCGCGGAATGGACCTGTCAATTGGCCACCAAGATCGTGTGATTTGACACCATTGGATTATTTTCTTTGGGGATATGTGAAGTCGCTCGCCTACGCCAACAAACCAGAAACGTTAGGGGACTTGGAAGCCAACATTCGTGGCGTTATTGCCGACATACAGCCCCAAATGCTCGAAAAATTGGTTAAAAATTGGACCTCTAGACTTGGCTTTATTCGACGCAGCCGCGGCGGCCGCATGTCCGAAATCATATTTAAACATTAATGGCATAAAATTATCCTTCCAATAAACCCAAATTGATGGACACTAAAACGATTTTTTAGTGTTTTATTTCAATTCGAAATTCTATACCTCTAAAAAAAACACCCTTTATATTGTTGAAGGCTGGATTGATATCTAAATCTATGATATTGATTTTTCCACAGAGCCAGTTATGGAGTGTAGAGTTCTGCACCGAGCTAAGCTTATTTCACTTTTGAGGTATTTCTGTTTGGATATCATTGCGGTACGGGCTATATAAACTCTCTCGGTCTTAAGATCCGAATAGGTTCCATCTGCCCATCTGTATACCGCAGGTCAGCGATTGCATTCGAAGTTTAATAGAAGTAGTAAATGTCAGTATTGCCAGAAGGTTATGATATTACATCCCAGATTGACCGTTAAAAAATCCCTTTTCGATGGACTTAATCCCTTTTTGTTAAAATAGACTTAAGAGTGTTAAAATTGCGTTCTTAATCTTAATTTAATAATTGGAAAAGGCCTAAATAAAATTAAATATATTGAATGTACCGCATAAAAATTAAAATACTTCATCATATATTCATATGAAATGAGTTCAAATAAATTCAAGCACTCAAAATTAAAATTTATTGACTGGTAACAGAACATTTTAAATATTAAGAAATATTTGTTTGGGGCTACAAAATGGTCTCTAATAATTGATTTGTTAACTATGAAAAATCTTTTTAGATACTAACAAATCCTTCGATTAGTGCATAAATAATAATATTCACCGGCAGAAAGTTCTAATAATTCTGTTAAACTCACTATAAAAATGAAACTATCTCAGCAAGAACCTTCTTCCCTTCCCTATAAGCACGAACTCTCTCAGCATTATGTCTCTTACGGCGTAAAATTGATTCATCGTCTTCTTGGTTTTTCCCTTGTTGACCGATTTATTTGACTCACTAGCTGTATCGTTATCCATCACGATCAAGTGAATAAGAACATTTACATTAATACACTGATCAGAACACACAAATACCGCGGTGTACTTGCACGAATAAGTGAGAATGTAAATGCTACAAGATCAGCTGATGCGAGCTATGCACCTTTCAAATATTGGAAATTTGATTTTGTTTTGCTGTGAAGTGAGTACCATTTCATTTCACTAGTTTTTGAAAAACGTTATTATACTTGAAACGATGAAAGAAAATCCCTTTAGAAGCTAAAATGTCCCTTTATCACTCGGACATATTAAAATTCGCAGAAAATCCCTCAAAATGGCATCACTGGCTAAACGTTACCTGGAAGGCTCGCAGAAAACGTTGGATCGACTAAAACTAACTATATGTATACATCCGATTCCAGGAAAACAGTAATTATAAAAAAAATACGCTCACAAATTTCAAGTTCTTAAATTAAAAATCCACATTCCTCGCACCCTTAAACAAAAAACACTCTTTCAACGTACGCACATTTAATTAAAATAAATAAAAACAAAATCATACACAGCTGAGTAATTGGTATTCCCTGTTCTAAAATTGAACACCATTTGCGATTAGTCATAAATGTGTTATACGGAGTAATTATTTTCGAAGCGAACAGGCAGTCACAAACGCCTTGAAACCAAATGAAGTATGGGCAAACTAAATTAAGAGATCACATGGGTTAACGATTTTCCACTTTGTGGTTTCATAAAAAATATCCATGGATGCGTGTTGTGTTTGTGAAATAATATTTATGTACCTAGCAACACACTATGCGACTCCATAAGATGTTTTCAAGTGGTCTTCTTTGTTCTGCCAAAGAAAGGAAATGAAAACACTAAAACAGTCTTGTTTTTGTTCTCGAACTCGAATTGAAAGAACAAGAAAAAGTGTCTGCAAAGAGCCGTTAGCAATATGAGTAATGTCCGCAATCCTTTTTTCGACAAATGTTTACTCTTTCCTCGAAAACCTCAAAAAACGAACACGATAATAGGTGTGTGGCTGTGGATTCATTTTATATATTATACGTGTGGAGTGTTGAATGTTTTTTTGGTTGAATGGGTCAGCACGAGGTGACGCACACAAATATGGTCCAAAGGCCATTTATCGCAGTGGGAAATGCTGGACAACGACAACTGTACCTAACATGTATGTAGGAAGACACATTTTGGTGTTGAAATCCATAAGGATCTAACTGAATGAAATGACCTTTCATGTAATTGGACCGTGCAAATTGTACAAAAGAGACCATTTGAATAGATCGCATTGAGGTGTGTATGGGGAAAGGGGAATGGTTGTCACCATTGCTTTAGACTCAAGATTAAGATTAAGGTAGGTAATTTAACTGAAGCTGATCTCAATCTGGGCAAGATTATCGCTTTTAGTTTGGACTTAGGAAGCCAGAAGGTGTTGGTAAAACGTGTGCACTGTTACCTAAGTGAAGTCTGGCAAAATGTATTGCAATCTATATTCGTGAAAATTGAGGTAAGACATTTGTTGTAGCATAAGCCAGTCTGTTATAGGCTGGCGTAGGCTTTTCTAGAAGCTTAAGTAATATGAAGGTACTTGTGGTGCCCAGTTCTAAAGCTCGATCTTCCGTCACCGGCTATAAGTCATCCAGGGCGATCCCTATCCGAGAAGAGGAGAGATTTCGGATTTGATCCATCTATCTAATACCATTCACTAGGAAAAGGAAACTCGAATGGCTGAGGCCGATTAGGTTGTCGGTTGCAATACTGACATCAGTCAACGAAGTTAAATATTTGGGACTAAACCTAGACAGCAAAATCGTCTGGAAAAAACATACAGATGAAGCCCAACCATCCTCAGATGGATGTATGTTGTGTGCCTGGCCATGTGGGAATAGAGGGTAATTAAATGGCCGACCCCCTAGCAGGAAAGGGAGCATCAGAAGCGTGCAGAATAGGAGATCACGCTCTCAAATAAGAATTTAGGAAATTTGAGAAATTAAACCTGGCATGCCACTCAGGGGTTGAGGCAGGTCAAGAAACATCTGGGGCATGTTTCCAAGCTTGCATCGGCATGAACAAAACTAAATTCCGTACGAGTATCTTACCGGGTTTCCTAACGGGGCATTGCCGATGATAAGAACAACTCATGAAACTCTGTATATCTGAAGAAGGTCTGTGCAGCTGCTCCACATTGAGTTCCTCACGTATTCTGGGGGTCCTTATATGAGCCCTGCGACTACCAGCATAACAAAGGAATCTCATTTGGGCAGATTTCAGTCGCGATATTATACTTTCGGTCATTACTCATGATCATGACCATAGATATTTACAAGTCGGAACAATCACCGTATTTGTTTAATATTAAATACTCTTTGTATCAATTTCGAAGTTCCACTTTGGATGTAGAATATGAACTCGCTTTATTAATTGAAAAACCCGACTATTTATACACACAGTATTGTTTAGACATCAATGTTTGATATTGGGTAATTAGAAATTGCTTATGCTAAACGAGAGTAAAGAAAAGAAAACTTGCTGATGGCAAATTTAGGTCACCGGTCGCATTGGTGGTTTTAGCTGAGGCGGCTTTTCCGACGGCCCAGAGGTTTTGTGCGAGGTTGCGTATTTCTTGTCTTTCAATTGCGGAAGTGTATTTTGTCGAAGTGACGTATTTATTGTAAACAGTATTAAAAACCGACAACTTAGCTTTGATACCATGTCTGGGCCTTTTGATAATAGAAACCTAAGCTGGCTTAGCTGTTGGTATTGCACTTGCCATCATTATAGTGAATAATATACCGAGATACTCAAACTTCTCCACCTGTTTCATTGGGAACCTCCTACAAAGAGTATTGGGTAGAGGTTCTGAAGACTACCATCTCTTCAGATTTGTTCACGTTTAGCTTCATCCCGTCTTTTACGCAGACGGCCACAAAACTTTCGCATGCGTGCTGAAGTTCAGTCGTAGACGGCCCTAAAATATCAAGTCGTCAGCGGAGAGCAAGATTCGAAATATTCTTCGCTGTCTGCGCTGTAACAACAGTCCATATAAGTAATGAAAAGGAGAGGAGACAAAACACACTCTCGATAAAGTCCAACGTCTACGAAGAAAGGTTTTTATTCAGCTCCATGCATTTTTGTAGAGAATTTGAATGGCTCTCAAGAGAAAACAGACAGTTCTATACATATAGCAGAATCCAGAGCTTACCCCTAGGGACTCGGTCGTATGCTTTCTCCAAGGCAACAAAACATGTTTATTCAGCTGTGGCATATAAGTCGGTTTTACTTATGCCCGGATAAAAGGAGTACTCTTCATCCAACCGTGACTTGAATACGTATACGATGCGCTTTGCAGACTTTTCAGCTACTTAAAGGCATAAACCTAGCTGCTTAGGCTGCCTTATAGCCGAAGTAATTATTCCTAGGCAAATAAATCCACTACCTTTCTGCCGACATACAGAGTCTGCTGCTCTACATGACGAAGTCAGAGAATTCGTGATATAAATAAATACTAACGCCAGGAGTGACTCCATGGCGGCTTGACTGGTTCGGTGAAATGATGAAAAAATATTAGAGAACAATAACCCAGTTCGGGACTAAGGTTCACTTTCAAAATGGTGTCTTAAAAAACATTCAGAACTGAGACCAAAAGCGAAACGGGACAGAATAAGAACGTATCACTATTTTACGTTTTAAGACCATCAGATGCTGAAGCTTTTAGTTCAGACTCACTGCTCACTCTTTCACTTTAAATTGAATTGCCTTAGAAACGGCCATACAGGAAATAGACACGAGGATTGTATGATGGCAAAAGAATTAGGTAATTCAGAATGTCAAAATAAAATGAGTCATTACTGAAACAACGACGCACCGGTATAAAGTGAGTCTTTCCGGATATATTGCATAAAGGGTATAATACAGTGGTCTTTACACAAGTGAAGAGAAATCATTGTAAGCTACATTTCGGTGGAAGAAATAGGGTTGATTGCTGTATTCACCCGTTTGTGTTCCATAGGAGTCTCCCTTCTTCAGATGGAATGGCGGTTATAAGCAAGGGTACACTGTTTCTGTCACCCTTCATGCTCACGAAGATAAATAGTCACCCGGTCACCTCCCCATTGACCAACTTTTCCACACCTATTGACTAGTTGTCAGGGGCTATAAGTGGTAGTATAGACCAAGACCATAGAAAAATCATACTGCCCCCTCAATTTTATTTTCAAATTCGCCATTTTGTATTCCTATCGGTGTTAAGTCAATTAAGAATCCGTGTGACATGCAAACACATAAAAAAAAAAATAACGAGTGTGCTTTAGACCACACGACTGAAGTAAAACTTCTTTAGCTCCATACATAATTCTATATGATTGTATGTAAATATAAACTGATGTGCAAGGATTATCCCTACATGAACAGGGTGGAATATTTTGAGGTTATGTAGGTAAGAAGTGAACTTGCATATGTCTAGTGGGATTTTTTATTTTGCGATATTTTGATTTAGATTCTCCTTGAAGTTGCAACATTGCAAGTGATGTGAGTTAATGTGCAAGAAATAACTCAGCACATGTGTGATGGATATTGATATTTTGGGCTTATTTGAAGAAGCTTTTTGTTTAAATGCAAATGACAGTATTTTTTCGCGCAAGATAAAATTAATTTTTCTTTCCTAGCAATGCGCCCCCAGAACTTGGCGCCCTGTGCATTTGCACATCTTGCACATATGGTTTGCCGGGCCCTGAATGTGTGAGGTGAGGGGAGGTGCGACTCTCTTGATCCTACAGTGTGATACAGACAATAGGCCTGCACTGCAGTGATACCAGACTTTAGAGGCAGGTTATCCCACGGTTATACCCAAAATTTCCCTTTTATCGCACGCCAAAATATAAAAAATCCTACATTTATCCCACGAAATATTAAATGAAAAAAAAAACATGTATTTTATTAAATTCTGTCTTTTTTATTAGTAACAAATACAAATACAATAACAAAAATAAATACATATTGAGATACGGTTGTAGGTAATACAAAAATAGAAATGTAGGTACATCTAATACATTTTTAAGACGTTACAAAAAGAAACATAAAATTGCATTCGGCATTAAAATGAAAATAATATTCATTATTCTTGATTTTTCATACAAAAATGACACAGAAATTTGATTTGAGAATGAGGTAAGGCATTTTTTACATGCATTCCAATGTTTACAAAATAAATAAATTTATTATTTTAAAAAATACTCGTGAATTCATTCACAGACATGTCATTTTATGAAACAGTTTAGGGAAATAAAAACAAATAAAATGAATGCATTCAGATATTTTGAATTTTTTCTAAACATGAAAATATTTAAATTGATCGTAGGTTGACTAATTTTTTTATTCCTTATGAAATGAACAAAAATTGACCAAAAAGTAAAATCCTTTTCTTTTTGTACTATGAGGTTTGAAAAATCCTTTCGTCCCTTTTAGCTTATTTTAAGTGAGATAATCTCGCAAAAAGGAATAAATCCCCCGAGCAGGTATCACTGCTGCACTGTGGGCTGTGTCTTAGATATACGAAACGAAACGTATTATTATTATGTGAGAGGGGTTGTTGTACTGCGACCTTTTGGTCTATTGTACCCCCTGCTAACGCCTTAGTGAGGTATATGCCCTCATACGAGTTCCCCTCCCATTATAATTCCTTTCGGAATCATTTTAGAGGTTCTTGTACTCTCGTTTCTCCTTGGCGGAAGAAATCCGTCCTATAGCACTCTCTCTAGTCCAGTTTCCTTTAAGAATCTTAGGATGAGAGCTGGCTCCAGTGACCGTATTTCCTCATCAGATAGTTGGTACTTGCCCAAGTATTTCAGTCTTTTGTGGGTCAATGCCCCACACGATCCCAGCACGTGTTCTGGGATTTCACTGGACTCATCGCAAAATCGGCAGAGACCTTCTTCAGATATACCCAGTTTCCTAAGGTGTTCCTTGAGTCTACAATGCCCCGTTAGAAAGCCCGTTAGGATACGGAGGTTATTTTTACTCATGCCGATGCAAGCTTGGAATCTTTTCCGGTTGTATTGTCCCAGAAGTTTTTTAGCCTGCCTCATGCCTTGAGTGTTGTGCCAAGTTCTTGCCCTGTTTTCTTTCTCTAGTTTCCTAAATTCTTCTTTGAGGGTGTGATCCCCTATTCCGCAGAATGGTTCAGGACCTATGAAAGCTTCAGATGCTCCCTCTATTCCCATGTGGCCAGGTACCCAGCAGAGGGTTATTTTGTTTCTCCTACCCAATTCATTTAATTTTTGTAGGCATTCCCATACAAGTTTGGATTGGATGATGTAGGAGTTGAGTGCCATAATTGCAGCCTGACTGTCTGACATTATAGCTATATCACAGTTGGTTATGTTTCTGTCGAGGTTGATTTGGACGCATCTATCTATGGCATAGATTTCGGCCTGAAAGATGCTGGTAGTTTTGCCCATTGGTTCAGAATATTTGGTTCTAGGCCCGCATACTCCCACTCCAGTTCCCTCATCAGTTCTTGACCCATCTGTGTACCACTTTGTTGTGTTATTGCTCAGTTTGTGAATTGTGGATTCGTTGCTCCAGTTCTTCTTGTTACTGAGCTTTGTAACAAAGTTCTTTTGGAAATCAAATTTGATGGTATCGTCTCTAGGAAGGGCCAGTAATGGGTGTTTTTTGACTAGTGCATCAAACTGTTTTAGTGTAATGCACTTTCCTCGTCCTATTCCTTCTTTGGCTATTCTTAGAATCGTTTTACTTGCACATTCCTCAACCACGAGGTGCAAGGGGGTCAGTTCCAATAGCACTTCCATAGCTGCAGTTGGACAAGTTCTCATGGCCCCTGTAATACATAGGCATGCCAGTCTTTGCACTTTATTGAGTGTCTTCCTTGTAGTGGATAGACTGGTTCTTCTTACCCATGCAATCGCTCCATATGTGATCATTGGTCTCACAATGGCAATATACATCCATCTAAGGATGGTCGGGCTACATCCCCAGGATTTGCCCGCTAGGCTCCGGCAAATCATTAGAGCCCGCGTTGCCTTCCTGTTTATCTCATCTGTATGTTTTTTCCAGAGGAGTTTGCTGTCTAGGGTTAGTCCCAGATATTTAACTTCGTTGACTGATGCCAGTGTGGTACCCGACAACCTTATCGGTCTCAGCCGTTCGAGTTTTCTTTTTCTCGTGAATGGTATTATTGTTGTTTTTGACGGATTTAGGCTAAGCCCAGCCGTCGCGCACCAATCCCGAGTTATTTCGAGTCCCCCTTGTATGATATCACATAAGGTTCCCTCAAATTTACCCCTGGCGATAATAACTATGTCGTCAGCATATGCTTGACAGATTATGCCGTGGTTTGACAATTTCTCAAGTAGCTCGTCCACTACAAGACTCCACATTAGGGGAGATAGAACTCCTCCTTGCGGACAGCCTCTTGCTGTGTTAACCTTGATAATTCCTTCTGATGTGTGAGTTTCTGCTGATCTAGTGCTCAGAAGTTCATACATCCACTTCGATACTGTGCTATTTACTCCTTTTCTACCTAGAGCTCGTATAATTGCATCATGCGATGTGTTATCGAATGCTCCCTCGATGTCCAAGAAAGCACACAGTACTATATCTCTTTTGATTCAAGAGCGCTTTCAATAATTTCGGTCAGCTGGTACAAAGCAGTCTCCGTAGATCTGCCCGCTCTGTAGGCGTGCTGGCGATAATGAAGAGGCGATATACTAAGTACATCTTCTCGTAGGTAGTTATCCACGGCCTTTTCCATCGTTTTGAGAAGAAACGAAGTAAGGCTGATTGGTCTATAGGACTTCGGTAAACTTGGGTCCTTTTTTCCCACTTTCGGAATGAACACTACCTTTGCCCGTCTCCACTGGTTTGGTATATAGCCCAGTGCCAGGCTGCTTTTAAAAATGTTTGCCAGATGTGGAAGCAATTTACGTTGTCCTTTTTGTAGTAGGGCTGGCGTAATTCCATCCACCCCTGGTGATTTAAAAGGCTGAAAGGAACAGATTGCCCATTCTAATCGCCCCCTGGAGATTTCGGTCGCTGTTTTCCAATCCTCTCTTTGGGGTCTTCGATTATTGGTCATGCTCCTGTTGTCCGTAGTCGGATGACTGCCAGGAAAATGAGTTTCTAATAGAAGTCTTGCCCTCTGTTTCTCATTTTGTGTATAGCTGCCATCCGGTTTTCTGAGAGACATTGATGTTCCTTCTGTTTTTGCTAGTGCTTTGTGCACTCTGGCAGCAACAGAAGTATCCATGATTGTCTCACAGAATTGTCTAAAGCTTTCTCGTTTTGCTTTCCTTATTTCTTTGTTGTAAGAAGTCAGTGCCATACTGTAGCTCTGCCAGTCTCCAGTACGTTTCGCTGTATTAAACAGTTTACGCGTTTTCGACCGAAGTCTTGACAGATTGTTGCTCCACCATGGAACCTTATTCTTCTCTGCACTTCTGCTTATTGGGCAGCTAGTTTCGAACGCATCTGTGATGGCTGATGTTATGCCCTCCACTGTGTGTTCCAGTTCTAAATGATAAGCTGGGGCTCTCCTGGTATTTACCTGCT
Organism: Cheilosia variabilis; assembly: GCA_951230905.1. Lineage (NCBI taxonomy): Eukaryota > Metazoa > Arthropoda > Insecta > Diptera > Syrphidae > Cheilosia > Cheilosia variabilis. The sequence goes on from OX579676.1 coordinate 49,170,777, forward strand.
CGAGATTGTTTTCAAGAGCTGATTCAAAGAGGTCCCAATTTGTATTTCTTGGGTTTCTGATTGGGTTACTTGTGATACAAGTGTTGTCTAGATCGAAGGAAATGATTCTATGATCAGACATAGATGGCTCACTTGATACTCTCCAGTCCCTAACAAATCTACTCATGCTATGGCTGCCTAGTGTAAGGTCTAGTACCTCTTGCCTAGCTCGAGTTACAAAGGTGGGGGTATTACCTACATTATATATATCAAGAGCAGAGCTTAAGAAGAATTCTAATAATGACTCACCTCTGATGTTAGTGTCTGTACTCCCCCAGATGGTATTGTGAGCATTGGCATCACATCCTATTAGCAACGGCAGTTGGAGCTTGTTTGCATGCTCCACAAGGCCTTGCAGTGCCGCCGATACGACTGGTTCGTCCCCGGCGCAGTAGGCTGAAGCGATGATGATGGTGCGGTATGCTCCTTCCAGTTTCAGAGCTACCTGTATTGGCACCAGGTCTCGCGTAGCGTATTCTGAAAGTAGAATAAAACTTAGTTTTTTGTTAATAAGAATGCATGCCCTAGGGTTGAGAACACGAGTGTCCCAAATTACCTTTGCATTCTGACATGCGAGTCCTTTAACTGCTCCTCTCAGGATCCACGGCTCCTGAATGAGTACAATGCCCAGTCTATTAGTTGTGAACATCCGTGCTATTACAGCTGATGCCGCTATAGCATGGTGGATGTTCACCTGGGCCATTTTTAGTGTGGGATTCATTGATTTTGTGGGGCTGTTGCCCCATCCTCCTCCCGAAGTAGGATGTCCTCATCCATTTCTACAACCGTCATGTCATGTTCCTCATCAGAGAGCGAGCTCTCCGAGAGGGACATGTACTCCTCTGGTGTCTCTCCTTCAGCTACCTGCTCAACAAGAGGTGATGGTGAGGCAGCCTGCTGTGGATCAATATGCTCCACTACGGCCTCTATCCCCTGTAAAGCTGGAGTCAGAGAGGGTCATTTGCCCCACACTCTCCTCCGACTTTTTGAGTCCAGACACCGCAACCCTGCCGAACCTGTAGCTGAGGGAATTGTTTTGAGCCCTTATGGTATCATAGGACTGCTGGTCGATACCGAGGCCCAGTACTTGCCCGGTTCCCTCTTTCCTCCCGTTCAGAACCTTCCACGCTTTGATGTTCAGGCCATCATTCTGTGCTTCGAGGAGTGCCAACGTGGTTTGGTGCTCCTGATCAGCACTTCGTGGGAAGTAGATTGTTATCGAATGGGCACGTGGTATTTCCTTCCCGCTCATCGCAGTAAGGCCCACTCCCTTCCAATTGCATAGTTTGGGTGCTACTGTCTTCAGCCATTCCACAGTCTGTGGAGTCTCGCATTCAACCAATAGCATACCCATCCTGAAATGTATGCCATTGAATTTGAGCTTATGCTCCCATCCACGGGCCATTTCATCCACTAGAGCATTCTCTAGATCCTTGAGCTCGTCGGTACTCAGCATCTCCCTAGGATATTCGCAAGGGAGAACCGCCACCTGCTCGGCCGTCGCCGTCATGGCACGACTTCCACCAGCTGCAGCTGCTTTTGCAGCCGCTGCATAGCTTTTGCCGTGTGAGACAGCAGCATGCCTAGCAGGCTTTGTCCGCGACCTGTCAGGTTTTTCACTCACCTTAGGCTTCTTCTGCGTATTACCTACAGAAGGTGAGATAGTGCTACTGCACCTCTTTGCCGCTGGTGTCGGACCAGGAACAGGCTTAGCCTTATGTTCTTCGGCCTTCTTCCTTGCCTCCTCAGGTACAAAGCCCTTTTCGAGGTAGCGAAGGTACCATCTAACGCCTGCACCGCTCAGCCCCTTCCGAAGAGGGTCGTCCTTACCACCAGGCTGGCCCGGTGGTGGCATGGGTGGGCATATCCGTCCTTTCCTTTTAGCCGTAGCTACTGCAGGTTGTTTAGGTTCAGGTATACGAGCTTGGCTCGTTGCCATCCCCTTACTTCCCACTGCAGCCTTGGCCAAAGGTTGAGATGCTAGAGCTTGGCTCCCGCTTCCCAGTCTGGCAGCTTCAAGGCGTTCAGCCAACATAGGTGTCGGCACCGGAATTTTTGATTTGGCGGTGTTTTGGCTGGTGCTGGGTTGCACTTGCCGAACACTGCTTCCTCGACTTGTTCCAGGCTGACAACTTGAGTCATCGTAGAGCCTCTGCTCCACTTCGGTAACTAATCCAGATGCGGTGTTACCCCGCAATCTGTTTAGTTGGGTTTTTTGTTTTTGTTTGTTTTTTTTAGAGTTTGGTTTCATATCCCACGAGTAACGCGGGAAAGGGTCGTCCGCCACGCCAGAGCCCCGTATAACGTGGTAAGGCCAAAGTTACTCCCTGAGGTGGCCCGGTATCAGAGAGGCTCCGTAATAATACAGTCGGTTACCCCTGACTGCAAACCGTATCCGATAAGCACGGGTCGCATGACTCTCTCGGATTAGGGGTGGCACGAAACGCAACTCTCTCTCTTTCTATCTTCACTAACTTATATCTGCCTCTCAGCTCCCGTTCGCAATTTCCGTAACGTTTTCGTGACGCATTCACCAGCTTACCCCCGAAGTCAAGTGTGCCTAAAGAAGTTATACTTCAAAAGTTATACTTCAAAAATACAAAAATAAATGCTGCCAACCGCATTAACCGTGGGAAAATGTGAAAGTGTTCGGGAATACCACATTTTTACATTACTGAATGCCATTGGTTAGTTATTATAAATAGTTAAAAGGCGAATAATTTGATTTGTTTGGTTAATAAAACTACCTAAAGGAGATGTTCTATATACTAGAAACATACTAGGACAAAGGCTGTGTATTTTCCGCTTTTGGATAGCATTAACTTCGATTTCGTTTGTAAATTTTTATTAAATAACTGATAAAGTTTTGGTCAAAAGGTTTTTATTTTCATGAAACCATTCTGCATTGACAATTTTTCATAAATCATTTAAGCAAATGTACACTTATTCCTAAAAAAAATATTATCCACACGAATATAAATAATTTCAAATTTAACGGATAAAATCCTATGAACGCTGTCAGCAGCTTCGCCCACAGCGGAAGTGGCATATGCAAGGTGCGAGTGTGTTGGTGAGCCAGAATTTTTGAAGTTACGTGACATTTGTCAAAACGAAATTTTATGTAACAATACTAGCGTACTTAGCATTTGCCACCCCATAAAAATATAGCTTGTAGCCAAGTAACGGGAAATCGGCCGAAGTCGGTGGTCTCAGTATTGTCTCTGGTATAGACTGTGTCAGGCTCCCACCATCGTTCCCGAAGACTCTACTAATCTGATCAATAAGTACGTATGTAATACAGGTTATTCCAACATAACCTGTATTACATATAAATACATACCCCAAACGATGATAACGCTGTATTTCACTATCTGTATAACCAACTTATCAGGCTGCCCTAAAAGAGTCTCTGTCTTAGGTACAGCAACTTCCGGTTGTATGCTTTTGGCAGCGACACAATGTTGAAGTTTCCCATGGTTCCTCCTTTTAAGGCACCTTTGTATCGTTACTGTAAACGGGTCACGTATCTTTTGAAGGTTTCTTGGTCAGAGAGTTAAAAAGCAGCCCAACCACAAAGAGTGGTTCTTTCGAAAAAAAAATAATAATAAATAGTTGGCACAACAGGTCCTGCTTTTTGGGAATTTTGAATTTTTGGGACGAAAAGATAGGATCTACAATTTTATGACGAGTTCAAGCCGCCAATTGAGAAGATATTTCATAACAGTTATAATCTCGGATGTTTGTCAGACGTTCGCGAGAGTTGGCGAAGTGTAAAAAAGCGCTGATAATAAAAAACATCCACCTTTTACAACATCAGTTGAATAAGGTTTAAGATACCCTTCCACTAAATTAATATAGTCAAAGGAAGAGAGCTGTCACTACTCCCTGAAGATTTCCGTTTTCTCTGTCATGTTTCCTTCATCATTATTAAAATCCCTTGGCCACTAAATACACTTGCCGCACATTGAAATAGATTCAGCACACATTTCTCTTCAGTTCGCCTCAGAAAATCCAGCTCTAAATGCAGTAGTGACTAATTAGTTACACAGAAAATTGGTAGATGCAACATGCAAACAAACCAAGACCCAGTACAAGATTTCCCAATTAGTAGCATCATTGCTATAAACAATTCCAGTCGAATATTCGTTTCGTTGCGTTGGTTAAAAGCATCCGCATAAGTGAAGCCCTGACTCAGCAGCAACATAATAGATTACCCATCACTGACTCGTATCTTTAAGTAAATACAACTATGAAGCGCAAATCTAAATGGGGCATGTATTGTGTATTGTATATTTGGAAATGATGTCGTATCTACTCCAATTATTGGACACGTTTTTGCCAGCTGTCCATAGTTCGGCGAGACATTGAATTGCCAACAATAAATCCAATTAACCCTCTCTTGCTGCTCGTTAAAATGTTTCAGAGAGCTGCTGTACTTGAGAAGCATCACTCCAGAAACTAAGCCGACATTAAACATGCTATCGTGGAACTTGATCATCTCAAAGAAAAGTCCCAAAGCGCATCATTCAACAGGCACTTGTTGCCGAACACATTCAAGTGCATTTGTATTTATATATCGTAGGTACGTATGCCTGTGAAGTGAAGTGAAAAGAGAAAACCAGCTCAACGCAGATATTCGATAGAAAAAATAGTAGAGATAGTGGAAATATAAATAAACATAGTCCCCACGTATACAATAAAGATACACAGATACACTTCGCATAACCAGTTCGATGTATGCCCGCCCCTCATGCACAACTTTTCAATCAGATGCGATATTGTTTATCTATCCATTAGGTAAACAACTTTCAATCAGTGCTGCTGCTCACTTCTATCGAAAAGCTAAAATAGACCCTCCATCGTCCCTATGAACACATAGTTGCATTACAACGCAGAACTGTTGAGCTCAAGTCTGCTCTGGAATCGGCACCATTTCCAGATGGCTTATAGAGAGTTCCATAACTTTTAATACCATCAACAACGTGGGCATTTCAAGTTAAACAATTGTCTCTGCCAGAGTTCACATACAGATGCACGCGAGATATATCAAACGATAATAGGCCACTTGAGCTTATTCATTCAATCCCCATTAAATTATAATTACCTTTTGCTATTTGGGACACAAAGTAAAACAATACTTTGTGGTCTCTCACTAGAAATATTCGGCGACGCTCTGTCGAATGTTTCTTTAAACAATCCATAACATTTTATGGACCAACACATTTATCAATCTGAAATGCCTTCTGCAATTAAATATACTTTGTCACCAATGACAAAGATTCCTCGATGTCGCTCTGTCGAACACTTGTGTAAACAAACACAATGTTCGGACCGACGATTGTGTTACATACCGAGGTAACATTCTAGATGAAGAGTTTTGACTCAGTCAGTTGTAGATCAACCCGCGAAGAACTATTCTACTTTCCATCTTCAGTCCCCGAAGTTAATAATAAAATAAATATATTTTTTTGTTAAACCTCTAAAATAAATAGTTTTCTGGCGCAGTCGGTAGGATCGCGAGTTAGTACACCGAACTAATATCGGAATTGATTTGAGAATCATTTTTTTGTGTGATAAATAGTGTGAATACACACCGAGCGAAAATCGGTAGTATCAAACAAAAAAAAAAAACTCGAACTCATAGTGCTAACGTTGCAAAGCAACAATCATCGCGATTTAAATAATTAAGTGTGAGTACAGTTTAAAATAAAAAGTGAAATAGCGAGTTACAACTCGAAGTAGCAAAAAAAAATTAAACAATACCATATTTAATATTAATGTCAATCGATCAACTTAGTAGACAAGTTGAAAAAGATAGACAAGTGAGAGGTACTAGGGGACAAAACGAAGAAGTGAGTGATAGTGAAAACGAGACAAGAAACCAAAATAAAATGAATTTCACATTTAGTGATTTAATTAAAGAGGCACGGTCTATCCCAGTATTCAAGGGAGATGATTCGTACGCCCTCTCATCGTTCTTAAACGAAGCTGATTATATGATGTCAATGATTCAGGATGCCGGACAGTTGGCATACTTGCAGCGAATAATAATATCGAAGATCCAGGGAGAAGCGTTAACTACAATATTGAGATTGCACCCAGACAGCAGTTGGAGCCAGGTGAAAACTCAACTACAAAGGACGTATGGCGTTCACGAGGAATATGCAGCTCTAAAGGAAAAAGCAGATGGGATAAAATTTAGTAATGTAAGTCAATTTTATCAGGAACTTAAAGAAATATTAGATAAGATGAATTTAAAATATCGGTTAGATGGAAATCCACCTATGGACTTCAAGCCTGAGTATAATGAACAAAGTATATATAATAAGTTTTTATTTAAAATTCCTAGAGAAGAGGAAATGTATCTAAGAGCGAGGGGTATTAATAATTTGGAAGAGGCATACCAAAACCTATTAGCAACAGGATTGAAAGAAAAGATAGAAAGTAGAATGCAAATCAATAACAGAAATAATAATGCGTTTCAAAGACCGAACATTAGACCACAACAACCAATACGAATGCAACCACAGTTCCAACACAATCCTAATAATTTTCGTAATAATTATAATAACAATTTTACACAACAAAGGAACAATAATAATTTTAGGCAGCAAAGACCATGGAATAATTCAGGAAATTTTAGAAATAATAACTATCGACAACATTCTCAACAATTTCGACAGCACAGACATGTAGAACCAATGGATGTTGATAACATTAATAGACAACAATCAGGAGAATTCGCAAATTTTCATGCAACAGCCTCCAATACAACTCATTACCCATAGTAGAACTAACCATAAATAATAATAAGATAGATTGCCTAATTGATACAGGATCGTCCATATCAATTTTGGATCAGAATCTATTACCACACATAATTAATAACAGCATTTACCCAGTAGATATTAACACAGTTAATGGACCATCAAGAATAAATTTTGAAAAAATAACAGAAGTACCAAGAGAATTCAAAATAAATGCGACGATGTCTTGGAAATTGATGAATTTAGACAGGAAGAAGTTTGACGCAATAATCGGAACAAATTTACTAATACCAATGAGAGCTAAGATAGAGTTTGATCAGCAAAAGTTAGAAATCAACAACGAAACAATAAAATTCAAAGGATATAACCATGAAATTAATGCTATAGACGATACTGATATGGCAACCATCCATAGCCAAGAAGAAAATTTAGATGATCATATACCTATTGTCGAAAATATAGTTAACAAATACAGAACACAAGTAATATTAATGGAAACAAAAACCATTGATATTGAAGTAATAAATAAAAATAGGAAAATATACATATCAAGAGAAGATATTGAAAATAACAGACTAAATGATATTTTTAGAAGGTTTATAAAGAAAGGGAGAACGGGAATATATACAGAATTGGAAGATCACATGTATAACATAGTTCAACAAAAACTAATAGAATTATTTAGTAATGATAAAACTATAACGTTTAGAAGATGCACTATTCTTACGGAAGAATTACGAAGCGAAGAAGAAGCAATCAGATATATTAAAAACGTTCATGAACAAGAATCCAATCACAGAGGAATAGATGAAAACTATGAATACTTAAAACATAAAATATATTATCCTAAACTAAAGGAAATAATAAATAGATATATTAATAATTGCGAGACTTGTCAACAAGCAAAATACGATAGGAGTCCGATTAAGGTTAAATTCAAAATAACAGAAACACCTTCAGCACAAAATGAAATCGTGAACATAGATACTTGGACTATGAAAGGACAAAGATTTTTAACTAGTATAGATAGATTTTCTAAACATGCTATGATATTTCATTTAAATGACAGAAATCTTGTTACAATTTTGGAATCTTTGAAAAATAGACACGCTATATTAGGAAAACCGAAAAAATACATTGCTGATAATGAATTCGATGGATTTGTAATGAAAGAGTTTTTAAACAAAGAGAAGATAGAGTTCCATTTAACTAAACCCAACAGTCATACAGGAAGTGCAGACATTGAGAGGTTACATAATACTTTAAATGAACAGATTAGAATTATGGAAGTTGATTCAGCATTTAAAGACATGAATATGCAAAGTAAATGTTTTAAAGCAGTAGAATTTTATAATAACTCAATACATTCTGTAACAAAAGAAAAACCTATTGACTTTGTAAATGGAAAAATTTCGTCAAACAAAGAAAAAATCAAAGAAAGATTAATCGCTGAAAAGGAAATAAGAATAAAGAAAATAAATAAAAATAGGCAAGAGGAACCAGAAAGAAATGAAGATAAAGTATTAATAAAAAATTATAAAGCATTGCGACATAAACATGAACCTAAATATAAATATAAACAAAAAATTAACGTACACCCGATAAACATTAAACGAAAATATAAATATATTTCAGATTCTAGTAATAACAATGATGATGATAATGATAATACCGATTAAAGCGGATATTAATATAGAAAGACTAGAAACAGAAAGTGGACATTTGACTCTAAGACTTGACGACACTGACATTATAGACGACTTTAATATATTATTACATACAGTTGACCTAGACGAGATAAAGAAATTAATATACGAGATTGAAGTTGATATAGCCACAATGTTTAGGAATGACAAAAGATCATATTTATTAACAAAAGAGATAAATAAGATAAAACATATTTATCTAACAATAATACCACACAGACATAGACGAGGCTTAATTAATGTAGGAGGAACAGTAATGAGATTATTATTTGGAACAATGGACAACGATGACAGGAAAGACATTCAAGAACATTTGAACGCATTAGGAAACAATACATATTATACCACAGAAAACCTCAATAAACAAATATATATAAACAACATTACAAACCAGAACATTGAAAGCTTGAAAAATACGATTACTAGTGACAGGAACAAAATATTGGAAATTATAAATCATATACAAAACAATGAACAAAAGTATTTAAAAGATATCTACATGAATCAACAATTAATAAGAATAGGAATTTTGAAAGATGAAATAAGTAAAATTCAAGACAATATCCTTAATGTAAAAACAGGTCAAATGATAAGAAGCATCCTAACTAATGAAGAAATTGAAAAATTTGATATTGATATCTTAAAATTAAAAAATATTAAAATAGCAGTAGGAAAATATAAGAGTACTTTGGCATTTATATTAAAAATACCTAAAACCATTGTAAAGGTACATAAATACATAATAACACCATTAACAAACAAATTGTTTGAAGAATTAGAATTTGAAACACAAACTGTTGTAGAATATAAGAATGAATATTATGAAATGAAAAATGATGTTGATAAAAGAAATCTAAAATTGGCCAGCAAGTGTATACAAAGCTTATTTGATGGAAAAATATCTTGTAATAAAATAAATAGTAATAAGAATAAAATGATTGAACTAGATGTTGGTGTATATCTAGTTAAAAACAATAAAGATGTAACTCTAAAAAACACATGTAATAATCAAACATACATTCTAAATGGAAATTATTTAATTAAATTTGAAGATTGTACAATAAATTTGAATGAAATAGAAATCGAAAATAAAATTGAAATATTTAAACAAATAATAACAATCCCTAATTATAGTAATATAACTAATGCTAATCTAACACTCTCATTTGAAGAATTGCAAATGAAACAATACGCAAATAATGATCAAATAAGAATATTGGAATATCACAGAAGAATACACTCTTTCGGCTTTGTATCAGTAGGAATAATAGTAATAAGTGTAATATGTATAATTGTAATACTTTTTGTAAAATGTAAAAAGAAGATGGACAGAGAATTTAAAATTAATATTTCAACTCCGGAGAAGTTGAAACTTAAGGAGGAGGGAGATATATCAAACGATAATAGGCCACTTGAGCTTATTCATTCAATCCCCATTAAATTATAATTACCTTTTGCTATTTGGGACACAAAGTAAAACAATACTTTGTGGTCTCTCACTAGAAATATTCGGCGACGCTCTGTCGAATGTTTCTTTAAACAATCCATAACATTTTATGGACCAACACATTTATCAATCTGAAATGCCTTCTGCAATTAAATATACTTTGTCACCAATGACAAAGATTCCTCGATGTCGCTCTGTCGAACACTTGTGTAAACAAACACAATGTTCGGACCGACGATTGTGTTACATACCGAGGTAACATTCTAGATGAAGAGTTTTGACTCAGTCAGTTGTAGATCAACCCGCGAAGAACTATTCTACTTTCCATCTTCAGTCCCCGAAGTTAATAATAAAATAAATATATTTTTTTGTTAAACCTCTAAAATAAATAGTTTTCTCGCGCGACCATTCTGATGCAGTACAATGAATGGAACTCCTCTGGAGCAGCACCTTTCAGCTTCCACCATTTCCATATGCTATCGGGAGACTAGAATTTCATTTCGTCTCTTGAGGGCGTACAATAGCAAACAGTTTCATATAGTGTGCATGAACTGAACATCCATAGAATCAGAAATCAGAAGCCCTCTGTCCCTGCTCTGTCTCTCAGTAGCACGAACAGATTTACCTCTTTGTTAGTTGGTCGCTTTGTATCTGTATATACATACTCGCATATGTGCATCTGGGTACCATAGATACAAGATGCTGTGAACGCAATTGATCTTTTAAGTATCCTATAAGGTAAACAAGGTAAGGTGTTGCCTTTTTTGTTATATTTTCGTGTTATTTTCCTGCCATATACAGACGGCGACCACGACGACGATTGTAACAGTATGTGGAGGGGGCTTCTGGCACAACGATATTGTGTATATTAAACTTCCATCCCACCAACAACCGGTAGTCGTAGTATAGTGCTGGCGTACAAGATTGAATAGTGGCAACCAAAGCAGAGAGAAGAAATATAATATCTAAAAATACCTTACGGGCCCGGCAGACTTCATATCCTTCGACGACTGGAGGTGTAGTGCACTGATCTTTGCCATCAGCCAGACGCCAAAGACACAGTGGAAGGAGGTGGAAAATTGTATTTATTTCTTCCCATATGGTCGGTCTGGTGCAGGTATATGGGACTAATACACTAGTTGCAATCAAAGCGAACCCACTCGCTCTGCCTCTTTGCCTTTCTAGCGTAAGCGACAACATCGATGACGAAGAAGACAGTGTCTATCTTGGAAGTATCGATGAACTCATTAAAAATCTGTGGGGTGTGCGTATGCGTCGGGTAGTAATAATAGGTTGTGCTAGTGTTGTAAGTGTACATTAATGAGTTCAATTAGGTAATGACGGTGGAAAAGGGCATGGGCGGTGGCACAGCCAACACCCCATACGGACAGGGGTTCATTGGCAAAGAATCATCCAAGTTGATTGGAATTAGCTCGATTTCAATTATGGGCGCCGAGGAAAGTGCCCATCTGTGCGTGTGTGTGCGAAATCAGGGCCGAAATGAATGTGCTGTTTTTTTTTAGAGAGAGAGAGTTAAGAGGCTTGCAAATTGTAATTAGAAAAAATCCTGTCGGCAGTCGCTTTAATGGCTTTGGGGAAGGGCTATGTGGATTGAATACTTTAAAGGTTTTTTTTTATTTAAATGCATAAATGAGTGATGCAGGGAACTTACTTAATTTTTTAGCAGATAGATACTCGGCCTTACTCATAATCATTTTTAAACTTCACTAAATATTTTGAAGGTCACAATATGCAATTTTGCATGGAAAATTTCGCTACTGTGAGTTCGAATAATATTGCCTGGACACTAAAAGTAATTATTAGTATCGCGGACTGTTTTTACATATACTGGTCTAAATGAGAGCACATACTAAAGTTCAAAATATGATCAAGTCACTGCCCAGTGCCCATTTACCTAACAACACGATTTTAGTCACTGATGCATGAATGCCGCCTGTGGTCGCCACTGATGGCAAATTTTTTCCGATGATTGAATGATTTATCTTCAGGTCAAATGAACGTTGGCTTGGAAATGAGACCCGTTCTCGCGTATTACAAAAGTTTATCCTTAAATTACTGCAATAATACTCAGCAAATTATATTGTGCGGACATTTTTATCAACAACTCTTGGATCTGCTAACTTGTATCTCTTGTGCCAAAACAATACTTCATCTACGGAAATTCACCTTTTATTTGGTCCATGTTTCTTAAAAATCAGTTTTCCGATAGCGGCGTAATTGGTTCGAGAAAAAGAACGTGCTCAGTGACTTTAATAAAATAATTAATAAATAAATACACTTCCCACTTCTTCAAGTAAAAATCGTTGGTCGAGTTCATCAATGTAAAAATGCTGCATTCCTGCAAATTTTGCGTTCATTATTGTTAAAGAACTACATTATCATTGCAAAAGTTTGGCAGTACTAGCGTTCATAGAAGAACATTTACAGTCAGCATGCCGTCAATAGTGGATGTGTTTTTGTTTTGTTGCCTCGCTGCAGAAAAATGGCGGGAGAGAATATGGAAGTACTATTTTTGCATTTAATAATTAAATAATTTGTACTATTTAGAATTAAACAAAAGAAGAAAAAATATTCCGATGATGGCATATACCAATTATATCATTTCGCCTTGTAATACAATCGGAATTAATATTACAGATCCGAGTTGTCATTGACAAAATTGTTTTTTACTTGTCATTTATGCCTTTAGTTTATTATATGCAATTATGACCTCATTTTTGTCAATGCATGATAGCCGCATTTAGGCAACTGCAGTTGGCGTTCAAAAATGTATTCAGGAATACTTGTTGCATGGTTTGGGCAACATTGTTAACAATGAAGAACTCACATTTAGTTTCCATGCAAGATTTTACGAACTCACAATGGCGAAACCTTCCATACAAAATTACTCATTGTGACCTACAAAATATTTGGTGTTAAGGTTAAAAATGATTATTTAGTAAGGCCAAAAGACTGTAACTAAAGCCTCGTTACTGGATTCTTTTAACGTTAGCTTACAAGCTTGTGTAGGATCCAATAGTTTTTCTTCTAGTTTGTGTTCTAAGAAAAATTGAATATCCTCAAAATGAGCTTGGGACTATTTGGAACATTATTTGTAAATGCCTCGGACGCGGACCATCGTCTTAGCGATTGAAGGTTTTTTTAAGAAGAGTTTCTGAACATATGCAGCATAAAATGTATTAATGTGTTTTTATGTGAATGGGCTTAAATTTGGTATCCAGATCTGGTTTTGTTTCTGAGATCTGTTCATCTGGGAGATCAACTAAAAATTATATTAAAACCAACGATGCTCTTAGGCCCCCGCCCTCGCTGTTGGTAAAACATATTCAACATTTCGTATATCAATCATGCCCATGAAGGAATTTTGAAAAATTCCAAATGTTCTTTGAACAATATATTTAATGCTTCGAGAATTTTAAATATTATTTACTTTGCATGTTTGCTTATAGATTTTTTTTAAATTGATTTTGATAATGGTATCTTTATTTATTATTTATTAGTAATGTAAGATGTTCAATGTGACTTCTGGTGTTGAATTTTCTTCACTAGTTCTGAGATTTTGGGTGCAATTTTCGTCAGTGGAATTCTCATGCCAGGTGATGCATCAAGTCTGTTTCTCTGCTTGTTTTTAATTTACATTTCAAATTTAAAATTTTGCCCACGCCTCCCTTTTACAATCCCTATGCCCCCCACTGGGAGCCGTTCCCCACCGGTTGGGAACCGCTGGTATACACTATACAACCATTAGAACATCAATAACATGAGTGCATCTTTATCCATTTCTTATGCTAATGGAACATTTTTGATTTTCATACAATCACTAAAGGAAAATTGTTGAACCGTTAAATTATTTTTAAAGCGCACTATTGTACGAATGTAATCCAAGCATACGAGTATTAACAAAAGCGATGCAAATTACATTGGCAACGAGCTGTTTTGTGAGAAAAATTTACTGCACTCATGCATAATGTATGTGGTGATTTGATTGCTGATAAATAAAGCTGACGCAAGTTAATTGGTCATTACTAGATAATGTGGCGATGTACCTCAGCAGAAGCGTTAATGTTAAAATATAAATTTAAAAACAGAATGAACTGTGTTAATAAAATACGAAAACTGTGGGCTCAACCCTCAGGGGCGGATTGTTGTTTATGGGAAGTAGATATTTATCTGGGCTTAAGGTGTTGGCAGCTTAGAATTTAAGTATTAGATAGATATATGTATTCAGATATTCCTTATTTTCATGTTCAGCGAATTTACAATCATTGTGTATGTTATACAGCTTGGCTTATTAGCCGTCTGCCGTTTTAAACTTTAGATACATTAATATTATTAAAATATAAAAATAAAAAAGAGAGAATAAAGTTATTACAAATTAATTTTGAATCTAAGCTCTTAACATAACAAATTAAACTATGTAATAGTAAAGAAGAATTTACTTCAAGTTTGCTATTAACTTAAATGAAAAGAAAACAAATTTTAGGTTTACAAAAATGGAATATACATATTATTATTGAAAAGGAAAGGATTGCAATTAAATATAAAATAGATTGAGAGGTTGCATCTGTATGAAAATGATCTTTTAGTTTGGCTAAAACAAAAATACATAAATCGAGATTTACAGTGCTGCAAAAGAGTTTCGATAATTCATAGCATGAACGACAAATCGAGTAAGCAATCTCCACCCACTACCTCCATTAAGAATTTGAGCACTTTCTTCAAACGATAAAAAGCTTTTGTCAAAGTACAGTCTACGGATTTCCTGAAGAATCGGGCATAATGCAAGGAAGTTAAAAACATTCTCGTCTTGATCAATGTTGCATAGTGGACACCTGGGATTTAAATCGGTCCTATGCGGTCTGGAGTTCAGCTCAATCATTTATGTACGAATTTTAAAAATCAAGCTCATTTTCAGAACTGATAGCGAATTGCTAAAATAATTGTTTGTTCCCAAGGTAAGATTAAGCTGCATATAAACTGATCTGGTCGATGACTCTTTAGCTCTATCCAAACAAAGCTTAAAGAGATTGCCATCCACAGCAGAAATGCAATCGTGTAGAATACTTCTCCACTCCCAAACGTTGTTCTCATTCAGCTGAAAGGATATATTATTTGCTGCGGCTAAATCGTACCAGTCTTTAAACGGAGATTAGTTACATCTGACAGCTGTAAGAAGAACTTTTTTTTGCAGGTTATTCCTAGATCTTAGTATAACTTTGCTGATGTAATCTGCATTTGCGTTTAGGTTCTTTGTAGAAACGTAAGGTAAGCCAGATTCTACATGAATTGCATAGCTAGGTGTAGATTGTAAAAGCCTAGAAATCCGTTTGAAAAAAAATCGCTGTATGCTTTCGATCTCATCGCGCTGTCGATAGCCATAAATTTCGTGCACGTAGCAAAAACAACTATTTATTGTAGCATTGAAAACCCTAAATTTGGAAACAGGATCCACGTCTATAGTAGAGAAGAAGTTAATTTCCGTTTTGGCTGCAAGAGTTCTTTCTTTGATGTGAGGTCTTATATTAAGATTGTATGTTAATACAAATCTTAAATACTTGAACTCATTTACAACCTCAATTCGAGTACCTTCCAGTGACCAAACATGTTCTCTACCCACACGATTTTGTGCTCTGAAGACAAGAATTTTAGATTTAGCTGTGTTTATTTTTAGAACCCAAGTATCGCAATAGTTCTTCAATTTATTAATTTGGAGCTGGAGCGTATAGGGATTGTCAGAAAGGGTGACAAGATCATTTGCGTAAAGTAGTACTTTGACCACTACGTCTCCGAACTTAATGCCCTTGGGATGCTGTCACAAACGTCATCTATAAAAAGAGAGAAAATTGGAGGGCTCAGAACACACCCTTGTGGAACACCAGAATCCGTAGGGAAGGTGAATGAATTTAAGTATTGGACCTGTATCTGTATCGTTTCCATTTACTTATCTTTGAGTATATATTTGATGTGGATGTTTAAAAAAATAATAAATAAAAAGTGCTCTTGTAGAGTGAGTCGCTTAATATTTTTTTGTTGAACCTTAAAAGCGACCTACTGAGCCCAAACTCTCTCAAGGGTTAATCAGACGTAAGCGAGATGTTGTGCAGTGTTATTTGATTTTTTTTAAGGGGTCGAACCTAAGAGTTCGTTCGTGCTCTTTTTAGGCAAGCACATCTAACCGTCTAAACTTGGACTTTTTATCAAAAACCACTTTTTCCTTCCACAAAGGCTTTTTAAAAGATTAAAAAACTAAACTCATTAAAGTAAGATTTGTTATATTCTATAAACTACCAATTCTAAAAATCAATATTAGTGTCCATAGTAAATTTGTATACTCAGAATGGAAACATTTTGCTATATCTAATTTTTAATTGTAACCAAGAAAATATTTCAGGCAAAGGCTAAAAATGATTATTGGTAAGGCCCAGCGGCTTATAAATGGTCATTGCAAAATCTAAACGTATTGAAAATTGCAATCTATTTTTATTTGAATGGAAAAATTATATATTGAAACTGTCTAAATTCATAAGATAGAAACGTCATTTACGTAAGCCGTTCCTGTCAATATTGTTGTTTCAGTGGCGTTTAGAAGCAATTTTGCTATTAGCTAATTTTTATTAAATTTATAAAGTGACGGATGGGTAGTTTTATTTATTACGACGGCAATTGGTTTAAATGTCGTAGCTTCATGTGGAAAATTATCTTGAGTGCGAGCACTTATGCAATGGGCGAAGACTTACGTACCGATGACCCCTTCTATGGAACTTAACAGATTCCAGAGATACATCTGCCACATTGAAGAGTTTGGAGTTTTCTTTTGGTTATTTGTAACAGTGTTCGAGCAAATGTTTTCGGTTTTCGCCAATCCATGCTTCTTTAATAACCGCACATGTTGGTTAAAAGACTAATCATTGGATTGCCACCAAATTTGAGAGACATATGCATTTAGCTCCTGCGTGAGTGTTGATCTTTAAGTAACTGGCGAAACCTGACAGAAATCTGAATATAAAATCAAAAGTCCTTCATCCACATTTTATTTACTCTTAAGTCTCGAAGGATTCCATAGAAGGCTATTAAATATTTGTAATCCAAAAGTGTTTGAAAAAAAAAATTTGCAATGGTTTTGAAAAGCTGAAAAATCCAATGAAAATTTTAAAAAGTGTCATTCTTTCTATTAAAACTACACTTAAGCCACAGCGTTGTACCTATTCTACTGTAAGAAACATTTTAAGAAGCTTTAGCCTGCATTATGCGATGTGCCGAATTTCAAAAGGATGGATTTGTAAATTGTATAGCTAAATTAACTGCTAAACTACTGGTTTTCTTATTTGTCTGTTTTGCACCGTCGCCTACGGTCGCCCATATTATAACAATGGTACCATGAATTACATTCACGTCATGTATCAAATCTTGTAACAGAAGCTGCCATTAATACGCCCTAAGCTGTTTGGTTGCTAGGTACGAGGTTATCCCCTTGTGTTAAACCCTTATGCCCTTGAGACATCCTCCAAATTATCTCGGATTTACTTACGCTGGTCGGTGGATGTAACAGAACAGTGGATAAAGGTTCTGGAAACGTATAAACCACAAACATATTCACAGACAGAAAAAGGGTTTAAAACCGTTTTGTATAGTTGTATACCTTAGCTGAAGACAGTACGGTTAAGCGAATATACCCGGGTACCTTTACTTATATATATAATGTAAGACTTTAGAGATTTGATTTTGAATTTACATTCCAAGTGATTGGAATTATTTTAAGATGCAAATTCAATATCGTTGAAAAAAATAAATAATATTTAAAACCTTGTTTTGCGGAGCTGTGATTGCCTTTTTATTGCAAATGGGGCATTGAGATAGTTACAGTTTTCAACGAAAAACTGAGTGCGCCGTCATGTTAAACTGACCTTAAGCTCAAATATCAAATATGGAGCCGTTTACGAAAAAATCAAACTGGTTTCTCTATCATTGTAATGTGTGAATTGATTAACATC
This sequence comes from Cheilosia variabilis, assembly GCA_951230905.1. Classification (NCBI taxonomy): domain Eukaryota; kingdom Metazoa; phylum Arthropoda; class Insecta; order Diptera; family Syrphidae; genus Cheilosia; species Cheilosia variabilis. Next base: position 49,188,748 of record OX579676.1, read on the forward strand.
TCGAGCAGTGTTAGAATGTCATTGAGATGGTTCTACCATCGGACAGCTAAGGGAAAACCCCTTTTGGACTTAGTCGAAGTTCCCACAACTTTCCCACATGGTTAATTTAAATTTAAATTTAAAAACAGTTCATTTTCAACATTTTTATTAACAAAAAATAAAAAAGGGCAAAAAAATATTCTATATTATGGAATTGAATTGGAAGAATAAGATAAACAGTCATTTCATTACTAGATATATTCACATAACAAATCACATTATTTCAATTCATGAAAAAAACAACATATATATACAAGGCAAGCAAAAATAACCTTCCGATGTTTTTTGGCTGTAATTTAAAAAAAAATGAAAAACTTTGATTCTTCTTGTGGATTATTTTTATTTGGTCTTTTAATTTTTTTTACATCAAGTCGAGAATATGATGTCATGTAAATGGCCGCCGCCACAGTTGATTGTCATTTGAACCCTTTTTATGGCATTTTCCATCACTTTGGCCAAAACTTCCGGCGATAGGTCCTCACATTCTTGACGGATATTGTCTTTAAGAGCTGCAAGAGTCTGAGGCTTGTTGACATAAACCCGCGACTTCAAAAAGCCCCACAAAAAGAAGTCTGGAGCGGTCAAATCAGGCGATCTTGCTGGCCAGTGCAAATCGCCAAAACGGGAGATTAGGCGCCCGGGAAATGCATCCTTCAGCATATCGGTTGTGGCACGTGCAGTGTATGCCGTTGCACCGTCCTGTTGGAACCACATGTTTTCCAATCCCAATTCATCAAGTTGCGGCAAAAAGAACTCGTTGATCATTGCTCTGTTGCGCTCACCATTCACAGTAACCGTTTGGCCGATGTCGACGGCGCTTCCATGACATCTTCGGCTACAGCAGCAATATTCTCTGCAGAACGGCTACTCCGGGGTCTGCCACGCCTGGCAGCATCTCGTGTTGTGCCAGTCTCTTCGAGGCGAGCGGCTAAACGTCGCAGTGTTTCACCAGTAGGCGTTGGACGGCTAGGAAATCTGCGACGAAATTCACGTTGTGCCAAAGTCACCGACCGATTATTGCTCAAATAAATAGTCACCAATATTCCGCGTTCTGGAGCAGTATAGCGTAACATTGTTTATTAACGTGTATTTCGCATGTGTTTACTACACAAATGTCAAAACAGAACTGACATTAGGGGCCAATCGCAAAATTTATAGCATTTTCTGATAGGAGGATTACTTTTGCGCCACCTTGTATAATTCATTGTAATATCACATTGTTTGTGTACCTAGCTATCTATAAAATAAGTTAATAAAAGGAGGAAAAAATAACATTTAGCGCAGATAGCTAATCCCTATTACAAGAAAATAATCGATAATGAAAAAGAATACTTTAACTAATAAGTCATTAAAAGTATTAGCACAAATTAATATTTTAAATTCATCATTTATATACGTGAACATCCAAAGTTTCGGTACACATTTTAAGTATTTATAATGAAATGAGTAGAATGAAACCTATATCATTCGAAAGGTACTGTGCCATAGATGTGCACAAATAGAAAATTGTTGGGATATGTCGCCATTAAGGCTGGTAAAATTAAGTTATAAATTCTCCATACAAAACAGGTAATTGAAAGGATTTTGGTGATGGTCAATTTGTCGTCGCCATATTACCATAGTAACGTATTCAAATATAAATCCTCTTAGATTAGAACCTGTTTCCACTGTCGCTCTTTTCGTTTATAAAAAAAAAACATATTTTCGACCACAAGCGATACTATATAGTTAATATAAATAAATAAGACTTAACCGTCATATAAGCACCTACACTATGTGTAACTATTTACGTTCATCAATTTGTAATGGTCATTAGATGGTTTCAAACTTCCACAAGTTAAATTTTGATTTTGAAATGAAAACCTGATGACGCAACTTGAATTCAAACAATCATTTCCTATCCTATTTCTTTTTTTAGTTTTCAAAACCGTTACAACAGAAAACAATTTTCAAATGATATTTTTTCATCACTAGAGATCGATGCAACTAATTCCCCCGCCACTTTTTGTCAACTTCATCTTTGTTACAGTCATCTATTTTGTCTCCTAAATCAAAATAGCTACTGCATTTAATTCGTTTTGAAATATCGGTTGCTATAAGCGGGTGCAAGAATTCCAATTAAGGTATCACATTATTGCATATCGGAAGTCTTTTTAGAATTTCGTCAATTTGGATTTTTTTTTTTTTTTTTGTAAGTTGACCAAATTTCCTACAAAATCTTACCGAAATCTTACTTTTTTCCTTTTTCCCACGAAACGATTTCTTACCATCGAAATTCCCAAGAAAAGGTAAGTTTCCCACGAGTTACCAACACCGATCTCGAGTTCGAAATTTTGTACGAATACAATATCTTTCTCCTACTACATAATAAAGAAAGACAAAGTATCGTGCGACCCAGTCATGCACATTTTATTTTGTATAATTTTTGTAGCCGTATTGAAAAAGTTCCCCAAACGGCACGAGAAGTCGCTACAACCATTAAAATTTGGGAATGGCTTCCACATTTAAGTGAAACATTTCGTCAAATTTCAAGTCCCAGTTAATCCAAATCAAAATGCATTTTCAAGACACCTCTGAAATTGGTATGATATCACTTTAAACACCCCTTATAACGATGGTAGTATCTCGCCCTTATATGCAACTCCTTTGGCTTAGCATAATTTAAATAGGCAGAAAATCTTGTCAAGCCAACCATGTCAAAGCACATTGACCTATTGAAAAAGTGATCAAAATGCAAGCTCAACTGAAACACTGCTATATTATACATAACCTACTGCCAACAGAGAAATGTGACACTCATTTATGAATTCAATAAGGAAATAATTAAGGCAGGCAAATAGCCTCGGGTGACGCGTGATTCGTGTATGTTTTTAAATAATAAACTAAGCGCCACCAGAATACTCATGAATAATTTTCTTTTTATTGATATTTTTGTGTCTGTTGTCGAATAAATAAAAAAAATCCCTGTCGCTTACTAACAAATAAATAAAACATGATCCATTTATGCAAATGGCATAAAATCAATATGATTATATACTGATGTCGAGACTTGGATTGATTGATCTGTAAACTAATTATCAGTGGCAGGAGATATTCATTTCTTTTATTTATATTTTTATCAGTGGATATGCATTTCATTTATTTAAGTTAGAACTATCCTTCTCGAAGGATCCAAAAAAAACCGAACGCCAACTTTTCGTTGGCCTAACTTGTTCGTACTTTGAATAAAACAATTGTCACCACGTTATAAATATATATTTCTTTCTCCACGAATACCACTTCCCAATCTCGATTCCAAGAACTAACTAACTTAGAACTAACTTGACAATTCTAGATACTTAAAACCTAAACTCGGCTTGGCCTTGGTTCCCACGAACGCGTCCGCGCGTGCAGGAAATGCAATCGCTGAGAGTTTCTCTTGTTACCGTTGGCCAGGTACTGCAGACTGCGGCGCTTGCACTTTTTTATCAGCAGGCGAATAGCCGAACGTATTAACTGCCGACCTTTTAAATATCTGCGTCCCGCAGATCTACTGCTGAGCATGTGGAACAGCTTAAATTACTGGCAGGTCGTTGAACTTCCGCTGAGCGTTGGGCTGGGCGAGGAATGCGTTTTCTACGAAAAGACAGGCGAAGTTCCGGGATGTTGACCCTTCCGTAGATCTTTTTCCATAATAGGCAGATGGCGATAACTATGATTATGGCGATAAGAATTTCTGTAATGATAGAGGAGTTAAAGTTTTCTTTTAGGGTATTGATATGTTCAATGTTCTGGACACTGATGTCGTGCACAAATTCCAGATTAGGTTTGGTCCTTTTGCTGGTTACGTTGGCCAGGACAGCAGGAAGTGCTTGTAAACTTGTGGTAGATCCACCAAAGTATTCCTGGTCCTTGATGGTGACCGTGTCGTTGTCCAGTTGGATGAGATAAGTACCTTCTAGAGGAATAGAAGAATTTTTATTTAAGATTGAACCATTGAAATTTGTCACGAAGATCGTATTTTCCCCAATAAGCTCTATGACCTCTTCATTAGTGCTCTTGAAGTCGCAAGCTGCGATACCACCCTTAAGGATCCTGGGTAGGCATGTGTCTTCCGCTAACTTTTTTAAAACGTTGCCCTCGCATACTGATGAGTTCCCTATATGAAAGCAGTCACCTTTAAGTCCGTAAGTCAAGTCGTGATTAACTAGTAGTTTCGTATAGTCAAGGTCAAGTTGCCTTCCATCCTTGATTGCAGCACGAGCGTTTATTACGTGGAAAATGTTGGTCCCAACCTTAGGGATAGCTAGGACATACAGCAGGAGGGTTCCATTGCTGTATACAGAGGGTCGTCCATACTCCACTGCCTCCACGAAGTTTTGGTAGGGTAGGGTTTCCAGCTCATTTATGATAGTGTTAACTTCTTCAGCGTCTAATATGTTACTATTGACTATTCCAGTCTTGGCCATTTGGCAGGCTCTTATTATTTCGTTCACCCCTTCCTTTAGTATGAGTACCTTGTTAAGTAAGTCGTGCTTCAATCGTCCTGCTTCTCCCTCCTGTACCGCGTTATTATAGCCATCAATCATTTTGTTAACTTTGTTCATCACCTCGTGCGTCGCCTCGAAAAGTTTTTCGTTGATTCTGTATTGGTCGTTATTGTTCTCTATTATGTCTGTTTGCGTCTGTAAAAGTTTTCCCCAGTCAGTTGCGTCAGGAGAACCCGCCAGCCATTTCCAGGCACTCCCTATCCAGTCAATAGATCGAGTCCGTCTCGTCTTTGGTTCGCCTAATTCCTTTAGTCGATCCTTTACCTGATTCAGATGGTAGGTTAAGACCAGTTGCATTTCCTGGTCTGCTACATGTTTTGCGGCCAGTTGTTCGGTTCGTTCGATGAGCGCGCTGTATTTGTTTAAGTCAATGACATGGATTAGCTTGAAGTTACCATTTACCACCCATGCGTTGCCCTCCTTAATGGTAACGATTGGTGATGTGTACTCAAAAATGTGCAGAGCCTGCACAGGAACCAAGAACGCTAAACTGCAATACAATATAATTTTTATTAGTTTCACTACTTCCTTAATTAACTAAACACCAAGTTGGACTTGGTTGGCTTGGAAATTACTTATTTCTATCGGATTTCTTACTTCTATCGGGGACTTTTTAATAAGTCTCTTTTCTTTTTTGTTTCTTGTTTTTCAATTGATCTTTTACTTTCTTAAGATAGATAGTTGTTTTTTCTTAATGGATTAATTTAAGTAGGTTAGGGAACCATCCCCCTTCTTTTTCTTTCTTTTTCTTTTTTGTTTTTTTTTTTTTTTATTTCCTATTCAGGTTTTTTAGGTGAGCTTTGTGAATTCGTCTGCCACTAGCTGTTGTTATCGTTACTCGGTTGTCCTTTGCGACAACTTCTTTTTTGTATAGGGGCTTGTTTTTACCTTTTATGCATTTCACTGCGGCATACACTACCTCACCCTCACAATACCGTCTGGGCGCATTCCTTTTTAAATTTAGCCTTACATTCCTAGCCTCCATATTCCTTTTAATAATACCCCTCAGGTCCCTATTGATTTTAGAACGAATGTTCAGAAGGTTCTGATAATTAACCCTCTGGGATCGGTTAAAGAAAACATCGGTAGGCTTTCGTTTGATTACCGAGTGTATTGTGTTGTTATAACGGTCTACCGCTACATCGACGAGTTCCTTAACACCGAGATCCGGGTTTTCAACCCTAAGGCATCGGTAAATTTCCAATATTGTGGAATGGACCCTTTCTATTTGTCCATTCACCTCACTTCGGTAGGAGGGGGTCAGATAGAGTTTGACGCCTAAGGTTTTTATAAAATTCAGTACTATCGGGCTAAGGAAACCTCTTTCATTATCTGTTACCAGGACTCGAGGCACGGTGAAATAGTGTAGTATTTTGATTAGCTTTGATCGAATGTATATGGAAGATTTTTCTTTAATATGGAAAAATTTGGAAAATTTAGAAAATTTATCGACTACGGTTAAGAATTTTTTATTCTGAATTTCCATGATATCCATGTGAAGGATCTCACATGGATATTTCGGGGACGGAGTTGATTGGAATTCAGGAGTCAGTGGATGTCTGTCGTATTTATTTGACCCACAAATTTCGCACGAGACAGCGAATTTTCTAACCTGAGACATCATTTGTGGAAAGTAATATTTTTCGAGGATTTGTTCCCTGTTCTCCCTGGGAGCACGATGGGCTCTCCTATGTTCTTTTTCTATTATAATGAGTCTGCGCTCCGCGTTGGCGACATCCTCAACTATTCTTTGGGTGACTCTAATCTTGTAATTCTCGAAGTTTTCAAGGTAAACCCTTTGAAGCAAACCAAGGTACCTCTCCGGAATCTTTATTCCGTTTACCACCCTTGGGTTAAGATTTTCCCTCAAGATCTCTACGAGGTTGTCGCGATGTAACTTGTTTATTGAAATGTAATGGCGATGATAACCAGGGTGTGGCTCTTCGTGAGAGCGCAGATCGATACCAACCTTAAAAATCAATTGATTCCTGAAAACATTGATCGGGGCCTCTACATGCGGTATAAGGTCTGAGTTGTCTTGGTCGGCACTGTGTACCGTACAGGACTCGGTATCACTACCAGAAAGCTCACAAAGTCCTTCTTCAGCTGTGCCCGTCTGGGAGTCCCTCAAATGATCTTCCTCAGATTTGCTAAAGATGATTATATCATCGATATAAACATAGCATATCCTGCCAATTAGCTCCTTCAGCACATCATCAATCATCCTTTGGAAGATGGCTGGGGCATTTTTGAGGCCGAACGGAAGTCTAAGATATTCGTATTTACCGTTCATTGTCGAGAAGGCTGTCTTCGGGATATCTTTTTCATTCATCAGGATCTGATGAAATCCTGAAGTCAGATCAAGTGTCGTGAACAGCCTTGCGTCTCCTAGACTGGCAAGTGTGCTATTGATATCAGGGATAGGATACGTGTCTGGGATCGTTACAGCGTTCAAGCGCTTATAATCGATCACCATTCTATATTGTTTTTCGCCATTGGGTTTCGGCTTTTTAGGAACAATCCATATAGGAGAATTATATGGGCTATTCGAAGGACGGATAACGTTTTCGGACAGTAGTTCCTTGACCTGTCGCTCGACCTCCCCCCTCATACAAGCAGGGTAGGGGTAGCTTTTAGCATATATTGGTTCGTCCGTGTTTGTGCGGATTGCGGCTCTTACATTGGTTTTTATTTTTTCGTTACCTACAGGACCGAAGAGGCTGTGGAACTTTTCGCAAATGGTTTCCAGTTTAGATCTAGCGGGCATTGAAATGCCTTCACTTAAGGTCAACATTTGATTAATTGCGTTTGAAGTGCGATTTTTCAATATAATTACCTTATTGGATTCTATGGTAAGTTTGTTGGTTTCCCTATTGATGACAGCTTTTAATTGTTTGAGCGTGTCGTCGCCAATTATGCCGTCGAATGATGTTAAATTTGGGAGAACAAAGAACGTAATATTTAATTCACAACCTAAATAATGAAAGAATTTCCCACAAATTTTGCCTTTGATGAGAATTTTCCCAGCGGGGCTATTTACATAGAAGGGTTTTTGTACAGGGTCAGGGCGTGGAGCCAAATTAGGTCTAATAAAGTTCTTGTTAGCCCCGGTGTCCACTAAGAAATTTAGGACGACCCCGTCCCGCGTAACATACTCTATGTATGGTACGCTGGAAACGAGGCCCCTGCCATAAAATTTTCAGGCGATGATTCCTCACAAGGACGATCAACGGAATCCACTTCTTCTAGATTTTCGGAAGCGACTGCCTCCATATGATACAATCGCTGTTGTTTACGTGGATTGTAATTGTCAGACCTCGGTTCCCGTTTGAATTTGTTGTTGGGCCGGTTCATATAATTTACGTTCCTGGTTTGTACGGAGTTGTCCACCTCCATTTTAATATGTGGTTTTGGGGCTGTCGGCCGTTGGGGTGTATAATGCTGTTGGAATCCCGAGTTCCAATGGGGGTGTGACCTTTGGGCAAAGTTATTATTTACAACTGGTGGCATATCAAAGCTTCGGGAGGGTCCAGCGTTACCCCTGAAATTCTGGTTGATGGGTGATGTTATCAAGTTAGGTGCTCTTACATGCACCGAGTTGCTCCTAAAATTCAAATTTTGCATTTCCAGGCAAGCTGAATATGCTTCGGGTAAGGTTCTCGGCCTTTGGATGATCAAAAGTCTTGAGAGGTCACCACTAAGGCCTCGAATGAACACGTCTAGTGCCCGATTTCGGTAGGTCTCTACCAAAGCGTTCATGGTTTCAGTTGAGTAAACCTCAGCCCTGATTTTACTGATAATCAGGGAAAACTGATGGTTTACTGTCGCGTAGAAGTCGTCAACCCTTGAATTGCCTTGTGTTAATTGGTTGAGCTGATGCTCAAGGGTTCGCATGTCCCTTTTATCAGCGTAGTGAAGTGAGAGAACTCTCTTCATCTCTATCCAGTCATTGTCGAACACGTTGTAGGAGACCAAGGCAGAGTCTGCCTTGCCTCTGACTTTCTGGCGAATATGCTGTAGTATTGCCCTGTAGATGGGCTTACTACGAACTATCTCATAGTCTTTTAATACAGTCTCGACGCTGTGGACCCAGGACACGTACTGCACAGGATTCCCATCGAAGGTTTGGAGTTCCTTGACGGAATCGGGAAGTTTTGAAATGTCCTTCAGGTCCTGTTCACAAGTCGGCCCTTTTAGTGGCTCTGGTTGTTCCGCCTGTGGGGCGGGAATGCCTGCCAAGCCTAATTGTTCCAAGGCTAGGATTCTATCTGAAATTGTACCTAGCTGGTTGTTCACGGAATTGACTACTTCCTGTGAACTGGATTGTTCAATCCTGCCCATTCGGTTCTCCAGCCCCCTAAGCTGTTCGAGGACAGAATTAACCGCACCCGTGAGTTGGGTGACTGAGTTCCTAAGCTCATCCATACTAGCCTCGCGAGATAGTGTAATCGCTAATGTAATTATTTTCTAGATATATTAAATGAATGCGCGCCTAATGGCAGAATCGAATTCGGATTTAATTTCTTATGATATTTCTCAATAATACATGTATATTGTTAAATATAGATTCTTCTTAATTTTTATTCTTTTCACAAGTGTAAATGCTCTTCCTTCATTAATTAATTTGATTGGTTAATTTTGATTTGCTTTGATGTAATATCTAATAATTTAATTATTTCCCCTGGATGCCTGCTAAGCGCTCTCCATTAAACTTTCGGGGTAGTTACTGTCCTAACGGAAGGTTCGTATGTATCCTTTTTAGTCGTGGATGCAGTTATGTTTGCAGCGACCTACTAAGGTACGAAGGTCTTCACACGGATAATTTAATTTTCAGTAAACCGGCCCCTTTTTTCGTGAGAGTTGGCCCCTAGGCATAAGCGATACAAAAAAGTTTTTTCGATCAAATAGTTTTCTGCATAGGCAGAGAGTAATTCTCTTTTTCCGTTACACGTAAATTTCTTAATCTAAATCTTACTACAATCCTATTGGTGACATTCTTCGTATATAATGTGCTCTTTTGAGTCCCTCCTGGTAATCTGCTGCTGCCTTCCTTCTATTCCTTTATGTATTGGTAGGTATTTCCTTGATGCTGCACTCTTTAACTTGGGAGCGTTCCTTCAATTTCTTTCAATAATCAATTTCACTCTTGTCTATTCACTTTGTATTCGTCTGTATTGAGTTCTAAGCAGGGTTTAATTTTTACTTTATTCCTTTCAGGCACATAAGATTTCCTTTTCGACACTAGTTACACCATTTCACTTTTCATGCGGTTTCATTTATAGCCTTTTCTTTTAACACCGACTTCACTTTTTCCTTTTTAGTTTCAGTTACGCATTTATGCACTATTTATTCTTCCTTTCGTTAGACACTGACTTTTTTATCCTTTCGTCAGGTCCCTGCTCGGGCGCCAGTTAGAACTATCCTTCTCGAAGGATCCAAAAAAAACCGAACGCCAACTTTTCGTTGGCCTAACTTGTTCGTACTTTGAATAAAACAATTGTCACCACGTTATAAATATATATTTCTTTCTCCACGAATACCACTTCCCAATCTCGATTCCAACTTAGAACTAACTTGACAATTCTAGATACTTAAAACCTAAACTCGGCTTGGCCTTGGTTCCCACGAACGCGTCCGCGCGTGCAGGAAATGCAATCGCTGAGAGTTTCTCTTGTTACCGTTGGCCAGGTACTGCAGACTGCGGCGCTTGCACTTTTTTATCAGCAGGCGAATAGCCGAACGTATTAACTTTTACCTTCTTTTATTATGCTTTTTATTGTGAGAAAAGTAAAGATCTCTTTCGAGAATAACGGAATAAAATGATTTATTCAAATAGATTTTTACTTTAAGATAATTTCGTTTTCGTATTCACGAAACTGTTATACCGACATTTCTTGTGTGAGAAAGTTGTGATTCAATTAGATAGATACGGAACTGAATACCTCTGCACCATTTTTTCATGTGGATGTATACAAAGAGATACATTTTTAGTTATGAAGTAGTGTTACGAATACTGTCAGATTCCAAACAGGGTTAAACTCCTGCAGCTGGTACAGGTACAGGATACAGGTATCTGAAAAATATTACTTAGGATTCTGATTACACAGAAAAAATGTCCATTGACAATGTACCAGCGCAGATGCTGTTTTCACTAACTTACTGACAGAAAGAAAATTCGCAGTAACTATAACTATGTCATGCGAACAATTTCCGTCGTCTTGGCAGTACGTGGTCTGTCATCAAGGTTTTATTCGTTTCATGACTTGGTTAAGTAATATTTGTTAATTTTGAGAGCTTCCAGTGAGAATTTAAATTTTTAGATTAAAGCTACCTCGTATCTTTAATATTCAAGGTTGGGCAATATATAGCTTGGCTTTAGTTCTGGCAGAAGTACGAACCCCCGCAGCTTTTCGTTCCCAGAATGGGGCATGTCATGCAAAAGACTAGAAGATTTGAAGAACTAATTCTGACTACCTGACAACTACAGGCAGGAGTATGGAAAAAACCATTCTATCTATTAACACTGTAAAATCCTGTTCGGGTACATGGCATTCAATTAATATATTTTAACAGTGAACATGGGGAGCGTTGTGCTTCCTCTCCTTTTTGTTGCTGCTATGGATTGAATTGAATTGTTGGAATATTGAAAAGTCACAAGAAACAGAGCCGAAGGGGAAATAATTGGAATTGCCAGTGAGTTAACGAAGCTACTTTTCGGATTCTTCAACTGGCTATCGCCGCGAAAATTTTTGTTTCATTCAAAAGGTGAATCGCCTGAGAAAACTATTTAATTGAGAGGGTTAACAAAAAAATATATTTATTTATTACTATCTTCGGGGACTGAAGATGGAAAGTGAATTGTTCTTACTTCGCGGGTTGATCTACGACTGCTTGGGTCAAAACTCTTCATCTAAAATGATACCTCGGTATGTAACACAATCGTCGGTCCGAACATTGTGTTTGTTTACACAAGTGTTCGACAGAGCGACATCGAGGAATCTTTGTCATTGGTGACAAAGTATATTTAATTGCAGAAGGCATTTCGAATTGATAAGTGTGTCGGTCCATAAAATGTTATGGATTGTTTAAACAAACGTTCGACAGAGCGTCGCCGAATAGTTCTAATGAGAGACCACAAAGTATTGTTTTACTTTGTGTCCCAAATGTTAAAAGGTAATTATAATTTAATGGGGATGGAATGAATAAGCTCAAGTGGCCTATTATCGTTTGATATAAATATCTCCTTCCTCCTTAAGTTTCAACTTCTCCGGAGTTGAAATATTAATTTTAAATTATCTGTCCATCTTCTTTTTACGTTTTACACAAAGTATTACAATTATACTTATTACACTTATTACTATTATTCCTACTGATACAAAGCCGAAAGAGTGTATTCTTCTGTTATATTCCAATATTCTTATTTGATCATTATTTGCGTATTGTTTCATTTGCAATTCTTCAAATGAGAGTGTTAGATTAACATTAGTTATATTACTATAATTAGGGATTGTTATTATTTGTTTAAATATTTCAATTTTATTTTCAATTTCCATTTCATTCAAATTTATTGTACAATCTTCAAATTTAATTAAATAATTTCCATTTAGAATGTATGTTTGATTATTACATGTGTTTTTTAGAGTTACATCTTTATTGTTTTTAACTAGATATACACCAACATCTAGTTCAATCATTTTATTCTTATTACTATTTATTTTATTACAAGATTTTTTTCCATCAAATAAGCTTTGTATACACTTGCTGGCCAATTTTAAATTTCTTTTATCAACATCATTTTTCATTTCATAATATTCATTCTTATATTCTACAACAGTTTGTGTTTCAAATTCTAATTCTTCAAACAATTTGTTTGTTAATGTTTTTATTATGTATTTATGTACCCTTACAATGGTTTTAGGTATTTGTAATATGAATGCCAAAGTACTCTTATATTTCCCTACTGCTATTTTAATATTTTTTAATTTTAAGATATCAATATAAAATTTTTCAATTTCTTCATTAGTTAGGATGCTTCTTATCATTTGACCTGTTTTTACATTAAGGATATTGTCTTGAATTTTACTTATTTCATCTTTCAAAATTCCTATTCTTATTAATTGTTGATTCATGTAGATATCTTTTAAATACTTTTGATCGTTGTTTTGTATATGATTTATAATTTCCAATATTTTGTTCCTGTCACTAGTAATCGTATTTTTCAAGCTTTCAATGTTCTGGTTTGTAATGTTGTTTATATATATTTGTTTATTGAGGTTTTCTGTGGTATAATATGTATTGTTTCCTAATGCGTTCAAATATTCTTGAATGTCTTTCCTGTCATCGTTGTCCATTGTTCCAAATAATAATCTCATTACTGTTCCTCCTACATTAATTAAGCCTCGTCTATGTCTGTGTGGTATTATTGTTAGATAAATATGTTTTATCTTATTTATCTCTTTTGTTAATAAATATGATCTTTTGTCATTCCTAAACATTGTGGCTATATCAACTTCAATCTCGTATATTAATTTCTTTATCTCGTCTAGGTCAACTGTATGTAATAATATATTAAAGTCGTCTATAATGACAGTGTTGTCAAGTCTTAGAGTCAAATGTCCACTTTCTGTTTCTAGTCTTTCTATATTAATATCCGCTTTAATCGGTATTATCATTATCATCATCATTGTTATTGCTAGAATCTGAAATATATTTATATTTTCGTTTAATGTTTATCGGGTGTACGTTAATTTTTTGTTTATTTTTATATTTAGGTTCATATTTATGTCGCAATGCTTTATAATTTTTTATTAATACCTTATCTTCATTTCTTTCTGGTTCCTCTTGCCTATTTTTATTTATTTTCTTTATTCTTATTTCCTTTTCAGCGATTAATCTTTCTTTGATTTTTTCTTTGTTTGACGAAATTTTTCCATTTACAAAGTCAATAGGTTTTTATTTTGTTACAGAATGTATTGAGTTATTATAAAATTCTACTTTCTATCTTTTCTTTCAATCCTGTTGCTAATAGGTTTTGGTATGCCTCTTCCAAATTATTAATACCCCTCGCTCTTAGATACATTTCCTCTTCTCTAGGAATTTTAAATAAAAACTTATTATATATACTTTGTTCATTATACTCAGGCTTGAAGTCCATAGGTGGATTTCCATCTAACCGATATTTTAAATTCATCTTATCTAATATTTCTTTAAGTTCCTGATAAAATTGACTTACATTACTAAATTTTATCCCATCTGCTTTTTCCTTTAGAGCTGCATATTCCTCGTGAACGCCATACGTCCTTTGTAGTTGAGTTTTCACCTGGCTCCAACTGCTATCTGGATGCAATCTCAATATTGTAGTTAACGCTTCTCCCTGGATATTCGATATTATTATTCGCTGCAAGTATGCCAACTGTCCGGCATCCTGAATCATTGACATCATATAATCAGCTTCGTTTAAGAACGATGAGAGGGCGTACGAATCATCTCCCTTGAATACTGGGATAGACCGTGCCTCTTTAATTAAATCACTAAATGTGAAATTCATTTTATTTTGGTTTCTTGTCTCGTTTTCACTATCACTCTCTTCTTCGTTTTGTCCCCGAGTACCTCTCACTTGTCTATCTTTTTCAACTTGTCTACTAAGTTGATCGATTGACATTAATATTTAATATGGTATTGTTTAAAAAAATTTTTTTTTTTTTTGCTACTTCGAGTTGTAACTCGCTGTTTCGCTTTTTTTTTTAAACTGTACTCACACTTAATTACTTAAATCGCGATGATTGTTGCTTTGCAACGTTAGCACTATGAGTTCGAGTTTTTTGTTTAATACTACCGATTTTCGCTCGGTGTGTATTCACACTATTTATCACACAAAAATGATTCTCAAATCAATTCCGATATTAGTTCGGTGTACTAACTCGCGATCCTACCGACTGCGCCAGAAAACTATTTAATTGAGAGGGTTAACAAAAAAATATATTTATTTATTACTATCTTCGGCGACTGAAGATGGAAAGTGAATTGTTCTTACTTCGCGGGTTGATCTACGACTGCTTGGGTCAAAACTCTTCATCTAAAATGTTACCTCGGTATGTAACACAATCGTCGGTGCGAACATTGTGTTTGTTTACACAAGTGTTCGACAGAGCGACATCGAGGAATCTTTGTCATTGGTGACAAGGTATATTTAATTGCAGAAGGCATTTCGAATTGATAAGTGTGTCGGTCCATAAAATGTTTTGGATTGTTTAAACAAACGTTCGACAGAGCGTCGCCGAATAGTTCTAATGAGAGACCACAAAGTATTGTTTTACTTTGTGTCCCAAATGTTAAAAGGTAATTATAATTTAATGGGGATGGAATGAATAAGCTCAAGTGGCCTATTATCGTTTGATATATCTCCTGCGATTCGTAGATGAACTCGTCATGAGAGCACGAAGTGAAGCAAATGCGAATCGCATGGGTTGCCTGACTTACTTTTATAAGACAGTTATTTGAGGGTGTCTCATTAAACCTCAGACTTGTTCATCGTGAGGAAATATTTATAAAAGTCGACGAAAGTTGGAAATTTTAATATTTTTGCAAACTGAAGAAGAGGTTAATAAAAAAACAAAATTGATGAAAGTGAGCTGATAATGGCCCTTAAAAAAGTGTTAATTTGGCGACTTTGGTTGCATAGCGGTAATCAAATAAAACGCTTGCTGTGTATGGACTGTCAAAACTAGCGAATATTCGTTCGTTCGTATGTACAGGGTGTCCGCCGGGAAGGTTTGCATTAAACATTAGTAAATACTCGGATGTTCGGGTGATATATTGGGGGGCAGAGAAAGAAATCGTTAAAGAATTAGAAAAAATACTTCGAGTCGGTTTCGATTTGCTAGTTTATTGGGCGAGTTCTTACCTCCTTGATGGGTTACAAAAAAGTGAAAAATCTTAATTTACCAAAATTGATCTTACATGCTAGGGTTTAAAATTGATTGAGGGAAATTCGGAAAAAGGGAATTTAATATTGAAGAAAGGACCAACTGAGCAACTGTTTAGTGGCGGCATCTAGCAGCTCATCGCACTTTTCACCTAAACATTGCCGGCCCTCTTGCAGGGTTGCTGCAATTAAATTCATAAAGAATGACCTAAATAAGCTTAATACTAAAGGGGGAGCCTTTTGTTCCGAAGGGGCTCCACTCACTCCGGTAGAAGGAATAGTTAGTAGGGGATAATCTTATAATAAGCTTATAATAACAATGGTATATATATAAGGCATAATAAACAAATACTTATCTTTAAGTGCATAAGATACTACTATAGATACATAAATTCATTGTACTAAATGGAGAGCAGTGCATTAAAATTCATTAAATTATATTCACGATAATTAATTTAGTTCAAGATTGCGGTAAGACACATAATTTTACGATCGGACGGGTCAAAATGCCATGTTGAGTCCGAACCTCTGCTACCCGAACTCTACCATCAGGTCCTACATGCAGTTTTACGATTCTTCCTAGACGCCATTCATTTGGGGGTAGATTTTCTTCGCGTATGACAACTAGATCGTCAAGAGATATATCTCGTTGGGGATACTTCCACTTATATCGTTTGTGAAGTTCTTTCAGGTATTCTTCCTTCCACCGTAGACAGAATTTATGATGAAGAAGCTTTACTTTTTCCCATTTACTGACTACGCTTATGGAGTCGGAATCCATATCTGGTTCCGGCGGAGCTAATAAAGGCGCCCCACGAAGGAAATGTCCTGGGGTTAATGGTGGGATATCAACGGAGTTATCAGTCATAGGAGAGATAGGTCTAGAGTTCAGGCATGACTCAACACGTGCAAGGAGAGTAGTGAACTCTTCGAAGGTGAACTTGTGGTCCCCAGCGGTCTTGCGAAAGTGAGTTTTGAAGCTCTTGACGCCTGACTCCCACAAACCACCCATGTGAGGAGCGCCAGGTGGAATGAACTTCCAAGTCACTCCTTGAGGTTGATATTTATCAGTGTCTTCCTTCGAAAACGATTTGACAAACTCCTTAAAATCCTTGGCTAGTACCTTGCTCGCACCCACGAAATTTGTTCCGTTATCGGAAAATACCACATTGGGTAATCCACGTCGAGCAACAAACCTTGCAAAGGCAGCCAAAAAGGAAGCAGTAGACAATTCACTGGTTGCCTCAAGGTGAATTGCCTTGGTGGCAAAACAAACGAAAAGACACACGTAGCCCTTGGAAAGTCGACAACTTCTTCCGGAGAAGCTTTTAATAGTAAATGGTCCGGCAAAGTCAATACCAGTAGTTGTAAAGGGGATTGAGATTATGGATCTTTCCTTTGGGAGCGCTGCCATGATTTGTGACTTAACCCGTTGTTTATGTATTGTACAAACTTTACACAATCGAATACACTTTTTTACTAAATTCTTCAGTTTCGGTATCCAAAATTCCGATCGAATAAGGCGAATCATGAGTTGATTGCCTCCATGCATTGAGACTTGATGAACAAAGTTAGTGAGCAAATTTGTTAAGTGAGCGCCATAGGGCAAAATTATAGGGTACTTCTCGTTGTACGAAAGTGATGAACAAGTAAGTCGTCCATTCACCCGCATCACTTTGTTGTCATCTAAAAACGGATTCAAAGTCAATAACGTGCTTTTTCTCCCGATCTGCTGATCTTGAGATAAAGCTGAGTATTCATTGGCAAAGTAAATCTGTTGGGTTAAACGTATAAGTTGAGTTCTGGTATAAAGAAATTCATGCTGGGATATAGAGGGTCCCACGTATTGGAAAGTAGATTGACAAGGTCTGCTTGTATGAAGAAATCGATACACATAGCACATCACGCGAATCATTCTTGCCCACTTGGAACAATTTGTAATAAGGGTTTCGATATTTGGAGTTTGTGTGATCGCAAATGTTTTAACTGGACGAACTTCTAAATCCTCTTCGTTAGGATTTTCTAGAGTAAAAGTTGGCCATTGGCTTGTAGGCTGCGATAACCACTCAGGACCGTGCCACCATAACGGGCTGTCTCGGAGCTCCACTGGTGTCAAGCCGCGCGTAGCTAAGTCAGCGGGGTTATCAGCGGACGAAACGTGATTCCACTTCCTGTTATCCACATTAATTAAAATTTGGGAAACTCTATTTCCGACAAAGGTTTTCCACGTATGGGGTGGTTTACTCAACCATGCTAATACAATAGAACTATCCGTCCACAGAAATAAATCCGTATTCTGATAATTCAATTGAGGGATAATTTTCTTTGTCAATTTGGAGAGCAATACAGAGGCACAAAGTTCCAACCTAGGTAGAGTGATTTGCTTTACTGGGGCTACTTTGGTTTTTGCACAAAGAAGATATGATGAGAATTTGTTAATGGTATGTTGGACACGTAAATATAATGCAGCAGCGTAGGCGCGCTCGGAAGAATCACTAAATCCATGTAGCTGAAATGAAACTGATGGTTCAAATTGTATCCATCGGGGAACATGTATGTATTGGATATCAGGAAGATTAGCTAAAAAATTCTTCCAAGTTTGACACGTCAGTGGCTTAAGGGGTAAGTCCCATAACGTCCCATCACGCCATATATGCTGCATTATAAGCTTAGCCGTAATGATGACTGGAGCCAGCCATCCAGCGGGATCGAACAATCGTGCAATAATTGAAAGGACATTTCGTTTGGTTGTCGGAAGAGTGGTGATACTTGGATTGGAGAGAAGCAGCGAAAAATCGAAAGAATCGCTTCTTGCATTCCATTGAATACCTAGCATTTTCGTGGACGAATATTCCTGTAGTTTTAGGAAGTCCTGATTTAGCAGATGGCCTTCAGGGATTCTTTCAAGAAGGTTTGGACAATTGGAAGTCCATTTACGGAGAAGGAAACCCGCGGAACCTAGAGCATCCACCAGCTGCTGTTGTGCTAACTTTGCTGTTTCTAATTCATGTGCTCCAGATAGCACATCGTCGACATAAAATTCCTTTTTTAGAATGTAAGAAGCCAAAGGGAATTTATCTTGAATGTCGTCAGCTAACTGCCGAAGGGTTCTAATAGCCAAATATGGTGCACAGTTAACACCAAAGGTAACTGTTTGGAGTTCATAATCATGAATTGGTGTTTTATTCGAAGTTCGAAATAGAATTCTTTGAAAGGCAGTGTGGTTTGGGTGAACGAGTATTTGCCGGTACATCTTCTCAATGTCCGCATTGAAAACATACTTGTAAAATCTCCAATTGAGGATTAGAGATACAAGATCAGATTGAAGACTTGGGCCAGGGTAAAGGGAGTCATTCAAACTGATCCCGTTACCAGTAGGATTCGAGGCATTAAAAACTACCCGAATCTTGGTCGTGGTGCTTTCTGGTTTTACCACCGCATGATGAGGTAGGTAATAGGACCCGATTGCCTTCTCATTTTCAATCTCGACAGCTTCCGCAACTTTCATTTGATTAAGGGTAAGGTATTCTTCGATGACTTTATTGTACTCTCCTTGGAAAGTTGGATTCTTGGACAATGAATTCTCAGTACGAAGAAATTGTTTCATGACCACTTCACGAGATCGGCCTAGCACAGGGACAGAGTTTTTGAAGGGTAGCTCAACGACATACCGGCCTTCGGGGTTGCGATAAGTGGTTTCTGAATACCTCTTCTCACATACTTCATCATCAGGGGAAATGGGTTTAGAATCACAAATCTCTTCCACCTCCCAAAACTTAGAAATTTCCTGATCCAGTGAAATCTCACTGAAAAATGATAAAAACGACGAGTAGCAGTTTGGAGTTGTATTGCGAAGCGGGCCTGATAAAACCCAGCCAAAAATTGTGTTTTGCGCTAAAAGAGTACCAAAAACGTTTGAAATAAGGCCATCTCGGAGGAGAGAGGGATATATGTCAGCACCAATTACCATATCAATTTTGGAGGTGCAATAAAATTTGGGATCTGCTAAGGGGTAATCAATCGATTCAGATATTTCGGAGGGGTCAACCGTACATGATGGCAAATCTCCTGTAAGGCGCTTCAGAACAATCGCTTTCGCGGCTAAAGTAAAATTAGGATTGTATCTCGACTTAAGTATGATTGAACAAAGCTTTGAAGCGGTAGCAGCCACCACTGAATTAATTCCAGATATATGCGCTTGAATGTATTGTACTGGAAGTCCAAATCGTTTTTGTACTTCCGCGGATATAAATGTCACTTCAGATCCCGGGTCTATAAGGGCGCGTAAACAAAAGGTATTGCCGTTATTTTCAATATTCACTAACGCGGTAGCAAGTATCACTCGATTGTTATTGCTACTAAAATGGGAAAGCAAACGAGTCGATTCAAAGGAAGTAGATGGGTTATTAGTGGACTGTATATTGGGGGTTTCGAATAGGGTAGATTCTTGCGTACTTCCTTTGCTATGGGAGACGTGTGTAGCAACTCCTGGGTTCGGAGTTGATTGGTGCAGAAGGGTATGATGTCGACCTTTGCATTGCATGCAAGTATGCGTGCTTTTACAGTCCCTTTCCATATGAGACGTTGCTAAACAGTTCCTACAATATTTTAGCGAATTAACTGCTTTTATTCTGTCATGAACAGACATTTGTAAAAACTTACTACAAACCCGTAACGAATGATTCTCGTTGCATAGTTTGCAGGTATAAAGATAAGGCTTAGAATGATATGAATGATGTATGTTTAGACGACCTGACTGTGGATGAGTAAGTTTTTGAGGTAAAGTTTTTGGTTTGGAGGTAAACCGTATATCGGAAACTGTTTCCAGCACTTGGTAACGATTAGTGAGAAAGGCGTTCATTTCGGACCATAAAGGGATATCTCGTGGATTTTTAATGGATTGTTCCCACAGAGAAAGAGTTTTTTCCGGCAAACTGCTTGAACACAAGTATATGAGTATCGGATCCCAATTGGATGTATCAATTTTATGAGCTTTAAGAGTCGAAATACTATCATTTATATCCCGTTGCAGATCTTTAATACACTTACTAGATTCCACTGTAATGCAGGGTAAATTAAACAAAGCTTTGAGCTGGCTATTCACTAAAATCCGCGTATTGTCATATCTGTCCTTTAATGCTTCCCAAGCCAGATCAAAACTATCCGAAGTGAGAGGAAATTTACACACAATATTACTCGCCTCGCCTTTGGTCTTTGAACGAAGATGAAATAATTTTTGTACTGCGCATAGCTTTGGATGATTCACGTAAACGGCCGTGAACATATCTCGAAAAGAGGGCCACATCAAATAGTTGCCATGAAATACATCTGTATCACATGGGGGGACTTTTAGACACGGGGTGTTTTGGGTATCTTTATCTATTGGGGCAGAAAGATTATTTTCTTTGATTGCCGCCAATTTGGTTGATAAATCAATAATTTCGCTTAAACAAGTGACATAGGTGTCGGATGAAAGTTTGTATTTGATCTTGATCGCCGCAGTTTGATTTATATCCGAAGAGTCATCTGCATGCACGCAAAATGCATAACTTTTTTTCACCTCACCCCATAAATCCTTCAGTTCGATCCTGAGAGCCTCTAATGAGGCGATCGAACGAACACTAGCAGGCTTTTCCTTAAAATCAGAAGCAAATTCAGCAAGCTGATCCGCAGCAAAAATGAACTCGTCTAAGCCAACCATGATAAACTTATGAAGTTCCAATATTAGAAAATAACCACGAAATAAAGTATACTAAATGAAAGATGACAACAAGTATAGCGGACTAACCTCGCGTACCGTTCGAAGTAATTAAACGGTTTATTTTAACGAGCTAATCAAGAGCTTATGAATATAACCGTTTGAAGGGAAAACGGGACAGTTCGCGTCACTGAAAAATGTGTCGATAACGGACCTAGTAAACGCGTTATGCTTTCTTAAAAAAGACAATGGAATGACCACTAACCTTGATCTTGCGTTCGCACCGGCACATGTGATTAATTATTTTCCTTTTTGGGACACTTTGCAGATCTATGGATGACACTTTGACACTGTTTTAGCACTTTGAAAAGACCTTTTACTTAATTAACTCGATTGAACTGTATTTTTTTGTAATTAATTAATATTATATAATATGGGCGTATAATTAAATATATGTACCGAACTTATGACCGAAATTTTGACTGCACGTGTACGTCTTATATGAGTGGGCATTCGCGGAGAACTACCGCATGTGACAAAGTTAATAGGCGAGTCTGACTCTGAATTAAGCTATTGCTCTAATGCACTGATCTACATAGAGTACGCACCTGATCTTAGTGATTGATAAGAGTTTCTGCTTGTGCTGCTATGCTGGTGCATGGTTAACTTGATTATTCGCTCTCTGGAAAATATTTTTTCTTCAGCGGGTGGCGTCTTCCTCAGGTATGGAATTTTTTTTGTGTAAATGGGCTTTCTCTGCTCTCTTCGGGTGATGCTCCTTTCTTTTTCATCCGGCTCGATTGGACCAATAAATACTCGGATGTTCGGGTGATATATTGGGGGGCAGAGAAAGAAATCGTTAAAGAATTAGAAAAAATACTTCGAGTCGGTTTCGATTTGCTAGTTTATTGGGCGAGTTCTTACCTCCTTGATGGGTTACAAAAAAGTGAAAAATCTTAATTTACCAAAATTGATCTTACATGCTAGGGTTTAAAATTGATTGAGGGAAATTCGGAAAAAGGGAATTTAATATTGAAGAAAGGACCAACTGAGCAACTGTTTAGTGGCGGCATCTAGCAGCTCATCGCACTTTTCACCTAAACATTAGTCTTGACAGGTTCATATTTGGCAGTCGTGAAGTAGACACGTGTCAAAATTATTATGGAAAAATATTCGATAAACCAACATGTTTTAATCGTTAAATTTTTTTTATCAAAATCAATCATCGATTACTGTGACGATGACAAAGTTACGTGAACATTTTGGGAGAGACATTTCATTTGAATGGATATGTGAATTAACAGAATAGTCGGTTCTGGGCAATGGAAAACCCTCAAATTATTCATCAGTCACCTTTGCATCCATTAAAAGTTACAGTCTGGTGTGCAATTTGGTCAGGAGGAATCATTGGACCTTACTTCTTTGAAAATGAACGGCGTAACGGTAACTGTGAATGGGGAGCGTTATCGTGATATGATTCAAAACTTTTTAACGCCACAACTTCATGCTTTGGGCTTGATTAACATGTGGTATCAACAAGACGGTGCCACATCGCATACAGCCAGGATTACAATGGAAATATAATTGGCCTCCACGGTCGCCTGATTTGACTGCTCCGGACTTCTTTTTGTGGGGATATCTGAAAAGCAAGGTTTATGCAAACAAACCAGAAACGCTTGAGCAACTCAAACAAAATATTCGTGATGAAATAAATGAAATACCGCGTGAAATGTGTGAGAATGTAATGAAAAATGTGCTCAAAAGGGCTCGCATTTGTGAGACATTTACCTGATATTGTATTCCATACATTATTGCCGACATTAAATAAAACATTTATCAATATAAGATCTATTCTCTTTCATTTAATCAAAAATTATAAACAAACAAAGTAGTATACCTTCCCGGCGGACACCCTGTACTAGGTAGCTGCGGTTGTAGTTGAAAACAGTAAGGTTTAAGTTAACTCAGCATTTATACTAGGTGCGATGGTTTGTTAGATAAAAAATACGGGCCATTGTAGGTAAGGCAGAAGGCAGGTTAGTTTTAAAGAAGAAACGACACGCAATCGTCGGAGCCTAAGAGGAGGCAGTAAATGTAGAAATATCTGCTGCGTCCGTACTTTTCTGGAATTTACATATTTATATTAGTGAGTTTGAGATGTATGATAAGACCTCCTTCCAAAATAGACCCCGAAAAGCAAAGCGAAGAAAACGATGTTGTATGCTCTCGATTCTGGTTGCATGAACTCGTGGAAAGTGCGAGACCAAGTTTAGCTATCATAAATGAAGCGATTGAATTTGACCGTGTAATGTTTCAAGTTTTAAGCAGTTATCGCGGGTGAAAAAAGTAGTCAGATCTACTTGAAGGTGGCTACAGCCATATCTGACGAAAACGGTTTAAACAGTTAAGAACTGGAGTCTTAATCTTAATATTTTACAGCTGAATTGATACAATTTCGTCGTTGGACTCCAGTCAAATATTCCGCACGATTCCCTTATCGTGTAATGTATCCATAAACGTATTAATCTGATAGAGGGTGTGTGATGCTGTCAATAAGTTGCGTATTTCACAGCTTTAAAATCTTTACACCCCCAGGTGGCAAGAGCAATGCTCACATATATGGCTGAAGTAAAATACAACGAAACGGTCACAAAAAGTTCGAACATCAGTATACGACCGTGTAACCATACGAGTTCCCTCACCACAGAAACTACAGCACAGTTCATGCACCAGAGGACATTCAAACGGTTCGCAATTTCCCCTCCCTGCCGAGTCCAAGTCGATAAAAACCCACTGAAAATACTTCTGTCAGAGATGAACGACTCCATATACCTAGGACACACTCATGCAACCATATGATACGATTAGTATAGTGACACATGTAGATACGAATTGCAGAAGAACATCATCTCATCACCATCAACATCGGTCCGGTTTAGCGTACGACGTTTGCGGTGGCGAATGTCTTTAGAAATGTTTTTTTCCGGCAATTAAGTCCTAGTACCCACTCGAGGCAGGCAAATCACTGCAACAGATATAGAAAACTCCTCCCCGGGGATAGGAAAACACCCATTCAAATACACACAGATAAAGCGCTGTAGGTTGCAAGCGTATAACAGGCAATTATGGCGTAAAATTAGCGCTGTCTACGGGCATTCATTGTAAGTGCAATAAATGCATCGGTCTGTAAGTACTGCGAAGAGTCCTCGACGGTGTGGTCGGCGACCATCCTATCTTTGATGTTGTTTGTGGATCTATTTATAGTTAATTAGCTAGAAAATGGTTAAGGCAACTGGAACAGATAGTAAGTACACATACTAGAAGTGAACGGTTTCTATGGTGTAAGATATGCGTCAAATGTAAGCGGCGAAACGAAGGGTGGACCTGTGGCAGGAAAAATGATCTCGAGCATTCTTGAATGCATTTAGTGGGGCATGATTGGCATTCGAGGAAGTGGCCTGGCCATTGCAATTGGAGAAATGTTTTTTGCCAACGGGAGGAGATTGGTTATTCAACTTGAGGGGGTAATAGATTTTGTTGAGATCGAATACCAGCGTTTAGCGGATCCAATGGAAATGGAAATAAGCGATGATTGCTTATGTAAGAAAGAACATATTTCTGGGTTGGCGTTGATATTTCCTAACCTATTGGAGAAGTGATGGTTTTAATTTTAGAAGTGGAATCGTGAAAGAGATCGATAGTCGCATCAATCATTTTGTATGACGGTCCGTAGGTTTTTAGCCAGTTGTAGTCATTACACTTGGCCTAAGGGTTTGAGCGTTTCCCTATATTTTGTTTGGAGATCACGAGATGAATTGATAGTGAGGGGCTTTAACTTGACTGTGAAAAACCTCGCGAAGACTGACTGACTAATAGTTGAAGAGGACGGAATTTTCAAGAGAAGTTCAACAGGCAGTGACGACGTATGTAGGCCTAGATATATTTATAGTCCTGATGTCAGATACACAGAGATGCTGAAGTCCCCACTTGATTTCAAGAGCTTTTTTGCAGGTGCATTTATGCTCGCTATAGCCTGATGATTAATTCGGTGCTTAGGACGAGGCCGAAGTATTAGGCCTTATTATTGAGCGCCAAGAGGGTGGTGGCTTTTCTGAGAAGGAACAGGGATCGTATTGTGCATTTATTTATGAAGAGAAACAGTTTGGTTTTCTGGGGCAGATTTTAGGGCAATCTCTAACTTTGTTGAGGAATTTCCCTTAGACAGCGATAGTAACATCTCCTTACAATACTCTTTCACTTTATCAAAAATCCTTGTGAATCTTTGTATCAATTTGTGTCAACGGACTTAAGTGGCTTAGAGACTAAAAAATCAGCTTTTACTTTTAATTTGTTGTTTATCGGTTACCTTGCAAAGCTGGTATCTATTTTATAACAAAATGAATGCGATGTTTACTATGGTCTGAGACCTTAAGCTGGAATCTACTTCTATGCGTATGTGTAAGACATCCTCTATTTATCCTAAGAATGAGATTTGACATAAAGGTATGTTCGGGAACGCCAACTTACAAACTTTTTAAGAATATGGGTGAACCTGGTCATTGTAAGAGTATAAATTATGCACGAATTTTATCGAAGTGGAATTCCTTACTAGAAATAAAATAAATGTTGAACGCATTTTTTGATTTTATTTCTGAACGCATTTTTTAAAAGGATATTGGGTGCATTGTTCAACGCATTTTAGATTCCATTCGATTTTTATAGTATTTCGGACATGCTATTCGAATATTTTTTTTACGTATTTTTTAAAAGCGTTTAAAAGCGTTACTGATCGTTAAGTTTTTTGAAGCGTTTTCAGACGCGATCTTATACCTCGTTTTCGGACGAACTTTTGGATGTTATTGTATAAAGGTCGTTTTTTTTTTAAGGTAGAGGTATATGTTTAACAGGAAATCGAACATCAATAAAAAAAGAAAAGAAAAGAAAATAAAAGACGGGGAATTCTTAGTGCGGAGATTTTTGATTTCATTTTCGTTACGTTCCCTTTACTCGTACGTAACAGGAGACAAAGTCAAAATCGAAAACGTTTGAGTGACGTTGCCTCATATTAACAGCTGTGCCACAAGTGCTTCGCAGTTTCTCCTACCCTGTGCAGATATGTCACAACATAAGCGACAAATACGTCAGAATATAACACCCCACACATTTCTGTGTGGACAAGTTGTCAAATTTTACAATAAACATAGCCAATCGTACAAAAGTAAACTTGCAGTTCCTTGATGAATGGTCTAAGAGCATCCAAACGAATCTTTGGCGGAAGGTAGGGATTACATTTCAAAACAATTTTGTGGGTCGTCAAAAACAAACTAATATTCTTACAATTTAGTACCTCATATTGTTATCCATTGACGATTGCTGTTTGATGGAATTTAATTCCTAAAGGTAAGAAGGTGTGCCTCTCAACCAGAACTCAATTTCATAGGTGTAGAAATTTAAAATGGAATAAAACAAAGATCACTTTTTTAAATGGACATGAAATTTACTTTATTCGAAAGATGATCTTCTGGCATTAAAATTTAAATATGATTTCTGGCATATGACCGCCACGGCTGGCTCGGACGTAGTCTAATCTGGAGGTCCAATTTTCGATGACACAACAGTTGTGGCCGTATATCGGCAATACGCGGCGAATGTTGTCCTCCAAGTGGTCAATCGTTTCGGGCTTATCGGCGTAGACTTCACATATCCCCACAGAAAATAGTCTAGCGGCGTTAAATCGCACGATCTTGGGGGCCAATTCACGGGTCCGCAACGTGAAACTATGCGGTTACCAAACGTTTCCTTCAAAAAATCAATTGTGGCACGAGCTGTGTGACATGTTGCGCCGTCTTGTTGAAAACACAGCTCCTGCACATCATAGTTGTTCAATTGATGAACGAAAAAGTCAGTAATCATGGCTCTATAGCGGTCACTATTGACTATACGGTTCTGGCCAGCATCGTTTTTAAAGAAGTACGGACCAATTATTCCACCAACCCATAACGCACACCAAACAGTAAGTTTTTGTGGATGTAATGGTGTCTCAACATACACTTGAGGATTATCATCACTCCAAATACCGCAGTTTTGTTTATTGACGTGAGCTTCATCGTTAAACAAAATTCGCTTATGAAAATTGGGATACGTATTTCGAACAGAACCATGATTTTCAAAATAAATTTGCACAATTTGGAAGCGTTGTTCAGGCGTCAGTCTATTCATGTTGAAATGCCAAACCAAACTAAAAATAAATCACCTGACATCTGACAAAATGGCCGCCAGTTAAAATAGTGCTGCCAACTTAAAGCTCTATACCTCTAAGAAAACACCCTTTAGATAGTCCAAGTAAAGACAGATACCGGTACAGAGGGAGGCGAATAACATAAATGTCCTTGGAAAACTTGCAAAAACCATGCGCCGACTTGCAAAACCGACTCAAATTTAAGATATCAAGTATACACTAAGTATGCTTAATACCTTAAACCTATACCTTTCTACCATTTCTAAGAGCGAGCTATATTTTAGGCACGAATAGTAATGATGCTCAGCTCAATTTATCTCACCCCCTTATACCAGCAATCCAACAAAGCATCTTTCTCTCGAAGAAAGCAAAATAACTGACTTCTTCCAAAAGCAAAGACAAACACTAAAAGCATATAAATAAACATAGCTCAACCCAAACATAACCTTTGAAATTCCTTAGACGTACCCTCAAGATGGTCAACTTGAAATCAATCGAAGCACTAAAACAAACAATACGAAATCCAACTTTATCTCTCTCCCATCCGATTTACCTACACTCCTCATGCCTGGCTAAGGACAGCGAACATCAAACTGTAATAACAATTTATTAATGTCATGATCTCATTTTAATACCCGGCCCGACCGTTCCGACATCCAACTCTTGAAAGGGTATCGAAAATAAATTTTTAATCCTGTGCATAATTTGCCTAAAAGGGGGCCCGATGCCTCTGCGCCATCCCGAAATAGCTAGATCCAAAACAAATCAAACCCAATTCCAAATCAATTAAAAGTGTTCTTCAGGAATTATTGATGCTAAAGGTGGCAATGGTTTGTCCGTGTATAATCGTGTATCCCATCGCTTCATGTCCACATTAAGAGATTCGAGGCACAGCCAGCTTAGTGCCATTACTCATCACGCAGTCAATTTATTACGAATCAACTTGTCATGGCTTAATTAAAAGAGTATGCGAAGTGGTTACAGTAAGGGACCCTGCCTGATGAATACGATACATGCCGTCAGCAACCTACGCAAGCAGACAGAAATATTTCGTAAACTGCGTTGTTTCTGTATGCAGATACGGTTAAAGAAAGCAACTTGATGTACGAGTATAATGCAACAGCAACCCACTACCGTTTTGTGACACTGCGATTGCAGTCACTTAATTCCCCTAATCTCGGCAAAGATTGTGGCACACGGAAAGATCCAGGGGACTTTATAGGGGAAATGGTAATCAATCTGGATGCCCGGTCGAAGTGAACGGAAAGAAAATCAGCTGCAGACGATAAAACCGAGCGAACAACATTAAACTAATAGAGAATAATGGAGGAAGCATATAATGTCATCGTTCTGTTTTCGGATGTTGTCTGTGATGCTGATAGTGACCGATGTAGCACTTTGTTTAACTATTTATAAGCGGGTTCGCTTTAAAAGTAACAGGTACCTAGCTGTGATTGCGACTGCGATTTGTGGGGGTTAGTGTCTTTTGGTTTATGCATACCCAATTTATTGAAATTGGGGCTTTAGAACTTTAGAATTTTGACGTTTTTTTTTTAAAACAAACTATATAGTTTTGAACTCTATCTAGAAAATAGTTTTGAACTTTTCACTTGATGTCCAAAATTAGCTCGAATTGGTCGAGTCCCTGGATAGGTAGGGGGCTTGTTTGATACACTTTAAAATTCAATCATGTAGGTCCTACTCGTTTTCTTTAGGAAAATAATAGAAATGCGGGTGGTGGCAACATTTATTGCACTGCATCAATATTGTCAAACTACTCTGACATATTTTAGTGCTACTCGGGGCGCTTAAAAAAAAATGGCGAAGGATGTACCACTTAATATCTAACGCCTCTTACAACCCTGAAGTTTCCGGTCTGCCGTTGTTATGTCCAAGCGAGGGCCTTGACATTCCGGGCTGGGGATGTGTGCGATCTGACTAGCCCCAGAATTGATGACCTTTAGATACGATAATTACCACCTTTGGATGTTGCAGGGGCTTAGCAGTATGTTCACAAGTACGCCTGGCTCATAGTCGGTCGACTACGTTGGAATTACAAAGAGAAATGTTCAAAGAAACACCATACGGAATATCTTGTCCAGCTCTGCGTACCTAAGTTAGAAGGTCTAAAATCCGTTTGTGGACTTTGTCTGTTCATCTGTGAACTAGTTCCCAGCCCCAGTTTCGAAGTCGTTAAGGGGTTCAGAAGCACTTTAGATGCAGTTTTGCTGTAACCTTAGACACTTTTGCTATACCAAAAATTGAAGTTCAATTGCACCAATTCCCTGGTTCTGTAGTTCCGGCTGGAGCCAGTCCTACTTGTACTGACCATAGACAAATCATACTGAGATCCACAACTCACAATCCTCTTGCCGCTGGCCCCAACAGTTTTTTTTTTTCAAATTCGCCATATTGTTTTCCTATCTGTGTTATGTCAATTAAGAATCAGTTTGACTTGCAAAAACACACAAAAACTAAAAAAATAAATGCTGCCAACCGCGGCAACCGTGGGGAAATGTGAAAGAGTTCTGGAATTCCACATTTTTATATTAATGAATAATTTGATTTGTTTGGTTAGTAAAACTATCTAAAGTTGATGTTATAAAGGGTGATTTTTTAGCTGGTTTGGTTTTGGCAATACTGGTTTTGACAGCTGACGTGTGTTTAGTACCTTGTGTCACTGTCAAACAGCTTCAGTTTGGTTTGCAATTTAACCATGGATCGTCTTACAAATGAACAACGCTTGCAAATTATTGAATTTTACTATCAAAATTCGTGCTCGGTTCGAAATGTTCATCGCGCGCTGCTTCCATTTTATGATCGGCATTCTCGACCTTCTGAGCAGTCTATTCGGAAGATTGTGACCAAATTTCGCACCAAATTTACTTTGTTGGACATTAAACCACCAACACGTTTACGTACTGTGCGTAGTGAAGAAAATATTGCGGCCGTATCAGCTAGTGTGACAGAAGACCGCGAAATGTCGATTCGGCGCCGTTCCCAGCAGTTAGGCCTTTGTTACAGCACTACGTGGAAAATTTTGCGGAAGGATTTGGGCGTAAAGCCTTTTAAGATAAAGCTGGTGCAAGAACTAAAGCCAGCCGACCTACCACAACGCCGAATTTTTGATGAATGGGCTCTTGGAAAGCTGGCCGAGGATCCGCTTTTTTATCGAAAAATTGTGTTCAGCGATGAGGCTCATTTTTGGTTGAATGGGTACGTAAATAAGCAAAATTGCCGCATTTGGAGTGAAGATCAGCCAGAAGCATTGCAACAGCTACCAATGCATCCCGAAAAAGCCACTGTTTGGTGCGGTTTATGGGCCGGCGGCATTATTGGGCCATATTTCTTCAAAGATGATGCGAATCGCAGCGTTACTGTCAATGGTGAACGCTACCGAGCGATGATAACAAACTTTTTTTTGCCCGAAATGGAAGTTCTTGACTTGCATGATATGTGGTTTCAACAAGACGGTGCCACATGCCACACAGCACGCGAAACAATGGCGCAATTGCGAGGCGAGTTTGGTGAACAGTTAATTTCACGTTTCGGGCCGGTCAATTGGCCGCCTAGATCGTGCGATTTGACACCATTAGATTATTTTTTGTGAGGGTATGCCAAGGCTAATGTGTATAGGGACAAGCCCGCTTCGATTGACGCACTGGAAGCCAACATCCATGCATTCATTCGTGAGATACCGGCCGATATGTGTGAAAGAGTATGCCAAAATTGGACTCAGCGGATGGGCTACCTGAGACGCAGCCGCGGTCAACATTTGCATGAAATTATCTTTAAACATTAAATTGCAAGGTTCAAACTATCGATTCAAATAAATATTTCATTCATTTTTTCGAATTTTTTGTGTTTTTTTTTTTTAAAAAGTTCTAAACCTCTTAAAAAATCACCCTTTATATACTAGAAACATATTAGGACAAACATGGTTGTATATTTTCCGCTTTTGGAAATCATTAACTTCGATTTCGTGTGTAAATTTTTCTTAAATAATGAAGAAAATTTGCTCAAAATGTTTTTATATTTCCTCAACTATTCCTCAACAATTTTTCATGAATATTTTGAGAAAATGTGCACTTATTCCTAAAAAAAATATTATCTCTGGCAGAGACAATACTGAGACCACCAACTCCGGCCGATTTCCCGTTACTTAGCCTACAAGCTATATTTTTTATGGAGTGTACACATCTGGTGCGCTAGTATTGTTACATAGAAAATCGTATTGACAAATGTCACGAAACTTCAAAAATTCCGGCTCACCAACACACTCCCAGCAGATATGAGACACTTCCGCTGTGGGCAAAGTTGCTGGCAGAGTTCATAGAGTTTTATCCGTTAAATTTGAAATTGTTCGTTACGTGTGGATAATATTTTTTTTTAGGAATAAGTGTACATTTGCTTAAAATGTTCATGAAAAATTAACAATGTAGATTGGTTGAGGGAAAATGAAAACATTTTGAGCAAATTTTCTTCATTATTTAAGAAAAATGTACGCATGAAATCGAAGTTAATGATATCCAAAAGCGGAAAATACACAACCATGTTTGTCCTAATATGTTTCTAGTATATAGAACATCAACTTTAGATAGTTTTACTAACCAAATAAATCAAATTATTCGCCTTTTAACAGTTTATAATAATTAACCAATGGCGTTCAGTAATGAAAAAATGTGGTATTCCCGAACTCTTTCACATTTCCCCACGGCTGCCGAGGTTGGCAGCATTTATTTTTGCATTTTTTGTATGTTTTTGCATGTCACACGGTTTCTTTTTTGACATAACACCGATAGGAATACAAAATGGCGAATTTGAATAAAAATTGAGGGGGCCAGCGGCAAGAGGATTGTGAGTTGGGGGTCTCAGTATGGTTTGTCTATGGTCTCTGGTACTGACGGTGTTATCGTGTCAGAAGGCATATCAACTAGCCAAGTTTCGTACGAAGTTCCTTGCGGAATGTCTTCAGAGCTCCAGTGTGATTAGTGAAAAGAAATTTTTGTTCTTAAAAGAGGGATAGCCTGGAGCGTGAAGCCAATAACCAATATATCAAAAGGAGAAAGATATGCGTATTAAGCTTACTGTGCACTTGACTTTAGCCAAACACTTAAACTTGCGGCTTAGGCGAATTTAAAACCTGTAAAGAAGTCGACGAAACAGCGCAGTATTTTCTATGCTATTTGCTATTGTCCTGGTGCCTGTCTTTTCAGGTGGCTTATATTAAGCACTGAAAAACTTAGACAAATTACCTCGCGTTAAAGGCAAGGTAAGGTACTACTTCCTAGTAGTATAATGGAGTTGTTGTTGTATTTGAGCACTCCGGTTGCCGGTTGGAGAAGAGAAACCTCTGGCACTAAAAAAAAAACACCTGAAGCGTGCCATAAATCCACACCTAACTTGTAACTAATACCTAAGGAAAGAGAAACCTACTACGTCCGAGTCCGAAATGCTAGCACGCCGTTGTCAGCGATGTCATGGATTATTTGTGTAAGAGTAGGGCCAAATATTGAAAAGCTGCACTGCCAGTTGCTGCGATCCACTGTCACGTTGTCTGTCAATATTGATTACAAAAGCATTTTAGTCAAGAGCATGCCCACAATCCGCACCACAGTGATGTAAACGGTATCATAAATATCTACTTCGCTTCACAACTCTCAATATTTTGGCTCCTGTGGCAATAAAAATTCAACTCCTCTTCCTCGCACGTAATTCCAATAAAAGTGAAATCAAGACACAAGTACCCTTAAAAATTCGTATATAC
The DNA here is from genome assembly GCA_951230905.1 of Cheilosia variabilis. Taxonomy (NCBI): domain Eukaryota; kingdom Metazoa; phylum Arthropoda; class Insecta; order Diptera; family Syrphidae; genus Cheilosia; species Cheilosia variabilis. The sequence goes on from OX579676.1 coordinate 49,221,943, forward strand.
GAACACGCCCATAAATACCTAACTTCGCCGCTCACGTTCAATGAAACTCCATCCCGTCATACTATTCCACAAGTAGCTGCGGTAGAATCTTCTCTCACATCGCCATCAGAAGTCACAACTCTTTATAATTCCAAACTTCTGTGGCAACCCCAAACAACACTGGTTTTAAAAGTTTCGTCGACACTACCCCACACCCCGCCCGCAAATCCTTTATATACCCCTGAGATGAACGCTTCAACTCGAAACTCAGAACAGAAGCAACACCGTGAATTGTTAATAAATTGCATTAGCAGTGTGAATTTGAAATTAACCGGATTATGAACCCTTTCGCGGATTCCGAGTTCGGTTCATCCCCTCTGAGGCAGCAGGTAAAACATTATGCCATTCTCTACGTGAGATAATTTTTCGTTCTATCTCTGCTTTGTTTGTTTCCAAGTTTCTTATGCGAAGGAAAAATCATCTGCAGGGCTCTCATGTACAAAAAAGCAGAACGTTTTTCTTTTTCGTCGGACACGTGTTTCCAACTAAAAATAATAATATGGCACATGGAAGATTAACAAAAAGGCAACGAACCAGCTTACCTAATTTTTTTTTCTTTTCTTCATTCGTGCTAATTTAACCGACGAATTTATGCTTCGACAATGCCCCCATGTTCGTGATATTGGATAACAAACTCGCATGGAAGAGGACTTAACATATCTTCATATCCTCCATATATGTGTCATGCAAGCTTAGCCAATTCAAGTGAGGAGGGTGACATTGGGCTGCAATATTGGTCCATAAAATTCCTGTCTTCATTCCGAAGGGCGCTTCCCTTTCCCATTTTCTAGGACTCTCAGTCTCGTCATCATCGCCATGGAATTTCGGATTCGCTGCGGGGCCAGTCCATCCATATAATACCCTTAAGGGTAGATATACGACGACGTTCGTATGCGAGCGCAAGGGATACATACTGGGCAAGGATAGTACTCGTACAAGTATGGAAGATATCGGAGCCTTAGAGCCAAAGCTAAGATGATATACGTACCTATTTGGGTGTTTGTCTCAGGGAGAATATCCTCGGATGACGGGCGCTTAATGCCTAACTCGTTTTATCTGTCACATTTTGCCACCAATATCGTTTCACCCCCCATCGCCCACCGCATTCGACTAAGGGCCCTCCTACTTGTGCAAATTTACGATGTCTCCAAAGGCTCTGTTCGGCATAGCTTATTAGTTATTCAAGGGACGGCAATAATATCGAAATGACTAAGTTGGTGTTATACACAGCTTCCCCATATTGGGGGGTGAAATATTGGATTTTGCTCACCGGCATATCTTATTGACATCTATAACCAAATGTCACAATTAATCAATTACACAAATTACCTCGCCGTGTATGTAAATTCGTGAGCCATTTTGACTTAATTTCCTTTAACGATTTGCCTGGGGCTCACAGGAAATTCCAACTTAAAGGATTCTCAAAATGGGGTTAAAGAGGAAATAAAAGGAGACCAAAAGTGAATAAAGTCATCTCCATTACGACCAGCAAGAGGAACCAAAATTCGCAGTCATCACGGAGTTAATTATCTAAAAAGGGCCTATCTGACCAATTTATCTCTCGTTCTGCGTACAAAAATGTCCAGTTTTTGGGGGACGCGCGCAGAAAAAAAAACCCACCCCAGCAAAGCGTGATAGGAACCGTACTTTAATAGCCTATCTGGGCACATAATCACGAACGTTTAAATTAGCCATTTAGTGCTATAATTGTTATTGAACAATGACTACGGTTCAGGGGAATTTAATTGCTGAGACAACAAAACCGACATGACCGGCAGAGAAACAAAGAAATTAATTTTCTTTCTGAACAGTGTGCCGTTATTTTTGTTTTATTGCCAAACTCGGGGCAAATTGATTTCAAACCGAGTCAATAAAAATTGGAGTACATTTTTGAGTGCCACCATTTTGGGTTCGATGGTAAAGCACTTTACTGAAAGGATATTAGTTTAATTAGCATTGGAAATGGTACCCTAGTTTCGAGGAAGAAGGACACCATCTGTACTGGTTCAGTTTTCAACCGGCATAAGGGATGTTAAAACTTTTTTTTACTGTTGCTGCAAAATACATCAAGTGGTATTAGCCACGTAGGTAGATTTGCCTTCATAAAATAGACTTAGAGCTTTGGCGGCAAAAAAAGTTTAGGTTGGATTGTAAAAGGGTATGAGAGAGTGAGGTTTCAAACGGAACTCGCCACCAAAAGGGCCCATCGCTATTGTACGACTAAAGCGTTTTCCAATCGCCAACCGTGAATCTTTATTTTGATAATTCGTAATAGTGAGATTTTGGCTTTGACGGTTGCCACTTGCAAACAAAATTAGCTACCAAAATTGGAAAAAAAGTTACCAAGCCAAGAATAAATGTACAAAAAATGTACGTTGATAAAACATTTTTAAAACATAAAAAAAAACATATGTCTTTTAAAATAGTCAATTTGGTACATTAGGTTTGTAGGAACTTAGTCAGCCTTTAAGTAGTTACACAACGATTACTTTCTTAAATAAAATAAATACCTAAGACTTAACTTGAATCGGTGATTGCTAAGACAACATAAGTGACATTTTTATTGTTTTACAGGAGAAACAAAAAATGGTAGAAGAGTCAGGTTGTCTTAGTACAAAATGCCCATTTTGCGATCGAATTTCTATGTGTTTTAGGTATCGAATTATGTTGCTAAATGTAATAGTAATATCTTCTTTAAATACTTTTGCCGACCAAAAGCGTAATTTTATAAATTAAATTATTTTATTTGACCTTTAAAATTGCTCGTTTGAAAACAAACATTTTTAAAACATAAGACTCAGGAAGGAACGTAGTAGGAAATTTGTCAGACTAGCAATTAAACAACGTCAACAACGTTGCGCACAAAATTACCAGCTTTCTTATAGCTTTAACAAATTAGAGTTTTATGTCTGCAAATAAATCATATGATTAACTAACCTATCCATATCTAAATGTAGTTATAAACAGAAAATGTTTCGAAGTTCACCATCATCTGTCAAAAGAAGAAAATGAGTGCATTCAGTGATAAGTGGTGATAACGCATTATGCAAATGCAATGTTTTACTCAGAAACAGTAAGGCAGCATTTAAATGAATTGATATCGGGTTTCGTATTTTTGGTGCTCCTGCTCAAAAAGTTACCAAAACCAGATAAAAATTACCAAATTACCAAAACTCTAAAAAAAAAAAAAAAAATACCAATTTTGGTAAAAAATTACCAATGTGGCACACCCTGGCTCTGCATTTAGTTTACATCCCGGAAATTTATCTCCAGAAAGTAGCTGGCAAATATCAAGCAGCGACAATGAGCGAAAGGAAAAAGATCAGTTGTGACCACCAATGTGGGTTCTCAGCGACTGTTCCAAGCTTTATTTTTTTTGGGTTTTAATAACATTATGTAGCAAAACCAACGATACATTTTTTACTGTTGTACTTTTTTAAGCTTTATTAAGAAAATAGGTACTTCAAAGAAAATGTGGAAACTAGTATAAAGGTTTGAAGTGGTGGTGAACACTTGACTTAGTGATGAGCATTGGAATTTGGTGGTGAGTTTGCTCCAACTGCTATTTATAGGGAAACCATTGCAGTAAATTACTATGGTAAACTTTCCCTTGAAAAACATCAGGACTTCCTTTCAGAAACCAAGTAGCCTTTTGTAGTTCGTTTACTTTCAGGCTTGGATCTGCGGATTGCTGCCAAATCCCATGCCTTCCGTTGTTTTTGCGCTGTTTGTATTGATTGCGATTTCAGTTTGCTTTATGTTTTCGGATATGATACCTCATACGGAATGTCGAAGTCGACCAAATGTAAAATCCCCTCCGTATACCCCATTTCCGCTGATCGTTCAGTGCTCAAAGTCAGAAAACAAAATTAAACCATTGTGCGCTGTTTCCCGCAAGTTTTTTAAAACTCAAATATGGCGCAGAAAGATGCCCTGCTCTGTTATAAGCCGGTATCGCTATTTCACTATCGAAATGTTCTCTATGGAACTTGGCTTCAATTAATTTTTCCCAATTACCGCTTCTTTGTAGTCCTTGGGAGCAACAACAGGTGATGATGGCGGTATTTCGTAAGGAAAGTCAATCAGCAGAGTTTTTGTCGTCATTGTCGATCACTACTTCTGCTACGACCGTCGTCGACTGTGGTGATACAGTATACTCGAGCCCTTGACTGATGACAAGTGCTAAACATTGACAAGTCCGGATACGATACCAAATTAGACATCCCTTCTATCCATATGCACATATAGAATATAGGGCAGTACTTATTATATGAAGACTTTTAGACCGGTCCATATAGTTCCGTCATGCACTTCTAAACACCACTTGCACTCTGTTTGTTCTAGGTGTGTTAGGCGAGGTCTTGCGCTACTGCGTTGACCCTCTTAGTTATAATTAATGACTTTGCTAACCGAAGGCCTTATAGCTCAAAGAAACAACTATTGGTAAAAGTAATCGTCGCTTGAATTGTAATAATATATGAGACTTGAGACGACCTTTTCAGATATGTGTCAATGCCATTGGAATAGAAGTTACGCGAATGCCTTCTTACCCTCTCAACACCTTTTTTAAACAGGGATCTCTGGTCGGTTTCTACAGAATATAGTTCAGAGTTGAAACGTATACGAGTTTAGCAGGTATGCCAAATCTAGTCATGGCTCTATAGAACTTGTCTTATAACCGCTATCATAGGTTCCAAAACCACAACTATGACTGCATGTATATCGATTTGAAGTTCTTGTGTTTTATCCACGACCGAACATTCTGGGACAAAAACTTAAAGAGTCGCTTGTAGAATTAAGTTGGTTTTTCAAATGAAAGAAGTTTCGTCACATAACCTGTATGGATTTTTCAGAAAACCACAGGGCTTGAAATGGAATAGAATTTTATTTCATCACAATCAGTTATTCAGAAGCTATACTAAGTCGTGGGCACAGCCACTCAGAGACATAAGTTAACCTTTCAACATTTGAGAAGTGAGTTGGTGCCTGCTGGGCTGTTGGTACTTCAAATTGCTTTGCTCATGTTGCGGTTCTCATAGTCTTTGTAGAATGGTAGACAGTTGCACATCAGGATGAGAGTTCACGTCGATATCATGCAGTCTGAACATTTTTTTCTATTGCACTGAATATGATTCCACAACCAGGCTCCCTATGTCTGCTCCATAGGTTTTTGTACGGAATGTGTTGCTCCTAAATTATTTTTTCTAAGAGAAATTTATTTAACTAGAACTTAGTTCTATTTCTATGAAAATGGCTGCAGTATTATTAATTTTTTTTTTCTAATCTTCTTGATTAGACGTTGTTTGTCCTGTCAGTCTTAGAACTCGAGAGCAGCTTTAGTTATATTTCAAGGTCCACTTTATGCGCTTCTTATTTGTCTGCATTCACAAGTAGTCATGAGTGTGACTTTCGAAAAATCAGGGGCATTAATCGTAGCATTAACTACGCCTCGTGTTAAACCAAGAACGCAATCAGATTTATTATTCAAGCTTTTTTAAAAGTGTTCACACGTGTCCTTTCTGGCAGGTGCGTAGCATATTTTGGGACACATCGGGCTGCACGGTCGGTGAGCGTCATAATTTCATACTGCTCGCCGTTGTTAACCTCGGCTACCATTTGGTTGCTGCACAATTAGAAAGTTCGCACCAAAATGCTGGAAACGTTCTTTTCATCGATCATTACGTCGTCAACTTTAGAGTGTATTGATCCAGAAAACGTTCACTTATATTGAGCTATACAAAAAAGCCTTCAAACAATAAAATCGCCCAACACATCACTCATATCATATGAGTCATATATGTAGGAGTCTGACTTTCACTTTTTAAACCAACTCTGTCGTCGTCGGCCAAGTGAGAAATAGACGTGCGACAATCATGTCAACAAGTCTTACAAGTGCCTGATAAGTTTGCCTACAATATGTAATAAGAGCAGCTTTGTGGTACAGAAACGTCTTACACTTGTAGAAATTGTTACTATAGGTCCCGGATGAGGTTAAGTGATATTAGTTTGAAGTTCAGCTGAGGATATACTCGCTTCACTTTGATCAGTAAAGCTTGCCTTCGATAACTTACTAATTTTACAATTTAGAATGCCATATCCTCTGTAATATTTGAAATACTTTAATTTTTGCATTTTATTTTTTATTTGCAGGTGAGTCACCACGCTATTGACAACAGTTATCTACTATTGGAGGTAAATGGATAAGATAAACTTTAGCTTACTTTTAAAAAGAGAGTCAACTTTGTAAAGCACTTGGTTTATTACCAATATCGATAACATCACACAGAAACACTCAACCTAAAGATTTCAGCTATTGGAAGCGACCAACTTGGTATGTATAACATGTATATATATAACTAGTGACCAAACTGATTTGAGGTCTTAACGCACTATTGAAAGAAGATAATACGATCCTTAACCATATACACAATTTATTGCTTCCTAGGACCAATCTTCGTCAGATCTTCACTTGCAAAATTTCTCCGCGGCAGATGAACGCCCTAATTACATTGAAAGTCAAAAGTCGTTGTCTTGGGGGGTGGAGATTTTTTTCTTTAATAGCATGGTTTTATTCATGCCTTTGTTTTACTATACGAACATCAAGCCGTTTAAGACGGTTGATGATGTTGTATTATCAGTATACTCCAACAGCTGAACGGGTCTCTTGGAGTAGTACCTACCTTATACTGACACCTGCCCTGTGTACTAATTGCTTAAAATTTGAACTGTAAAAATCACAATTTTCAATAGTTCTGAAAAGCTATTTGCAGATTTTATATTGTACCAAGTGTGTTCTAGAGTCAATCGCAATCAGTTTCGTCCTGATCATGAATTCCGCCATCTCCATGAAATAGGGAGGGCGCTATTACAAAATATCCGGTTTTCTGTTACTTCGGTTTAACCGGGCGGTTATAGCCACTGAAAACAATCGGTTTTCGGTTTAACCGCTTTCTGTTTTTGTCAAAAAAGTTTTCATTCCCTTTTTTACTTTACATAGGGCCCCGGGTTGGTCTAAGGCGGCCTTGATTACAGCTACCGCCTATTCGAATTTTAGTTTGCTGCTTCACATGTGTTCAAAGATAGAAAATTTAAGAGATTTTATTTTATTTTCAAAATTTGCTGTTTGAATCGGGTGGCTGACAGTTTACATGATATGTATGTAGTTTATGCATTATGCCTTCTACGCTTCGAAGGGGCTGCAGTCCGATCTAAAGCCCAGAAGACGTGGATTTCTTAAGTCTTCTATCTTCACGAGCTGAGAGGCTTCTATGCATGTACAACGTTATTCTTTTCCCCTCTTTGGTAGGTGGATGTATGTACAATAGTACAGCTTTTGTCCGGTAAAATGAATTATGTTATAATAATAATACCCAAAGCTCTGTGTATAGCATCTGCAGATTCTCGTGGTAAGCGTTCTTTCGTACTTTCAATCCAGCTGATTGAACTGATTTGCTGCGTAGCCTTCTATAAAGAGCCGCGTCGCTCTGTGGACCTTCGATTTTTGAGCCCCTGTGCTACTAGCCAGAGTATAATGAACCGCTGCAAAATGGATTTCCCGGTAGACGTTATTTCTTGTCAGTTCAGTCATTTAAACCGTTTGTTTTTCTAAGATTTCAGCTATTGAGTCCTGAAGCACGACTTTAAAATTGCACTCCGGACAGGCAAGTTGTAATACCTGTATCTGGTTGAGAGGCAATTTCCAATCGTGCCTCTCTCATTCATTAGTAATTTTTCTTGGCATGTTTGGAACGGGACAGTGGCCGACCTGGAGGGCCATCGTATTATTTCGTCTGAGTTCCCTAACTCCGGATTTTAGGAGCTTCCGTTGGCCCAAAAAGGGGTCATCTACTACTATGTCACAAGATATTATTTACGAAGAATGAAAGCAGCATACGCACAGATTTTTGCTGATGAAAAGAAACGTACCTAAAGTACACGTAAATGTTTCCTTATAGCACTAGTGCCCAAATATTTTAAACCGCATGACATCAAAGTAGGTACCTTGTTGTACTGGCAAACAATCCACCCGACTAATTGATCACAATCATTTAGCAAAAGCTAAACAAAGCTCTCGCCAAAATACATAATATCCAATGCAATCGAATTTTATATCTATATAGGTACATTTGTGCTTTGAATTTCAAATCTGTTTTCGCTACTGAGAGTATCTACACAAATATGCATATTACCGACACCCCAGTGGGTCTCCATGGCTCTACAGAAACATCAATAATTTCACCTTCGTTTTCTATGCTGTATCTATTCAATACCTTGCCTCATTTTGCTCTGTCGCTATGTCTGTCTGCTGGTTGATTTATTTTTATTGCTAAGCGCATTTATCACCGCTAACGATTAATTTCACAGAAACATGTTGTTTCGCTTTTAGAAATTTACAATTCTGCGGTTTTGGTTACGCGATACCCTTTTGCCGTACGTAATTGCCGGAGCTTTGCTACACAGATATATCGGTTTCTTTCTTACCCGTTTTATGTAATGCACAGGAGGCGAAATCACAGGCGCAGCCTGATAATGTAATACATATCTCATTCAATAGATTTATGGGATTCTGCCGATAAAAATGGGTAACATTTTCCCATAGGAAATTGATATCGTAAAGACATAAAAAAGATGAAAAAAAAATAATATAATAAATAATCGATTCGCATGGAAATATGGTGCCGAGTGAAGGCATACGGTTGTTGGATACTCCTTTATCGACATTTTAAAAATACAATTGATGACATATTTTGTAACAATATCGAAACGTGTCAGCAACCTTCGTCTGGGGTGATGGCTTTTACTTGTAACACGGCTTTGGGGCTTGGATTTTCCAACGACATACATGCGGTGTCATTGTATCGCTAAGGGATGATGACAACGATGGAGAAGTTATATAGGTAATAGCGTTTGATGAAAACCATAGGTGGAGTTCCTATAGCAGGAAAAGGAACGAATGCGCCGATGAGAAACCTGCTTTTGAGACAGTCCTAAGCAACTTCTTTTAAGAAAAGACTCCAGACTCCCCAAGCCTTTCACCCTTGTGCCTATAAAATTGATGAAGCTAATCAATTCCCCTGTGCCATAAGGCAACTTCTAAAATTTACTTTTCCCCTGTCAAGAAGTAACTCGTTCAATCTCTTTGTGAACTTGATATCTTTAGTGTCGCATATTAATAAGATAATTCGAGCAGGCACAATACTTAGTCTACATGGGGAGAAGGCGCCCTACGAAAGAAGACTTCTGAAGAGGCTGGAGTAATGAGGGAGTTCTTGAAGACACACACACAACCCACTTCCTATGACACTGCACAGGTCTTCAACGTATAACTCGATGACACGGGTTAGGTCTTACTCTGGGTAAGCAAATATATCTTTCGCTTGTCACCTATGGAGGAATCAGTATAGTTAAAGCTTAAAAGAGATTTTTGGCCAATTCTGGCCTAGCTAAGTTCCAGTATTTCGAAAAATAATATCTTTTCCCAAATTTCAGCATGAAAGAAAGTGGGTCATTAGGGTGGTTTGCAAAGGGGAATGTTGTGGGAAAGAAATAAGAATCTCTTCTCTTTTGGTGCTCCCGATATTCCGTTGCAAAGTACAAACCCTGCAGGAATAAATTCCTTGGGATGTAACTTTTCCAAGACCTAGACAATTTTTCCAGTAAACGTTAGCGAACGAAATAACAAATACGGATTGTGGTGGTTTGGTGAAGTTCGACAATAAATTAAAAATGTTCAAATTGATTATACAAAGTGGCGCAAAATGAATCACCGTTTCGGAAGATGTTATAATTTCTGCAAATCACGTCGTACGTCAATTATATTTGACATTTGTGAACTAAACAATTGCAGTACAAAACAGACAAGCAATGGGGCGCTATACTCCGCATGTGAATTACTGTCAAGCAGTCCTCAATCTTAACAACGAAGAGGAAGATTTTGTGTCGAAAATCATCATGAGCGACGGGGCGCATTTCGGTAAAGCGGCTACGTCAATAAGCAAAATCTTCGTTTCTGGGGCACTGAAAATCCGCGTTTGATGCACGAAGAGTCATCACATCTACTCAAAACCACTGTGTGGTAAGGCGTTTACGCGGGCCGTATTTTTTTGAGGACGCTACAAAGCCATGACAACCGACTTCTTACTACCGGAAAATGAGCAGGGCTTGGTGTACATGTGGTTTCAACAAGACAGCGTGCAACCGCACACACAGCATGAGCCACATAGGATATTGACAAGGAAGCTCTTCCTGGTCGCGTAATCACTCGTTTTGGCGATTTGGTATGGCCAGCAAGTTCGCCGGATTAAACCATCCCATACTTCTTTCTTTGGGGCTACTTGATGTCGCGGGCTTATGCCAACAAGCCACATACTATCGCAGCCCTAAAGGAGAATATTCCCCATAGGAATGTGAACAGTTATCACTTGAAATCTTGCGGAAAGTTATGGAAAATGCGCAAATGTGTATCAACACTGGCGGCAGCCGTTTGACAGATTATCCACTTAACAGAAAAAATTGGAAAGGTCCAAATAAAGATTTCCATCACTCAAAATCATTTTTTTTTATTAAGTGAAAAATAATCCATAAACAAAATTGGATGATTACTTTTGCGCCACCCTGTATTAGTAAATGCTATTATGCTTAATACTTGATTGACGTAGTACAAAGAATTCTCACTAGCTCTTTGGAAGTTCACCGCCGTGGTAGATCGTATTCTCACATACGGGTAAACAATAGCGAGTCGGACACATTTACAAAATACCAATCTTCACAATTGAACTGTGGAGTAGGAACGGGCGTCTATTAACAGATCTATACGTGTCAAAATCTGCAAGTTTTTGTTACACTAAAGTTCTGACAATTAGGAAGGTTTGTAAAGACTGCTGTGTATCTTTGCATTCAAACAAAAAATAAGTATATCTTCGTCGATAGCAAGGCTTCGATGAAGGCAACCTTGGTTATGTCCAGTCTTGTTGAGGAATGCCTAAACTAGCAATCGGTAAGGGTCCCGTCTATAGGAATATACAGTAGTGAAGAATGAGAGAGCCAACAAAATGGCCAGCTGTGAAACAGGTTTTGCGAATTATAAGCCCCATCGAGGAAAGAAAAGGTGAGGTACGAAATCCTTTTGCATTTTAGGTTAAAAAGACACATTATTACGTGGGTGAATATGACGAATTTCTAAATTTCCAAGAATATTGCTACGGAAGCGGCAATAGTTATCTACGGGCCATGTACAAATCCATTAAGGCCCGTTAGCTGATACTGTTCTTAAATCTGTGTCATAACTAAGTTTACCTGAAGTTCTAAGTACAACTTAATTTATTTTCAGTTGTTAGAAAGGTGCACTTTGCTAAGATAAAAATAATTTCAAATACAGTCAACTTTGCTGTATTGCTAAATGTCAAATAAACTTCAAATGAGTTTCATTTCAGTGCGCAAACGTGAAAAGATTGTTCAATATAAAGTTTCATTATTTCCACAATTGAACATGTAATAGAACTATTGTTTTACCCAAAATAACGCAGTCTGCCCTTGCTCTGCTACTGTGAAATATTGTGGAGTCATGTGTGGAACCAGGCCACCTTGCAACCACATCAGTAAACATCATGTTTGCAGTGCATATTCCCTGGACATTTACTGAAAAGTATCTTTTTCTGTTCCCAAATATTTGGCCTTCTAATCTACCTAAATATAACTTGAAATTTACATGCAGTAAAATCAATCAATACGAGCTTACCAGGAGACTGAATTTTAACGTGAGGTCCATCAACGAGACCTAAAAGATGCAACATCAAAAAAAGCCCGTTTGACCTGTGAAACCTCAGCTGTTGTAGCTGGAAATTTGATAGGTATATTTTCGATTTCCGTTGAAACTCTTACTACGATCCTTGCAACAGTGGAAACATGCATCCCACCACAATCAGCAATACTCAGAAGATGATTCCCAGTCGCACAAAACCGTAGAGCTACCAAAATTTGGGGTTCGACGGAATTGTTTCTATATAATATAAAGTAATAAAACGAAGTCCGAAAAACTTATTTAAATTTTATATACATCGATTTATTCTAGAACATGAAAACTTGAACAGTCATGTCTTTAGTTAAGCGAAATCGTTTGTAGAAGTCAAGTTTACCAAAGCTAAAAGAATACTCATTTCTATCGTTAATCTGACGAGGTACACTAACTTCAATGAGTTCCAATACTTCTACATCGTCTTTCAAGAAACTGTTAAAGTCCATTTTGTTATTTTAATTTGTTTTAAGCAAGAACTATTTTCGTTTGAGCTACAATTCACTCCAATTTCATTATAAAACATATCTAACCTTTAAAATTGCCTAAGTGCAACTTAAACGCTTTATAGCCTACTATTTCTTCCCCATGAACTAAGTTCCACTTAGTCTCATTTATGACGAACTTTGATTTTGGTGCAAACCAATAAGTAGCACTTAGTAATTTATGTCTTAGTCGGCGACATAGTACAGGTTCCTTTAGGGATTTTTCAGTCTGATGTGTATTTAGAGTTTTAACTCAACACTTAAAGTACGACTAGTTAAAAAGCTTAATTCCGAGGTTTTTTTAACTTTTGCGCTTATCATACATATATCCACAGTCTACATTATTAAATCAATGGAAAGATAAACTTTAAAGTCTTCAAATAAAGGCAGCCTGACAAATCTTGTTTGGCATGACACTCATTGTAAGTTGCATCTGGGAACGCCAGGTCGGTAGATCTTAAATGCCCCGTTGAATTTGGTCATTAAAACTTGATTGCACACAAAAATCTGCAGCACTTGTATAGGTATTAACTACAAGTACTTGACGCATATATCTACTTATATACCCATAAGAGTGAGTTACAAATAGAAAGTCAATTGTTCAAATTGCTTGGTCAATTTCTCGATAGGCCACAAGAGTTACTAGAGACGATCTTCTGGAGTATGGAGAGCTCACATCATAGACAAACCATACTGAGACCCCCAACTCACAATCCTCTTGCCGCTGACCAACTCAATTTTTTTTTTTCAAGTTCGCCATTTTGTTTTCCTATCGGTGTTATGTCAATTAAGAATCCGTGTGACATGCAAAAACATATACAAAAATAAATGCTGCCAGCCGCGGCAACCATGGGGAAATGTGAAAGAGTTCGGGAATACCATATTTTTGCATTACTGAATGCCATTGGTTAGTTATTATAAATTCTTAAAAGGCGAATAATTTGATTTGTTTGGTAAATAAAACTACCTAAAGGAGATGTTTTATATACTAGAAACATATTAGGACAAACATGGTTGTGTATTTTCCGCTGGATATCATCGATTTCGTGTGTAAATTTTTCTTAAATAATGAAGAAAATTTGCTCAAAATGTTTTGATTTTTCCCTAAACTAATCTGCATTGTTAATTTTTCATGACTATTTTAAGCAAATGTACACTTATTCGTAAAAAAAATTCTATCCACACGTAACGAATAATTACTTCAAATTTAACGGATACAATTCTATGAACTTTGCCCACAGCGGAAGTGGCTCATATTTTTTGCGAGTGTGACTCAGAATTTTTGAAGTTACGTGACATTTGTCAATACTAATTTCTATGTAACAATACTAGCACACCAAATCGTGACCACTCCGTAAAAACATAGCTTGTAGGCAAGTAACGGGAAATCGGTCGAAGTTGCTGGTCTAAGCATTGTCTTTGACTCACCTTATAAAATTATGCAAAAGGATGTCTTTATGGATTGCCACGCTTTTTTAATCTTTAGTGGGCTTCGAGCTTAAAGCATCATTAGCTTCCTCAGGAGGCCTTGCCTTTGTTTAAGTATATTATCTTCAGTTTACCCTCAAAGCACTGCCTCTCAAATGTGTGGTTTCTTCCAACCCCGAGACCACCGATGTTAACTGAGAGCGCCAGTGAACAAGGTACTTAATAACAAAGCAAAGTTTCTTTTTTTTTAGATTTCCACGCTGAAGCCTTGCTTCTGAGTATTTTTGTATCAGTAGGTATGTTCTCCTATAGTAGTAAAAAAAAATATTTGGTTCGTACTTGTACAGCGGTAATTTAAGACCGAAATCAAAAATGAAGTGGGTTGTTGAAACCTCTTGTGCATTGTCGGAGACCATAGTGGGCGCTGAACCACGGTTATCTACAGAGAATGAGGCTCGCGCCTGTCCTGTCAGTTCCAAAAGTAGCCTTACTCGGTTTTACCAACCCCATCCGTTTCAAAATATTCGAGCCTTTGCTCACGGATGCGGAAACACATGCCTGCTGTAAGAAATTTGTAAACAATTGCTATTAAAAGTCTTTTGTTTTGCCTGTGCGCTTCCATATGGAGAGACACAGTCACCGCACAGCAAATCTGTATTGCGCCGCATAACAGTCATTCGCACCATTACAGCGACTTCAACTCACATGAAAGACCATAAAAGAAGACACGTAGTCATTTCATTAACCTAAACCCTTTTTAATTCACCGAAATGACTACTGTCATTGTTCTAGCCTTTTAGCCTATCTGTCCGACCTATCATAATTCATAAGCCACTCCGAATTGCCAGAAATTCTCTGCAACGGTAAACATCAGTTGAATTACATCATTAAACCTGCCATAATAGTCGCACAGCTATTAATGAAATTAAAATTGAAGTCAAGCACTTCAAGCCGACCGCCTGTCGGCAGCATATCAACATGGCTCGTAATTGTATGGGCCCCTTCAAGTGGAATTCATTGACTTAAAATCACGTGAACGTACAAACGGATGGTAAACTATCTCACGCATAATTTTATTCCAAGCACACTGTCGTTTGCCAAAAATATTCCTCCATCGGATGGTATGGCATGGCCAGAAGCGCTCAACGGTTGCTCATTACCGGTCCGTCCCCTGCCATTTGAGGCAAATTGGAAATATCTGCTTTTATTTTTATTCAATAGTCTGATGCCGCATTCGGATTCATTCCCGATTGTATAGCTACTCGTCCGGAACGGAACTTTGCTCATTGGAATTCAGGAGTGCGCGTCTTGGGCGGTCAGCTCGAATCAATCAAACATCCTGCTTCTAATTGCCATGTAGTTTCACGGCACATTGACACCAGTTGTATGGTCTGCTGTATTGATGGGAAGAGTTCAATTGCTGGTGTGGATTGGCCTGTGTTTACTGCCGTTGAAGATCACATCTAATCGCCGTCAGCACAACAATAATTATCACTGACATGGGCTCATTATGGTCGCACTCTGCTCCCACCATCGACGAACAGAACCGTAATTGGCGATGACATCGACATGATGCACTTGCTGTTCTTGATGCTTCAATTAAATTGTTTAATTGGCAGGTTTTTCTTTTTTTAATTTTTTAACGTTGGGTATAAAATGAGTATTGACTTTGAAAGTGGTCATTTCTTATGTACAGGCCTTTAAAGTCCTATGGTAATAACACGAACCAGGGATGGCATATTTTAACAAAGTATCAATTTAAGCAATTAGATGAGTACGTTTTCTGATTAAGTGTAGGTTTTTCATGAGTCTCAAGAATATGGAATATTTAGAAAGTAATATTGCTACTCGTAGTTTTAAGGGGAAAGTATGGGGTTTTTAAAATTCTATTTTATTTGTAATTCGTTATATCGTTTTTGGTAACCTCATACCTCATACTCATCTATTTCATCGTGATCACAATCTTCATAAATCCTTTCATTAAATGCCAAAAGCAAATTTTTTTAGCTTTCGAATTAAAGTAGCATTTAAAGAATCGATTTACATCCTCGATCAATTTTTTGTTTTTATCGCATTCATTTATTCAAATTCCCCAAGCTCCACGAACTCTGGTTGTCCCAAAGCATTTGTCGTCTTCTGAACTTTCATTTTAGGGATATAATTAGTGGGATATAGAAATATATTAAGATTTTAGTGAGAAAATGAAAAATCGCACGTCTTTGGTTATGTCGCCAAACTGATTTTCGTGTCGCCAAATGAGACTTGAAATCGCCCATTTGGCGATAAATCGCCACATCTGACAACCCTGGGCGTATTATCAGCCTTTCCATTGCTATTAAATTTCTCTTACAAACTTTAGAACAAGCAGTAAATCTGAACTCCGTAATCTTTGCACGATACTTCTCGTTTTCTGATACTTTTCCGTATCTTTAGAGTTTGGAATTACTACAGTTTCCCTTCAAAAACCTCTGATGCTCTTACTAAAACGTTATTTACAACAATCTCAAAAAAAATCCTGTCGACGAAAATTTATGAATTAATTAAAAATCCTGCCACTTTTACCGGAGACTTCTTTGAGGCGGTTTCAATTCCCTTTACCATTTTCGAAAGACTCTGCCATCCATTAGGTAAGTAGATAAAACTACAACTACAGAAACTTGTGTACTCAATGCTCCTTTTCACGAGATACCTACTTATAGTAAGTGCGTAATGTATTTTCCCTTTGAATCGTTCCTTCCTTGTACATCGAGTAGGTATCGCTGCACTACACACCCGCCTCATTTTAAATTCCTTCTCTTGCCGGGAATATTTATGAACTCATCGGGGTCGGAAATTCACTGCGGTGCAATTTAACTAAATCGCCTTGAATATCATTTTCGATAAACAGTGAATACATATACCAATCAATAATCGAACGGGAACGCTCAATAGTCGTGCGTATTAGTTTTTACGATTAACACCTTGGCCTCACGTGTACCTACATTTTATGCATTCACAACGACAATACGAGGCAATTTCGTTCTCGTTAACTTGAGTGGCTGACAGCGCGGATTATAATTGTATTGTTGGCAACACGTCGCCGTGGGCCACAAGGGACCCATTCGTTCAGATTAACACTGTCAGCGATAAGAAATAAAAAAAAAGTGAAGAAATAGTCGACAACAGGAAAGATCATGTCGTCCGTCACCTCATTACACGCTATGCAGGTACTCCTTCTCGTAGGTGCCCCCGAAAATTCGCTCCGCATAACGACTGAAAACAAACTCGAGAAAATAAAATTTCCCCTACCGTAATTTCTTGAAAGATATTTAGAATGGTTGAACGGTCCAAGACTACTGAAGGCTTATCCCTTCCCAATATGAGGCCATGCCACCTGCAGCACCACTGGCGAAGTGAATTTCAAAAATGGTAGAAACAAAATGTTTTAAACTTGCCTTTAACTTACCAAATTCACATGTAGGTAGGGGGTCCGCAAAGAGTCCAAAACTAACCCCAAAGCAAATGATATTATTTTATATTCGGAACATCGCACTCACACCCATAGTCATACTGACAAACCAACTGATGGACAGGGTGAAAGTTTCCCAAACGACACAGACCGAGTGAGTACTTTTAGTGTCACTTTTGTGCCCGAGGCCCTTGTGGATATGTGCCATTTGATAACAGGATATAGTTGTCCATATCCCACTCTCACAAACGCACATACAAAATAATTTTTTTTTGCTCTCGTACGTATTGTCTCCTAGTTTCCTCTGAGGAGGCAAAAAGTTATTTATCAAAACACACATCAGTGTATATATGAACAATTCCATATAGATCCGATGCCAAATGGGTCGGATGGGTCATCATCATCGTGTGAACCCGAAACGTAGCGTCAATGGTATCCCTTTCTGTCTCGGCATGGGGGAAACATGAATAGCGAGCGGCGGCATGGAACATGTATTGCATACTCAGCCCCAAGTCGCATCATCATCATTATCATCATCATCGTCGTCGTCATCGTGAAGGGGATGTATGTAATCAGACGTTGTGTGGAAATCCTCAATGAAGAATGGCTGAGATTTCAACTGGGGACAGTTTGCTCTCGGAGCTCGTCCTTAGTTTTTCTATTACTGACTGATTGGGGATGGTGGGGAATCGAAGATGGCTTTGCCTAATAATACCAATAATAAGATGGAATTCGATTCGCGCTAGAGTGGCTGTCTCAGTGGGCGGTGGGGTGTATGATGTATAAAAAAAGGGCTTAGTGTTTCATATGGATTTGCGTACGATGGCACATGGGTTTCATTGATATTGTGCGTATGCCTGTTGGGTGGTGTTCATTATATCGAAATCACTTTTCCCCTTATGGTGGAGAAAAAGGATTTCCGAAGCGTACGCGTCAGGCTGAGTGATGTCTTTCTATAAATCAGTAAACATAAAATGATGGCAAGACTCTGATTTTTGAAGAATCACCAAGTTTATGAGTGAGTTTATAGCGAGTATAGCAAGGAGTAAAAATGGATTCTAACAGCAGTTTGCGTTTTTTATTTGGCAAAACGAGCGGAAAAGTAAATAGCACGCAATGAGATCATTCTTTAGGGCGTACTTGAAGTCGCAAGTAATGGCGATAGGAAATGTTGGTTTTGCACATTTCCATTTTAGTATCTTCAATGTGCGGAAGGCAGTTGGGTTGCTGTTTGAAATGATGTTGTCTGTGATTGGTCTCTGAAATTGTTATGTTCGATAAGGGAGCAAAATTAACAAAATCAGTTGAGGATTAAGGAACAAATGGTTTAGTAGATTGTACTGAATTTGAAGGGCATTTTTATCAGTGAAAATCATTAAAGGCAAGCTAGCATGGGTTGTGTGCCTTCATAACAATTTTATTACCAAGCTTAAGCATTACATATGAGTACCCTAAGTCAAGATCTAGCTCTTCCTGAGCTTGGTAGGTGTTTGAGGAGACGTTATCAGTTATGAAAAAGTCAACAATTTAGAGGACAAGGTGCTACAAAAGCAGTTTATTTTAAGCAAGTTGAAGTACCAATGAAGACTAGGAGTCATAATCAGCTTCCCTAGTCCATACAGCTTCTACAAAAATGCGTGACCGCATATCTGCAGTCTGTGTAGAGAGACCAAACTCTTACTATATTAGTCCATTCAAAAAGTCCATAGGATGACACATAGATGGCGTTACTAGAATTTTTTCCAAATGATTTACTAGCCTTCAAACGATAAGTGTATAAATTTGACAGCAATCTGACTATTGATTCTTGAGTTTTAGCATTTTGTGTGAAGCAACTTTTGTTATTAAAAAAAATGGAAAAAAGTGAATTTCGAGTTTTGATAAAGCATTGGTTTTTGATGAAAAACAATTCAGTGGAAACCAAACAATGGCATGATAAACATTAACCGGACTCTGCTCCATCGAGACAAATGGTAGAGAAGTGTATTGCTGAGTTTAAACGTGGTCGTACCAGCACAAATGATGCAGACCGCAGTGGACGTCCAATGAGGCTGTTATTCCAGAAAACATAAAAAAATCCACAAATTGGTTATGAACGATCGCAAATTGAAGGTGCACGAGCTAGCTGGCATTGTAAAGATATCAGATGGTAGGGTTTTTACCATTTTACACGAACATTTGGGTATGCGAAAGCTCTGTGGGTACCGCGTGAGTCGACCAAAAACAAGAACGAATTGATGCTTCAGAGGCCTGTTTGGCTCTGTTAAGCCGCAATAAAATCGAGTTCTATCGTCGATATGTGACAATGGATGAAACATGGCTTCTCTATTACACACAAGAACGCTTGCTGGAAAGAAATTTAACTCCAATGATGAAGTAGGTAATTGCTGAAACTGAGGCCTATTTTGACGAGAAAGAGAAATCGTACTATAAAAGTAGTATCGAAAAGTTAGAAAATCGGTATACTCGTCCCTCAATATCTTAAAATCTACATTTATCTGTTTAAATAGATACAAAAGGCTCTGTACAAATAAGGACAAACTTCTTGACAACCACGCTGCCTTCAAGGCTGCATAGATTCAATCAATTTAACCTCGAAATAAGTGCTGGGATACAGAAATGAGCGGTCCTCGCTTGATCAGCTATTCCGGGACGGCATTCTGTAAGGCGAAACGTTTAAACGTTTTCGTTTGCACAAATGATTTACTTCTGTAACTTATAGCAAATCATTCGTGCGCACGGAAACGTTTCAACGTTTGGCTTTGGGATCTAGGACATGGTAATATATGCACGCCTAAACAGGCTAATAAGCAGAGAAGGGCTGACTTATTGGAAAACCCTTTAATACTGCAGAAATAATATTAGGTTGGATTTAGGCCAAGCTCCAACTGAAGTTAGTTGTGGTTATAAACTCGGACATATTTAGGTAAAGGGTGATTTTTTAAGAGGTTTAGAACTTTTTTTAAAAAAAAAACACAAAAAATTCGAAAAAATGAATGAAATATTTATTTGAATCGATAGTTTGAACCTTGCAATTTAATGTTTAAAGATAATTTCATGCAAATGTTGACCGCGGCTGCGTCTCAGGTAGCCCATCCGCTGAGTCCAATTTTGGCATACTCTTTCACACATATCGGCCGGTATCTCACGAATGAATGCATGGATGTTGGCTTCCAGTGCGTCAATCGAAGCGGGCTTGTCCCTATACACATTAGCCTTGGCATACCCCCACAAAAAATAATCTAATGGTGTCAAATCGCACGATCTAGGCGGCCAATTGACCGGCCCGAAACGTGAAATTAACTGTTCACCAAACTCGCCTCGCAATTGCGCCATTGTTTCGCGTGCTGTGTGGCATGTGGCACCGTCTTGTTGAAACCACATATCATGCAAGTCAAGAACTTCCATCTTGGGCAAAAAAAAGTTTGTTATCATCGCTCGGTAGCGTTCACCATTGACAGTAACGCTGCGATTCGCATCATCTTTGAAGAAATATGGCCCAATAATGCCGCCGGCCCATAAACAGCACTAAACAGTGGCTTTTTCGGGATGCATTGGTAGCTGTTGCAATGCTTCAGGCTGATCTTCACTCCAAATGCGGCAATTTTGCTTATTTACGTACCCATTCAACCAAAAATGAGCCTCATCGCTGAACACAATTTTTCGATAAAAAAGCGGATCCTCGGCCTTCTGTCACACTAGCTGATACGGCCGCAATATTTTCTTCACTACGCACAGTACGTAAACGTGTTGGTGGTTTAATGTCCAACAAAGTAAATTTGGTGCGAAATTTGGTCACAATCTTCCGAATAGACTGCTCAGAAGGTCGAGAATGCCGATCATAAAATGGAAGCAGCGCGCGATGAACATTTCGAACCGAGCACGAATTTTGATAGTAAAATTCAATAATTTGCAAGCGTTGTTCATTTGTAAGACGATCCATGGTTAAATTGCAAACCAAACTGAAGCTGTTTGACAGTGACACAAGGTACTAAACACACGTCAGCTGTCAAAACCAGTGTTGCCAAAACCAAACCAGCTAAAAAATCACCCTTTATTTATAAAGGGCTACGGCTCTTAATTCAACACGTTGCTTGATTCTCCATAAGTCCATAAGTGGTTTATGAATATAGCTCAACATATTTCCGGTGGATCGGGATCAGTACCTGTCTGCCGGTTAGCTATAAATAGGTGCCTTTCTAAGTATTTGCTCATTTCGAGATTTAGTGAACTCAAAAGTAAAGAACGTGAAGTTGGTTTTATGTCAATCGAATCGGATGAATATGGGTGGTCTTCTCAGCAAGAAGCAAAAACTCAATTACATAGGCATGGATCGAATTGCTCGTGGCCAGCGATAACCTATAACTGCATGCACGGGTCAGGTAAGTTTAATGGGTTGGGGTCAAAATTCTGGATAGGTCAAAATTATTTTTACAAAACTCTGCTTTCAAAATTTTGCTTTTCTAAATTCTGCTTTACAAAATTAAAAAGCCCGCGCTTTTGAACATTTTCCAAACCTTTTTTTATTGTTTGCAGAATTTTGTAAAGCAGAGATGGAGAGAACAGTTTTTTTTTTCTAATTTTAGCTCCTCTTTTCTTAATGTTTATTTGAAGCCTTTTATTTTCTCCTGGGAGGAAAATAAAAAATGTCGTGGTTTTTTTCTAAAAATACGATTTTATTTTATTTTTATTATAGAAATACGAAAGTAAACCAAAGAAGCTACACTGCTATTGATATTTTTTAGGAAGACTGAGGAAAGGTCTTTGTCTGTCCTGTCCACTAAACCATTAATAGCAGCATTACAGTAATTACAACGAACTTCCTAGGAAAATGGATTTAGATTATTCGAAGATCCTACCGAGGATTAAACACCATTTCGGCTGTCCGTTTATACTGCCGAAATAAAGTAAAAAAAGAAAACAAATGAAACTACAAAAAACAAAAGTTGTAATTTCTGACTGCTTCATATCTTTTTTAATTAAATTTCGCACTATAATTTTTTTTTCAATAGATATTGTTTTTTTTAGTCAAATTTTTTGTCAATATTTAATCTATTTACTCTATTTTTTCTTGTTTTTTTTTAATTTTAATTTTATTTTTATTTAAAAATTAAAAGTAAATAATTTTCAATGTTTTATTAATTTAAAATTGTTTTTTTATAAATCTGCTCTGCTTTTTTTTCTCGTCGTTTACATTTGTTGTTAGTTGGAAAAAGCAGAATTTTATTGCTTTTTAAAATTAATATCAGAATTTTGTAAAGCAGAATTAAGAAAAACTGAATTTCGTTTAGCAGAATTTTTGTGTGAGAACACAAGTGAACAATTGTTCAAAGCCATTTTCTTGGCTGCAGAGGCCTGTGAGCATTTTTGGTAAAGACTTGAGCTTATTTGCTCGCTTCTTCTGGTGTTCCATTACATTATCGTAGCCAATTCCAGTTGTTAGCATTTAAGTCAACAAAAGCTTCGGAGGTGGATTGTGAATCTGTATCGGACTAACAATAGAATTATCTGATCGGATCGTTATCGCTTAGCAGTAGAACCCCAGAAACTTTATACCAAATCCGAATTAAGAGACTTTCTCGGAAAAGCATTGGAAAAGCATTGAAGGTGTTAACAGAGTTAATTTAGGGATTTTATGCCTTCACGGTTCTTTGTGTAGCAGATATCTACTTGTAAGACTAGATATACAGTCCATTCTCCTGTCAAACCAACATAATTGATAATAAACGTTAAAAGGTAGTGCAGCTAATCAATTATATTTTGAAAAGGCAGAATATATCATAGCTATTTGTATGTCATTTTTATACAGTATCATTCATTGAAGTAAGAATTGTCAAAGTCCCCCCCATAAGCACATTCTTTAGCTGTAGCGATGTCACTTTGATGTCTGAAATAGAGTCTGCAGGTATCACTTCATCAACAAGTCTTTCAATGCTAAATTACAAAAAAAAACTAACAAGAAATCTACTTAAATAAATCTTAATCACTTAAGTTCCATTGTCATAGGCTTAAGCACCCTCGTCCAACTTTGAACCCATCCAATCCACTTACTGACGTTGCCACTATCACTAAAGCACCGTGACATTCAAAACTGTTGACCTATATCAATGTGTTCCACAGAAATTAAAGCATCAACTTCTAGCATTACTTTTTATAGCTTTTATATACGGGGATATTTCATTTCTGCTTTTCTATTATTTATTTTATAATTTTTGTTCTTTCTACCGCACTTTCTTCGTGCTTCGGCTAGTGGCCTTGGTTTTATCCTCAGTCTCACAAATGGCTGGGTTTGTGTTTTTCCATTTCACCCTTTCGCTCTTCGTCTACACCGACTGGTTTGCATCGGTTTGTTTTTTAAATTTTTTTTTTTTTGTTATCCACTGGAACTTAAAGCAATTTTTAATTAGTTTCAAGGCGGCCAGTGTTTTTTTTTTTTTTTTGTTTAAGTGGTAGAGTCATATAGCTGGCTTGGGTGTCCGCGAAATACGACGACGCAGCTCTTTTCGTATTCATTGCTTACCAGGGGGCAGAATATACACCAAGACCTAAGCAGTTGGGGTAGCTACGCTTGTGATGGTGATGCTGGTGATGTGCCTGCCGCCCCTACAACAGTGGGATGCTCTCTGTATTGAGGAAGGTCGCGCTTAAATGCTATGGAAAGCTAAGCAATTATCGTTGAGAAGAGTGTGTGATGGTTTTGTGGGCCCCTTGTGACAGAGAATTAGATATGAATGCGAGATATTTTTACAGAGAATTTAAATGTGGTAAGAATATATTTTTGACCTAAATTCATCTTTGCTAACGAAGTGTAATTGTTTCAGTCAGTATTTTAGGGGTCAAACCGCCACATCGATTACGGTTCCGGTATCCGGATCTTGAGCTTTGACCCGTTCAAAATAATTCGTTTGCGTTGACGGGTTTGCACTCAGAAAACTGTACAGCCCACTTTATCGCGCCAACTCCGTTTAATCTGAGTTTTGCGGCTGTTATAGCCAATAGAAAGCTGAAATGTCGTCATAATTCGGCTCCGGTGATAATACTCTTGTAGAACCTTTTCGGAGAGCTTCTCAAACGATTTGTAGTATCCATACACAGACTGGTAGAACCTAATGAAAGATGTGCTGAACCCGTATACAGAGCTGTTAGCAGTCTTCGAAAAACTGTTGGGCTCACATCACTATCTGTCATAGCCTCTCAAAAGTCTTGTTATACCTATAAACAAGAACAGGGCCCTGAGAACCTCTTCAGAAAATAAATGCTCATAAAAAAACACATTCGATGATTACCACCTGGAATAACAACTGATGATTAAAGATAACCAAGATTGAACAAACCGGCCCAAAGATTATTATTTTATTTATTTGTTTAACTACTAGAGATTTAATTAGTCATTAAAAATTAGTTTGGAAATGTCATAGCCTCTTTAAACCTTGTATCTGGTAAACACCTACATATGTTTCCTTAGCTCTTACAGCATCTTCAAGAATTTAGAAAGTAGACTTGGCTCACTCTGCTTGCAAGATAACGCTGCCCGAAAATAGAATACTGGAGGTCTCACAAAGGTAACTATGGATAAGGTTGGCTGCCTTGAAAGACACACTGAGGCCATACAAATGGGAGCTTCTTGCTGCTTACAAGTTTCCTTAGAGAAGCTGAACTTAAAGTCTCGCATCGGTATCTTTACTTGAAGGATACACTAAGACGATTCGAATGGAAGCCTTCTTGCTGTACACAAGTTTCCTTTAAGAAACTGTGATCTGTGAACAGTGGTGTCTATCACAAGATGCTTGTCAAATGTGTCCCGTATCAAAGCAGTCCCAAAGTGAAGCGTTATGTCTTATTCCACAAATACAGTTTAGAACTGATCCACGATTATTCAAGTACAACCCAATCCAGGCCCAAGATCTGGTTGAAGTAAGCCATAAAAGCAATGAAAAGTGACTGCGAACAACAGCGCAGCGAAACGTCAACTATCATGCCCCATAACAGAGGAGACACCACATAACTTAAAGAGCAGCCTCTGTTAACTCCTGCCATAATATGGCGCCCACAGTACGCCTTCGCATCTACGACAAATGTCTAAATCATCAGTATTGGCCTGATCCACAGTACCAATGTCTCCGTGTTGTCTGGCAAAGCAACAGTTGAAAGTGAACCCTCGCACAGGACTTTCTACGCTGGTACGCAAGCTGCATCCCAGATAGAGGTTGCATTCTCAGTGCATACATGCGCACATAAATGTCGACAGTCTGAGTATATGCTTTTCAGCAAGTAGGGTTCATTATACCTAATATTGGAAATATTGAAGAGTAGAGACCCAGGACCACTCCTAACTGAGAACTAAATGCTTGGTTGGTTGTTTTCTTATTTAATTAGGTAGGTAGGTAAAAATCTGAGAAACAATGCTACATAAAAGAAACGATGCATGTAGGAAAGGGAATAGTGTCAAATAAAATTCAAAGAAAATTCTGGTTAAAGAGTTATAAGCTCTACACTATTTCTTAAGCTCTTACACTTGACAAGATTTTTGAGTACAAGGCAAAGTGTAGCAGGAGCTTCTGTTTTCTGATGTTTTTATTTTTGACTGGAATATATTAGTGACGTTGGTTTAAGGTGTCTCTGACTCTGATTGGAAGCAGGGTTCGTAAAAGACCGATATCTTTACATATTTTTTTTCTCAATTTGCATTAGCAGTTATAAACTTAATATCCCGATGGACGTGTGTGCTGTGCAAATAAAGTTGGTGTTTCTGTTTGTGGAAGCTTCAAGTGGTTGGCATTATTTTAAGGTGCAAATGCAATATGGTTGAAAAAAGAAGAACTGGGTTTATTTATTTGCAAAAAATAAATTTTGCGTGGCTGTAATTTCATTTTTATTAGAAGTGAAATATTAAGATTATTAATACCGTAGGTTGTGAGTACAGATCGGGATTTGTGCAATCTGATTTATTCGAATTTTTTGAGAAAAGCTAAGTACGCGATCTTATTTAGAATACTTGTAGATAATATCTTTAACATATTATTAACTGTGAATTATCTCCTCCACTTGTAAAGTGCACATAAAGCAAATTCCATTGCACACTTGCTGTTTTGATCGTTCAATGTCAAGCGTGCAATGGAATCTCACAAACGAAACCTGAGTTCTGTTTGGTCGCACAGGCACTTAGTAGTAAGTTTAGTTCTAAAATATATTTCAGTTCTAATTAAGTCATCAAGGGACGTCTTTCCTTCATGATATAATTATATATTTTGATCAAAATCGTTAGAGCGGCTTTTGTAAAATTTGACAGACAAAACAGTACCAAATATTGCAATGTTTAGTTTAAAAAATACTAGGTATTGCTTAACTTTTTAGTTTAAAACAGAATACAAGTTATTGTTCAGATGTAAGCATTACTTGTATTTTTAAGTTTCATCGAAACCGAAAATGGGGTTTTCGAGATATGAGCAGTTTTTAAAGTGAGCGTTTTCAGTGATTCGAATTGAAAATTAAGGACGCCATAATTTTGAAAACATTAATTTTTCTCTAAGTTTGCATTTTGGTCAAAATCATGCCGTTTTCAGGTAAACTAGGGAAAACTATATTTTTCAAAAATGGCTTCTTTCAATACGATAATACAGAGAAAAACTGAGTTTTCCATTAAGTTAGAAATGACCATATTAACTTAGAAATTAATTTTTGTTACAATCGTATGGACCGTTTTCGAGATATGTCCAAATTTAAAAAGTACCGCTATTTGATTTGTAGTGGAAAACTGACATAACTGCATAATGTTAACCTCACCTATACTTAAGCTTAAATATCAATTTTTGTTGAAATCGTTAGAGCCGTTTTCGAACAAATCAAACTGGTATGAACATTTTGTACGTGAAGTACCATTAATATAGCGGTTACCATGCAAAAAATAAAACGGCCCCGAACTGTAAGCCCCCAAACTTTAAATCCGAAGTTTGAACGAAATCCGTTCAGCCGCTTAGGCTGTAGGCCTCGGGACATACAGACAGACAGACAGACGGACAGACGGACAGAATTTGGCGAACCACTTTTTTGAGTACGCCTTATTGTCAGAATTGATTAACATCTCGAGTTCGAAATTTTGTACGAATACAATATCTTTCTCCTACTACGTAATCGAGAAAGTTAAAAGTCAGAAGACCTCTAGTCTCTTTGGCGTACCAACTCAAACCATTTCTATGACCTACAAGATGTGCACCAAGTGGTCGCACTTCCTACCATCACACGCAGTGACATCTACTACAACAGTTTGCACATGTTGGTGTCACTAGACTCTTTGTTTGTACTTCTCTTTAGATGAAAAGACACATAATATGTCAGACAGACCAAAGCACTGTTATCTTACTATTGCGCTATAATTGATTAAATGCGCATGACATTCAGTGTCGCACAGTGTGTCTGTGTGTTTTGCTAGACGTGTGTCTAAGATAAGCAAATCCAATCCGTTAATAAGGTTAAGTGTTTTCCCGACGTTACTCCGAGAAGTATAGAGAATTGAAAACCCGTAGCTACTTTAAAGTCCATCACAGTCAAGGAAAAGTCAAAATGCGGCCAGCTAAGAGCAAACAAAATAAACTAGCTCGCTGCTAATGAATCATCTGAATCTAAATCCAAATCAAAAAATAAGTAATGAACTAACTCCGCGCTCCCATTCACAAAACCTAATTAATTTTCTTCAACATACCGCGAATCTTTGGTAATCCGTCCGCAATCCTCTTTTGCGAATTTGCCCCACCAAATTGCATCGCAACGATTCCCATTCAAAATCCATACAGTATATTAACAAAATTCATGGAAAACCTTCTGACTTAACCGCCGGGACGTTCGCCTACCGCGGGTCTACGCAACAGCTATATTAGCGACCGACAGCTCGCTCTTTTGTTCTATGGTATCGAACGATAGTTTGTTAGCTGCATTAGGCCTCGTATTTTCCAAGCAAAAGCCGCGTTCCCATTTCGCTGTATATTTATACAATTTCAGGACGGGGATATATGTGTGCATTCGTGCACAAATAAACTGTAATCACCATTTCGTCCTGATCCTCCGGCATTACCACCAGCACAGCCACCATCAGCATGACCATCGCCAATCGGCAGCAGTATCCCGGCCGGTATGGCATCAGCATCACCAATCAATTGAGTTATGGCAGAAGGATAATTCAGTTTTTCGCGTTCATATTCGTTTAAGCGACGCGGCGAGTGCGCTGAGCTGCAGAACAACTATATTGCTAGTTTGCCGTTCCATTTTATGAGTTTTGCAATCGCAATTTTGATCGGCTTGCCATCGACCAAAAGCGTTTATTGGCTTCATTTGGCCAGAACGCATCACAGATATCCTCCGACCACATTTTCGAATCATACTGAAGCTATAGCTTGCCCTATATACGGTTATATGGGCTTGTCGCATGTGGGTTTCGCTAGAATTCGCATTGCTAACGTAAATAGAACAATAATTCAATTAAATTCCAACGAGCATATCCTGTTGCCTCAGCCGCAGTCATGCCTATGCGGAAAATTTGCAGAGGTTACATTACGGCCCCCTCTACACATTCTCCTACGAGTACCTCCCTACATAGGCACACGAAACAGTTTGAGTCCCGATTTGAGCGATACTTCTTCCGTCTTCAAACTTAATGAACGCAAGCGACAGAGTATATTGCAGATACGGACATTTGTGTTGAAGATTTAGATCATTTACACTGAAAATTTGATGCATTCCTGATGACGGTCTCTATAGAGACGAAACAATATAATCTGAAGCTGAAGCGAACGCAAAACAAAACAAAGATGACATTCATCCGCAAAAGTAATTGCTGGTGCGTTTGCAGAAGACGCTCGCATGTGCACCTTGGTTAATCAGCGCCATATTATATGCCTGGAATAACTATGTTCGGGATCTGTCAGCGAACAGGGCGGATTATCTCCACTATCAGAATACAACCGAGTGCTTGAATCCTGCCTGATGCATTCATAATATTTGATCTACGTGTGTCGAGCTCCCGGTGCAATTTAATTAGAACAAGAGGCGGCACCGTTCGGGTGTGGTGGTATTTCGATGATGTCGGTCGCTACTCGGTGGGGAGAAAA
This sequence comes from Cheilosia variabilis, assembly GCA_951230905.1. Lineage (NCBI taxonomy): Eukaryota > Metazoa > Arthropoda > Insecta > Diptera > Syrphidae > Cheilosia > Cheilosia variabilis. Next base: position 49,251,235 of record OX579676.1, read on the forward strand.
TTAAGTTTACTGTACCAGAATGTGCGATTATCCTTTTTGTGTGTATGGAAATTTAACGTGAGCACTCCTGATGCATTGTATGGTGGGTAGGGCTGGCGTTTCATTAATTTTTTGGCTGCTCAATCTTTGATAATATGGTGGTAACTGTAGGAATAAAGGTAGTACCTTCCTATTTTCATATTTAAGGAACATATTTAAATTATAATAGCCCTCAACTATTGTCGACGTAAGAATGCAGAAGGTAGAGATGCCACAAATATTCGGCTGTCATTCGGTGTTCTACCTATTTGGGCGCAAATACGCATAATGGCAAAAACTCAAAAATATATGCACAGTACCCATTCATAAAAATTGTTATTTGGTAATGATGAATGCGAATACAACTTTTTCAGCATTTTTGTTGGTAGCAACGATTGCGCTTCTCCTCATAAATAATGCCAGCTTTCGAAAACGGTCGCAACTTGTCACTGCCGCCGAATATTCTATTTGGCTTAATTACTATTCGTGGCATTTCTGGTGAAAGCTAAAGGTATGGATAGTAGACACACATTTATGGAAATATGAAGTAAAGAGACTTTGCTTGTATATTTTGTGTACATGTTTGGGTAGTACAAATTGAGACAAGGGTAGTACGGACGACTGATGGGTAGAACAGGGTCATTCATTTCGTGGTTTCGAGTTGGTAGTGCTGGCATTTGACACCTGTCAAACCCAGCTGTCATTTGTAGTGTCATAATAGGTATTAGGTGAATGTTTATCATTAACGATAATGGATCGCTATCGAACAACGCGTTAAAATTATTAAAACTTACTACAAAAGTGGGCAACAGGCCGTACAAAATGACCAATTATGGCTTTATTGCGTGAGAAGTTTAATTGTCGCATAATTTCACGTTTTGGCAACGTCAATTGGCCACCAAGATCATGCGATTTGACACCGTTAGATTTTTTTTCCTGTGGGGGCTACGCAAAAGACCGTGTTTACGTGAATAATCCCCGAACTCTAGACGCATTAAAAACCAACATTAGTCAAGTTATGGCCGAGATACCGCCCGAAATGTGCGAAAAAGTGGTTAAAAATGAACTCAAAAGAATTGCATGTTGCGAATCTTCCCGAGGCGGCCATTTGAATGATTTATTGTATTTCATACTTAACGGCAAAGTGCAGACTTTATAATGAAATAAAATTTTCATCAACAATTTTTCGCTGTGTGTTTTATTTAGCTTCACCTACTTTCGAAACCGAAAAAATGATTGACCCTTTACAAAGCTACTGCTATAGTACAAACGACAGCATTGACGTGGGCCAGCGAAGGATATCTGACATAACCATCCTTGAATTGTTTTGATATTATTGACAAGGAAGCTGCCTATGAGTTGTATGTAGATGAGCTTGTACGTAATTGCTAGCAAAAATTATGAATTTAATCAGATTGTACATTGTGATCACGCAGTGCACATTTGTGCTTTCATCTGTAAAAAGAAACATGCCACATTCGTTTTTGACCGTCCGAGTGAACGGCAACACTTTTTTAATCGCATTTATCACTCGCATAATAAAATAGTGAACTTGCTTCATCAGGAATTGCAGTTTGCAGCTACAACATTAATGGATGGCGGTTAAACTCTCTAGCTCTATAGCGTGCAACCCTTCAAAAAACTGTGCGATGGCCAAAGAGTGATCGATTGCGATGAATGTCGGGTGTGAGGTCTAAGAAACAATCAAATCCGGTTTGGTGATAATTTTCGCTAAAAATTGCCAGTGATTCTGCGGTCAACGCCAACCTATGAACTTAATGTCCGTTTTGTCGAAAAACGTCAGAATAAGTATTCTTACATCTTAACTAGCGGACCCCCGCCTGCTTTGAAAGGCGTTCAAATTTAAATTATTTATTAACAACTACCTACTTAGTTTGCTTTTCTGAGTGAAGGAGCTTCATTAAATGTTTAATGTATTTGGAACGGATTTCATATTCAAAATCATAAACCATTTTCATCGCTTGATCAATTTGTATTAAAAAAAATCACGTGATGTATCTAACCGTAGTCAAGAAAGTTTTTGAATGTCAATGGTTGTTGATCAAAGCAGTGAACATAGAGACTATCGCCTTTGGAGGAAAAAAAACAATACCATTTGAAGGTAGTTCTGGTTTTATGACAAAGCAATTTCACGCAAGTACGATGAATTTTTAACGAAAAGAAAGTATATGTGCTTTTGACCTCACATCAGAAGTGAAACTTCTCTCGCTTCATGTGGATAGGTATATAATGTAGGTATGTTAAATTTAATTGTGTTGCAGTTGGATTATATCTATTAAGAAATTTATTTTAAAAACTGAAAACTAAAAACCATAATATTATAATTTTAAAACAACGGAGTAGATAAGTGCATACACTCATTTAAAGAGTTTTCATAACGCAATCCAATCCAAAATTTTTTGATAGCATTTCGTTTTCTAGTGGGTATATCACTTAGATTTAATTTAATCAACTGTTTTAGTAGTCTAGTGCCTGTATAAGACACGTCGTCTGTCGTAGGTTCAATTCCTGGTGGAAACTGAAGTTTTAAATTTTGTGAATTAAAATTCACTTCCGTTGCCTTGCCAGATCACAATTTTCGTAACACATTCACCAGTTCGCTCTGCAGATCCAGCATAACCTCGCGAATCGTGTAATCGCTACACGTTGGAAATATGTATATCATTCGTTGAAAGATGCTGCGATACTGAGGCGTGGAACTTCACCATAGAAGTAGGTATTCACTTCAAAAATGAAACTCAAAACCGGTTGTCAGTGTTACAATTGTAGCATACAAAACGATTACAAAACTTCCATTCTAAATCCAATGGCCTTCGCAAGGCATCACGACTTATATGGACCTTTCTAGTCTCAAATTTCTGGTCTCTGCTGTCTTTTCCGGGTGACAAAATGATGGCAGGCATTTCAAAAGCGTAAAACGAAAGGTGGCCCACATCAAAAACGTAATTTACGAACAATATACGATAGATCTGTATAAAGTGTCTTCAAAATACAAATGTCAAACAGTTTGACATCTTAAAAGCGTCTTTCGAGAGCAACATCTCCGCGTCTGTCTTCCCAGTGTTTGCTGTCAAACCCGACGCATGGAAACGTGACAGAGTGACCTAATTTCACAAAAGATATAGCACACACAATGCTAAATGAATGTACACTGCTTCAATTGGCATCGTCTTAATGAGGTCGCTGGCTACATTAGTGCCGCTGCTTTTATGATGACATGCTCCGTTCACCCCATTTTATATTTTTCAACTTCAATAGCCGACTGCCTTCCACAATTGCATGCTATCCACACTCTAGATGACAATTATAATGATGATGGAACTTGTGCAGTTTCTTTTTATTTTTTTATTTTCTCAAAGATGCGTTTTGCGTGTGCGCTCAATTAATATCCGTCACGTCCGTGCACTTAACGATTTCACTTTCGTCTGTCATCGTTGCAGAGTGTACTCGTACGTACGTTTACCTACCCCTATTTGAATTTTTAGAGACTATCTGCAAATTAACCCTATTGCCCGCCTGACAAACTCCTACACACTGAGTAATGTTCTCTGCTTTTCAAGGGAACAAATAAATTGAATGAAATTTTCCTTAATAGCAGTTACGTTCCTGGAACGGGCTTGAGGTCCTTAACCTCGTGCACACCGAGGCCTGTCAAGTTCATGCCATCATAACCAACTGAGTTGGATGAACATTCATCAGGACGTCGCCTATTCTCAAATAAATATATAGCTACATATATTCTGTGGGTCGATCTACTCCATTCCGTTGGGGTCCTAAAACTCAAGTCTAGGGAGCTTGCCATGTTTCTCCGATTCTAAATCAACCCATACAAACTTGTCCATGTCCAGCGTTGTCAGAGGGTGGGGACAGAATAAACTTAACAACCAGTGGGATAGGACTAGGAAGAATCAAAACAGACCAATGGATGCAGAAATGCAATTTTTTTTGTTGTTGTTTTGTCGCTGGGGTAAAAATAAATTAAATTACAACTCTGTGAATATGGATGCCGGGATGATGTACTGAGTGCTGGTGCTGCTGTTGCACCACAGTGTCGGTGTGGTTTCAATGTTTTGTCACTGTCATGACACCGAGGGACTTCTCACTGCGCGTCCAAATGTAAATGCTGGGGATAGATATTTTGCACAGTATTCTCTGGGCGTGCATAAAAAATTGAATGCAAAATCAAAAGCACTGGACTGTGTTGAGTTTTGCTTAAAAGAGTTTCCACTTGTGAGTGACATTGATGTTTATAATATCAACAAAAAAAAATATTCCCAAAATATTTTTTTTAGAAAAATGTAAAAGAGGTGCTTACAAACAAGTGAATTCGAATTGTTTTTTTTTTCCAAAACAAGTGATGAATGGCAGGAATATACAGAACAGTAGGGTATACAAATATGTATGTTGGTGGAAACAAAAAATCTGAAAACTCAAAAACCTTCCGGACCGTATTTAGGCCGAATGTTTCTACGATTTGTTTGATAGCTGGGGTAGGACATATCCACAAGACTCGTAAATGGATTTGGCGATAGCATCAGTAGGTTAGGTTAGGAAAAGGTTGTGTTTAGTAAGAGAACAAAACACGTCCACTAGGAGATCCAAAAGCACAGGTTAAAGTGAGACTGACCGAGGCAAAAACCCATCAAGTTACCGGGGACCGTTTGTTACCTTATGAAGTGAACCAGATCTGATATCTACAAACTGTTAACTCTTCGGTGCGATGAACTTCGAGGGAAGTGTAGGCGTCATTCTTGTAGGGCGGGTTTGTGCGCCCAAAAACTATATAATGCTAATTTTTGATCCCAATCCTGGGGTGGAATCGGCTAAGGTGATACATAGTTGATAGTCGACAATCAAAATCATAGCTTAACGTCCACGCAAGGTGATTGTCAAATTGACAATCGCTTTTTTGCGATCAATTTTATGTGAGAGCTATTTAGGTGTCGCTTTCATACATTTGTGTCATTCTCATAGGTATGCACCTCGGCTTCAACTCCAAATAAATTAAATACTTTAGTAAAAAAAGAATATATGAAATAAATTAAAACAAAAAACTATGTTAAATTTCACAACTCGTGAAGTTTACTTCATTGTAACTTTCTACACAAATGAAGAAAATAATTACAAAAATGTCCAACCTGAGAAAAAAAGTATCTTGGAACTTCCAGACCCGATGTAAGAATGCATATCTATAATACGAGTATTTATTTCTGATTGGTAGCATTTACTATTGCGTATTTATTTTAAATTTTTCGCTTCTCTAAAGATGTGTTTGTGTTTGTTTTGGGACTGCTTTTTTTCAGAAAATTTTTATTGTGTGTATACTTCTTTTTTATTGTAATTTGTGAACATATGATTACTCTCAAATGTACTTACATTTTTCACCATAAAAAAGAAACACACATCAGCTACTCGGAATGACAAGCGTCGGCAAAGAAGTGACGTTTACAACTCTAAGTGCAACCAATAGTCAATCACTGTTTAATGATCGCTTTATGCAGAGCAAAGAAGAGTTGATAATCAAAAACGACAATCAACTATCACATTAGCCGATTCCAGCCCTGTATTTGCGGACTCCTACTGTGATTATTTCAGCTATGATGTCCAGCCCATATAGAGGAGAAAGTTCCTTGGTAGCAAACAGGAGAAAGTGCCAAGCACATTTTGCATAGAGGGACCGTTCTTTTTTTATTTATTTTATTTAATTGTGTCATTTAAATAGTTCACCTTTGGATATATCCTTAATCATTCTGTTAGATAGATAGATAGATTTATTCAAAGTAATTCATTTGTAGTACAGTAGATTAGATTAATTCTTCTTTTACAAATTTGAGTAGGTATACCTACCATAAAACTATAAAAATTAATAAAACAAAAGGAAACAATAATTTGAGTGAGTACACCTTTTTGGTGCCGTGAAATAAGACCAACTTTTATAAATTGGCCTTATTTCGCTTTGAAATAGTGTAGTAAAGCCAACTTTCAACAGTTGGTCTTATTTCACTTTGATAAAGTGAAATAACGCCAAATAAAGTTGGGAAATAAGACCAATTTGGCCTTATTTCTCTTTTGTAAAGCGAAATAAGGCCAACTTTAATTATTCGCAACTATATGGCTTGTCAAACTATTAGTAGGATACCGGAATGGCAAGTGAAGAGTAACAACAATTCTCCCTTTTTGGGTTTCCCCTAACATTTTCTGTTTATTGTCGATTTTTTTTAAAATCACATTGCATTACGTTATCAATTTACCAAGCGTCTACGACACCACTTGCGCAAATTGAGAGAAAAGTACAGTGCCGCCTACTAGTGAGATGAGGAGACCAACCTCAGTGCGTTGTTGTTGCTTCGAAATGTTTTTTGTTTGTATATAGTTAAAAAATCGCATTTTTTAACTTTTATTTTCTAAAATTTTCCTTCTACTTATTTTAGAATTTTAGAAAATAATAGTTTGTGATGTGCTTTTTCGCTGGCCGAGGTTTTGCTCGCCGGATCCAGGATTTACCAGAGAAACACGAAACTCTGGTTTAGAGGTACAATTTATTCACCGTGTACTTTAAATCTATTTATACAACTTTATATTATGTTCTAACAATAATCGGATAATGTGTACATCGTTTGGTAAATACTTAAACGACCTATGGCTTAACAATATTTAGATAACTCTATAATGCTTTGATAGCGCTTACCCTAGGTTTTGTCTTTGCTATACAAACTACTGTGATCTTAATGATAATTCAACAATATACGTCTAACTACGTGGCCCGACTACAGTGTGGTTCCAGGGGAAAGGAGGGGGTGAGGCCCGACTGCAGCGTGGTTCCTTAGAGGCCCGACTACTACGTGTATCCTAGTGGCCCGACTACTGCGTGGATCCTTAGTGGCCCGACTACAGCGTGGTTCCAGGGGAAAGGAGGGGGTGAGGCCCGACTGCAGCGTGGTTCCTTAGAGGCCCGACTACTACGTGGATCCTAGTGGCCCGACTACTGCGTGGATCCTTAGTGGCCCGACTACAACGTGGTTCCAGGGGAAAGGAAGGGGGGGAAGGCAGGTCAGCTGGGATTGCTGACACTGTTAATATAAGGCCGATTTCCCAGAGGGAATTCAGCCGCCAAAAATTTAGAACAGAGACCCGGGAGTCACTTTCTATACGGGAGTCTTGTCTGGTACACTAGATTGGTACAAATCACACTTAGACAGATCTCCCCGAATGACAATTTCCTACGGGTACTCATTGGTTTTACACCAGTAAGAAAGTGTGAATCCTACGAGCGAGTGCAAATTTGGTATGCCACGTAATGGGTTAATGCTGGCAGTGGGGTATCTGTGACTGGCTGTGCACTGCGAGAATGTGACGAACGGGGACGTTTCGTTACAAGTTAAAAAATCGCGCTATTTTTTAACTATTATTTTCTAAAATTTTCCTTCTACTTATTTTAGAATAAATTTAGTTAAAAATTCGTGCGAACGGTTTTGCGGATTTTGTACTTAATATTTTAAACCAATGAATTTCTAATTTTAGAAAACGACAGTTACAAATTTTAAAGCCATTTTTAATTTTTCGACAGGTTTTCCCATTTATATATGCCCTTCTGAGTAACAAGTCCGAAAGTATTTACCACCATTTTTTCCAATACATTGAAGCAAATTTATTCAAATTTCGGGCGGACTCATTTGTATCGGATTATGAAATAGCCTTGAGAACAAGTCTTAAGCAATTATTTCCGACTGCGAAATGTACTACGTGCTGGTTTCATTATTGCCAAGCGGTTAGGCGAAATGCCTCCAAAAAAGCAGGATTTGTTAGCTCCTTAAATAAAAATCATGAAGCGAAGCGACTTTTTCGAAAATGTCTTGCCCTTTCAACTTGTGTCCTCAGGATATATAGCAGCAGTTGAGTTCTTGCAAACGGAGGCAAAAAGCATTAAATTCCGAAAAAATGGAGAGTCCATATTTAAAGACTTTCTGATATAGTTTAGCAAACAATGGATGAAAAAGGTAATATATCATTCTGTTATAGCTCTTACGAAACCGAATAATAATTACTTCTTTAGGAAACGCCACAAGCTTTTTCGGTTTTCAATGCACCGTTAAGAACTACAAGCGCCTTAGAGGGTTACAACAGCCGTCTAAGCCGAAAGCTTGTAAAACACGGAAACTTTTTTAAATTTGTTGATTGCCTGCTTGATGAGGAACGTATAAAATCAAGGGAGTTTGATATGTCCTTAGATGGGGCTTTTAATATTTTTGAACCGCCTAAAAAGAAATTTAAAGACAAGCAGCTTAAAATAGAAATTGTGTAAAAAAACTAAAAAAAAAAAACTGATATCGATTGATGACTTCTTAAACCAGATGACGAATAAAAACAATAACTTATTGGAAGAAGAAACGTTAGCTTTGGAAATTCCCTATGCAGAAGACGATGATGAAGTCTTTGACAGTACAGGCTCTGTACAAGTTCAAAATGTCGATAGTGTTATTGTTCTTTGTGTTGTATGTTGTGAAAATGAGCGTACAATTCTGTTGTAGCCATGTAATCACTTCAAACTGTGTTTAAATTGTTTTACTCAGCTCTCAGAAAAATATATAAAGAATAAGAATCCTATTCTGTGTCCAATTTGCATGCAAATTGTACAAAACAGCACAAGAATTTATTGTTAAATAATGTTGTTAACATTTTGTTTTGGATTGAATTTTTGTTATTTCGTTTCTTTTTTCGTAGTTATTATTAAAAAACCCATTTTTGGACTATTTAAAATAGTTTTTTTTAACTCTCTTTGGAAACATAAACATGTGAGGCGTAAGTACAACCTATTACAAACAAGAACACAGTTAGGACCAGATTTACCGATTGGCCTTATTTCACTGACTTAAAGCGAAATTTAGCCAATTTGATCAATTCAAAGCGCAATAAGACCAATTTGGCGTTTTTTCACTTTATCAAAGTGAAATAAGACCAACTGTTGAAAGTTGGCTTTATTACACTATTTCAAAGCGAAATAAGGCCAATTTTTAAAAGTTGCGATTAGAAGGTCAAGATAACTAATATTTTGAACCGCGATGATATGAGAAGACAACAATAATTATCAGAGAGGCAAGTCAAAATTATGGGACAATAGTTTATAGAAAGCAATGAAAATTAAACGAGAAAAACAAAAAAAGCGTACCTATGTGATCAGGACACAACATTAAGTAATATTTCTACTTCGGATCTGGAAAGAAGCCATTCTTTTAGTGCTTTTAAAAATCTGTATGGCTGTGTAACCAATGTGCATATATTAGACGGCAGTCTATTAAATATAAATGGTGCAATATTTGAGAGAAAACGTCTACAGTGCACTTTTCTTACAAATGGGACTACAGCAGTGGTCATGTTTCTAAGTAAATATACTTCATTTATTCTTAAGTTAATGTATCCACTTCTGAATGAAATCATTTAAACGTTTAGGAAAATAGTGCCGCAAGAAATTTAAATCGTCTCAGTCAGTTCTTGGTTGCATTATTACTGACTAGGTGTACCCACCCGGCTTCGCCCGTGTAAAATTTAGTTTCAGAACAGTTGATGGAAACAAAATTAAGAAATTTGCTGTCTTGTTGGGGACAAATTTTTTTGGCTGTTTTGTTTCTATCGACTAAGATAGTGATATTTGCTGCATTACTTACCCTGGAGCACTTTACATATAACTGCCCGTGCTTGAAGCAATTCTTGCTTAAATCAACTCCCGCATTTCTTAAAGTTTGATCCTGTTACTTATGGATTGTCATTTCAAAACAAACATTAATAGGCAATCGAATCGGTTTAAACTGAAATGAATAATTACTGTGAATTATTTGTATTCTTGGTATAAACACCGCCTCTCCTTTACCACACCCAGTTAAAATTAAAGCCTCATGTCAAGCATTATGTTGCTTATGTTATGGGAACTCCAATTTTTAATACCATTTTATGAGCATTGAGGCCATGGGCTGTTAAAAACGCTATTTAAAAACTCTACTCTATAAAAAACGAAATGGGTAATTACCCACGATCTGGTATCACTGAAAGCTATACCTATCTGATATTTCTTTCATAGAATTTTTTTTTTTTTGTAAGCAAAACAGAGGTAAACATATTTTTCCTACATATTTGACATTTCTTTTATGGGTTTTTTTTTCTTAGCAAACCACACAGCATACTGCCTCTGTCTGTCTCCCTCTCCGCCACAGGAATAAAATAAGTTTAAAAGAGATGTGAATATATTGCGCGGTTAGTGTGTTTGATTTGAGAATGAAATGCATATCCACTCACCCAGGTGAAAATAGTAGGAATGTTTCAAATTTTGCCTATTTATTTAAAAACTTTTTAAGTTATCGAATTCATGGATATCCTAAAATGTAACCGCAGATGTCCTCTATAAGCTGGTGTTTACTATATTTAAATGCTCCCAGTATTTTCGAACGGAAAGCGTGACAAAAAAAAAAGCGAAACCAAACGATAAAATAAATTACTCTTGTCAAATTTTTTCCGGAACTTATAGCGATATAGAGTTGAAACAAAGTGGATATTGTAGGCCTATTTATCCTCTATAGGACTGATAATAAAGCATCAGAATATATTCAATAGTTTCTAAGATTTTTGCATTTAAAGACGTGCAGTCAAATTCAATATTAGTCGAACAGAACTACACCAATTTTATTTATATGATGATGATTACCTCTTCTAAAAAGTTCGCGGGCCAGCCATCACAAAATATATTCAATAATATTGACATCAGGCGTATTCGGCAGCCAGTGCAATATTTGAATCTTTTCACTGACCATCCATTCTTTAACAACATGCGTGGGGCAGCTACAAGTGTTTTTTAAATAACACCGGTCATATTGCTAGAAACGATTGCCAATTTAAATTAATTATATGAAATTGCACTCCCACTGTTCGACTTTTCATTGTCAATGTCGAAAGATGGCACACTTTTCGGAGATCATTCGAAAGTAATAGTTGTAGTCATAAGCACTATCCAAGTTAAAGTTTGGCGAACAGAATCCTCATTTTGGAAACGAGTTCGTAAAATGCGGTAACTTTCTTTAAGAGTGTATTTGATCACGATAAAATTGAAAATACTGTTGATACTGAATAAAAGTGGCACTGGCAGTCTGCAGATATAACTGTCTGAAGTTAGCAAATACTGACAAAAGCACCTATAATTTTGTATTAGCAATCTAGCAGGAACCGTAAATGTTCTCATTTGATGATGGAATAAATAAATATAAATAAATGAAGCATACATTCAAATTCCATCCAAATAGTTACTCATAAAATTGTTAAAATTTGATAAATTTACTCTCTGCTAACACATTTTAAAGCCAATAAAAGGAAATGAAACAACAAACATCCACATACCCCGTCGACGCGAATTAGTGAAACTATTTATAATCCTTTGAAAAGTTACAGCGTATCTACGTTCAGTGAACAAATATGCAAACACTAATTTGCCAGTCCGAGGAATAAAAAAATAAATTCGTTACTCACAACTGAACTCCAGTCCGTCGATGTTATAAATACAACAATTTTCACTTTTCTGTATTCAAGTTTTTCTGGTATTTACGAAATTCATTTTCCCATTAAATGCAAGGGATTTGCTCGGTTCCGTACTTTGCGTTGCTATTCCTAGTGCTGCCCCTCACACACACTGTCAGCACGTATTACTCTGTTCCGGGTTTTTGAACAACTATTTGCCCAGAGTAAGGCAGATACAGACGAAAAAGTTTACCTCTCCGAAAAATAAACGCTTAATCACGGCTTTTATTTTAAATTCAATGCACTCCCCTTATAAGCAGCTGCAAGTAGTCGTTACTTTCCTCTTAACCGAAACTGGGCTAATTATAGCTACCCACGATAATTTATTTAAAACAAGATCACACAGAAACTTGTCAATTATTTGCCAAATGGGAGAGAGGATATTTTGTATTTGGTGCAATTGTTCTGGCACGTCACCATTAAACAAGTCAAACAAACATCAAACGCATCCTCCTATCCGATTTGCGGAGTTTGCACTCCACCTAATATCAAAGAACAAGGACTACATTACTCTTCTTCCTGAATATGATGCTTATTACAACAACTATCATTTCCGTTTTTCATTTCAGTGTGCCATTGGAACCGCTGGCGCCACCATACCACCTTCGTGGAACAGTACTGCTGAAGGATGACAGCAAAATGTCACAATTGCGAAAATCAGCTTCTTTCCGTTCTAGGATACCAGTGAGAAGAAGCCGTTTACCACAGCGTCGTTGCTGTAGCCCACCCCCAATCGGAGCGAGGTTAAGGGGTGCCTCTACCGGGTGTGGAAGAGCCAGCGGCAGGGCACTGCAGACAAACAGAAGTTTTGCATTCGAGGGAGGTCACATCAACAACAACAACAACGGTGGCAACAGTAGCAGACAGCACAAACGATACTCGTCGTCCTCATCGTTTTCCAGCAGCGACGAGAGCTATGAATCTGAAGCACCACACCAGGTGGATACTAATTTCTTTTGATAGAACATTCTTATATGCATGCACAGGCACACACATATGGATTTTCACATTTTGCCCTCCCATATTTTAGGGACAAGCTATTGTTGACATTTTTATATTCTTTGTATCGCTAACAGACGGGAGCGGATATTTAAAAAGATTTAGCGTTACTCTATTTTGCTGTCGCATTTTATTGGAATTGTCAGTGAAAAATGTGTTCGATGTCAGGAAGTTTTCTCTTTGTATTTATATAAAGTTGTTTGAGTTGACAAAAATAACTAAAATAGGATTACGGGCGCATGGGGTGAAAGTGATTACAAACAATATCGAGCCGAATGGATGAAGGATATGTCGTTAAAATGATTTCGTAATGCGTGCATGTTGTTATGAAAATATTGTACGTTACGTGGCATGGAGTGGAGATTCAAAACGTCGAATGTTTTTTTATCTGGATTGACATTAAAATCCCGATCAGTAATATGAAAGCCAGCACAGTAGGTAGATATAGGTTCTTCGATATTTTTTAAAAATATTAATGAGTTTATCAACACAGCGGGTGGATTTAAATGCTTTCGGTGCTATTTTCGAACACATTTTGTATTTATTATACATAATACATTGTTTTTATTATTCGCAACTGAATAAGCACAAACTATTCTATGGTACGTTTACAATTTTTGCCCAGCATTGGGCGTTAGGATGATGATGCTTAGGTTGCTTATGATGAGGAGAAAATAAATCAAAAAGAATAATGTATGATAATCACAAATTTGTTCTCTGACTCTTTTGCCTAGGGTTCTATAAGGCAAAATGCAGTTTAGTTTTCCGTCCTTTTTTGAGGGGTTACTCAGGCAAAGTCGCAGGTCAATCGACCCACGACCAATTGTCAGCCAAAATTATTCGTGTTCTTAAGGACATACGTCCGGAACAAAAATTGAAAATTGAAAAAATTGTCCAAAACTTTGTATATCGGGTGAGATTCATCAGATCTTAACGTGTTGGTCAAAGGGATTTTTTCCGAAGTTGTGTTAAATAAATAATATTGAAGAATGTACTCACTTGATCGAACATATTGATACAACAAATGAAAGCTAGAAGCATACGTTTTTAAAAAAAAACACTTTGAAATTTAAAAAAAAAACAAATGTCACTGCTCAGAACAAAATATTTGGCTCATTTTGACGAGCTAAAAAAATTAAAACAAGTAAAAGTGTTATCATCGGCCTGGCCGATGCTTTGATACCCTCCACTGCATACAAGTCATGCAAAGTTTTTGGCTTGTGAGGTAGTACGTAATTACATTGAACAACAGACAGAGAGACACATGGGCCTAATATTGATTTTGTATGGGAGGTACCAGAACTACTTGACCGATATAGTCCACTTTTAATACCAACTTGACGACAATAAAAATGAATCCTCTCACAAAAATTCACTTGCTTAGGTAGATTCTTTTCGACGCTATCGTACTTTCAACATGTGTTTTCTAATATTGGTTTTGCATGGGAGGTACCAGAACTACTTGACCGACATAGCCCATTTTCAATACCCACCTGACGACGATAAAAATAAGTCCTTTCATCAACTTTCATTCGCCTATGTCAATTCTTAACTGATAAGCATTTTGTATGGGGAATTCTTAACTTAATATTACCAGTTTTAAGGGCCACATATAATCAAGATTTTTTGTTTGTGCACATCTATGGTACACTTCCTTTCGAATGATGTAAGTTTGATTCTATTCGTTTCATAATACATACTAAAAAAGTGCGCGGCAACGTATATATAATAATGTTTAACTGAAAAAAAACACCTAAAGCTAATAAAATGTGCATACATATCTACAAAATAAAATCAAAAACTATTGAGCTATAACCAGAGAAAAATTTATAACGCCGCGGACTGTTTTTATAACTATATGTTTTTTTTTGTTAAAAAAATTTATATTATGTATTAGATATCATATAAGAAATATTAACTAAACAGATTTAATCGATCTAAAAAGAGAGTTGGCTGGCATTCGTGAGGTATTTTCTGGTTTTTTCGAGTCTGTACATGCTTACAGAATTTTGTTCACACAAAATAACGACCGGCCCTGTTCTTACATCCATACTATCACAATTTTTTTTTGTAAATTCTCCATTTTCGTAATTCTGTTTTCCAAAACTGTATTTTTCCAAAATTCTGTATTTCAATCTTGGCATTTTTTATAGCTTAAAAGTATAAAATAGTTCCTAAAAAATATCTATTTTTTTTTTAATTTATTTTATCTCAACAACGCAGTATGCAAATTATTTATATCAGTAACACTTAACATGATAATCTGAGCTAGGCAGGTGACTTGAATCCATGCTCTTCTTAGATAATATTCTTTTAATTTTCTTGTTATTTTTTACAGTCCTACGTTTCCAATTTAAAAAAAATTTGTTCACATGTTTATGTTCTCGCGATAGAGCTCTAGTCTTCATAGAAACCCACAGTCCACGAACAGTCTTCGTTCAAATTGAGGCAACTATTCGTTTCGTAATAGTTTTGAAAAATAAATATAGGTCACAATAATCATATACTTAAAAGCAAAGCAAAGTAAAGTAAGACTTCCAGCACGCATTTACAACAACTACGTCCTTTTTGACATTTCCTTGGTATTTATCCCAAGTGATAGTAACTTGACAGCAGCATCTTATGTTCGAACCTTTCTAGTGATGTGTTTGGAAACTACTAATCTATTATACATATATAATTCTACTGTACGTGTGTTGTGACTGAACTCCTCCTACACGGCTGGACCGATTTGCATAAATTTTTTTGTATGCGTTTGGGTTGCGCCCCGGGTGGTTTAGATTTACAATTCGGTCCAATTGGACAATGGGGCGTGGTACCTCCCATACAAACCACAATTTAAAAATCTATTATTTCTGCTCCTGATAACGGTATTTGCACAAAATTTGGTACGTCGGTTTGGTGTGCATTTTTTAAGTGCTGCTGCAAATATGGGCGGGATTGTACAAAGGGGAGTGGCACCTCCCATAAAAAAAAAAATTAAGAATCCAATATTTCTGGTCCTGCTAACGGTTGGTCGGGAAGCCAAATATCTGGGAATTATCCTTGACAGCAAAATATCATGGAACCAGCAGATTGAACGTACCGTAAACAGAGCCAACAGATCTTTATGGATCTGCCGTCGAGTCTGCGGTAAGAACTGGGGTCTTAAACCTCGGATGATGTATTGGCTTTACTCGCTCGTCGTAAAGCCAGCAGTTACCTATGCTGCCGTTGTCTGGTGGACGAAAACTAAAGAAGTCACCACAGTAAAAAATGCCTCTTGATGACATGCTACCTGAATATGGCCACCATAAAAACTTCTCCATAATTATCCCCCCTAGGGATGACTGGGAAAAATATAAACCCAATCCTTCACGACTTGACGTCATCTGGTATACAGATGGCTCTAAGATGAAGTCGGGGACTGGCTCTGGAAGTTACGGTGAGTCGCCCAGGTGAACTTGTCAGTCAGCCTTGGGAAAAACTTATCCATATTTCAGGCTGAAGTCCTCGCAATCAACCATTGCGCTAGAATAAATCTAAGTTCTAACACACGTGGAAAAACCATATTTATATTTTCAGATAGCCAAGCAGCTCTCAAAGCCCTTGACTCATCTGTCATAAAATCTAAACTCATTTTAGAAACATTCACAACAATCTATGAACTTTCTAAAAAAAACCTAGTCATCCTCCACTGGATTCCAGCCCATAGAGGATTTGAGGGTAACGAATCAGCTGACTCACTGGCTAAAATCGGAGCAACCACTCCACTTATCGGACCTGAACCATTCTGCGGAGTCAGCAAAAACCATTTCAGGAACTATACTAAAAACCTTTCTCGTACCGAGTCAAATGAGATCTGGCATAGTACAACTGGGCAAAACTGTACCAGACAATTTTTCCCCAAGTTCTCCCCCAGAAAATCACTCTTTCTGATTAATCTGGACAAAAACAACCTGAGAATCCTAACAGGAATAATCAGCGGTCATGGCCTCGTGAAAAAACATCTCCACCGCATTGGCGTCTCACTGGACCCTATATGTAGACTCTGTCTTGAGAGTGATGAATCCTCCCTTCACATACTCGCAGAATGTCCGGCTCTATGTCGTCTCAGAAAAAGCATCCTTGGCGATGAAATTGTCAATTCAGTAACCCTTTCTGACATACACCCAGAGAAGATTCTTGTCTTCCTGACCGCCTCTGGAGTGAAAAGATGGCTCTAGGAATCTACCAGGGTAGGCACAATAGGCTCCTTTAAGAAGCCGCAGTGCCAGAGCCCTCCTTGAAGGCTCTCCCGCTCTACAATCTAATCTAATCTAATCTAACGGTTGGTATTTCGGTTGAGTGAACATATTTTAAGTTCTGCTGCAAATATAGGCGGGATTTGATAAAGACGCGTGGTACCTCCCATACAAATCTTCTTTATGTATATAATTCTACTGTACGTGTGTATGTCATTGAATAAATTTTTTTTGGTCATCGAGCTTATTTGTTTGCTTTTATTTTTTGACATCTCACAAATTCGTTCTCAATCGTTCAAACAAAATAATGCGTGAACGGATTTTGTTCCTGGAAACTTTAAATGAAAGGTGACGTCAATACCAAGGTTTGTATGTATATAAGGCATTTGTATGTGTATTGGTTATACGAGTTATAGGCATTTTAGCGAACATACTTTAAATTAAATTTTGTGGATATGTTAAAGATACGATAGTTTTGGTGGCCACCCGACAGGTGACAGGTGGTAGTCAATCTCCGAAACCACTCAACTGATTTCAATGGGATTTTGTGGATGGGTATGTTAGGTTCCACCTAGGAAGATGGTATAGTTTTGGACCCGTTGGGTGGCGCTGCTGTCGAACGATCAAGAAGCCGGAAATCTATGAAGTCGTTTCTAAGCATTGAACTCAATTTAATTCCAAGGGAGTTTCATTCGTTCAATAGAGAGGTTCAACTATCAAAAGGGATGTTAATAGTTTAATAAATTTTAGGCGGTACGAAGTTCGCCGAGTCAGCTAGTAATAAATAAATCAATCTATACTAGTCTATACCACTCAGGTGACTGGAACTGTATTTTTTGGCGGATTCGTCTACTTCACTTTGTTGAGATAGTGTTAAAAAAAAAACATTCCCATTTGTTTAATTAACTTTCAAATTGATTCGCAAAAGCGCGAATTGCTCAACTGCAATTCGCAGTTGTTTCATTGCTTAGTATCTAATTACAGGGACGAATATATTTATATCTGCTATCCGGACTGGTCCGGGAAATAGAGGAAAGCGAGGGTGATGATGATGAAGTACCTACAACATAGACAAAATCAAATGCCAGTTCATTTGCATGCACGCAAGCAATAAATAATGCATTCAAAATAAACACTGTCCTGTTGTATCTGTCAGTTTGCATGTACTCCGACATCTCCATGCCCGAATTGACTGTATCTCAAATGCATGAATAAATTACGTTTTGCTCTATCTATAGATGCTATACCTGTTTGGGTATTTCTGATGTTTCATTGAACTCGAGTGTCTACTTTACGCGTGGGATAGCACTAAATTTTTTTTCGCAGTTGTTAAATAATGAAAGCCTCGAAAATTTGAAACCAATATATCATTCAGTTTGTGGTTAAATTGAACACCATAACTTTGCCGTCAAAGCAAAAGCAGGCACCACAATTTTGTGGTATTCAATGGTATGCACGACAAATGGTGTCAATGTAAGTGCACTGATGTGTAGATAGTGAAGCAACAAAATGATGCGAGTAGCCCTATTATTCTTGAATATAAGAAAAGCAAGTGGTTGATTAAAGCCAACAACAGTCTTTACGTGATCAAGAGAAATTGTTAATGCAATCATATGAAGCTCTTAGTAATTCCATTGATCCAAAAAGGTGGTATTCCAACACCCTACAACAATTCAAGCAATATGTACCTACTATCCATATTCCTTAGTTCTAGTCAAACGCACCTGCCAAAGATGTTGGTCCTCCACCACAAGCCAACTCCTCTGCAAGTAAAAAGGAAATCATAGCACCACACACTTGATGTAAAACCGTCAGTCCCATCTTGACTTCCATTTTGTTTTGTTTTGTAGTTTTGGCCCCTTTACATATTAATAGCGCAGCATACTCTCATATTTCACACAAAAGTCATCAACTGTCAGAAACACTTGTTCTTCGCTACGCCTTCATATCGTGAAATATTTATTATGAAAACTCAACCGGAGAAAAATATTTATTTTACGTGATTTATGCATGAATATAAATTAAATTTGACCCAGAAAATGCAACAGCTCATGGATATTATACAAAAGGCTTCATAACCATGATGCTCACAGAAATATTCCGAAACCATCTGGCATCAAACCATCATGTTTATGATATTCTGGGTGGATTTTAAATAATTTCGCCTAAATTTCATTTAATCTAGGATGGGAATTCATTTGAATGCGAACAGTCATACAACCTGCCACCGATAATCGTTACAAATTAATTCGGTTTTCGCCAAACCACACATCTACAGCCGTTAAATGTGTGAATATTTATTCTTAGTTTTCACGCAAAACGTAGGTTACTGTACCTTATGCATATGCGAGTGCCAGATGCAGGGTGTAAAGGGTAAAGAGTAAAGGGTGTAACTGACGGCCTTTTTGATTTTTTAATTTCGACCCTTCTGAAGGAACTGGCACATAGGTTTTTAGTGGATGATACAAACTTCAATCATCAACCATCGGTAGAGGAGGTTAAGTCAATCTGCTTATATCATAGCTACAATTGTAAAGGGTGATTTTTTAAGAGGTTTAGAACTTTTTTAAAAAAAAAAACACAAAAAATTCGAAAAAATGAATGAAATATTTATTTGAATCGATAGTTTGAACCTTGCAATTTAATGTTTAAAGATAATTTCATGCAAATGTTGACCGCGGCTGCGTCTCAGGTAGCCCATCCGCTGAGTCCAATTTTGGCATACTCTTTCACACATATCGGCCGGTATCTCACGAATGAATGCATGGATGTTGGCTTCCAGTGCGTCAATCGAAGCGGGCTTGTCCCTATACACATTAGCCTTGGCATACCCCCACAAAAAATAATCTAATGGTGTCAAATCGCACGATCTAGGCGGCCAATTGACCGGCCCGAAACGTGAAATTAACTGTTCACCAAACTCGCCTCGCAATTGCGCCATTGTTTCGCGTGCTGTGTGGCATGTGGCACCGTCTTGTTGAAACCACATATCATGCAAGTCAAGAACTTCCATTTCGGGCAAAAAAAAGTTTGTTATCATCGCTCGGTAGCGTTCACCATTGACAGTAACGCTGCGATTCGCATCATCTTTGAAGAAATATGGCCCAATAATGCCGCCGGCCCATAAACCGCACCAAACAGTGGCTTTTTCGGGATGCATTGGTAGCTGTTGCAATGCTTCTGGCTGATCTTCACTCCAAATGCGGCAATTTTGCTTATTTACGTACCCATTCAACCAAAAATGAGCCTCATCGCTGAACACAATTTTTCGATAAAAAAGCGGATCCTCGGCCAGCTTTCCAAGAGCCCATTCACCAAAAATTCGGCGTTGTGGTAGGTCGGCTGGCTTTAGTTCTTGCACCAGCTGTATCTTAAAAGGCTTTACGCCCAAATCCTTCCGCAAAATTTTCCACGTAGTGCTGTAACAAAGGCCTAACTGCTGGGAACGGCGCCGAATCGACATTTCGCGGTCTTCTGTCACACTAGCTGATACGGCCGCAATATTTTCTTCACTACGCACAGTACGTAAACGTGTTGGTGGTTTAATGTCCAACAAAGTAAATTTGGTGCGAAATTTGGTCACAATCTTCCGAATAGACTGCTCAGAAGGTCGAGAATGCCGATCATAAAATGGAAGCAGCGCGCGATGAACATTTCGAACCGAGCACGAATTTTGATAGTAAAATTCAATAATTTGCAAGCGTTGTTCATTTGTAAGACGATCCATGGTTAAATTGCAAACCAAACTGAAGCTGTTTGACAGTGACACAAGGTACTAAACACACGTCAGCTGTCAAAACCAGTATTGCCAAAACCAAACCAGTTAAAAAATCACCCTTTAGTAGTGTCCTTATTTCGTCTTTTAGGATTGCACCATTAAACCCGTATTTTTTCGAGGCTTGTTGTTGCTTCATTCTCGCTCATTCATTTTCAATGAATCTGCCACCAGAGACAAACTTAAAAGTTTCATAAACCTTAGATCTCCTATGTAAACAATTGAACAAATTAATCATGACATGACTTCAGCAATTTATTGCTGATGTGCAACAGGCTGCAGAAGAAAGTACTCCAACTATTTCGAGCTCGAGAAAAGCAGAAATAAATATCCAGTCGAAATAAAGGAGCTAATATTGGAAAAAAGAAGATAATGGCAAACTACGAAATTCCCAGATGATAAGGCAGTTTTTAACCGTCTTAACAGCGAACTAAAAATAGAATCTGTTAGTTCAAAAGTGTTTCACTTAGTAGATTCCTGAAAAGTCTGAAGACGGATGCTTCTACCGAATACTCCATATGGAAAGCAGCTAAGCGCCTAAAAAGACCTCGGTCACAAAACCCGCCAATTAAATCTCAAGATGGTAAATGGATAGCAAACCCGAAACAAAAGGCTGATCTCTTCGCTGAACATCTCCCATTCCCAGCCAGCGCAGCTACAGCTCCCTTACAGTTTGTTGATAGAAACGACGAATGTGAAATACCTTTTGTCATGCTGAAAGAAGTCAGAAGCATGTGCCAACATATGTTGTCTAGCAAAAAATCACCAGAGTACGATCTAATAACTCCTCAGGTTTTGAATGAAATACCTACCTTCAATAGCCTTCAAGAAACTGCAATTTATAATAAATGCATGCCTTAAACTCAGACACTCGTATGTGCCACATCATTGGAAATTTACAGAAGTCATTGTCATGCCTAAACAAGGTAAGCCACCAACAGAAGTAACATCCTATAGACCAATATCGCTTATACCAATCATGGCAAAAGTTTTCGAAAAATTGCTCCTGAAAAGGCTTAGCAAAATAATAGAAGAAAGAAGACTAATTCCGAGCCATCAGTTTGGATTTAGAAATAAACATCCCACGATAGACCAAGTGCATCGAATTATGGATGTTGTGGAAAAGGTATTTGAGGTAAAACAAGTATGCTCGGCAATATTCTGAGATGTTGCTCAAGCCTTTGACAAGGTTTGGCACGAGGAGCCATCACACCCGCTCAAAGTTACTGCATGGTGCGCTGTCTACGGCACAAACTGCGCGAGCCACAATCGATATTCTGAAGGCGGCGTTCCCGGGTCGCCTCATTTTTCGTTTTGGCGATTTGCAAGATCGCCGGATTTAACCTTTCCAGACTTTTTTTGTGGGGTTTTTTGGAGTCCCGCGTTTACGTGAACAAGCCCGAGACCCTAGAAGCCCTCAAGGACAACATTCGACATGAGTGCGAGAATCTGTCTCCCGAAGTTCTCGCCGAAGTGATGAAAAATGCCATAAAACGAGCCCGTATGGCAATCAATTGTGACGGCGCCCACTTGGCCGATATCATCTTCTCGACTTGACCAATAAGATTCTAAAGGTTCAAATAAACATAATCAGAAAACAGAATCGAAGTTTTTCATTTAGAAAAAAAATGAGAGCCAACCAACATCGGATGACTTCTTTTGCCCCACCATGTAAATACATATTCCAATGGGCATCAACACCTCCATGGTCACCTTTGCTGATGATACTGCAATATTGGTGCCAGATAAATCCGTTAACTAAGGCTACAGAAAAACTGCAAAATGCAGTCGATAAAATTAGTGATTGGGCGCAAAAATGGCGTATGAAATTCGACGAAACAAAATCGACGCTATAAACTTAACAAACAAAAACAATGTTCCAATTATTATAAACAGTATACAGCAGTACCTCCAATACCTTAGAATGACTTTGGATGTAATGTTTAAATGGAAAGAGCACATCAAAAAGAAAATAGAAGAACGAAACTTGAAGTACAGAAAAATATACTGGCTAGTAACCAGAACTCTGACCTATCTATCCAAAACAACTTAATGTTATATCAGCAAGTACTGAAACCTGTTTGGACATAGGCATCCAACTATGCAACTATGGGGCTGTACTAAGAAAACTAATGCTGAACCCATCCAAAAATTCCAAAGCAAAGACCTTCGTGGAATAATTAATGCTCTTGGTATATATTAGGTATAAGAAATAGCGATCTACACCGTGAAATTCAAATTGAAATGGTTACAGAAGGGGTTAAAAAAAACGCTGTATCACACAATCAGCGACTGCAAAGTCATACCAACTCCGAAATGGAGACCGTCTTAAATGTACGAAACAATGTTCGGAGACTAAGAAGAACCAAGCCTCATGAGATGATGGTCTAAAGCTATGGGAAAGTGTTATAACCTTAAACTCCCCCCAATGCGATTTATAAATTCAGGAAGGAAAATCATTCACCGGTGGTTTTACTGCAGTAAGAGCTCCACACTATTTGGTACCGATTCTTACCTAGTGTCTTTTGACTATTTCCATCGGCTTGAAAAAAAAAATTGCCACCAACTGTTTCTCTATCCGTGGTTAGGTTACCATAGATTTTAAATAATCCATGGTTTTATATCTGTGATAACGGATGAGTGTTTGTTGAACGATTTTAGACTTCGGTCACCAAACCATAGCTTTGCGACAAATCGTTCCATTTTATTTGTCAATTCAGTGATCGACCGAATCTATGGTTACATTGTTTTGTTTTCCGGGTCTGTTTTTTTGTTTAATCTAATCAAAAGCAAAATTTGTTTAACATAAGAATGTCATAATTAAACAATACAGACTGAAGAATTCGATCTCGTTGTGAAAGAATTAACAATTTTGTGAGATAAAAACCGAATTGAAGCTACAACCAATAAAATTCGATACAAATGGACCACATCTCAATTTTTATTCGACAACTTCAAAATGTTCTCATTCTCTCAATATTTCTTGCAATTAGTGCGCCTTATCTCAATTTATGAGAGCTTTTGATCGGCCAAAAATGTTGGAAATAATATTACTTCATCCTTTACACCCATTATTTTGTTCGGAACTATTACTAGCATCTTCAATAGGCTCGTGTGTACCGTGTTCTATACATCTGTCAGTTAAAACGTCTACGAAACCGATGAGACAGTCTTTATTGGTTCAGTCCACTCCATCATGCGTTGAAATATATAAGTTTTATTGTATTATGTGTTTTTTTTCCCACAATATTGAACAAAAATGTGTTGTGTATAGCATACATACGTCAAAATTAGTACCTACGTAGTCCTGAAAAAACTTGAACAAACGAAATTCCCGAAAATCATTGGTTAAATCTCATTAACCGCGCAAAATCGGCTGGTTATCATTTTCTCGGGTTAACTGACCAAACCACTGATTCTTTGGTTAATATTTAGCTGAACAAACACAGTCGATGATTACCAGCTGGAATGACCGATGATTAAATAAATATAACCAAGATTGAACAAACCGGGCCTTAATATTTTTCATACTAATGAAAATGTTGACGCCACCGTTGATTCCATTTTGGGAATTGGGCAGGGACAAGGCGAAGTCCCTAAGTGATGTAAGTCCTCCTTAATATCGTCCGCTCAAACCAACAAGCTTCTAATGTTGTTGTCTCCCAAAAGGCAACCGGATAGAGATAGAGAGTAGAAGTTGGCATTTACATATATGCACACTAGCCCGAAGTTGAGGGCGAACATAATTTCTTACA
Organism: Cheilosia variabilis; assembly: GCA_951230905.1. Lineage (NCBI taxonomy): Eukaryota > Metazoa > Arthropoda > Insecta > Diptera > Syrphidae > Cheilosia > Cheilosia variabilis. The sequence continues at coordinate 49,275,582 of OX579676.1, forward strand.
TCAAAGAACCTATAATATATGTGGAGACCTTCTGAAAAAGACTATAATGCTTTGAAATATGGTTTTGTTTTGAAAAATGCCTAATTTATTCATTACAGTTTAGATTTAGATCATAGAAGCGATAGCTTATAAGCTAATAAAAAAATAAAAGAAACTAGAAAATAAAACTTTTTTAGAAAAAGATTATTTTTAATTCTAATCAAGAATTTACCGGACTTTACAATTTACTAACTATAATCCGCTGTTGAAACCACAATGTTTTCTAGGTTAAACCAAAACCAGATCATGCTAGTGATGCTTCACTTTAGCTAACAATCCGCAATGTACCATCTACCTGGATGAGCGAACAATTTAACCTCACATTTGGATGGAATTTCCTACACAATGCAATGTCTTTTCCTCCCTTACAAAAACAAAAGTTTGCTCCATCACGATGTGCAAACACATCCTCACCACCCACCCACTCACTTTACCTACCACACTTTCCCAAGGTTTGAGAATTTCATCTTAAACACTAAATCCCTCTGCAGATAGCTAGCTATACACAAAGATGTAAGATACACAGTATGGTTCTTCCCAAATTCGTAATAGCGGCACAAGTACGAGTACGTCCTCCACATATTTTCCTGCTGTCATTTTGAAACAAATTTTAAAGAGAAAGCTGTAAGCTAAATAATTTTCACATGAATTGTTAAAATATCGGGTAAAATTCATGATTGCCATGGAGAAGTGTGTATACCTGCCAGCCAACTAGTCAACCTAGTAGGGGTAGCCACAGTGTTGAAGTTGTCGTCGGGTTTCTCGTAGCTGTCGTCTGCGTCTCTGCGAACAGATCTGTGTGGCTGTGAATATGAAATTCCGAAAATTTCGAAGTTGAAAATTCAAACCAATATTATATCTGTTGCTTGGTGTTTGTATGAATATTTCGTGAATATATATGTTTGGTTCTCAATTGTTTTGCAGAAATTCATCAAGCAGAGTCACAGAATCCCAGATGAAAATTGTATGTACATATCCACTGATGCAATAAGCTTGGACGGACTGCTGGATTCAGTCAGTAGCGGAAGTTTTTCAAGTCCTCCATCGCCAGTGCAATATCAAAGTAAGTAGATAACAAATTTGCGAGTACACTAGGCGAACATTTTTATTGTACTTGTTTTTGTGGATGAGTTTTGTTTTGTTTTATAGAGAGCTTTTCATGTGATTGATGCGGCTGTGTTCGTGCAGTGCACTGAATTGAATTTACACATGAACGGTTTACAATATAATGAGAAAATAATAACCATTTTTCGTGTTGCCGTATGGAAAAGGATTTCTTGGTGAAACCAATAACAATTAAAAAATTGTTTGAGGGAATAATTGCACTCCTAGTCAGCTCAGACTTTGGGATAAAAGATTCAGTCAGTCTCAGGTGTAACCACCAATATAGCACATATTACACATTAAGGTTTTTATTCACCTTTTTTAACGGCTGGTAAAATTGTTAGACATCGATGTCCTGAGAAAAATACTGCTTGTACTACCCCTTTGGATAGGGTAAGAATAGTTGTAGGTCACTACCCTTCGTCCAAAAAGTAACAACTCATTCAAGCGATTGGTTGCGAGATGCTAGGTGCAAACGAATGAACATAATAAAGGGTGATTTTTTAGCTGGTTTGGTTTTGGCAACACTGGTTTTGACAGCTGACGTGTGTTTAGTACCTTGTGTCACTGTCAAACAGCTTCAGTTTGGTTTGCAATTTAACCATGGATCGTCTTACAAATGAACAACGCTTGCAAATTATTGAATTTTACTATCAAAATTCGTGCTCGGTTCGAAATGTTCATCGCGCGCTGCTTCCATTTTATGATCGGCATTCTCGACCTTCTGAGCAGTCTATTCGGAAGATTGTGACCAAATTTCGCACCAAATTTACTTTGTTGGACATTAAACCACCAACACGTTTACGTACTGTGCGTAGTGAAGAAAATATTGCGGCCGTATCAGCTAGTGTGACAGAAGACCGCGAAATGTCGATTCGGCGCCGTTCCCAGCAGTTAGGCCTTTGTTACAGCACTACGTGGAACATTTTGCGGAAGGATTTGGGCGTAAAGCCTTTTAAGATACAGCTGGTGCAAGAACTAAAGCCAGCCGACCTACCACAACGCCGAATTTTTGGTGAATGGGCTCTTGGAAAGCTGGCCGAGGATCCGCTTTTTTATCGAAAAATTGTGTTCAGCGATGAGGCTCATTTTTGGTTGAATGGGTACGTAAATAAGCAAAATTGCCGCATTTGGAGTGAAGATCAGCCAGAAGCATTGCAACAGCTACCAATGCATCCCGAAAAAGCCACTGTTTGGTGCGGTTTATGGGCCGGCGGCATTATTGGGCCATATTTCTTCAAAGATGATGCGAATCGCAGCGTTACTGTCAATGGTGAACGCTACCGAGCGATGATAACAAACTTTTTTTTGCCCGAAATGGAAGTTCTTGACTTGCATGATATGTGGTTTCAACAAGACGGTGCCACATGCCACACAGCACGCGAAACAATGGCGCAATTGCGAGGCGAGTTTGGTGAACAGTTAATTTCACGTTTCGGGCCGGTCAATTGGCCGCCTAGATCGTGCGATTTGACACCCCCCACCATATTTTTTGTGGGGGTATGCCAAGGCTAATGTGTATAGGGACAAGCCCGCTTCGATTGACACACTGGAAGCCAACATCCATGCATTCATTCGTGAGATACCGGCCGATATGTGTGAAAGAGTATGCCAAAATTGGACTCAGCGGATGGGCTACCTGAGACGCATCCGCGGTCAACATTTGCATGAAATTATCTTTAAACATTAAATTGCAAGGTTCAAACTATCGATTCAAATAAATATTTCATTCATTTTTTCGAATTTTTTGTGTTTTTTTTTTAAACAAAGTTCTAAACCTCTTAAAAAATCACCCTTTATTATAAAAATGGTAATGCATGCAATATTATGTGAGTTTCGCGCGTTTTTTGATACCTTATTTTACGCGTTTTTTTACGTGTTTTTTCGGTCGTTTTTTTAAGCGTCTGTTCGCGCGTTCCTTGACGCGTTTTTCACGTGATTTTTTTGCGCGTTTTTGACACTTTTTTGACGCGTTTTTAAGCGGGTTTTTTAACGAGTTTTTTCTTGCGTTTTTTCGGGCATTTTTTGCGCGTTTTTTTCACGCGTTTTTTGACGCATTTTTTCATGCTTTTTTTGACGATGGGTAAAAATTTCTTTTACAAAATTCTGCTTTCAAAGTTCTGCAAACAATTAAAAAGGGTTTGGAAAATGTTAAAAAGCGCGCGCAGAGATGGAGAGAATTTTTTTTTTCTAATTTTAACTCTCTTCTTAATTTTTATTTGTAGCCTTTTATTTCCTCCTGGGAGGAAAATAAAAAATGTCGTGGGTATTTTTTAAAAATACGATTTTATTTTTATCATAGAAATACGAAAGTAAACAAAAGAAGCGACACTGCTATTGATATTTTTTAGGAAGACTGAGGAAAAGTCTTTGTCTGACCACTAAACCGTCAATCGCAGCGTAACAGTAATTAAAACGAACCTCCTAGGAAAATGGTCTTTGAGTATTCGAAGATCCTACCGATCGATTAAACATCATTTGATTAAACATCATTTCAGCTGTCCTTTTTTACTGCCGAAATGAAGTATAAATAGAAAACAAATGAAATTATAATAAGCTAGCACATAGCCGCGACTTCGTCTACGTAGAATTAGTACTTCGAGTAACTCAATTAAAATATTTATACCAACAACAGCGCCACATATCGGGTCCAAAACTATCCTATATTTCAAGCCAACCAATGAGACCCACACATTTAAATTCATTGGTAAAATACGCAGCAAATATATTTATTTCTTACGATTTTATTATCCCTAACTTCAGAAATAATTGGTTCGTCATTTATACTTGCATCCCCAACTTCATCACCTTCACGTGTTGTTTTCGCGACAAAAAGTAGCCAATGTCATTCTCAGAGGTCCCATCTATACCAAAATGCATAAGAATTGCTTTTGCGGTCGTTAAAAGGCAAAAATCTTACTTTCGCATTTATAATAACGACCATACCACAATTTTCAATATTTATATATAGATGTCGAAAAAATACGCCTCTTTGAAAATTATGTTTTACTCATGAATTAGATTTTAATACGTCACTATAAACCAAACAATTTATGTCGAAAAATGTTCGTTTGCATAGTAACATCATTGAAACAAAAGTGGTTGGTCAACGCCTTCCAGATATATTTATGCACCTGAAACAATTACATACCTTTAAGGATAGATAGGTAAATTGCATTCCTTTTTGGGTAAATGAGGCGCTCCCTCGAAAATAGGTTCCAACCTAAGATGATTTATATTTGAATGCATTACTATAGTAGTATTGCGGCGATAAATTTAATGTTAACAAGATGCTTTCATTTAACTGACAAGCGTTTTATGTGAAAATTTGTTAACTTAATTTTACCAGTCTTAATGGCAGCATGTACTCACGTTTTTTTACCCGACTGGACACAGGGAGGGTTATGTGATTCGCGCGTATCCTATGTACATTCCTACGGGACGCCCTGTAGCCTAAACGGCTTGACCGATTTTGAAGAATGAGGTATCATAATATTCGTATTCTTCCCCGGAGTGTCATAGGATAAAAAGATAAAAATAAAAAAAGTTAATTTAAAAAACAAAAAAACCCGACTGACTGTACAAAAAAGAATTAAAAATATATGAAAAAGACGCATTTAAGTACATATATAACTAACTATTTGGCAGTCGGAGGGTACTCAATACTCATACATATTATATTTGTAGGTATTGTCAATTAGTTAGGTATAGGTACTTAAATTCTTCTTGTTCATATATTTTTAATTCTTTTTTGTACGCAGTCAGTCGGGTTTTTCGGTTTTTTAAATAATTTTTTTTTTTCTTTGTGCACAGTACCTTTCGAACGATATAAGTTTTATTATATCTACTGATTTCATACAAAATACTTAAAAATGTGTGCGGGAACTTTCGATTTTCACATATTAATATATTGATGCTAAATATTGACAACATAAACTTTTTGTTTCCATTTTTTTTTACACGAAAATTGAATTTTTTCACACTTTATTAATTGTTTTCAATTTTATCTACTGCAAAATCAGGCGAACGTTATAAAAGTTAAGGTAATACTTTATACAACAGCATCAGGCAATTTTTAATACAATGTTTAAAATAGAAATATATTCTTTTTCGGGAACCTTAACTGAAAGATAAACATATAAGTATGCGATGAAATTTCTAAATCACATATATGAACTCTTTTACGATATTCTTTGTTCATGATATTCACCATTCACGATTTTATTGTATGCCACCCTGTGTAGACACTTTACGCTTGATGAGCAATGTCATATAATATTATCCGCGTATGTATATCTACATTTAAAGGTGCATGTTGCGTGTGTGAGTTTAAATGCTGTAACAACTTCGTGTATGTATAGTGTTCCCATACAGAATGCATGGTATTAACAATCCGATCAAAATTCTCCTTAATAAAATTTAAAGTCTGTTTTTTGATGAACAATATAATGATATGATTACGATGGACGCCGTTTTCAATATGATGTAAATTCTAAGCTTTACAATCGTACTTCGATATGACGATTCCATTCATCAATAAGAAGAATAAATCATCAACTAGATGAAGACATAACTAAATTCATCAAAATATGTGTTTTCGTCATATTGATGAAATGATGAACCTACTTCATAAGAAAATATGCCAAAATCTTATCAGAATACTGCCAAAAAAATTGATGAATGCACTTTCTTCATTTTGAAAAACGGTTCATTAATCGTCAAAAAGTTTTCATTGAACTTGGTGAAAAGTACGTCATATTAATGAATTTCATATTGACGAACGCCATTCATCAATATGACGACGCCTTTTTTTTATATATATCTATGTAAAAAGCAACCAACCAAACGAGAAAGATCCATGCATCCCTTTATTGCACTTTTATTTTAATTCTTGGACTTACTGTCGGACGTTTGTATGGTAATATTGCCAAACTTGCACAATGCTTTGATCAACTTTTGTGTATGTATCACGAAATTGCTCATTACGTCCTTCACTTAAAAAGCTCCTTACGTCAATGATGAGTTGACTATACCACGGAAATTCAAACGCATACCGCAATCAATCACATTCAAAAGCCTGAACTCATGTCTATGCAAAAATAAAACTATACATCTTCAATCTTTACAGATACCAAAATGCCTCGGTCCCATAGCTCCAGCTATGAGTCATTAGACAAATACAACGTGGCACTGGAAACTTTTAAATTATCCGACAATGTTCATAACATTCCATACCCTCTGGCACCGTCAAACTACTGTAAGTATATAAAATCGCACATCTATTATAACATTAAAAAAAAATTTGAATTCCAAAGAAAGTTTGTCAATACCGTCTGGATCCGCCCTCAAAAGCAATAATAAATATTTCCGTTCATTTGCAGACAACCTTGACAGCAAGCACAATAATAATTCGACAACGAAAATTGACGCGATTAGAGATGAGATTAAAAAATCCTATTACAACGAAAAGCAGAAGCAACTCAGCGACTGGTATTACATAAAAAACGTTCCAAAGACCCAACAAGAGTGGGAGCAAAAGCAGCAGCAGATATTGCCATTGGCTATGGTGGAAGCAGCCGAACAGCCACACCAATTTACTGGCATTGAGCATCGTCGACAAAGTAATAATGATGCAGTGGCTGTGGCTGTGGCTCCGACGTCGTCTAGTCAACGTGAGGCATCATCGAAGTCGATTTCTTCATCATCGGCAGTAGCTGCTACCACAGAAACCTCTGCCTCCGCCACTTCGAATTCCACCCATCAGCCGATGAAAACAATGAACTGGAATAATTTCGATTGTCAGAATACCCCAGGGGCTAATGATACCGACGATGATAATGTTGTTGGAAAGCCTGATAATGGTGTCCCTAATGATGGCAATAACCATGTTCAAGTCATCGAAGACAAAGGCGAAGGTTGGCAGGCATGGCGCCAATTCCGCGCCGATTCCAGTGTAAATTCAGAAAGCTGCACGCGCAAAGATGTCGGCGAGGAGTGCATTCGTCAGTATGACAATGTGCCGGCTAGGGGTAATTGCGGCCCTCCCTACTCGGGCAATTACAATCAGCAAAATTGCTTCGAGCATGGCTGCAGCTGCAACAGCAACATGCGAAATCGTTTCGATGATGACTTCTCAAGGACGAAATTCAATTCGACATCGAACATTGGAGCGACCAGCGTCAGTGTAAATCTATTGAAACAACACTACCAACAGCAACAGCAACAACAGCAGCAACAGCATAACTATCGTGCCGCACAATATCCCTCCCACTCGGGCAGCAATGAGTACGTTAATGCGAGCTTTCGACGCAGGGTCGTCGATGGAAGTCACCCCCGAACCAATGGCTACATGGAGGCCCATAAAAACAATAACAGCAGTAACGATGCGTCGAACAACATCAGCAAAAACAGTGTCGAATTGCAGCTGGAACATTGGGAAAATATTAGCAACATCAACAGAAGCGGCTGTACTACAAAACCCAGTGTAATGCGTGGTGGGAGTCATATTGACAAGGCCATGCCAACGACATCTCATCAGAACAATAACAACAGCAACCTTACCAATACCAACAGCAGTTGCAATAGTGGTGGCAGCACAAGCAGCAATAACAGACAACAAGCGACGAATATCCTCTATCGAGGTCAACAGCAGAAGCCCCCTCAAAGTGCTGACCCTTTCGAGCAGGGACAGCAGGAAATAGTTTTGGAAGAAAAACAACGACAGTTGATGGTCGATGGGCAAGCATTGATGTTATCCCATCCCCAGCCAAAGCTACAATATCATCATCATCACCATCGTTATTGTCATCCTCTGGAGCAGGAGCAGGAACAGCAGCAGCAGCACGCAACCCCTCGTACGATGTCGGCCAGTAGCATGCAGTACTTGCCCTCAAACCAGAACCGAATGAGACACCAACAACAGAAGCAGCAGACTGCTTCTGGTGCTCATTCAGGGGCAAACAATAACATCATCCCCAATGTTGCTGTGACTCCTATACTCACTGCCCGTTTGCCCGTTGTAGCTACACCGAGAGCAGCATTGAGGTCAAGACTCATACAGAAGCGTTCCGATGAGACAAGCTGCAGCAGTAGTTTCGAGCAACTTAATGTCATTGGAATACCGACTGCAACAACAATAGCGCCACCAGAACTTCAGGACTACAAACACGTTCAGTACCAGTCGCAATATCAACAACCCTACAATGACCAGGAGGAGGCAGTGCACTCGCATCAGCCTCATCAACATCGTCATCAGCACAGTTCTGATGCAAGGGATATTTATGAAGAAAATATCGCCCAACTAATAAGACCGACGAGGACAACACACCCCAACGATGGCGATGTCCTTGCCTGTGCCGAAGCCCAGAATGATGCCGATGTAGGTGCCGGCGGTGGTGGTGGCAATATCCTGGACAGTGCTGAAACAAGGCGTAGGCCATTGCCAGAGATTCCGCTTGAAGAAGTCCAAGTTAAGGTAAGTGACTATGACTGTGACTATTGTTGTATTGAATTTATTACTTAAAATTTTAAAGCATTTTTTGGTCTGCCGGAGGGAAAGTTAATTTACGAGACAAAGCTGACCAGGAAAGAGATTTATGAAATTTGCGGTCCAGACTCCACACTCAGTGTGGGGACTTTGTTTGCAAATTAGTAATGAATGGGGTTGTTCCTATTGTATGCGAAATCGTAGTAAGGAAAGTATTGCCATGCATAGCCTTTTGAAGTTTGTGACTGGATTTGATCCTTTTCAAAATCAAAACACAGTTAGGGTGTATTTAATTTAATGCAATGTTTGCTGAGTATGTATGAACGCATGTCCTACCTCCGGGCGCCTGTTGTTAGGCAGGTTTGGAGCTTAAACTACAAAAAAGTTTAAAAATCACTAAAAACATTCAATATCGTTCATTGATTTATTAAATTAGTGAGCCTCGCGTCATTTCGTGGACTAAACAATTTTTTGGAGCAGATGCCACTTAAATTTGCAAATAATAGGGGTAGCTAGTTTGAATATAGTAAAATTAAAAAAAAAATGGGCCGTCGAAATAATGTTTTGCGGAATACCATCTTCTGTCTTCATATCGAGAACATTTGGTAACGCAAATCTGTATATACATAAAAGAGACCGACGTCCGTGTATGCACGCATAACTCGAGAACGTATAGATAGTTCGGTCTTCACGGTTTCTGGGCTTGATGGATTCGTATTGTCCCAAGGATGGACAGGACATAGGCTCGCTATTGCCGCGAAGACGAAACATAAAAAGGGATGAAATATGCATCTAATATAATGCACTACGTATGGCGACTGTCAGTGAAAACGAAAATGCAGGCGAAGAGCGAACAACGCGTTGGTGGTCCAAACTGGAGACCGTGATAGACAGCGCAATCGGAATTAATAGAATAGCGCATGCAGTTTTTAGTATCTAAAGGGTCCGCTATCTAACTTTTTTTTTTCAACTAGTGCTTATTTCGCGAATGGTAACACTTAGCTCATGTCTGATTTGACAGATAATTAGTTTTATCCTTTCGCTGAACGAATATGGTTGTGTATACGCTTGAACAACGCTGGGAAATATTGCGACATTACTTTGCAAATCATGGTAATGTTGCAGAATGGCCGTTACATCGTTATCGGGCCATGTTGAACGAACTTTTGTTCACAAAAATTGAAGAGGAGGATATTGGCAACATTTGGTTTCAACAGGACGGCGCTACGTGCCACACAGCCGAAGCTACACTGTTTTTGAAGATCGCATTATCAGCCGCAGAGCTGATGTCGTTTGGCCACCTCGGAGCTGCGATTTGACACCGTTGGACTATTATTTGTGGGGTGCCGTAAAAGATAAGTGTTACGCCGACAAGCCAGAGACAATTGACGCTTTAAAGGACAATATTCGTGAAGCCATTGGTGAAATACAGCTGCACACAATCGATAATGTGCTTAAAAATTGGACCGATCGTGTAGGCTACTGCATGGCCAGCCGAGGTAGCCATTTGAATGAAATTATTTTCCATTATTAACCGGAAGGATTGTACTTTCAAATAAAAAAAGAAATTTGAGAAAATATTCAGTTTTTTTTTACAGCATTTTCAAAAAAAAAAGAAGTTATTTGGCGGACCCTGTACAAGTGTGCGAAAACAGATGACGCAGCACATCGACTTAGACATTTGTTGATGATTCGAAAAAACGACAGGTGGCGTGGTTGATTCAAGCTTTGAGTAGGTCCTACATAAATACATAAATAATAAAACTTCTTTATCAGTTTAACACGTTCACAGTCCAGTTATCATATAGGGGAAGGTGTTGTACCTTGGTCCGTTTGTACCTTGGTCCGAGTGCCATTTCTGAGGAAACAACCAACCACGCAAAAACCGGTTCTTCCATTAAATGTTCTCCTTTTGTTCTTTTCTTATCTGAGTTTGTGTGTGACCGTCAAGCTGTGTGCGTCTGAGAGAAAACTCAGAAAAAGTGATTCGGACCGCGAAAAGTTTTTTTTTGTAGTTTTTTGTGAAGCCTCCAGTGGTTTACCGTTGTATTTTTTTTGCGTTTCTGTGGTTGACTGGGGTAAGTTGATCTATGATATTTCATTGAACATCCGTCGTCATACGGATTTGCGTTTCAAAACAAATGTAAAGTGTATTTTTTTTGCTTAAGTGGTGTTCATGTACTTTGGTCCTATCATAGTGCTTGTACCTTGAACCGGTCCAAGGTACATGCAGTTAACTTTTTTTCAACAAAATTTGTGATTTTGCAAACTATTGACGAGTCGGGTGAAGACTTTGAAGCAGATAGTGATTCCTCTCTAAGCATAACTACTCTCCTTAAATTAGCAACCCAAAAAATGTAAAACACATTTTTCTTTTTTTTAATTAATAAATAATTAATAGGTATTTTTGCTAACTCTTTTTTTTTATCAAACTGAAGTAACTTTTTTAGTTTTTGAATAACGCGAAATGAATTTACTTTATTAACTTGCATAGAGATTTATTATCATAAATAATTTTTTCTTTGATTCGTATTTAAATCAGATTGAAGTCGTGCTTACGTTCCTTTTTATTGTTGAATTTTTTTTGTTTTTCTTTTGCAACTAATAAACATGTTTTCTTACCACTTATTTGCAAAAGTTTTTTGAACTGGGGTAAATTTGAAATGTTACCTACTAGATTTCAAGGAAGAACCCTATACGGACCAAGGTACAATACACCTCGGACCAAGGTACAACCACGTCTTGTACCTTGGTCCGCTTGAGGTTGCCACAGAAAAGCTAAATTTTCTGAAAAACGGTAAGCAAGCAAAAACTTGTATTTTACATTATATATTGGCAACAAAATTACAGATACAAATAAAAAAAAAAAGGAGGAAAAAATAAAACGTAACCGAAGTTATATGAAAAAAACTAAAAAGCGGACCAAGGTACAACACCTTCCCCTAATTATTATGATACATGGGTCGTGAATGTGCCGACATTCCATACGCCATACATGGTATATCCGACTTTGCCACCGAATATAAAATTGAGCGAATGACACTGAAATAAAAAAATTGGCTTGGGCGGATGGGAAGAAGCTTCTAGATTATTATGAACCAAAGAAAATACAGTGATTGAATATTTCTATTATAGGCAAACAAAAATAAATTTAAATTTAGATTTTTGCATGTATGTATGGGGACTGTGAACGTGTTAATAATAGGGGTAATCACGATCCGATGCAACTGGTCTAGTATCATTGCGAAATTGCGAAAGTGCAACGTTTTTTTCGCATTCTTACAACAAAATATACTGACTAAAATTTCGCTACACTTTTGCACTTCATCTATACCCTGACCCTATTGCAACAGAAAAATACAACGGAGTAAAGTGTACACTCGTCCTTTTGACGGTTCGCCAAATGTCAGTGTTACTGGCTGCCCGTACCTTTGCTTCGTCGTGCTAGAGGTTAGAAAAATAGTATTCACGATCTGATAAAATACCCCTAATATGAATAGCTCTTAGAACCCGGTTACATGTTTGCCAGATCCCATTTTGTCTGCGTTTTTAGTGGCCTGAATTGACGAAGGTAGGGTAACCGACAGATGATTCTAAAGCTCTTTGCTTTTGTACTCGGTTGACATTCAGATTCGATAGGCAGAGTTTTTCTTTTGACAAGAAATCACAACTTGTTCGTCGTGATATTATTTTTTGATTATTTAGAAAAGATAATTGTGAATAAGTGGAACTACAGAATAACAATTACTTGGCAATCTAGTCAGTCAACATAATCCAGCCAAATCTAGTCAATAGAAGACGATTTCTTGAATGCTAGCTGAATGCATTTCAGCCTTTCTGCACTTGAGATTGAGATGCCTACTAAAAAAGTTGAGTTGAACGCTTAGGTTTTATTTGTCGACTTGTCGCAACTCTGTTAAATTTGTTCGATCGAATTGTTTTTTTGTCATAGTTACTGTTTCAAGTACTATGTAATAAAAACTGGTTCTGCATTATAAGAGGCTTATGCCCTAAAAGGAATGTTTCTATTGTTTATAAATTGAACTGCTGTGACAACACAGTCTGATGAGAATGATGCCAGAGATGTTTTCAGTCGGCCTTATCAACTTTCTGGCAGTTTACGCAAAGATCCCACACTTTCCAAAATCCCTTTACCAATAAACAAATATAAAATATCGCTAACCCTGCAGTTAAATGTTTATGTTCAGAAACCCATTCTTATCTCGGGCATTAGCTAAATAAATCCTCCCTTAATGACATTTTGAAAAGGAGTGTTGCCCAACCATCCTAAATGATGGTATGGAATTTCGTAATAGGAGCGAATTTACATACGCCGTTGTTCAGCATGAGCATTTATAATAATTATTAACTTATTTTAGTAAATTGTAAATGTTTTCTGATTCTATTCATTGGAATACAACAACGCAAGTGGTTTTTAAGTCTAGCAAACACAAATGTATGCCCAAACTTGAAAAATATTGCATTTTTGCTTTATTTCTGAACATTTGAAATATATATTTCAAATATTTTGATCAAATGAAATGGTTAATGCTCTTCTCTGCTTTATCTTGTTTAACGTGTGCTTGCTTTTTGATTGGTTTTCATTTTTTAATAGATTGTTTGGGATCTTTCCAATACTTTCTTAAGAGTCGTCGCAAAGGCCCCTATTGTGAGTGTCAAATATCAATCAATTGACGATTGACAAATTTGTCAATCAAACCAATTTTTGGTATTGTGTAACTCATTTGATAAAATTTATGGTTATTGTGAATAAATTGACTGTTGTGAATGCGGCATGATATTTGACAGTTGTCAAGAGCAAGCAAATGTATCTGTTATTCTACCGAAAATGAGTTCCGTAGAATTGTTTTTTGACGATAATGAAGAATCCTCTGCTTATTTGGAAATTTTCAGGAGAAGAAGGCAGCTAAGGGATGCTTCTAATCCTCTAGAATTAGAGGACAGCATGTAAGTACAAAACTTCGCAGTTAATATTCATTCTAATGACTATTTCTTTCAGTTTTGTAAGGAATTTTCGTTTATCGAAGCCAGCGTTTTCCTATTTATTGGGTGAAGTAGAGGGGAAGTTAAAACCAGCAATCAGAACGACAGCGATACATCATTGTCGAATTCTTCACACCCAAACTCTTGTCCAGGAGGATCGACACTGGTATTAATTTCCATTAGGTTAATAACAGCTTCCTCCATGTCGCTAAAATGATGTAAACGGTTCGGGCCTCCTCCTGTTGCAGTAAATTCTGTTTTGTTTTCTATTTTCTTTTTCTTGATTTTGCATTTCATATCGGCCCATACCTTAAATAATTGCAATTAGAATTAAGAAAATATGTATTCCTTATATTTTTATACCCTTTGCCATTTTTGCCATTCGCGGCTTGGAGGACCTAAGCCGTTCAACTCCAATGAAAAAAGCTCCCATTTTTGTTGCAAGATTGTTTTTGAACAAATCCCTTTTGCAATTTTCTCATTTTCTACCATTAGTTGAACCAACCGCTCTAATTGTTTTTTATTGCTTACAACTTTTGCCCTAAAACCAAAAACTTTTAATATAGGCATTATGTTACAATTGCTACAAAAAACTTACATTTTTCTTTTGGAGCGTCTGGTTTTGTCGTCTACAACAATCCAACTGACTAGACAATTGACATTTATCAAAAAAATTGATCACAATTGACAATCGCAATACCACTTTGGCTCCATTCAAAATGGAAATTTAGCACGAGTTGATGACAGTCAATTATTCATTGATAATTGACAAACACAATACCAACGATTACAATTGTTTGACAAGCATCGTTTATCGTTTATTTTTTGACACTCACAATAGGGGCCAAAGAGAATAAAATATATGTTCACTTAAGATTGGACAGCTCATACCTGTTTTTGTACAATTCTCAGTGGGTACCTTAGGCAGCTCAGATAGATATATGACAGCAACCAAACCCTTTTTAAAAAAGAAGTTTGTGCCCCCAGAATGCGAATCTCTAATGAATCATTCGTTGGCGCGAAAAGATTGACTTCACGGAAAATATAGATATACAAGAATTGTCAGAATTCAGCAAAATCCATGATATGATATTTGACAGATCAGCGGATATTTTGTGTTTCGTTTTTTGCTTATAATAATCTTCAAACAGCCTTGGAAAGATGTCTGTTGGGCAAATTAATTTGCAATTTATATATTCCTTTTTTTAGAATAAAATCCTCGTTGTGAAATAAACCATTGACCTTGTTTTTCACGAAAACAAAATATGAAATTTGAGTTTTGCGATGACAAAAAATGTAATCGATTGTAAAAAAGTTGTCGCACTAGCAAATGTGGAGGTCTAATTGTTTATTGGTAACGTTTCACTAATGCTGCACATTTTTACTAAAGCTGGCAACCAGCTAATCAACGAATCCCGAAAAAATCCAAATTCCAACTTATGTTTTTAACATACTTATGTAATGTTAACATACAAAAAAAAATGAATCTTTTTAGAATTATGTAAGCATTATATTTCAAAGAGAATAAAGATCAAATTTAGCTAATAAAATGTTTGTTAG
Organism: Cheilosia variabilis; assembly: GCA_951230905.1. Lineage (NCBI taxonomy): Eukaryota > Metazoa > Arthropoda > Insecta > Diptera > Syrphidae > Cheilosia > Cheilosia variabilis. The sequence continues at coordinate 49,290,775 of OX579676.1, forward strand.
ACACAACTTTCGTATTTAAATAACAACCTATTACCAAAAATGACACCAACAACTACTATCGCTATACACTTATGAATGGAATATATGCGAAAAAACAGTCTATACTCTTGGGAAGTATAGCAGGCTTTGCGTTTACTAACGTATGTCCTTAAACCAAACCAAATATGCTTTGTTCTAGTTTGTTGCCTACAGAACGAATAATTACGAACGGAAGCAGTTTTACTAGATATACACAAGCTGTTAATACTTACCAAACAAAGGAGAAAAAAAATCATTTAAACGAAATAAAAAACCTAAAATGAATTTTTTTGACTTAGTTTCCACCAAACGTCTATAGCTATTAAATTTTAGCAAGTTGTTTAGCCTAGTATGCTGCTGTACTGTAATTGTTGTAGATTTCTTGGGACAATTCTCCACTCTCTTTTCGCACACAATTTATTGTAGGCACCTACCTACGCCACAGTAATTGCTCGTGAAAATTTGTCATTTCTTTTTTTTCGCGGTCGTTTTTGTAGAAATTGAATCTAGCGAAGTGGACGTCCATTATAACGAATATCCGATATAGCGAATTTTCGATATAACGAAAGCTTTTTAGATTTACATTAGTATCTCTATATAATGAATGGTGCCCAAGATTTGCTATCCGATATAACGAACGTAGAAATAAATTTGACTAAAAACCATGGAAGTATTTAAATGACAGGAGCAGCATTTATTGAATTTAACATTAAATAAAAACGGCAAATAAACACATTTTTCATGACTTCTTTTTTTTTTTTTTTTTTTTAAAGTATAGAAAATTCGATCGATATATCCAACGCGCTCAAACATTATATCGTTCGTTATACTGGACGTCCACTTTATATTGAATTTTTCTGTTCCGAAGAATTGGAGCAGGAATGTGACCACCAACCACTATCAACACAAGTACCATCAGTCATCAGTGCAACAAAAGCGAATGCGGATGCGAAAGATATTATCGTTGTTGTAATGATATCGTTTTCAATGTCCTCGTTATAAATTTTTATAAAATTCAATTTGCACAATAATAATAATTCTGGCTGTTCTGAAATGTCACTTGTTTCCGCTGCCTTTTCGCTGACGTTTCTCTGTCTATTTGGAGACCACCGCGTAACTGGGCTTAAGAAAGAAGAAATAACTTTAATAATTCGTACATCTTCTCTACCTACCCTTGGAAAAAAAAAACTCTGTCACTGGCTATATCTCGACCTCTTAGGGGGTCATTACAATTTTTTTTTTTAAATTCGTCCTGTGCTTTGTTGCGATTTCACAAAAGGTACTCCATCACCTTACATAAGAAGAGATCGCATAGAGATGGTAATAGATTAAATTGTATTTCCATACCTTGAGTGGTTCATAAGTTACTTTTATATATATGTGAGCTCCGGGAAATGAAGGACAGAGAGATATAAATAGAAAATTTATTTAGTCTTATGCCACTCCACATAAATGTTTCAGTATTGTTCCGCCATAATGCATGATTCGGAGGCCCCAAATTTAAACAAACAGCTTTAACAAATTTAATGAATTCATTTTGACAATTAAATTACACACCTCCCAATTCTTTCAGCGTACAAAATAAAAGCGACAACAAATAATAATCGCTAATTAACATGCATAATTTCGAATGGCGCTCATTCATTTGGAAACCCTAATTATGAGACCGCTACTAAACTAAAAAAGGCCATTTTAATTGGATCCTCCCTCATATCCATATGAATGTATTTATAATAATCCCTCTAACATTTTACAGACATCGCAATCGCAAAAAAAGTCCACAAACAACCACACGGTTTGTTATAAGTTCATATAATGCCTGTATAGCGTGTGGGGCTGTGTGTTCCTATTATGTGCTGATTGCACATGTAACTCTATCCAAATTGTCCATCCATTTCACCCAGTTACTATTGGTAACCATTATATCCTATTTTTTCGGTACCTTAACAGCTGCCGTAACTAGTGCTGGCTGGTGCTGCTGGGTCATGCAGCTGAATTAAAAACAATGAAGGATATGATGGCGAACAAAAAAAAAAATTAGCAAAAAAATTGCAATCGAAAAACCATAACAACGAGGTCACTTCGTATATCCATACATACGCATTACTCTGTACTCCATCTGGAGCAGTTAACAATTTGAGAATTCTCTCAGCAACAAATTCCCAACACATACTCGGTCGTATAGCCATACCCCATACGTACGGTACGGACCCCCGGTGCCCTGACTTTTATGTTCTCTGGCTTGATTGTGTGACTTAGAATTCATCAGGACGGGAGCGCATTCTAGAATCATCCATCACTGTTCCCCTTGTCTGGGTGAGATGCCTAGCAAAGTAGTATCACGCCGCCATCAGCATCTTCACCACTATTATCGTCCTCATTATTGCCGGTATGAAAGATACAGTAACGGGGCCAGCAGACGGTAACTTAACGAATGTCACTCCTCTAGTCATGGCTGGTTGCACAAAAAAAGTTTCCATTTTTAACAAACATACAAGTTGAACTAATGATATAGGACGGTAGTCATAAGCAGCATGAGCATCCTACCCCCCTTTTCGTGTTGCTCTCCACGCCGAAGACTTTCAACAGGCGATTAAAAGTTGTCACCGCAAATTAGGTGCATTTAAGTTGTGGGTCCTTGCATGTATTTTTTTAAAACATTACCAAGAAGGAGAAACCAAGTGAGCTCTCTCTGCACATCGAAAACTTAACGAACTCTCTAGAGCTGGCTGTATGTTAGGTTTGGATGATGGGATGACAACTGCAACCCGACCCATGCGCAGAGAGAACAATCGCAACATCCTTCCTCTGCTGAATTTGGGCCAAAAACAAATCGCCTTATCAGTACAGTCTCTGTTTATGGGTGGTTGAAGGAATAAAGCCGGCTACTAAAATGGCATTCAGCACATTTTCATCTGGCACTCTGCTCTGGTACAGTATCTTTGGCTTTGGCCTTTGGGTGGTGTTCGGCACAAATCGCTCAGAGTACTACAATCCCCATCGCAACTGCATCAGTTGGATATCGAAGTTCTAACGTAAATGTTCGGTTCGCGGATTATTTGAATCGTCCATATCCAAATCAAGGTACATTACCTACCCCAAAGGATTTATTTTTCCCTCTGCTATGTTTGTAGTGTTGTTGGTGATATTTTTTTTTTTTCTCTTTTAATGTTTTCTTAATTTTATTTCACTTCATTGCGTGCAAATATTTTACTTCCACCGGGGAAAATAGCGAAAATAAGAGAAAATCGGAAAAATATCTGCCATAGTGAAATTGCCGTTCAAATAATGTGTCAATATTGTTTGAGAGCATCATGTATTTTTATTTCTGTTCCGTAAACGTGATGTGTGAAAATTTGTGAGGATTAAAGGAATAAATTTGATAGAAAGAAGAATCCAGCGAGGCAGGATGTGTGGCAGAAAGTGCAAAGAGAAAAGTTCGACTGATGGATTTATATGCGAACATATGTCAAGAGTATTTTTTTGTTTGGGAACAAAAAAAAAGAGAGAAGAAAAACTGACGTAGGATTAAAGTCAACATAAGTGACATGATAATCGGATTATAATCATGCAAAAAGGATACACTTAGGATCTATACAAAATGCTCATCTAATATTTTTTTTTCCTCTCCCTGTCGGGATGTAGCATATGGATGGTTCGAAGGACGGACCATGAGCGCTCTACTTGAGCTACGAATTTCAAGTGTTAAGATGATGATTCCTTCCTTGTGAATTGGGGGTGGTTGTGGAGTTTTGAGTATTTTTTCTCATTGGCTGCACAAATAAAATTAAATTCCAATTACGTGTTCTGTTTTCGTAATCCGAACGTTTAAGGAGGTTTTCGTTTTGGAAATACCAATGTGCAACTGTAGTGGTGGCGTATTTATGTTTTTTTTTTTAGGTGCCATATGGTTGTGGCAATTTTGGTTTCATCGGGTGGGATTAAAGGAGGTTAGTTTATATTGCAAGCAATTTCTGCAAATTGAGATAGAGTGTAATTCCTTTTTTTATTTGGACGCAAGGAATAGTGTTAATATGTTTCCAGTTTCCATAATGGGGCAACACCCTTTTTTTTTCATATGTGTGGGCAGCAGTATCTCTTAATCAAGTAACAGCCAGGTGGACATTGGAATACAAATATTTTCATGGAGAATAGTTTTCATTTTGCAAGTAATTTAAAAATGTTGTATACCACTTGTGGATTAACGAAATTCTGCGCTTAGAACAGCGCACCGTTTGTAGCATAAAGCACTTTTACTGAAAATAATACATTTTTTGCAGTGACATTCTATTTTGATGGACTTTCAATGGGGATAATCGGATTTATGCGTATGGTACAATAGCATATGCAAATCCTAATATTGTTGGAAACAACTTTTTTATTCTAAAAGCTGTCAAATTAGCTGCTACATATTGGTGCGTGGTATATTTAAATGGGAACTTGTGTAAATATAAATAGTTAATTAATAACTATCGATATTAAAAAAGTGAGGTTCAACTTCAAAATGGAAAACAAATCGAATTGTATTTTTTTTTTTAGCACAGGATTATCTATATAAGTAGGCGTTGCTAATTAACGAATATAGAAACTGAATTTTATGAATATGGATTTAATGAAAGGTGAAGTTTCGTTGAACGGACGAATGTAGGTAATTTTGTTTCATAAATGTTGTCACAAAGGATAAAAATGAACAAAAAACTGATTTGTTAATTAGAATACAAAAAAAAAAAAAATGCATACATACACAGTGTTGTACCAAATGCGTTTTTCTTAAACGAATGGAAATGGATTTTTTTTTTTTTCAAATCATACTATATTCCGACTCGATCTTCACTTGGCTCAAGGTTTGGCTCAAGGTCCAAATGTGACTTTCATAGGGGCATATGGTCAAGCGGCATTTGCCGATCAACTGAAAAGAAAATGTTTTTCATATGACTAATCAGTCCATGGACTTTTCTACTCTGAAATACAAGTACCTACATTATATTAGGACGGGTTTCTCCACCAGTATGTTGACTCACCAAAAGACGAAGATGTGAAAATATAGGAAACGTTTCCCTAGAATGCTGCTACATTTAGCAATAAAACGGGCTAGCCAGTAAAATGATATGCAAAAGGGAACAATACAAAGTAATCGCAGTGGCCTAGGGGTAAGTGTATGGACTAATACTGAGCGGGGGGTCTCAGTTTCGGCCCGCGGAAACAAGCAACAAAAAATTGAAGGTTTTTTTTCTGCGTTAAACATTCTAAAGTATTAGGCTGTCGTGAAAGAGCTTCTCAAATCAGCCACATAAAAATGTAGGCCCCTTCCATGTGTCCCAAAAATAAAAACTCAAACAAAACAAATGATTTAGAGAAGCTAGGCCTAGGGTCGTTTATGGACCCATTGCGTCAATTTCTTTCTTTTATTTCTTACTAACATAAGGTGTGCAAGTCTTGATATATGGTCATAACGACTTATAAACGGCAACTAATGCCGTCCTATAATTTCATTGCCTTCATGGGCTGATTTCTGATTCACACTTTTCATGGACTGATTTCTGATTCACACTTTTCAGACAAAGTCGATGTCGCTCAGTGCGTTAAATATTTTCTAATTCCCCTCATAGATAGCAAACGGAACGGGGAATAACTTAGTAAGGAAGATGACATCTTACGTACAGTTTCCAAATATTTCATGATAGAGCTTTTCTACCCAATTGCCTTCTTAGGTAAAAGAAAGAACGATTCGCAATTTTCCGTTGGATTTCACATGTGATCCAATTTTTAAAGAGCTGAGGTAGATCAAGTCTCTTACTACCTCGAAGTTAAGACTTTCGATTGTGACAGTAAATATTCGGTACTGACTTTGTTCACAACTACAAGTATATCCAGTTTAACTGGTTCTTAAGTTTCACAAAATGCTTTTCTTAACATAACACAGCAAAGCATCATCTTGAATTTTTTTTTTAAACCAAAATACCAAAGTTCTCTTTTGGATTATTTGTCTTTTTTAACAACCAAATGATTTCGGTAGGCGTTAAGTGTTTTATAAATAAAACAACTTTGTTAGGTAGCTTATTTAATATAGTAGGTAAGTGTACTCAAGCTGGCGACTGAGTGACAAATGACTCACTCTCTTGAACTCATACTGAAAGGCTGACAAAAATGGTTAGAGGCGACTGATGCTGATGCCTACATGTAGTTGAAGCTATTTAGAGTTCCTCCGTTTTTTTAGATCGGGCAATCGATGCTAATGTTCCATTCAGCAGGGATACCTTTTTTCCGATTAAATCTTTTAATAAGTTGATGTATGCTCCCCATCAAGTCTCTGACATCTGATCTAGCCTGTCCAGCCGGCGTTTCATCGTTCAGGTTGTATCTACCTATCCCTTCCATGTTGGCATCCGAAGGTTTACTATATTCGCAATAGAAATAGATCTATGATACAGTGTTTTATATCTTGGGATTTATCCCTTTTTGTGGGAATTTCGATGTCGGAAAAGCCTTCCGTGGGATAAAGGGATAAAGCACCAAATGGTGGGAATTTCACAAATCTGACAAAAAACATTCAAACTATGAATTTTTGGTGAAATTCTATTAAAACACCTGTATTTCGCTTGATTATCAACACACTGAATGTCCATAAAAAACAGCTCATGTAAATCGTCTTTTATCAGAATTTTCTAGTACCAAAAAATAATCATAGCAGTGTTACAAACTGAGGTTTTTATACTAAATGCTAGTTTAACGTGATTTTCTTTCCGTGTAATACAAATTTTACTTAAAAAAACTGAATTTTGACGCAAAAAAGTATCGTGGGATTTTAAAAGGCAATTTGAGTATGGTAGAAAGGGAAAGATGACCACGCTTCGTGGGATAAATGAAGAGAGATTAAGTTTGTTTTCGGATATTCGCTTCAGCTATCGAAATTAACTCTCTGTAAAGGAAAAAGTTTCGGGTGACCCAGTCGCGAAATCCCATCAATACCTCAGTGATACACTCAGACCTCATTCAGAAAGTTCGCCTTTTCCAAGTTGGAGCTATAAACTTTATGGCTGTATTTTAACGAGACTCTAGTCGCATCTCGAACGAAAAAACCGTTAGCGTTAATCTTTACCCCGTCTATCGCTTTCATACTTGGTATTCGCTCTCACGTCTCACATGCATAACATTGCCGCATCCTTAGTTTTTCATCTTTCGAACATGACCTTGTAAAATTGAACAACAACCAATGCTAAATCCTTTGAAGGCACGCGTTCACAAAGCGTCTTTTTCTTTATTTATTTATTTTCTTTTTCAAGAAATAGGGGATTCTACTTCCACATTCAATTAGGACAGTATCTTAAAACGAATATCTACATAGACGGAACTCTCTTATTTAAACCAAAATATTCTTCTGAAATAAAATCATACAAATCCGCATCATAAATTCAATGTCAGTGATTTCCGTTGACAATGGGCCTCTGCCATAACAACTCAACATTTGTGCAACCATGCAAATTAAAAGAGCTGCATTTGAGTGAAAGATTTCATTAGAAATCCAGCTGCAATTCAAATAATAGTTTTCGAATGAAAAAATACACTCAATAGGAATTTGATGGGGAATTTTTATTTATTTTATTTTTAATTGTACGGCAAAGCCTTCTGCTCTGCTGGGCATTAATAAGCACTGTAAAACATCCATAGATGCGAAATGAATTATTTTTGTATGAAATTAGTCGATTTCAGCTTTAAGCGGTATTTTTTTTTTGTAAATCGTTGTTCAATCGTTGATCTAATCCTCCGATGTACTTACGAGGGTGTACTCGTTGCTTTGGTTAACAAAAATTAAAGAAAGCAAAAAATATGGAACGAAGGAAAGTTCTCTTGAAAGGGAACCTTGAAGAACTTACATTTCGTACAAAAGAGTTGCAAACGAGTGCGTAACATTTCATTGTTTTCACTTGTTTTGTTAGCAACCTAGTTCTGAAAGATCCAAACAAAAGGCACGCCATGACGACCTCTAACTGAATGACTTTTAGCCAATTATGTGACATCCTGAAAAATCCCAAGAATTCCAATTAGTGTAAGGACGCTTACCTTTTAAAACATTGAAAGTTTAAAAAAGCAAAAGAGCAAACGTAAGTAAAGTCCACGACTGAGTCGCATAAAAGTTTTTCGTTGATTTGAGGTTTGATTATTATTTCTTTAATTTTATTTTAAATACCTTACCTGGGACCCATCACTTAGTAGTCCAACATACTAGCCTCGCATTTTAACTATATAAATTGTTGCTAGTAGCGGTTAAGCTTTTGCAAAGAAACGGCATACAAAGCAGCAATTTTCGACTTGTTCGATGCAGTAAAATGTGCATTCACTTTTAGCAAATTCATATAAATATAAAAATCAATTATAAACTATGAAGTATATTGCTTTTTAACAAAGATAATAACATAAAACCATAATATACTCCTTTCAAATTAAATTGCTGGGAAACCGGAAACTGGGAAATTAAAGTTCGCCAAAACTTTTAGTGCAAGCAAATTTATTAAAAATGTCTGTATAAATCACAATTATGTATGCAGGTTGATATTCGAACCAGAAAAAGTTTTTAGAGAAACCTGAGGTTGTTATTTCTCGTTTGAATATAAATGCAGGTGTAGATGTACATTTTCTTGAATTTAAGGGGCTTCCTAAAATTTCATTATACCTTTCTTGTTGATGAAATTCCCAGATATGAACTGTAACGAGGAACATAAGGATGAAGTAGGACTTCCTAATTGTTGAGCCACTTACCTAGTAGGTACATTAAAAGCTTTGTGTGATGTGGATGAAAGGAGGTTGCAAGTGGGTATTAATATTGCTTATAAATTTGTAGTTGTTACTTATTGGAACTGGGGTAGGTATTTTGCTACCTACCCCAGCTATTTTTAAGAACTACAAAACTATATACGAAACACCTTATTGGGGGTATTTTTTCCAATATGTATTTATTTTGGGGAGAGTATATGATGAGTATGAGTAAATGATAACGGTTTTTTTTAGAGAAGTTAAACACAAGCGTTTTTACTATGTGTGGGGGGGTCTATCACCCTTTAGACGGGATGGGTGATTTAAAAAATAAAAGAGGTACTTAAAATGAAAAAAATCTCTGTTCTTTTATATTTTTTTATCAAGTTTTTGAAAAAATATATTTCAAGCTTGCCATTGTTTAGTAATATTTTTTGTTTTCATTTTAAGTTTTTATTTTATTTTATTTGTTCCTTTAATTACCGCTATCGCCTAAACGCAACAAAATATTTGTATTTAACTTCTGTTTAAAAAACTGTTTTAATTTTTTGGCGCCTAAGTTATCGTACTCGTTCCATTTATTTATCCTCAAATGGGTTATTTGTTAAGATCATTTAAACGGTTTTTGTAAAACTATGAACAAGAAAGCAGATATAAATTTACCGCATTATCTAACTGAAAGTACAGTTCTCCCCTGTCACCACCATCTAATTGCGTAATTGTCGAGTTCTGAGTTTTGTACGAAAACAATATCTTTCTCTTATTACCTACGTCTACGGTAATGCTGAAAAATATCCTTAAATTCAAAATTAAGTAATTATTATAGGCACGGTACTTATTTCCGGCGACAATACCAACTTGCGCGCCACGTAACGTTCACTAATATGAACACGGTTAACACGTTTAAAGTATTGTTAAACAGAAATCCAATTGTCGGGTTTCACCCCCCATGGGGTTATGTGCGGGAGTGACGATATTACGATGATGGCCTCTAATGAGGCAGTTGCATAGTGTATGCACACTCGTAAACTGCATACATGCACATAAAATCATGCCCCGGGTCTGGCTGCACCCTAATTACAACCACATTTGTGGGTATATATGTACAACATCCTAAATGTTCTCTTGTTTGTTGAATATTTACGTGCATGTGTGTGTTTGTCAACGGCACCTATGTTACAAAGTAGGTGCGGTTTCACGTTTCCCGTGTCCTTTTAGCTAGGACAAAAGTTGCGGGGAGAAAAAAGGGCGCTTTACTTATGAATAGCAACCAACCTCCGCGTTTTGAAGGGCACAATTTTTAAGCCATTATTTTGCTTCCTCTCCTAAGTCGGTGCGGCCGTACCACATATATAGCCACACATTTGGCATGTGAATGTTTTCCATTCCTTTGTGTTGAAATATGGTGTTATGTGCCCGGAATTCGGTCATGTCACTTTATATGCCTGCACTTAGAACTTGTGGCCTTTGAGAATGCTGCTGAGTGCGTAGGCACTGTGGTATAGGCAGTAGTTGGTTGTTGTGTGAGGTATGAATTTGGAGTGGGTTGTAGGACTTTAGACTCTCAAATGTTAAACTAATTAAAAATGTTCTTGATTTGCACCATTATCATCATCAAGCTTTCACACTTCTTTGTGACACCTACTGTACGACGCACGTGCATGTAGTCTACTTTTCAAAATAAGCTTGCAGAATGTAGGACTTCCGATCAACAAAGTTAATTTAAAATTTGCGCATTTTTTATGTTTAGATATTAAACATTTTGATTGGTTTTTAATTTTTTTTCTCTGTAAAATACGTTTCACAAAAGAAACTGTGCTGCCAAAATTTTGTGCATAAAATGCTAGATCCCCTCTAAGCGCCTATTATCATTCGTAATGCATAGAATGCACTTCCTCTTCCTACAGTTATAATTTCTCCCTATTAATTGGCACTGGGAAAATAGCTATTAGTGCATGAACACTGATCCAAATTTGGTAGTCATATTGATAAAAAAGCATGTAGATTTGAAGAAACGGTGATCAATATAAGGTCAACAACTCTGTCCGTTGTTTTAATGAAAATTTTGTTCTAAAGAGTGATTTTTTAAGAGGTTTAGAACTTTTTTTTAAAAAAAAAACACAAAAAATTCGAAAAAATGAATGAAATATTTATTTGAATCGATAGTTTGAACCTTGCAATTTAATGTTTAAAGATAATTTCATGCAAATGTTGACCGCGGCTGCGTCTCAGGTAGCCCATCCGCTGAGTCCAATTTTGGCATACTCTTTCACACATATCGGCCGGTATCTCACGAATGAATGCATGGATGTTGGCTTCCAGTGCGTCAATCGAAGCGGGCTTGTCCCTATACACATTAGCCTTGGCATACCCCCACAAAAAATAATCTAATGGTGTCAAATCGCACGATCTAGGCGGCCAATTGACCGGCCCGAAACGTGAAATTAACTGTTCACCAAACTCGCCTCGCAATTGCGCCATTGTTTCGCGTGCTGTGTGGCATGTGGCACCGTCTTGTTGAAACCACATATCATGCAAGTCAAGAACTTCCATTTCGGGCAAAAAAAAGTTTGTTATCATCGCTCGGTAGCGTTCACCATTGACAGTAACGCTGCGATTCGCATCATCTTTGAAGAAATATGGCCCAATAATGCCGCCGGCCCATAAACCGCACCAAACAGTGGCTTTTTCGGGATGCATTGGTAGCTGTTGCAATGCTTCTGGCTGATCTTCACTCCGAATGCGGCAATTTTGCTTATTTACGTACCCATTCAACCAAAAATGAGCCTCATCGCTGAACACAATTTTTCGATAAAAAAGCGGATCCTCGGCCAGCTTTCCAAGAGCCCATTCACCAAAAATTCGGCGTTGTGGTAGGTCGGCTGGCTTTAGTTCTTGCACCAGCTGTATCTTAAAAGGCTTTACGCCCAAATCCTTCCGCAAAATTTTCCACGTAGTGCTGTAACAAAGGCCTAACTTCTGGGAACGGCGCCGAATCGACATTTCGCGGTCTTCTGTCACACTAGCTGATACGGCCGCAATATTTTCTTCACTACGCACAGTACGTAAACGTGTTGGTGGTTTAATGTCCAACAAAGTAAATTTGGTGCGAAATTTGGTCACAATCTTCCGAATAGACTGCTCAGAAGGTCGAGAATGCCGATCATAAAATGGAAGCAGCGCGCGATGAACATTTCGAACCGAGCACGAATTTTGATAGTAAAATTCAATAATTTGCAAGCGTTGTTCATTTGTAAGACGATCCATGGTTAAATTGCAAACCAAACTGAAGCTGTTTGACGGTGACACAAGGTACTAAACACACGTCAGCTGTCAAAACCAGTGTTGCCAAAACCAAACCAGCTAAAAAATCACCCTTTATTTAAGAAATATTGTCATTTTGATGAAATGCATAAAATTTTTCATTGTGGTGTTAATTCCACAAAATTTGTTCACATTGAATAATACTAATTATTCTTTCTTAAAAATCAGTGGATACTGATTCTTTAATTTAACATAAAATTCTTCAACTCGACGTTTAGTTTAATGAAAGCTTTTTCAATATAACGTATTTTTTTCAAATTGAGGAACAAATATTCATTTCAACTCCTTACTTTATTCAAGCTGAATAATTTTTCAGCAATTCTACGTTTATTTCTTCAATATGATGCATCATTTTCTTTAAATTAACGATTTTTCTTTGGTTTAACGCTTACTTTTTTTTTAGACAAATATTTTTTTATTCCACAAATAAGTTTTTGTTGAAATTGATGAAATATTCTTAAATTTCATGTTTTTTTGCTTCAAATAAAATCTTCAAGGCCCACTGAAACAAATAAATATGTTTAAGTTAAAAATATGTTTCTTTATTTATATTTATGATGTAATAATATTATAGTATTTAATGGATTTATAAGAATAATAAGGAAATTGTAATAAAAATAAATAATTAATAAATTTGAAGTTTACAAACAACTTATAATAATAAAAGAGTAATTAAGACAATAATAAATAATTTATAATTTAAAGTTTTTAATAGATTTATAATTACAAAGCAGCGACCATCTGAAATAAAAGAAAATCATTAGGTATTACATATTCGAATGTGTTTTTGGACAAAGATTTTGTACTTACCTATTTATTCGTTTAGCTTAACACGAACACGCTACTATTAATCCGCACTGCACCACTTCACTTACAAGAATAAATTTTCACTTCGAACACAACAATAAACATTTACATTTTAATGAAACTTCTTCAAATTCATTAACTTTTTCAAATTGAAGAAAACGTCTTCCTCCATTTAAAGCAATTTATTCAAATTGAAGAGATTTGATAAACACTTGTTAATTTGAATAACTGATTCTTAAAAAATATCTAAACTATTTTTGTCGGTTTTGTCAATTTGAAAATAAATTCATCCGCTTGAATAATATAATAAATTGGCAGCATTTGAAGAAACTTTACTGATTTTATGGAAAAATGTTAATTTTAATAATTGATTCGTCTAAAAATTATCAACATATTTTCGACAATATCACGTACAGGATACCGTTTTTTTAACTACTTCAGTTTGTTAATATGATAAAATTTTATTGGTTTGAATACAATACGAAATCAGAGAGCAGTTAAAGAAATGTTATTTAATTTGAATATTAAATCTTCAATAACACGAAAAATATTATGAAAAATGATCGATCTGAATAATTGACAAAATATTTCCGTCAATATGACAACGCGATTTGGTTCAGAGAAGGACTCACTTTTCTACTAAAAAAAATTGCAAAATATAAATAATTTCGGTAATAAATTATTAGATATATATATATAATAGTTTGACGAAATAGCACCATTGTGAGTTACTGGTGACTAGATACATATTTTTGTGGTTGTTTTGGCATTTCCTTCCATCAAGAAATTATTTTGTGGGTCATTCGTGGGACAGTTCAAAAGTTATTGCATCCAGGCTAGTGAATTTACATTATAATTTAATTGCCTCACGATGTATGATACTTTTTGCATATTAGTACTATACTAGCAGTTGACCCGCGGCGATTTCGAATGCATCTACTCAGTGTAGATTGGCAACACTTTTGCATCAAGTCAACGAAAGAATACTCATCATCAAAAACTGTTTTTTCGGTGTAACATCTCTCGCTTGTAGGTATAGCATATATTGTTTTGCCATCGATTGAAATTAATTCGCAATGTGCACTTGGAAGCTAGTTATTTAGTGCAAGTCTAGCTCCAATTCAAAACCGATGTGTGTTCAAGTTTCACGAAAAAAATGTTTGTGAATAGTTAACTATACTCGCACTTAGTCTATAATAATGTCATCCGGTTTTTACTGTGGATGCTTTAGATGGCAGATTTAATCTCAATATTGGTTCTATTGATGTCAGTCCTTGAAAACCTCTTCCTATAACTACATATAAGCTTAACAAAAATCCGAGGAAAGTAGGATGCATCTACTTCTTTTGGTAGAAGATCGTAAACGCCTTAGAAATATAAAATTCGGTTTGTCAAAAAAAAAGCCACATTTCGTGACTATCTTCAAAACACTTCCTCCCCCATTTTGTCGTTTCACTTAGCCTAAGGTAGTCTACCTACCATTCTGCAAGAATTTTTTCCCTGCTAAATGCAAGTAGCGCCACGCCCCCATTTTGTGTAATGCTTTGTACCTAGTATTTAATATATTTTCTAGTTGCGAATTTCGCCAGCCTTAAGCTGCCTTATGTTGCGTTTTAAACATCTTTTTTGTTAAGTTCGGGCTTTATGGCTCTCCTCGTAAATATCATACTTCCAAAACTATAATTAAAATAAATACAATGCAAAAGCTCCAGTCTCTGCCGAGCTGAAGGTAGGGCAATATGGTTTTTTGTAAACACTTTTTAAATTTTGTTTTTTTAATGGACTTGAATTACTATTTTTATTTAATTTATTTATGTTACTTTTTCCTCTAATTTAATAAAAAAAAAATTACAGAATTATAAAATGTTTTTCCTTTGCATAGTGATAGGAACACTCTCAGATTGCCCACGGCTGTGCAACGTTCAAATGTTTATGCATATCAGATTTGAAACAGATCTTATAACTGTATAAATAAATAAATATATAAAGGGACAGATGTGTTGCACTCACTTTTGTATACGATAGTAAAAAAAAGAAGATAAATAACGAAATGTATGTAAGGCGTTGAAATGGATGCAGATGTTGCTTTCGTTTTTGATTTACAGTAAAAAGTCCATAAATGAATTCGTGCTAGCTCTTATTCATACACCCCAAAGCCAGAGCGAGCTATCAGTAAAATGAAGCCGTTTCAAAATCTATTTACAACTTACAATGAACCAAAGATTTAATTCCGATTTTCCAAGCGAATACCTTGAATCGAACAGCTTCCATTTATATTTCCACGAAATTAATGAATAAAAATCTTTCGTGTACCCTTACACACACACAATATTAATTTATATACAATGCTGGGTACTTTATATATACCATTCCGTGTAATCCAGTTGCACGTATATCACGTTTCAATAATTGCTTTTTGATATGCTGTCATTGTCAAATTGATTTAATGGATTGTTGCCACCCTCGCAATAACACTTGTTTACCTTAAATTAATATTTTCCACGCCATGCGTGTACCTAGGTGAGCTTATTTAATTTTTGTGACCAGTAAACCCCCGACACACACATTAATCGTCACGTGTCGACGTGTACTCGTACTCGTATCTCATTTTAATTTCAATTTTAATCCGACTTCATTTCGAATTCAGCAGAAGCAATGGTGTACCTCCACCTCCACTATATACCTAGGCATATTGACACAGCGAGTATGAATGGTAAAGGTCATAATAGTCTCCTAAAAGCTGTTTAACAAATCGACAAAAAACAGATTCTTTCTCATGCGCCATGTGCAAAAGTGGATGTTTCTTGCGATAATTCAAAAATCCGGCAACGGTTATACCGAATTGAGGATCTCCTAAGACAAAACGAAAGAAAATCAACGCGTTTGCCACATGCCACATTAAACCCCAAGGATTATGGACGTATCCTGACAAGCAACCTCGGCATGGGCTTGTGTGCAATTTCCTGGTTATTGCTACTGATGCTGACTGGCCAAATATTTGAGGTTGCATTAGTAACATGTGGTCGGATTCAATTTCGAATCCGATATTTGTATACCTATAGAAGATAGAACGCTGAGCTTATCTATAAATGTTTTCGGCCAGAGAAGATATATGAAAATAAAAAACAAATCCGGTTGTATCATAAACTTCAGTTTTTGCTGTCGCTCCAGCAAGGTCGTTATTTATTGGTTCTCTCCCTCATATTGGATTTACATATCTTTACAAAAACGTTTAAAAAACATGTATGTCATTCGTTGTGTGTATTCGTCCCAAAAATAAAAGCTCACCCAAACGAATGGAGATGTGGACCCTAACCTAAGCATACAGTCCCATATGAAACCGACTATTCCCTTGTTGGTATTCAAAAAATAATCAATTGAATGGGATAAAGAGGAACCATTTTGAAAGCCACTAAAGTTACATCGTCCAAATTCTTTCGTATTGCCAATGACCAAAGAACCTTTCTCAACAGCCCTCAACGACCACTCATGGTACCAGTGCATACGCAAATCCCTTGCAAGTGCGATTCAATTCCCTATACACTAAACAAATATCGGCCATTCCTTTTGCAAGTCAAGCAAGCTGTATTTGAGAAAAATCGGTCCTTGTCATTGTCACTGCCGTCTCCGCTCAATGAATATAGTCAGGAACTTCATAATTTCTCGATTATTTCCCTACAGGAAGACACCATAAAATAACCATAGGACACACGGAATTTGTCATACGATACCGTATGCATGTGTATCTAGAAACCTTCCGCACACATCAGAGAGGGAGACGACAAAGGTGCGCTTTGTCATTGGTGATGTAGATTTAGGTTGCATCATATTGCTGTAAAGGTTTTGTTAGTTGGCCTGAAATTCTATAGAATTTATATGTCTCTTGCTCTTCATATCCTTAGAGTTTAGATGCGTCTGCTGGGATTGTTGCTGGAGAATGGTTTATGAAAGACAATACCTACAAGTTTTCAACGTATTGATTTTCAACGCGCTTCAAATGGAAAAATAAAATTAGTTCTCAGCGGTACCTGTATAATGTAAATGCAAATTCTTGTAAATCATATTTGTGGCTCAGATTAACAGTTATGTGGGGTAGACTGGGGTTGGTTGAACTTTTCGAGAAATTTATATTTTTTTTACCCGAATATCGATGAAATATAAAATTAGTGAAAGGATGAAAATGTTGAAATTTAACAGTTGTTACATTCAGTCCTATCTAGTTCTGCTTAAGCCGACCTGCCAACTTTCGGTATTGCCAAGTTTCACTAACCTAGCAAACTGTATCTCGTCGATTGTCGTCAACAATACGTTTACGATCAAAATTAAAACTAAACTTCATTACAATAGTTCGTATTCCATGGCGGGTTTTACGCGACGTTTAAAACAAATAAAAAAAATCTCAACCAGTGATTTTCCCAGGCAAATTTCCAACTCAACTCAAAGAGAGATTGAAATCCACGTTGCAGAATGTTTTGACACATTTTGCTGTTTGCTCTTTCAGATTTTTTAGTAATGCTGTAGCTTTTTTCTGCAATTCTTATAACTCACCCATATTACAGCAAACCCCTTCTTCCCCTACATACTAATGTATGTCATGTTTCAGTATAAACACGGATTTTAAGAAATAGGTACTCTTTCTGTATCGAAAAAGGGTAAATTTTCTAGAAATCGTGAATGGATTCGTGTGTCTTGAACAATGATTTATCAAATTCTAAGCGAGTAATCCCAGAGTCAATCCCCTCAATTTTATTCAACTGTAACGACTTTCGCTCGGATAAGGCTTAAAAAGGAAGGTCAACAACCGAAATGCACGCAAACGAATCGCTGTGAAAAGCCAAGTCTAGGGATATGCAAGGGCCGACTATTTATATTTTTTTTAACGGGGACCTGTGCCAAAAAACTTTGTGGTTTAAATATTATTTTGTCTATCGTTATCGAAAAGAGAGACTTAACTTACTTGACTCCACCATTTCTCAAAGAACCTTTTTCGGAAAGATGTGCAATAAATTTTTTAAATTTTATAATTTTATGATTTTCTTTTTTTGGAAGGTGCCACTTCCCTTCCTTTTTCGTTAATTTTTGATTAAACTTCAAGCAGTTTGGTAGTTTCATAATATGTAGAAACAAAGGAGCAAGCAGGGGCTTGGCACAAAGTTCAATGATTGAATTGATTCTGGGTAAAAACAAGATCTCTAAAGTAGCTGATGTTGTCGTAGTAGCCATCTTTAACCAATCTGCCTTGATGTTGTTGGTTGGCAAGCTTCAAAATGATTAGGTCAATGAAGAGAGTTAATGATGCCTTCAAATATAATCAATAATCTTAGGATCTTCACGTTATCAACCGGCTCCTTTCGCACCTTTCGCATTTACTTTGCACTTCATTTTCCGTTTTCCCATTCCACGGAGATTCTTCTTTTCCTCCTGGATATTGGTGTTTCTCTATTGAGTTCCCTTGGCAATTTTTTGTATATGGTAATTTTACTTAATCTGCATAAGCCTGGCAAGCAAATTGACAATCTTAACACGCTAAAGTACTGTAAAAAGAGCTACCGAATTGACAAATACTATTTCAGCTCAATTGGTTATCGTACCCGTATTTACAGACTTGTAGGAACCTCTTCATAGAGGAAATGAGATCACATCAAAAGCTGTCCTAAGCGATATGAAGTGCAGATATACAGAGCTTTAAGTATACATGAAACATTTCCAGAGATCGGTAGAATCCGAACCTCTTAGATTTTATTTAACGCCCTTTACCTAGCTTATAAAGCCACTTAAGAGCAACCTAGGCTGTTCACATAAGCAACTACCATGTATAGCCTTAAAAAACTTACATGAGCCTCCTTAGCTATTGTAAAACAAGTCAGAAATCTACTGAGATGTGTAGCTAAACGTCATCTTGCTCTATGTAGTTAAAAAAATAGTGTCTTGTTCGAATGGTTTTGAGTTTTTAAAATCTACTTACTGGGGACACCGTGTATATCTATGTTCAACGACAGGGTACCAGGCCTAGCTTCTGAAAACCAGTTTTATATTTGAATTTTGAAAAAAAATAAAGGATGTACTTCATCCCCTAGGCCCTATTCTAACGGCAGATCTTCAAAGCCTTTTTTAAGGCTCTTATGCCGGAACACATCAGCGCAAAATGCAGTGCTGCAAGTAAAACAGATGGGCAGAAAATTGTTTGACATGCATTGCATCGGCAAATATGACTACTGTCATTCGCCGACTAAGCAGCTGATGTGTTTAAAACTGAAGCAACAAAAAAAATAAAGTGCACGACTGGGTCGCACGAAACTTTCTCGTTTAGTGCAAGCCTGACTGAAATTCAAAGTCATAAGCAAATATTTTTTTCGGGATGTAAGCATTTCTTGGTTTTTAGGGTTTTTATCGTAATCGAAAATGGGGTTTTCGAGATATGAGCAGTTTTTAAAGTGAGCGTTTCCAGTGATTCGAATTGAAAATTAAGGACGCAATAATTTTGGAAACATCTTTTTTACTCTAAATTTGGATTTTGGTCAAAATCATGCCTTTTTGAGGTAAACTAAGGAAAACTATATTTTTCAAAAATGACTTTCTTCAAAAATCCGTTCTACGATAATTCAGAGAAAAAATGAGTTTTCCATTAAGTTAGAAATGACCATATAACCTAAGAAAAAAAATTTTGTTACAATCGTATGGACCGTTTTCGAGATATGTCCAAATTTCAAAACTACCGTTACTCGATCTTTCAGATCAAAATTGAGTATGCAGTTATGTTTACCTCACCTGCTTAAGTTTAAATATCAATTTTTGTTAAAATCGTTAGAGCCGTTTTCGAACAAAGGAAACTGGTATGAAAATTTTGTATTTGAAGTAGCGAACTGTAAGCCCCCAAACTTTAAATCCGAAGTTTGAACGAAATCCGTTCAGCCGCTTAGGCTGTAGGCCTCGGGACATACAGACAGACAGACAGACAGACGGACAGAATTTTGCGACCCACTTTTTTGAGTTCGCCTATCATCGTAATGTCAGAATTGATTAACATCTCGAGTTCGAAATTTTGTACGAATACAATATCTTTCTCTTACTACGTAATGGACAAAGTTAAAAAGCGATCAGCAAATGTCAAAAGCCGATGATGCCAATTTTGTTTTTTGGTAGGCTTGAATTTTGCAGCGTATTTAGATATAGAGACATGTTGCAGTTGCAGTGCTGCGGTGAGTGCAGAATTTAAGTATCCTTATAAGCATGTGTATTATAATCTTGCTGCGCAGTGAATTCTCGACATGTGTCTTGGGCATTATGCTCAGTAGTGCCACCCACTTATTCTTCTCACGAACAACAGACACCGTTCGCCCTTATATCTTATAACTAGGGATGCCAGATCTTGAAAATTAGCTGGCGGTACATTTTTACAATTAGCTGTTTTTTATTATCAGTGTGATCTGATTCGGATCAGATCATGAAAATAAAACACAACGGATCATTGAAAAGTTTAATTTTGGAATTGTGGCAACAGTTGCTTTCAAAAGCAAAACAGATAATACAGGGTATTTCAAACTTCATATTGCAACCAGCCATCTTGCAAATATTCTTCTCAGCGTGACGTTACAGAAGGCACGTGTCATTTCACTTGCAAAGTCGGGGGTGTTACCATATTTGAATCAAATTTGCATAACTTTTCTTTTCAAATATATTTTTTGTGAAACAAATTTAGTATTTTATGTTCAAATATGAACCACATGTACAATATTTTGGTGCTAACGCTTGAGTTTATCTTGGTATATAAAATATTTCAGAAATGTTTATGAAATGTTTCTGAAGCAAATCGTATGAAGTGAATCACTTTCTCATTAGGTATTCAAAGCTTTTCTGGACATTTTTATTTTATTTAAAAACAAATAATAATCGAAAGACAGCGCTCACTTTCTGCAGGGATACTTGTAAAACAAAAATGATTTCCTATCACGATTGGGTAACTGTGAAACATTTCATAAACGTTTTTCTGGTGTCCAGATCCAAACCAGCAAAACATTTCTAAGCATTTTATAAGAATTGTTTTGTTTAATAAGTGTTTTACAAATAAATATGGAACATGAAGGTATTTAATTGTTTATCAAATGATTGGCTGGTCTGGACATACCTTTATAGAAAGAGAAAAAACAAAATAACTCGGAATACGGACAGGGACTTTATTCGAATGCGAAAAAAATCATTTAGTGTTCCATTTTTTAGTCTGGCAATGCGATTGTGTGTACATTGATTGTGTTACAGGCACACCAACATTCAAGAATAAAAGAAACAACGCAGCCGGAAATAGTGGAATACATTTTCAGATCATGATTCGTGATCTCGATGAGAAGCAGGATCATGTGCTGTTGTTTTAAGTGCATGTAAATCGATGATCTATATGGATCATAGCTGATAATAAAAAACAGCTATTGAAGTGAAAAAAACCTTTTTATTTTAGTTTACATTTTATTTGTTGTAATAAGTAATATTTGGTTTAAGTAAAAGTCTTTTAATTCATATTTGTACGACAAGTTGAAAGGTGGGACAATTCTTCAGTGCGGGACATTTTGCGGGACACTTGCGGGACAAAAGCCTTATAGCGGGACTCTGGCATCCCTACTTATAACTGAAAATGGGCTTCATCGTATCATAATCATAATGTATGTCAAGATGAAATGCTACTACCAAATGAATAGACTGAACAATTTTTAATTAGACAGAATCTGTAAAACAAAAAAAAAAAAATTCACTCAACGACGTCATATTTTAACTCATACCTATCTGGGCCGGGATAATTAGAGATGTCTGTAACCTTTCTGCTTTTTATGCCAAGTTTCCGTGGATATAGATGATATCTAGATCTACTGCTTAAATAATCAATATACCAAAAGCATTTGAACCTCGCTCGTGCTTCTCTATATTAGTTGGCACATTTGGAGCGATTACAAATATCTTTTCCACCAGGAATTAATTCATTTGCTTGGCATTGGTCCATTGGAAAATAAGAAATCCGTGTCAAGGGCTTTTCGGATGTTGGAATTTTGTCTATATTTTGTCGTGCTCTCATTACGTCGGGAGTCCTCCAAGTTCTTTGTAACATTCCTCATATAAATGTGTGATTTCTCATTTTTTCTCTTCCACCATTGTTTCATCAAACACACACACAGGGATACCAGAAAACGGGGCCAACAAAGCAGTTCTAATTTAACCCCAAGGAATATCAACAGTGCAATCCGTAAAATAGGAAAACAAAAGAAGCGCTGAATGTCAGAGAACTCGTTGCCACAAATTGACTCGCCTGGCCCTCAGGTTATTATCATAATTAATCCCATTTAGGTAATGGTATCGTGGTAATTGGGTGGTGCAAAATTGATCACCGCTGGCCTGATGCGAAGGGGTGACGAACATTTTAAAATCATACTTTCATTTCATCTGCAGAAGATTGTCGGATACTGGGAAAATTTATTTGCATTAGCAGGATTATCTAGATTCTAGACGCTTGCGACGCCATGAAATAAATTGTGTTTTCCTCAGTTGGAGTGTTTTGTTAACTCGACTTCAGGCCACAAATGAACAATTTAATCAGAAAGGTGTTCCTTTTTTAATGTTTTCTTCCCTTGCCATTTTTAATTAAATTGCAACCCTTTATACACATTTGTGTATTTTGGGTCGGAAGTAATGAGAATATTTTTTATTTTTTTTTTTTTTTTGAAGAAGAGGTTGCAGAGATTTTAATTGCATTCTTACTTTTTTTTGAGTATGAGGTGTATGACCAACAGGATACCATGGAGAGCAGCAGTAGCAGCTTCTGCTTAATGGGTGATATGTATAGGAACTACGCCGCCGGTGGACTCTTAACAATTGTGTTAAAGTGTGTTGTGAACATTACATGAAATTTTCAGGCACTGGAGATGATAAGTGCTGGCTGTTGGTTTGTTGAAAACGTTAACTCTGTTTGTTTTGGTTGCGTCTCCAATGATTTCTTTAAATTTTTTGCCACCCTTATAAATGTGGGAACAGTAAATATTATGAACTCACTGCTATGGGTATATTTCATTCCGTCGAGGTCTTCTTTTCGAACGGATGTTTTTTAACCGCAACTCCGAAATCGGTTCAATGTATCCGCATTGGCCCCTGTCGGAAATAAATTGTTGCTCAGACAAAGAACAGCGAGTGTGGCAAGATGAAGATCTGAGTTTCTCGGCCCATCAGATCACATGAGAACTTTGACGTTGTGTCCAGCGTAAGTACGGGCACGATTTTTGCGTGCGATGCGATGTCCGCAAGCACCACATTTGTGTGCGGGGGATGCGGAAAGTGCGTTCATGCAAGTTGCGTTAAAAAACACATTTTTAATATACCTATTCAATTCGAAATGACTTTATTTTTGGCCCGTAAGCTTTCACTGTTGCAAAACAGCTTACTAAAAATAAGAATATTAAGAAAGAAGAGTAATAAACTAAAAACGAATGTTATATACAAAAACAGAGTACTTTATGGCGAGTTTTATCATTTGTACCCATAATTGCGAGCGGATGAGACTGCATTTCGCCCGTATGCAAAAATGGCGACGAAAACATTTGACCATATATTTTGAAAAACGTAGTACCTATGTGATATTTTTTTATCATAGTACAACAAACTTTCAGACACATACATATATCTCTTGAAGAAAGGCTTTTCCTTTTTTTCTTTTTTGCACATCCGAAATCAGAACCTCCATTATTAGTTTCCGTACGATAAATGCGAGAAAAATCAGTTCAGTTTGATCCCGTAACGCTTCATCTTCGTTATGATTTTGAGTGGCCATCAGCACGCTCCCCGATTTGGGCCATTGCAATATTTATTTCATAAATAAATCCCGCCTTTATGTCAATCGTCTAAGAAACCTGGAGGCCAACAACGCCAAAAATGTTTCCTATTCATAAAACCATATGTATCAATTTACAAAATGGGTGTTATCACGTTTTAAAGAAAGGCGCAGTTATATTGCCGCAGTTGAACGCATTCACAAAAGAGTTATTGTTTCTAATGAGTACACCGAAAAAAAATGATCACATCCTAGCGAAGGTAGTGTTAACCATTATCAGCAAAGGGTGGGTTTTTTATTTATTTTGACTGTCCAACTTGTACAATTTTGCCAAATGTGTCGAAAGTTAGGAATTTTTCGATTCTAAAATGTTATTTGGTATTGGTATGCTCGGGTAATAGTTTACACCCGATGGGCCAGACAGGATCCAGTGATCTCAAAACTGCCCGTTGAACCAATTGAACATTTAAGTAAAGCGCTTTGGGTGACTGGCGCTGGTTTTAGCGAGTCCGTTGATATTGTCGAAGAACTATTTTCCTAGATGAGGTCTTCTTCGGGTAAAAGAGAGCTGAGCAGTTGCATAGGAAGCAAACAACAGTCTCCCGGTCCTTCGCGTCTATGCAGATGGACTATCATTGTAAAATGACAAAAAATCACTCTATAAATTGTGTCTTCCTATGTGACTCTGACTGACGACAAATTTAATGCGTATCTACAAAGTAAGTAACGAATTGCCACAAGGCTCGATACTCCACCCCACTGTGACATGAATTGAAATCCCAAGAGGACAAAGTGCTAGCTATCGAATTTCGAACGACATTTTTTAAAGGTAATGGTCAAAACGGCTGGGAGAAGTAGATTTTCAGGTTACGAGTAATTTGCAAGCTACCGATCACTAAACTCAATCAGTTCTAATTGTGAGCTCGAGACAAGTTAGCGGAATTATGGTGCTTAGAAGTTCATAAAATAAAAGAAGTGTATGAAAAACTAGCTACCTCTCGCCTCACTTTGCAAGTTCCACACTTTTCAAATTGAAAGCCCGAAATCAGTAGCATTATAGAAAACCTAATTCTTATTGTATTCTTCTTGTAACGTTATGTGAGCTTACCCAACTTTAATAAAAGAAATTCTACTTCAAACGGCCATGGCGTTCCAAAAAAAAGGAGCTATAATCAATTTCGTGCAGTGGCTTTTCGATCTATTTCGGCCAAACACCATACAGTCGGAAAAAGTAGCATTTTTCCTATTTTACGTTAAGACCTTTTAGCGAATTTCGACACTGTGTACACTCTGTTTAAATTCCAGATCTTCCATGCACCGCTCTGACAATTCATACCTAAGGGGGTTGTCTCATGCAAGTAGGCCCGATTGCTGTATTCCTTGAATGAAGGGGCTGGGTAGTGAGAGCCCGCATTAGAGTGTGCGGAATCGATTTTAAATTTCTATGATTTGATTTTTTTGGCCGGGGCCGATCATCATTGTCCAACCCCAAAGACCACAGCACCACAGCTTTCTTCTTCGAAACCAGATCCAAAGATAATGCTGCACATACGTTACCCATTGTTCACTGTAGTTAATTAAGCTTCGAAAAATTGTTGGTGTTGTCTGTCCTCAGAGAACACCCGGTTCAGTAGTCTGAAAAACATTACGAAGAGAAAATCCAATGATTGGCTTTTCAGTTTGTGCAGCAGGACGTCCTTTAGTCCTTAAGAGGGGGGATGATGTGCAGCACGGAACGAAAAACCAACCTTTGTCACGTTTCGAAAAATTCACTAAATTCTTGAACTACTTTTTTGCTCAGCTATAGCTTTAGCTAGAGCTAGTTGTGCTTTTCACAGAAATATTAGATGCACATTCCACTTCGGCAGAATTAAATATTCCGGTTTCGTTGCAGCTGTACATACAGAGAATACACCACCTCTCTCGTGTAAGAAGCAAATAAATGAGAAAAAAATATCCTTCTTTCAATGGTGTGAATGTAAAATAGCACCAGTGGAATTTAAGTTTAACTTTAATTTTTTTTTTTAGTTTGCTTTTGTTTTTTGTTTTTTTTTTTTGTATGCACGTAGTTCAGCACGCGCATAATTACAACCTCGATAATATATTTTGTTCTTTTCGGTATCCTTGATCGTGTTCTAGCCCCGGTTCGAGAAGAAAAACTGAATTTGCTCTACCACAGAGTGCACGGAGAATAAAAAAGGATACCTATATAGAAAATGTGTTTACCAACCGCTTATATGAGGCAAAAAGTGTGACGTGCTTACATAAAATTGTATTTCACTGGGTTGTTGTTATTTTTTTTTTTATTTTTTCTCTGAATTGTGTTGTGTTATTTCCGTTGTTGTTTCGTCCTTGTTGTTGGGCGCTACTACTACTACTTTATGGCAGCAGAAATCCAATGCAGAATAAAAAGAATAAGAGAAAGTGCAGTGTAAAAAAGTGAGCTCCATACATATATAATAATAGTTCCACATATTTACGTTGTGATTATTGTGCGTTGCTGTCGTCGGTCGGACGGTCTCGGTCGGTTTGTGGATTATCGTCGTGTCGTCGATAACAAAGTGAAGAAAAGTTCATATGAAACCACAGCAGACAGTATATTGAGCAACAGCAACAGCAGCAGAGACATCAACTGCACGAGAAGCATGTAAGGCATTGTGCAGGCGTCCTGCCGCTTGCCTGTACACTTCCTGCTGCCCAGTGTACCTTCTCCGCAGCCACAATATAAGTAGAGTTAAAATAGACGGAAAATAAAATATTTTTGTGTTGAATAACAAAACGAGAAGAAACCAGTCAACATAGGTTGCCCGCAGTCAGTGCTGGGTTGCCCCCGTGGGGAGCCGTCAACTCCACGACCACTAAAGCCACCCGTTTGGCCACCAGAACCGGAACTACCGCTGGAATCGCAATGGGCAGATGGTATTACGGAGGGTTATTGGGATCAAGGAGGTCCATGGGTATGTTTGCTTTTCGGTTACTCAATTTTTCTCCCATTATATTGCTTTTGGTGTTTAGATGGTGGTGTGTGTATGAGTGTGTTCTTTTGGCAAAAACGAAATTAACACGTACACACTTGGGACAGGAGTTCGAAAAAGTTCCCATGGTTTATTGTTAAGCACACATTTGCTACGACGGAAGTCAACCCTGATGGGGTATGGGTAGGCCGTTGTTTATTTTAAATGGGTTTGCTGCATGTTATAGGACTCGCTTGGAACTCCTGGTGGAATTTTTTAAACACAATACGAATCTTCGTGGGCGAGTACATATTTGGATTTCGAAATATCAGCGTTTTTATTACGTGGCGATGCAAAAGTGAATTTAACAGATGCTGAAGGCAGCGTAACGTGTTTGTTGTTTTATTTTGGCAACAAGAGAAACGTGGTAACATTGGCACTGTATATTTTTAATTTTTAATATTTTTGTTGCTTTTCCTCTGAGCTGGCCCCAACAAGCTTGGCAATATGTGTGCGAGTGGTGGGTGAACATGTTACCACTTTGCACGGCTTGCTTTTTGCAATCCAGCTTTCAGTGGTGCAGTAGTCCAAGTGCGTTGGCATTTGGCTGATAATTTTTAACCTGAGAGCTGAGATTGGAAGATGTGAAATATTATCCCTACTTTGTTTGACTTCAATAGAACAATGCAGTCGAAATGTTTTGGCTTATTAGATTACCTACAAATGGTAGAAAAGATCATTGTTCCAGGCTGTAACTTCTTTTCAATTAGCCCTCCTCGCGTCAAGAACCAACAACCCATTGAAGAATTTTCTTCAAACAAGCACTCATTGAACACTTTGCACCTTAAAACAGAACTGATAGAATAAAGCATCAGTAGGGTTAGTACTGCGCCCATCTAGTGAGTTGGCAAGAAGTGGCTTTTTTGCTAGACGTCAACCAGAAAAACCCATACCTCTTTTTAAGGCGCTAACAGGCTGTCTTATTGGGAATCTGAATTCCCGACTCCCGGATTAAATTTTAACTTTCTTTTCTCCACTCCGGCTGGAATGGAGTTTCAGCCAGAATAGACCAGTCAAATATTTGAAACACAAATTTACACACAGATTCTGTTGTTGTGAGGGCTTACTAGTCACAAGCTCTGGTAAGGCCTAATTCTCGTGAATTTTGTTGTGATTCGATAACACAACCGAGCTTGACGACAATCCTTACAAATATAGTCACAAAAAAAATTCACCTGGGCATGGTTAGTTTTTAATTGGTAGGGTTTGTCAGAATCGAGGTGTTAAAGAACATTCAATTAAAAACATATAACATACAGTACAGCACTTTTTTTATCGTAACCTACCATAATTCAATAAATAAATAGTTGAAAAGCTCCAGAAACAGAAATCACTACCGTATTAGAATGGCGGTACTTCACAAAGTCAACATTGTTATGTGTTACCACTTTTTTGTTTCTATACACTCAAAGAAAAAAGCACGTAAAATCATTAAAAACAACTTTAAATCAAAGTAAAATCAATATGATTTGGCTCTAATGTCGAAAATCGTCAAGTTCATGTGACTTTAAATAAAGCACCTCATCTTCACACTTTAATTTTAATTCAAGTCAACTTTAAAATAAAGTGGTAACATAATACATTTAAAAATGTTATGCATAACCTTTTCATTTTATTCCAACGTTACTTAAAACGAACTTAATGTTTATCAGCATTATTTCAACTAAAACCACAGTTTATATTAAAAACCTTGAAGTCAGCTGTTTTAACTTTGATGGCAAATGAAGTGTCTACCTTAATTCGAAATGCTCTCATAGTTGAATTGAAAACGCTTTGCACTTTCATTTAAAAGAGTATTTAGTGTTTTCATGATATGAAATAACAAGATTGTTCGTTTGATTTTAAATGATTCACCTTTGAAACAGAAATTAAAAAATCAGCTTTTTATTAAAATGATTTCGTATTTAAAGTAAAGTTGTTTTTAGCTCATTTGATTTTTAAAATTTTTTAAAGCATTGATTCAAATAACTGTCGAATTAATGTGATTGCTTTCCTCATTTTTCTACTTAAATCAAAGTGATTCTAGTTAAATTCTAATACGTTTTATCAAAAATGGAACAAGGTAGTTCTGAGTGTAGTGCGATAAGCGTTATAAAAATAAAAGTGGTAGCACATAACAGTGTTGACTTTATATAAATTATTATTATTAAATTAAAATATGATGGTTGCATTGCGCAACTATTTCCAAATCCTGGCTCCGTGGCTAGTGTGCTGGACTACTGAGGTACGGGTCTCAGGCTCGATCCACGGAAAACATAAATTAGGGTGTAGTGGTGCGCATTTGCCCCTCATAATTTTTTTTTTAAATTTCAATTTTTTCTGTGTTTAAGAAAGCGTATATTCAAGAATCTCAACCAATATACATTTTTTGTAAGTGCGCTATAAACATATACACTTAAACAAACAAATTGCTGCATTATTACATTTCCCAGGTGAAATGGGGCAAATGTGTAAATGGACTCCTATTTCCTATATCCTGTAAAATGAATCCCTGAAGAAAACGCAATTGCAAAAAGAAACACTGTTTATGATTATTGTTTATTTTTTTTATTATGTTGGAATCATAGTAATACTTTTGAAATAAGGAACTTTTTCATTAAAATTGTATTTTAACGTTAACAAATATTGTTTTAACTTATGAGGAAATACTCCAGTCTTTGAAGTCAAAATCGAAAGATATAGCGCCGCGACTTGTTATATCAGGATTTGGCAACAATTTAACCACGGCATCCTTTGTGATGAAGTCAATATCTTCCACAACGGGCTATACAAATCCGCTTCCATTGCAGTGTAAAAATGTTACTTCCCAACGGCTGTTACTTACGTTATTTTTCACTTTGCCCACAAAATATTTAACTGATTTTTTTAGTGAGTATTTTACTTTACCCATTGATTAACACTTAGACTGTCATAGTTACTGCTCGCCTCCTCACCCTCCGAAAATAAGGGGTCTTTATCTTCTAACTGGCATCTGAGTCGGCATATGGGATTTCTAATTCAGTCTCAGTTTCGGTACTATCACTTTCCGTATTTAAATATATTTGTCTCTTTTTAATTTAACTTGCCTTTCTTTTAGTTTCTTTATTCTTGTCCTTCGCGGAATTGGTTATTTTCTGATTATCCTTTTGATTAGCCAATCTTATCAGCATTTCAACCGTTGTAATAACTTCGGCACCAGAGGCTATTTTACGCCTTTTCTGTTTAGCTGCTAAAACCAGTCCTCTCCCGGAACTGCGTTTTTGAATGGTGTAACTATTTTATTTACTTCCACATATTGTCGAACTATCTCCAATATTTCTTTACGAGTCCAAGTCCCCACTTGGCTAACGTTTTAATAGAGTCTGCTAAGGTGTTTTCGATATTTTCGGGAGGGGCTCTACCTATACCTTTCGAATTTTTAATTGCACAATGATAACCTTTGACTCGAGTGTACAATGTGGAAAATTTATAAGTGGTTCGTTCGTGTACTTTCAGCATAGAAAAATGAAAAACGTCAAATATAAAGAATCGAGAGAAATCTCTCAATTTCAAGAGAAGTACATGATCGGTTTTCACACAAGAGAAATGTCATTTTGAAATTATCGTAAAATGCAGCATCTACAAAATAAGTTGGAGTTGAATTTTTTATAAGCTACATACTTACTAATCTTACCATTCTGAACGCACTGATATGTTCTAGGAGAATATTCGATTACAACTTCTTCCTGGAAATGGAAATGGATTTCTCTGTAATTAATTTTTCTACTTTCTCAGTACGTGGTCGCATTCGCACAGTTTCTTAGCAAATTTTTAAAAATTGTACGTTTGCAAAAAAGTACCCGAACGAGCCTACTGTCTTTATTAACAAGCTATAACATAAAAAAATATATATTATGCAAGGATCAGTTAGCTAAATCTATTAAAACCTAAAATAAAATTAAAACTTAAGTGAATGCACTCAGATAGAAAAAAAATCTGACGCAGACGTTCGATGGGCTATTTTCTTGAAATTTATTTGTAATGGAAATGCGTTAAAATTTTACTTTTAAGCAATTTAAGTTTCAAAAATATTTTTGATTTTTCGTTACCTTTTTTTAAGCTTTCTCCTCGTGTTCCCCTTTTCATTAGAAAAGCGCCAGAATTAGCGCTACTTTTAGTTGACTGTCTTCAAACTGATACCATTCACAACAAATCAACATTCGGGTCTTATTCGATTCATCTACAGCTACTTAGCCTTAGGTAAACATTTTGCATAAAGCCATTTAATTCAATTGAGCATTTCATTCCGAATGAGAACCAGAGAATTTCTCTGAATTTTTATGTTGCTCTTCTGCAGTGATAAATGTTACATCCCACCACTCACGCTTCTTTGAAATGGTCGAATATTTAAGGCTATGCTAAAATATTTGGTAACAATTTAAATTTTGCTTACTGACGTTGGCACAAAAGCTTTCTGCTACTGTAACTGTAACTGTTATCGAGGAACATTTTGAGTTGAGCGCGAGGCTACATCAATAAGCTCACTGCCAAATGTTCACAATTTAAAAATTACCCATTAACAGCTGTCACACTACCATTGCCGCCCCTGGGCTTAAATAGATCAGCGTTTAAAACATTTTATTTGCAACAATATTTCCTGCAATTGAGTACTAGATTCCCATCTGTATCTTACGCTCTAGTTCACATACTTCACTCGCTTTAATTGCGCCAATGAACAGCAAACGCAAATAAATTTCGAAATCATTGAATGTCAGTTAATCACTGTTATGACCTCCGGCACGAAATACTGCGATTTTCCTCTGCGTTGAGTACTTTTCGTAATTATATCCCAGTAATACTGTACTACCTCGCAAATGGCATAAGAGCATTGAGCCATAAGCGAAACTCATAAATCTGTGTTCAGTGTGAGGCTGGGATGATCATCCCCTCCAAAAATGCGAACACAAATTAATAGATACCCGATGAATAAAAATGTATATAGGGTGCGGCATCATACTTTTTTGCGTGCGGAAGCTGAAATTTACACTAAGTCATCTTGTAAGATTCGACAAAGGAATTGCCCTCTGCTGGTGGATGATCCAATGGGAATGATTCGATATTGTCCCAACGCAGCCACTAACTTCTATGAGATTGCTGCTCTTGCCTCGATTTATTGCAAAGGAGTATTGAAGAGCACGCTCCTATGTATGGACAATGTATAATGTGGGGGACCAGGCGGAATGTAGTGGGTGTCATTATTACCACAACCAATCCCAACATTGTCGCGTTATCAATACTGTGCGTGATGATGTTTTGTTGGAGCATTCAAATGCTGTTGTTTTGTATTTTATTTTACTGCCACCCTGCGCATCCTGTTTTAATTTAAAGTCCTGAAAAGAAGGAAAATGAAAAAGTTCCTTCTTCTGTGCACGCGGAAGCAACCCATAAACAAGTCATCACGTTCCCTCGTCGCTGGTAGGCGCGTTTTATTAATACAACTAAGGGGTGTCTTCGTTTTCCATGCGCGTCCTACAGAGGTACACAGAGGGGAGTAAAACCACGCAGAAACAGAGCTGTAGAATAATTGTTGTATGCGGGAATCTATACCCGACTATACAGTGTTGTAGAATTTATGTATGGAAATGCGAACCTGCCATGTTGCCTATTTCTACGTGTCCTTCGGAAAATTGCCACAAAAATATCAAACTGTTCTTACATATATGTCACACACATAAGTATCAACGAAAATGGGAACAGCCTTCTGAGATTTGTGACTCGTTTTAATAGTTGGTTAGGTGCTTTAAGTGGACTAATAAATTATCCAATTGGACTTAATTTGAGCCCATAGGAACAGTTTTTAGCAATCGAGATAAGATAAGTCTTATAGAAGCAAAACCAATCACAATACGTCGCAACTAACGACGCCCTTGCGAAACAATGATGCCTTGCACTGTTTTGTTCGTTTAAACTCTAAGTTCGTAAAGAGTCTCTCTATCTGAGACGCTAAAGAATATCAAAGACTTTGGTAGGTGTTTCATAAAAGATGCGCGTAGGTTAGGATGTCCATATACCTCAAACGAAGAAAGAGGACATACTATAGTACAATCAAAAATGAAGGAATTACTTTAATATTGATATTGAAGGTATTAAAAAAGAGAACAAAAAGAGGACAAAAAAAGAACCAAGTGAAAAGAGAAAGTGTATAATATTATATCGCTGACAAAAAAAAGGACGTGTTCTCTTTAAAAGAGATGTTCTGGAAACCGTAGCCTACGTAGGTTGACCTTAATTTGTGCTGTTGTACTACTGTAGAACTCTCGTTGAGTTCTCGATTCTAATCCTCTATTTGATCCTTCTACATAAATAGAACCCCCACCGATTTGTTCTCTGAAGTGATGTTTTTTCGTTTTGCTTTATAAAACATTTCTAAGCTCATTAGTTTCGTTTAATAATATTTGTATCGAGAACAAGCGTCTTCAGAATGTAAACCGACAAACAAAATATTCACTTGGTTAATGCGGTTTCAGGATTTTTGTTTATTTTATAACTACTGACCCTCTTTTCAATCTACGAACTCGTGCATTTCACCTAGGTCGAATTCTTTCTTTGTTTTTAGGTGTTGAGTGTTTTTTTTAAATTGGTCCTTCAATTTATTATCGGTTGCGATCTCTGGTAAATCGTATGCAAACACTTGAACAATTGTATTCCGGGAACATTGACGTAGCGAAGGTGGCAGCAAAGAACCCTTACTATCAAAGGCAAATATCCCCTTGCACAACAACTATGAAATTGACTTTCAATTGTGTAACCTTTGAAGCTGCATTCTGAACAAATGGATGGACATTTGTTGTTTCAGAAGGCCCTAGGCTATACTGATTGGGCCTTTATTACAAAATCCAATAAAACGAAGAAGCGTCAGGAAAGCAGTTCTGGCAATTCTGGCAAAATGCACGGCTCGTTCGGCAGCATTTTCGAACTCTGGTGAAATTAAAAAGCAACAGAAATTTAGAGGAGGTAGCTCGAAATTGATGCAGAATGTAACATTGGATTGGAACGAAAAAGCGACATAGTCGAAGACGGAGTAGGAAACAAAAACAGCGGGGGCAACGTGATGAAATCACCAATGAGCGATAGAGCGGGCGTCGTGAGGAAATGCACAGTGCTCCCGCGGGTTAGCAGTGCTTCATTTCGTGTCGGTATGGACAATGGGCGAATTTACCTGAATAGAAAAGTAGATTATTTTAAACACAAATTCTATAATTTATCCATTTTATCTAGTGCGCCGAAAATGGTAGGGTTGTAAAGAACATCAAATCCTTTGCAAAATAAAATGCTGAATCGTGAAAAGAATACAATACAAACCAAACAGTTCTCAATAAAGAAATATCAGAGAGGATGCGGCTGCTGATTTCGTCTAATTATATATATCGAGCTTCCTATTTAACTATTTAATCAGATCACTGTAATTAGTCGCCGATCCGTTGTGATGCCTCTGGAGTTAATGCCCGCCACACTTTGGAAACCTGTGCAACCCGGAGCTATTACCTGTTTAACTTAAACAGGTCTATTTTGGTCCTGTCGGTAAGTTCTTCTTCCGATGATGGTGAACCTCGTATGGTTTGGCGTCTCCCCGCAATTTTGCTAGGTAGTATAGCCAATTATCGAAAATAGCACCCTAAAGACGATTTTTCGGCCAAAATTCGGGTCCTCTTTCAAATTCACCAAAGCCCAGACTGCGAATTAGCGGCGGTGTAGTATAGAAAAATTACTTCAGCGGCAAACTACGATATCGGGTTCGAAAATCTTAAATCCTTTAGGCAAGTTTTATCTCTTCACAGCAGTACGAACTTAAAATTATGTTGCAGCAGGTTCACTTCCAATTTAAAAAATATGAATATACACCCTCAACGTAGCTTCCGTGACGCAATTGCATGGGACCTGGGATTTATTTCGATTCCGAAAGACTACATTGTGAAGCTTTCAATACAGTTATGCAATGCCCTCGGTTGATTGCCAGTGGTGAGTCCTGTGGATAAAGCCCTAAGGCGTAGTAGGTATTTCGGAGGTATAAACCTGGGAACGCTCAGTTGTAGTTGTATACAGCGCTGGTCAGTTAGAGTACCAGTTCTGAGTCCTAACTGAAAATGGCGCGCTCTCGAGCTCAAAAATAAAATGGTTTAGTGGTTATGTTCAAAAATAGCTGTAGAAATAAAATCACATTTTTGTTCATGTGTAGCAATATTATTAATAATATGGCTGGGGTTGATTCTATTTTATTTCAAAATGTCTGAATGTCGGTCAATTATAGAAGTAAGTCTAACTAGCCACACAGCTACAGCGCCCACTCTATTGATTGACTACTTGCCAAAGAAATATAATCAACTAGATATTCCAGAAGCGCTAAAATGTGCTGATATTGTACCATTGTTTAAAAAAGGTTCTGCAACAGAAATGTGTAACTACAGGCCCATATCACTTCTTTCTGTTTTCAGTAAAGTCTTCGAAAAACTTGTAAAAAAAGGAATAGTACATTTTCTAAACAAAACAGAGTTTTTTAACCCAAATCAATTTGGATTTCAGAAAGGTAGATCGACGGAAGATGCGCTGTTACAGTTTTGTGCTCAAATAATGGCAAATCTCGATGGAAAAAAATGTACGGCTGGTTTATTTATTGACATTACCAAAGCTTTTGATATGGTTAATCATGATATTTTGTTAAGAAAATTGGAAAAAGCTGGATTTCGTGGTTTCGTACTAGATTGGTTTAGATCATACCTTAAGAATAGGTCGCAAGGAGTGAAGATAGATGAGATTAGGAGCGGAATTAAGTTCTCCAATTTGGGTGTACCCCAAGGCTCTGTTTTGGGACCAATTTTGTTTCTAATTTATATTAATTCACTTCTGGAACTTGATTTTAAAGGTGCACCTACTGCTTTTGCGGATGATATAGGTTTTTCTTATGGTTTGAACAGTCCCTTGGATCTAGTTTCTGACATCAATTGGGACCTAAACTTACTGAGAAACTGGTTTGCCGAACACAATTTGATTATCAGCTCTAAAACCAAAATAATGTTTTTCAATCTGTCATCCGTCAACAAGTTGGGTGCGAATGTTTTTTATCACTCACCTGAGTGCCAAAAATACAAATTTTCTAATTGTAATTGTACGCATTCTTCCTCATTTTGTGATAGTTTAAGTTGCAGTGACAATTGTTTTTTAATTGAAGCAGTTAATGAACATAAATATTTGGGGCTTACAATTGATTATAGAATGAGCTTTTCGAATCATGTAGAAATTCTGAAGAAGTATTTTCGTTGCACACTTAGACATTTTTTCTATTTGCGAAATATCTGTTCAGCAATGCTCTTAAAAACAATTTATTACGGAATATTCCATTCTAAACTGCAATATGGAATTGTTTGTTGGGGAGTTGTTTATTTGAATAAAATCCAACCATTGTTGATCCTGCAGAAATATATTCTACGGAAAATATGCCGGAAACCTAGAAGACATCCGAGTTTTGTTCTGCGATCTGAAAATTCTTCCAGTCCGACATTTGTACTGTTTTAAAGTGTTGAAGACTTTTTTTATGAAGTCTGGAAATCGCAATTATCGATTAATTTCTAATTATAATTTACGTGTAAACTTTTCGGATATGGTATCTGTACCAAACTTTCGTACTACTGCATATCGTAATTTTTATTCAGTTTCATCATGTCGTTTATTTAATAAGCTTCCTTACTCTATCAGAACTGCATCAATGTCTGGAATGTTTTTAAAACGTGTTAAACATTGGCTTCTTAATTTGAATTATGGTGATTTAGAATCCATTCTTTCTAATATTCTGGTTTAATCGTCATATTATGCTTAAGTAAATTAAATTTGAATGAGTAAATTATTTATTCTTGAAACAACTTAAATTGTTCAGTCTCTTTTCTATTCTAATACATTTTTGTGAAATACAATTTTTTTAATTAGGCAAATTGCTTTTTTTAGGAGCACCACACCCAAAACTAATATTGAATTTTGTATAAGCCCATTGAAGTGGCATTCAACACTATTTTTAATACTTAGTATATAAAAATACAGAATGTCGCTAATATTTCTTATATTCAAAACTTATAGAAAATAATGTAATTTTATGTTCTAAGTATAATGAATTTGTAATGAACTTATAAGAAATAAAATTATCTATCTATCTATCTATCTATCTATCTATCTAAGATATTTTTGAGAATTTCCTTCAACAAGAATATAAATAAATTGAATAACTGCACAAACAACAGAGTATTATTGGCACGGCCACCTACATAGATTTTGAGCATCCTTGAGAAGTTTTTTTTTTTCTTGGATTTGTGTGAGGGCAGAGTTTTCAACTTTACAACATGTCCAGCTAACCATACCTTTCAATCAAAAGCAGGTAAGAAAAAACCCCAATGAAAATTAAATTCAATTCATTCAATCCAATAATAGAAAATTATTCCTATTCATCTTTCTTGGCCATGTTCGCCACCTAGACCGGAATACTCCGTGACAAATCGTAAATGGTGTTCTAATGTAAAGGCGAATTCAAATCTCCGGTGTAGGCTGGTGTACTGCCCATGGCATTACCTCCCACTCCCACACCCAAACATCATCCTTATCCATT
The DNA here is from genome assembly GCA_951230905.1 of Cheilosia variabilis. Lineage (NCBI taxonomy): Eukaryota > Metazoa > Arthropoda > Insecta > Diptera > Syrphidae > Cheilosia > Cheilosia variabilis. The sequence continues at coordinate 49,328,099 of OX579676.1, forward strand.
TCCAAGCAATCCTGCAAGATAAATCGAAACTTTAATTTCCGGTCTTAAAGCAATTACAGCTGTAGGTCACTACCGAGGCTAGTTCAATATTTAGTTAGTGATAAACAATGTTGATATCCAAGCAAGCATACCAAACTACTTTTCATCCCGTCAGGATTTACCAACCGAAATTTGATTTGATTCTGAGAACTGTGTGTATAGAAACGGGATTGAAAAAACGTCTTGGGGCGTCTTAATTACGATACTTCAAAAAAAAAAAAAAAACTTTTCAGAGTGAAAAACAACCGCCCCCACTGTATTTGTGTAAGAGCATTTCGCTAGATTTTCACTTTACCCCAAGTTGAGTCCAGCAAAGCAGATAAATCACCACCGCTAGAAATCGCCTTTGTCAAAACGAAATAAAGGTTATATCGCACGAGCCACATTATTTTTCATTGAATAAAAAAAAAAACAATAACAACAAAAACAAGGATTAATCTTTCCCTTTTATCGCAAAAAGAACGGAAGAGGGCGGTTAAAAATGAAAATGAAAAAGGGAAGAACAATATGATAAGGTAGTATACATTCATTTTTATTTTTGGTAATTTTTTTCATTGCTCTTGGGGGGGCCAGTGGAATGTTTTAACCTTCTGTGGGCGACATAGTCAAGTTGCTCCATAAAAATCATTCATCGTCCTTCTACTGGTGTTTGGTATTTTTTTTTCTTTTTTTGCTTCGTCCCGATGTCTGTTTGGGTTCTAAGATTTCGTTGGTTTTGTCGACATTGAGGAATGTATGGAAACAGGGATGTAATTTCTGTGTTTGTGGTAAAAAAAGAGACAATATTAAATTGAGATTCTTTTTAGGGACTTCTTTCGAACAAGGGTAAACTAGTGTAGCACTTGGTGCATTTGGAAGGGAGTAGTCATTTCACTTTGTGTAATTTGTCACACTTATGGTGAAGTGCTGATGGCTGTAAGTTGATTGTAAAACTAAACGAGGATAATTGATGTGGTGTATCGAATTCGAGTAAAAACAATGACCATGGTAGCGGGTTAATTGAAATGAATTATAGAATGTTGCTGTCGGTGTGTTAAGGTCGTGATTAATTAAAGTTGGCAATACGGATGGGGTTGATTGTTCTACTTACGGCAGTTGGGCTAGCATTCAGAACGGGTTTATTAAATATAGACGATAATAGGTAAAATTAAGTTTTCGAAGACCAAAAAAGCTGCTGGTTTACTAGTCGAGCTTTTTAGGGTATCTGGAAATGGCTTGGTAGAGAGTTTGCACTAACTCATTTCCAAGATGTGGTCAGATGAGTGCGTGCCTGATGGATGGAACCTCGGGATCTTCTGCCAAGTCCAGATGCCTTCAGCTGCCCAAATACAGACGTATTAATCGCCAACATTGTAGCTTGTATACATCTTTCATATTTTGTGAATTTGATGTTCATATCGATGTGTGTATATAAAATTTGTTTAAATAAACTTTAAAAAATCAAACAACCTGATTGGCTCTTTCGAGTGCGGTTCCACCGCTGATCAAATTTTCACACTTGGACATATCAGGGGAAAAACCCAAGCAGTCCAAATCGATTCGGACCATCTTTTCATCGATTTTGAAGCAGGCCTAAATATCTAGCATGTATAGAGACGAGCTATACATAGCCATGTTTCGTTTTTATCCCTACAAAACTCCGCCGTCTATTGACGATGGTGAAATCTTTATGAAGGTCAGTATCCACCTCACCGAAAACGTTGAGGTGGATCTTTCAAAAGTCTGTTCAATTACTTGATGGAAAACAGCAAACTGCCACTGGTTAGTTTGCTAGTAAAGGAAAGGAAGTCTAAAAAAACCGGCCAAGTGCGAGTGTCACTCACGCACCGAAGGTTCCGTACTTCGTTTAAAATTACGAAGATTCTTTTCTTTTTGTAAGAAGGTGGGAAGCATCGAAAGCCTGTGTGGGACTTTAATCCACTACCACCTCTGCCTCCATTCCCATTTTCCGGCGGAACCATTGTTTACTATTCCACATAATTTATGATGTGTGTGTGTTTGCCTTAGTTCATTCCCTTTTTTACCTGGAACCATATGGGATCATGATAACTAAATAGAAAATTTGTGAAGTTTTCATTAACAGCCAACGAATACTAAAATGAAACATATAACTCAGAAGTCAAAAGGCCAGAATCATTTCCACATTTCTCATGGCAACGTAGCTCCCCTCCCAGTTAAAAACACATCCATGTCTCATGTGTGCATGAGGAAGAGTATTCATTGGAAAAGTTCCAATGGAAAACGATTAAGAGAGTACGTTTTAAGGAATGGAGAATTGGAGAATGGAGATGACCGAGAGCACAAAGTGTGTGGTCTGTGCTGTGACTGTGGTGTCGGTGTGTGAATGAGATGATGTAGAGTTCAGTATGCATTGAAAATTCCAATTGGAATCGAAATAGAACACACCAATAACGAATGAAATATGGTTAAAAGGAGCGTACTTTATGTAGCGATTGACAGTTTTTTGTAAATATCTTTTAAAATATTAGCTTTTCCGCAAAACAGTCTTCGGCACATATATAGCTACGAGCATGATCTACAAAAAAGAAATGTAACCATTTTTTTGTAAATCAAGAAATAATCAAGTTTTTGTGCGATTGAAAATATTTTTTACACCAAATTACTAATTATTCTAAAACCAGTCGATGAATCGCTATACCATTGGTATTTTTCTAGAGGTCATACCGGATGCTGTGTGCATCCGGTCACTATTCACAGCTACTTCTTAGAGGTAGTAAGGGATTTTGTCCACATCGTGTATGATAAAAATTATATATTATGGCAGAAATTAAACCAAGTCCCTGTGGTCTCAGAAGGCAATTGAGGAGTGGAGGCCTATCGCGAAGAACTAAGGAAATTCTGTACAATACCCTCATAATCCCAGTCCTCCTACGCTAAAACATGGACTTTTTCTAAAGAAGATGAAGATAAATCGTCGGCCGCTTTAGGAGTCTCCATGAAATATCCGGTCGCGTTTTCGTTGACTTTTTAATACCTCTATGCAAGCTCAGCGTTTTTCTTAAGGATCATCAGAATTTGGTCCACTTTTGGCATCCCTAACTGTGGTGCTAATATACTGCTCTATGGAGTTCTCCATGGAGTAATTTAGGAAGGCTTTCATTCTAAAATCCTTGGTGGATAATGATATTTGCACAGTGATCACAATGAAGACGTCCGGGGCTGGCCCTACCACCCTGCCCTTGCGGTAGACATGTTTCGGCCATGACCGATGAAATCATTTCTTTGAAACTTCAGGACTTCTGTAATACTGATGGACTCATTTAGACTCGCTCTAAATGGAATAAGCTGCAAACCCATTTAAGTGAGTTTTTTTTTTGAGACAAATGCCGTATTTCAGCGGCTGAATTGAGGAGTTTTCTTTGCATAACTGTACTCTCGGGTGATTGTTTTCCATGAAGTTGTACTTATCCTCATTTAGAACGAGCTAATGTATCAGGTATAACCACGTCAACTTGGACGGTCACAAAGTTGATTCCTAAAATGTTGTGAAGTGTTTTTTGTATGAGGCATATTTCTCAGACACAAAGTTCTAAATTAAGAAACACTAACTTTGGAGTTTTTCACTGTTCCAGTTCTTAACAGGATTGCTAAGAACATCTCAAAAAAACTTAACAATATTATTGCACTCCATTTATCATTTCAAATGATAGTCCATAGCAATCTGAGAGATCACAGAATAGAACGATGCATTGTTTTTCCGGACGTGACGGACGGACGGAGATTGCAAGAGTGGTTCATAAATCTACCGGTAAAATAGGAGAATAAAAAGGCTGTCCGTGATTGTCACTTCGGAATATTCGGACATCTACCAAATCTATTGCCAGATGTGGTGTCTTGTTAGGAAATGCTTTCCGATTGTACTCCCAAAAATGTCATCTCTCTCTTAGTAAAAGATAAAATGTAGTAGATAAACAATTTTGCTTTGTAGTTCGAAAAGTGCTGCCATTCTCTTCTTACCAGGCTTGTTATACCAATTTTCCGTTATCTATTTACATGCAAGCATAAATAAAAATAAACTGGCTCTAAGTTTCGTTTTTAAACTTCGCAACAGTGTATTCTGGAATAAATACGTAATACGTGTGAGAAGAAGACGAAATATTTGCCAAAAAAATTGTACAAGGACGAAAAACAGACCATCGTCTGATGATTGATTAGTTCTGGTAAGCATAGTAATGTTCGGTTCATTAAGTTGTGTGCACCATTTCTGACGGTGAGTCACTCACAATCAATACTATTTATAACTGGAAAAAGCAATCCCCCTCGAAATGGCTATCAATTACAAAGTTACAATATTTACTGTACGCATGTGAAATTTTATTGAGTCAGTAACATTATATTATGAACATACGATTTACGGAAATGTCGACGTATTTTAATTAATACGAAATTGACGCTGCTCACATTCACAACCTCATAAATATATTTATATATTATCAACATACGATTTACGGACATGTCATTTAATACGAAATCGACGCTGTTGACATTCACAACATTATCTATATATATAAAAGAGGCTGAGGTCCGTGCGTGCACGCATAACTCGAGAACGGATCGTTCGATTTGCACCAACAAAAAAAACTTTAAGGGGATGAAATAGGAATGAAAGTTTGTATGACGAACGGCACTTTGAAAAAATAAACAGGATAGAAAACCTGAGTGTCACTTTAAATACAACAAAAATTATTTAAATTTTTTAAAATTAAATTTGTAACACCCACATTATCCAAATCAATTTTCTTTTTATTAAAATCATTTTCATTATATAATTATAAACAAAAAACACAATACAAACATTTTGTTCCTACTGTAAAAGCTTTCATTAAAAATATGAATTTGTACTGTGCATAAAATTAAGCAAACCACCTTACTGTACCAAAACATTGAATTGTAAAAGCTTTTAAAAGCTTCCATTAAGAACATATAAAAGCCCCACTCGATCGACAGAGACTTCACTTCTGAGTCAATCGTGAGTTTGGCACATTCTGCAGTACGGAGGTATACTACCGCCTACTAAATAAGATACCACACTCTTTGCGCGTTACCTGTTGCATATAATTAAGGCTTCAACGGTTACTGCGGTCCCCGGACAGCATAACACGTATGCAATAATTCCATTCAACAAGCGTCCCAGAAAGTAAAATTTTTGTAAAAAACCTAAAGTCATTAATAAAAGCGAATATTCTGAGTATAAAACTGAAACGAGTCGTATTAATTGAACTCACCCACTCTACCACGCAGTCGCTAGCTACATTGGCACCCAACTATAGTGGCCCGATTCAACTCAAACGTGCATTCCGACAAATTTCTTGCCACGGACAACCTAAGAAAAAGTAGTCGTATCACTGCATTGCGAAATCCAGACGAAATGTCTCTTTCTACAGACCAGCTGAAGGAACTCTTGGAGGCAATGTCCACTAACTCCAGAGGTACAGGCAGTTTTAGCCACTGCACGGCAAGCTTTCAAGGAGAACGAGATCCTGCTGTTGTTGAAGGTTTCATCGCAACGATTAATGTCTATAAAGACATAGAGCGAATAAGCGAGAAGGATGCAATAAAAGGTTTCCCTCTACTTCTTCAAGATGGCGCTGTTACTTGGTGGCAAGGCGTTAAAAAAGAAGCAACCAAATGGGAGGACGTACTTACGCTTTTACGCAATGCTTATGCACCTGCTAAACCAGATTACAGAATATATGTGGAACTTTTCGAGCAGAGACAGAGACCTAAAGAATCAACGGATGATTTCATCTGCACTAAACGTGCACTGTTCTCTGAACTCTCCCAACCTGTATCCACAGAAGCCATGATGATAGACATGATCTATGGATTATTGAGTCTTCATATACGAGACGGAGTTCCCCGAAGTGACGTCAAAACCTTTAAGGAATTAGTGAGCAAGGCAAGAGCGGTGGAGCTCTCAATGTCTGAAAGGAATGTCCAACGAGCCTCACGAGAAGATTCATTTACGAAAAAGAGATGCAACTATTGCAAACATGCTGGTCATATAATTGACGAATGCCGCAAAAAAGAGCGAGATGAACAAACAAATTCAAGAAACAAAATTGTTGAGCCAAAAATCCATTGCTACAAATGCAAAGCTCCAGGATTTGTTCGATCGAACTGCACAAACTGCAAGGATTTGCCAAAAGGACCCGCTACAGTTTCCTTCAATTGTATGAGGACTACGTTAGGAACTGACTTGCCCACAATTCTAATCATAGCGCAAGGTGAAAATGGAATGGCTTATCTTGACACCGCAGCCCGAACTAGTGTCGCCGGAACAGAATTATTCCATCATCTCCTACGAAATGGTATAAAATTCACGCCAATCAACGCCGACGTTACCCTAGCAAATGGAAATACAGAGCTCCAAAGTATTTGTTTTGGTGAAACAAGCATTATCTTTGGTAATAGGCTAAGGCCAATCAAATTTATAGCGCTTCCAAAAGCAACCACTAACCGAACACTAATAGGAATCGATTTTCTTGAGCAAAATGGGATAGTGTTAGATCTAGGTCAACGAATGTGGTACTATGCAGACCACACTAAGGTAGTCAAAAAGGATTTAACTCAATTGCTACTCTTATTGGTAACATCGAAAAGTACTGTCCTATGTCTCCACTCGCTAAAACACCTACAGTTAGCATCAACAAGTTAACAACCCCAGAGGTACGAGACACTGAACTTGTAGCTCATTCAAGCTCTCAAGATTCGCCACAAAATATAAAGAAACTTGCAGAGAGGAATTCAGCTTTCTCACGTGGTTTGATGAACTCAAAACGATTCCCCCGATCACCGCAACGACAATATCAGACTAGCTGAACCTACTCCATTTGCTGTTCACAAGATTAATACTGGCGACCATAACCCAGTTGCAACAACTCCGTATCGACTCTCACCCACTAGAAGAAGTCAATTAAAAACAGAACTGGAACAGTTACTCGACAATGAGATAATCGAGGAATGTGAATCTCATTGGGCCGCACCTGTCGTCCTAGTACATAAAAAAGACGGAGGCATACGAGTCTGTTTTGACTATAGACAGCTCAATAGCTTCACAGTGCCTGATCCATATCCGTTGCCCAGAATCGATGATATCTTGCATTCTACAAAGAAAACGCAGTATAAGAGCACACTTGACCTACAATCCGGCTATTATCAAATTAAGATAGCTGAGGAAGACATGGAGAAAACTGCATTTATAACACCATTTGGAATGTTTCGTTTTCGACGTATGCCTTTTAGACTACGAGACGCACCAGCCACCTTTCAGCGGCTCATCAATAGATTCCGAAATGGTCTTCCAAAAATCCTTCTCCTAATGTATCTTGATGATTTAATAATATGCTCTCGCAATTCTGAAGAACACCTTACCCATTTAGACCAAATTTTCGAACGTCTAGAAACATTCAAACTGAAGGTGAATAGAAAGAAATCAAATTTCTGCTGCTCTAATGTGAAATATCTAGGACACCTAATTACAAATCAAGTAGATCCGGACAAAACTGCTGCAATTCTTAAACGACCAGAACCCAAAAATCGTAAAGAAGTTTTATCATTTCTACAAACCTGCTCTTGGTACCGTCGTTTCATAAACAATTTTGCTGATATCTCGAAGCCATTGAGCAACCTTACAAAAAAAGGGCTTTATGGAAATGGGGTAAGGAAGAGCAGAAGTCCTTTGACACTCTGAAATCATTACTTACAAGCGCACCAATACTTCAGCAAGCCTGTGATGAGAAACCGTTTCGACTCAAAACAGATGCAAGCAATTATGCCATAGGTGCTGTATTGGTCCAGGGGGAGAACAAAGATGAACATCCAATCGAATACGCTTCCAGACTTCTATCAGCTGCTGAACGCAACTATTCAACTACTGAGCGTGAAGCACGTGCCATAGTCTGGGCAGTAAACAAATTCCGAGGTTATATTGAAGGGGGTGAAGTAACCCTAATTACTGATCATCAACCGCTAAAATGGCTTATGAGCCTAAAATCGCCAACCGGTAGACTTGCACGATGGGCACTTCAACTACAACCCTACAACTTCAAAATCGAATACACGCCAGGAAGAACAAACACAGTCGTTGACATGTTATCGAGACCTTCCTGTAACACCGAAGAGCACAAAGAAAGTAGTTGCGAAATTTGCAATTTTCACATCGATATACCAACAAGGAGACCCAAAGAAATTCGCGAAGCGCAACTTCAAGATGATCAGCTAAAGCAAATCGCCTCATTCGAAAATAATGACGAAAACGCATCACGATGGACCTCTCGGGGGTATATTCTAAATGACGGGATACTCTATCGATACTCATCTGAGTCTGAAGCTGAAACTGCGCAATTGGTGATTCCACTCCAAGAATGACAATCGATCCTACAAAACTACCACAACGCCGCTACCGCTGGACATTACGGGATTGACCGAACCTTCTCCAGAATCGTTTCCCGTTACTACTGGCCCGGAATGCGAGCTGACGTAACCAAGCAATTTGAAACCTGCCGGACTACTTCAAACAGTTTCAAGTAATCAACGCTTTGAAGTTTTGTCAGTCGATCTATTTGGACCTTTACCAGCAACCCAAGACGGATTCCAGTGGATACTCATAGCAGAGGACCTTGCTAGTAGATGGATTGAGATATTCTCACTCAAAGAAGCCACGGCTGAAAATTGTGCAGTCACGCTATTAAATGAAGTGTTTCTTCGCTACGGAACACCTCGTCGACTAATCACCGACAACGGCTCCCAATTTATATCTGCACTAATGCAGCAACTTACCCATTGCCTGGGAATTCAACAAACCCTAACTCCAGTATATCACCCAGAAGCCAACCCAGTTGAACGAAAGAATAGGGATCTGAAGACTCAGCTCCCTTTTATGGTAGGCAACAACCATACCGCATGGGCTGACGACCTCCCATCAATACGATTCGCGATGAATACCGCTAAGTGCCAAAGCACCGGGTACACCGCATCCTATCTAACGTTTGGACGAGAACTTAGAGCCATTGATGACGTTCACCATGATATTAGGAACATCCTGCAGTCGGAAAACTTTATACCGCAGATAACACCAAAATTCATACGACTAGCCGATATAATGCAAGAAGTAAGAGAAACGGTTGAAAAATCGCACATAATATACACCTAGTCACGAAGCCAACGACGAACAACAACAGCCAGTTCGAACCCTACGAAGACGCGGACGACCAACGAAGAACAACACTTCTGCCGTATCGTCGAGACGACCTCAACGCCAGAGGGGGAGACTGTAACACCCGCATTATCCAAATCAATTTTCTTTTTATTAAAATCATTTTCATTATATAATTATAAACAAAAAACACAATACAAACATTTTGTTCCTACTGTAAAAGCTTTCATTAAAAATATTCATTTGTACTGTGCATAAAATTAAGCAAACCACCGTCTGTACCAAAACATTGAATTGTAAAAGCTCTTAAAAGCTTCCATTAAGAACATATAAAAGCCCCACTCGATCGACAGAGACTTCACTTCTGAGTCAATCGGGAGTTAAGCACATTCTGGAGTACGGAGGTATACTACCGCCTACTAAAGAAGATACCACACTCTTTGGGCGTTACCTGTTGTGTTACTGCGGTCCCCGGACAGCATAACACGTGGGCAATAATTGCATTCAACAAGCGTCCCAGAAAGTAAATTTTTTGTAAAAAACCTAAAGTCATTAATAAAAGCGAATATTCTGAGTATAAAACTGAAACGAGTCGTATTAATTGAACTCACCCACTCTACCACGCAGTCGCTAGCTAAAAATTATTGATTGATTTCGGATATTTGATGGGATCCGGTCGAAATCATTCTGCTTTGCAAAATTCTGTTTTCTCACACAAAAATTCTGCTTAACGAAATTCTGTTTTTTTAATTCTGCTTTACAAAATTCTGATTTTCAGATTCAAATTTAAAGCAATAAAATTCAGCTTATTCTGCTTTTTTCCAACTAACAAATGTAAACGACGAGAAAAAAAAGCAGATATAAAAAAAAACTAATTTAAATTAATAAAGCATTAAAATTATTTACTTTTAATTTTTAAATAAAAATAAAATCTAAATTAAAAAGAAACAAGAAAAAATAGATTAAATATTGACAACAAATTTGAATAAAAAAAAACAATGTTTATTGAAAAAAAAAATCCGAAACTTAATTAAAATAAAGGAAACAGACAATTTCTGTCTTTTATTTATTTTAATTTCATTTGTTTTCTTTTTATACTTCATTTCGGCAGTATAAGAGGACAGACGAAATGAGGTTTAAGCAAAATTCCTTCGACAATCGACTCGGTAGGATCTTCGAATACTCTAAGGCCATTTTCCTAGGAGGTTCGTTGTACTGTTACGCTGCGATTGATGGTTTAGTGGACAGGACAGACAAAGACTTTTCCTCAGTCTTACTAAAAAATATCAATAGCAGTGTCGCATCTTTTGTTTACTTTCGTATTTCTATAATAAATTACTTTTAAAAAATACCCACGACATTTTTTATTTTCCTCCCAGGAGGAAATAAAAGGCTACAAATAAAAATTAAGAAAAGAGGACTTAAAACTAGAAAAACAAATGTTCTCTCCATCTCTGCTCGTGCTTTTTAGCATTTTCCAAACCCTTTTTTATTGTTTGCAGAATTTTGAAAAGCAGAATTTAGAAAAGCAGAATTTTGAAAGCAGAATTTCGAATGAAGAATTTTGTAAGAAGAATTTTGACCCCAACCCTTATTTGATTATGGCGTAAGTGAGAAGGTGAAACCTTTCATGTCGCAGTCGTAATGCACGGCACTTTTGGCCACGATCCTTGAAAACGAAAATCCAGACAAAGGCGGAAAACAATCGAGCGAACGTGTCGCAACTTCGAGAAAGATTATCACAAGAGCAACGTGCGTGGGGACCGAGATAGACAACAACGCAATGGAAATCAGCAGAACAGCACCATGCTGTTTTTAGCATTGCTGACATTTTTTGATGATAATCCACTTGCCATTGCGCAATATGACAGGGGTTCTTTTCGTTTCGTCATTCCAATTGAATTGGACGGACTTGCCATTGCGTGCGGTCAGAATCTATCGAAAAATTGCATTGTGAAGAGTGAGGTTAACTTTTTTGTGCAACCCTAATGCACCGAAACCTTGTAACGAAACGCGTTTGATTGAGAAGAATCCCAAATCAAATGTCGTTTAAGCGACGATTTTGAGGGAAAAATTCAAGGCAAAAATGTTCTTATTCCGCGGATTCCGCTTATTCCGAAAGATTTGACATTCGTATTATTTAATCGTCTCGCTTTCGGTATGACAGTTAATAAGTCTCAAGGACAATCGTTGCATGTTTGTGGCTCGCATGTTTCATGGTCATTTGTATGTGGCTTGCTCAAGTGCTGGCAAGCATCCCGCTTTGTACGTGTACGCGCCAGAAAATAGAACGAAAAGTGTACCATAAAGCAATTCAATGAAAAAGCGGAATGTTGGCCGACACGTCAATCATTGTTTCACCTCAGTTTATTTAAATTTTGAATAAAGAACTTGAATAGACCGAATTACATGAGGCAGCATGTGCGTGCATGCTCTGAATTATTTTTTCCATTGGGTACCTCAATGAATTCGGGCGAAACGAAGTTCGCCGGGAAAGCTTGTATATTTATATATGAGAATATTTTAATAATGAAAACGAAGTTAAACACGAAACGAAGTATTTATTTGGACGTTATATGTATAATTTTATCAAATAAATGATCAAAACGATTGCAAATATTTTTCATCACAAACCATATTTTATTGATTTTAAGTTTATGTTTCCCTTTTTTCTCTTTCTAGGTAAGTTCACCAAGCTGCCAGTAAAAGTTTTGTTGTCGAAATGGAGTAAGAAATCATTTGTTTTGATTTTAAAGTGTATACACATTTAGGTACCTAATTGTCAACTAGAGCCAGTTTTTTCAAAGTATGAAAAAAAATTTCGTAATAATATTCGTGACGCATGCTGTCAGGTTTTCTTTCACTTTATTTTTTGTTTTTTTTTTGTTTTCCTAGCTAAGTCGAGGTGGTAGAAACTTGTTCTATCACTCTCTTTACAGGATTTTAAGTCAACTCATCAGTTGTTTCGACTTATATATTTTTATGAGAATCGTTGTTCTCCTTGGGTAAAAAAAACCTAACAACTCATTATGTATGCTCGGAGTAAATACTATGAGTTCCTCCGCGTGTAGTAGGCTACATAAATATACGTTTGAATCGCGTTATTTGTTTGATTTTATTTAAAAAAAAAGAACCGTTTAAAGTCGTTTCCTCTGAGCGACCTCTTGCGAACGTCTGCCCATCATACAAGAGGGCAACTGTCTTGAGAGAACTTCTCAGCTTCTGACTCTGCATAAAATTGGCCCAAAAAATAACTCACAAAACTTTGTATAGATCAATACAAAAACAATTTGAACTAAATAAATAATTGAAACAATTATTTCCTACTGTGGCTCTACTTACAATTAGAAAGCATTGTTATTCATTATATTCGGACTAGCGGGGAAAATTATCTGATGCTTTACGATTCGGGGGATTTTTGGTTCAAGGTATTCTTCCGAACAGCTGTTCGGAGCATTGTTCCGATACAAATGTCACGCACTCCAGCGTTTTGCGATGGAGCTTCTTTTTGGATGACAGCTTCATTTTCCGATATGCTCCGACAGTAATCCGTCGCGAAATTAATTTGGGATTTAGAATGAAGAATATTACCGATACAATAAAATTATTTATCAACGCAATTTTTGTTGCAGTTATTGCTTAAATTTATATTTCCAGGTCAAGATGAGGTGAAAATACAAGAACCAACAAATACGAGGACGTCGAATCAATACGTCATCGCATGTTAAACATTCTTTTTCTCGAATGTAATTTGGGCTTCCGACGGAGTATACGTTGTGGGGAATTTTCCACATCTAAGGATCCCTCGCTAGGTCTGATTATAGGTATACAAACTGTATTTCGGTTATCACCAGTCTAACATTTTATATTCCGCTCCAGATTTTTGGAAGTTTTAACTTTTGTAACGAAGTGGAAAAAATCGTATGGTGTAATTTGTATTTTCCTAGAGGTTCAACTTGAGACCCCGCACTCAGTTATCCAGCAAATTAATTTGTTTGGAATACATTTGGAAAACCAAAAGCTGCTTCATCGGGAAAATTAGTTACGGAGATATTCTGTGTGAATGCCCTTGATTCACTAACACCAGTGTCCCTGGTACTTGTGAAGTGCACCTTAATTATCGTGATTCAAAAAGCAGCACTAAAGTGCCTTTTTCTCCTGCTTTCATAACAATTTTGTCTAGACTTTTGCTAAAGTAAATCAGAATTATAGCTTCGGTTTTGTGTTTTTCCTTTATTTTTAGAAAAAAAAATTTAAATCTATCATCTGTGCTGTCAGGTTACAAGAAGAAAAAAGAAAGAAAATTCGCAGCTAAATATTTGGCCACAGAAGTGAATGTCTGCCAAAGAAATGTGCGTTTTTTTTAGATACTCATCAACTCATGAGGACACGCACAATTTATTTGATCGTAAAGTGTTTTCCCAAGTTGGAGTGCGACGATTTTTTACAATAATCTAGCTTCTTTGTGTAGAACGCATTACCTAATTTTTAAGAGGGATGGGAGGTTAAAACTAGTACAAGGACCCCATTCTAAGTCGTTCTGTTTTACAGTCCAATGTAACAATAATTTCGATCATCTATAGGAGCAAAATTCATTTTCTGGGTGCCCACGCCAGTTTAATGTCTGTTGATGGGATATAGCATGAAAGAAATAAAGCTTTTCTGCTTTTTCGAAAATGAACATGTTTGTATAAAATGCTCTTTAGTTGTTTGCGGTTAATATTTTTTGCGTTTTTTTGGCGAGTGCGAGTACTATTTGCAAAACTGCATTTTTATGAAGGAACTATTTTAAATATTTATACAGCTGACCGCTTTATATTTGACGCATTAAACACAAAACTACAAACACTGTAGGATAATACCTACTTAACCCAATAAAACTCAACATCCAAGATCTCAGCATTGAAAGTTGTTCATCATAGACGACTACGAAACCCATCAAAACTGGGAACTGTGGACTGGAAACAGCTTTATAAAACTTTGTTCATGACAAAGAGTAAAACAATTATTTTGGCTGCGAAATGCGCGCTTCATCTGCCCAAAAGTTCTAAATATACACAAAAGTAATGTATTCCACCCCATAGTAAGTTTATCATTGCCTATAAAAATGTGTCATAAAAAAACAGGGATGAGCATCCTTTACAATACAAATGCCTTTAAACCGTCGGCCGTATATATTTCACATTTATTTCCTCCCTCCCATTTTATAGTTACAATACAAATGCCTTTAAACCGTCGGTCGGTTGTATATATTTCGCATTTATTTCCTCCCTCCCATTTTATAGTTTTATAATGAAATTAATTGCGATTGCCCCGGGGCCAAGGACTCGTGCGAAATAGCACTTGAAATGGAATTCCCTCTGAGCTGGAGCTGAATCATTTGTATTAGTCTGCGTGCAAGGTTGTTGCTCATTTATCATCGCCAGAACTAATCACCATAGTAGAAATCTTGGGCTGCGAGGATTCGTAATGAAAATACTTTCGAGGATGAGTTTCGGAGAGGACACGTGACGGTGTATCTAAATGAGTCCAAAGAGATGTGAAAGCCATGGATGCTTTGTGCTTTTTATTTCTTGCGTGATTTTTGTTTCTCTCCCAGTGCAAGGACTTAGCTTATACTTTTATTTTCATCATCAACAAATTACACCGGTACATAATTCACATAGATGCTCGTCCTTGAGTGAATGGGCCTTACAGTATTTTGCATAATGTGTGCACAGTCATGACGACCGGTAGGCGGATATTTTTCTCCCAAACAACGATGTTGGATTTCCTGAGGTGAAGCATCACAAACTTCTGGCAGTCCCACAAAAATATTCTCAGCTTTTTTCCATATTTTTGTATCATATGTGCGAGCGGTCGAGATGTTGTGCTTTTATTGCCCTTTGTTTTGATGTGTGTGTGTGCGCCTTTATTTTGCGTGAAACATTATTTTCGGTATCCTGATTATTGACGCTTATTTTATTTACTGTTTGTGCCTAGGAATTTGATATTTCTGACAGAAGCAAAATTTCTTCGTAGGCCTCTCTGTCCTTGTACAACATGCGTCATTCGTACAGGGAAGCTGTGATGTTATTAGGTTTTATTATACTGACGGCAACGGTGGTTATGGTGCTTGTTTGGAAATTAGACATCATATATGAGAATATGCTCTTTTTTGGGGGGGAGGACTGAATGAATGACAGACATTTATGTGATGGAAATGTGTCAAAGGGAATTTGCTCAAGGCTCACTTGACGGGGGAAAAGTATGTTTTTCACAACGTGTTTACATGTCATTTAGGCTAAAATTTGAGGTGACATTTGACATACTTTTGCGAGAACTTTTCTTGAATATTTGAAAAAGAATCGCAAGTAATATTTGGGTATGGTGAGAATGGGCGGCCTATAGGAGGATGACAAATCAGTTGACGGGTGAGAAAAAAAACAAGTATACGCCACAGAGAACATAAATAATAATAATCAAAGTGTATTACTGGGGCATAAGCATGGTATACGTGCCGCTTTACATTTTGAACTCAAGGAATTAACTTCTTTGGAAAGGCTTTCAAGGAAGTTTCTTTTGGAGTGTGCAAACAGGGGATGGCTTTATGTGCCTGACGGGCAGTTTTTAATGTTGAATGGGGAAACAGATTTAAACATTTATTTGGTAGAATTCAGCACTGGAGTGTGTTGTACACAGTTTTATTTTATTTTTTTAAATAAGCGATTTGGTATTTACTGCTGCGATTGTAATTTATTTTGGGGACAAAAAAGCTGACGACTTTATTGAATAGAATTATATAGAAGCCGACAGAGAATTCTATAGTCCTTTGATGTGTTATTATGATTACAGCAGAAATATACATATTTTCTTTTCGTGTTATGCAAACCTATTATAAGTTGACAAACATGGGGAAACTAAGAAGGAAAGCCCACTGTTAAATTAAAAAAAGAATATATTAATAAAGCTGACATTGGGAAAAAAACATTGTCGCTATGATCGACTCCAATTAATTCAAATGACTGTCCCTGAGCCTCATTAAAATTTTTGTTTTAAAAATGTGCTAAATTTATCCATTTTACATTTTTCTGTTTTGTTGCTTTATTTTGTAGGGAAATAAACTGATTGACATTTGAAGTGTAAATATTTATACTCCTTGCTGCTCCGTTTTGAACCTCATTTTCATGAATTCTTCTCCAATAATCTCGTTGCTCGTTTAATCTCTCTTGTTGGTGTGAAGGTTTTTCATCTGAATGTTGAAAATTTTGTTTTTTGTTTTTCTTTTTGCGTTGCGGGCTTGCACTGACAAATTTGTCCTTCTTCTGACCATTTACTATGTATTCTTTATGATAAAATAGGAGTGCAACCCGCACTGTAATAGATGAATGTCTGACGAGTGCGGTACATACGCTGGTACGTCACTCCGTTTTCCCTATTTACGCGCTGCAGAGGCTGAGGCACTCTACCGTACTGCAGGGATAAGCATGTATGTTGAACGAAATAGGAGAAAGTCAATGTGGTGATGGGATCTGGGTTACGCAGAGTCTGTTTTTTGGGAGAAAAATTAAAACGCAGACGCCTTGTTGTTTAATTTCAAAAGTCGTTCTTGGTGGTGGAACAGAGGCTGAGGTGCTCTACCGTGCTGTCTACTTCGCAAGTTCAACTCGTTTATTCAGAATGATTTTCGTTTTCTTATATACTAGTTTTACAGAGCTTTTTGTTTACTGTTATCGGTTGTGAGTGAGCTTTCAGAGCTTTATTTATTTGATATACAGTATTGCCAGATCTTACAACATTTAAAAATATTGGTTAGCTAGGGTATTGCAGAAGGGCTTATTTTAATTTTATTTTATTTTATTGGTTTCTTTACAATTGATTTGAACAGTGAATAAATTTTACGTTGCTTTAGGTGCTTGCTACAGCACTATATTTTCTTTGTAAGAATAAAAATAAACAAATTCAGTTTTTATGTTCGATCTGAAATCTATGATCAAAATCTGCAATACCCAATTAAATTCTATTAAAAACATATTATGATGATACAGATTAATCATTAAGGGGAAAAAAAGGTTGATCAAAATCAAGAATCAGCCTCCTCCAAAAAAATCCTGCGTATGCTACTCATGTCGCCCATCGGTAACGTCCCTGATCCCTGACTCTCGCTGATCGAAATGGGAGCGAAGCGAGAGAGTATGAAAACCACGATTTAAAAACATCGTGCTTTTAAAATAGTCATTTATTTATTTCTCAGCATATACTTATAAGTTATAACTAAGACTCAGAGCTTAAAAGTTGCGTAAGCGTATTGGCTTCATGCAGCAGTTTTTGTTTTTAAGCAATTATTACGTTAAAATTTCTTTGAAAAGGTTTTTCTTTAAGCTAAAATGCAGCCAAATTGAGTCTTGTGAATGGGGAGAATATTATAATTTATTTCGCGTTAGTCAGTTCAGTATTTGCTGAGATTACCGCTGATAAAGTTTTTTTTAAGGGTTTTCGCCTTTACATACCTAATACTTACGATTAGGATAAGCAGTTGCATAAACGCTATGTGTTCTTATCTGTTTTTTTTTTTTACTAAGAAGCGGTCGGTGAAATTTGAAAGACACTAGTGTAGTGAAGTTACTGACTGGGTTCGGGACCCACATATATTTAAACTTCATTTAGCGAATTCTTCTTCAATATGTAAGGCTTTTCTTCTTATGCAAAAACTATCTTTCCATTCTATTAATAATGAAATCGAAATTTTGAACAGCCACGTCTACGACTCATAGGTAGAGAAAACAAATTATAATATGAGAGACTTTTTTTCCTGTCATAAACCTTAGTACAACTTAATTTTCACTAAATTTATTTAAATACCTAAAACACAAAGGATTTACTTTACTTAATAGGATATCTTGAGGGGGTACTCAACCTCATTGCTTCTTAGTAAAATGGGTAAATTCAACCCACAACAGACAGCAAAGAAATAAAATTTACAATTATAATGCATAGTACTCGAATTTCCAAACATTTCACAGATGGTTAAAATGTTAACATTTACTTGTCTCGAATGGTATAAATATTTTCGTATGCAAATTTACGGATCTTTGGAATTTCATTACATCGAACGAATACTAGAGAAAGAGATACGTTTGTCTATTGAGTTTACCAACTCAAAGAACCTATATATACACACAAAGCGTACATAAACGCATGGAAGCATAAAGTGAGCCGAATCAAATTTAAATAAAAGCCCAAAGGCAAAAGACATAAAAAAAAATAGAAACAAAAGCCTTCACCAATGGAAACGATAAGCTCGCCAAGGCATGATTATTTCAATTTCTGTTTCTGTTTGCAGAAAAAAAAAGTTTGAGTTCCACAAAAGAGGTGAGACATCTGACAATGTTGTTGACTCTGGCATACATATTTTCAAAACTCATGCTCCAATTTTTCTTTAATAATAGTATATAATATATAATATTATTAATAGTAATAAATAGCCTTACATATAGATTTAGGGTGCGACATGATATTTTGACGTTTTTAGAGGTCTTTCTTGTGTCTGAAATTTTGCAATTAATTTGGCTGGACCTTCTGGATAAGTTTCTTCCTCCACTGTCACTGTCGCTGTGTTTAGCTGTCATCAAAGAGACTAGAAACATCCTTTTGGCAAACCCCGATGGTGTAACTGCCACTATAGCTGCATCTACGAGATATGGAATCCAAAATTGTCTACTTGAAAAGCTAACTTTATGCCGATGACATCTATTGCTGGCAGCCGCCATCAGCGGGCTGCAGGAGATGTCAATATATGTAAGTCTTAAGAAGACAAAAACTAAGCCATTGCTGACGTCGAACAAGTTGGCAACTAGTATTGACTGTCTGCGAAACGAACTTAGACGTCAAATAATAATTTCGCGGGGATTTGGCATCCTGTCCACAGTTTGATACCGCAGTCAAGTTGCAGTAAGCTAAGTCCATGCTTTGGCACGCTAGTGCCATCCGGCTCAGCGCATCTTAGGCAAAAGCATTTGTTCAATCTTACATTCTTACAATTAGTGTCTGCGAACAAATTTTCAGATCCTGAGTACCATCAACCCTTTTAGTTCGGTAATGACCTCAGCCTGAGACATTATTCAAAACGGTTCCTTCCATGATGTGTCAAAAGTTGAATCTTTGAGTTAGCCAGCTGAGTTGACCTCTAATTTCTACGTTTTATTGTACCGACCGACCGTTTTCTATAATTAAAAGATCGCGGCTTTTCCTTGACAATTTCGTAGACATATGTTCGTCTCTCCGGTCCGAGATGCTCTGGTGTTATGTGAAGGATGGCTGCAGTAAGTTTTGTGGCACAATCGGCTACTACACCACGATTAGAGTGGCAATATCAACTGATTTTCATTTGTATGAATGCAAACCGACGAGGTGAAGGTAAATCATTCCTACGAAAAATGACCGTCAAACGATTCCTTCCCCAACATTATCGATTTTTTTATCCTTTTGATACTATGTTTTACCCAAAGGAAATGCTGACTATTAAGAAAGCTCTTACAGTTTGCATCCTCATTAACATTTCCTTTTACCACATTAATTTAAATTTGATTAAAAAAAAAAAAACACGCTCTGAGGCCCCAACAAATGAAGAGGACTTCCCCAGAGCATAACATGAGTTAAACTCCGAAGAAAAATGTGGAACGAGAGCGAGGACCGAGGAGACAGTGAGTGAAGAGATAAAAATAACAATTTCCCATTAACAGGATTAAAATACAAAATAAAAGGGGAAACACACGAAAAGCGCAAAACAACAGAAACTGCAAGGATGATAACACAATCGCATGGTGTTCATCCTTCTGAAAATTGGATTACATAAAGCTGTAATGATTAAATTGTATCTGGATAATGACACGCGCATGCACACCCTATTTCTGTCATATATACCATACATACCCCTAGCCATCATACCACAGTTACTTAGGTACTTTTTGTCTCACTTTGTATACAAGTTGGTATGTATAAATTTGTCTTTTGGGGAACTGCAAAAAGATGTTTGAACATTTTTATTTTTGTTCTCTAAATGATTTCCTTACACGACGAAAAGGAAACTGTGCTGTGCTGTATTGTATCCTGCGAATGCGTTTGTTTGAATTTCGCGACAAGAAAAGAGACATCTGCCTCAATTCCCCCATATTCCAGGAGAAAGTAATTTGATTTAAAGCTTTACTAAGTAAACCGAAACGACAAACGAACAAAGGAAGAAGGATGCTTTGATGCTTAGCTTTGTAATCAGAATATACAGATATACAAATACACAAATTCGAAAGACAAACTCGTATACATGCGGATGGCGAAAATAAATGCCAGCAATTTGTTGTCCCTTTCTCTAATACGAATTAGTTTATTATTTAGGCGTTCTGAATCTGCATAATCCTTGAATGTTTGGAGGATTGGCGCAATGACCCCGAAATAATATTAGTCAGTATTAGACAAGAAGCTAAGGAGTCGAATTAAATTTTGTTTATCGTGGCAAATGAACAATAAAAATGTGAGGGTTTATCCTATATATATGTATATCACGCTTAAATCGGCTTCCATTTTTTTTTGTTCTTTTATTCAACTAAATATATTGCTTTAAATGGAAATTGTGATAAGTTTCATTTGAAGTCCGCCATTTGGAAACTCATTCTTTAAAATGATGGTATAGAGACTTCTGTGAACGCATGTGGTAGGTCGTAAAAATTGTTCGCTTGAGTGGTCACGTAGGTATACGAGTTTTCTAGCATATGTGCTTAAGTGTTGGGTCTGTCATCCTCACTGCAGTGCTGGGGATTTATCACACCAGAGAAGATCTTCCTTTATCTGGGTAAGATAGGAAAGATGTGGACCATCGACTTCTTCAATGAAAATCCATATTAGCTGTTTTATATTATCAGTGTGATCTCCTCCGGATCAGATCACGAAAATAAAACAAGACGGATCATTGAAAAGTTTAATTTTGGAATTGTGGCAACAGTTGCTTTCAAAAACAAAACAGATAATACAGGGTATTTCAAACTTCATTTTGCCACCAGCCATATTGCAAATATTCTGCTCAACGTGACGCCACACACGGCACATTTCATCTCACTTGCAATGTCGGGGGTGTTACCATATTTGAATCAAATTTGCATAATTTTTCTTTTCAAATATATTTTTGTGAAACAAATTTAGTATTTTATGTTCAAATATGCATCGCATGAACAATATTTTGCGGCTACCGCTTGAGTATAACTTGGCATATTATGGTGAAATAGTGATTTTCACGGATGGATCCATGATGGATGGCGGAGCGGGGGCCGGTATCTATTCAGAAGAGCTGGAACTTGCCCGTCATATTAGCCTCGGGAAATACACTTCAGTATACCAGGCTGAGATGATTGCTTTGCTTTATGCGTTGGACTACTTGCTTGAGTGTCAGGTGGAAGGAAGAAATATCCTTATAGCACTGGACAATCAGGCGGTGATCAGATGCATGGAACAAACAAACATCACAACATCACTGGCACTGGAATGCTCACTCACTCAATCACTCAATAAGTGTTCATCTAAAAATGAAGTAACACTGACTTGGGTACGAGGACACATAGGGATCGAAGGCAATGAAAAGGCGGACTCCCTTGCAAAACAGGGGTCAACTGAAAAGTTGCTGGGACCAGAACCATTCTCTTCAATTGGCAGAGGAATGGTTGAACAGCTTATCCACAAATGGATCACGGCAGAACACCTGAGAAGGTGGTCAACCGTGGAACAATATAGACAAGCTAAAATGGCAATAAAGTGGCCGACCTGCTCCACTCAAAGAAGGGTTCTAAGCATGAGTCGAGGAACATTGAAATGGGTGGTGGCTTTGTCTACAGGACATGGTAATTTCAGGTATCACTTAAGGAAAATGGGCCTTATAGAGGATGATACTTGTAGACTATGCCTGGAGGAATCTGAGACAGCGGCACATATACTGTGTCAATGCCCGGCATTGGCTGGCAGAAGAATGAGGATCTTGGGACATCAATGGGTCGAGACCCAGTCGATGAAACGGATCTCCCATAAACAGATGCTAGCGTTAACACTAGGAATTGAGCCCAGAGAAGAACTGTGGAGAAATCCAGAGAGTCTCTCTGAGTAAGATTTACAGTGGTAGAGAGACGAAAAGAGACCCGACAATGGTGGCCTGATTCGATTATCTCTCGAAATATATATATATAAGGTGTGTCCAGAAATGTTTATGAAATGTTTCTGAAGCAAATCGGACACATTTCATAAACACTTATAAAAGATTTCTGAAATTTATGTATTAAATGCTTATGAAAGGTTTCAATTTTATCCTTTTTTGGACTAGGAGAAAATTAGCATTATTAGCACAGCGAGTAAAGTTTTAGTCTCGGCAATCACGCGACATGCGATTTAATTCAAATAATTGTATTAAATGAATCACTTTCCCATTAGGTATTCCAAGCTTTTCTGGTCATTTTTATTTTATGTAAAAAAAAATAATAATCGAAAAACAGCGCTCACTTTCTGCAGGGAAACTTGTAAAACAAAATTTATTTCCCATCACGATTGGTGAAACATTTAATAAATGTTTTTTTGGTGTCTAGATCCAAACCAGAAAAACATTTTTAAACATTTCATAAAAATCGTTTTGTTTAATAAGTGTTTTAGAAATAAATATGGAACATGTAGGACTAGGTATTTAATTGTTTATCAAATTTTTTGCTGGTCTGGACTACCTTTATAGAACGAGAAAAAATAAAATAACTCGGAATACGGACGGGCAGTTCTTTCGAATGCGAAAAAAATAAATTGAGTTTTTGTGTTCCACTTTTTCGTCTGGCAACGTGATTATGTGGTTATCGTTTAAAGGCACACAAATATTTAAAAACAAAACAAGCCAAAAACAAAAAAATGTTCAGATAATGATTCGTGATCTCGATGAGAAGCAGGATCATGTGCTGTTGTTGTAAGTGTATGTAAATCAATGATCTATATGGATCATTGCTGATAATAAAAAACAGCTTTTATATAATCTAAAAGATCTGGGACTACGGTAGGCGAATCCCCCTAGCAAATACACCCCCAAAATGCTTCCAGAAGGCAGGGCATTTTCAACCACGCATATGTGTTTTCTCATTTATATACCAGTCACCACACCGTCCTTCGCAAACGTCTCATAAAAACAACAAACATATATAAAATAATGGAATAGTTTTAATATTCGCATTTTTAGAAGAATCGACCAAAAAGCCCCAAAAAAAAGACATACACAAAATTATACTTGGTCAACAAAATAATCCTACTAAACAACCATTATATATTTCATACATTCAGTGGAACAGTTGCTATCTGGTCAAACCTTTCAAATAGTTATATTTCGTGTAAATGTCTGCCGTATCACATAGGCCTCTCTCTTTTGTTGTGCAGTTGCTTGAAGTTTTAGGTACCTCTCAACACTAGAACATCAGAAACCATTATTTTACTCGAAATACATGACGGCACCACAAAGACAGAGACTTTCCAATTATCTTTCATTCTAAAGGTATCAGCATCAGCATCATTGAAATCAAGCATGGCACAAAAAGAAACCATATCTGCAACCCTTTTAAGGTCTGCATCAACTTCAACTAAGAGAGGCGCACTCCAGGTTCAGATTTGGAAAAAATGTCTGCACTAAAGGTAGAGTTAATCTTTTCAAAGCTTAAGCTTTAAGATCACCCTTACTTACTGGTTATTGCAAAGCTCAAAGTATATCATTTCCGTTTTGGGACATTTCTAATTAATACCATTAAGCTGATTTTATTGTACATACAGCAAAAATTATGCCTGCGGCCAGCTTCAAAATTGTTTTATACGATGTTAGGCTGTTTGAACCCGCATTTCCTTGAAAACCACCCTTCATGGTAATTCAATATATGAAGAGGGATTGGCGAAATCCAATTTTCGTATATACTACCATCATAAGGTAGAATAATGCTAGAGTGACAGGAAGTAACAGGAAAACAAAAGGAGGAGCCCAATACCAGTTATGCGAAGAAGCTATTTCAATATTTTTTTGAAAAATGTATTTATCTCATAGGAGAAAATTGAAAACTGGAAACACAGGAACAACAGGTTAAAGGGTGAGAACTGAGAAACCGATTTGTGGATAGGAATGACATTGAAATCGCATGAATGAAAAGTCAAATGGAGTTGTTGGGTAGTGATCTGATACATAAGAGTGTCCTTAGCCGTGACAGCTGTCAAACTAGTCGATAGATTGTACACTCAAGTGTGAAATTGGCATTACTAGCCTCAGAAAATGATCGTGAAATTCAAATTGTGGGAATTTTATTCAAAAATCGCTACACCGCCTCTGCACTTAAAGACAACTAAACAGTTTAAGAGACTCCCTACGGCAGTACACCCACAAATTCGTCTCTGTTTGGTAGTACAATGGACATTAATTCGAGTCACACTACTCAGCAACAAGGACACTTCTCAAAAGCAACGAATCCCAATTAAAAGAAGGGGAAATCAGAACCTCCGCATAATAACGTTTAACAATGCACAAATTCCATTTTCAAAAGAAGTGAAATATTTGAGTATCTGGATCAAAAACTAATTCGGAACCCCACGTAGGTAATACCATCAAAAAGGCAAGTTCTGATGTCGTATGGGCTATACGATCAAAAATTTAACCTGTTTCCCAAAAAGCATATAAAGGTTCATGTACTGGACCTACGTTACTATCGCCATGCCAGTCATTACTTATTCTTTGTTAGTGTGGTGGGAAATAGCTTATCAAACCTCTGCAGAAAAAAAAACACTTTAAAGATTACAAAAACTCGAGTGCGATGGCATCACAGATGCTATCCGAATCTGCCCAGTATAGCCTTAGAAGTATTACTCAACCTTCCTCAAATACACTTACGACTTAAATATAAATCCACAGACCTTGACCTAAAACTTCACCTCGAAAAAATCATACCAGTCAATATAATAAGTCACATGAAGGTCCTAATATTAAGAAAGACCCTACCGAACTCCTCAATTCATGTAACTGACTTCAAGGTACACAATATCCATTCCGTACAGATCTGTGTGGGAGACGGGATAAATTTCAACTGCCAACTGGCGTTGAAGCAGGAATCCATGGTGCAAAAATAGTATTCCAAGCTGAAGTCTATAAAGATAAACTCTGTTCCAGAGAAAGCTTAAGACATTATTTCAGAAGATCACCATATTTCGGACTCATGACAATTAAAATCCAGACTCGTCTTAAACTTTCTGATCACTATCGAGCAGCTTGCTGCCCATAACAAATTCTCTCTCTTGGGTTCCACTCATCTAGGATTCGAAGACAAAGAAGCAGCTGGTGAGCTAGGCCACAGAGGCTAAACAACTCCCTTCTTTGGGCCAGGAACTTTTTGTGGCCTGCCAAACAGCAACAGTAAGGTAGAGTTGGATATCTGGGAGCATCAAGTATGCTAAGCTTATCAGCAGCGGTAACCAACAAAAAACCCACTTTAACTACAAAAGCCAAAGCGATGCTGATTTCATGATCGGTTGCTATCGTCTTCGAAATATCGGCGAAGGTCCACAGATATATGCACATGCAGGCTCTGTCTAGAAGAGCAAGAAACTGGGAAACATGATGAGCTACCTCATCAACATGCTCCAACCGGGGCTTGTTACAGCCTATGACATTAAAAACTCATAAGCGACGACAAGCCTAAAGTACCTGCGGGACTTGGTTTGAATCCTAGATGACCATATCAATATCTAAGTTCATATACTGATTCAAGGGGATGAACAAGAGATCTATTCAGGTCGCAGTGCTGCGTTGACTTCCTTTGATTTCATAACTATGGGCACCGAATTTAGTTCAAAATACGACTACGTATGTCATGAGTATTTTTTGCGGTAAAAGGGTCTGTGTACATGGGAGCCCATCGGATCGCTAACTCATCATCAATATCATGGCCAATATCGACTGATTAGAACGCATTTAGATTGAAAATGGCAAATTTTTCCGATGCACAGATACATACATTATGGAAACAATTCCATTTAATCGAACACCAGTTGAAGCTGAACGCAATGGGACCACCCACCGCTATACACCAGCAAACAGGCGATTCGTAAGTCCTATCAATTGTGGTATATGTACTCAGATCACCAGCAGAGCTACGAAATCAATTATTTCACTTCTAAATATTCGGAATTATTCAATGTCTGTGTTTTGCTTCAAAGCGAAATACATACGTACAAATTTTTAATTTAGTTTTACATTTTATGTTTGTCTGCATCATTTCCCTTTGATGAACTGTCTATATGCAAATTTTGAGATAGTTTTGGATTGATTGATGGTGGAACATACTTATCAGAGAAATCCCATCAATCACCAACGTAAAATGAACTCAAAAATATGGAGGGATGTGTGTATTCAGAGGGTGACACAAAATAAAGTAATAATAAATAAGGCCAAATTCAAAATTTAGTATTATTTCGAATAAAACGAATGCAAAAACAACCAAACCGCAATCCATATTTAGTGGAATAAGTATTGGGGGCAGTGTGACCAATTTAATAATTGAAATTATGCTAAGTTCAGCAGTAAAACATGTTTTTTTTGTATAAAAAATCATGCTAAATATTTTTTTTAAATCAAAACCGACTAAAAACCCAAAAAATTAGCAAAGAAGCTGTTTTTCAGGAAAAATATGATATATTTCACAAAAATATCTATATATATAAAAATGGATCGTGGTGTGTTCGGATGCTTAAAACTTGAAAACGACTGGACCAAATAGGATACTTCCTTCTGGGGGTTTGTTCGCATTTGCTTCGCGAAGGTTTAGGAAAAAAAAAAAGTTGGAAAATTCTCAACAGCATATTGTTTTGAGTGAAACAAATTACATTAAATCAATTTCTGAGTGATATTATTAATATTTTGATCACAAAAAAGTCCGTTAATTGTTCCATTTTCATTTCAATTGGAATAGATCGGAT
Source organism: Cheilosia variabilis (assembly GCA_951230905.1). NCBI lineage: Eukaryota > Metazoa > Arthropoda > Insecta > Diptera > Syrphidae > Cheilosia > Cheilosia variabilis. The sequence goes on from OX579676.1 coordinate 49,355,301, forward strand.
CGGAATCGATTTGTTTTCTTCTTCAAGTTGATTAGCAATTTCCAATTGCATTTTTTTCGTTCGTTTGCTTTCTTCACTTTGGCTATTTCAAAGGTAAGTTATTGAAAACTTTATGTGCCATTTGTACAAAGTGATGATCATTTATACTTCGATATTTCTTACGATGCCAAGAAGAGGTCGTGGTTACATTGGTCGGCGTTCTCAGAATGCAAACGCGACACCGAAATGTCGCAAACCGTCAAACGGAAGAGGAACGTGACATTGAAAGGAAATCAGTTCGGATCAGAATGATTGAAAATCGTTCGCGACAGTCAGAAGAGATCACCAAAGCTTACAATGCGCAAAAACGATCGAGAAGAAGAGATGTTCGTGCTCGGCAAAGTGATGAAGCAAGATCACAACGTCCGACTATTGAACGACAACGTCGACAACAACTAGTTTTTCCGGTGAACATTGAACGTGCAGCCTTTCGATATGAGCCAACCATTCAATACAGTGCGCACGCATCAATTGAATTCGGTCAAATATCTGTTGTTTGTCAGCATCGCAATGCAGTTAAATTTGAGAAAGAACCGCCTGGATTGCGTTGCGCGAGGGGCAAGGTGGAATTTCCAGAGCTGCTTCCAGAGCCATTGCGCAAGCTTCTTTTCGGTGAATATCCTAATTCGAACCATTTCTTGCAATACATCAAGATGTACAACGATTGTTTTCAAATGACATCGTTTGGTGGTGAAATTGTAAATGAAAGAAATTACAGTCCAACATTCAAGGTAATTTTACCAACATCAGCGATGAATGCTAATACAGCAACACTAAAACACCACATACAATACTCGACCGTCGATACATAAGGATAATTCATAATTTGGCTTAACCAAAATCCTGCTAGATTTTCCTGCTACAGCATGATATCATGCTAAAAAAAATATGTTGATTTAAAAAAAAAAATATGCTAAAAATAAAATAATTTAGCAGGAAATATGCTAAATTGGTCACACTGATTGGGGGGCATGGTGCCCCTCTGCTTGGGGTCTTTGTTTGTTGGTTGGAGTAGGTGCGATGTTGGGTATAGGCAAACTTGTATATTCAAATAATGCCAAATTGATCTTATTTCGTTTTCCAAAGTGAAATTAAACCAAATTTTGTATGTTTCACCTTATTTCGGTTGGTTTAATTTTACCTTTTCAGAGTTCAACAACGCTTAACAATCATCGGGGTAGGCAGCTTGTACACCACAATTTTGGGTCTACAGGTCAGAGTTTCTTTTCATTCTACTTTGCATATGCAGAGATTAGAAATGTAAGGTGTGTGCTGCTGAGGATTGTACAATGTACATGTAGAATTACTGTAGTTCCTAAATTAATATTGCGAAAACTAATGCAACAATTTCTGTAAGAAAACAAACAGCCTGATTGTAAGTATAGGTAATTCGAACTAAGTCACTAGTTTCCAGGAGAAATTGTTCGTTAGTTGCTTTCATGCCAGGGATTAGATTATTATTTTTTTTAGGATAGAGAACAATTTAGAGTTTTGAGACATTTCACAGCTTAGAAAACTTTTTTGAGTCAAGCAGGTCGGCGAAATTAACCAGTCAAAATTGTTAGATGGTTGACCACCTTTTAAGGATCCACCTGTCGATCAGTGGTTTTACCGTTCCTCTACTAATCGAAGAAAAATGTTCTGGCCGCAGTAGCTTTTCAGCTGACCTCTGTTTTGCAAGGGTCATTTAGTGGCCGTTGATTCTTATACTCAAATTATTGTTACTTCAATACAGAAGCTATACGCGCTGCCACTGTTTTCACTGCCAAATGAAAATGATCACCATATATAGAAGCGTCTCCCCGATTCGGATGTATACCAATTCATTTCTGTACCGCCACCACCAGCCGACTTTGGAATTCTTTATTTCTTCCCTTCTATCACCTATTACACAGAGTTATTTTCAGAGTTTACTAAAATCATAGTTTTGATTGAGTAAGGCTTTGATATATAAACGTAGGATTCTTAAACTGAAAACGCTAGCGCACATAAGTAGTAACACCAGAAAAGTCTCAGGAAACAACTGTTAAAATTGAATAATTATTTATTTATTTAATTTTTCTTAAAATTAAACAAAAACTGTTAACATGAGGTCCTTGTGGCACCCTAGAGCTAGCCTCCCACAACCAATCGTTTATGTGAGTTCTTGTTTTTGTTTTTTAGACGTATGGAAGAGACCTACTACATTACGCAGACTCCAGATGGCTGAATTGCGAAGCTTTCTTAAGAAAGTTGTACACGCTAACCACTGCGACGCAGCACAATACTTGCAATCAAAAATCAAAATTGAGCGACATCCCATCAGGAAATATTTATCCCAATGTGAAATTGAACAGCCGCTGCAAGAAATCTACACATCGACAAACGCCTTTTTAAAAGTTCCAAAATAGACTGAATGTAAAACTCTATGCGCCACCTGAATGTATAGCAACCGAATTCAGGAAAAATAACAGAATGACTTTAAAGTTTAAACTATTGTATCACAAAGGAACAAGGACGGGGGCAATTTTCAAACTCTTCATGCTCTGCAGGCTGGCGGTATATTGTAGTTCCAAATGGAAGACAATCCCTACTGTACACAGAGGCACATGTATCCATGTTGGCGCAGCGTTGTCGTCGTAGTCCATTACTGTATTTCGCTAGTTTCTACCTGTGTGCTGTGTGTTAAATTTCGTGTACAGAGAGGTGAGAGGGTGAACGTTTGATTGCTTCCCTTTAAATAGCTTCAAGGTGCAAAGCGCTTATGAAACGCTGTTCGCCTTTTCGTCCAACAGCCGTGAAAGGATTCCCCCAAGTCTAACAAAATTAGCAGATAGTCAGTATATTGAAACTTTTCCTATATTCTCTGCTCTTCTCAGTTACTTTTGGTGTTCGTTTTTGTTCAACTTGAATGGAATCCGTTTTCCTTCCTTAGTTTGTGTCCGTCCCAAGGACTGCGGCACTGCGGGGATGGCCGTTCTTCGTCTTACTTGCACAATTTATTCGTGAGATTTTGAAAAAACGTTCATTCTTTTCGTAGTTTCTTGCGCTATCTGTTGGAAATCATCTGCCCGTATCCCGTGGACCACACCTTTAGCAACGAATAGAACGAAGAAGTAGCAGAAAGTTAAAGTTATAATGAAATTGTAGAATTCTCCATTTTTTTTTATAATTTGTTTTCTTCTGCACTAGTGGAGTTATTATACGGTTTTTCTAACGTCCTTGCCGCTGTGCATTTTTCTTAAACAGTTGGAAAAGTTTTTGATTCTGTGGGAAGGAGTGTGTCCGGGAGCCGAATGCGAGAAGATTTATATATTATAGTTGCTCCTCTGTAATCACTGTCTGGGTCCTTGTTAAGACAATAAGACAAATTTCGCTTGAACTTGATATCGGCAGTTATAGATGAGGTGGGACGGGGCTGTAAGATAGCAGTCTCAGCAGGAGAGTTGTTTGATAGATTCACTATGTGCGGTAATGAATGGTCGCCAGGGACTCTAGAAGAGGAATAGCTACCCTGAGGGTATTTGGAAATGATAATCCTCTGGTAGGGATTCTGTTTTCGAATCATTTAATTTTTTTTTGGATTGGTTGGAAAAGTTTGCGTGGGTTTCTGATTTGGCGAGCTGATGCAGAAGCTTCTCAAAATTTATGGAATGTGATTGTTGGTGGAGAAGGAGAAACTTATTTGATTTGAATTTTCGACTTGATAGCTCCTAAGAAGTTTCTCCGATTTTGTGAACAGGTGTAAGTGATGGCAGAGGAGTTGAACTTTACTCAGGAAGGAATATTTATGGGTGTGTTTTTAGGTAGACAGGTAAAATGAAAGGAAGTTTGCACTACCATATTGGATACATTTTGGTCGAAGCAAAGAATAAACCCCAGATTTAATTTAACGTCATTCATTTCGTGGTTTTAAGTTGGTAGCGCTGACATTTGACACCAGTCAAACTCAGCTGTCATTTGAAGTGTCATAATATTAGTTGAATGTTTGTCATTTACGATAATAATCGAACAACGCGGTGTGTTCGATATTGTATTTCATACTTAATGGCAAAGTCCAAACTTTATAATGAAATTAAATTTTCATCGAAAATGTATCGCGGTGTGTGTCTTATTTAGCTCTACTTTTTAAACCGAAAAATGAGTGACCTTTTATGTCAGATACATACTAACTGCGGACTATTTCTTGTAGTGTGAAATGATACCATCTATGGACAAAGAAAGGTCCTGGAAGTCGCTAAAAATGAGACAAAGGAACTTAAAGATGGGATTGCCAGGATGCGTTTTATGGAAATGAATCAAACACTACTTGTATCGAGTATGAAACTGGTGAAAAAAAAAAATTGATTTTCACAAATGGTAGCAGGTAGCGGTAGCAGATACCTTTTCAGAAGAACTAGAACTAGCCAGTCATGTTAGCCTGGGGAAATACATTATTATCGTATGCTGGTCTGAGCCTATTACTCTGTTGCATGCGTTGGACCTAGTAGAAGGTCCAGTAGTGGGCAGAAATATCCTTATAACAGGTGACAGTCAGGCAGTGATCAGACGCATGGAATAGACTAACATCACTGACACTGAAATGTGTGTTAAAGCTAAATCAATGAGCATCTGAAAATAAAGTAATATTGATTTTGGTCTGAGGACACATAGAGATCGAAAGCAACGTAAAGTCGGACTCCTTTGCAAAATAGGAGTCAACTGAAAAGCGTTTCGGACCAGAAAAATATTTTTCGATTGGAAGAGGAAAAGTAAAACAACTGATCGATAAATAGCTCAACAGCGTCAGGAATGAAGACAGCATGAAAGACACCGGACTGCTTCACTCAAAAAAGTATTCTGAGCATTGGAATGGGTGGTAGCTTTATCTACAGGAAATGGTAATTTCGTATCATTTACAGAAGATGACACGTGTCCTTTGACAGTGATTTCAAATATTCGGCGATGCATCGCACAATGAGCGATTTTTTTTGTTGTTTTTGCATTATAGAAAACGGCTCACCTGCACAAGCGTCCTTAATTTTACTTTTTCAAAAAGATTGAGAAAATTAAAAGCTAAATGAGCTCTCTGCTTATGCAATACTGGAAATGGAATTGAATCTTACTTTTTGGATATTCGCATCTGACTTTCTTTAAGGTGGGCTTATTCAAAATGCTAGACACCCGAAGGAGTTTTGTATTTTCTATCACAATTTCCGGCTGAAGGACATTTTTCTTTCGGTGCATGTTGGACAAACTTAATAGCTTGATTGGAACTTCTTTGTGAATTAGTAACCATGAAGCATCATCAAATATTTGAGTCTTACAGATCAACAGTAGGCGCAGTGGCTTAGTGTGTTAGGTCCCAGGTTCGATTTCCTTTTTGTGGGATTTTCTCACTTATAATAAGCTAAAAGGGACAAAGTGATTTTTCAGACCTCTATACCTACAAAAAGAAAGGGATTTTACTTTTTGGTCAAATTTTGTTCCTAATTGCTCATTTCATTAAGAATAAAAAAATTAGTCAACCTACGAACCTACGATAAAATTAAATATTTTCATGTTTAGAAAAAGGTCATTCAAAATATCTGAATGCTTTCATTTTCTTTTTTTATTTCCCTAAACTGTTTCATAAAATGACATATCTGTGAATGAATTCATGAGTATTTTTTAAAATAATAAATTTATTTATTTTGTAAACATTGGAGCAAATCAAATCAAATTTCTGTGCCATTTTTGTATGAAAAATCAAGAGTAATGAAACTTAAAACCGAGATAAAGTTTCTTCCCAGTCATTTTAAAATAATTTATAAAATATTTTTTTTATGTTGAATATTATTATCATTTTAATTCCGAATGCAATTTTATGTTTCTTTTTGTAACGTCTTAAAAATGTATAAGATGTACCTACGTTTCTATTTTTGTATTATATACAAACGTATCTTAATTATGTATTTATTTTTGTGAGCTTGCATAGTTAATGTACAATGTAAATTGTATTTGTTACTAATAAAAAAGACAGAGTTTAATGAAATACATGTTTTTTTTAATTCAATATTTCGTGGGATAAATGTAGGATTTTTTATATTTTGGCGAGGGCTAAAAGGGACATTTTGGGTATAACCGTGGGATAACCTGCCTCTAAAGGTTGGTATCACTGGTTTGTACTCCGCATTAAATTATAGATCCCTTCAAAATTAAAAACTCACAAAAAACGAATGATTCTGACAAGCTAGGCCTCGCAAGGTGTCCCTACGAACCTGTTGCGCCAATTATTTAGTTATTTATTTTCTACCGATCATGGAGTCTAAAAAAATAAATGAAATGCGAAAACACGGTTCTGGATTGAGTTCTATCTCCCGTGCACCTACCCGATTACCCCCGCAAATTTTGAAAATACAATTCTCTCTTGAATATCCTGTCTTTGAAATAGGTGTAATAAAAGAAAAAAACATTTTGCGGCTTACCTAAACAAGGCACATACTTTCCCACATAGTAACACGGAAAACAGTAAAAAGCTTGCAGGCAGTTTCTCTTAAATTGTCTGAGCTGACAGTCTATTTAATACTTAGATTTTGGTCATGTCCGTCTCAAACAATTATACATTCTTAACTCCTCTTAAGGAATTTGTATTTTTGTGATACGCTTTAACAGAACTGTACATGCATGAACATACTTTTATTTTTCATCCTCCCTGTGTCGTAATAATTTACGAATTTGTTTCCTTTTAGCTAGTATCCTGCCTTTCCTTTAGCAGAACAGAACGTTGGAATCACTGTAGCGTGGCGTCCTGTTTGCTGCCAAAATTTGATGCATGCTTGCACAAGCGCATGCACACATGCCTGTGTGCATATCTATGCCTCCACACTCGGTCGGTTTGTGTATTTGAAATTACCGGAGAAGAAACCAAAAAGAAGGCCGATTCATCTACAAACCGTTTACACTCCTATGTGGTTCAGATTCAACGACTTGTAAGCAATTTGAACGTTTTTTTTTTCCCTTCTTATCTAACAGTTGCAAGTGCAACAGCAACCTAACCAAGCAAGCAACTGCGTGGTGCAAGCCAGTAGTTTCAAATGGGTTCTTTCCGGAAGCGACTCAAGTCAGACAGCGATTCATGGTAAATTACCTACAATTTTCGTCAAAACGTTGTTTTTGTAAAATCTCTCTTCTCTCTGGCTGATTCATCGTTGCGTTGTATGTAGGGTGGTAGAGATGGTTTTCTATTCCACCCCATTTTAGCCGTAATGAATGCATTTCTTGACTATTCTTGGTTGGAAAGACGAAATCGTATTAAGCAGGCTACCCGCATCGTATGCCACGTTACTGCATGAAAGTCAGGGGGCGGCAGGGAGTCTTGCAAGTTTATAAATAATTACCTTAACGTTTCTTCGGGTGCCTCCTTTTGTATATTGCAGGAGAGACAACAGTTGAGAGCAAATTTGTTGGTTTCCCCCCTATTTGCATGCTGCTGGTGATGTCCTTCTGATGAAGAGACAAACTATGAGGATTTTGTAATATTGCGGTCGCTTTTTAGCTTCTTTTCGTTCTTCAATAGACTATAATTAAATGTTACAAAGTTTTGCGGGATTATAAATGAAAGATTAGGATGGACATTTTGTGGTAGATTTCAATGCAGTTGCTCTGCTGGTTGGTGTATCATTAGGGGAGATGCGAAACTTTATAATTGATAGCGATGGCAAAACGTGCTCAGGAGCTTGCACTCTGCATAGATGTCCTGTTTGACATTTCTTTGTGCGATATTCAGGTTTCTTGTTCTTCTTTTGGGTAATTAAGAGGTAGTGCAAACAACCCCTGGTTAATAATTGCTAAGATTATTTTGTTCGCCGATAAGAAGGGTTTTGCGTTGCGGTTATGGTCATTATCTGATCTCGGGGGTGTGATTAAAATTTGCAAACTGGAATTTGTATTCAAGGTCACTTTGCACTGTCATTATTCCTGGGGGAATGGGCGGCTCATGAAAACTGCCAAGGGATAGCTCATTGGCCTGCACTTAACACAGTTATTTGTAGTCCAAATTAACGAAAGTAATAAGGGTAACTTTTTTTCATTCCTTTTTTTTTTTTTTTTTATAATGAACACGCGCTAAAGAGGTTGTGACTACTCTTATGGTGTAGTTTGAAGTACACAGCGCGGGCGTTAAGGAAATTGGGATGGAGAAGATAGGAGATTCCGATGCACATTGGTCTTAAATGTCTGCAAATTGCACTGAGGGGGAAAGACCGAACTGGGCAAGGCATTCCACATTCGTGTTGTACGGCTTATGAAAGAATCTCTATATTTCATAGTACGACCGAAAGTAGGCTGAAGGGTAAACTGATGGGCATTACTGGCTTGGCGAGTATTGCGGTTGAATTGTTGGAGGGGTGGAATGCAGCTGGCGATTTTACTTGAGCACTGTTTATGGAAATAGCGATAAAACAATGAAAGACATGTTACATTTCTGCGATGTTCGAGCGAATTTATAGAATTCGCTATATTTGTGTCTCCAATGAGTTTTAAAGCACGATTCTGTATCCTATCCAGCAGGTGCAGTGAGGTCTTAGGCGCACCAGACCAGATATGAGAGTTATACTCAAGTTTGGGACGAATGAACGCCTTGTATATGGCAGCGAGATCAGAAGGGGTGAAATATTTCTTGCACCGTTTGAGAAAACCTAGACATTTCGCAGCGTTCTTGGCGACTTCGTGTATGTGGTCGATCCAACGAAGTTTGTCATGGACACACATACCGAGAATAGAAAGTCTTTCGGTTTCGGCGATGCAAGTGCCATTCATGGATAATGGCTGAAGATTCTGGTTTCGCTTTAATGACAGCAGACAGCATTGTATTTTGGAAGCATTAAATTCCACTCTATTGGCTAAACCCCATTTTATAATGCTGTCGAGATCGGAATTTAATGAGCTTAACATACGTTTCCGTTCCAGTTCTACGGCCGAAGAGCAGGGACGTGAGTCTTGGAATGAATATGAGAAGCTGAGGGTGCTGTCATCAGCGAAGGAGTGGATTGGATTAGAGGTTGCAGACAGGAGATCATTTATGAAAATGAGAAAGAGAGTCGGAGACAAAACGGAGCCTTGGGGAACACCAGCATTTATATGGTGAATTTCAGACTTGAAGCCATCCAATACAACTTGAATTGAACGGCCAGAGAGGTAGTTTCTAATCCATTGAAGAAGAGACGCATCGATCCCATATGCACGCATTTTCGATAAAAGAGCTTGGTGCCAAACTCTGTCAAATGCCTTTGAAATATCAAGCGCAACAATCTTCGTTTCACCAGAGTGATGTAGAGATTGGTTCCACTTTGCGGTGAGATAAGCCATCAAATCACCAGTGGATCTGTTGCCACGAAAACCGTACTGTCGGTCATTAATGAGTTTTCGTGATTCAAGATATTTCATGAGCTGACGATTTATCAGCGTTTCCATGACCTTAGAAAGAATGGATGTAAGTGCTATGGGTCGGTAGTTGGTGGGAGAAGAAGATTCGCCTTTTCTGGGGACGGGCTGGACAAATGCTGTTTTCCACCTTCTCGGGAAGAGTCCAGAAGAATAGGATAGATGGAAAAGCTTACGCAGTGGTTTTGCCAGCGTGGAAGAACACCTCTTCAGAACAAGTGGGGAAATACAATCTGGACCAGCGGATTTATTTATGTTGAGATCATTAAGTACTCTTGCCACTGTACGAGTGCGAAAATGGATTTGTCCCATGGTGTATTCGACGCTCTCAAGTACAGGTAGAGGCAAAGCGCAATCTGGGAGCATTGAGCTGGCTGCAAAATGTGCAGCAAGCAGATTCGCTTTGTCTAAAGAGTTGACGCTGGAATGTCATTGTAAATGAGCGTTGGGATCGAATATGTGGCCGAATTCTTTATATTTTTTACAAAAGACCAAAAGTTTTTACTACCCTTGGGACATTGTAGTATTTTTTGCCTCAACTTTTGGTCATACGAGAATTTAACACGCTTGATAGTGGTATTGCAGTCATTTCTGGCTCGCTTGAACTTTTTTCGGTTTTCCTCAGATGGGTTGGCCTTATATGACCGAAAACTTAACTCCTTTTGTCTGATAGCCTCTTTACAGCTCGAGTCGTACCACGCATTTTCTTTCGGTATGATACTCTTTATCCTGTTAGGAATAAAGGATTTCATACCTAAGGTGATAATACTGGACACCATATCGGCGGCGGCATCCACGTCGTTATCGAGGAAGCATAACGACCAGTTAAAACTCTTAAAGAAGCTGTTGAGTCCGCTCCAGTTGGCTTTCTCGTATTGCCATACGGTTCTTTTCGGAGATTTTTCTTTAACTGTGTGGTTGGAGAACGAGAAATTAGCTGATATGATGCAGTGGTCCGACGAGCCTAAAGGCGATAATACTTCTAAAGTGTATTTATCAGGGTGGGAGGTAAGAAACAAGTCCAGAGTGTTGGCATTATGACCGTCAATATCAGGTACGCGTGTTGGCTCATTTACAAGCTGGATTAATTGATTTACCTCAGCGAAGATCTGAACATAAATTCCTTCGGGTGTTGTCTGTCCAGTATGTCGAAGCCAGTTAGAATTGTGAATATTGAAATCGCCCGCAATGACAATTTCAGTATTAGGATACAGGGAGACAATTCTTGTAATGGAGTCTGACAGCGCATCAAACTCGTTAAAAGTCGAGTTGCTATCAAGATTGGGGCTTCTGTAAATGAAACAATAATGAATGATTTGCCTACGGATGTGGAATTTCAGCCATATGAAATTAAATTCCGAATTGGAACATTGGCCATAGGAACCTGGAGTTTGATATCATCACGTACGTAAATGGCGAGACCGCGGTGGAGAAAGAATAAAGGCACTAGACGATACCCAGGTAGATCAAACTCCGATTTATCAGAATTTACACCCACCTGGGCCTCGCTCAGTGCCAAAACAGCTGGTTTATATTTAGCAACGTGGACGTACGCCGAGAAGAGATTCGATCGTAGCCCACGAACGTTGCACATGTCAACCCTAAAGTTCCCCATCAATACAAAAAACAGACACCAAAAAACACAACTCCGACGCTTCTAAGCAGGGCTGTGAAGTGAAAATCCAATGTTGGATTCTCAAATCAAACCGTCATAGGTGTTATGCCCGTATGACAATTTGCTTTGGTCCACCAACAAAACTTTAACACACAACCCGCTATCCGCCAGATGTTGCTCTCACCCACTCATTGCAATCGCCTTATGTACAACAGTACAAGCACTATCGCTTGTACGTTGGCGGCCGGCGATTGCAAGACCAAGAAAGTGCAACAGCAAACGAGTTGGAATGGGAGAGGAGGGAATCGCCCACGCTAATGTTTGTTTTTTTTTTGTCCTCTTTTTTATATTTCTTTTCCACAACACTTCACTGGCACTGAACTCAGGATTGATTCAATTGCGCGGCAGATGATTAGTGATTTTGAAATTTAATTAATAAATTAAGAATTTTTCACAAATTTTTTTTTTTTTTGTTGTTGTTTATCTTGTTTGGTGTTTTTGCGCGACTAAGGGGGAGAGGGCTACGGCTGCACACACGTGTGTTCGCGACGGGTTGCAGTTCGGAACTGATTTAGGTACTTCAGCAGGCAGTGGAGCTAACGCGAGTAATTGAGAGGAACTTTTATCTTTATTATTTATTATCTTTTTATCAAATTAACAAAATTGTCAATAATTTCGAATTAGTTTGTCAATTCAGCTATTGTATTTTGTTAAAACAACATCAAATATTGTTGATTGTACAGTACTGCCGTTGCGTTTTGTTGAATCTATAAACAGATTGTTGGTAACATAGCAGAATTTTGTCCAGCATTTTAATTTGTTGATTCATTACCAGAATTGTTGAGTGAATAGAAATAATCTATCAATTCTTTATTTTGTCGATATGATTACTACTCACTTGCAGTTGTCCTTTAACTTAATTTTGAAGATACGAAATAAGTATTTATCTAAAAAAAGAAAATATGTCTACAATACCCTTGTTAAATAAATAAGGTGTTAATAAATGATACGCAAGACAAATAAGTTTAATAATTAGATTTATTAAAAACACCAAGTAATTATACAAGCTATATAAATTAAGTTTAGTTATTATTCGAGTTGAAACAAAATCTGCACTCCCAATGGTATCTCCGTACATATAAAAAACTGTTGCCAAATCTTTTGGTGTTGTACAGGGTGTTTTTTTTAGAGGTATAGAACTTTAAGTTGGCAACACTATTTTAACTGCCGGCCATTTTGTCAGCTGTCAAGTGATTTATTTTTAGTTTGGTTTGCCATTTCATCATGAACAAGTTGACGAACAACGCTTGCAAATCGTGCAAATTTATTTCGAAAATAATGGTTCAGTTCGCGAAGTTTACCGCAAGCTCCGTTCATTTTATGGTCGACATAATCGTCCATCAGAGCAATTAATTCGGTTAACCATGGATCGTTTTCGCACTACGTTTACTCTATGTGATAATACGCATCCGCAGATACGTCGAACAGTGCGCACCGAAGAAACAATTGCCGCTGTAGAGCAAAGTGTTGCAGAGGACCCGGATGAATCGACTCGCCACCGTGCACAACAATTGGAGCTTTGTCCATGAACTTTATGGAAGATTTTGCGCAAAGATCTTAGCTTACGACCTTACAAGATCCAGCTTGTGCAAGAATTAAAGCCGATTTTTTTGTGTTTTATTTCAATTCGAAGATCTAACCTCTAAAAAAACACCCTTTATAAGCCAAAACTTCCCGATCGATTTCACAATCTAAAAGAATATTCATAATTTTTATTTGGTACGTAGAAATGTAAGATGAACTTTCAGTTAATATAGTATTATGCGTTTTATAGGTAAATGTAAAAGTCTTTTTTCAGGCAAATACTTTTTTTTACATCAATAATTCAATAATACGAACATAGTAGGTATTTACCTGATAAAAATACACAACATTTTTCGAAGGATTGAAAACACAACAGTCTCAAGATAAATTCAAATTTCTTGTGCGTAGCGAGTAGGTGCATTTACAGACAAGAAAGAAAATGTCCATAGTCCGTTTGAAAAAAATATCGTTCAATTGTTAAGTTGTATTAATAAATTTAATTTTTCGTTACAACAATTTTTTTTTCAGTTCAACAAATCAAATTTTGTCAATATTACCTGGTATTTTATTTTCAGTGTAGTACTTATATGATTGTGGTGTTTCACGAAGAATGTTTTTACGGCACTACTAAAGTTAATAGTCAGCGAACCGATTAAACGCCAAAGTGTTTCTGTAATGTTTGATTAAAATCTGACGAAGGAGCGTGCCATCTCATAATACAATACAAATGCTATTTCTCGTCACTCAAAGTTGCTAAATTTCTAAAATTTGAAACAGTTATACGAACATTGTCTGAACAAATCATATTTGAGAAATGCAGGCCGGGCTTAACATGAAAGATATTTCATGTTCAAGAAAGCATTTTTGCTGCTAGTATGTATTATATACATCTACTCTCGCATTAAGTTAGTCTCGCTTTGAATGACTGCAGCTCTTAATGGTCTGTTTACATTAAGAAGCTACAGGGTAAAATGAATAAATAAAGGAATTTGACACTCGTTGTGTTTTAAATTTGAGAATGTTGATTGTTTGCGGTTCGGCTAACTTGGAGAGCTATAATACTACTGCTACTTATCACCGTATTATGAGCTGCTGCAAATCGATTAGTCGGTAGGTATGGCCTTTATTTGTCGTCGTTTCATTCAGACAGTGCTATCCAACAAAGAATGAAATGAATGCTATTTTATGATTGTATTACTGCATCAAATAAATAAAATTAACTTGATGTTCAAAAAAGAAATGCAACCACCATCTTTTTGCAAAAAATGCGTTCGTAATAATTCGATAAAAGCAAGTCCTCTCGAAAGAGAAAATAAGTTGGTGTCTTCCGTAAAATATTTTTTTACTTCTCTAAAACCTAACCAAAATCAAATAAAAATACACCAAAAACGATGAATTGATTGCAAAATAGCCATCGTTCAATCGAATCGTTTCGACGATAGTATTTGGCAGTTGAATTAGTAACGTGAAGCAACATTAAACGATGATCGTCTAATCGTTTCAACGATTATCGTTTTTTGGTTGTTACACGAAGCAAGCTACAATGCTCTCATGCACTAGTTTGCTCACTAGTGTTTCTTTCGCAATTATTATTAGTAAAGGACACAATACACATACGATGCAATACCAAATACGAATGTTGAGGCTCTTTCTTTAAACATAGGACAGAGGGGTACATACTCTCTTGACACTTGTGAGATCAGCTATTAAACGATCATCTCTGTTCCGGTAGGTACACGGAAGAGTGCTCTGAAAAATGTTTATAATCTCAACCTCAAGGCATATATAGGTATAGCATCTTAAACATTTGCGCAACTAGGTACTATATAAAAGATCCCATGTTAACAGCATCTTGTGAGTAAAAAAAGCAATAAGCTATTGCCGCAGTATAAGCTAAGGGTACGTATAATAGCAATCTACTTTCCGCTTAAATAAATAATTCGAAAAATAAATAAATTCGATGTTCAACTTAAGGTTACAGCTAGTTAAAGCAAAGCTCCCTACATTCATTCATAGATCTCTCAACTTTATCTCAAAAAAATATTACGTTCATCCCTGCTCATGTATACCTTTTTTATTTAATCAAAATACTTTAATTTTGTATCTCGGTTGAGGGGAACTAATTCAATTAATATGAAACAAAAAACGAGACCCTCACTCAGACGGAAGATTAACGTTAACAAACGGAAAAAAAATCCAATTCAATTTATTGAAACATTTCTTCCCTTTCATGTAAAGAAAAAGTAAATAAAAACAACAACGTCCATAAGTGGACAACCGTTGCCATTGTGAGGCATGGCATGGCGATTCAAAAATTCGTTCTATTTCGCATTTAATTTCATGCAAAATAAATTCCGCAAATAATACTTAAAGTACAACAGGGGACATATTATACGCTGGTGTACTTTTGTGCTGTTACTTTACGTGCGTTTGTCCGTGCTGGGGAGAATAAATTCACTAGGTTAGGGTTCTCATAAACTTTGTTATAAAAATATTAAAAAAAAAACCCCCTATTGTAAATATAAGCGATAACAGAGGGGAAACGGGCGCCCATGGAAGTGCTTTCAGCTAAAAATTTAACAATTTTTGGTCGAGTAAATCCTGAAGGACTACACAAGCAACGGTTATATGACATCCAACATCTAAATACGAAAAGGGATGCAGAAGAAAAGACTGATGAAAAATCGTCCACCTTGAGAATTTTAAAAGGACACCAGAGATACGAGTAGTTGGTTTGCTCGAAATGCTGCAAAAATCCGACGATTCCACGCAGTAGACAGTCTGAGCATAATACAAAAGAGTACTTTTATGGATTTATAAGTGACATGAGTATCCCCTGTTCCCAAAAGTTATACACATACAACATAAGGATGCAACCGAAAAAAAGTTCCATGGCTTTCCGTTTCGGTTAATGTAGCTCTCATCATACTACAAGTATGAAAAGGGCAGGAGAGAGGATTGAATTCAAGTGTATGACTGCGTAGATATGTATTGGATGGGGTGGAACAGGGATGAGGTAACGATATACATGGATCATACAATTCAGGCGGAATAAATTGTTTTCAAAGGCAAAATGGTTATTTTCGATAAGCACAGAAAGATGAGCTGGTGTTCCCAGTAGACTGGGGTGGCGTCGCTGATAGTGATGGTGTCGGAGATTTCCTTACTCGTTTCTATCCGGTGGATAAAGTTAAATCAAAATTATTCCGCACAACATATTTTTCCTCTTCGAATGTGTGTCAAAAATAAATTAAGCATACATTCTGCTTTCATGTTAAAGGATTCCTATGAAGACTGGTATCAAATGTGCTTGTTGCGATTATTACTTTACGGCTCGATGGGTGGTATATTAATCACTGTAGAATAAGGACATTAATACGAATGCGTTATCACATGATAATCTGTGTCTTGGGAGAGCTTGGGTATTTAGCTTAATGGTCCTTTTGGTTGTAAAGTGACACCGAATGTAAATGGTTAACATGATATCCGTTTTTGGTCGGTAAGGTGGCGTACAGCAGAAGACAGTTGAGTAGATGAAGGGTTAGAGTGGTGGAGTGGAATTTCTGTAGGATATATTTTCAGTTTTTGTTAAATTGTAGGGGGTCACATAATTTTAAAGATGCATTCATCATTTTCCAATATTTACGCATTATTTCATATCGATAAAGATTTTATGTGGAAGCGAATACGGTATCACTTACTCCGGTGGCGATAGGTAGGTAGAATGGTGCTCTTGCGGCAGTTGCCACAGCTTCACTTAGACCATCAGTTCGGTCCATTGTGTCCATTTTACGGGAACCATCCATTGCATACCTTTTGAACTACAAAAAACGACCGCTTTTTATATTAGAGGCACATAGATTAGTATGAATCTCATGGGTGGCGGTGGCGATACTGTAGAAATTTGTGTTAGTACCCAATACTTTAGATTAGATAGCGCGCTTGTTGCAAAATTGCCTCCAACTGCGCACTTGAAGATGGTCGGTGTCACCTTAGATTTGTGCGCTTCGGGTGAATAGTGTCTTTTCGCTCTACAATTGTGATAGTCGTCCTTAACGCCCAGGCCGATGTCATTGTACAGCTCGTATCACTGAAAATAAAATACTAGGTAATATTGACGAAATTCGATTGTAAAATTTCAACGAAAATAGTTTTGTGTTGAACTGAAAAAAAATTGTTGTAACGAAAAATTTAATTTATCCATACAACTTATACCATGTTCCCACCAACGTGATTTAGCCAAAGAGATTTATAAATCACGAAACGCGTATCCACCGAACTTTACGTGTTTTAGTGCGACATTTTTGTGAACTTTGACATTAGGTGTCCAACTTTCAATATTAGCCGTGTTTTTTTGAGCTTCGATCTCAGCAAAGCAAAGTAAAGTAGGATTTTCAGCACGCAATTACAACAACTACGCTCTACTCGACACTTCGAGACTCACAGTAGTTGTTGTAATCGCGTGCTGAAAATCTTACTTTTTCTGATTTTCTGTTTTGTTGCCATACCTGCCAAGAGTAAAACAATTTTTAATTGTCTGTAATTAATAAAAATATCAAAAACTCACCGAAACCCGAACAAAATTAGAAAATTTAAATTGAAATAATTTTGTTGACAGTTTTTTTTATTTTTTGCTGAATAAAGTGCTGAAGTCAGTGTTGCCGGAGATAAATAAAGGGTGATTTTTTAGCTGGTTTGGTTTTGGCAACACTGGTTTTGACAGCTGACGTGTGTTTAGTACCTTGTGTCACTGTCAAACAGCTTCAGTTTGGTTTGCAATTTAACCATGGATCGTCTTACAAAAGAACAACGCTTGCAAATTATTGAATTTTACTATCAAAATTCGTGCTCGGTTCGAAATGTTCATCGCGCGCTGCTTCCATTTTATGATCGGCATTCTCGACCTTCTGAGCAGTCTATTTGGAAGATTGTGACCAAATTTCGCACCAAATTTACTTTGTTGGACATTAAACCACCAACACGTTTACGTACTGTGCCTAGTGAAGAAAATATTGCGGCCGTATCAGCTAGTGTGACAGAAGACCGCGAAATGTCGATTCGGCGCCGTTCCCAGCAGTTAGGCCTTTGTTACAGCACTACGTGGAAAATTTTGCGGAAGGATTTGGGCGTAAAGCCTTTTAAGATACAGCTGGTGCAAGAACTAAAGCCAGCCGACCTACCACAACGCCGAATTTTTGGTGAATGGGCTCTTGGAAAGCTGGCCGAGGATCCGCTTTTTTATCGAAAAATTGTGTTCAGCGATGAGGCTCATTTTTGGTTGAATGGGTACGTAAATAAGCAAAATTGCCGCATTTGGAGTGAAGATCAGCCAGAAGCATTGTAACAGCTACCAATGCATCCCGAAAAAGCCACTGTTTGGTGCGGTTTATGGGCCGGCGGCATTATTGGGCCATATTTCTTCAAAGATGATGCGAATCGCAGCGTTACTGTCAATGGTGAACGCTACCGAGCGATGATAACAAACTCTTTTTTGCCCGAAATGGAAGTTCTTGACTTGCATGATATGTGGTTTCAACAAGACGGTGCCACATGCCACACAGCACGCGAAACAATGGCGCAATTGCGAGGCGAGTTTGGTGAACAGTTAATTTCACGTTTCGGGCCGGTCAATTGGCCGCCTAGATCGTGCGATTTGACACCATTAGATTATTTTTTGTGGGGGTATGCCAAGGCTAATGTGTATAGGGACAAGCCCGCTTCGATTGACGCACTGGAAGCCAACATCCATGCATTCATTCGTGAGACACCGGCCGATATGTGTGAAAGAGTATGCCAAAATTGGACTCAGCGGATGGGCTACCTGAGACGCAGCCGCGGTCAACATTTGCATGAAATTATCTTTAAACATTAAATTACAAGGTTCAAACTATCGATTCAAATAAATATTTCATTCATTTTTTCGAATTTTTTGTGTTTTTTTTTTAAAAAAAGTTCTAAACCTCTTAAAAAATCACCCTTTATTATAAGGTAGTACTGCAGCAGGAGTATTTTGGAAAATAAATGTGGGTACAAAATTTATTTTTTAACTTTAGGTAGGGGAGAGTGGGGCACATTTGAACACGGGGCTCATTTGGACACTGCTTATAAAATTTTACTTTTTTGCTCTTTTTTCATTCAATATTTTAGCCCGACAATACCATATCTGTAAACGTCATTGACTTTCCTTGATTTTCTCAGTTGCCTCTCAGATTTAGAGGTGAAAGGTAGTTTTTATAGTGTAGTGCATTATTTTCGTTTTTTAGTTTTAAGAGTGCAAACAAAATTTGGCGCGCTGTTTTAAAACGGAAGAAAACTTTTGTAAAGATTAAATAAATTTGGAATTAAATCACGGTAAGTTTTTGAATGAATATATTAAAGTTTAATATATATGCAAAATTTTATGTCGCTGTAACAGTTGGGGCAGATTTGAACAAATGTGTTGGGGCACATTTGAACATGCCTTCGGAATATTGCCAAATACATTGTTTTACCGAATTGAGAACTACAAAAATAATAAGGATCTGCAAAATGTAAAATTTTCAAGCAAATATTCAACACAGCAAGTTTTTACCACTAATGAAGAAAAAATGCTTGAAGAATATTTGATCCGAAGTTCGAAGATGAATTATTACGGATTGACCAAAATTCAAGCTCGAGTATTAGCATTTGAGTATGCCACATTGCTAAAGAAATGTCCCGTGTCCTGGGGTGCAAACAAAATGGCTGGAATTGAATGGATGCATGGCTTTATGAAGCGACACTCAAAACTTTCAATACGAAAACCAGAGAACACAAGTTTGTCAACGGCGACTAGTTTCAACAAGAAGAATCTTGAAGAATTTCAATCAAATTATCAGAGAGCACTCGGTAAGTTTAACTTTACTGGTGATCGGATTTTTAATTTGGATGAAACAGGTGTTACCACCGTAGTTCAAGCCCCAAACGTGATTGCACAAAAAGGGTTGAAACAGGTTGGGTAATCTGTTTCTGCTGAGAGAGGCCAACTTATTACAATGTGTGCTATTGTAAGTGCAATTGGAAATACAATACCTCCCGTGTTCATATTTCCTCGGGCTAGATTTCACGATACAATGCTTATGGAGCACCAGTTGGTAGCGTAGGTTATGCTAATAGTCCAACGAGTGGTTGGATGACTGGAGTGCTTTTTATTAAGGTTCTGGAGCATATTCGGAGATCCACGAGGTGCACTAAAACAGACATGATATTACTTTTATTGGACAATCACGAAAGTCATTGCTCAATTGATGCCATAAACTTTTGCCGTGATCATGGTATCGTTCTTGTTACTTTTCCTCCCCATTGCACTCATCGCCTTCAGCCACTTGATGTTGCTGTCCTGGGACCCTTCAAGCAAAAACTATCGATAGCACAAAATGACTGGCTACTTAACAACCCTGGCAAAACAATAAGAATACACGACCTTCCGTCTATTGCAAACACTGCTTATATGACTGCCTTCACTCAAAAAAATATAACTTCCGGGTTTGCCAAGCCAGGCATTTTTCCATTTTCAAGGAATGCATTCACCGAAGAAGACTTTCAATGTTCAGAGGTCACAAACCGAACATTTACTGAGTCTGCTGAAGATCCTGCGAATGAAATCACTAATGAAAATATTGATCCAAGAGCTGATGAAGCTGATCTACCACCTGATGAATTTCTGATAACGCCAATTGACATTGTTTCACCTGAAAAGCAAGACCTTATCCGAAAGCTGCACCAAGGAAAACCAACACCGGAGGGCGAAAGAAAGGAAAGTTGCGGATACTTACCGAAACCCCTGAAAAAAATGAGATTGAAAACGCATATTTAAAACGTCAAAAGCATTTGAAACAAACAACAATACCGCCTTAAAACGAACGCTATAAAGATAAAAACTCCAAACCGCAAACAAAAGCTAAAAACTTAATGGAATCCAGCTCCGGTTCAGATGAAAGCTTCTCAGTTAATGACGACACCGATATCGATTTTGATTTTGCAGACAATTCTTCCTTTGAAGAAGGACATGTAACGCACCCAGTAGCAAACGAGGAATCATATGACTTGAGTTATGACAATTTGAATCAAGGCGACTTCATTTTGGCCGAATGTTCTAATAAAAAGAGCAATAAAAAGCTGGCTTTTGTGGGCAAAATTAAAGAAAAAAATGGAAATATGTACAACATAAGCTTTTTAAAAAATATCCCTGAATCCTTTAAGTTCTACTTTCCTGATCTAGAAGACAACTCGTTTATAAGCGCCATAGAAATTAAAGCCAAGCTGAATGCACCAATTAACACTCCAGGTAGATACATCAAGAACATCCGCTTTGATAACTTTTGCGTTTGATTTTTCCAAATACCGATTGGGTTGAATACAAAAAAAAGTATTTTCTTACTTTAGGTACTCTAAGAAGATAAAATTATTTCTATTTGCTCTAGGTTATGTTTTTTATGAATCTTTGTCCTTTTTTTGTTTTCTTTTTACAAATGAATGTGATATAACCAAAGAATGAATTTTAAGTTTTTTTTTTTTTTTTAATTTTGCGTATTTTTATATCAAGCATAAATTGAAGGTTTGTGATTGATAAGTTTTTTCCATGTTTTTATAAAAAAAAAAATAATGAAAAATAAAATTAAGCGTGTTTTATTAAAAACAAAAATAATAAGATTGCTGTTCAAAAGTGCCCCTTCCAAGTTCAAAACTGCCCCATACATGGGGCACCTTTGAACATAAGAGCCAATACTGGTTGAGAATAAAAATTTAATATAAATATTTCGTTAAATTAACCAAATATTATTTAAAATCAAAGTTCAATACCACTGTTCAATGTGAGTAAAATGCACGGACCAATAAATCGAATCCATAAGGTTTTATCAATTACGAAAGCGAAAAGTGTTCAAATGTGCCCCACTCTCCCCTACCTATTTAAAAAAAAATCATAAAAAAAATTCGGTTAATGGCTTTTTGACGATTTTCTGAAGAAAGGCAAAATCACTCAACCATCCTTGACGAAACATTTCGGTGCAATTTTTTGCTTCTTTTTTTTTTGAAGATGTGGTAGGTGTATCAGCATTAAAAAACTCAACATCGTCGGTTCTTTTGCCTTAACCGATTTAGATTTAGTCGGTTAGCAAATACATTCAATAGCAAACACTTTTTCAGCATTTAAAAACTTAATATCGTTGGCTCTTGCAGCAGGTTATTTTGGTGCTAAATGTATAGAAAAAGCAGCAGACTCATTTCTCAGATAACAATAAAATAAATACCGAACAGATGAAAATTGCATGAAGCCAGCGAAAAACAAAAACAAGCTAGAAAGAGGGAAACTTACAAGTGTACGATATTAAGGTTTTTTGAAAAAAAATAGGAGTACGAATGTGAAAGCAGAAGTACGGGAGTACGCAGTTGTTGAGAGTAGTACAATACTCCCATGGGAGTACTTTCGGCAACACTGGCTGAAGTTAATAACATATTGTTTGATTTTATTTGTGTGGATTTACGATGACAGATACGTTATTAAAATTTAAACACGTATAAATCAAAAACGTAAAAATAAATCACGAAAATGTATGATAAATCACGTAATTTTTTAGATGATTTGGCTAAATCACGTTGGTGGAACCATGGTATTAAGTTTTATCAATTTAAACGATATTTTGTCAAACGGATAAAACATTTACTACAAAACAATTTTGACTGTATACATAATTTTCAGTTTAAGAAATCGATCTTGTATCACTTGATCAATTTTGTTGTTGAATTAACAAAGTTTTTGTTATATCCATTGAAAAATGTTTGTTAGCCAAACAAAATACAGATTATAAATACTAACCTTCTGTTGAAAGAAACAAATTTCGTTTGCAGATTTCTTTAGATTTCTTTCTTTAATTAATAACACAAGTGTTGAATTGAAAAGAATACAATTTAAACAGGGTAATACTTTCAATGAATGCTTTTGATGGCGCCATTTATTATTTGACACGCGAAGTGAAGTAGTTTGTTAATGTGCATACAAATTCCCTAAAGAAGTGAGTTCAACACTTTTAAAAGTAAAGAAAACCGTTTGTGGATGAGAACAGGAAAAATGGTAAACATGTAAACGACCCCTTAAATTGGTAAGAATTGAAATTGGTAATATAGATGTAGGATTCGAGAGATAACGACAAAAGTCGAGACGAACAGCTGCACATACATCAATATATGTTGTGCAGCAGACAGAAAACCACAAGACGACTAGAGAACGTACGCACACACAAGAACGTTAACAGACGAATACCAGACAGACGAGAAAACGGAAACCCACCCTGACGAACGATCACGACGACAAAAAGAGTAGTCGTAGTTGAATATCGAGAGTATAAAGACCTTAGCACTAGGGTTGCTTAAACATCGATAGTTGGCAGTTTCGATAGTATCGATAGTTTCATTAAAAAACTATCGATAGTATCGATACTATCGATATTTTCCAAATTCACACATCAGACACATTTATGCAACGTAACGGAACCAATTTTTATTATATTTAGTAAACACCCATTACAAGTCAATAAATATCCAACCAAATTACATATTTAGGTATTATTTGTTTAAAACAAGAAAAACAAAAATTCTCAAAAGTTAAAACTCAAAGTCAACGGAATAAATCTAACAAACTTACTACTTAATTGGCATACAAAAGATTTTTTCCGAATCACTGGAAAAAAAACAAATAAATCTTTTACCAGTAAAACAAGAGATAATAAATAATCATAATAATCTATGTGTCTTTTTATCTCTATAAATGAAAGCAATGAAACGTGGCACGTACTACAGAACGAATCGTAAAAAGATACCTACTAATGTGGTTTTCGATTGGCCGCTCTCAGAGCACTTTTTATGTTCGTTTGGTACAAAAAAGTAATCTTTTTCAGATTTCAGAGCACTTTTGCGAATCTGGATTTTTTCTCAGATTTGCTTCAGATTTACCAATACAAGTACCTACGTTTGAGTTTGACAACTAGTGGAGTTTGTTTACGTTTTCGTGAAATTGTTCGACTGAAAAGAAACGAATTGCATCGGGTTGATCTATTTTTTGTCAATGTACAAATTGTTATTAATTGTACAAATGTACAATGAAATCAATCTGGGCGAGCATTTTGAATGTTTTCATATAAAATTTAACAGTGAATGGAAAACGCTTAGAAAAGTGTCGAAGGCTACACATATTCCAATCGCACATATACCAACAAAAAAAAAAGAGCAAGTGACGTTTTTATGTTCGATTATACTAGACTCACGAAATCTGAAATCTGAAGAAGCCCAATCGAAAACCACGTAAACCAACCACAAAGCTGTTTGATACATCAGCTTGTTAACCAAGGAAAGCTTAGTATCTCCGAAAAAAATATCTCCTTCCGCATGAATGTGTGAGTATTTGAAAACCTCTCGCTTTAAATTGATAACATTTCTAGTCAATAGGGACTGTTGCTTTGATTTATATTTAGTTGTTATAACAAGGACATTAGGTGGGAATAAATTTCAAGGAATAGTATCGATAGTTTTATTAAGACTATCGATGTATTCGATAGTTTTTTACTATCGATACTATCGATAGACTATCGATGTTTAAGCAACCCTACTTAGCACTAGGCATGAAAAATTTTGTCAACTAAAAAAAATAAAGAAAACCCTATGAACAAAGAAGTGTTGTGTTTTTATAAGATCCTACATGGAATTGTTTAATATGCGTTTTATTATCTTAAATTAAACATATAGGCGCAGTGGCTTAGTGGTTAGTGTGTTGGACTACTAAACGAGGGGTCCCAGGTTCGAATCCCGAAAAAACCCAAATTCCAACTTATGGTTTTTTTCCGCTGCGCCACCTCTCGCGAACGTCTGACAAACATCCGAGAGTATAACTGTCATGAAGGAGCTTCTCAATTAGCCGTTTGGACCCGGCATAAAATTGTAGATCCCTTCCATTCGTCCCAAAAATGAAAAACTCACACAAACGAATGGTTGTGAGAAGCTAGGCCTTGGGTCCCTACAGACCTGTTGCGCCAACTATTTATTTATTTTAAACAGATCAAATTTGACTTCAACGTTATGTTCCCGGAATCCTTAAACGAAACTAAAAGACGCAACTTTAAAAAGTAAAGGAGATGACTGCATCGTTGTCGGTGTTTAAAGTACAGCGGATCTTTTTATTTTCAAGTTAGATAAAGGCATTCGGTGTCATAATGTCTTAATTAATTTCTATAGTTCCCTTTTTTAATAAATCGAATTGCTAAACTTATTGGTTTTTCAATGATACACAAAATATTAGTACCTATCGAATCATATTTTAATAATATCCACATAACAATTTTATTTGTTGAATCAACAAATTTAAGTTATGGATTTGAGGTAATAGTTCTATATAAACAGCAATAGTCTTATAAATTAAGTAGTAAATAAATTAGTAGTACGCCCAAGTAACAATTTGACTTTGGTAAGTGTCAAATTTGTAATTTCTGTAGGCAACACCTTCTATAGAGCTTCTATAGTCTTTCTTAACAGAAGTTGATCAATTTCGAAGCAATTCTTTCGATAATAACTTCGTTAAGTCCTTTACGAAACATATACACAGGCTTTATAGAGGGATATGAAGATAAGATCTTTATTAGACCTCTGAAAATGTGTCTGGAGATGTGTGGAAAGTGAATTGCTTCGATAAAGCTTATGGTTCGAAGCGCTTCCTAGAAGTTTCTTTAGAGCTTCTGACCGAAGGCATTATAGAAGCAATGAACTGTCATGCAGTCAACCGCTTGCGATTGGAAGCTGTACAGATGCACTTACTCGTACTTCCTCCTAACTTACATATGGACGCTTTATAGAGGTAAAAATTAATTTTATATGAAATGAATAAGCTGTCTAAAGAAACATCAATTAATTAATCGGGGAAAAATGACAAAAAATAAAACACTTTTAGCACAATGAAAATATGAAAATATGTCAATAATGTGATTTTAAATAATACTTTTCGCTCATAAATAAATTAGGTAACACTAAATGCAAATTTTTTGCATTTCTTGACGAAACTCTAAAATGTATCAAGTAGTTCAGATTTACCACTGCTACAGCATTATGACGAATTAGTCTAGGGGTTAGTGTATTGGACTACAACGCAGCAGGGCCCATGTTCGATTCTCAGTGCGACGCATGTAAGTAAAATGTAAATTATAGCGAGTACGTAAATGTAAACTCCATGAAAAATGCAAAAAATCATTGGATAATATTTATTAATAAATAAAAAAATAAGAAAATGTAAAATTAAAAAATGTAATAAAAAACATAAATATTTTTTCTTGTTCATTTTTGAGCCTCTATAAAGTTTCCATAAAGTTTCGATAATGCCCTACCAAAGTAATAACCTACTGCAGATAAATGTAAGATGCTTCCGTGGATGTTAATTGCCTTTCAGACGAAGAAGTTGTGTTTTGAGTAAGGTCTATCCAAGCTGTTCTGGAAGTCTTTAACAAGTAAATACTTTCTAATTAGTGGGAATTTTGCATCTGCTGTGCTCATAGTGCGTCAACTGCTATAACTAGTTCAGATTTGATGACGTAAGGCTCAATATCAGCGGCGATATTCTTGTTGGATATTGAGCCCGCGTCACAACTGCCTGGAACATATACTGAAAGTGTCCGCAAGTCTTAGAGCCGCCCGTGGGTCTATGTCTTCAGAGTGTATGACTGATCCGGAACCCACACTATTGAGATTGCAGTTCCGTCGGAAGCTTTAGTTCTTCACCAATTTTCCCTATAATGGGCTATAAGACCAAAGAGAGAATATTTCGCTTTTCACCACCAAAAAGGTCTTTCTCCGTCTAATTAGCAAATTTAACAGACGATTTCGAACTTAGTTTGTTTGCAGGTATAAAATCTTTGTATGCGTTGTAAGCAATTGATACAGCCGATTTGTAACCAAGGTCCGACGCAACGAAGCCTAATAAAAGACTCTATAGTGCTTAAGGCTTCAATAAAATTAAACACAATTTACCGTGCCGCTAGTCCTTTTTTGGTGTACCAACTTTCGCCTTTGCTAAAAAACATTACTTTTCATAAGAGGTCTAGAACATTTTGAACTATCGTGGTTTTTCAAAAACTCCCCCACTTCATACAATGTTAAATGTAAAAATCCATGCAAAAGCTAAATAAACACACACTTGAAGCTCGGAGATTTGCAAACAAACCAACATGAGAGCCCTTACTTGGCTAACTTTAGCATATACTCTTAATTAAGGACGATTAATTAAAACACATTACGATAAAAAGTTGCATTCCACCTCGTTCCATGCTAACGCAAACTTTTATTTAATTTCTGACCTTGAATGCTATGGAAAAGTCAACAACGACCGTAAACGTAAACTCTCCTTTAATAATAGCAACAGAGAGTAAACAGGAGCAGGTACAGAGCCTTACTTCGCGTTGTACAGCCACTAAAGTAGGTACACTCAAAATTCAAGTTAATAGCAAACATCTGGTGCCCGTTCTAAATATTCATCAAGTTCGCACGAAATTTCACAGTAATTACAAAAATGTTCCTTCCGCCTAAGTGAGACGCCAAGGCTTAGAAACTTTAAGCACAAACAGAGCAACCCGAGCGATACTGTATTTTGTTTGAGTTTGTGGGCGGCAGGGCGACAACGTAGCGTAATAATTATGATGGAGTTTTTTTTTTTGTCATTAAACTCTTCTCACATTATAGGCGAAAGGCGCGAATCGTTTCCCAACATTGAGAGAATGAGGTAGTAGGTTTTTTTTTTAATTTTTAAGCAAGGGCGATTCAACACTCAGTGAAAGTATGCGAAGTGATGGTAGCTAGTTCCAAAGACATAGAAGGGTAGCGGGTTGTAATGTTATTTAATTTTGATTATAATCCTGCAGGCGAAGATAATGTACTGTAACCAATTTAATCCTATTAAATATGCCTGGCATTACTTAGTGGTTGGGCAGTTTCATTGTATCCACGCGGCCATTCAATATTCATTTGGTGGATTTAATTGCGAAGTTATTGATGCGGCAGCAGCCCTCAGTGACGAGTTTCGCTTAATCGTTAGCGTAAGATTCTCAGAGCAGTTGTAAGGAAAGCGAGTTTGGTGTACGGTGATATAGCAGAGTGAAGTGGTTGAAATATTCTTGGAAATTTTGTTGTTAATTAAAATTATTTAAGGGTTCAGTTGGTGTGTGGAATATGAAATATTGTTAATTGATGCAAACTTTCGGTTATATGAATTCAGAACTTGCAGCACAATCGACGATTATCTCAAAACCAAATTAAAAGCATTTATCGGAAAACCATTATTATTCATAACGTGGGTCTATTTCTTTGAAATCCTTAAAACTAAACCAGGAAGGATCTAGACAATGTAATTGGATAATTTTATTACTTGTATACACCTTTGCTTTTTGAAAATGTTTGACACTTAAAATGTGTACCTATTATCTACCACTATCCTTAGTGTAATTGTTTTTTTTTTCCGAATATAAGGTGGGCTCAGTGGAAAATGTGCTGCACAAACTTACCGGTAAGTCCCAGGTTCGATCACGAGAAAAACACAATTAAAATGTTACGGTTACTCCGCTACTTCTGGCGAGTATGTACAGCTTCTCAAAACCATTCGCTTTGTGTGAGCTTTTATTGTTGGCATGTATGAAAGGGACCTACAACTTTATGTCGGGTTCGAACGGCTTATTGAGAATAGCTCTTTCATGACAGTCATTCCTTCGAATGTTTGTCAGACTTTAGCGAGAGGTGGTCAGTGGAATTGAACCTGGGACCCCTCGCTTGGTGGCCCACTGGGCCTGCATTTGGTTTCCTGAATTATCTCATCTGCAATCTTAAACACAGCCCAAAATCTAAGAAATCTTTTTTTAGATGTTTAGAATTTCATGTGGCAAACTTTTAACAGTCTGTTGGCTCCTTTTAACATATTCCAAGCTGCCAGCATTTGTTATGATCCCGTCGAGATCTTTTTTTTTTTGTTTTAGCTTGTAGTTTTACCCCTACCCCTACCCATACTTTTCTCCTTTTTAGCTGGATCCAAATGATTCATGGAATCTTAACTCCCAGAACCGCGAATTAAATCCTATCTTTTAGGTAATTGATTTTCAGGGTTGTTTCCTATTGTCACAGTTCAGTTTCAGACGCAGATTATGGATACCTACCCAGTTACCACAGAAAGTAAAAGCACTCTATTAAATAATTATTACATAATACATAATTTGGAGTAAAAAACGGGAATACTATAAAAACATAACTTTGCCTTTTAAAAAACAACAAATATAATGATGCCAGAAACCGTGACAATATTTTCCAAAATATTATCAAATAAATAGCTTGGAATCCAGCAATCCTTCGAAACCAAAATCATATTTATGCTTAGGTATAAACAGGCTTTCAAACCGAATTTTAGTCATTCCAATAATTTTGATTTCCAAAGCATTAAAATGATTGTTTTTCCATGACAATCACGTTCAAAAAGTTTTCCAATATTTTTCATTAAATCGAAACGAAACTACTCTTCCGATAATTTGGTATGTTTGATACATTTGAGTAGAAGTAGATCTATTGTCATGTGCTCTCAGAACTAGGTCACAACCAATTTAAAATAGATACCAATACCTACAAAGTAACAAACATAACCAGTTCCAAAAAGAGGCAAACAGGAAACAGCACAGCATAGAGTTATGAAACGAATTCACAATAATTGGAATACATTGTCAATCACGTTCCAGATCCATTCCCTGATGTGTATTGCAAGTTGTTTGCAAGTATGTACCTGCATTGTACTCGTTGGTGTGTGGGAGTCCTGTGTCTACTATTATATGATTTTATAATTAACGGAAATCAATTTTAAGGAATAAACTAAACGTGGCATCTTCTAAATAGTAACGTCAAGGAGCCGCTGGTTCGGATTATTGGGTTTGCCTTTTTATTCAAATATTCCCAATATAACAACCTCACTTGCATTTCTAAGGGACCTCGGGTTTCATTGTTGAAAAGTTAACACTACAGTCAAATGGCCTTATATACTCTTACATTATACTAGTTTAGTTGTTGTTCAACTGTCCCATCTCAATTGAAAATCTAACAAAAAGCTAACAGTATTCACAATTTTGCCTGTTCAGTTATGGCATAAAGTCATAGGTCCCTTTCAGTCGTTCAAATTATAGAAACTCTTGCAAAAGAATAGCTGCGGAAGCATAACTCTTAGTCCAGTCATAGTTTATGTAGCGTTATTTCTCCTCCGTAAAAAGAAAACTTACTCGCTAGTGGTATTTTGTTCCTAAGGAATTACATTAAGATTTGACTTGACCAACATGCGTCACCAATAGGCAGCAATAACACAGCAAGAAGAATATAAATGATATGATATGATATCATATTACCTTGTGGCCGCCCAATGATCGTGGACTGTTCTGTTTTCTTCGGAAGAATTCGTCCACGGTGGTGAATTTTGACAGCATGTATGGAATTGAACTAATTTGCAATCTGTATGACATGAATTTATATCAGTGGAATACCTACTTAAAATTCACTGAATGGAACTGCGGTACTTCAAACTTAATTTTAAAATTAAAAGACAGGCTTTTAAAAACTAAATTTGTGAATAGCAATAATAAAAAACCGGCCAAGTGCGAGTGTCACTCGCGCACCGAAAGTTCCGGACTAAGAGTAGAGAAGACGCTGTCCATTCGCGTACTTTCACGAGCCAAGCACTAAAAATCTGTCAAACTCGAAAAATTGAGAGAAACTCTCTCAGAAAGCTGAAAATATGCTCCAAAGTATGTGGATATACTTCGAGCTACTTTGAGCCACTTACATCTTTGAAATCCAATCCATATCAAGAATAAATTTATAACTTACCTTTTTGCAACATATGAAACGTTCTAGGAGAACATTCGACCACCACCGAATTTTATTTATTTTCAGATATTTTATTTTTGGGTACAATTGATTTTTAAAACGGATTTTGAATTTGTTTCCTGTCAATTCTGCGCATTTGACATTTTTATCAGTAGGTACTTGCCGGTTGAAATGCTCTGAGCTGTTTCGAGCCAAGAGAGGAACTCGTTATTTTGCTAATTTTCTCTTTTTCTGTAATTTTTGATGAGTAGATGTATAGACTTTGTGCAATTGCGATCGGTTTATATCGATTGCGTTCGATTCAAACCGCGTACGCGAACGAACCTAATATGTGTGCATTAGAATGAGTTGCAATTGAAAACGATTAAGAGAACACGGTTTACTATGGATGGATTGTGGTGGTGTCGGTGTGTGGATGAATATGAGTAGAGTTGAGTATACATTGAAAGTTCTAATGGGAATCGATTAAGAAAACACACCACTAACGAATGTAAATGGTTAAAAGGAGCGTACTTTTTATAGTGATTGACAGTTGTTTGTAAATATCTTTGAAAATATTGACTTTTCGGCAAAACAGTCTTCGGCACATATATAGCTAACAGCTTGATCTACAAAAAAGGTTTACATCCATGATCGTTCTGTAACGATTATCGGCTATTGGCGAACGACCTTACGAAAAAATTTCAAAATCTGATGTTGTGTAGCAATCAAGTAGGAGTTGAAAAATTCCTAATAACAAAAACAAATAAAGAAAATTCACGTAGAAGAAAATTATCGAAACATTTAGAGGAACAGGTAGAGAATATATTTTGCATTCACACGAGTGAAAAAAAAAATACTTAGATCTGTAGGAACATCACCCGATAAACTGAAAATCGTTATTTTCGATTTTTCCCTAATAATTATAATAATTAGCTTGTGAAATGCAAACCAACGTATTATTGTTTGCAAGTCTTCATTTAAAAAAGTGATGCCATCCGAAATAGATTTACCAACATAAGTGACGGCATCAGCAAAAGCAGTTGACTTGCACTTAAAGTTTTGAACATGTAGATAATTAATGAAAATTAAAAACAGAAACGCTCCTAAAACAGATCCTTGCGGAACGTCATTCTTTAATATAAAAGACCTGCTGAATCTTTCATTAATACTCACATTCTGCTGTCTATTCTTTAAGTATGTAAAAAATCAGTTAAGAACAACTCCCCTAAAGCCAGCATTGTACAATTTATCTAATAATATATCGTGATCAACCAAATCGAACGCTTCTGTCATATCTACGAAGACTGCCATCATTAATTTTTCATTATTTATACCTTCATACAATTGACAGCATACTTTCAAAATAGCATCTTCCGTGGATTTGGCTGAACTTAAACCGTATTGATTACTTGTAAAGAATTTCTTTTTCTTTTTTTTAAGAAAAATACTCGAAATCGAATCGCTTGTATTTACAAGAATCTTTATTTAAAGTGGCAAGGACAAACTATGCATAGTTCCCTAGAAGAGATATCCTCAAAAACAAAGGTATTTACTAGCGTAGGGTCCAGAAAAAGACTGGATGAAATATTGCAGTTGCAGTTGTTGCTTAGTGTATAAGATGCTTTAGGTGCATCCGGTCTCTTAAGATTTGTATAACTGGCATTATTTCAGTTTAAACCATTTCTAGCGAAACATTTGAGTTGGTTGAATTAATGAGAGAGATTCCCGAGAACTTTTTTGTAGCTAATGATTTAGGTGTTTAAGCGGCTGGTAGTATATCGCCAAAATCCCTTGTTCTCTTTCATTAAGTCAACCAAAGGCACTTTTGCATATTTGGCATAAAAGAAAACATTACAATCAAAACACTCCACTTTTAAACCCACATCCACTTTATTTTTGCACATTTTACAAGAAATGTCTTTCGGTGAATAATAACTTCTATTTATCTTTTTATTAATTCGTTTTTA
Organism: Cheilosia variabilis; assembly: GCA_951230905.1. Taxonomy (NCBI): domain Eukaryota; kingdom Metazoa; phylum Arthropoda; class Insecta; order Diptera; family Syrphidae; genus Cheilosia; species Cheilosia variabilis. The sequence continues at coordinate 49,387,761 of OX579676.1, forward strand.
TAAATATAATAAATATAACAATGATTTGAATATGAATTAAGAGCACCTCCGACACGTATGCAGCCCACAACAATCGCCGATTAAAATTAATATTCCACTAAGACTATTACTTCAAGCCAGCCAACACATTGACGTTGCATGCGTTTGTGGTAAACATTATAATGTGTGATAATGCTTAAAGGTCAGCAAATATAAATCATATTTTAAAGTAGGAAAAAAAGTTTATCGACATGCAACCGCTGAACTCATTTATAACATTAGCAACAAAGCATTCGTAAGACTTAACATCGACCGACGGAAGAATCGTAGCTCTGATCACAAACGGGAATTGCCCTAAGATTGATGGATTTCTTAATGTTGGTGCGTGCCATGAGGCTCAATTTAAAGTGGGTTTACCTGCTATGGTTGATAAAAGTAAGCAAAGAATAAAAGTGTTTTAACTAAACAATTGCAAAATAGAACTACAACCTCTCATATGAACCAAGGATCTTTTATTGAATAGTTTATATCTACCACAGATAACAATGATTATTACACTCGAACACCAACAACAAAATAATAGGTAGGTACTCAACGAACAACAATGGCCTCCCAAACAAGACGGTGCCCTATACTAACCCATTTTTTTTGTTTGTCAAAACTAAAAATAAATTTGATGAAATAAAAACTATGTCACAAATTTTGTATCATGCCAAAGTTGGTCATTCAGCACTTCCAGTACAGTCAGCTGCCGCCATCGTTCGTGCCACAACTCCCCTAGCAGTATCACTATCAATCGCAAATAAAGTCGCCCCACAACCTATGTGGCAATACTCTTTATTCTCATCTCGCTACCAAATATAGTATACCTAGATATGTGACCATTGTCGTTGTTAGGCGATATATTTGCTTATTTCCTCATTTTGGCTTATTTCAAGGATTCGACGAATTTACACACATTATGTGGAGTCGCAAACAATAAAACTATTCCTCTTATGTGTTAGCGCCAAAAACAATCACACTCCAGACACGAGGAACAATAAACGAACCATACGACAACCGGTATCTATGTATTTATAAGGTACCCATGTCCCTGCTGCCGCTTTCTTCGAGATTTTTTTCCTTTTCTTTTAGTTTCCTTCCTCAAAGATGAGACAATAAGGATATTCGTATGCTTTTGTTTGTTTTTCACGCTTTAGCCAACGTCGGTCTGTTGTCGTTTCCAAGCTCCCATCCTATTTCCTTTCATATAAAACAGAACTTTATTGTGTACAGAAATACTAATGAAATGTCCTTTAATAAATTTTTCTTCTCTTTGCAGATTTTCCCACCCAAGACGTCGTCCTGCCGCAGCGATTGTGAACTTTCCGGTTCGTATGCGTCCCTCGAATGTCCCTCGCCACCAGGTCCACCAGTGTGTCTTCCAGAGTCCCGTCGGGATCCACAAGTATGTGTTTATAACAATATTGCTCATGTGTTATTGTCAGGAAGCATTTTTTATTTGTCTTTGTTTTCTGTTGTTGAATACATTTTTCATTCATTCGTGATGAGTGATGAGCTCGTAAAATTGTTTGGTCCTGAGTGACACAATTTGCCACGAGGATCAATTTTTTCCCGTATATTCTTATATGGCTTTGTTTTTGCTCTAGAAAATAACAAAAGTGACATTAAAAATAAATTTAGGCACGACTCAGCACATACTTGCGGACATTTTATTCCGATTTGTCGCTGAAGGAGCCAATCATTCCACCATGGGCGATACCGGTAGCACCGGGTGCTTTATGCCCCGCACGTTTGGAACCTGAGCTGAGACTCAACTCACAGTCGCACGGCATTAACGATACATTGACTGTTGATCAGATATTGATATCACTTCAGGTAAGTTTACTGCCGATAGTTGTGTTACAGTGTTTTGTTAGTTGTTACATCAGCAACGAAAATTGATTTATCCATTTGTCTTAGGGTGTAGATGGCATTAGGATACGTACATCGTTCATACATAAGCAAACAGGTTTTTTTTTAACTTTCTCGTATAGGTACCTACGTTGTAAGAGAAATTTCAAACTCGAGATTTTAAATTCTGACAAACACGATAATAGAGGAACTCAAAACAGTGGGTCTCGCAATTCTGCCCGTTTGTCCGTTTGCTCCCTAGGTCTACAGCCTAAACGACTAGACTTAATTTTTTCAAACTTCAGATTTGGAGTATGTGGGCTTATAGTTCGGCGCAATTTATATAGACTGTATACCCAGTTTTTCGCTTAACAATTGAATAACTTATCTCAAAAACGGTCCATATGATGTGACTCATCCATCATGACCTTCAACAATCCTCCAAAAACCGAACTTGCTTTTGTACTGAGAGCTTAAACCTCAAATTATTATTTAATTCACTGCCATCGGAAGTGAATATGTTTAAGCCAAAAGTGCACTTTATTTAAATACCTATTCGTATATTCTTATGTTTTTGTGTACGGTTTTCGTCGCTTCTGAATTTTATACCTATAAAAAGGAACCAACCAAACTGTTATTTTTGTTATTTAAAACAACAAAACGAATCATTTAAGAATGAAATACAAAAGATTTATTTGAACCACTTTAAAATTGGAGAAGATGCTGCCTCAGAGGTTTACAACTTAAAAAAAATATTTAATGCCAATTAAATATAAAAACAAGTAAAAGTGTTAGTGGCCTGGCCGATGCTTTGATACCCACCACTGCATACAAGTCGTGTAAATTTTTAGGCATGTGCTGTAGTACGTGAAGTGAAGAATGTAAAGAACAGACAGAGAGACACATGGGCCTGATATTGATTTTGTATGGGATGTACCAGAACTACTTGAGCGACATAGCTCATTTTCAATACCAACCTGACGACTATAAAAATAAGTCATTTCACCAACTTTCTGCTTCCATTTTATGATCGGCATTCTCGACCTTCTGAGCAGTCTATTCGGAAGATTGTGACCAAATTTCGCACCAAATTTACTTTGTTGGACATTAAACCACCAACACGTTTACGTACTGTGCGTAGTGAAGAAAATATTGCGGCCGTATCAGCTAGTGTGACAGAAGACCGCGAAATGTCGATTCGGCGCCGTTCCCAGCAGTTAGGCCTTTGTTACAGCACTACGTGGAAAATTTTGCGGAAGGATTTGGGTGTAAAGCCTTTTAAGATACAGCTGGTGCAAGAACTAAAGCCAGCCGACCTACCACAACGCCGAATTTTTGGTGAATGGGCTCTTGGAAAGCTGGCCGAGGATCCGCTTTTTTATCGAAAAATTGTGTTCAGCGATGAGGCTCATTTTTGGTTGAATGGGTACGTAAATAAGCAAAATTGCCGCATTTGGAGTGAAGATCAGCCAGAAGCATTGCAACAGCTACCAATGCATCCCGAAAAAGACACTGCTTGGTGCGATTTATGGGCCGGCGGCATTATTGGGCCATATTTCTTCAAAGATGATGCGAATCGCAGCGTTACTGTCAATGGTGAACGCTACCGAGCGATGATAACAAACTTGTTTTTGCCCGAAATGGAAGTTCTTGACTTGCATGATATGTGGTTTCAACAAGACGGTGCCACATGCCACACAGCACGCGAAACAATGGCGCAATTGCGAGGCGAGTTTGGTGAACAGTTAATTTCACGTTTCGGGCCGGTCAATTGGCCGCCTAGATCGTGCGATTTGACACCATTAGATTATTTTTTGTGGGGGTATGCCAAGGCTAATGTGTATAGGGACAAGCCCGCTTCGATTGACGCACTGGAAGCCAACATCCATGCATTCATTCGTGAGATACCGGCCGATATGTGTGAAAGAGTATGCCAAAATTGGACTCAGCGGATGGGCTACCTGAGACGCAGCCGCGGTCAACATTTGCATGAAATTATCTTTAAACATTAAATTGCAAGGTTCAAACTATCGATTCAAATAAATATTTCATTCATTTTTTCGAATTTTTTGTGTTTTTTTTTTAAAAAAAGTTCTAAACCTCTTAAAAAATCACCCTTTATATACTTTATGAGGTCTCCGGTGACTCCTTCTTGGGGTTACAAATGTAATGACAAAGTAAATATACCTTCCTGTGGAGGGTATAAAAATAAAAATAAATAGTTGGCGCAACAGGTCTGTAGGGACCCTAGGCCTAGCTTCTCACAACCATTCGTTTGTGTGAGTTTTTCATTTTTGGGACGAATGGAAGGGATCTACAATTTTATGCCGGGTCCAAACGGCTAGTTGAGAAGCTCCTTCATTACAGTTATACTCGCGGATGTTTGTCAGACGTTCGCGAGAGGTGGCTCGGCGGAAAAAAACCGTAAGTTGGAATTTTGGGTTTTTTCGGTATTCGAACCTGGGACCACTCGCTTAGTAGTCCAACACAATAACCACTAAGCCACTGCGCCACTTAAAATGAAATATGCCTTTGAGCATTCCGATCTCTTTATCAGGAGTGGCTCCGGCCATATATCTGAAACAATGGGGTGTATGTTAACTCCCAAGAGGTTCCTCGTCTGTGGTTTGTCGACGAATGATTTGAACATTAATACGATTAGTGTCGTGCGCCATACATTTTCAGCAAAGCTGTCCTACTTAACTGATAAACGAAAAAGTCAGCAATCATGGCGTTTAGTGCTCTTCATTGACTGTGACATCGACTGTGTGGCGTCATCTTCGAAGAAGTATGATATTCCTCATACTCACTTAACACTGACGTTTAGTGAATGTAACTGCGTCTCAACAAAGGCATCTGAATTGTCTCCACACTAAATTCGGCAGTCATCGCTGAATTTTACATTGAAAATAATGATCAAGCGTAGCGCTGTGGCTTAGTGTGTTGGACTACCAAGCGAGGGGTCGAATCCTAAAAAAAAAAAAAATGCATCTAAAGGTATCTCTCGCGAACGTCTGACAAACATCCGAGAGCATAACTGTAATGAAAGAGCTTCCCAATTACCCGTTCGGACTCGGCATAAAATTGTGCACCCCTTCCGTTCGTCCCAAAAATAAAAAAACTTGCGCCAACAATTTTGTTCATTTTGTTTATGTGTAAGGAAACATGTTTGTGGTTGATTGTTTTGAAGTGGTCCTTGATAGCTAGAGTGCACTTAGACCACCCTAAATCCATTGTTGCTCGAACAAGAGTCTTCTCTATACAAGTTTCCAATTGCCTCTTTTTCTAGGTTACCCCTGACAGATTTATGAAGTTCATTACAAGTCGAAACCTAAAATCTCAACGTAGTCGTTTTTTAAAAATCTTCTATATAAGACTGACGTCTGTGTGTGCACTAATAACTCGAAAACGGATTGTTCGATTTTCGCGATATTGGGCTTGATTAATTCGAATTGTCTCAATGAATGACATAGGCTGACAAAGGTTTGAGCGAAAACAAAACTATAAAGGGAAAAAGTAGGGGATAAATGCTTGTATGGGGAACCGCACTTTAAAAAAAATAGACTGGGTAGAACAACATGTGTCACTTCGAATACAACAACAATTATTAAATTTTTTAAATAATATTACTGAACGAATTCGGGTGGAACGAAGTTCGCCAGGTCAGCTATTTTGTAATGAAAGAGTTGAGTAGAAGCTAGTATTGGATCAAGAAGCATGTGGCCGAAGTCGAAGGAAGCAGAGAAAGCGCGCTAAATACTGGTTCGCATTGACCATAGTTGGGTGTAGCAGGGCCAAGAAACAAGGAGAGCATGTTGGCAATCAATATGTCTCTGCAGTAATTAGTGAGTTAAGAGATTGTCTGCGTCCTTAAGAAACTTCCTTTAAGATGCACATCAGCTAATTTTAGTCGATGCTTATAAAGACATAAGATGTAGGGATCAACCTTATTAATATCCCCGAGACTTACGCGCCTTAAAACGTGTGGTTAATAACCTGGCTATATATCGAGGGAACTGAAATTCTTGTTATACTTGGAACAATATTTGGTAGTCTTAAAGAAGTTTCCGAACAAAGACCTGTAGACATGTAATGAGGATTTATAGGTAGACAAACCCCTCCAGCAGACGTTGCTGTGCTGAACGGCGATATCTAAACGTGGGTTGATCATTGAATAAATCACAATTTTTATAGATTTGGTCGGTATTTTACCTGGTGAACTAAACCTCAACATCGTTTGCCAATAATAGAGGCGTCAGTCGCCTTAACTTTGCAAAACAAATACCATATGCCGAGATGAGATGCCCTCGGTCGACGATTTGTTCGATTTCCTTAGAAGTCGTGACTTAACACGCAACTCTACGATCTATTCAGCAAAATTCAAATTAGTGGCAGGAGGGAGATTCAGCCATCCAAGGTTTAGGTTGGTTTAGGTAGTGCGCACAAGTAGAAAGTGGAAGAGGACATCAACCAATTTAAAGTGTGCAAATCATTGCCAACATTTGCCCAAGAAAGCTCTATACTGGTCAAGGGCAAGTAACAGCGATTACCATTTTCCATTACGGGCTTAGAGTTCACGCAACCACAACCACTCAGACCAATAAAAAGGCTTTAAAGTTTAAGTACTAATTTAGAGTTTATCATACATTTAAATGGAGGTTGCTTTTTGGTTCTATGTGGATTTGTATCCATGTTATTTGTTGTTCTAATTTATAGCGTTTCTTTGGCCTGAAACCGCTGCCATAAATTTCCTTTATGCTACAATAAATTTTGGAAATTGCTGAGATGGGTGAAAATGTTAACCTGATATACAGCTGCACAGTGGGGAGCAGGCATCCGTGTATCATGAAGCTCTTTGAACTTCCCTTACGCCAGAGATGTAATGTTTTCTTTTGTTTGCGCTTTCTAATTAAAACAATGCTCACTTTATTTTCGTTTTAGTACCATAGATACCGATACCACCCATCAGCCGAAGTTTTCTGAGTAACATCGTCTTCCTGTAAGAATGCCCCCTGAAAATTGTTATAAATATTTTCCGAGCTTTGCAAGGATCCGGATGATGGAGCAGCGGCATGAGACGGTAGTGCTCACTCTTTTCTAGGCAATTTATCGATTTCAACACAACCAGAAGCAACAAATATTTTCAATTTAACACTTGAGAGATTTTACTTATTTCAGTGCGTTTCGACGGTTGTTTTGGAAATAGGTTGTTTGGAGGAATGGGGTAGGTTGGAAGCACGCGGCGGTAAAACGAATTTGGTTCTTTGTGTCAAATGGGGTGCCGAGTACTGCGATGAGCTGGAATTTAGTTATATATGCGAGAGGTGGCATTTAATTGTTTGGGGGAACGCATTTGTTAGTGGTTTTATAGGAAGTGAATTTAATTATTAACAACCTGTTTGTGTAGTTCGTAAGTAACAAAGCGGTACACAAAAGAGTACCAGCTACGCTTTGAGTTCAAGTAGAAAAATTAATCCAGACAACCTAAATTCATTTGTACTAGAGGTCATAGAAGTGTTTACTGTCAAGTTGTACACATCATGTTTCTGTAGTCAGTGGGTGAATTAAAAGCTTTGTAGGCTTAATTTTGATTTTTCTTCAAAATAGAGGCATGTTTTATAAGTGTAAAGAGACAGGAATTCCAAGAAATGCTTGTGGTGGTGGTGCGCAGTGCGGCTTTTGCTTATGAAATCTTAAGAGCTTCTGGCCAAAATGGTACACCTACGAGCTTATGGTTGAAAACATTTTCACAAAACAAACTATGTATCACATACCTACACATCGTCTTGGTAATAGCAAAAAAATATTAGTCACTTATAAACATAACATCAAAGGTATTTTCAGGTTTTGGCAAATTTGAGTAACCCAATTACTGTGACGAGTTTTGTAGGCTAAATAACTTAAAAAGTGGTTTTAATTACAACATTTGTAAAGTACATTTTCATAGCTGGGGTGACTCGCAGATATCATTCAAGGAACACTAAAATACGTAGGGTATAGGCTGTCGATAAGGAAGGTGATACCTTTCGTCGGTATTTCGCTAAATGAGAGAGACTTCTGCTTGAAAAATACTGCTATGGTCTCGGGGGCATATATATATTTGAACGTTCGGATTATATTACAATGTCTTTTGATTTGGTGCAATAAATAAAGTGCACGACTGGGTCAAACGTAACTTTCTCGTTCAACAATTTTTTTTCATTTTGTACAAATGAATGAAATGGAGTTGCCTGATTATGTAAATTTCAAGTGGTTGGATTTATTTTTAGGGTGCATACTCAATAATATGATTGGAAAAAAAAGAACTTGGTAATATTAGCTAAAAATTAGTTTTGCGTTGCTGTTATTGTTATTGGAAGTGGGCCATTGTAATTATTTCAAAAATATACCGTATGTGAACACAGATCAAGATTTGGGTACTCCTTTTCGAGAAATATTAATATCACGTCACTATTCGAATTTTTTGAGAAAATCAAAGTACGGGATCTTATTATTATGTATTTTGATCAAAATCCTTACAGCGGTTTTTGTAAAATTTGGTAGACAAAATAGTAACAAATATTGCAATGTTTAGTTTAAAAAATAATATTGGTTAACCATTTAGCTGAAAACCGAGTACTATTTCTTGTTCGGGATGTAAGCATTACTTGGTTTTTAAAGATTTATTGAAATCGAAAACGGGGCTTTCAAGATATGAGCGTTTTTCAAATTAGCGCTTTCGGCGATTCGAATTGAAAATTAAGGAAGCAATAATTTTCCATAAATTTTACTCTAAGTTTGCATTTTGGTCAAAATCGTTATTGCCGTTTTCAGGTTAAGCCAAAGAAAACAAAATTTTTAAAAAATTACTTTCTTCAAAAATCCATTTTACGATACAGAGAAAAACTGAGTTTGCCATTATATAAATAAATAAATAAATAGTTGGCGCAACAGGTCTGAGGGACCCAAGGCCTAGCTTCTCACAACCATTCGTTTGTGTGAGTTTTTCATTTTTGGGACGAATGGAAGGGATCTACAATTTTATGCCGGGTCCAAACGGCTAATTGAGAAGCTCCTTCATGACAGTTATACTCTCGGATGTTTGTCAGACGTTCGCGAGAGGTGGCGCAGCGGAAAAAACCATAAGTTGGAATTTGGGTTTTTGTGGGATTCGAACCTGGGACCCCTCGCTTAGTAGTCCAACACACTAACCACTAAGCCACTGCCATTAAGTTAGAAATATTACATTCGAAATGAATTTTTGTTACAATCGTATGTCCAAATTTCAAAAGTACCGTAATTCGATTTTTCAGCGGAGAACTGAGTATGCAGTTATGTTAACCTCACCTACTTAAGCTAAAATGTGAATTTTGGTTAAAATCGTTGCAGCAGCTTTCGAAAAAATCAATCTGGTATGCACATTTTATATGGGAGGTACCATTAATATTAAGGTTACCCTGCAAAAAAAAAAAGCCCCAGCTGTAAGCCCCCAAACTCCAAATCCGAAGTTTGAACGAAATCCGGGCAGCCGTTTAAGCTGTAGGCCTCGGGACATACAGACAGACGGACGGACATAATTTTGCGAAACACTTTTTCGAGTTCCTCTATCATCGTAATGCCAGAATTGATTAAAATCTCGATTTCGAAATTTTGTACGAATACAATATCTTTTTCTTACTACGTAATGGAGAAAGGTAGAAATGGGAGTTTAGTCAAAATTGTTGGCCTTTGTATAGTGAAATTACAACGAAGTTGTTATTGATGACGGAACTTTATAAAGAGTATAAGACGGGTGGAGGTACAAAAGAAAACATTTCTTTAGAAAATAAGGCCCGCTGTTTGTTGAATAGCCTAATAGCCTTTAGCCACTCAACACATTTGTGTAGCTACATCTGCTCGTCTTCCCAAAGCTCAATGGATAAATCAACCCCCTTTAAATTTAAGCGACTTCTTACTTAATTACATGCCATTTCTGAACAGACAAAGGAAGGACCTTTCCTGGAAGCCCCACGAAGAGTTCTTATCGAATGCCCGACATGGGCGTCTAGAAGTAATCTCTGCCTACGTATCCTGCATGCATGGGCGAAGGAACCACCCTGGCCGGCAAAGGGGACACCAGTTGCTCTGGCGCTGTTCATTCCGCTCGCCGAAGCGAAGCGAAGTTTCTCGAACTATGTTGAAAAGGTTTGTTGAAAACGTATCTGCTGACCTTTGACTAATCACATTCAACCTCCCTCTTAGGACCTCCTACCCAAAGGACCACTAAACCCCTTTGCAAGTGGATTCGGTGGATTTACAGCCGCCTGGAACTCCCTAGAGGCACTCGGTCCGAAGCTTCTATTCATTCTGGATGGCTATGATAATCAGAAGGTAGGAACACCCAAGCGCAAGGGCAGGCAATATACGAACGACGTACACGACTTGCTCGATGGGAAATTGTTCCCAGAAGCTCGAGTAATCATCACGACGTCTTCGTCAAACTGCACCGAACTATTACCCATTATACAACGACACATTACATACGAAGGCCTAACATGGGGTCGATCGGCTTCTTTATTGGGTGGTGGCCAATGGGGAGGACCGTCACGTCTCCTTAATACCGTCCAGGCTTGTGCGAATTTGAGAAAAGCTGTGCGCACACCACTGGGTTGTTTGGCTGTTGCAGCCATTTATGAAGCGACAGCTGGTGATCTTCCCACCGAAGAGCTTGACGTGGTTGAGTCGATTCTGAACTGTGTAGCTCCGGAAACGTCGGCGAGCAATGTTGCCGAGTTGGGACGACTGGCCCTGTTCTGTTTGAAGATGAAACGATCGTGCATCACGATGGCGGAGATTCGAATGTACTGTTCATGTCCCGAATCGAACATTATGGGCTGCTTGGATAAGAGCCTTTTGCTGGGGAAATCAGCCAAAAAGAAGGCGGAGTATGTGTACAACCCCATGTGTCCTGGAATGATGGAGTTCTTGGCGGCAAATTACATCGCTTCCTTGGTTAGCCGACCTGGCCTGCTAGCTGCAGAGATAACAGGCCTGTCCATTGGTGATGAGCTGGACGCCGATCTACTGAAAGTGATCAAGTTCGCAATGGGACTGTTGGGCGAGCGTGCGCATATACTACTCTCCCGCCTTACCCCGCTATGGCTTACGCCGCAGATAGTATTCTCATTGGCCATAGCCGGCGGCAGCACAGAGGAGAATTTGGCAGCACTTTGTGATATTCTTGGCATATCGAAACATCCTCCAATCTCACCGCTGGAAGCAAAGCCTCTCTGGGTGCAAGTCCGATCGGTGCCTACTGACTTGATGGGTTGGGGTATGGCTCTGAAAAGCCCCACATGCACTCTAAAGAATCTGGAACTGATCTATCAACTTGAGAAGCACAACATCCTAGACTCCCGCAACGCTATAGAGGTATTCCTGGACTCGATGTCAATCAACGAAAGTGTATCAACTCTAAGGGTGTCATCGCTCATCGAAACTGAAGTAAAGGACTGTGAAATAAGCTATTTGGCGAACTGTGTTTCCAAGCTGCTTTTGAAGCCTCGGCTTGAGAACTTCGAGTTGGTCCTTACACTACTTGAAGAGGACCCACCTATTTTAAAGCTGCAGTCTGTAGTGGCGGCGCTTTGCAGAGCCATCCCACGGCAGCCGAAGCTCAGTTTCCTGCTTCTGGATCTGGGCTTGAGTACATCGCAGTTAGTGCAACTGTGTGCCACTCTGGAGAAGTGCCCGAATGTGACAAGACTGTCCCTGCCGCATCTCCGATGTGAACGAGGTGCAATATCGGCGCTGTCATCCCTGCTCAATGCGCGGCCATTCAGCTTTTTGTCACTGCCCTCGTGTTGGGGCGCCAGAGACGACCCGCCCTCATCAAGTGGCGTAAGCATGGGTGAGTTTCTAAACATTCCTTTATAGTATTTGAGGTAATGTGTATGTCATTACAGGGTCTGGAAGCGGCAGCAGTACGGGTACGTCTGGTCTCATCAAACAGGGTTCATTACCTGGTGTTCCATCGCCGCGTTCCTATGCTCCGGGTATATTCTCTTCGCTGCCCCGAGGTGTCTTTGTTCCTCCAACCACTCTGGGTCGATCGGCGACCCTACCACGCCAACCATTGGAGCAGTCAGTGGACAAGAGAAGCTGTGATTCGGTGGTATCGAAAACCTGGTATCCCACTCCAGCCTGCGATGGTGGACCTCACAATTCGGGAACCTTGCACGACCTTCTATTGGCCGCACGCGAGTCTTACTCGAAACTGCATGGCTTAGATTTAAGTAAGGCACAATTGTCCTTAGAAGATTCCATGTGCCTTGGTGAAACTGTTCGCCTGTCGAACACTTTGCACACCCTCAAGCTAGAGGGCTCTTCGCGTTTAAGTGAAATTCTTCCTTCGGTGCTGGGTGCCAGTGAATCACCTTGCCTGCAAATGCTGAGCATCGGCTCACCAAGGCTCAGCTTAGAGGATTCGGCTATTGCGATGTGCGCTCGAGCGTTGACCAGTTGCTCCACGCTGCGCCTCCTAAGTCTGGACGGATGGAATTTCAGAATTGAGGTGAGTTCGCTCCAAACGTTTTAATCTCTGTTTACTTAAGGCGTGTCTTTCTTCCCCAGAATCCATCCACACTGTCGATCATGAGAGCATTTTTATCACTCACTTCAATTAGAGAATTAAGTCTGGCCAATTGCCGTTTGCAAATCGGGCTAATCCGTAGCGATACAAAAGTTTCGAAGGCCTTCGAATGTCGTTCGGTTGTTGTGTTGAAGCTGTCCGGAGCACAGGTTACAGTATTTGATGCGGCAATCCTTCGCGGACCGCAACTGCTGCCGTACATCGGCGGCTTCCCCTGCTTGCGAGAATTGGATTTATCAGCGCCGGCTAGGTCTGGTTTGGGAAGCACGCATTCTTCGCCATTGATTTTGGACGACAAGTGTATTACAGGATTTTTCCAGCACCTCCATTCGCATTTCGGGTAAGCTCTTATAAAAGGTGTTCTTTCCAGGTTATCTCACCTTAATGTTTCAGGTTGCTTAACACACTCAAGATATGCAACTGGGTTGTTCATTTCGACGATGTATCCAGAACTTTGAAGACCATTTCCAAGTGTATTCGCAACAGTCCGATCAGTCATCTGAAGGTGGACGGTATTTCGGTTTTAGATCGTCCAAGGAAGCACCGCATCGAGCCGCATTTTATTCACTGTTTTATATCATCGCTGCCGCTGCTCCGTTGGATGGGAATCAGTTTGTCGGGCAAGAAGGAGGACCAAATAACTGCAATTGGGAACGCCGTCCTGGACTTGAAAGGCTACGAAATCGATATCAAGTGAGTAATTATGTTTACACCCGAAGTTCCTCTATTCTAAGGGTAAGTTTCATAAACTACAGGAAAAAATTTGTCCAGTAAATAAGTCCCTCTGTAGGTTTTTAGTTTGATTAAGAATATTGACATATCTGTCTATTGTAATGGGCATTACTGTGCGTCCACTTTGTTCCATCCGGTATAGGGTTTCAAAAACTAATATAGGAAGATGTCTCTGCATCATGGGTATGTTAGCATAACCAACATTTTGTGTCCTCAATTTTTGGTCACGAGACGCTAGATGGTTGCGTATTGTTTACCGATAATGTCGATCGGCAGAATGTGAAGCAGGGTTTGAAGTGCCGCTGTTGGAGAGTGCACCCGCGATGCTGATCATTTTCCTTTTTCCACTATTCTATAGGATCGGTCTTACTACCTGGCCTACCGCACACTTGCATAACTTCTGGGCAACAATAACCTTCTTGACACATCCGTTGACATTCTCTTTTCAGTAGCTGACGCTATTTGAGAAACTAAGAGGCAGGGAGGGATTGCAAAGCGAAAAGCTTGGAATTTTGTATTTCCTTGTGAAAACGACAAGCTCGGTCTTAGGTGGGTCAGTGGTAACTCCACAGCTGACAGTTTAATGAACATTTTTGTGGGAATTTACCTGATAAGGAAACGGACCAATCGAACATATTCCAAGGCTTTTTCATTTAGGCATTATT